>CM059789.1:40810415-42215415 GCA_030435695.1 Brachymystax lenok tsinlingensis
GACTCATTGTGTCTTGTTGACAGTGTGATTATATTCAAACCAAGTTAGTCATGAGGTGCCTTTTCTCTTTACCGTGGTCATGTTTTTAAGGTGGATGTTAACATAGCCATAACCTTGGGAAAATTCACATTGTCCCCTTTGGTCTTTTCATTGTGTGCTTGTCTCTTTGTTTTCAGATAAGCTCAGCTGGTAGCCCTGAGGGTAAAGAGAACACTTTCTCTCCCAGTGTCTCCTTGGCCTTTAGATAAACATGGCACAAACTGCTTAGTATATATCAACGGAAGGGTGGGAGAGATGGAAGGAGGGAGAGAGGATGATTAAAAGGAGCTGGACCCGTGACAATGCAGAGCAGAGCTGTGTCTGTTTTACTCCCAGCAAAGCAAGGGGAGGAAAATAGTTAGCGTTTAAGGGAACTGTGAAGGCAGTGTGTTAGCATATTAGCAATGGAAGATATAGTTTTTTTTAGCAAAGGTAGAGTCATGTTTGCATTTCTTAGTGATGCATGATGGATGTAGTAGTGTATTTGAAAATTCGATCTCTTAGCATTGTTGAAAGTATTATATTAAGCGTTTAGGATATTTTGTGAGGGAACAGAATGTCCTATGTTTAGTGTTTTTAGCAAAGGCGCAACATCAGCATTTTAACAATGTACAGAAAAAGTAGGACGCTTTTTAGCTTTTGCAAAGAAACAGTAACACCGTGGATAGATTTACTGCTTTTTTTTTTACATGAGGGGACAGAATTTGTGAGAGCAGTAGCATTTTTGACTGTAATGGTGATGGTCCAACTAAATCAACTGGCACAATGCTCTCTACTCCATGATGAAGATCCTCTGCCTCTGGCTCACTCCAAAAAGCCCTGTGTTGCTCTCAGCAGAAAGGGAAAATGGCTATTAATAGCGCCCATAACCTCCCTTCCCACACACACACGCACACACACGCAAGCACACACACACACACACACACTCCCTCCATAGCCCTGAAGCCTCAGTGAGCTCTGGGTCACAGATTGACAGGACTCCTCCTCTCATCACTCTCTCTCTCTTCTCCTCCTCTCCCTCCCCACATCCTATTTTCTCTTTTGAGATCATGTGGAGCTCAGCTGTCTGGAAGGCTCCTCCACCACCTTTCTCTCTCTCTCTGTCCGCTTCTCTCTCTCTCTCTCTCTAACTGCCATGGGAGTCTCCCCCTACTGTTTCCGTGGGCCTCTTGTGGTACATGTGAACAGATTCAACGTTGGTTAGCAATATCACTCAGGGTTGGCAGAATTATAACAGACCACCATTGGATGCAAGCCCGGCACTACAAGTGAATTAATATCAGAATAAACTCACTCCAATTACGCATGAATGGAAAATAAACATTAGCGATAAGTTTATGAGTACTACAGTAGCCTACTGTATGATTCATCATTGGATTCGTAGCCAATAAGCCAGAATTTTTAAAACGCCTAATATGAAATATGGAAGGGGTATCATGTCAGAATTTACAAGCCATTTGTGAATACCTCCTCAACTATAGAATTTTTTTGTGAGTGTGGATATTTTATACTAGTTGCCATCGGGCAAAACCATTTAAAAAAAAAATTGCAAATAATTTATTTTGTCAGATTTTCTATTTCAGACCTTGGGTTGGCGTTTAATATTCTCCCACTGTATTAGTAATAAAAGGCCTGTAGATGTATTTTTCAGGTCGTGTCAGACTGACTCAATTCACGAGGAACAATCTCACACAACATTAAAAGATAAAGCATTTATCACACCCTATGTGATTTCCTCTGTGGCTGGGCTATTGCATTCCGGCCAGTCCCTGGGATGTGCTGCTGGCTGTGGCTGCTGATAAGCCTTGGTGGCTAACTTGCTGACAGAAATACAGATATAGAGATTGAGAGTTGCGTCCTCAAATGTGGCACCCTATTCATTATTTAGTGCACTACTTTTTGACCCAGAGCCTATGACCGAAAAAGCCCTGTGGGCCCTGGGGTCAAAAATAAGTGCATTATACAGGAAGTAGGGTGAACCATTTGGGAAGCACAGAGTGATACAGTGAGTGCTAGGGTAGATTGAGGATCAGCACTTGACGGACAGCTCCTCTAGCAGAGCTCTGGCTCTCCTATAGGCCAGGGAAGATAGGGAGAGAGGCACAGCCACACAGGCCACTGCTACTGCATTGCAAGGCGATGTGGCTTTCAAGCTCAGTCATCATCACTCAGCTCTCTCCTGGCCAGCTCCAGGCTTATTGTTAAGGCGGGGGACACACGGCTGCAAGGGTTGACAGCTGCCTCTCTACACCGTCGATGCACACACAGAGATAGAGAGGTCTCTGTGACACACCCTCCTAGCAAGAGGAAGAAAGTCACCTTCAGACATTGTACAAGACACACATACAAGTGTAATTTCAGCACTGCAATAATTGTTCACACACACACACACACACACACACACACACACACACACACACACACACACACACACACACACACACACACACACACACACACACACACACACACACACACACACACACACACACACACACCTTCTGTACTGTCAGTCTCTGGTACCATGTAAGTTCTATTTCAGCATTAGCTAACACTGACCCTGCATTCACCTGAGCTCCAACACTAATTCACTTTCTAGCCTTAGTGATGGATTAGCACAGCTGATATTACAGACCCCTTGAACCCATTGTGGGCTTGTTGACTTATCTGTGTGAATGGGGCCCATAGTGCATTATTAGTCAAAGTCACCATTATTAGTCAGTTGTACAACCAAATGCCTTCAACTGAAATGTGTTTTCAGCATTTAACCCCAAACCCTCAGACATCCCACACGTCTTCAGCGCCAGGGAACAGTGGGTTAACTGCCTTGTTCAGGGGCAGAGCGACAAATTTTTACCTTGTCAGCTCGGAGGATTCGAACTTGCGACCCTCCAGTTACAAGTCCAACGCTCAAGTCCAACGCTTCTAACCACTAGGCTACCTGCCGCCCCCCACACCTACCACTTAGCAACATTAGGTATCTGTGTTACTGTTCTATTGTGGGATTTGGTGCAATTCACTGTGATAGCCGTTGTGTGGGGAGCAACTGAGCATTCTGGGTATACAGAAATGGCTGCCATCCATCATCCTCATACAATGTACAGCTACAGCACTTTTGAGACATAGTGAGAATGCTATATATCTTAAATTCATTATGACTACGGAAATCATTTGTCAATGACGCCACAGTAAGTCCAATAACCGTTAAAGAAACATGATCCAAGCGCTTTTTATTCTCTTCATCCAAGTTAATTACATTAGAATCCAATCCGCTTCAGTAACAAGCAGCTAAAAGCTCTCCGCAAGTAACACACAGAGTGAGGAAATATTCAAACACAGACATCCCTACGCCAGAGACAGCCAGAGAGAACAGAACACACTCCTATCTCAGTCAGATTAATCACACCCACTATCTCATGGTCATTGGGTGCTTAACGAGAATGCCAATCATACTGACAGGAAGTCAATGGGGTTGAAAGAGAGAGATAGAGAGTGTGTGTGTGTGTGTGTGTGTATGTCTGTAAAGTCGTGTGCGAGTCATCGTGTCGGTGTATTTACACCCACTGAACTTGAGACTCAGAGCATGTCTGTGGTATACACACATACTACAGACATACAGTACACACACGTAGTCTGCATTGATGTCTGCGGTATGTGTGTACACACTTGTGCTTATGCAGAGAGTGGTTAAGAGTGTTGGGCCCAGTAAACAGAAAAAGGTCGCTGGTTCGAATCCCCTAGACAACTAGGTGACAAATCTGTCCAGGTGCCTCTTGTAGGCAAGACAGCTTAACCTAATTGCTCCTGTAAGTTGCTATGGAGAAGTGCGCTCTGATTAATGACTAAAAAGAAGGATAATCTTTTTAGCAGATCTCTACTCATCATTGACTTACATTGGATTTGCTTATGCTGTATAATATACTGTAGGAGGAAACAACATCTCACACCCCGCTGATCCTCAACACTGGGGCCCCACAAGGGTGCGTTCTCAGCCCTCTTCCTGTACTCCCTGTTTACCCATGACTGTGTGCACAAGCACGCATCCAACTCAATCCATCAAGTTTGCTGCCGACAACACTACAGTGGTAGGCTTGATTACCAACAACGACGAGACGGCCTACAGGGGGAGGAGGTGAGAGGGTCCTCGGTGTGTGGAGATGAGATCGTGAACTTTAGGAAACAGGAGAGGAGCACTCCCTATCCACATCGGTGGGACAGCGCCTCTTTAACTCTCAGGAGGCTTGAAGAAATTTGGCTTGTCAACAAAATCACTCACTAACTTCTACAGATGCACAATCGAGGAAGCATCCTGTTGGGCTGTATCAACGCCTCGGTACGGCAACTGCTCCGCCCACAACCGTAAGGCTCTCCAGAGGAGTAGTGAGGACTGCACAACGCATCACCGAGGGTAAAACTACTTGCCCTTCAGGACACCTACCACCACCCGATGTCACAGGAAGGCCAAAAAGATCATCAAGGACAACAACCACCCGAGCCACTGCCTGTTCACCCCGCTATCATCCAGAAGGCGAGGTCAGTACAGGTGCATCAAAGCTGGGACCGAGAGACTGAAAACAGCTTCTACCTCAAGGCCATCAGACTGTTAAACAGCCATCAGTAACATTGAGTGGCTGCTGCCATCATACTGACTTAAATCACTAGCCACTTTAAACAATTTTGTATATAATGTTTCACGTATCCGACATACTCATATCAAATGTATACACTGTACTCTCTAAACCATCTACTGAATCTTGTCTATGCCGCTCGCCATCGCAACCCAAATCTCTAGCCACTTAATAATTATAATTGGATGAAATAATGTATCACTAGCCACTTTAAAACAATGCCATTTATATAATGTTTACATTATCCTACATTACTCATCTCATATATATATGTGTATATACTGTACTCCATACCATCTACTGCATCTTGCCTATGCCGGTCAGCCATCGCTCATCCATATATTTATATGCTTTACATACCTCGTATTCATTCCTTTACTCTTGTGTGTATAAGGTAGTTGTGAATTTGTTAGATTACTTGTTAGATACTACTGTGCATGGTCAGAACTAGAAGCACAAGCATTTCTGCTACACCTCGTGATTAACATCTGCTACCATGTGTATGTGACAAATAAAATTTGGATTTTGATTTGGATGTCTTTAAATATAATTTTTATATACAGTACAAGTCAAAAAGTTTGGACACACCTACTTCTTTTTATTTTTACTATTTTTCTACATTTGTAGGATAATAATGAAGACATCAAAACTATGAAATAAAGACATTATCTACGACATTTGCAAACATTGTTGCAATATTGAAATTTGATCTCCACTGTGAACCATTATAATGAACTTTGTGTGCCAGGAGACAGACAGGCAGCTTTTCTCCAGCCAGTCAAATAATGAATCAGCATAATTTTATGGCCATATACAAAAAGAAATGTCAATAGAAAAACAGGTAAAAGAAAATGCAGCTAGTTTGCTGTCTTTCCAACTTCAGTCTGAAGGGGATTGTTGTTAGCTGTGTAGTTGGCTAGCTAGAGAGGGGGAAGAGCCTTCATAGCAACCATTTTTGTTTTGCCATAGCAACCTGCAAAGTTCGGAACTATCAACCAGCACTTTGGGTAGTTTTGCTTTCCATGGCAGTCAATAGGAATATAACTAACAACCAAAGAACACCTGGAATTTCACTTGACAACCAGTGTTAGTGAATGTAGCATCACGTTTTGTAAAGCAGCATGCATAGTTTGGGAAATAATCTTGCTTTTTAATGCTGGTAACCTGAGTCCATGCGTTATACATTTTTATCTTGGCTGTGGTGGTCAACTCAGCTTCGCCTCATTGGCTATGAACACGTCACAGCCTCTCATGTATTATTGCTTAAATATAAAAACTCTCATTGAAGACAAACTTTGACCCGATTAAAACAATTGACATCAGTAAACTCAGAGAACAAGTGTACTAAAAGGAAATTATACATTTCTGTTTATGGACATGAATGTGTTAATTAAGGAGAGTGGTGAGTGGTTGGTGGTTAAGATTAAGGACTTGTCATTTCACTGAGAGATTTCTTTAATCATTTCATTCATCACTATCTTCCACAGTATTCATGTAAGCATTACGCCTGTCAGCATTTTTATAATATAACTTCAGTTTCTTTTTACATCTGGGGACTTATGTGTCAAAGCGTCTCAGAGTTCGATTGCTGATTTAGGACAGTTTTTGTATTTAGATAAAATTATGATGATTACATGGACGGGGGGACTTGATCCTAGATCAGTACCCATTCAGGTGTAGGATCTTAATTTGAGCCAGTTTGCTTACAGCATCCCTGCAGCAACAGAAAATGTGAATTATTATGTGGATTATAATTAATGCACATTTTTGTAGGGGTTGGGATACATTTTAAGCAAGTGAAAATCAAGTCTGAAAGTATTTTACAGTGGGAAATGAAATTCTAATCTTTAGAAGTCTTTTTTAAACTCTCAAATACACTACACATTTTTATTTCACTGCATTGCAGGAAAGTTCTCCTGCAGTAAGGAGTGATTAAATGAAGCTCCTACACCTGTATTCTGTAGACAGCTTTGAGACATATGACCTTTTGATGTATAATAATGTTAAAAAGTATATAACATTTTTGAATACATTTTTGTGGTACAAGAAGCCATTGTATATCTGCTGTGTGATGAGACTGGCTAGATAGCTAGATTAAGGTTTGCTTGGAACTCTATCGAGAGCTAAACAGAATGAAATATCAATGAATGTATTGATCCATACAATAGAAATAGAATTAATAAAAAGAATGAGCTTGAAAGCTCTATCCCTGGGCAATTTTACTGGCAAACTCATTTGGGTACACTCGCAATGGCTGCCTGGTATTGTGATCCAATATTTTTTTTTTTTTTTTTTTTTTTTTTTGTAATGTCAGTTGAGTTGAGTCAAAAAATCACAGCAGATACTAATGGGTAAATTTGCACTTCCTGCTTTTACTTCCTGATTTTATATAGGTGCTATGGTAGAACCTAAAGGGTTCTTCCTCTGTCCCCATAGGGAGAACCATTTGAAAAATCATTTTTGGTTCCAGGTAGAACCCGTTACACAGAGAGTTCTACATGGACTCCAAAATAGTTCTACCTGGAACCAAAAAAGGGTTCTCCCTATGGGGACAAGCAGAAATAACCATTTTGGAACTATTTTTTTATAATAACCCTGATAGGTATTAATAACTGATTGTCTCTTTTCTCCTTCCCTCTCTCTCCCCCTCCATCCCTATATTCTCTCTCACCTTTCTCTCCTGTCTTTCTCTCTCTCTCTCCTTTGTTCTCCTTCCTGACTCCCTCCTTCCCACTCCCCCACCCCTTCTCTCTCTCTCTCTCTCTTTTCTCTCTCTCTCTCCCTCTCTCAGGTCTTATTGTGTACCTGGGGATGATGGTGGGGGCCTTCCCATACTGGGGCGGCCTGGCCGACCCGGATCGGGCGAAGGCGTCAGACCCTCACTCATCTCCCTCTCCATCAACAGCGTGTTTGCCTTCTTCTCCTCCTTTCTGTTCAAGAGGATACAGCTCCTTCCTTTTATGCCGTCCTGCTCTCCGGCGTGGGAGTAAGGAAGGACGCTGTGTCACACACCCTTCTCCTCTGAGAACGACTGCCATAAATACTAGTGCCGACTGTAAATGATCCCAAAATTAATGTGCCCGCGAATGACTCCCCAAACCAAGCGAGAGTCCCAAACCAAAGCCGTTCCCAGCTTGGTTTAAATCAACTGGATGAAATGTGTGTATGAAGCTCCTCGTCTGTTATTGATGTTGATCCTGTTATTATGCTGGCACACAGATTATTTAAATGGTTTAGTATCCTGAAAAGAGGACTCTTTATTTCCTCTCTCTCACTGTCTCCTCTGTCTCTCTCTCCCTCTCTCCCCTCTCTCCCCTCTCTCTCTCTCCCTCCTCTCACCCTCTCTCCCTCTCTCTGCAGCATCGGTGGCTCCATCCCCATCGTGTTCTCCTACTACTCTGAGTTCCTGGCCCAGGAGAAGAGAGGTGAGAGCACCTCGTAGCTGGCTCTCTGCATGTTCTGGATGATCGCAGGTGGAATTCTACGCCTCTCTGCCATGGCCTGGGCCACCTTAATCCCCTCACTATGGTGAGAAATGTCAATGAACCAATCAACCAACCAGTCAATCCAGTCAATGAATCAATCAACAAATCAGTGGAGTCGGTTGGGTGGTTGTTTTTCTCGGGTCCAATAAGTTGGTTCACATTTCTACCACCCCCAGAGTGAAATTTGGTTTCCCCAAGCAAGGATTACTACATACTGTATATTTAAAGACAATTGAATACACACGATTTATACACACAGAAACAATCATCATATTTTTTGTTATCAAACATGGATGCATATGCTTATCGTCCTGCATACTTTAGGGGTCTGGTATGACTCCTTGCACCATAGCCTTCTTCAACCTCTCTTTATGTCCCTGTTCCAGGTTGGAGTTTCCAGATGGAAACTCTATGCGTACCCAAGTTCCACAGCTGGCGTGTGTTTGTGTTGGTGTGTGCTCTTCCCTCTGCTGTGGCAGCCATCTCTGCCCCTCACCACAATGCCCAGAGAGCCCACGCTTCTTTTCCTGGAGGTCAGTCCACCAAACCACCAATGAAAATATAACAAAGATAGTAGCTACCCAAGGTGCATTGTTTATCATCTTGGGTTTAACTTGGGACTTTACTGCTGTGTTTCTGAATATCATGGACATCTACAGTAGCTACCTTCATTATACACCTGCTGGGATCCTGATTATCCTGACAAATATACTATTTCACAATGAGTTCCTATTTATTTAGCTATTCATTAGACATGTCTTTTCTGTTTGTAGAATGGGAAACACGATGAGGCTTGGATGATTCTGGAAGCAGGTCCATGACACCAACATGTAGGGCGAAGGAGGCTACCCAGAGAGGGTCTTCTCCCGTGAGTGACACACACCACGCACACACAGTACATCCATCCTGTAAACTACTATCAAACCACTTATCAGACACAATCTAAGTCTGTGAAGTGAAGCACTTTTATTCAGAGAAAAGAAATAGAGGGGACATTTTTTATGTTCATGAACAATCATCTTGCAATTACTGCACTCTAAGCAAACACAGCCTCTCTCCACTTACCATTTAAGCAGTGAGAAAGGACCTTGTTAAATTTGCATTAATTATCTTGAACGTATTCGTTATTTGAGGATGAATTAAGCTTTGAATTAAGCTTTGATAAAGCTTGTTTAGGGAGTAATTATGTTAAGGGAAGTTAAAGTGTGACGGAGTTGTGTTGTTGCCCTAGGTGACCTTCACCACATCAAGACAGTTAAGCAGATGGATGAGCTGGTGGACATGGGAGAGGGCACCGCCTGGCACCAGAGAGAGATGGAGGATGAAGCTGGCTGGACCTGTTCAACCAGGTAACATACTCTACCTTAACCTGTTCAATCAGGTAACATACTCTACCTTAACCTGTTCAACTAGGTAACATACTCTCTACCTTAACCTGTTCAACCACAGGTAACAAACTCTACATTAACCTGTTCAACCCAGGTAACATACTCTTACCTTAACCCAAGTTCAACCAGGTAACATAGCATCTACTGGTAATGAACAGCTAAAACCAGAGATTAACGTAATGTCTACTTGCTTCCCAAGGATCTTTGTCAACTGGGGCTAAATTGTATTCACTTTAACAAGAATGGGAGTAAGATAATCCGTTCTTCTCCTTCTCTTTCTTCTTCATTTTGAATGCTCATCATTGGTCTAACAAAAAGGTGTTATATCTCTAGCTCAATCTAAATAGAACCTGTATACCAAAAAAAATGTTTTATTGTCACATACACCAGATAGGTGCAGTGAAATGTGTGTTTTACAAGGTCAGCCATAGTAGTATAGCTCCCCTGGAGCAAATTAGGGATTAAGTACCTTGCTCAAGGGCAGATCGACATATCTTTCACCTTTTTGTCCTTCAGGTATTCAAACCAGCTGACCTTTCTGTGACTGGCCCAACGCTCTAACCGCTAGGCTACCTCTCCGCCTATAGTCTCTCATATTTCCCTGAATCACCACTGCTGTTAGCTGTCAAAGAGAACAGAGTGGGTTCATGTTTATACATGCTCTTAACTACATAGTGAGAGACTGGAACGATTGTTTGTATATGAGCCCTCCCTGTTGTTAATAAAGTGCCTGTGGGTGCAGAGATCACCTAGCTATGTTTACTAGCTGTGTTTACTGTTGGCTTGTGTGGGAACTATGCAACTTTATGTTCATTTGATGCTGTTGTAGATTGTAGAGAGACTTCCTTTGAGATATATTGTTTGTGTGCGTGTGTGTGTGTTTGGTGCAGTGTTTAAGGTTTGTGTGTGGGCATGTGTGTGTGTGTGTGTGTGTGTCTGTGAACCTCCCTGTAGGTGTGGAGCAACTTCCTGGGCTATATTCTCTCCTGAGTACCGTCGCTTTTTCCACTCTCATGATGATGGCTGTGTGGTTCCTCTATGTCCCTTCAGGTAAAAGTCAAGCTCCCAAAACTGTTTTCAGATAATATTCACAGCCAAAGTCAGATCCGCATAGAATGAACTACTGGTATAATAAAACTAACTTGATTTCTTGTTTAGATTTGTTTATTATTTGTTATTACTACTATTGTATTATGAGGCATTATGTTTACACTGTTGGAGCTAATGTAACATAAGCATTTCTACTGCACCTGCAAATCTGTGTATGCAACCAATACACTTTGTTTTGATTTTGTCTGACATTTCTAGTGAAAATGTACTTTATTACATTACTGATATTGATGATGTAGTTAGTGTCCTATCCCTTCTAAGTGGATTTAGGCTATTGAAGTATATCATGATCCCTACATCTGTCTTAACATCTCCTTCTCTCCCTCAGGGTTACTATGGGCTGACGTGTGTGGTTCCCCTGAACACACTGATCAAGTGATCTCCAGAAGCAGGAGTACTCTCGCCGCACCAAGGTCTTCTATCAAGGAGAAGAGTGGAGCACGTCACCTTTTTAACTTCACCCTGGAGAACCAGGTGCACCGCGAACGGGAGCAGTACTTTCAACAACAAGTGAGGCCCCCCTTCCCTCTTCCCTCATATCAGCGCTTGTCATGGGAACACCGCAGGGTACCAAGCCATTCATACAGTAAATAGGTCCAAGGGTCAATCAGTCATTCCTGATGTTAAAACAAACTCTTTCTCTCTCCACTCTCTCTCTCTGTCTATCTATCTCTCTGCCAGATTTATGAATCTGAAGATGAAGTCCATGGTGTTCGAGGATTCTCTGGTTTGAGGAGTGCTACTTTGAAGACTATCACCTCCAGCAACACCTTCTTCAAGAACTGCACCTTTATCGCCACCCTCTTCTACAACACAGGTTTGTTGTTTACAACTCTCTGCTGATGAGAGTGTTGTATCAGTGTTTGTTGGAATTATAAGTTGTGAATGTCTTGTTTTGCTTATAATTCATTAACTCATCTAAGTACTGTAATCTCAATCGTGTTAGTGGCTTCTGTGTTTGATTGACAGATAAAATACAATTGTATGCCATATTGTTGTCGAAGGAGCTAAAAATGTCTTATGTTGTTCATATACTGTAGGTCTTATGCATTTCTTACTAAGGTGTTAAACCTCTCTTACAGAAACAGAGCCAGAAACAGAGCAGAGAATCAGCTCCAATTACTGTATATGCTTCATACAAGACAAAATGGCTCAATTACCTTCACTCTACTCCCTGGCCCTGTAACATAATGTAGCAACGCAGACAGAGAGAGGTATCCTAGCAACACAGCCCCAATCTTATTTTACTTCAGCTTGCAAATTACATAACTGTCAGTCATCTCAAGCTGAATGATAGATTTTTCCAAAACAAAAGCAGGCTGCACAAGAAGATGATTCATCTGTATGGCTGATGACAAAAGATGGGTAATATTGATGAGCTTGAAGTCCTCTCGATCCATATGCAGAATCCAATTTTATCTCTGACATTACACACTCAACGATAGAAACCTACTATCAGCCAAACACAAGCCCAAAAATTGCTTAGTCTCTCTCTCGCTCTCTCGTTCTCTCTCTCTTTCTCTGTCTCTCTCTCTCTCAAGACGTTGTCAGAGCTAACGATAGGAACTATCTAAACGCCCCTCTTGTTCTGTTAGGTGTTTGTCCGTCATTAGACTAGTCAAGCAATCACTCTGCTGCTATGAATGCCATGCAAGAGCTACTTCATTTGAATTTGAATTAGAAACTAATTTCACTGCTATTGCTTTATTGCTTAATCCCTCTGTGATTTCCCACTAAGAGCTAGAAGCTGATAGATTGTTGCCATAGTGCAGGATGTTAACCCACTATGGGACCAACCCCATGATGGATTTATGCTGAGAAGTACAGCAGAGCAAAACCTAGAGATTGGAGGTCAGAGGTTAGGCTTGGACAGTATGGACAAACCGTTCTCTTTATGCACAGTAGAATAAAGAATTCAGTATTATGAATGTATTTTATTTGAACAGGCCCTAGATATGTGAACCTTACGCCCCAGTTCATATTCTGTCATTCATCCGTTAGAATGACTGTGGTTTATGGTACTGTGTTCATATGAGATAGCTGACATTAAAGATCCGAGCAGTACAGAATGCGTTAAAGGCTATCCCTACATTGAATCGAATTAACCACAATTCTCGTCAATACCCCTCCCTTCTCCTCTCTCTCTCTCCTCATTCTCTTCCCTGCAGATCTGTTCAAGTACAGGCTGATCAACAGCAACTGGTCAACAGCACCTTCCTGCACAACAAGGAGGGCTGCATGCTTAGTGACTTCAGCGACGAGAACAGTGCCTACATGATTTACTTTGTCAGCTTCCTGGGCACCTGGCCGTGTTGCCTGGCAACATCGTTCGGCGCTGCTCATGGACAAGATCGGACGGCTGAGGATGCTGGGTAATAGAGCGAGGAGAGGCGACAGTGTCGCCATGGCTACAATGGTGTCATCTGATTTTGCAATCGTACTGTTGGTGCATGTCTTCGACACATAGAGATCAGAAACCTTAATTAAGAAAACAAAATGCAGTCAGCTTAATCTATGGCAGATTGGGCAGAATTTTCTGTCTCACAATGGCCGAAATGGATTCAGCAAGAATAGCAGGCATATTAGATGACATATTCATAGATTCACTCATTTTCCCTCTCTTCTTCTCTCTTTCTCCCCTTTCCCCTCCCTCTCTACCCCTCCTTACCCCATATCTCCCTCCCTTTCCCTTCCTCCCCATCTCTTTCCCCCTCCCTCTCTCTACCCCTCCTTACCCTATATCTCCCTCCATATCCCTTCCTCCCCATCTCTTTCCCTCCTCTCCTCTCTCTCCAGCGGGCTCCAGTGTGATCTCTTGTGTCAGCTGTTTCTTCCTGTCGTTCGGCAACAGCGAAGTCGGCCATGATCGCTCTGCTCTGTCTGTTCGGGCATCAGCATCGCCTCCTGGAATGCCCTGGACGTGCTGACGGTGGAGCTTCTACCCCTCTGGACAAGAGGTAAGAAACCTCAACCAGAGAGCCACACCAAACCTTGGCACTGTGGAAGGTTGTAGCTTCCAGGGTTTACTGGCAAAAGTGGTGCCTTGATGTGATTGGCTACACTAGATGGAGGCAAATGGAGGAAGTAGTACTGTGTAAGAGCATTGTGGTAGTGGTGTGTGAGACTGGGTGGGAATCCCTACTGCCACCCCATGGCTGAGTGAGCAGTGCACTGCCTCAATCAACCTATACTAAAAAATTCTGTATATCCCAGTAAACTGGGTTGACTGAAAAATGCCTGGCCATTTCAAAACTCTGAGATAGCATCATAGACTGGCTGTTCATTATTATCAACGGAGTTCGAGCCCTGAGTGCTGATTGGCTGACTGCTGTGGTATATCCGACCGTGATACCATGGACATGACAAAATATTTATTTTTACTGCTCTAATTACGTCGGTAACCAGTTTATAATAGCAATAAGGCACATTGGGTGTTTGTGGTAAATGGTCAATAAACCACACCCCCTCGTACCTTATTGCTTAATCAAATCTGACCATGATTAAATATTATTTTCCAATTTCAGAAAGAGTAGTAGAGCTCCCCATCTGGCTGAACAGTCCTCCTGCAGGTGTTACATTATGAGTTCAATCTGTTTGAATAGAGGTTATTAGGGAACTGGACTGATCTTCCTCTCTCCTCCCAGATGCACAGCGTTTGGCTTTCTAAACGCCTCTTTGTAAGCTGGCAGCCGTGTTGGGCATCAGCATCTTCACCTCTTTCGTGGGCATTACCAAGGCTGTGCCCATCCTGTTCGCCTCCGGGCGCTTGCAGCGAGCAGCTTCCTGGCTGCCTGCTGCCGGAGACACGGGCCAGGTGCTGCAATAGTGTGACCACACCCCTAGGGGTGACGTGGGGGTCAGAATGAGAAAGCCACACTGTGAACAACAAGCAGCCCAAGAAACCCCTAAACTCTGCCCTGTACGCCATTGAAGGCACAGCCTATTCATAGGAATTAGTTCAATGCAGATGCTGCACAGATCTACTAAGCTGTAAATATTGTGGATTGCCTGATATTGGATGTTTTGTTTAGATAGACACATCTCTATACTACTAAGATCTGTGGAACTGTGCTGCTGATGCTTGACATCCCCATGAATAGGCTGTGAGTTGGTAGAGAAAGGGAAGTGCAACCAAACTCTGCCCCTAGACCAACAGAAGCTGTTCCAACTTTAATGCTTGTTCAGTGCAATCTTAATCACTGAGTGTATGTGTTTAGGAGGGCTGAGGAACTAGTTTAGATGCAGGTCCCCAAAAATGAAGACAGATTTATGGGGTTATGGGGTAGGGACATGGGGTCTAGTTTATGAGCCATGCCAATAGCCCGTAATAGAAATTACCACTAGCCATCCAATCGGTATTCAGACCAATTTCTCTGATAAGCTCAGCTCACTTCCCATCTACATGAGTCTACATTGCTATGGGAGAACGTCAGTCAGAAATGATAATGCTATGCCTTGATTTGAACCATTTTGACTTAATGGGTAAACCAAAACATTTCGTTAAACCAAGGCCTTCTTATTATCATACCTTCCAAGGTCTTGTGTTTATTTGATGTACAAAATAACTGCCATTTTATAGATGTTAGAACATTCCAGGTTTACTTTCATTATGGTTTGAATGAGACTGTTCTGTTGAGCTTTTTCCCTTTAAAACATTCTTTCTAGCCATTCTATCTCAATCAATCATAAACGGTCACTCAAATCAATCATTCAATCTCCATTTCTGACAAGGTTGAAATTTGTTCAGCCCATATTGTTCGCCATGTACATTTTAGAACAACACTTTTTTCAAACATTCCACATTTATAGCACAAATGTTTGCTGATGCAAATATGACTATTGTCACAACTTGTTACAATAGTTATTACTATTGTCACGTTTTAAACAAACGTCTTTAAACAAATGCCTTCTTTGTTCCATCTGTCATAGGCATTATGTTTTGCTCTTACAAAATGTGTTTTTGGAAAGTGGTATGCATGTAACTAAGTATGTAAGTGAATTCATGGACAATTTGCTAGAAAGATAGAACACAATATGAAAATGGCAGTGAAGTGTGTCATGTTACTGTACATCAATAAGTCAGATGTTAGATGTTATATCCATGTCCTTTTTACGAGAGAAATCACACTGCCTTTGATATCATTTGGCTGTTCTATTATTGACCTTAGATTTCTGGAAATACTTACTTTACTTTCAAAAGAGACTATAGTGGTAAATACTAACATGTACATCATGGCCCATATCTTATTCTGAGTATAATTTTGATATAGGTGTGAGAATGTGCTTGTTTGCCTGTGCAATATTGAACTTTGACCTGCAATATAGATTTTCTTTTGTGGATTCTTGATAGCTTGTTTATTTGTAGTTGTATTCGATACGTGGAGTATGATTAACTGGTGTGGCGATACTAGTCAAAGCTGCTTTATTGATCGGATGATCAACATGAGAATTAAAACTCAATGAGAAGGGGAACATTATTGGACGCTATTGGATGCTTATGGGAAACATTTCACCGAGCATTGAACTAGAAGTAGTATAACTTTACTTTGATTTCCACCCTTGAAGTTTAGAACATCATGATATATGGGTCCATTTAACATGTTACACACCTCCGCTGAGGTTTTTATCATACATGATAGACTAGGACTAAACACACTGCTAAGGGCAGTGTCCACATGGGATATCTGATCCATAGATTTCCTGTACATTGGTTTGGTACCAAAAAAAACGTTCACATTCCCTTATAGCAAGCACATTGTTCGAGTGTGGTATGTTCACAATTGCATGTTACAAAGAAACAAACAGAGAAAAGCAACAAGCACTGATTCAGCAACAAAGGAAATGATCATAAACTGCCATGTTTTAGGATAGCAGCCATATGTAGACTGAACAGAATTCTAGATAGAGACCAATCCATTGCACTAAATGTACCAAGCTGTACATGCACAGTTGTTAATGCCTTGCATTCTTCAAAAGACCAAAACCTTTGTGACATAAAATATATCAGTAGCTAGTACATGAAGGGTAACAGAAGGTAAAGCAGTTGACGTACGCACAACAACTGCTTACACGTGACCACTTTAAGTAGCCAAATGATTAATTGGTACCAAATGAGTCACGCATGCAGTTGTGAACAGCACACAAAATAATCAGTATACATTGATTTACAGTTGTCACAGTTGACTATTTATTGACATAGCAACCTCTCACTTTATTTTATGTTTACATGACCATAAACTAGCATATTCCTCACAATTTACATGCATTAGTCTACACACCCAAACCATTCACTGATGGTTTAGTGACCGCCGATCTATAAGTGTGCCATGAGTAACTTCTCTCATTTATTATTGCCAAATATTTGTGTATATCTTAAGTTTATACTATGTCGTAAAAAAACTGGAATATAGATTTAAATATGTAAATTAAAATACATGAAATATAACATAGATCATTAATAAATATTATAGGTCTTTATAACCTTTGACCCTTTGAAAATATTCCTGTAGTAGGGGAAGCAGTTTTTATAAACTGATCTGGGACGTGGATGGCCAGTCTGTCGGAAAGTACATTTGTTCAGAATTCCTCTAAGAAATCTTAAAAGATTCCATTTGCTATTGCAGAATCAGCCTCAGCATTGCAGCATGTGTCTGATCTGTGTTTCCATATCCTATCTGTATGTTGTCCTAATTATACCGCCCATGAAATGATAAACAAGGATGTCAATATTAACGTTGGATAGTACGACATGGAACGCTGTGAAATGCTTAACTATCTATTTACTCTCTCAGTGAACCAGTTCAGGATATTTTAAGTCAAGATTGTTTCTAGTACCTGTAGTTGCATATTTTCAATTCTGTTACAGGGTTTTTTGTATTCTTAACTTGTTGCTCGGTCAACGGTCAATCATGAGTGCAAAAACGTAATTATAGCAATAAGTGTTAGATTATTTGTCTTTATCTCTCCCCAAAACACTATTGGGAAATGAAGCACATTATATGCTGGGCCTTTTTCCACTGAAGTGCTGTGTGTTGGCTTCTACTAAAAGGGACTGAATGGCTTATATTCACTTCTAAAACTACCCCTAGGTCTTTGAGGCCTTTGTCAATAAGAATACATTGTGATTAATTAATGTAACAGAGAATTTATCACTGTCATTGTACTGTGTTGTAGAATATGTAGTTGTTTGTATGTAAGTATAGATCATAGTATTAGAAATTACAATACTTATACATGTGTAACCATAAAAAAATACAAAGGACAAAAACTGAAATGTAAATGACAGAATACTATTATATGTTGTCTAAGTGTATTTTGTAAATGAGATTGGAATATAAGTAAATACATCCGAAATAAATACTACTGGTTATGAAGAATACTTAAATGTTACAACGCCATGATTCTGTTATAAGGTTTGTGTGTGAGATTGTTTCTTATCTTTTGTCTATGTTTATTTATTTGCACTGTTGTGCAATTGACCTTTCAGAACTGCAATGGATAGCAAAGAAAAATAAACTACTGTCCTAATGATGAAACCCTTGTAATTATTTAATTTACCGAATTGATCATCAATGATATAATGGATTTATTGACACCTGTGCCTAGGGGTCAGAACAGAATCCCACTGGGCACAGATGTCAATCCAACGTCTTTATCTCCACGTTGGTTCAACGTAATTTCATGATAGCTCATTTAGATTTTTTTTGACTTTGCAACATACGAGTCACAGGCCGTCTACAAAGACTACAATTCAAACAAAGACTACAAGTCCCAGACAGTCTAAAGCAGGCAGCACTTCCTGTGTACGTTGGAAAACTGAGGACACTTTGAAAAGGTAGATAGCTAATACATGTATTACAACTCACTTTGGGTTATAACAGCTTTGATCATTCATTAATAACAACCCAAACTAGCTAAGGTACTATTTGAGGCTACGAAATGCAGTCAATATGGCTGTGATTACTGCAAGTAGCTAGCTAGCCAGTTAGATAACGTTAGCTAGCTAACCTAGCTAGTTATAGTATGTTGTTAAAGAAATTAGCAAACGTTATTGCGCAGCATTGCATTTTCATGTATCTAAAGAATATAGATGTAGCTATATATAACAGATACTGTAGCTATGTAAAGCAGAGTCTGCTGTAAAATAACTAGCTTAACAGCAGATGGCAAGATACAATTGTTCCAAAAGGGTTCTTCGTTCCAAAAGGGTTTTTCGGCTGTCCCCATAGGATAACCTTTTTCGTTCCAGGTAGTGCCCTTTTGGTTTCAGGCGGGACAGCCGAAGAACCCTTTTAGGTTCTAGATAGCACCTTTTTTTTTTCTTAGAGTGTAACTTCTGAACCTGAAGAGAGACTACCAGACCACTTCTTCATTGCAGGCTTTCTACAGTCCACGCCTGCCCCAATCCTCTGAATGCTGCCCAGTGTTCTCCGCTGTGCCTGTCCAATCACCACCCCTCGCCTCTCACCAGGCCCTTAGCCCACTTCAGACCCCACATGGCTCCTGATCCCAACCGCCCGTGGAGGGGGCCATACGGACCAAGCTCACCCAGCAGCTGGAACCAGAACACCTGGAAGTCCACAACGAGAGCCACATGCACGCCGTGCTCCCTGGATCCGAAGTCCCACTTCCGAAGTCCTGGTGGTCAGCCCACGCCGACGTGCCTCTCCTGCTACAGCGCCACCGCTTTGTCAACGAGACCTCAGCCGAGGAGCTGAAGACCTGTGTCCACGCTGGCTGGCCATCCAGGCCAAGACACTCCCTGCAGTGGGGCAGCAACCCCAGTATAGCCAAGAGCCCACCCTGCATGGGAGGATCTCAAGGGGGACCACACGGTGGGAGGAGAAACTCAAGGCTGGACGGGACTGGACTAGGGAAACTCCAGCAGTCATCAACCCTGGCTCTAGAGAGTAACAGCCTGTGCAAGCTTTGGTTCCAGCACTAACATCTATTAAAAATGTGTTGTCTGTTCAATACCTTGATAAGTTTAATCAGGTCTGGAACAAAGCCTGCACGCCCCATATGCCTGCAGTTGATGAGGGTGTCAATTAACATTGTTGTAAACTAGTGTGATATAATTTCCTTACTGCTTGAGAGGTTGTTTCTAAAATGAGCAGCATCACTGGGTCTCTTGGCAGTTTAATTCAAGAAGAGTTTGATTTTAGATTAGACTCTTGCTTAGTGGCCATCACTAGAATGCATCAAGATCTTGTAGTTCAGTAGCATGTGGTACATTGAACTATATGATATGAAGTGATGGAGTGTGTCTGTTTTGTTTGAAAATAAAATGTCTTGTATGTGAGGTCAGAAGTACAAGAAGTCAAGACGGAATAAAGAATATGTTTTCCCAAGGTGCATTGGGGCAGTTTTGTGTTAGGCATTATTTCCTAAAGGCTTGGGTGTCTGTTAATAAAAATACACATTTGATGAAATATTGCTTGTAATGTTTTTGTTTTGCATGCTACCTTTGTATACACGTCTGCAATATAGGTTTAAAAACTTGCTGTGTTTTTGATTTTGAAATGGAACACTAAATGTAGTACTAGTGGTACCACATGAGGGCAGTAGGTGCAAATGTTCTGTGATGTGAAGTACAGCGTTGACAGAGTGATGACACATGGCTTCATTATTTCCTGACACTGCCTTTCATCAATTCTTCAATATAGTAGTTATTAAATCCCATAATACTTTTTATTTCATTTCTCACCATAACAAAAATGTCAGTGTTATAGCAACAGGGATAATCACTCAAATTGTGGAATATAAAGTGTTGGTTAATAGAGGTGGTCAAACTCGATTGTCTTAAATCACATACAGGGTGTATCACAGTTTGCTTACTTCGTTATCAATTTGACTTATTAGCCTGTCTGTTCTAATTATTGTGGATGGCTTAGGGCCAGAAGACAGGGTGAAAGATGTTGGTGGTTCTCAGAATGACATGTTCTAACCCCATCATGGCCGTGTGTTTCTATTTCTGTCTCTGGCTGTATGTGTCAACGTGAAGGTCCTCTTTGTCCTACCCTCAACCCCAGGACCTGTCAGAATATCTGTTATTACAAAAACATGTAAGAGTAATGGCACGAAAAACATTGTTGGTGATAGCCTAAACAAACAGTGAACGAACATCTTTTCCCAATGTGTTGTTTTTCCGATAAATTAGTAAACATTTTAATGTTTTAGGTTTTATTGAAATATTTTACTACATCAACAAACAGGATAACTTTAAAATATGCATCTAAATCAAAACAACCATCCAAGCGGCCATTTTGCCATGAATTTTTTAAGTGCTGAAAAGCTCATAAAGACGGTCCTTATTGAATGTGGAGACAACTCAAGGTTGACTTCTACAAACGTCCCTGTCTGGAATAGACGACCTGTCAGGCCTTACAAAAGGCCCTGTGAGGAAGGTGAACAACTGGTGTCACTGGTTTGAAAAAAGAAAAACAGTAACACAACCATTTTATGACCCTGTCTATTAGAGTCAGGCCTCAGGGGGAGACGTAAACTACTACACAGGGGCAAAAAGCGAAGGGTGAAGGCAATTGCAATAAAGTCTACTGCCTCGGGAAGCAAAGACTTGTCTCTGCAAATTAGATTTACCTGTCACAATTCCAGGTGTTGTTATGAGGGAGTGGCGAGGAGGACACGTCAACCATTTTAAACTAGCATAGCATAGTGCTGTTGCAACAAAAAAATTGATTGGCTGATATCCATCATAAGTTGTTATGAGATTAGAGTTTGTCAGAGTTTATTGAACTGCTAGTTCACAACTCAGTCAGAAAATTCTGACGGTGTATAGGTAGCATGGGTTAGGGTCAATTGCTTTCCAATTGGTAATACGTTGAAATGTATTCATTTAAAAATATTAATAATGTTGACATATAATGTGGTATCTTCAATTCATGAACTGAATGGAAATTAAATTCCTGGATGGACAATATTAAAAACTAAAACAAACTACAGCCAACCCTGGTAGATAGGCTGCTTTCCCTCTGGCTGGTCACTGGTGATGATGGATCATTCTGGGGTCCCGGGTTGCCCACATGTCCCGGTCTGGGTGATCCATCAGTGGGAACCCACCTCAGTGGTAGCCTGCTCTACGTCAGAGCCAGGAGTGATGGTGCCAGGCTGGGCTGGGACCCTGGGCAAGGCAGGGTTCCGCGATGGCCCCTGATTTACGCTCCCGGCTCTGGACCAGAGCTCCTTTTGCACAGCTGACCCCTCCAGGTTGGCTCGAGGAGAGGAGGGAGGGAGACACCAAATGGGTGTCTACTCTGAGAAAAGGCCCTGCTGGGGCCTGCTTGACCGTCCCAGGGGACTATCTGCCTCCACAGCCCCCCTGGTCATCTGCAGTGTCTGTGCAGCATGTGTGTGGAGGGAAAAGAGCCTGTTTAACACATTTAGTTCAACCCCACTAGTAACAACAATTGTTAAACTTACGTGTTTTGAATGATAAAGCTGGGGGTGGTACACCTTAAACTATTTATCATTGTAGGAAATGTTACAAGACCCATGACTACTACATGGGATGATTTGTACTAGCTTTATTATCCTATTTTGCATTAAAAACATACTTTGGCATGTCTTCACAGTACACTCGTAGGTCAAAATAGGGAATACATCACATTCAAAACACTAATTACAAGTTAGAAACTTCAGAAAGGGTTTTAAAAGTTCACACTGATCTGATAAATAATCATTATCTGGTTTCACAATGTGAGAAAAAACAAGTGTTGGATTTAAAATGATGGTAATAGCCTATTAAGTCCTTTAATTGGAAAGTTTTTCTCTCTCGCACCACACTGCCTACTAATGAATTCAGTGAATGGGCGGCTTGAAAGAGAAGGACAAAGAAAGAGATAGGGGAAGACAATATCCTTGTGTGGGAGACTTAGTTACACTCAGTAGTCTAAGTATTCAAAGCAGAGTAAGGGCTGCATGGATTAAGAGAAAAGTCCACACAGGTGGGCTCTGGGAGAAACCAGAGACAGGACATTACCTCGTTTGATAAACACCAGCCGTGCTCACAGGAAGAAGGAAGGGAGTTATTTTATAGGGGAATTAACTGGCGCTACACATCAGGTATTTATTAAGGCAGATCTCCCAGGTGTGCAGTACAACCAGGTCAAGCAAAACATCTTGGAGAGTTGCTTAATGAGAAACATCTTGGATGTAACTTCATAATGGTCAGTAAATAGTCATACTGATAAGGGTTGTGATTTGAGACTAAGAATGAGGCTAAGCATATTTCAGTCTTCACGGGAGATGAGTTAAACAATCTCAAACAATCAATCACACGTAATCACTTTTGCACATTTTCCTCTGCACATTTGTCAATCATGTCATTAGATGAGAAGCATTTTTCTACTTTTGCACTTTTACATTTTCACTCGTTTTATTCTGGGTGCAAGAATGTTTGACATCTTCACAAACTCCAGTCATAAAATAAACAGGTCATATCGATTGTTTTTTTCCTTTTCAACCAAAGAAGACAAAATGTTCATTTGTGTAAAAATATCTACTCAATCGCCAAACTCAACAAAAAAAAGGAAATCGAGTAACATTTTGCATGTATCTGCCTTTGTGTGATGACGACGACTTTTGGTGTGCATGGTTCGCTGACTCACATGACAGTGGAAAACCATAACATCAGAGCTGGGGCTGGTTAGGCTGGTTTTGGGCCAGAGTGCACAGGCCTTACCCTAAGCCCTCTGGAGGATCCACACTCAGTAATTGACATGCATGCCTCTTATTCTTCTCCCTGCAGGGCTTCAACTAGAGGAGTGTACATGTCAAGACAGATGGGACACAGATAAGACTCCTCTTTCAACCTCGTCTCTCTCTGTCCTCCCTCCTGCCTCTCTCAAGCTCTCTCTTTCTCAGCCCCCTGTCAGCGTTTCAGCAACCTCTGATCTTTGTTGATTTAATGATGCGTCTTTTAACCTGTTCCCGTTCCTTTCTCAACCTTCCTTCTTCTTCTAATCGTCCTTCAACTGTTTTTAGTTTAGGACCCCTCTCAATCCGCTCTCGATCTGCTCTCGGCCCCCCACCCGTAGTTTCTCTCGATGTTCGACTATTTTCAAACTTTCTTCAACTTTCCCTCAACCTTGTCTCTCAACTGTTTCCAAGCACCCCCTCTGAATCCACTTCCAGCCGCCTTGCTCATCCTCTTTGAATTTGTTTTCCCTCGCAGCCTTCTTGTAACTTTTCGAAACCCTTCCCTCAACCTCCATTCCACTCTTAACTTTTCCTCAACTCTCTCTCAACTTTTTAGCTGGCCCACATCTCAATCCTCTCTAGACCACCTAACGTAGCCTGGCTGCACTTTGTCCTCCAACCTTCTCTCAACTTTTTCTAAACCAGCCCTGCCATTCAAGTGAGCTCCATGCTCCGCTTCTTATAGAGGAATACCAATGCTGAGTCCCCCAGAGAGCTGACAGAGCCTATTTATGTTTAATGCACAGCCTGAAGCTATTATCATATTACCATGTGATGTTATTGCTTTGCCCCCTGAGTATTACTTAATGTTCATGTTTTTAGTTAGAGGTTGTAAGTTATTCAAACATAAATGTTAGGAATCTTTTAGTATTTTGAGTGACAGCCGACAGAGGTACAGGAGCCTATGGCTGTAGGGTGCGGCTCCTGCTTTAACAGCAGCTCTCTCTTCCTCATGGTCTCTTTCTGGTTCAGTTTGTTGGACCAAAATGCACTGACATGGATGGTTACTCATAAATGTAACTTCAACTCATAATTCATTACCTGTCTATAGGAAATGATCAGACCATGCGCAGATACTGAATAGATGAGTGCTTCATTTTCAGGATGTTGAGAAAGTATTTAAGAGCAAACAGTAGCTATTCCACACAGTGCTATGGGGTCTCTTTTTCCTGTTGGAAAAACAAGTGGTCACGGTTGGGTCACCCAAACCTAACGCTGCAGTAAACTCTCATGAATGCCCCCCATTCTATCCCAACCTGCTGAATTGCTTCTGAAAGGCACCTGGTGTGCGTTGGTAGTGGTAGTAGTGTCCTATAAAAACCCATGGGAGAGATTGTTTGGCCGGGCGTAGAGCATCCCAACGCACGGGCAGTGAATAGAGGGTTAATCTTCATCGCTTCAGATGTACGGTCAAGCTGAAAAGAGCCAGAGCGCTTGACTCGGGGCTCCGACAAAATGTGATCTATTGTTCATCTGTCGGGCGCCCGTGATATATTCTATCCTACACTCTCGGACAAAACGTACCCGGCGATTATACAAGCGGGGCCACTGGCCTGCAACAACGCCAGCTCAGGGAGTTTGGACACCAGGGTGTTTGACCTCTCGGGTCCTCTGCTCTTTTGTTCCCAGTGACCTCTGTTCCTTTTACCCCCTCTGAACCTAAACCTCAGTCTCCGCCTCACTCTCCCACACAAACAAATAAAGAAATGGGGCCCTCCAGTTTATTTTATTAGCACTTTGAAACCCAGGCCTTTTAAAGGGGAGGAGAGAAAAATAATAATAGGATAGCCTTTTAATTTGAAGAGTTATTAGGGTTCAAATAAAACAACGGGGCTCGGGTGAAGCTCTGGGTCAGATGGGGGTGTCACCATGTTTGATTTTAAGAACCCTCCATTTTTGTCTTTGACCTTGGAGCTCTGAAATGGTGAAAACGCAGACTTGGATACCCCAGATCATATGTTGACGTCAGTGAATGAGGGGGGTTGGTGACCATATGGGCTCACACTGAGGACCAAGGACCAATGCAGGGGTTATTTCTCTCACTCTCTCTCTTTCTCTCTCTCACACACATGGAAAAAGTATGCCCCCCTCCCACCCCCCACCCCACTTTTTCTTCAACAGCTAATGGGGATTAAATATTAAATTAAATAAATCACACACACACCACCAGTCCAGTCCTGGTGTGGTGTGTGTTCATTGCCAGGGGGCTGTTGTCTCCTTGTCAAACTCTGAATTTACCTAGTGAATAGTGGTGGCAGGTAGGCAGTCCCTGCCCCTTCCTGAATCCAATTTACAGTAAACACTCTCCACATAGGTCTCCGCTCCACTGACCCTGTGTAGGTCTTGTATGCCCACTTTTCTTGTTCCCTCTCTTCCACTTCCCTCCTCTTCCCCTGTTCCTCCACTTTACAGTTGGTTCTCGCATCATCTTTTCGACTGTTTACTAAACAGACCTACAGACTCTCTTGCAGCCCTCCCCCCTCTTTCCTCACATGCATGTCTTTGTTTGGAATCATCTGAGCAGAAAATGGTTTTGCCCTTAGAACAGCCTCAATTCGTCAGGGTATGGGCTCTACAAGGTGTTGAAAGCGTTCCACAGGGATGCTGGTCCATGTTGACTCCAATGCTTCCCACAGTTGTGGCAAGTTGGCTGGATGTCCTTTGGGTGGTGGACCATTCTTGATTGCTACGGGAAACTGTTGAGGCTGAAAAACCTAGCAGTGTTGCAGTTCTGGACACACCCAAACCGGTGCGCCTAGCACCTACTTCCATACCCCGCTCAAAGGTACTTACAGTTGAAGTTGGAAGTTTACATACACTTAGGTTGGAGTCATTAAAACTCGTTTTTCAACCACTCCACAAACTTCTTGTTAACAAAGTATAGTTTGTGCATGACGCAAGTATTTTTCCAACAATTCTTTACAGACAGATTATTTCACTTATAATTCACTGTATCACAATTCCAGTGGGTCAGAAGTTTACATACACTAAGTTGACTGTGCCTTTATACAGCTTGGAAAATTCCAGAAAATTATGTCATGGCTTTAGAAGCTTCTGATAGGCGAATTGACATAATTTGAGTCAATTGGAGGTCTACCTGTGGATGTATTTCAAGGCTTACCTTCAAACTCAGTGACTCTTTCCTTGACATCATGGGAAAATCAAAAGAAATCAGCCAAGGCCTCCACAAGTCTGGTTCATCCTTGGGAGCAATTTCCAAACGCCTGAAGGTACCACGCTCATCTGTACAAACAAAAGTACGCAAGTATAAACACCATGTGACTACGCAGCCGTCATACCGCTCAGGAAGGAGACGCATTCTGTCTCTTAGAGATGAAAGTGTAAATCAATCCCAGAACAACAGCAAAGGACCTTGTGAAGATGCTGAAGGAAACAGGTACAAAGTATCTATATCCACAGTAAAACTAGTTATATATCGACATAACCTGAAAGGCCGCTCAGCAAGGAAGAAGCCACTGTTCGAAACCGCCATAAAAAGCCAGACTACGATTTGCAACTGCAAATGGGGACAAAGATTGTATATTTTGGAGAAATGTCCTCTGGTCTGATGAAACAAAAATAGAACTGTTTGGCCATAATGACTGTCGTTATGTTTGGCGGAATAAGGGGAGGCTTGTGTCAAGAACACCATCCCAACCGTGAAGCACGGGGGTGGCAGCATCATGTTGTGGGGGTGCTTTGCTGCAGGAGGGACTGGTGCACTTCACAAAATAGATGGCATCATGAGGAAGGAAAATTATTGGGATAAATTGAAGCATCTCAAGACATCAGTCAGGAAGTTAAAGCTTGGTCGCAAATGGGTCGTCCAAATGTACAATGACCCCAAGCAAACTTCCAAAGTTGTGGCAAAATGGCTTAAGGACAACAAAGTCAAGGTATTTCAGTGGCCATTACAAAGCCTTGACCTCAACCCTCAGAAAATGTGTGGGCAGAACTGAAAAGGCGTGTGCAAGCAAGGAGGCTTACAAAACTGACTCAGTTACACCAGTTCTGTCAGGAGGAATGGGCCAAAATTCACCCAACTTATTGTGGAAGCTTGTGGAAGACTACACAAAATGTTTGACCCAAGTTAAACAATTTAAAGGCAATGCTACCAAATACTAATTGAGTGTATGTAAACGTCTGACCCACTGGGAATGTGATGAAAGAAATAAAAGCTGAAATAATTCATTCTCTCTACTATTATTCTGACATTTCACATTCTTAAAATAATGTGGTGATCCTAACTGACCTAAGACAGGGAATTTTTACTAGGATTAAATGTCAGGAATTTTGAAAACTGAGTTTAAATGTATTTGGCTAAGGTGTATGTAAACTTACGACTTCAATGGTAAATCTTTTGTCTTGCCCATTCACCCTCTGAACGGCACACACATACACAATCCATGTCTCAAGGCTTAAAAATACTTCTTTAACCTGTCTCCTCCCCTTCATCTACATTGATTGTAGTGGATTTAACAAGTGGCATCTATAAGGGATCATAGCTTCCACCTGGATTTCCCTGGTCAGTCTATGTCATGGAAAGAGCAGGCGTTCTAATGTTTTGTACACTCAGTGTATACCAGCAGCAGGCCTGGCGTTAAATTGCGGTGCGAGACAGGAGTACTTAGGCGCTCATTCTGGGAGAGGGAAATCTGACAGTGCAAGTCTCCTTCCCTGAGGGGGAAACACCCCAGAGCACAGGGGAAGCACAGCAGCTATACACAACACTGCAGAACTCAGCCTAGCACAGAACATAACAGTCTAGCACAGAACACAACAGCCTAGCACAGAACACAACAACCTAGCACAGAACACAACAGCCTAGCGCAGAACACAACAGCCCAGCGCAGAACACAACAGCCTAGCACAGAACATAACAGCCTAGCACAGAACACAACAGCCTAGCACAGAACACAACAGCCCAGCACAGAACACAACAGCCCAGCACAGAACACAACAGAAATACTTGATGGAGGTTTTGTAAATGCACCAAACCAAGACAGGATCACCAACATGGCAAGGGTTGATAAAATCGATTAACTCTTCATCTGAAAATAATCGAAACCCAGAATCACAATTCTGTGATGAGGCCAACGGCAGAAGACAGACAGATGTGAGATGGTGCTGAGAGGAGAGATGTGAGTAATATAAGTGGCTTGCTCCTGGACGGCCAACTAGGTCAAGAGAATCAACACGGAGGTGAAGGGGCTCACAAAGGCGTGAGGAGAAGGTCAACCGTGAAATTCCCCCTCTTTGCCACTGTGACCCCCCAGGGAGGAGTCATGAGGACTGGAGAGGAATGTGTGTGTGTATGTGCGCGTGCAAGTGTGTGCGGGTGTGTGCGAGTGCGTATTAGAATAGTATTTCTATTCATGTTGAGTGTGTGTGTGTGTATAATATTTCTATAAATGTTTTGTGGTGTGTGTGCATGAATGTTTGTGTGTGCGTACGTGTGTGCTTGCGTGTATGTGTGTGTGCGCGTATCTAGGTCGGGGATTCCTCTTTATCCGCCCTGCAGTCAAACAACTCATCCTTGTCATACCCTGTCGCCTTTTCTTTTGCACTCTATACAGTGCTACCGCTATGGTTACTCACCTACAGTGCTACCGCTATGGTTACTCACCTACAGTGCTACCGCTATGGTTACTCACCTACAGTGCTACCGCTATGGTTACTCACCTATGGTTTACTAGGGGATTGTCTTCTCCTGTAAATCCTTATTTAGTCCCAATGCTTATTATTAAATGCTAAGACTTTTACATTTATGGTTGTAGTACATAGACAGGTAAAGTGTAAGTACACGTTGTTAGTACTTAAAACTGTTATTTTAATTCTTATATAGGACACTTCTTAAGAAGGGTATTTATTTTCCAGTAAGACACTGTAGCCAAACAAATTGCAATCAACACAGATAGTACGTCCCCCAAACGCAAACTGACCAGTGACCACTGTTCCTTTTGAAATGTGTTTTAAATTAACATCACATTGACTCATTAAAGTAGTAGCCATCCTAGTCCTAGAGAGTCTCAGGGAGTCTTGGACTCAGAGTGCCCTTTCTTGCCCAAATCTTGTCCAAAAACTTGAGTTGAACACTCTTAACTCTGACCATTGCGTAAGACTGTCATGCACTGTCAAACTAAGATTTACGTGACAACTTGAGTAATGCACACACATCTTAAGTTAGGATTTGGGATGTTAATTAACTCAAAACCAAAGACAGTTGCGTTATGTTCATAATGACTTGTGGTAATTTCACTCCAAACCAATCTAAAATACTAAACTGGTCAGAGCTTGCTTCTTTCAGAAGAATCCAAACTATAATCGATCATCAGTGAGAGAGGCCTTATGTAAGAGCATGGAGAATGATTTCCTGTGGGCGTAGTTTAGCCCCGCCATGCTGAAAGTCCACATAATGAACGAGTATTAAGCTATGGTAGCCACGGTCACATCTTGGAAGTGATGACTGAGGAATTTACTGTAAAGGTCAGTCAGAGGACCAGGGTGTGTGTGGGTGTGTTGTATGTTAAAAATGTATTTTAACAGCTTTGCAACAGGAAATTAAAGACCATGAGCAATTATACATTATTGCATAAACATTAACATATTTTATAAAGTTTCAAGTACAGTAACCATAAAACAACCCAAAACAAGTCCACTCACAGTATGTATCTCTTATGTTCTCCATTTTGTTTGTGATTGTGTGTGTGTATGTGTTCATGCTTCTGTGTGTGTGTGTGTGTGTTAGGACTGGTAGGCGGTAGGGCTGGAGGGTCAGTCAGCAGGAGGAAGGTGGTGGTGGTGGGCTAGGCCCCCTCCCTGAGGTCAGGGGAGAGAGGATGAAACCTGTCATTAGAAAGGTGAAGGGAAGAAAGGCCTCAACGGGGGAGCTATTGTCCCGGGGGCGGCGAGGAGGTCCACCTCTTTAGTGCCTCAAATAACACGGCCAGGCCGCCATTGTGCTGGGGTGAAAGGGCCGGGGGGTGGGGGGCGCTACCAAACAGTGGTCAGAGGAGAAAGCCCCCATGGGTTAGGGGGTTGTGGGGGCTATTTCGGGGGCTTTTCTCACTCTTGTTTTCTTTTTCTTTCTCGTCAGCTCATCCAGAACCCTTGGTTTGAGAAGATCGACAGTGGTTTTCATCGAGGGGTGTGCATGCGTGTGTGAAGTAGGGGGGGTGCAGCTTCCTTGACTTAGAGAATGGGGTGTTGCAGATTGAATGCCATAGTTTGACATCTAAGCTGAGGCTCAATGCAGAGTCAGGACCTTTCACTCATCCCTGTGTTTTAAGAGGACGGGTCACACAGATAATGGGAAAGGCTAAAGACCAAAGCTTTCCTTTTTTCAGATGCACAGTGGTGAGATTCCTAACAGCTCTGTCAATTCTCTGAGCACCAACCGCAAGTAGAGCACAGGAAATATACTTTCACGACAAGTTAGCGGCACTGTTTGTATTAAGGAATCCCTTTAAAAAGTGGATGAAGCAGTTATGTTGTACAACATTTGCACCATTCTAGACCACCTCTCCCCTTTCCTCTCATTTCAGTGTTGTCTTTCTCTTACAATACAGATACTTCTATCAAAAAAATGTCAGCTTCTGAATTTCATTTACCTTGCCTGAATAAACTAGTATTCTGTTAATTATATGTACTTTTCTCTAAAGCTGTTCCCACCACCAGAACACCTAATAAACTGATTGGACCAATTATCAACTCCATCAGAAGGCTTTCACCCAATCCCAAAGCACTGATGACTTTAGAGGGACAACAAAACCTGCTGAGTTGTGACCTGAAAGTTTAGGAAACCTGAGAGAGAAGGGGACAAGCTAAGGTCAACAACGTCACATACTTCTGACAACTTGTACAGAGTAAGCAGGTCAAACACTATGGTGAGAATTGAAGAGTGCGGACTGAGTGTTGCCCTGCGCTGGCATGGACTGCACTTCTCTTCAATGGGAACCTGTGGTAGACGGCTAGCTCAATGATCAATGTCAATGACAAATCTGAAATAGAATGATAATCAGTGGTAACCTGCTGCTAGAGAAACAGAGGAGAAGGAGAGAGAGAGAGCGCTTTGAATGTGTATTGAGGGAAAGCAAGGATGTGTATTGGGAGGTGGAGATAGGACGATTCTGCATTTCCAATCCATTGAGAGGTGAGGAAAATAGCAACAAGTCTCTCTAACAGTGAAAACTGTCACAACTTGCAATAGAAGGCAGAAGAGGAGGAGGAGGAGGAGGAGGAGCGGCTGCTTTGCCTAATCACTTTCCCCGCTGACTTCTCAGAGGTGAAGGAGTGACAGATCACAGCCCCGCTAGCACAATGCAACAGTCCCATATTCCTCCCTCTCCTCTCTCCTGTATTCCTTTCTCCTCCCCCTATCCTCCCCATCCCATTGAGAGGACGCCCGGGGTGCCTGGTTCTCTAGTTCTGCCCACTGGGCTATTGAGGAAGTGATGGATGGCTTCATAAAGAGACTCTTGTTGAATCCCAAATCAGCCTCTTGCCCCTACCAACTTGCTCGGAAGGCCCTCCGTTGTCATGTGTTGCTGACGAAACTCAAAGGGTGACTTCCAGAGTGGCGAGGGGATCAAATAAACCCATCAACTTTGGGACACAGCCGTGAGTTCAATTATTTAGTTTGTTACATGTGTCACATCTGGAAATCAATGTCATATAACTAGTCACGCCTCTCCATTCTTCTGTAGGAAATTATGCAAACTCCAAACATATCACGGGGCGTGTTGGGTTACAACTGGCATAGCTGGCTCAGGTGAAGTGGCTATTGGAGGGTCTAATTAGCCCCTACATACACCCTCAATAATTTTCACTCCCTCAGCTTTGGGACACTGATTTGGGATTCAGCCTCTCTCTCTCCCTTTATTTTTTCTCTCTCTCTCTCCATCTCTCTCTCCCTTTCTTGGGTGAGAGTAGGGGCTCGTGGTGGTGAAGGAAGTCTGGCCTCTCTCTCCCTCCCTCCCTCGCTCTCTCTTCCTTTCTTTTTTCCTCTCTTTTTCTCTCCCTCTCTCTCTGTTTCTGTCTCTCTCCCTCTCTCTCCCCCTGGGGCTGAGGACAGATGCGGAGGCCTTCCTTTCCCAGCATTCCCAAGGGAGAGAGTACACAGGCCTTAACACCCTTTTGGGGATGGAGGGATGGGGGGACAAATGAACGGAGGGAGGGGGTGAGTTGTTGTTGTCCAGGGGTCACGTATTGGGCGTCAAGTGATGCATAATGGCTGCGTTGTTTGGGGTAATTTGGGGTGATTTTACTGATTTGGCCTTTAATTGGGTCGTTCTCTATTAAAGTATCCCGTAAAGACAAGTATTTTACAGGCCTAGTATTTTACATGGTTAGTTTGGGCAACAAAAATCGACAGTTGAATGCAGTTGCAATTGGATATAGTTATTTAATTATTCACCTTTATATGGTTAATTCAACTATGATTTTTGGACCTACACATTTTAAAAGGTAGTTCCAGTTACCATTCCCCTAATCACATTTGTTCTTGTTAATATCCATACTACTGTAGTTTTTTGCCCCAGTATGTGTTTATGTTGCAGCTCTTTGAGAGAAACTACAAACAACCTTTCATACTGCTCTCGATGAAATGTATCTTCATATCGCAAGCTGGCAGTTCTAACCAGTCTGGTGGTTATTTGGCTTATTCTCCTCAGGCTATTGAAGTGACAGCACATGGTGGTTTGACTGTGAGGACCCATTCAGCCTCATGGCCTCCATAGCCCAGGCGTAAAAATCAGCTACATTTAATCAGACACGGTGCAGAGTTTAAAGAAAGGGATCAAGAGACCTTTGTCTTAATGGATTGGCTACAGTTTAGGGATCCACCACACCGAGTTACCTTAGATGAAGGCATGCCACTCGGTAACAAACTAACTCAAACCACATGGTGTTTCCTGGAATTTTTCTTGTCTTTTTGGGCTTCAAACTTAAAAACTGTGTTGTTTAATCATTGGAGACGCTAGACTGGGTTAGTTGATAAGGATATTGGTCAGCCATGTTTTTAATTCATGAGTCCATCAATCATTTCAAAATGAGGCAATCTTCAAAGAATTAGAAAAAGGGGAAAAATGTATCCTTGTTTTTAAGCAGGATCACGTGACTTTCTCTTCTCCGTCTGTGGTCCTATTCTCCAGTCTATCAGTCTGTACATTAGAATTTCAAGCTTATGGCCATGGCAATTCTTAGAAATACAGAAACGAGACAGCATTAAAAGGCCACCACATTCCAACAAAGAAGTAAATCAAGTGGTTTGACAAACGCTCACCAGACAGTTTGCCGTTTGTCATGGACGTGAATGGAACCAAACGAGAAGTGCAGACACATCGTTCAGATAGACATTGCTCAGATACTGCACAAGAGGCCTTTTCAGACAGCTGCAACACTGATTACATTGTGAGAGGGCCAATCAAAGAGAAAAATGACGAGAGCAGTCACGCCGGACATACACAATGCACAAATGGCAGTGGTCAGATGATGGAAAGAGAGGTGGTGCACCACAGGGTTTTAGAGTCGTACTGGGGCTGTTGGGGCAGCTCGTACTGGGGCTGTTGGGGCAGCTCGTACTGGGGCTGTTGGGGCAGCGACATGGGAACAGAGGACTCGCACCATCTCGCAAACATACACACTCGCTTGCACACACTTACGCACATGTGCGCACGCACACAAACACAACAACGGGCATGCACACACTTGCACGTCTGCAAGCCCACATGAATGCAAACATGAACGCACACACACAGACACAGACACAGACACACAAACACACACACACTCAAACCTTCGTTAGAGACCAAGATATTAAGACTCATTATGCCATGTGCCTCACGGGAACTGAGGGGAGTATTAGGCCTAGAGGCGTCCCAAATGGGAATCTCTGTGTGTGTGTGTGTGTGTGTGTGTGTGTGTGTGTGTGTGTGTGTGTGTGTGTGTGTGTGTGTGTGTGTGTGTGTGTGTGTGTGTGTGTGTGTGTGTGTGTGTGTGTGTGTGTGTGTGTGTGTGTGTGTGTGTGTGTGTGTGTGTGTGTGTGTGTGTGTGTGTGTGTGTGTGTGTGTGAGGGAGGATTGCTAGAACAGGGAATTTTTTGTGTTGGGGAAAAGAGGTTTGGACACTTCATCTTCTCTTCTCAGTGCTGCCAAAAGGGCAGAGGTCAAAAGTCAGGGCGATTGGAGAATTCCTGCTGCATGCCTACAGATCAGGTTTCAGGGGTGGGGGAGGGACGTGGACTGCCCTAGAGGGATATGTGCCTCTCTGTGTGTGTGTGTGTGCGTGTGTGCGTGCGAGAGAGCGAGAGAGCTTGTCCGGACAGCTCTTTATTTAAAACTTCACCTTACAGCTTTAGTGTTCACAGCATTTGAAACTTTCTCTTGAAGTGTACTGCTCTGCAAAAGCCTTTTGGGAAAACTTGCCCAACATGTTGCAAAACTAACACTCCTAATTTGTCTAGATTAGAACACCCCATCATACTGTAATGCATTTTGTAGTTTAAACCTGATAAAGTGACTATGGTGTGAAGAGATTTAAAGACAGGACTTGGGAACCAAAGCTAAGCCTCTTCATCCAAACATAAATTATTTAAGCATTCTTCAAAATATCTTGGAACACAGGCTCGATATACGGCGGATTCACCTTGCGCTGGGGACAACAAAAGGCCACTCTAAAATGTGCAGTTTTGTCACATGACACAATGCCACAGATGTCTAAAGTTTTGTGCAATTGGCATGCTGACTGGAGGAACGTCCACCAGAGCTGTTGCCAGACAACTAAATGTTCATTTCTCTACCATAAGTCGCCTCCAATGTCTTGAGATGCACAGAGATACCGTGACGAGATCCTGAGGTCCATTGTTGTGCTATTCATCCGCCACCATCACCTCATGTTTCAGCATGACAGTGCACGGCCACATGTCGCAAGGAATTCCTGGAAGCTGAAAATGTCCCAGTTCTTCCATGGCCTGCATACTCACCAGACATGTCACCCATGGTGCAAGTTTGGGATGCTCTGGATCAACGTGGATGACCGCACGTTGCTGTTCCCTTCTAATTTGGGGCGGCAGGTAGCCTAGTGGTTAGAGCGTTGGGCCAGTAAACGAAAGGTTGCTGGATTGAATCCTCGAGCTGACAAGGTAAAAATATGTTGTTCTTCCCCTAAACAAAGCAATTAACCCACTGTTCCCAAGTAGGCCATCATTGTAAATAAGAATTTGTTCTTAACTGACTTGCCTAGTTAAATAAAGGTAAAACAAACAAAAAAAATCCAGGAACTTCACACAGCCAATGAAGATGATTTAATTAGGAGCCCCACATTCCACAGGCCACAATAAACAGCCTGATCAACTCTATGCAAAGGAGATCTGTCGTGCTGAATGAGGCAAACGGTGGTCACACCAGATACTGACTGTTTTTTTAAACCACTCGCCTGCTTCTTTTTGAAGGTATCTGTGACCAACAGATTCATATCTGTATTCCCAGTCATATGAAATCCATAGATTAGGCCTTAATGAATGTATTTCAATTGATTGATTTCCTTATATGAAATGTATCTCAGTAAAGTCTTCGAAATAGTTGCATGTTTCATTTATATTTTTGTTCAGTGTGTATTGTTTACCAAAATAGTTGTGTTTGAAAATGTAACTGAACTATTTTGATAAGGAAAACTTGAAATGCATTTAAACAATCTGAGGTGTTTTCAGATGTAGAAGTTTCTCCAAACATTATTAATGACAGGCTTTCTTTAAAATTTGAGGAAAGTTGAGGGAAAGCAAGTAACTTGCTGACTTGTTTCTTCAGTAAATCAATGTTTAATAGCTAATGACTGTTTTTAAACCCAGCACTAATGGGCTTAAACCGTCGACTCATCCATGATCAATTTAAGACGACATCCTCGGTTATACATTTAGCAGAAGGTTTGGTCATTCAAATGATTTGAGATGCAAAGCACTACAGCCCGCAGCGACTAGTTCCCCCATTGTAGCCTTTGTAATTGATCATTAACGAACATGTGCTCCCAAGTCTCCAGTGGCTCCAAGACCCCAAATAGAGAGCACAGCTGTCTTTCCATTGTACTTATCCATGGAGTCACAAAATAACACAACACTCTGAAGCCTACAGCCGGACTATGTGCTGGAATTTATAACATTTACTTTCCAAGACTTGGAGGAGATGAGTGAAAATGGTGTTGGGCGGTTGATGTGTAGGAAGCGCTAGAGTAAACGTGGGGGCTCACTTTTATGATTTAAAAAAGAATGACTAATTTATGGACATGCAGGTGGTGCAGAGTTTCTTTGTGGCCGATAAAGTTACACAGAGAACTAAAGAGAGTTTAAAGAGACATGTCAGGTCAAACCCATGGAGAATTAGCTGGATAGTGTGGGAAAGATCAAACCCATGGGGAAAGTCATTCAACTACGACTGCTCTTCCTCAAGCCATGTTTGATATATTACCAATCCATGGATGTAATAGCTATTTAATCGTGTGGGTAATATTAACATACCATATAAAGGAAGTGCTGATGTTATGTTCATTGAGCCACCGGGCAATATTTTCTTTATTGAGGAATAATACAATTTGTGAATGCTGCATACTGTACAGCAGCTCATAGCAACTTTATTCAGAAATGTCCCCAGAAGCTTGAGTGACTCCAACAACATAACGTTGAAGTAAATCTAACTTTTAAAAGTTTATATTCTGTTAACTCATAACCAAATAATGTTGTTGACTCATTCTATACTCGTATTTGTGGACAAAGTATACATTTGAGAAAAAAACACTTCCAAAACACAAACTCAAACTTATCTCAGAAGCATTTGCTATTTCCTCATAGAGGATGATGTCATATATTGAATATTTTTAATGACCAATATACAGTGGGGAAAAAAGGTATTTAGTCAGCCACCAATTGTGCAAGTTCTCTCACTTAAAAAGATGAGAGAGGCCTGTAATTTTCATCATAGGTACACTTCAACTATGACAGACAAAATGAGGAAAAGAAATCCAGAAAATCACATTGTAGGATTTTTAATGAATTTATTTGCAAATTATGGTGGAAAATAAGTATTTGGTCACATACAAACAAGCAAGATTTCTGGCTCTCACAGACCTGTAACTTCTTCTTTAAGAGGCTCCTCTGTCCTCCACTCATTACCTGTATTAATGGCACCTGTTTGAACTTGTTATCAGTATAAAAGACACCTGTCCACAACCTCAAACAGTCACACTCCAAACTCCACTATGGCCAAGACCAAAGAGCTGTCAAAGGACACCAGAAACAAAATTGTAGACCTGCACCAGGTTGGGAAGACTGAATCTGCAATAGGTAAGCAGCTTGGTTTGAAGAAATCAACTGTGGGAGCAATTATTAGGAAATGGAAGACATACAAGACCACTGATAATCTTCCTCGATCTGGGGCTCCACGCATGATCTCACCCCGTGGGGTCAAAATGATCACAAGAACGGTGAGCAAAAATCCCAGAACCACACAGGGGGACCTAGTGAATGACCTGCAGAGAGCTGGGACCAAAGTAACAAAGCCTACCATCAGTAACACACTACGCCGCCAGGGACTCAAATCCTGCAGTGCCAGACGTGTCCCCTGCTTAAGCCAGTACATGTTCAGGCCCGTCTAAAGTTTGCTAATGAGCATTTGGATGATCCAGATGAGGATTGGGAGAATGTCAGATGAAACCAAAATAGAACTTTTTGGTAAAAACTCAACTTGTCGTGTTTGGAGTACAACGAATGCTGAGTTGCATCCAAAGAACACCATACCTACTGTGAAGCATGGGGGTGGAAACATCATGCTTTGGGGCTGTTTTTCTGCAAAGGGACCAGGACGACTGATCCGTGTAAAGGAAAGAATGAATGGGGCCATGTATCGTGAGATTTTGAGTAAAAACCTCCTTCCATCAGCAAGGGCATTGAAGATGAAACGTGGCTGGGTCTTTCAGCATGACAATGATCCCAAACACACCGCCCGGGCAACGCGAAGGAGTGGCCGTAAGAAGCATTTCAAGGTCCTGGAGTGGCCTAGCCAGTCTCCAGATCTCAACCCCATAGAAAATCTTTGGAGGGAGTTGAAAGTCCGTGTTGCCCAGCGACAGCCCCAAAACATCACTGCTCTAGAGGAGATCTGCATGGAGGAATGGGCCAAAATACCAGCAACAGTGTGTGAAAACCTTGTGAAGACTTACAGAAAACGTTTGACCTCTGTCATTGCCAACAAAGGGTATATAACAAAGTATTGAGATAAACTTTTGTTATTGACCAAATACTTATTTTCCACCATAATTTGCAAATAAATTCATAAAAATCCTACAATGTGATTTTCTGGATTTTTTCCTCATTTTGTCTGTCATAGTTGAAGTGTACCTATGATGAAAATTACAGGCCTCTCTCATCTTTTTAAGTGAGAGAACTTGCACAATTGGTGGCTGACTAAATACTTTTTTTCCCCACTGTATGCCCACACCACTCTGTTGTTGGTGTACGCCGACACCATTCCAACACTGAAAATCAGCTTTTTAACATACTTAAGAAGATACTTCGAGATTTTGGCAATGAGTCAGATAAAAACGTGGATACCATTTTTATGTCTCTGCTTGCAGTTTGAAGAAAGTTGCTAACTAGCATTATCGCAATGACTGGTGGTCTATGTTACCATATAGCACGCTAGCTGTTACCATAGACATCCAGTCATTGTGCTAACGCTAGTTAGCATTGGCTCACAAAACTACCTCTAACTTCCTTCATACTGGATGCAGAGACATAAACATGGTATCCAAAATCAAATCATATCTTATTGGTCACATACACATGGTTAGCAGATGTTAATGCAAGTGTAGCGAAATGCTTGTCCTTCTAGTTCCAAAAGTGCAGTAATATCTAACAAGTAATCTAACAATTCCCCAACAACTACTTAAGACACACAAATCTAACAAGTAATCTAATAATTCCCCAACAACTACCTTATACACACAAATCTAAAAGGGTGAATGAGAATATGTACATTTAAGTATATGGATGAGCGATGGCAGAGCGGCATAGGCAAGGTGCTGTAGATGGTATAAAATACAAAATATACAGTACATGTGATATGAGCAATGTAAGATATGTAAACATTATTAAAGTGGCATTATTTAAAGTGGCATTGTTTAAAGTGACTAGTGATCCATTTATTAAAGTGTCCAGTGATTGGATCCGCTTAATTTCATCTGACTCGGAGAAGTAGATAAAGGACTTCTTTGCCAAAATCCCAAAGTATCCCTTCAGTTAAACATTTTTGGGAAGAAAAACTATTTTACTCATATTGTAATTAATTACAGGTCATATTTCATAGAAATCTGGACAGTTACTTTAATTATCCCTTTTGATTAACACACAAAATGTGTGTTGCAGATCATGCGGTTTCTGGGTTTTGTGTAGTTGCCAATAGAAGTGTCTGCTTTATTACACATTAACAGGGAACAAGTGCTCCACTCACTGTCCCATTCACAGCTTCCACTGCACAACCCTGGTCCAGAGAACAGTGCTATCACACAGAGAAACGCACAAAGGTCAGAACCTACTCCCACCACCCCCTGTTCCCCCTTCCAAAACCAGAGACTCAACCACCCCTCGCCCCTCAGCCACACACACTTCCCTCCACTCTCAGGCTCGCATCCCGTCCCAACAGAGGCCTGTTTACAGTTTCAGATCCCTTACTACCCACATTCACGCTCAACATTTTTTACACGACCAGGGATCATGAAAGAGAGCAAACGAGTCATTGATGGATCGGGCGGGGGTCTAAACTCGGGGGGCCGGGGGGCACAACCCCCACCTCACCCCCTTCCAGTCCTAGGGCTGTGTGAGTGGTGTGTTCTGATCAGGCCCAGCTCTCTCTCTCAGGTCCTAATGGGGCAACTTGTTGAGGGGGCCGTAGCTTTGATGCCAGCTGAGCTTCTTAACAATGTGTCCTTTCTGTGATTGGGGTGAGAATTCGCCAGCAGGGTTCCAAGAGAGGAGAAAATGTAAACTACAGATTAGCTTGACTAATGGCCCCTTGCCTGTCATTGACGTTAATTAGTGTTAATTAGGAGCCCCTCATTAAACGGGATGGGGGTACGGCCATGGAACCTGTGTGTGTACGCTGGAAGCTTTCTTTCAGAGCACATAGGGTCAATTTAGACCTGGGTGACTTGGAAGAGTTAAGTACCATCGCTTTTATGTGAATGAAATTCGGGGGATGTTGGGAAAATGTCGGGAGTGCATTGGTAGAAATTCTCCAGGAGAATCTGATCATCTCGTCCGGTCTCGTCAGTTCAACATCCTATGACATTAGCAAATCACGAGCCAATCACTACAGAGCGCAGGGGTGTTCCCAAAGCATGGCGTTGGTCCCACGTGGGGAAAAATAGCACATCTCAATATGGATGGAGCACAGAGCAAACAATGCGTGTATCATCTCATCAGCTGGCGACTTTCCTGCTGTGACAGGTACATTTGCTGCAGCCTATAAACACAACAAGACTGATGGAACAGACCCCGGGCCCTGAACCTTTTTTCATGCGCCATCAGGACCACATCAGACTGATATGAATCGCTGGTTGGGCCATGGGGTGGGGGCTTTACAATGAGTTGGTTATGAGGGTGTTGGAACCAAATCTGGTGGTTGTCTGCTGTATATACTGTAATTTGAGCCGAGGACTCTCTCAGTTAACATCGCGGCTGCCCTCTTGCTCTTCACTTGTTGTCAGAGGCGATTTGCTCTGGCCACAATAATTCCCTTTCACTGGGTTTGATCTTCACAGCTTTTCAGGGGGTCCTCTTTTCTACTGTTCCTGGGCTCAACCCACCCCACACAACTAATTTTTTTTATTTTTTTATTTAACTAGGCAAGTCAGTTAAGAACAAATTCTTATATAACAATGACGGCCTAGGAACAGTGGGTTAACTGCCTTGTTCAGGGGCAGAACAACAGATTTTTACCTTGTCATCTCAGGGATTTGAACTAGCAACATTTTGGTTACTGGCCCAATGCTCTAACCACTAGGCTACCTGGCGCTCCCAGTATACCACCCTATAAACCTCTGATCTGTGCTTGTGTATCTACTGAGCCGGGAAAGTGACTGGTGGGATTTGGGATTGGGATCTTTTTGGCTAAAATCCCACTCCGTGGTACATAATCGGACACTTTGTTGGCTCAGTTAACCCATATTGTCATAGAGGCCCATTGGAACTCTGATGCTATTCAGCTTGACATCACATGACATGTGTCCTCCCCTCTGCTTAGGAAGTCCACATACACACACACACACACACACACACACACAGTTACACACACACACACACTCGTCCACCATGTCTCTGTGACTCACTGCTACCTGAGGGGTGTTTTCATGTTGACATACGTGGCCACCCCTCCTGGCTAGCTTGCTCTCATGCTTGATCCCCAGTGGGATTCAGCAGTGTGAAATAGGGGTGGGGGGCAGTTTGGTGGCGGAGTAAAACAAAAAGAGAAGAAGAAAAAGCCTCTCTGGCCAACACCTGGTATCACTTTATTAACCCTCGGCTGACTCGACCCTGAGAGCCCAGGAACAGCGGGGGCATAGGGGCGGGGGCTATGGACGTCACCACACTGCCTTTGAAGGGGGAAGTGATGCCCCGCATCGGAGCCCCAGCGATGACTTTACCAGTGCCATGACCCTTGTGACCTCAAGCCCCCACACCTGCCCTCTCCCCATTCCTCCCTCCCCACCTCCCCACAGCTGCTGGTTCCTATTGGCCGGCAGTGGAGCCTCAGTGGTGGAGGTTAGAGGGAGAGAAGAAGGGAATGGAAGGAGAGGAGGAGGAAACGGAGGGGGCCACGGCGAAAGGTCAACTGTTGGTCAGAGATTTTTATTGGGAAAGGAGGAGAGAGGGAGAGAGGGAGAGGGAGAATGTGTTAAAGACCACCATCTGAGATTTTAACAGTGGGGAGGGAATTTGGGCTTTTTCCACCCCTGCACACGTTAACTACGCAGAGATGGCTGGACTGACATGGCCTGCTGGCATAATGTTACGTTACTAAGAACAGAGGAATATTCTCCATTTGTTCGTTACAGAGAACAGAGGATTTCTCCAAACATTTGCTGGTGGTTCTTTGTCTTCTGTGCCTAGAGATTGGACCATGGGTTGTAGCCTGGCTAGTAGAGATTCCATCATAAGGATGTCACATGGAGGACATCTGATACAATCAGACACTAGAGCAGGTCTGGGATCAGTCAGAAGTCTGGGTGGCCCTTGACATGGCCATGAGTGAATCATGATCACAAAATAATCTATACGGTCTGATGAGGTAAATCTAACAGCATGTGGTCCAAATGCATGACGTCTAGACAGACTAGATTGAATAGACTAAATCATCGCCCACACAGACAAACCTCCTTACACTAGAAGATAATTAATCTCATGCAGGAGTTATTGGAGATGAATAACAATAAAACGGCGTCAGGATCCCCAATCTTTCCGCATTGTGTTCGTATGCTGCCTCATTTCCTGTTTTTGGCATTCTTATCACCACAAGAGCACAAAGATGACGTTTGGCTAAAACGCTAGCCGCTTCCAGGAGACGTATGGTTGGCAGGCCTGTGTTAGCGAGGTTCCAATGGGAATGCGTTAGGAGCCTTGCTAGGCGGTGCTGGGTGTTCTTCTCCAGATGTCTGTCTTCTTCATGGTTGTTCCAATGGAAAACAGTGTCACACAAGGTTATCTCCTGACTTGGCCCCAGCCATGCGACACAGGCTAGCAGGTCACAGGGGCCAGGGGTTTATTTATTGCCCGATCACATGACCGCAGTTCAGGGTAGAAAGGGCTGTAAACATTACATTATGAAGGTGGAGGAGGCTAGGGGGAAGAGTATCTGTTTCTGCCCCCAGTACACTGTCTTGTTAAGCCCATTGGTCACAGCCTCAACGCCTGATCATTTAAAATTGTGTCTTCTAGGGCACAAGGCTGCCTGTCACAAGGCCTCCTTATACAGTCTTATGTATGGATTTAGGTAGTCACACACTTACATGGTCCTCATGTGGCACAGCCAATAGACGGTATAGAGGAAATAGTAACACACTACTGAAGATTTGAAATGCACTTCATATTTCACAAGAGTTCTGCTTATTATTTGTTTGTTACATAAATGTGAACTAACAACTTCTTAAACTGTGGAAAATTGATGGTATCATAAATAGTGTGAAGGTGTGGTAGGGTGTCTTTTTTTGGTGAAAGACTACATAGGACTATGGGCAAAGTGCGGTATCTTCCACTTTCACCTTTTTCTTTCTCTCGTCCTCTCTCTCTCTTTCTCTTTTTTTTCTCTCTCTCTCTCTCTCTCTCTCTCTCTCTCTCTCTCTCTCTCTCTCTCTCTCTCTCTCTCTCTCTCTCTCTCTCTCTCTCTCAGTAGGCATCTTTTTATGGAACTGACATTCCTGGAGTGGTCGAAACAGAAGCCCTTGTTTAGGAGCAACCCTCCCACCCAATCCCTTTTTTCATCTTCCTAGTTCTGGAGCCTGAGTTCAGAGGTCGAGACCCCCTCCAGCTTCAGAGACATGTCAGGTCATGCTAGCACATAGCATTCCCTGTATAGCCCCCCTGGAAAAGGCCCACTGACTCTAGGTTGTGGCAGGACCCTACAAAATAGGTGTGAGTAAGTGTGTGTGTTCGAAAGATAGTCGGTTGAAAATGTTTAAGACTTTTGGGAGACAGTGTCCATGTGTTTAGAATTTTTTATGTGTAGTTTTTCCAACCCAAGTCCTAATATCAGTAGTTAGAATAACTTAATTAGAATAGATTGTTTTAGAACTATTTACTCCTTATCTATATAACTATAACAAGCTTGATCACATGTCATAGCTTCCTCTTTGGACAAATGTACAGGAAGTTAGTGAGCTTGTTTGTTAAAACTTTAAAAAACTAATTAATGTAGGAATAAATGAAATAGTAAACTGAAACCATAAGATGGTACTGAATTGAAATAAGCAGTGAATGCTGTAAAACAAACACAGTCATTTATCCAAGGGTCAAAGTTGAACTGATAACAAAAATACGCATTTTAGGGAGTGTCTTACTGGTTTTGTAAAGGTCATGAGACTTAGCAGGGACTTCATTCATGTCATAACATAACTTGCTCAGCAAAATGGCATCAACTTCATAACCACTGCAAAAAAAGGATGAGGAATGAGCTTGGGATGGACAAACGGGGAAAATGGAGTGGGGAAACGAGTGACCCCTTCCAACATATAAACAAATAACTAAATAAATCCTAAGGACACTGGGGTGAGGGAAGCAACCCCTAAGGGGTCAGTGCAGGAACAAATAAATCTCCCTTAAAGACGCCATGCTTCTCCATGGTTAACCTCTTAATCAACCCCAATCGGCCAAAGGAAACAGCAAGGCCTAAAAACTGTCGGCTCAGACCAATATAAAAAGTAAACATGCTCACACATTCACTTTGACACACGCACAAACAAACGCACGTTTCCTTGGATTTTCCTTTATGTCTGTCTCTGTGCTAGCCTTGTTCTTGAAAACTACACTCCATGTAACTAGTTGGACTTGATCACATACATAGAGAGTCCAAACACCCCTTCTTGTCTCTCTAAGGGGATTAGCGAGGCCCTGTCCAACAGATCATTCAGGTCCGACTTCTATTTTCGCCCCACACTCAGCTCACATACCTGATCAGTTTATGGACACCTTTCTGAAATGGGTCATATTTAGCATAGCCAGAAGAAGCATTGCACTGTGGGCCTCTGGCGTTGTCAGAGCCTCCATAAATTACCCAGTAAACCTGTTGCCTTTGCATTTGCTATGCAATCCTATGCGGTCATGTTTACCCCCCCAACCCCTCTTACCCCTTAAACACAAACCTGACCGCCAGTTGCTGTGGTAGTCTATCACTTAAACATGCAAAGGTATTGGTTCATTAATTTAGAACTAACTCGTTTGACATGGGTTAGGTTGGTATGAGCTGTAATATCAATTTCAATCATCAAGTTACAGCTAAATAACAACAAAAATAACCCTAATTTATATTCAGAAATACAATCCAAAATGTTATTGTCATCTTAATAAGCAATTATCAAGGTCCATAAAATCAGGTCTCTTTATAGGTGGCACATCTTTACCTGCATTGACCCTTTTTTGCACTGACTCTCTTGAACTGGCCATGCACACCCACTTGACTCTACCCACACACTCACACATACTCACACTGACACACCAACACACACATGCACACTATATACACCCACACACACATAACAGGTACACGCATGCATACTGACCCCACACACACATTCACCCCGTAGCTGCTGCTACTGTCTATTAAATATCCTGTTGCCTAGTCACTTATGTCCATAGCTACCTCAATTACCTCATACCACTACACATCAACTCGGTACTGGTACTCCTTGTATATAGCCATGTTATTTTTACTCATGGGTATTCGTTATTCACTGTGTAATTTTTTCCTCCTGTCAGTATTTCTGTTTTATTTTATTTTGTATCTTTATTTTTAACTCTGCATTTATAGAAATTGACTCATAAGTAAGCATTTCACTGTTAGTATACACCTATTGTATACGAACCATGTGACAAATAAATACAATTAGAATTTCATGGATCGTTTTTATGCCTTCTAATTAATCTGCCACGGAAACTGATCCAATTTCACTAGTTCCAAATTTCAACAGTTCACTTAAGTCAATGAAAACATTATATACAACTAGTAATGGTCTATCTACTTATTTTGAAGAACGGAAGAAGAGTACATATAACATGCATTAAAAAAAAATACAATTTTCGTTGAACCTCATTAAATGTTGCTTTGCTCAATTACATTTACTTGAAAACTACTCCAGCCTACCTCATAAGCCTTCAATGTATAGAATTACACTCTAATTATTAGGCCCCGAACCAAAAACTGCGCATGGTCACTAGCCTATAGCCAATGGAATGCTCTAATAGCGAGTCAAGGGGCTAATTGGAAGACAGGTAAGGTTACATGTGACAATAATTATGCCGAGCGCGAGGCCAACTTTTTCGCCCGGGGCACTTGAAGCACTCCACTCAACCTGGCTAAAAGCTAAGTGGGGTCTCGTCCTCTTCGCGCTTTTGTCCTTTGGGGGAAATCACTTCAACGTTAATGAAGTTTTTCCGTTCACGTAGCTCATTTCGGTGAATGTGAATAACCCAGGCTGTATTCCGTTTATACTTTAGGCCTACTGAATATTTGGTTTTTCGAATTATTTTCAAACCAACCTGCACCGGCAATAGATTTGCTAATGACATTGTAATTAAGATATTTTAAAGATGATTTATCCTCTTAATTAAAAGTAAAAATCATAAAAGCAAAATGTGTTAAGCTTTGCATTTCTGAAAGCACAAGGCCTTCACGACACACTGTTCGGTCTCTTCTGGTACAACTGTTCAAACAGCATGAAAGCTAAGTAGAGAATTCTTTCTAAATGGCACAGCTTAAAATTGTGTGAATTAGTTCACGTCAGAATAGTTTTAGCGGGTTAATGGCATTTCCATTTGCGATAATTTATTGGCCTTATGAGAGCTAACTTTTGGCGCACACCGGTTGGGGACATGTAGGGAGTCTTTCCCTCTCCATGTTATGACACGTCTGGGGAAAAAGTCTACTCAAAGATCTGTTGCGAGAAAACATACGTTGTTGATGTTGTCAAAGTTGTTAGGCTTAATTGCTGTTATCAACTTCTGACATTTCAGGCCGGAGTTAGAAAATATGAATTTGTAGTTGAGTTAGGCATATAGCTTACCTTCGAAATTGTCTATGTTCAAGTCAAACAAATGGCTGTTACATAGATTACTATTAATATCCCATGACCCAGGCCTAGGTTATCAAATTCCGCAGAGTGACAGGTTGAAAACATGTACTATTTTGGTTGAGTTTAGTCTTCACATGGGATTCTGCTGCTGTCATCTACAATGGTCTTATTACTATGACAGATCAGGACCTGTCTGGAAAAATAATTAGGTACCTACTGTTTTCAGCTTGTAAACCCCATTAAAGAAAAACACAGTAGTCATCGTTCATTACTGCTATGGCCTTTTGTGCATTGATATCCAGATGGCAAGTTTAGCTGCACAACAAACTGACAAAATTAACACTCCATATGTGTCTCTTGGTGAGAAGTTTGTCACCTTGGTTTGGCACAATCGATAATCTTACTGTGAAAACTGTATAGCTTTCAGAAGGTGGGCATAACAGTAAACATTCAGGAAGAGTGCATTGTGGTATCAGTAGGATATAAAAGTAATAAAAACATTTTTAGAAAAGTAAATTAAAGTTGGGATGATTGAGTTCAATACCCATCAAATGAACAATGAAAATAAAAGCTAAATTCGAATGGAAAGGTTTATAAAGACTGATGTTTGGGGACGTATTTGACATAGGCCTATTACTTTGATAGACATTTTACTCTTTGAGTGAGGCCTAACAGTTGTGTGTTATTATATAAAAAATCAAGATCTATGTCTGCATAGATTTTTGTATACAGCTACACTCTGCTATACAGTAATAACACAGCCACTCTATCAACAAGAACATACTGTATAGCTAATCGGCGGCTGCCCAATTGGAGAGTGCCTTACTTCTTTATTCTCCCTTGCCAATTGAATCTGCCCGTTCATGCGTACAACCGTTCTCAATGAGAGGAGGGGCCATGCCTAATATGGTCGTTTTGGCCTTATATGGGGTGGGGGGGCTACAAGCACGGCTGTTTAGTGTCACTTTCACCAAATTCTAACTATGATTCTCAGAGATGGGACAGGCAGCCGACGGGTGAAGTACATGATTGGCAAAGATATCTGCTTGTAAACATACTGCATCTACCACAGAGCGTTCCATCCATGGTTTATCGACATTTCTATTCAGACCTCATCGTGGCGCACAACATTAGAGGAACGAAAGCAACTTTTCTTTTGGGATTGCACGTCCGTATGAGTTCACAAGACAACTTCGATCACATAATTGCGTAGAGCAATGGTCAGTATTGTGTTTTTGTGATTGAGAGAATATGTTGATTTAGTTCAGTTCGAATATTAAGGAGAATAAGATCCGAGGCAGTCGGTATTCATGAAAATGACACTTTAACGACAACTTCCCCATTCTGTACATGCTGTATTGTTGGTCGACTTTTCAAATAGACTAAGTTTTTGAGAGAGCGTGTTTATGGATTTCTGCGCAGAGCAGAACACTGGCAGTAGGCTCCATTCTTACGCAATAGTCATGTTGATACCGTGCTGTCTTCGTAAACTTTGATAGAAGTTTACAGTAGATACGTTTACGACAGGGACATTTGATTAACTAATTAAGAAAATCTATTTGAGAATATATTAAATACTTTTGGAGGAAGTGGAAGCGCCTTTTCGCCCTGCCTTGTTTTCCCAAGACGTCAGAACGGATTCTTATCTCCTCCCCGCGCTACGGAGTTGGACTCGTATCTGTTGTTTAACCAAAGTGTTTTAGGATAGCATGGCAATGGTAGTAAACCAGTGGCAAGAGAACATTTCGGCGGATCCCGGGTCCCAGCTCCAGATTTGCAGTCAGGAGCCTGGCGGGACACCAGGAACCCCCTCTGGTTCCACCCCGGGGAACGATGCACTTTCCGGGGACAAGATCCCCAACGTGGACTGCATGGTGTGTGGGGATAAGTCCAGTGGCAAACATTACGGCCAATTCACCTGCGAGGGCTGTAAAAGCTTCTTCAAGCGTTCGGTGCGACGGAACCTCAGTTACACATGCCGGGGGAACCGGGACTGTCCCATCGACCAACATCATCGAAACCAGTGCCAGTACTGCCGACTGAAGAAGTGCCTCAAAGTCGGCATGAGAAGAGAAGGTAAGACAGGATTTTAGATTCGGTGAAGACTGTAGCCTTTATGTAAATGTAATGTAAACTAATAAAATGATCAAATTGGGTTTTGGCGGACGTTTGGTGTCAATAATATCGGTGCGTAAAGTTGAAACCATTTAACGTTAGTGCTTTAACGATGGATATCCGTGTCTTATAGATTTCCTGCTTCTATCAGTCATAGTTCTCCTAAAAGGCATTTGTAGTCTGCTGTAACGCAATGCTTGTTCTTTCAGATCGTCTCCCTTGTATTTCCTATTCAATCCATAGTATGCAATTATTTTTCTCCCCTCGAAAAAGGGCTCCTTTGTCTCCCATTAATTCTGGTGTTTGCTCCCCGACACCCTATTCGCTACAAGGGCCCGCTACATGTATTGTATTGTGCATGTTTAAGAACGGGTCAATTAGTGCAAAAGATGAACAGTGGCAACGTGTTCGCAAAGCCCTGCGTTTCACTTTTAAGCAGTCAGCTAGGACCTTGCTGCGTCATGTTCAATCAGACGAGTTGTGTTAATTATAACACGCGAACCAGACACTCGAAATCCTCACAAAAGCTTTGCACATGCGTGTCTCCATGCTGGACGTCGTTGTACGCGTACGTTTTATGCGTTATCCACCAACAAAAATACATTTCACTTATCATAAATACATGCATCGCTGTGCAGTGTAGCCTACTCTGGAGTCAACCTTGTTAGTTTATTGGAATAGATTTTAATCGCAAATTATATACTGTAATTACTGATAGACCTGACCACGCAAGCTGTTGTGGATATAGTAACACAAACTGTAATCAACAGAAGACGCGCGCTCTGTGCATGAAGCACGCTGTGTTTAACTTCCAGTGTGTGAGTGTATCTAGGTGGCAGGCCTATTACAAACAAGGTCTTGAATACAGCAGCCTCTGTCATAATGAACTATACAATACATTTTAGGTGGAAATTCCCGTCCTATCGCCTAAAATTATCATTCAAGGGATCTCGTTAGTGTGCTAGCTAGTGTGTACACTGTACACAGTTCATGGAAAGCACTGCAGGGTAAATTTTGTCGGATTTGGCCCTTTCTGATTGAATGAACCCGAGGAAATCTCCTGACGCACCACAGTCTGTTGACCTTTCATCTACATGAACACGCTATATATGTTATCAGACCATTATTTGGCTACATTATATATTAACTACAGTTTTGCTACGTTACTATTATATGGTCTAGACTATTATTCAGCAAAAACACGATTAAAACATCTCCATTCTTTCAAGTGTTGATTAAATTGTTACAGGTCAATCATACGCAAAACCGACTCATCCTCATCGTGGATTATAGGCCTGAGACGTGTCCTCGAAAGTGTCAGTGCATTTGAGGAAAATAAAAAAATCGCACTTCTGAAGATGACGACGTGGTTAATGCAGGCTAGGCTTAACTATTTTGGATATGCCTAATTTTCTAATTGACATTTGATCAATAATTATAATTGAAATGTTATGCAGAGTTGTGTTGTACTACAACCAAGTGTTAACAATGCTTTTAAACGGCAACCTTTGTGAGGTAGTAAATAAAACATATTTAATTGTTTTCTTTAGGCTTACCAATAATTTTCAAACACCAAAAGAAAAGAAAAGAACAATCTTTTTAGTCAGTTCAGAGGTAGACACACGGTGGGGGAAATTAATACTAGAAGCACCAATTGTACACGTTTAAATGCAGCATTGCAATCACATTAAACACTTACTGGTAGTAGCGAGAAAGCAGTAAGACTACACCCCCGAAGCTACTTTTCGTCTTCCCCAGAGGTCATACATAAGTCATGTTTCTTCTACATAATGCACCTGGGTCTGCTGATGAGAGGAGGCCATTGGGCTTTCTGAGTTATAATCTGTGTGAATTTTGGAACATTTTGGAAATACACAAATGTACATTCCTTCCCTGAATATGGATTTGAAATAATCTCAAAGTGATTGTTGAAACTATCAATAATTAACTTTGTAATAGTTATTCAAAAACTAGTGTTTGCTCTTGGGTTAAAGCAGAGGACTATCACTTCTATAACAGTCATCAGAAATATCTTCTTTAATTTCCCCAAATATAAATAAACCACTACAAGGTATTGCCTACTTGTGTTATGCAAGCCATGCACAAAATAATCATCTAAATATCACGCTATTCTCCACACATGGATTGGTAACCAGTGGAATTTATTCATGGATGCCAAGGGAAGCCAGGCATCCCCAAAAAATTGACCAAGAAAAAAAGATATACTGAACAAAAAAATAAATGCAACATGTAAAGTGTTGGTCCCATGTTTCATGAGCTGAAATAAAAGATCCCTGAAATTTTCCACATGGTCAAAAAGCTTATTTCTCAAACAGAATGGCACAAATTTGTTTACATCTCCCTTTGCCAAGATAATACATCCACCTGACAGGTGTGGCATTTCAAGAAGCTGATTAAACAGCATGACACAGGTGCACCTTATGCAGGGGACAATAAAAGGCCACTCTAAAATGTGAAGTTTTGTCACACAACACAATGGCAAGTTTTGAAGGAGCGTGCAATTGGCATGCTGACTCCAGGAATGTCCACCAGAGCTGTTGCCAGAGAATTTAATATTAATTTCTCTACCATACACCGTCTCCAACGTCGTTTTAGAGAATTTGGCAGTACGTCCAACCAACTTTACAACCGCAGACCACGTGTAGCCACGCCAGCCCAGGTCCTCCACATCTGGCTTCTTCACCTGTGGGATCATCTGAGACCAGCCACCCGGACAGCTGATGAAACTATGGAGTATTTCTGTCTGTAATAAAGCCCTTTTGTGGGGAAAAACTCAGTCTGATTGGCGGGGCCTGGCTCCCCAGTGGGTGGGCCGATGGGGAGCCAGTCTTTGACAGAAATAACTTGAATTGTTGCGTCATCTGGTGGCGAGCTAGCTAGGTAAAATTGTCCCTTTCCTAAATTAGACATGGATGAAGATAGGGATTTGGACTTGGGGTTTTACTTAATTCTCCATACTGGCAATAATTATAACGTCGATTCTGATCCAACCATTAATATATACATTGTTCCCCTGGCCTGAGAGGATGGAAGTTCAATATGTAGCTAGATGTAGAAGGCTAATGTTAACTAGCTAACATTGCCCATGAAAGGAAGTTAGACTATTGAGCAAACATTTTAGCCAGGTAGCCTAGGACAACAATAAATACAAGTATGTACTGTATGACAGAGTGATAGACCGTTTCGTCAACATGAAAGAGAGGATGGCATTGGCCTTTCTCTACAAGTAGGCTGAATCAACATGTTTTTTCTACTTGCACGCACGTGCACACACACACAGAAATCGGAACCATGGACAGCCACATCATATTTAGCTTATGATGATTGGACTAAATCGTTTTTTTGTATCTTTAGTTGTCACTGTATTAGACTAAGCATAGGTGATATGATGATGTTGAAATGTTGAAGTTGAAATGGTGCTGGAATAGTGGAGGTAGCTCCTGTTTTCTTTTCGACTTGCGATAACTCTCCGGGGGTTCTAAATCAATAGTTGTTTAGTAGTCCGAAAATGTCAGAAACATTAACTTGCTTGACCATACTGTAGGTCATGTAACTGTTTGTTACATGCTAAATGCTTTGTGGACTTCACCAGACAGATGTTGCTCTCCGGTTTTGTGATGAACCAAAGGTGTGGTTGAATTTACTCTGCCACTGTCTCTTTTTATTGTCTCGGCCTTTAGGTCTATATATCACGGTCGCAAGGCATATGAACTAACAGGTTATAGAGCAAACAACGCAATTATCACAACACCTAGGTTGTAATATGGCTTTTTTTCTGGCTTCCCCAGTGATTTTACCCACGCCCTTCTACTGTTGGTAACATGCATAAAAGTAACGTATTGATGGTGTAGGAGGCCTCTACCAGTGAAAATAAACAAATAGAGCAGAATATCAGCAACAAAGAATATAAAAACAAACCTGACAGGTTATGTTTGTGGTTAGGTGGGCCTTTCTTGTTGACCAAGTCGGTGCCCCGCATCTCCCCTCGCCCTCTCAAAAAAATGCACCACTCCCTAGTGGCGAAATTCTGTTAAACATGGCAACGTTTTAGTAAGGTACAAAAAGTGAGTGAGTAATTGATCCAATCCATGCAGTAACTGGCTCCAAAATATACCGCACACACATCTGCATTATTTAAGACAAGTTTCACATTCGCTGGCGTTGTACGTGGCTAATTCAGGAGTGTTATTTGGACAGTCCAGCTGATCTTTAGGGTGACCCTTAGTGTGTAACTTGACTGAGAGGTCACTCTATTTCAGCCCACATACATATCTAATATCTCGTGTTAAAGGTTGATTTATACTAAACAGTCATGTAAAAGGTCATGTTTACCTCTTTGCTGCTCTACCTGTTTGGCACCTCTGGCGTCTCTACTCTCCATGTTTCTCAATGACATTCCTGCTTAGAGTAGAACACTGGTTCAAGGGATAAGGATTGAGGAAGAGAGAGACAGTGAACCTGTGCAACTGGCTAGTTGAGAGTGAAGTGCATATCATGTTCTGCTGTCTGAATGTTCCGTGTGTGCTCCTCTGACCTTAGTGAGACCAAAAAAGACCAATATAGACTGTGATGTTTGTCAAATTCACACGTTCGAAGAACACACTGTATACTTGACACGTAGACAATTTTACGTTCACATCTAGCAGCCTTCTCATGCATACAATACATTCCCTACCAGCTACCACACATAGTGACATGGTCACAGATACGAACTCACATGGTGACATGCACCTAGAGATTGGCATGGGCAGGCACGCTGTCCGTTAGAGTGCACACTCTATATCAGAAGTCTCCAAGATTTTCTAGCATGGGAGCTACTTTTAAGAAATGAAACGTGTCGCGAGCTACAAATATTTTTCTAGCTATGTTTTCTGTCAATATACCTGGTAAAATAATGGGGGGGGGTCCTATAGAATTTTTCTTGTTTTATATGTTTTATATTTTATTTTCCCAACTGATTATTTATTTAGTTTTATTTTTCCTGGTTTTAGATTTTCCGTTTTTTTCACTCTCAAAATTGCAATTATTCATAGAGAAACAACCCAATTGGATGTTCTGAGTCCATGTCAAAGCTTAAATCAAATCAGAAGACCCTTTTTTTAAAGTCTGGAATAAAACTAACAAATTCATTTTTTTGTGTGTAATTCCCCTTTAGCTGTGCATCTGACCCTTTAATTGCACATCTAGCAAGTGATGATTGTGCCGTCTAATGTGCTGGTCTAGTGATGGTTCTGTAATGCAAATGCTAATTTCATGGCAAAATTTTCAAATAATAGATACAAATGATATACCTTCTCATTATATACTTCTGCCAGTAAGTATATTTAATTGAGAAGGATTGTATGAAGATGTACACTTATTGTGTACATAATGTTGCTGGTACTGTCTCTTATGACCAAAAATATCCTCTGGACATCAGAAAAGCGATTACTCACCGTGGACTGGAAGAAACTTTTTCCTTTAACAAGTCCGACGAGAAGGATATCCTGCTTTCACTGGAACAGGCCCAAATCCACGCCTTTTGCCTGAAGGAAAGATGCCGGAAAAGGGGGGCGCAGATCTGGGATCCTTCTGAGAAGCTGGGGCGAGCGAGTAGTGACCACACTATCTACCAAGAAAGTTCTCATCTGTATTTTTCGTAGCCGTCTATTTACCACTGCAAAGCGAAGCTGGCACTAAGACTACTCTCAACCAACTCTATAAGGCCATAAGCAAAGAAGAAAATGCTCACCCAGAAGCGGCACTCCTAGTGGCCGGGGACTTTAATGCAGTCAAACTTAAATCAGTTTAACCAAATTTTTACTAGCATGTCACATGTGCAACCAGGAGGGAAAAATCCTAGACCATCTTTACTCCACAAACAGAGATGCATACAAAGCTCTCCCCCGCCCTCCGTTTGGCAAATCTGACCATAATTCTATCCTCCTGATTCCTGCTTACAAGCAAAAACTAAAGCAGGAAGTACCAGTGACTCACTCAATACGGAAGTGGTCAAATGACGCGGATGCTACACTACAGGACTGTTTTGCTAGCACAGACTGGAATATGTTCCGGGATCAATGGCATTGAGGAATACACCACCTCAGTCATCAGCTTCATCAATAAGTGTATCGATGACGTTGCCCCCACAGTGACTGTATGTACGTATCCCAACCAGAAGCCATGGATTACAAGCAACATCCACATCGAGCTAAAGGCTAGAGCTGCCGCTTTCAAGGAGCGGGAGACTAATCCGGACACTTATAAGAAATCCCGGTATGCCCTTAGACAAACCATCAAACAAGCAAAGCGTCAATACAGGATTCAGATTGAATCCTAATACACCGGCTCTGACGCTCGTCGGATGTGGCAGGGCTTGAAAACTATTACGGACTACAAAGGGAAACCCAGACGCGAGCTGCCCAGTGACGCGAGCCTACCAGACGAGCTAAATGCCTTTTATGCTTGCTTCGAGGCAAGCAACACTGAGGCATGCACGAGAGCACCAGCTGTTCTGGATGACTGTGTGATAACACTGCCGGTAGCCAATGTAAACAAAACCTTTAAACAGGTCAACATTCACAAAGCCACTGGGCCAGACAGATTACCAGGATGTGTACTCAAAGCATGTGCGGACCAACTGTCAAGTATCTTCACTGACATTTTTAACCTCTCCCTGACCAAGTCTGTAATACCTACATGTTTCAAGCAGACCACCATAGTCCCTGTGCCCAAGGAAGCTAAATGATTACTGCCCCGTGGCACTCACGTCGGTAGCCATGAAGTGCTTTGAAAGGCTGGTCATGGCTCACATCAACAGCATCCTCCCGGACACCCTAGACCCACTCCAACTCGCATACCGCCCCAACAGATCCACAGATGACGCAATCTCAATCGCACTCCACACCACCCTTTCTCACCTGGACAAAAGGAACACCTATGTGAGAATTCTGTTCATCGACTACAGCTCAGCATTCAACACCATAGTGCCCACGAAGCTCATCACTAAACTAAGGACTCTGGGACTAAACACCTCCCTCTGCAACTGGATCCTGGACTTCCTGACGGGCCACCCCCAGGTGGTAAGAGTAGGCTACAACACGTCTGCCACGCTGATCCTTAACACTGGGGCCCCTTTAGGGGTGTGTACTTATTCCCCTCCTGTATTCCCTGTTCACCCACGACTGCGTGGCCAAACACGACTCCAACACCATCATTACGTTTGCTGACGACACAACAGTGGTAGGCCTGATCACCGACAACAATGAGACGGCCTATAGGGAGGAGGTCAGAGAACTGGCAGTGAGGTGCCAGGACAACAACCTCTCCCTCAATGTGAGCAAGACAAAGGAGCTGATCGTGGACTACAGGAAAAGGTGGGCCGAACAGGCCCCCATTAACGTCGACGGGGCTGTAGTGAAGTGGGTCGAGAGTTTCAAGTTCCTTGATGTCCACATCACCAACAAACTATTATGGTCCAAACATACCAAGACAGTCATGAAGAGGGCACGACAAAACCTTTTCCCCCTCAGGAGACTGAAAAGATTTGGCATGGGCCCCCAGATCCTCAAAAGATTCTGCAGCTGCACCATCGAGAGCATCCTGACCGGTTGCATGACCGCCTGCTATGGCAACTGCTCGGCATCTGACCGTAAGGCACTACAGAGGGTAGTGCGAACGGCCCAGTACATCACTGGGGCCAAGCTTCCTGCCATCCAGGACCTATTATAATAGGCGGTGTCAGGGGAAAGCCCATAAAATTGTCAGAGACTCCAGTCACCCAAGTTATAGACTGTTTTCTCTGCAACCGCACGGCACGTGGTACCGGAGTGCCAAGTCTAGAACCAAAAGGCTCCTCAACATTCATAAAAATCGTCACCGGACAATTTACATTGACCCCCCCCCTTGTGCACTGCTGCTACTCGCAGTTTGTCTGTTACCTATGCATGGTCGCTTCGCACCCACCTACATGTACAGATTACCTCAACTAGCCTGTACCCCTGCACACTGACTCGGTACCGGTGCCCCCTGTATATAGCCTGGTTATTGTTATTCTTATTGTGTTACTTTTTATTATTACTTTTTATTTTGGCCTACTTGGTAAATATGTTCTTATTCTTGAACTGCACTGTTGGTTAAGGGCTTGTAAGTAAGCATTTCACGGTAAAGTCTACATTTGTATTCGGCGCATGTGGCAAATAAAGTTTGATTTGATTTGATTGGGGGAAAGTATTTCTGTCAACCCACAAGACGGTTATCACATCAACTGGCTACACACGGAGTGACAAACGCACGCACCACACAGCCAGACAGGGGCAATATTACTGGAAATTAATTGGCAGATAGTGTTAGGTTTGGCTTTTTAAGCCAATAGTGGCTAACAAGGGGTGGAATAATGTCAATTAGTAATAGCTGGGAGCTTGTGGTGTCTGATACTTTGTTTATGACAGTTTGCCATGGAACACTTGAAAATTGCATGTATTTTCACAATTGTTTGGCGAGGTGGGCTGCGTGCTACTGGTAGCTCTCTATCGACCTGCTGGAGACCCCTGCTCTAGATTGTTCATAGTAAGTACATAGTTACGACTGTTCATAGACAGAACATTCAAAGACAGATTATCTCAATTGTGACTCCTAGTGTGTGTCCCTAAATGGTAAATAACACAGGGAAAGTCCTGTATATTGATATTCAGTTACTCATACATAGGATTGCTACAGTTGGTGACCCTTGGTTCACACCGACCAAACACGAGACGGATATACTGTAGGTCAACGGGAACCAGAAACTAAACATTAGTAATGGACATGTTCAAGGTCCAAATGTGAGGTTGACTCTATTGAGTAAGTACCACGGCTCGCTAACTGACTGCCTTTATTGACTAATCCATACACGTTGTCCAGTTTGTATGAGCAGGCAAACAAAAACCGAAACTAGTTTGCCCCCTAAACTCTGGCCCGCTAAAACATTCCCCTATTAAAATACTGTCATAGTTTATTGACATGTTAGAGTAGGTCTCTTTACGTAAAGCTACTAGGCTAATTCACTCTCCCCAGTACAAGCTGGCTGTGAGGTTCCAGCACCATGGCTTCCATATTGACAGAGGCCTTACCATTATTCACTGCCTGAAAGCAGCCTCCGTTGAACTGATAGGCCACGAAGAGACCATAGAGCTGAGGCACTAGTCGTTTCCCATTCTGATATCTCCAAGGCTAGGATTTAATATTTTAGAGGAGGGGGATGTGTGTGGAGGAATAGAGCTCACTCTGCAGAGATGGGCTTCGTTTGACACCTCAAGGTGAATAGACTCCAGTTCACGATACATTGCTTCTCATATTGTCATATTTCTTTGTTGAGTCTCTAATTTTATCTCGTCTGTACACAATAGCCAGGTTAGCCTATTTCTACAATATGAACGGCTAGCCTTTACATTAAGTCTAGCGTTATCCATGTCCATTGTTACATTTATCGTATCGTATTGTTTTTGAGTCCAGGTGACTTTACACAAATTTTCTTGAGAAACAGCCCCATGTAAGGAAAATGATTGAGTCGCATAGCTTGTTGTGTGATCAAATAGATAGAAAACCAGACCACTCCTTCGTGCAGGGTGCATGTCTGTTATTAATTCATATCTGCTTCATCAAAGCAGCGCCAACGTGACTGGGTGGATATTAAATGGGCTACGTTTGCAGCTAATGCATCTGAGCGTCCTCACGGGAAGCTCTCTCCATCTCCATCTGTCTGTATCTCTCTTTTTCCCTGTCTCTTTACCAGTTCCCTCTCCCTTTCAATACAATGTCATACTTCACTCTGTGTCTCCCTCCCTCTTCCTCGATCCCATTGTCTCTTTCAGGGGTTCCCAAACCCTCGATCCCATTGTCTCTTTCAGGGGTTCCCAAACCCCCCCACCCCCACCCCCCCGCGCACACGCCACGCCACGTCTATTTCTATGGGCACAAGCACTGTTCATGACACAAACTGTTCAGGGCCCTCTTGTTGGTGGAGAGAATTGTGTATGTTTAAAGCTTATTTCCTGCAATTCTACACATTTTGTCATGTCTAATGTGTATTAATGTGATATTTATAGGTCTCTAAGGTACAGTGAGGGAAAAAAGTATTTGATCCCCTGCTGATTTTGTACATTTGCCCACTGAAAAAAGAAATTATCAGTCTATAATTTTAATGGTAGGTTTATTTGAACAGTGAGAGACACAATAACAACAAAATCCAGAAAAACGCATGTGAAAAATGTTATAAATTAATTAGCATTTTAATGAGGGAAATAAGTATTTGACCCCCTCTCAATCAGAAAGATTTCTGGCTCCCAGGTGTCTTTTATACTGGTAACGAGCTGAGATTAGGAGCACACTCTTAAAGGGAGTGCTCCTAATCTCAGCTTGTTACCTGTATAAAAGACACCTGTCCACAGAAGCAATCAATCAATCAGATTCCAAACTCTCCACCATGGCCAAGACCAAAGAGCTCTCCAAGGATGTCAGGGACAAGATTGTAGACCTACACAAGGCTGGAATGGGCTACAAGACCATCGCCAAGCAGCTTGGTGAGAAGGTGACAACAGTTGGTGTGATTATTCGCAAATGGAAGAAACACAAAATAACTGTCAATCTCCATCGGCCTGGGGCTCCATGCAAGATCTCACCTCGTGGAGTTGCAATGATCATGAGAACGATGAGGAATCAGCCCTGAACTACACGGGAGGATCTTGTCAATGATCTCAAGGCAGCTGGGACCATAATCACCAAGAAAACAATTGGTAACACACTACGCCGTGAAGGACTGAAATCCTGCAGCGCCCGCAAGGTCCCCTTGCTCAAGAAAGCACATTGACATGCCCGTCTAAAGTTTGCCAATGAACATCTGAAAGATTCAGAGGACAACTGGGTGAAAGTGTTGTGGTCAGATGAGACCAAAATGGAGCTCTTTGGCATCAACTCAACTCGCCGTGTTTGGAGGAGGAGGAATGCTGCCTATGACCCCAAGAACACCATCCCCACCGTCAAACATGGAGGTGGAAACATTATGCTTGGGGGTGTTTTTCTGCTAAGGGGACAGGACAACTTCACCACATCAAAGGGACGATGGACGGGGCCATGTACCATCAAATCTTGGGTGAGAACCTCCTTCCCTAAGCCAGGGAATTGAAAATGGGTCATGGATGGGTATTCCAGCATGACAATGACCCAAAACACACAAAGGAGTGGCTCAAGAAGAAGCACATTAGGGTCCTGGAGTGGCCTAGCCAGTCTCCAGACCTTAATCCCATAGAAAATCTGTGGAGGGAGCTGAAGGTTCGAGTTGCCAAACGTCAGCCTCGAAACCTTAATGACTTGGAGAAGATCTGCAAAGAGGAGTGGGACAAAATCCCTCCTGAGATGTGTGCAAACCTGGTGGCCAACTACAAGAAATATCTGACCTCTGTGATTGCCAACAAGGGTTTTGCCACCAAGTACTAAGTCATGTTTTGCAGAGGGGTCAAATGCTTATTTCCCTCATTAAAATGCAAATCAATTTATAAAATTTTTCACGTGTTTTTCTGGATTTTTTTGTTGTTATTCTGGTTCTCACTGTTCAAATAAACCTACCATTAAAATTATAGACTGATCATTTCTTTGTCAGTGGGCAAACGTAGAAAATCAGCAGGGGATCAAATACTTTTTTCCCTCACTGTATGCAATGACTAACATGTCAAGAGGAACTGATGATGCACTACCCAATTTCGAAATTGCACCTTGTGCATTCTACTATTACAACTTTCAAGAGTATGTTTAAAGCCGGACTGAGTTCCTTTATTTATTTATTTTTGTGGGGGGGACTCAACGCCCCCCCTTTCCGACCCCTCAGGGGTGCGCCCCACAGTTTGGGAACCACTGGTTTATTTCACTTCATCCCCCTATTTCTCAATTCTCTACTCTTACACTCACCTTCATCTTCATTATCAACCTTTTTTTTTCTCTCCTTTCTTCTCACCTTTCTTCCTCTCTTTCTCTCCGTCTTTCTCTCAGCCTTGTCCGCCTTTCTTCTGTGTATTTGTATTTAACTGAGGGTAAATGGTTTGACTTTTTGCCCAGGGGTTGGTGCTTCACTGTAACCCTTGCGTGCAGAGTGAGAGCAGTGACCCCAGAGTTCAGAGTTCAACCCAAGCAAAAGGAGTCTGAAAAGCACAGGAATAACAAGTGAATGTCACACACTCATCAGACACTCCTCTCTGAGCGGGCTTACACAATACACACTGCTTTACTGTCCAAAATAATCTATTTTTGTGTGTATCTGTGTTTGAATGTTACAGTATGTTGTGTTTTTTGTTAGCAGACTTTTAAGGGACTACACGAAAACCATTATACCACTTATCTCAGTTGACAATGAGGCTGTGCCAAATCTGTCATGCTTCAAGTACATAGCCCCTGACTATGACCTTTTACAGTAGCAGATAGTCCTTAATTGTATTTATCTACAATAGTTTGCTCAACTGTCTTGTACCTCTAGCAGTGACTAAAGGCCAAATAAGGACAGTCTTGGTAGGATGAGGCATGCTTAACACCACCGCCACACTCTCTCTGTGACTCGCTGTGGTGGTGTTTTTTAAAAGTCACGGCTGAAATCGCCCATGATACCTGTTTTGTGCCCTTTTCTCCCCTCTGCATTATTTATGTACCATGAGGTTAGATGTAGTGCCCAATCAGAAATCGGGAAATCGATTATGGCAGGCATTCAACTCTCTCTCTCTCTCTCTCTCTCTCTCTCTCTCTCTCTCTCTCTCTCTCTCTCTCTCTCATCCCATGCCACACACTGTCTTTCTCCCTCTCCCTTTTACCCTGTCTATGCCCTTCTCTCCGTGTCTCATTCATTTCCTTTGCTCATTCACATAGAGATGCTTTTGATGCGTCATTTCGACTCAAGCACTTGTGCATTCACACACTCCTCAAAGGCTTTTCAGAAGACAAGTGGATGTGGTGGATTTGGCGTTGGTGGATTATGGCATTACTCATTATGATGCATTGGTTATTCTTTTTTAAATTCAGATAGTTATAACATACTTACCTCTAATGAAGGACAACCATGCTCTAGTAAAAAGTTCAGGTTTGAGTGACATGGTACGGCCCATTGTGCAATGCTGTCTCTGTACGCTACGTTGTTGTTTGCAAAATGAGACAACATTCTTTCCCTGGGACAGGAGTTGCTTGACTTCAAGGGAGACCAGTATTTTTTGGTCACAAACTCAAAAGTTTTTCTAATCAGTCAACAGTCTTGAAATTCTATGGACATATCTATTGACTTACTATGTTCTTGAGTGATTTGACCTGTCCTCTTTGATACACTGTAGTGTATTTAATTTTCACAGCTATTGTGTCGAAGGACAGCTGAGTTTCAAAGTATTTTCCAAACCCTAGCCTGTCCCAACCCCCCCTCTCTCTCTCTTGCCCCTCTCTCCTACACTCTTTTTCTTGCTCCTCTCTCTGTTACCCTTTTCTCTCTCATTCTGTCACTACCTCTACCTTCCCTCATCACCTATCTCTCTCTCTTCCCTTCCCTTCCCTTCCCTTCCCTTCCCTTCCCTTCCCTTCCCTTCCCTCCCCTCCCCTCTCCTCCCTTTCTCGTACTCTCTCTCTCCTTCTCTCTCTCTCCCTCATTCTGTAACTGTAGATGGAGTTATTAGTCAGACAGTGGGGATGACTGAACAGGTGTTTTCCAAATGGGCTTTGAGCCGCCGCATCATAGTTCAGCGGGGGTGGGGATGTGTGCTTAGCCTCTGCGTGTCCTCTTCGGCTGAGCCATTTGGCAGTGGGGGGGGCAGAGGTGTGAAGAACTGTAGTGTCTTTACCGGCTGCTGGTTGCCATTACTCATTGATGCACGGCACCGGGGTCTGCCGGTCAGGAGACAGAGTGCCGACACATTTAGAGCCGCAGAAATTACCCCCCGTTTCTCCACACTTTGCACCCCCCACCAACCTCTACCCTCCTTCCTCCTGACATGTCTTTTAGCTGCTAGCCCCAGTGTGATTTGGCCCTATATATTCCCATTGAGAAAGAGCAGACTCGTCTGAGTGCCTTTATGACACGGTGGTAATTGCAGCCTACTAAATCAAGCCGGTTAGTGTTGGACGCAGTAATGACGACGTGTGATGACAGAGAAGCTTCAGGTCCTAAATGTTACTGTAACTGTGCCAGCCTGGATTGAAATTAAGGCTCATGAATGAATGAAAGATGCAGTAGTCTAACCAAGTTAGCTCCTACTGTACCTGCACCACGCCAAACAATTAGCGTCTAGCACTTGAGTATTCGCTTATGAAATGTCAAAAGAGGGAAAATGTATTTTGCTCATCAAATTCAAATGCCATATCTCCTTAATTTCTTAACCCTTTCTTTTTCTCTCTCCCTCAGCTGTCCAGAGAGGCCGCATGTCCAACTCCCAGTCTAGCCCGGGTCAGTACCTGACCAATGGCAGCGACCCTTACAATGGGCAGCCCTACCTATCAGGATTCATCTCTTTGCTGCTGCGCGCCGAGCCCTACCCCACATCCCGCTATGGGTCCCAGTGCATGCAGGGAAACAACTTGATGGGCATCGAGAACATCTGCGAGCTGGCCGCACGGCTGCTCTTCAGCGCTGTGGAGTGGGCCAAGAACATCCCCTTCTTCCCTGACCTGCAGCTCATGGACCAGGTGAGGAGGACCACCCTGATTCCTGACTAGAAACGATGCCTGACTAGATGTTTTTTTTTATGCCTGACTATAATCTTATTTTATGCCTGACTAGAAAATTGAAATTGTGAATGCTTAGAGATGTGGTGTGGTCACTTTATTTGGGTACTTCCTTATGGATGAGCTGTAGATGCTCAGTACAGATATTGCCCAGTACAAATATGTCTATGTCTGCATTTGGTATGTCATGTAAAGGTTCAATTGTGGGGTCAGCAGCCTTTAAGTTGGAGCATATCACTAACACTTGCCATACTCAATCATCTGCATAAGGAAGATAAACACTGTTATCCTTGTTTCCCAGATCCACCCTCTGTCCACTCACTAACCAATTCTACCATCATTCCTCCCGTGCCCTAGGTGGCGCTCCTGCGCATGTCATGGAGTGAGCTGTTTGTGCTGAATGCGGCCCAGTGCTCTATGCCGCTGCACGTGGCGCCCCTGCTGGCGGCGGCCGGCCTGCACGCATCGCCCATGTCTGCGGAGCGCGTGGTGGCATTCATGGACCACATCCGGGTGTTCCAGGAGCAGGTGGAGAAACTGAAGGTTCTGCAGGTGGACACGGCTGAGTACTCCTGCCTCAAATCCATCGTACTCTTCACTTCCGGTGAGTGCCGTTGACTTTAGTGGTTTCTGTTTCTATACGTCTTTGTTTATGTCTATCTGTAGGATAGTTTGTGTTGTATTTTGTGCGGAACTACACGTATAGGTAATAGTGGTGGTCACTCCAGATAAGTTAGCAGACGTATAGAGTCTGCAGTACAGCATGTGGTTAACAACCAAGTGGTTAACAATGTCTTTGTAAACAATGTATCAATAATGTATGGATACCATATAAATATTATCATGGATGGACTACTTATGAGATAAAGAAGCGTAAATATTGGTGAAATAGCAATATAAAAACAATCGTTTGCTTATTGCTTTGATACACCACTTCTGCCACTGTATGAGGCACAGTAGATAGTTATGGTTAATCTACGCCACCCAGAATGCTGTCAGATCTGGGATTGGGATGTGTTGAGGATTCATTGTTTATGACCCAGGGGGTATGAGTGTGAGAGAACCCAACTCTGAGGTCTTGCACCTTTGTTTTTGTTTCCTGTCGATCGCCCTTTTCCTCATCTCCATCACACAGTTTGTCAGAATCACTTTGCATGTACCTAGCTCTGGCCCGCAGTCTTCCATTTGGATGGCTGAAGGACCCCTTCGCTCTTCTCATTTATTTCATCACCCTCTTCTCCTTCCCGCTTCCATCTATTATTGAAACCAGTCAGGCAGCCCCACCCTTATCCTCCTCTCCAAACCCCAGCCCTCTCACCCCTGCCCCCACCACTGTGCTTGAATTATTCATGGTGGGTTGCAGCGACAAGGGGGGATTCGCCACAGCCCAGGCCCTGACCTACATAACCCCTGTAGCCCTGAGCATCCATGTGATCCATCCCACAACTCTAGCCAACACACACACACACACACACACACACACACACATGCACGTACACACAATGAGATAGACAGACCAGTCGTTGACCAGGCCCCCCCCATCGAGATCTGCCTGCATGAGCTAACAAGGACAGACAAACTCTCAATACCCCCTCTCACCTCCGCCCTCACACATTCCACCCTATATCCCAGTTCCATCACCCCCGAATCAAAGAGCGGCCATCTTACCACTGCCACCATCTTCATCCCCAGAGTGTGGCTGTGTGTGCCCAGGGAGCCAGACAAAGGGAGGTGGTGCCTGTAAAGGACGCCTGCGGAGGTGTCGGAGTTGCATGCGAGGGTTCAGCCACACAGACAGCCCTAGCTTTCTCAGCCACTGATGCCTCACACAGACCCTAAAATGGCAGATAGCTAAAAAACTACACACCTGCCCTCAAAGTGGGAAATGTGGTGTGTTTTGCAGTTATACTCCACCTGGGAGGGCCCTCTGTGACAAAAATACGAGGCATATTAATCTTTTGTTATGCGGAACTGAAGCTCAGCAGGACCAAGATTGCCCAGGGGGCCGATTAAAGGGTACTGTGACAAAGGGACTAGCGTGCTGGGTGGCGGGTAAAAATTGCACACTAGAGTAAAGCACTTGGGAGAAAATTACCCTCACTGTTTGATGCAGCCTTTAAACAAGGTTCATACTGGGGACAGAAACACTGGCACAGTAGTACTGAACGTGCAGTACAGTACCGTGCAGTACAGCACCATGCAGTACACTAAATGGGACTTTGTTTTGAGTTCACCCATCTCTGACCCCATAACCACGGAGCTCGAAGGTGCTAGGGGAGGTGTGAGACACACACCAGGGACTGGTGCTAGGGGAGGTGTGAGACACACCAGGGACCGGTGCTAGGAGAGGTGTGAGACTCACACCAGGGACCGGTGCTATGGGAGGTGTGAGACTCACACCAGGGACTGGTGCTAGGGGAGGTGTGAGACACACCAGGGACCGGTGCTATGGGAGGTGTGAGACTCACACCAGGGACTGGTGCTAGGGGAGGTGTGAGACTCACACCAAGGACCGGTGCTATGGGAGGTGTGAGACTCACACCAGGGACTGGTGCTAGGGGAGGTGTGAGACACACCAGGGACCGGTGCTAGGGGAGGTGTGAGACACACCAGGGACCGGTGCTAGGGGAGGTGTGAGAGAATGGACAAAACCTCGACCCACAACTGAAAGCAAAGGGAATTGTACTCCACTACATAGAATTACATATTTACATAGGGATACTGACATTTCAGCTCTAATGTATGTACGTAGCTGGACATAATTTCACATTGCATGTCAGTGTGAGGTCAACTCATCAAAACCATAATGAACCAGAAACTCATCAACGCCTAACCTTCCCCTCCCCTTCTCAGATGCCATGGGCCTGTCGGATGTGGCCCACGTGGAGAGCATCCAGGAGAAGTCCCAGTGTGCCCTGGAGGAGTATGTGAGGAACCAGTACCCCAGCCAGCCCAACCGCTTTGGCCGCCTGCTCCTGCGGCTGCCCTCCCTCCGCATTGTCTCCTCGCCAGTCATCGAGCAACTCTTCTTCGTGCGCCTGGTGGGCAAGACGCCCATCGAGACGCTGCTGCGCGACATGCTCCTCTCCGGCTCCAGCTACAACTGGCCCTACATGCCCGTGCAGCGCGACCGCCCCATCTCCCTACACTACAATGAGAACGGGCCCTGAGGAGGACGAGTCACCACGTATTCAGCTCTTCATCCATCCTTCATCGACCATCCCTCAATCCTTCCCTCCGTTTATCTCCTCCATCCATCCCCTGGAAGACCACCACCGTTCCGCCAAAAAACAGACTGACCACCTGACTATCTCACCACACCCCTCCCCCATTCACCAATCTAGCCACAGCCAATAGAGAGACTTGGTGGCTACCATGGCCCCTCCTACTTCGCCATCGCCACGTTTGAGAGGTGACACTAGACGGGCCGGCTGGCAGAAGAGTTTTTGCGCCGTTCTCCTGCAGCTCTGTTGGACTCACGCCGTTAAAGGCGATTTTGTCACTCTCGGACTCGAAGTGGTTGCGGCTACTGGCGACACAGTCATTCAATTGTCGGCACTGTGCTTGCGTCTAAAGGAGACGTGTCCAAGAATCTCCACTGTATGGCGATTTAGAGCAAGGCCTTTGCCGATAGAACTGCTTGACCGAGAGAGCCAGGCCAAAGGTTCTACATCTATCAATTATTTTTTTAATAAACCAGAAGCCATTAAAAAATGATTTTCCTTGGAATTTTCAGAAGACATTTATTGTGCGTGCGTGCGCGTGTGTGTGTATTAGCACTGTTTATAATGAGAGAAATTCATGATTGTGTCCATATGTATGTCATTGACTCATAGACATCCACGTTAAGGGGTATGTTGGGACTAGCTCAGGTTCAGGGTGGGGAGACAGGACAGACAGGACAGACAGGACAGGACAGACAGGACACTATCAGTAGGAAGCAGAGAATCACGCATCACCCAGGGCAAAACACCTATCAACAGACTGTATCAAAGTGGAACATGGATATTAATTGTTTGGATTGTCTTTGTGGTAGTGGTGACAAAAATACCTTTTGTTTTGTCTATAATTTGACATTTTACTTGTATCCCAGAAGGTGTGGGAAGTTGCAAAAAAAATATTATAAAAAATAGGCACTTGCAATGTGAAACTGTCCAGAACCCACACTTGACCTACTCCCATCATAAACACAGCACTGGTAGATTCTTCCTCAGCCGCCATTTTGAGGTCAAAACTACAGGGCTACTAACTGGTAATGGTCAGTGTACTTCCGCCACTGTTTCAAAGCGGAATATCCCTTCATAACATCTACATAATGCTGTCATAGGAATGACATAACACATGCCAGTTAGTTTCATGTCACAATCACATTTGATGTTTTTGTGAAAAATGTAAATTGTTATGGAGCCTGGATCAATAAGCATTTGAAAACTATAGTTGTACTTGCCTTAGAACAAGATTTTGTCACTGAGCATTTATTTTATGACTGTGCCATAATCTGAAGTTACCTGTTATGACAGGCAATAGGTCCTCCATATGACATTGTCATGTAGGGTAGAGACCACCTCAATTCAATTGTCATTCAAGCGGCATACTAGGACATTGTATCACTAACCTCCAAACCTCCATTAAAGTTACGATGGTCATCTACTGTGATTTAGCATAGATATTATTATGTGTTTGTGTTGCCATCAATTGATGACGGGCTGTAAGGCAACATTGATTGTTGGACGACCAGTCTCTGTTTTTTATCGTGGCACTGGGGTATCAGCAACAATTATTGGGATTTGAAAGCCATTGGGACCTTGGAGAGCAGGACTGTCTGTTGATAAATTAGTTCACAGAATATTTCTATAAGAGTATGTTTTTTTTCTCTATATTTTTGTTTGGAAATATGGATCCATTAATTGAAATAAAAATATGTTGTTCACAGTTATTTCTCCGTCTTGTGTTGCTATGATCTCAACCACTTGTAAGACCTATGCGACCTAAGCTAACATCCTACTCTGTGAATGTATTGCCTAATGCTGTTAAAACATGACTTACAGATGTCATAACCAGTCATAACCATGACTAACATTTTAGATGTTTAACTAGACTATCAAAAGTATATTCCCTTCAAACACCATGTCATATTCTGTCATTATGACTACAACATAATACAACTAAATTATCTTTTACCAAAGACAGGCTGAAATCAGGTGATACACCAAGTCAATATGAATTCAAGTGGCCATTTTAGACAGAGCTTATGACAGATGGCTCAAGACATATGGGTAATTCCATGTAGTGCAGCCCAATGGCCATGAGTAGTAGTCACAGTGTGGAGAGTGTGTTAATCTCGAGCTGTTTGGATATGATGGGGTACAGAGGCATGAAACAAATCAATAGTCTAAACCAATCAGTGAGAAACAAAGTGGGGGACTCCCCAACTCTCACGGCAGGGTGCAGCCCAAATGTTGATACTCCCCTGCTGTTAGTGTGAGAGATAGAGTGTAAACAAACACTCTGACCTCTCACTTAATGATGTATGTGTGTGTTAGAGTCAGGGAGAAAAATAGAGAGAAAAGGAGAGAGAGAGAATCAAGAGAAAGTGCACACATGGTCTTTGACCCTTCAGTTCAAGGTGAGGTGTGTGTGTGAGAGAGAGTGAGAGAGAGTGGCTTGGTGGGTGGGTACTGTATGTGTAAACATCTGTGGTCCTTCACTCGGAGTGGCAGCTCTGTGTCAGCCTGATAAAGGTAAGAGAGAAGAGCTCACAGGTCCTCTGCCTCCCTAAAGACATGCTTTATATTCAGTCATTCTCCCCTCGCCCTCTACTCCCATCACACACCACTACCCCACACTGTAACCTTGTGCCCTTTACACCCCACCTCCCTCCCTCCCCAGTCCCCTTCCCTTCATAGCCTTGTTCTGTTCCCCTCCCCTTTCACACTATCCCAGAATGGTGCGTGTGGTGAGTAGGAGAGTGACTTATGCCTTCATTTCAGAGCTGTCACTCTTGGCAAAATACCATGACCCCTCAACCCCCATTTTGGAAGCACCCTTTTTTTCCCTCCCTTGGTATGAATATAAAAAACACATGTGGCCCAAAGGTGTGTGTGTGTGTGTGTGTGTGTGTGTGTGTGTGTGTGTGTGTGTGTGTGTGTGTGTGTGTGTGTGTGTGTGTGTGTGTGTGTGTGTGTGTGTGTGTGTGTGTGTGTGTGTGTGTGTGTGTGTGTGTGTGTGTGTGTGTGTGTGTGTGTGTGTGTGTGTGTGTGTGTGTGTGTGTGTGTGTGTGTGTGTGCGTGCGTGCGTGCGTGCGTGCGTGTGTGTGTGTGTACTACTGGGGGGTAAGGGTAAATAAAACCCTGACATGGCTGCTTTGAATGGCTTGAGAATCATTACTCTTGCCTTCCGTTTTGCACACCTGCCTTTTTACGGAGAACATTTCCACCTACACATACTATCAAAACATGACTACATAGACATATGAATCAGTAGGTGGAGTCAAACATCAAATTCAAGGTTGTATAGTACTTTCCCATGTGTGAACATATAAGTATTTCATTGAATAAATCAATATTGGAACAGCATTTCAAAAGACCTGCATGCATCTAAGCAATCAAGGCTCAAGTCAGAGGTTGGGATGATGAATACAATAACCCTGCTGATAAGTCACCCGTAGCCTGACAGTAATTGTTCCAGGTCCCATCGCCTCCTAAAACACGCAGGTGCCTCTGGAGATGACACACACAGGCACCAGTCACATGCATTTAACCAAGACAACTCCTCAATCTGTATTGACAAACACTTCACATTTTTCAAAGGGTTCCGCAGATGAGCAATGCGTGTGAGGAAAATCTGTAAAACAGGGCTGGGGGGGTTGGGGGGTTTGTATTCCAATTCAGCCTGTGTAATTTATATTTCGGAAAGGGGGATGGGGGAGGGAGATGGGGGCTTGTGCTTGATAAACAGGCCAGAAGTTTTTAAACGTGAACGTCAGCCATACAAGGACGGCCAAGCTGTCTGTCTCCTGGGGATACGGCAGCCCAGGCCACCATCGGAGAAGATCGATAGGCGAGACATCAGATTGAATTGAGGTCACTCTTTGTCCCCTAAGAGGTCCCACTTACTGGCTCGCACGCAAAACCTAGATGGGTTGAAGGGAGGGAGAGAGGGATGGAGGGAGGGGTATGGAGAGAGGGGGATTTTAGCTGGACAGCTGTATTGGTGACCCATGTCAGAGATATATGGGTTTTGTCAGTAAAATGTTCATTTGGGAGTCTGAGCCAAGACATGGTTTTCATTATTGACACGTTTTGTTCTATATATGGTTGATGTAAATTAAAATGTTTAATATACACCATTAGTGGATTCGGCTATTTCAGCCACACCCATTGCTGACAGGTGTATAAAATCGAGCACACAGTCATGCAATCTCCATAGACAAACATTGGCAGTAGAATGGCCTTACTGTAGAGCTCAGGGACTTTCAAAGTGGCACCGTCATAGGATGCCACCTTTCCAACAAGTCCGTTTGTAAAATATCGGCCCTGCTAGAGCTGCCCTGGTCAACTGTAAGTGTTGTTATTGTGAAGTGGAAACGTCAAGGAGCAACAACGTCTCAGCCGTGAAGTTATAGGCCACTCAAGCTCAGAGAACGGGACCGCTGAGTGCTGAAGCGCGTATCATGTAAAAATCGTCTGATCTCGGTTGCAACACTCACTACCGGTTCCAAACTGCCACTGGAAGCAATTTCAGCACAATAACTGTTCGTCGGGAGCTTCATGAAATAGGTTTCCATGGCTAGAAAAGTCGCACACATGCCTAAGATCACCATGCGCAATGCCAAGGGTCGGCTAGAGTGGTGTAAAGCTTGCCACCATTGGGCTCTGGAGCAATGGAAACGCGTTCTATGGAGTGATGAATTACACTTCACTATCTGGCAGTCCGACGAACAAGTCTGTGTTTGGCAGATGCCAGGAGGACACTACCTGTCCAAATGCATAGTGCCAACTGTAAAGTTTGATGGATGAATAATGGTCTGGGGCTGTTTTTCATGGTTCGGGGCTAGGCCCCTTAGTTCCAGTGAAGGGAAATCTTAACGCTACAGCATACAATGACATTCTAGACGATTCTATGCTTCCAACTTTGTGGCAACAGTTTGGGGAAGGCCCTTTCCTGTTTCAGCATGACAATGCCCTAGTGCACAAAGCGAAGTCCATACAGAAACGGTTTGTCGAGATTGGTGCGGAAGAACTTTACTGGTCTGCACAGAGCCCTGACCTCAAACCCATCGAACACTTTTGGGATGAATTGGAACGCCAACTGCGAGCCAGGCCTAATCGCCCAACATCAGTGCCCGACTTCACTAATGCTCTTGTGGCTGAATGGATGAAAGTTCCCGCAGCAATGTTCCAACATCTAGTGGAAAGCCTTCCCAGAAGAGGGGGGGACCAACTACATATTATTGCCCATGATTTTGGAATGAGATGTTGGACGAGCAGGTGTACAGTACTTTTGGACATGTAGTGTATGATAAGCAATTTGTGTTGCCTAGTTAGAAATATTTGTGCATGATGGAAATATACGGATTCATAAAGTGCTAGTATGGACATAAGATTCAGAAGGAGACCCCCAAAATCATGACCAAGAATGGCTCTGTCACTAAATTTAACAGTCAAGATGACCAATGCTTCTGGATTCCTTATTAAGTCTGATAGAATGATTGTGTCAGGCAACGATGTCAAGGTCATTCATATCCGTTTTATTTATACTGGGTTTTCTACAAAGTCAATTTATCACAGAATGCATGACAAAATATCCAGGCCTGGAACGCTTTATAAGTAAGCCCACTTGACACTTGATATGTAAAGCAATGCATCTTTAAAACTAATAATGAATGTGATATGGGAGTCAGTGTGTGTGGATAAACAGTGGACTGTTTGTGAAGATGTCCCAAAAGCAATACCCCATATTCCAGAATCAACAAACCCATTTGGCATTCCCAGATCCCTTGAAATGGAAAGCTCATTTTTCCATAACAATCAGCCCGGCCATGCAGCATCGGAAGGGAATTGGATCTGCGTCAAGGCAACCCTCTCTCCTCAGATCTCATCTAGGGTGCACAGAAGTCACCCCTCTCCCACGGAAATTGCTACGAAATTGCTACGAACAGAGAGAAATTGTCTGCATCATCGAGGTACGGATCCAAAACGGCATTGCCCCCCAGGAGCAGTGTGCATCCACTGTTCCTGTTATAAATCCTTAAAGAGAGCCCAACTCCAATATCTGGCAACAGCATCAATATTAATGTGGGAGAAAGTTCTTCCAAAGCCGGTTTAGCCACAGAACATTAATATTGATGGTGTTGTGCAGCATCCCCGCTGCTCAGTTGGAACTCTAAAATGGTAATGGCAACAGGGCTGGGGTTATAGGCCAATCTCACTGCTGAATACGGACATGGAGATTGAGGTAGAAAAGGACAAGGGTCCATTCCAATCACCAGGTCTTCTCCAACATCTTCACCATCACAATACAAGATGGCGCTAATAGAGATGGCAGCTTCGCTTCTAGTCCTTAGGAAACTGTGCAGTATCATTTTTTTGCATGTATTATTTCTTACAACGATATCCCAGAAAACCTTAAGTGATATTACATACAACTGGGAAGAACTATTGGATATCAGAGAGACGTCAACTTACCAGCACTATGACCAGAAATATGACTTTCCCAAAGCGGTTCCTTTGTCTGTACCTCCCAGGGCATTTGAACGGATTCCAGAGGCCCACCCAAAACAACGCCGCCGGAAGGAAGGTTCCCGGAGCGGTCTTCTAGTGAGGCTTCAGATGTGCACACACCACCCACCACTCCCGAGTATATTACTCGCTAATGTTCAGTCCCTAGTTAACAAAGTTGACGAAATCTGGGCAAGAGTTGCTTTCCAAAGAGATATCCGGGATTGTAACATACTCTGTTTCACGGAAACATGGCTAGCTGGGGACATGCTGTCAGAGTCCATACAGCCAACGGGATTTTCAGTGCATCGCGCCGACAGGAATAAACATCTCTCCATAAAGAAGAAGGGTATGTTTCATGATTAACAACTCATGGTGTAATTGTAACAACATACAGGAACTATTTGTAAGGAAGTGTATAGGAGATGTTGTACCCACTGTGACTATTAAAACCTAACCAGAATTGATTGCAGCATTCACGCAAAGCTGAAAGCACGTACCACCGCATTTAATCATGGCAAAGCGACTGGAAATATGACCGAAAACAAACAGTGTAGTTATTCACTCCGTGAGGCAATCAAACAAAGTGTTAGTATAGAGACAAAATGGAGTCGCAATTCAACGGCTCAAACACGAGACGTACAGTTGAAGTCGGACGTTTACATACACCTTAGTCAAATACATTTAAACATTTTTCACAATTCCTGGCATTTAATCCTAGCAAACATTCCCTGTCTTAGGTCAGTTAGGATCACCACTTCATTTTACGATTGTGAAATGTCAGAATAATAGTAGAGAGAATGATTTATTTCAGGTTTTATTTCTTTCATCACATTCCCAGTGGGTCCGAAGTTTACATACACTAAATATTTGGTTGCATTGCCTTTAAATTGTTTAACTTGGGTCAAATGTTCCGGGTAGCTTTCCACAAGCTTCCCACAATAAGTTGGGTGAATTTTGGCCCATTCCTCCTGACAGAGCTGGTGTAATGGAATCAGGTTTGTAGGCCTTCTTGCTCGAACACGCTTTTTCAGTTCTGCCCACAAATTTTCTATAGGATTGAGGTCAGGGCTTTGTGATGGCCACTCAATACCTTGACTTTGTTGTCCTTAACCATTTTGCTACAACTTTGGAAGTATGCTTGGGGTCATTGTCCATTTGGAAGACCCATTTGCGACCAAGCTTTAACTTCCTGACTGATGTCTTGAGATGTTGCTTCAATATATCCACATAGTTTTCCTCCCTCATGATGCCATCTATTTTGTGAAGTGCACCAGTCCCTCCTGCAGCAAAGCACCCCCCACAACATGATGCTGCCACCCCCGTGCCTCACGGTTGCGATGGTGTTCTTCGGCTTACAAGCCTCCCCCTTTTACCTCCAAACATAGCGAAAAAAAAGTACGATCTTTGTCCCCATGTGCAGTTGTCCCCATGTGCAGTTGTCCCCATGTGCAGTTGCTTTTTTTATGGCGGTTTTGGAGCAGTGGCTTCTTCCTTGTTGAGCGGCCTTTCAGGTTATGTCGATATAGGACTCGTTTTACTGTGGATACTATACTATAGATACTATAGATACTTTTGTACCGGTTTCCACCAACATCTTCACAAGGTCCTTTGCTGTTGTTCTGGGATCGATTTGCACTTTTCGCACAAAAGTACGTTCATCTCTAGGAGACAGAACGCATCTCCTTCCTGAGCGGTATGATGGCTGCGTGGTCCCATTGTGTTTATGCGAAGCTCATCACTAAGCTAAGGACTCTGGGACTAAACACCTCCCTCTGCAACTGGGTCCTGGACTACCTGACGGGCCGCCCCCAGGTGGTAAGGGTAGGCAACAACACGTCTGCCACGCTGATCCTCAACACTGGGGCCCCTCGGGGGTGTGTACTTAGTCACTGTTCACCCACGACTTCGTGGCCAAACACGACTCAAATGCCATCATTAAGTTTGCTGACGACACAACAGTGATATTCCTGATCACCGACAACAATGAGATAGGGAGGAGGTCAGAGAACTGGCAGTGTGGTGCCAGGACAACAACCTCTCCCTCAATGTGAGCAAGACAAAGGAGCTGATTGTGGATTACAGGAAAAGGCGGACCGAACAGGCCACCATTAACATCAACGGGGCTGTAGTGGAGCGGGATCGAGAGTTTCAAGTTCCTTGGTGTCCACATCACCAACAATCTATCATGGTCCAAACACACCAAGACAGTCGTGAAGAGGGCACAACAAAATCTTTTCCCCCTCAGGAGACTGAAAAGATTTGGCATGGGTCCCCAGATCCTCAAAAAGTTCTACAGCTGAACCATCGAGAGCATCCTGACCGGTTGCATCACCGCCTGGTATGGCAACTGCTCGGCATCTAACCAAGGGTAGTGCGTACGGCCCAGTACATCACTGGGGCCAAGCTTCCTGCAATCCAGGACCTATATAATAGGCGGTGTCAGAGGAAAGCCCATCAAATTGTCAGAGACTAGTCACCCAAGTCAGAGACTGTTTTCTCTGCAATCGCACGGCAAGCGGTACCGGAGCCCCAAGTCTAGGACCAAAAGGCTCCTTAACAGCCACCGGACAATTACATTGACCCCCTGTTCATTATCTATACATAGTCACTTCACCCTACCTACATGTACAAATTACCTCTAACCTGTACCCCCCTGTATATAGCCTCGTTATTGTGTTACTTTTTATAATTTTTTTAATTAGTTAATTTGGTAAATATTTTCTTAACTCTTCTTGAACTACACTGTTGGTTAAGGGCTTGTAAGTAAGCATTTCAAGATAAGGTCTACGCTTGTTGTATTCGACGCATATGACAAATAAAGTTTGATTTGATTTAACTTGATATCATGGCGGTGCCATTGCAGTCTCTTCTGTTGGAGCACAGATATGATTACACTGGGGCTGTTTCTGGGTCAGTAAGTTAAATATTTCAGATGGTTTATTTTCAGCCCATCTGTTTCCACTTTCTGTACGTTCCCCTCATATGTGTGTTCACCAGTGCATCTTTCTCTCTCTCTTGTTCCCTCTCTATCTCTTTCTATCATTCCCTCACTTTTTCCTTCTCTCTTGTTCCCTCTCTCTTTCCATTACTCTCTCGCTCCCTCTCTCCCTCTCTCCCTCTCTTTCTTTCTCTTTCCCTTCTCTTTTATTTTTTTAATGTTTAGCTCTTTCCGTCTTTCCCTCTCTATCTCCTCTCTCTTTCCCTCTGTTTCTCTCTCATTCATTGCCATGTCTGCAGGCTCCATTTGACCCACTAAGTCATCTTCACATGGCCCCAAGGCATATCAATCGCGCATTGTGTGCAGAAGGGTCCCTCTGTAATTGGTTGTGAACTGAGTGTAAACGTCCAACCACAGAAGAGCCACAGAGGTTGTGACATTGAAGCCTTGGCTACTGGGGTCAATGCAAACCATCACCTGCTATGCCCCTATCAGATCCATTTCAGGATTGGTCCTTGGGGTGAATAGTGTCAGTCAGTCATATAGTCCGTTTCGGTTCGCAGATCAACATTGTTTTATATGTTTCAAGATAACACTTTATACCATATATATTTTGTAACCACTCTTTGTGGAAAGGAAACATTCCATTCTATTGTACAGTAGACTAATTATGGTCCTCTGGTTCCAGTGCCCTCAAACCAGTGGCGATAGATCTGGAATATTAGATCACATGCATGTTGCATTGAGCCCACAGGATGCAGGGAGGGCAGGGTAATTGTTGCAGAGATGAGCGGCCATTGGACTGAAAAAATGGTGCAAGTTTCCCCAGAAACATAAATAATTACAATGGGCCCAGGAGTAAATGTCCCATGATGTATTTTGAGCCATGCCACATATGTGGGATCAATGGAGAGCTCTGGTTTTTTTTGCCCTCAGATGGTCTGTGCATTGCAACCCATACATTCATCTTCTTTGTTTCCATGTAACCCATGTATTACTGAAGGGGAGAACATATTTGAAATAGTTTAAAATCTGTTATTTAACATTTGTTACATTTGATGTCCTTATGGGTCATTATGTTATCTGAAATTGAATAAAGACAATGCACTGTCATTTAAATAAAAGTTATAGAGAGAGACGCCAGATCAGGACAGGTAGTAAAACTAGCATAGCCATTTCCAGCATTGTGACTTGTCATACTTTATATGAAACATCAGGTGATGCAAGAGCAGGGCGAGGACCAAACCGCCAGCGGGCATGTAGCCTAGCTATTCCAGCCAAAGCCACAGTGTTCCATTGTGTCTCTGCCAAGCTCTAACAGAGGCCCCATCCAACTTCTCACCTGCAGCATTGTCCACCGGGCAGCTCACTGTAGAGTAATTGGGAACAGGGATTCCAGGACGAGCTTTCTTTTTGTTCGTGTTGTGGGAATCACTGACCCGGATGTGTGAGGTCACCGCCGTGGTAATTGGTGCTGGGTGATGCCGCTGTATGTTCCTGAGTGCTTCATTGAGTGTGATTAAATAGAGTGAGACTTTTGTGAGCGCGTGTGTGTGTGTTTGTTGGTGTGCATGTGTGTGTTGGTGAAATGAGTCTTTTACGAGTGTATGAATTCTTCACAGGGGTCAGAATGAAAGCAATTTCATCAATGCTGTAAATTATGTGTTATTTGGCTTGGACACTGAACACACACACACACACAAACTAAAAAGTGAGAAAGTGAGTGTGAGAGTCACCCTCGAATCGCCAGTATGGACGCTGTTCTGGTATTTGTGAGGAACGATAACAAAGCAACCACCACCGTTTTATTGCAAATAAATAAACAGAGTCCACAGCCTCAAAGGGAATTTTGTATGTGTATCAGTGACCTACCAGTTGCCTGGAGGTGAAACCCCATCCTAGGTCATGACTCATGATAGGGATGTTGACAGCGGTTCCCTCTCCACCACCTATCAGCCTCCCCTGCACTGTGTCTGTGTGGACAACGCCCAGCCAGGTCTCCATGGCAGCTGTCGCTATGGACGTTACCAATACCTGTCATTACCTCGTGGACAGCCTGACTCCCAGTTGTTGTTTTTATGAAGTCCAGAAAATTGCTGCATTTCCATGAAAGCCCAAATGTCTGCTGGTTGATATTTATTCCTTTGTACTTCAAAGGTGAGAGTCATTTGTTCGAGAGGTCTCATTCAATATTGTAACAATGAGGACAAAAACTTAGACACTGCAGGTCAATAGACTGTAACTCTTGTCTTGGTTTTAGAACTTAATTTAGGATTAGATGTGGATGTTCTGATATTCAATCATACTGTAGTTTTTCATAACACATCCATAGAATTTTAATTATACACTTACAAACAAGCTTCCCAACATGATAGACATCATGGGCCAATGTTCAAACCTCCTCATTACTCAATAAAGACCTCAGTGTCCCTGTACGGAAGACAGAACAACACAGCGGGGGCCCCCACCCACCCCTCCAGGGGCCACACAGTCACTTTTTCATTCACAGTGTGTGATATCACAAGTAAACCTAAAGTGTTCTGTGAGGACTCTCAATGTGATGCCTGCTGGCCTGGATAACAGCAAGGGCAAGAAATGCTTCTGTGACCTATGTCTGAAATAACTCACTGACCTGAGACGACATATCCATCTACAGTTAGGAAACAACAGAGGATCAGTTGGAAGTCCTCTTACCTCGTGTATTTTGTCTTTCAAACCATTTTTCATTTACACAGACCTATGTCTTTATCATTTTGACAGATACATGTTCTGCAAAGAGGTTCAAGATAATTTAATTATGTAAAATAAAGAGGTCACACTTTAAATTGAATAAGCCCTACACCAGATACAGCCAGTGGAATGACCTATGTAGTTACCCTCTAATAGGTTAGCTTTAAGTACATTCAATTATGCAGTGCCTCATCCATTACCCATGTAGTGCAAGGATGCTGACACAACACTACAGTTTAATTGGGATCCACTTAAGTGACTAAAAAAGGTTAGAAGAAAAAGACAGAACATAACACCAATATAAGGGGAAATGATTGCGTCCCCCTTCCCTGGGGTAAGCCCATTTGTACAAGTACACCAAGCTTCTGTTTTTTTCCTTCCCACATCCATCCTCTGGGATATGAATAAATTATCAGAGGAAACATAGGAAATGTCTTTATTTAATCCACCAGTTAAATTAAATACTCAGCTATTCTCAAACAATGGGATATTGTAAATTCTACAAGAAGCTTCACTGTGTCCAAGCCAGAGTCAATTCCATGAGGACAATAGTGCTTACCTTTACAGAGCAAAAGCTAATTCACAGAAATCTATTTCCGCTAGTATTTAGGAATTCTTTGGGCAATGAATAATTTATGTTGATAAATATGTAATTAATTCCATACACATATCACTGAATTTATATTACAACATACAGTGAGAGAAAAAAGTATTTGATCCCCTGCTGATTTTGTACGTTTGCCCACTGACAAAGAAATGATCAGTCTATAATTTTAATGGTAGGTTTATTTGAACAGTGAGAGACAGAATAACAACAAAAAAATCCAGAAAAACGCATGTGAAAAATGTTATAAATTGATTTGCATTTTAATGAGGGAAATAAGTATTTGACCCCCTCTCAATCAGAAAGATTTCTGGCTCCCAGGTGTCTTTTATACAGGTAACGAGCTGAGATTAGGAGCACACTCTTAAAGGGAGTGCTCCTAATCTCAGTTTGTTACCTGTATAAAAGACACCTGTCCACAGAAGCAATCAATCAATCAGATTCCAAACTCTCCACCATGGCCAAGACCAAAGAGCTCTCCAAGGATGTCAGGGACAAGATTGTAGACCTACACAAGGCTGGAATGGGCTACAAGACCATCGCCAAGCAGCTTGGTGAGAAGGTGACAGCAGTTGGTGCGATTATTCGCAAATGGAAGAAACACAAAATAACTGTCAATCTCCCTCGGCCTGCAAGATCTCACCTTGTGGAGTTGCAATGATCATGAGAACGGTGAGAAATCAGCCCAGAACTACATGGGAGGATCTTGTCAATGATCTCAAGGCAGCTGGGACCATAGTCACCAAGAAAACAATCGGTAACACACTACGCCGTGAAGGACAGAAATCCTGCAGCGCCCGCAAGGTCCCCCTGCTCAAGAAAGCACATATACATGCCCGTCTGAAGTTGGCCAATGAACATCTGAATGATTCAAAGGACAACTGGGTGAAAGTGTTGTGGTCAGATGAGACGAAAATGGAGCTCTTTGGCATCAACTCAACTCGTCGTGTTTGGAGGAGGAGGAATGCTGCCTATGACCCTGAGAACCCCACCGTCAAATGCTGCCTATGACCCATCCCCACCGTCAAACATGGAGGTGGAAACATTATGCTTTGGGGGTGTTTTTCTGCTAAGGGGACAGGACAACTTCACCGCATCAAAGGGACGATGGACGGGGCCATGTACCGTCAAATCTTGGGTGAGAACCTCCTTCTCTCAGCACGGCCAAGGCAACAAAGGAGTGGCTCAAGTGGCCTAGCCAGTCTCCAGACCTTAATCCCATAGAAAATCTGTGGAGGGAGCTGAAGGTTCGAGTTGCCAAACGCCAGCCTCGAAACCTTAATGACTTGGAGAAGATCTGCAAAGAGGAGTGGGACAAAATCCCTCCTGAGATGTGTGCAAACCTGGTGGCCAACTACAAGAAACGTCTGACCTCTGTGATTGCCAACAAGGGTTTTGCCACCAAGTACTAAGTCATGTTTTGCAGAGAGGTCAAATACTTATTTCCCTCATTAAAATGCAAATCAATTTATAAAAATTTTCACATGCGTTTTTCTGGATTTTTTTGTTTCTGTCTCTCACTGTTCAAATAAACCTACCATTAAAATTATAGACTGATCATTTCCTTGTCAGTGGGCAAACGTACAAAATCAGCAGGGGATCAAATACTTTTTTCCCTCACTGTAAATGGTTGCATAATATATTGTTGTGTATTTCAGGATAGACAATCTGTTGTAGACAAATTGGATTTGGAATATTGTATATCTGCTGCAGGCATCTGTGACAATAACTCAACGCACAGTATATACCACGCAAACTGTAATCCTATTCGTCTGTGGCCTTGTCAAAACATTTAACAGACTGAATTTCCACAACAGTGCATCCTGGTTAGATTCAAGGTTGCCATAATGTGATTGAATCAAAATAAACAAAAGGAAAAGTCACATTTGTGGTGATGGGGCGGGCTACACGACGGGGGGTCCAGTACGTGGAACCCTGGTGCTTTTGTGTCTGACATGTTGACAGCGCAACGGCAGACCAGACGAGGGGGTTGGGGGTTGTGATCCGAAATTCTCCTGTTACTGTCCTTCCTCACCCCGAAGCTCCCTCTTGCCCCACTTCGTACAGTGGGGATTTCCATTGGGACCTCATTGGAACACCAAATACCCCTCAGAAAAGTCAGATAACATTAAAAACAGCGCCCCTTCTGCAACCTTTAACCATTTTCCCCTACAGCTCTCTCGGTCTCCATCTCTCTCTTTCCCCTCCCTTCTGACATTTGGAAATGAATGCCAAACTGGGACAGGGTTGGTATGCTCTGTGCTGACCTGTCCATGACCCCGCGGTGCATTCTGCCATGTCCCCATGGGTGTGTCACAGTGGGATGGTTAAAGGGCTAGCTGCCGAGGATGTGTCTGGTAGAGTGTTAGCTGTTGTTAGCGTGCGCTTGTGTATGTGTGTGCTTGCGTGCGTGTGTGACACACAAACGCTGTGCGTGATGCTTTTGCATGTCTGCTTGTACACGCACACCTCTGCGGACCAGAGAGCATGTGCCTGTGAAAATGGCACGCAGGGTCGACCTGTGTGTCAGGGATCGAAAGTGTGCGTGTGAGTGTCACATTATTACGTTGCTGTGTGTGTATGTGTGTGTGCGTGCATGAATGAGGATGTGTCTGTGCGTATATGTTTATATACCCAGTACCGGATGAATGAGGATTATGTGTCTATTGTGTACCAATGTGTGTGTGCGCATGCTAGCAAAAGACTGTGTATGTGTGTGTCCCAGGGGTGGCTGCCCTCGCTTGTAGCTCCCAGGGAGATCTGTGACGGACGCTCCTCAAGTTGAGGGTTCATCCTCAGTTCAGTGATAAGTTCAACTGGCGGTCAGCAAGCTGCTACCAGGGCACTCTCTCGCTTGCTCCCCCCCTCCCTCTGTTTGTCTCATTCTCCCTCTCCTTTCTCCGTCTCTATTTTGACTCCATTAAGCAATCAGCCAGCACTCTCTACAAAGAAATGTATTAAAAACTAGAGTTTAAAAACAAGTGTTATTTTTACTGCCGTAGCCAACACAACAGCCATATTGTTCTCTCTATGCATGCTCGATCGAGGGAGATATGTGCTGTATGTGTTTGGTTGGCTAAGTGTTTAAGTGCATGCTTGTCTGCGTGTAAATGTTTTTGCCTGTTTACCGTTTTACTATACCCAAAGTAAATTGGTTGTAGTTGAGATTTCATCTGTTAAAAAAAAAATACGTGTTCCTTTTTTATTTTTCACGAGGGAGATTGGGATGAAGGTTGTACTGTATGTGTGTATGACCTGACGTGCTGTGATCTGGATAAATCCATATGTCGGCAAACATGGTCGCAAAATTTAATCAGAAACCCTTTGTCTTTCACTGTGGGTAAAATGTGTGACCTATTTTCGGAGCTGATTATGTAGTGATAAGGTTAACCATGTGTTGATCTGTGGGCAGTTCCAGAGAGTTCAGCACCACTGTGACACAACGACCCAGTGAAAACAAGCCCAAAGCCCATGTAGGCTAAACCAGACCATTATTACAGTGTGTCCTCTACAGTCAGTGGCTGAACATATACCAGCCGTTGCCATTACGCATGCCGGTGTGCTCACATTATTGTCATTCCCTTGTTGCATTGCTCATTGTGGTCAAAGATCATTGTTTCATATACATGGCTATTTGTATTTGCACTTGATTAGAACTCAAGTTTGAAGATCTTTTGCTATGACTGCAAGTGCATAAAATACATGGTGCTAGTAGCATACACAGTTATTTTGTTTTAGCTTAAGTCTAGCTTAAGTCCAGCTTAAATTGATCAGGAGAATAATACAAAGTGTAACACCAATAACAGTGGGGTGGCAGGTAGCCTAGTGGTTAGAGCATTGGGCCAGTAACCAAAAGGTTGCTGGATTGAATCCCTGACCTGACAACGTAAAAATCTGTCGTTCCGCCCATGAACAAGGCAGTTAACTCACTGTTCCCCGGTAGGCCGTCATTGTAAACAAGAATTTGTTCTTAACTGAATTGCCTAGTTAAATTAAACAGTAACGCAGCCCATAATGATAAATTAACAAGTAGAACTAGCACATTATAATAATTTATTGGTAGTTGTAGTGTTTGACAGTTGCAGTCCATATTAATATATTTGTATCATTATAGTCTTTGAATACATTTGTATCACATTTGTACATTGTAGCAGCAACACCAGTAGAAGCATTAAAACTAGCAAGCTAGCAGGACTAGCTGCTAATGCTAGCTCATCAGTTGTAGACTTTGATCTCCCTCCCTCTGGTCTGCTATGATGTAGCACAGCTTGTTAAGCCAGCCCATTGGCCAGGTTCCAACAGGAGTAGTGCCAGATTGGAGGGGTGAATGGCAGAACAAGAGAATTACTAGTTCATTTAGCCATAACGGGCCCCAAGCATCATAGCAAAGCAAACTGGCTTTGTTGAACAATGTTGGACTGATAATAGATAATATATTTGTTTAGTAGAGCATAGCTCTATGACTACAAGACAGTTCCTAGTTGATATGCAACACAGAAGACAAGCAGTAGGCTCAGCAAAGGTATCTGAATACCAGGTTTGCTAGCGCTGCTATTTAGTCCGCCGCAATATTGTATTGCTGAGTCTCATTTTGCATGAGAAATCGAAACTGCCCGTTCTTTATGGAAGCCACCCGACCTTTGTTAACCCAGCGAATTAGCTAGAAGCGAATCAGCTGCGCTGGCCCTTTTTCCTGACTGTCCTATTAACTGAGTGAAGCAAGGCGTGGGTCACACTTAAGTAACCTTATCTTGTAATTGGGTTCAAGGTTAAATGACCCCGGAGCAGGGAGGTCCGGGGTTAAGGTCACCGTGTCAGGCTGAAGGGTCTGCATTTAATCACAGATGGGAGAAGAAATCAAGGTCCAGGCTTAAGCTGTCTGGGTAGGCCGGGACCCCGGTCAAACAGTGGGGTGGAGGGGGGGCCAAAGGGCCGGATGCTAGGCGACTCATATTCAAGCCAAGGTCTTCAAAGCTTTTAACCTTAGCACAAATCGATATGGACAGCAATTCGGCTAATATTCATCTTGCAGATGGGAAAATTAGGCAAGACTTGGGCCAGAGGAGTGCTGTTGTCATTGCAACAGCACTGTAAGGGCTCCACTAATTGAAATGTATGCAGAGGGAGAAAAATAATGAAAGAACGACAGAAAGATGAATGAATAATGGCTGTGACAGCTTTTCAGTGGAGTGGCTCCATGTCTCTCTCTATCAATCTACCCTGTCTTCTCCCTCCCTCCCTCCCTCCCTCCCTCTACTACTCCTTCTCTCTCTCTCTCCCCACTCTTTCCCTCCCTCTCTCTCTCTCTCTCTCTCCCTTCATCCCTCTGTCTCTCATAGCCAGTGGGAGATGGACGACCAGGAGTGGAAGGGTTCAGCTAGCTTGACCCATAGACCTGTCCATTGCCAATGGTGAGGAAATAGCCCAGATTAAAGAGCTTGTAAATAATGGCCCATAAACATCTGCCTCTTAGGACCCTCCATCCATCTCTGTCTCCATCTGCTACTACCGCTTTTGATTTCCTCATTGTGCTGCCTTCACGGGCAAATGCAATCCCCAGTTCAACGTTATTCATATTCCAAGACAAACAAGCGTGTGCTTGACCTCCGGTCGACGGTCGTGTACAGTTCAGAACTCAAACGTTCACAGACACTGCGTCTGGTCCAAGGAAAACAATGGAGCACATTTAGCTTTGCTTTATTTCGTTGGGCTTGCCCCCCTTTCTTAACTATATATGTAGCTTTGTTAACTTAGCACAGGGAAATGCTTGGATATGTCTATGGTTTACCTTCCATTACAGCCCTGTTTTGATAAGACGCTAGTGATTGTCCTATCCTCCCTTTTCCAGGCTGCTCCCTGGCTCCCTCTCGGTATTAACCTTCATTAGCCACCCCTCCCTGATTAGTGATTAGGCCTCATTAATGGTGAGCTGCTGACATCTGCTCGGGGTTCTGGCCACTTGCACTCCCCTCTCCACCCACAGTGACGCAATACAGAGCAGCGTGAACCAACCAAACGACCCCTGGCACCAGCACTGGCCACCTCATTTGTGGCGAAACTGCAGGTGGTGAATTAAGGAAAACAAAAGGGCAATCATGGATAGAGTGACACTGAGCAACACTCGCTCAGGGTACCAAGATAGAGGGGGTGTTTACCCAGAAGGGTTTTTTAGATGAATACATACAAATGTAGCTGTCCGCACATGTAAAGTGCGGTGCAGCCCACCATTTGATACAAGGTGCAATGGTGGGTGAGCGACTTGGCATTTGTAAAAAGAAAAAACTGAGTCCAGTCTCTTTAACACAGAAAAGACTGCATGCCCCGTAGCACTCACTTATGTCATCATTAAGTACTTTGAGAGGCTAATTAAGGATCATATCACCTCCACCTTACCCGACACCCTAGACCCACTACAATTTGCATACCGCCCCAACAAATCCATGGAGGACGTCAACAAAACGAAGGAGCTGATCGGGGACTTCAGAAGACAGTATGTAACCCATCCACATCAACAGGGAGAGGGTGAAAAGCTTCAAGTTCCTCGACTGACAACCTAAAATGGTCAGTCCAAACAGACAGTGTGGTGAAGAAGGCACAACAGCGCTTCTTCAACCTCAGGAGGCTGAAGAAATTCGTCTTGGCCCTGAGACCCTCACAAACTTCTAAAGACGCATCATTGACATAATCTTTTGGGCTGTTTCCCAGCCTGGTACTGTATGTCAATTGCACCATCCACAACAACAGGGTTCTCCAGAGGGTGGTGCAGTCTGCCCAACGCATCACAGGGGGCACACTGCGTTCCCGCCAGGACATCTACAGGACCCGGTGTCACATGAAGGCCAAGTAGATCATCAAGGACCTCAGCCACCCGAGCCCTGACCTGTTCAACCCTCTACCATCTAGAAGGCAGAGACAGTACAGGTGCATCAAAGCTGGGACCGAGAAACTGAAATACAGCTTTTTTCTCTGGGTCATCAGACTGTTAATTAGTCACCACTGGCCGGCCTCCACCCATTACCCTTCCCTGAACTTTGTCACTTTTATTAGCCGGCTACCCTGCACCTTAGAGACTGCAGCCCTATGTACACAGCCATTGGCCACTAATAACGTTTACATACTGTTTAACCCACTTCATATGCATTTTAGTCATCCTATAGTCAAGGCTCATCCTATATAACTACTGCTGTAAACATATTTTCTATTCATATACTGTCCATACACAGGGCTCCCGAGTGGCACAGCGGTCTAAGGCACTGCATCTCAGTGCAAGAGGCTACAGTCCCTGGTTTGAATCCAGGCTGAATCCAGGCCTAACTAGTCAAGTCTTAACTGACTTGACTAGTTAAATAAATAAAAAATCATAAAAAATACACACACACATATATCATGCCCCCATTCTCATCAACGGGGCTGTAGTGGAGCAGGTTGAGAGCTTCAAGTTCCTTGGCGTCCACATCAACAACAAACTAACATGGTCCAAGCACACCAAGACAGTTGTGAAGAGGGCATGACAAAACCTATTCCCCCTCAGGAGACTGAAAAGATTTGTCATGGGTCCTCAGATCCTCAAAAGATTTTACAGCTGCACCATCGAGAGCATCCTGATGGGTTGCATCACTGCCTGGTATGGCAACTGCCTGGTATGGCAACTGCTCGGCCTCCGACTGCAGGGCACTACAGAGGGTAGTGCGTACGGCCCAGTACATCACCGGGGCCAAGCTTCCTGCCATCCAGGACCTCTATACCAGGCGGTGTCAGAGGAAGGCCCTAGAAATCGTCAACGACTCCAGCCACCCTAGTCATAGACTGTTCTCTCTGCTACGCAAGCGTACCGGAGAGCCAAGTCTAGGTCCAAGAGGCTTCTACCCCCAAGCCATAAGACTCTTGAACAGGTAATCAAATGGCTACCCAGACTATTTGCACCCCCCACACTGCTACTACTCTCTGTTACTATCTATGCATATCCACTTTAACAACCCTACCTACATGTACATAATTATCTCAATTACCTCGACACTGGTGCCCCCGCACATTGACAAATTGACTCTGTACCAGTACCCCCTGTATGTAGCTCTGCTATTGTTAATTACTCTTTAATTATTTGTTTTTCTTATTTTAGGTATTTTCTTAAAACTGCATCGTTGGTTAAGGGCTTGTAAGTAAGCATTTCACTGTAAGGTCTACACCTGTTGTATTCAGCGCATGTGATAAATAAAACTCATTCAAGGGTTTTTCTTTATTTTTTGTACTATTTTCTATATTGTAGAATTACAGTGAAGACATTAACTAACACATATGGAATCATGTAGTAACCAAAAATGAGTGTTAAACAAATCAAATACATTTTCTGTTCGAGATTCTTCAAACTAGCCACCCTTTGCCTTAATGGCAGTTTTGCACACTCCTAGCATTCTCTCCAACCACCTTCACCTAGAATGTTTTTCCAACAGTCTTAAAGGAGTTCCCACATATGCTGAGCACTTGTTGGCTGCTTTTCCTTCACTCTGTGGTCCAACTCATCCCAAACCATCTCAATTGGGTTGAGTTCAGGTGATTGTGGAGGCCAGGCAATCTGATATAGCACTCCACCACTCTCATTCTTGGTAAATTGCCCTTACACAGCCTGGAGGTGTGTTGGGTCATTGTCCTGTTGAAAAACAAATGATAGTCCCACTAAGCGCAAACCAGATGGGACGGCGTATTGCTGCAGAATGCTGTGGTAGCCATGTTGGTTAAGTGTGCCTTGAATTCTAAATAAATCACAGACAGTGTCACCAGCAAAGCACCCCCACACCATCACACCTCCTCCTCCATGCTTCACAGTGGGAACCACACATGCGGAGATCATCCGCTCACCTACTCTCAAGGCCTCTCACAAAGACACGTCGGTTGGAACCAAAAATCAACAATCTCAAATTTTGACTCATCAGACCAAAGGACATATTTCCACCGGACTAATGTCCATTGCTCGTGTTTCTTGGCACAAGAAAGTTTCTTATTATTATTGGTGTCCTTTAGTAGTGGTTTTCTTTGCAGCAATGAGGAAACTCTGGGTCTTCCTTTCCAGTAGCGGTCCTCGTGAGATACAGTTTCTTCATAGCGCTTGATGGTTTTTGCGACTGCACTTGAAGAAACTTTTAAAGTTATTGAAATGTTCTGTATTGACTGCCCTTCATGTCTTAAATTAATGATGGACTGTCATTTCTCTTGGCTTATTTGAGTTGTTCTTGCCATAATATAGACTTGGTCTTTCACCAAATAGGGCTATCTTCTGTATAACCACCTCTACCTTGTCACAACACAACTGACTGACTCAAACGCATAAAGAAGGATCTTTCCACAAATTAACTTTTAACAAGGCACACCTGTTAATTGAAATGCATTCCAGGTGACTATCTCAAGAAGCTGGTTGAGAGAATGCCAAGAGTGTGCAAAGCTGTCATCAAGGCAAAGGATGGTTACTTTGAAGAATCTCAAATAACACTTTTTTGCTTAATACATGATTCCATATGTGTAATTTCATAGTTTTGATGTCTTCACTATTATTCTACAATGTAGAATATAGTAAATATAAAGAAAACCCTTGAATGAGTAACCATGTCCAAACTTTTGACCTCTACTGTATGTATGTAAAGTTGCAAGAAAAAGTATGTGAACCCTTTGGAATTACCTGGATTTCTGCATAAATTGGTCATCAAATTTGATCTGATCTTCATCAAAAGTCACAATAATAGACAAACATAGTGTGCTCAAACTAATAACACACAAATTATTGTATTTTTCTTGTCTATATTGAATACATAATTTAAACATTCACAGTGTAGGTTGGAAAAAGTATGTGAACCCCTAGGCTAATGACTTCTCCAAAAGTTAATTGGAGTCAGGAGCCCCAATCAATGATTGGGATTGGAGATGTTGGGTAGAGCTGCCTTGCCCTATAAAAAAACACTCAAATAATTTGAGTTTGCTATTCACAAGAAGCATTGCCTGATGTGAACCATGCCTTCAACAAAAGAGATCTCAGTAGACCTAAGATTAAGAATTGTTGACTTACATAAAGCTGGAAAGGGTTACAAAAGTATTTCTAAAAGCCTTGATGTTCATCAGTCCACGGAAAGACAAATTGTCTATAAATGGAGAAAGTTCAGCACTGTTGCTACTCTCCCTAGGAGTGGCCATTCTGCAAAGATGACTGCAAGAGCACAGCGCAGAATGCTCAATGAGGTTAAGAAGAAGCTAAAGACTTACAGAAATCTCTGGGAACATGCTAACATCTCTGTTGACGAATCTTCTATACGTAAAACACTAAACAAGAATGGTGTTCATGGGAGGACACCATGGAAGTAGCCACTGCTGTCCAAAAAAAAAACTTTGCTGCACGTCTGAAGTTTGCAAAAGTGCACCTGGATGTTCCACAGCGCTACTGGCAAAATATTCTGTGGACAGATGAAACTACAGTTGAGTTGTTTGGAAGGAACACACAACATTATGTGTGGAGAAAAAAAGGCACAGCACACCAACATCAAAACCTCATCCCAACTGTAAAGTATGGTGGACGGAGCATCGTGGTTTGGGGCTGCTTTGCTACCTCAGGGTCTGGACAGCTTGCTATCATTGACAGAAAAATTAATTCCCAAGTTTATCAAGACATTTTGCAGGAGAATGTTAGGCTACCTGTCCACCAATTGGGAGCTCAACAGAAGTTGGGTGATGCAACAGGACAACGAACCAAAACACAGAAGTAAATCAACAACAGAATGGCTTCAACAGAAGAAAATACACCTTCTGGAGTGGCCCAGTCAGAATCCTGACCTCAACCCGATTAAGATGCTGTGGCATACCCTCAAGTGAGCAGTTCACACCAGACATCCCAAGAATATTGCTGAACTGAAACAGTTTTGTAAAGAGGAATGGTCCAAAATTCCTCCTGACCATTGTGCAGGTCTGATCCGCAACTACAGAAAACGTTTGGTTGAGGTTATTGCTGCCAAAGGAGGGTCAACCATTTATTAAATCTAAGGGTTCACATACTTTTCCCACCCTGCACTGTGAATGTTTACACGGTGTGTTCAATAAAGACATCAAAACGTATAATTGCTTGTGTGTTATTAGTTTAAGCAGACTGTGATTGTCTATTGTTGTGACCTAGATGAAGATCAGATGGAACATCCAGGTGCACTTTTCCTATCTTCAGACGTGCAGCAATGTTTTTTTTTGGACAGCAGTGGCTACTTCCATGGTGTCCTCCCATGAACACCATTCTTGTTTAGTGTTTTACATATCGAAGATTCGTCAACAGAGATGTTAGCATGTTCCAGAGATTTCTGTAAGTCTTTAGCTGACACTCTAGGATTCTTCTTAACCTCATTGAGCATTCTGCGCAGTGCTCTTGCAGTCATCTTTGCAGAACGGCCACTCCTAGGGAGAGTAGCAACGGTGATGAACTTTCTCCATCATGATGCCATCTATTTTGTGAAGTGCACCAGTTCCTCATGCAGCAAAGCACCCCAACAACATGATGCTTCCACCCCCGTGCTTCATGGTTGGGTTGGTGTTCTTCGGCTTGCAAGCCTCCCCCTTTTTCCTCCAAACACGATGGTCATTATGGCCAAACAGTTCTATTTTTGTTTCATCAGACCAGAGGACATTTCTCCAAAAAGTACGATCTTTGTCCCCATTTGCAGTTGCAAAACCATAGTCTTGCTTTTTTATGGCGGTTTTGGAGCAGTGGCTTCTTCCTTGCTGAGCGGCCTTTCAGGTTATGTCGATATAGTTTTACTGTGGATATAGATACTTTTGTACCCGTTTCCTCCAGCATCTTCACAAGGGCCTTTGCTGTTGTTCTGGGATTGATTTGACTTTTCGCACCAAAGTACGTTCATCTCTAGGAGACAGAATGCGTCTCCTTTCTGAGCGGTATGACGGCTGCGTGGTCCCATGTTGTTTATACTTGCGTACTATTGTTTGTACAGATGAACGTGGTACATTCAGGCGTTTGGAAATTGCTCCCAAGGATGAACCAGACTTGTGAAGGTCTAAAAAAAAAAATGTCTGAGGTCTTTGCTGATTTCTTTTGATTTTCCATGATGTCAAGCAAAGAGGCACTGAGTTTGAAGGTAGGCCTTGAAATACATCTACAGGTACACCTCCAATTGACTCGAATGATGTCATTTAGCCTATCAGAAGCTTCTAAAGCCATTACATCATTTTCTGGAATTTTCCAAGCTGTTTAAAGGCACAGTCAACTTAGTGTATGTAAACTTCTGACCCACTGGAATTGTGATACAGTGAATGATAAGTGAAATAATCTGTCTATAAGTGAAATAAAGTGTATGTAAACTTCCGACTTCAACTGTATGTATAGTTAAATAAAAATAAATACAAATATATATTCTGGCTCTGACATTGCTCTTTCTGATTTTTCTTAATTTTTATTTTAAAATGTTTTGGATGTTTATGTATTATTAGGTATACTGCACTGTTGGACCTATAAACATAAGCATTTCGCTGCAACTGCGATAACATAAATGTGTATTTTATAAGTCACCATATTCAATTACAGAAAGAAGTGTCTGGAACAAAAAAGTGTCTTCTTTCTAGCCTCAAACAGGAAGCAAGCCTTATCACAAAAATAAAAACCCAATTTCAGTTTAAGTTTCGTCACCAAATGATCTACTTGAACTTTGTAGGACAGCTTATTGTCCAACCAAAGACCAAGGTATTTGTAGGATGATACCTTTTCAATGGGTGTGCCCCCAGATGTCAATATACTAACCATCTCTGGCTGAGAGCGAGCTCTGGTGAAGGTTTTTTGAGCATTCAACTGCCATAGCTGCAGTTATGGTGCTGTGCCCTAACATGATACACACAACATGAAGTAATCATGTACACTCTTAGAAAAAAGGGTTCCAAAAGGGTTCTTCGACTGTCCCCAAAGGAGAACCTTTTTTGGTTCCAGGTAGAACCCGTTAGAGTTCTATGTAGAACCGTCTGTGGAAAGGGTTCTACATAGAACCCAAAAGGGGTCTACCTGGAACCAAAAGGTTCTTCAAAGGGTTCTCCTGTGGGAACAGCAGAAGAACCCTTTTAGGTTCTAGGTAGCACCTTTTTTTCAAAGAGTGTATATGGGATAGTAGTACAGTATTCAAACTAGATTCGAACCTTCACCTTCTTTATAAAAGTATATAAACTGTCATGAATTAAAAGATTTTTAAAAGAGTCAGATCATCAAAAGTAATGAATAATGTCAGTGATACAGGCTAGGAGTAGTGAAGTGTTTGTGGGTAATAATGTGAATGAGGCCAGTCATTTTTCAGGCAGGTGATGTAACTAAAGCATTCTAAACCCAGAGAGCTGGGAGGGAGGGACACCGCCCTTTACTCTTTAGATGAGCCCTCTAACCTGCCGGCTCAACCTCAAACTGTCAACATGAATGATTCGGCGTCTTAATGCCGGGTCTCACTCAAGGTGAGGACTCTCACGCTGCATTGTACCGAGACATTTAGCATTCAAGCCTCTACAAAACACCCTATTCCACCTTAGAATGCCCTCCCCCCTCCATTTTTCACCAAATTGTAAACTCTCCCCTTTTATCTCCGGGTCCATCTCCATCTCTCTCTACCTCTCCTCTTGCCCCTCACCCCAACTTGGATTTATTAGCTGCCATCTTTGGCCTGGAGAATGACCCCCGCCTTAAACTCATTTCAATGGAGCCAACAAATTTATTTGGCAGATAAATCACTGCTTACCAAATGCTCTCAGCGCAGAGAAGGTCAAAGTCATGGAAGGGATAAAAATGATATTACAGAGATGGTGAGTTCAGATGAGAGGTGCCAACACCAATGTAGCATGTAATGCCCATCTCCCTGTGGGTGGTGGTGGCAAACTGGACCCAAACCCCTTCACTTTTAGCTTATCCTGTGTACATGAAATGGACTGAATAACTTATTCAAAGAAAAATGTATTGAAAGTTTATTGGTCGCGTACAGTTTAGCAGGTGTTATAGCTGGTGCAGCAAAATGCTTATGTTACTATCGCCTAACAATGCAGTAAAATGCAAATAATTAAAATGTAAGGAAATAAAAAATAAAATAAATCAAGAACGGTGGGCCAAATCTGATTAACAACCCAAATAGCATTTGTATAGCAGGGGATATATTAGATTAAGCTCTGTCAAGAATCCAGTGTATACTGTAAATACATATGTTGTGTGTATAAACAGTGTAACTAAAATACAATGTACAGTAGTAGAAATATTATGATGAGCTATGTTGGGGATACAGTATATTATTATCAGATAAGCTAAATAAAATTAAAAAAACATAATTCAGCATTGTCAATTAATCTGATGTCATTTCTTATCAATATTTCAAATCAAATCAAATTTTATTGGCGAAATGCTTGTGCTTCTAGTTACAACAGTGTAGTAATATCTAACAAGTAATCAAACAATTCCACAACAACTACCTAATGCACACAAATCTAAGTAAAGGGATGGAATAAGAATATATACATATAAATATATGGATGAGCGATGACTGAGCGTCATAGGCAAGATGCAATAGATGGTATAAAAATACAGTATATACATATGGGATAAGTAACACAAGATATGCAAACATTATTAAAGTGGCATTATTAAATTGACTAGTGATCTATTCATTAAAGTGGCCAAGTCTGTATGTAGGCAGCAGCCTCTCTTTGTTAGTGACGGCTGTTTAACAGTCTGATGGCCTTGAGATAGAAGCTATTTTTCAGTCTCTCGGGCCCAACTTTGATGCACCTGTACTGACCTCACCTTCTGGATGGTAGCGGGGTGAACAGGTAGTGGCTTGGGTGGTTGCTGTCCTTGATGATCTTTTTGGCCTTCCTGTGACAACGGGTGCTGTATGTGTCCTGGAGGGCAGGTAGTTTGCGGTGCAGTTGCCGTACCAGGTGGTGATACAGCCCGACAGAATACTCTCAATTGTGCATCTGTAAAGGTTTGTGAGGGTTTTAGGTGACAAGACAAATTTCTTCAGCCTCCTGGGGTTGAAGAGGCACTGTTGCGCCTTCTTCACCACACTGTCTGTGTGGGTGGATCATTTCAGTTTGTCCGTGATGTGTACGCCGAGGAACTTAAAACTTTCCACCTTCTCCACTGCTGTCCCGTCGATGTGGATAGGGGGGTGCTCCCTCTGCTGTTTCCTGAAGTCCACGATCATCTCCTTTGTTTTGTTGACGTTGAGTGAGAGGTTGTTTTCCTGAAACCACACCCCGAGGGCCCTTACCTCCCTATACGCTGTCTCGTCGTTGTTGGTGATCAAGCCTACTACTGTTGTGTCATCTGCTAACTTGATGATTGAGTTGGAGGCGTGCATGGCCACACAGTCATGGGTGAACAGGGAGTACAGGAGGGGGCTGAGCACGCACCCTTGTGGGGCCCCAGTGTTGAGGATCAGTGAAGAGGAGATGTTGTTTCCTACCTTCACCACTATGGTGTTGAATGCTGAGCTGTAGTCAATGAACAGCATTCTTACATAGGTATTCCTCTTGTCCAGATGGGATTAGGCAGTGTGCAGTGCAATGGCGATTGCATCGTCTGTGGACCTATTGGGGCGGTATGTAAATTGAAGTGGGTCTAGGGTGGCAGGTAAGGTGGAGGTGATTTGATCCTTGACTAGTATCTCAAAGCACTTCATGATGACAGAAGTGAGTGCTACGGGGCAATAGTAATTTAATTTAGATACCTTTGCCTTCTTGGGTACAGGAACAATGGTGGCCATCTTGAAGCATGTGGGGACAGAAGACTGGGATAGGGAGAGATTGAATATGTCCGTAAACACACCAGCCAGCTGGTCTCCGCATGCTCTGAGGACGTGGCTAGGGATGCCATCTGGGCCAGCAGCCTTGCGAGGGTTAACACATTTAAAATGTCTTATTCACGTCTGCCACGGAGAAGGAGAGGGAGAGCCCGCAGTCCTTGGTAGTGGGCTGGGTCGGTGGCACTGTATTATCCTCAAAGCGGGCAAAGAAGGTGTTTAGTTTGTCTGGAAGCAAGACGTCGGTGTCCGTGACGTGGCTGGTTTTCTTTTTGTAGTCCGTGATTGCCTGTTGACTCTCGTGTCTGAGCCGTTGAATTGCAACTCCACTTTGTCCCTATACCGCCATACCGCCTTGCAGAGGGAATAACTACACTGCTTGTATTCGGCCATATTCCCAGTCATCTTTCCATGGTAAATGCGGTGGTTCACGCTTTCAGTTTTGCACGAATGCCACCATCTATCCACGGTTTCTGGTTAGGGTAGGTTAATAGTCACAGTGGGTACAACATCTCCAATGCACTTCCTTATAAACTCACTCACCGAATCAACGTATAAATCAATATTATTCTCTGAGGCTACCGGGGAACATTTCCCAGTCCGTGTGATCAAAACAATCTTGAAGCGTGGATTCCGATTGGTCAGACCAGCGTTGAATAGTTCTTGTCATGTGTACATCCTGTTTTGAGTTTCTGCCTATAAGATGGGAGAAGCAAAATGGAGTCGTGGTCAGATTTGCCGAAAGGAGGGCGGGGGAGGGCCTTGTATGCATCGCGGAAGTTAGAGTAACAGTGATCCAGTGTATTGCCCGCACGAGTGCTACAATCAATATGCTGATAGAATTTAGGTACGTCTTGTTCTCCAATTTGTTTTGTTAAAATCCCCAGCTACAATAAACGCAACCTCAGGATGTATGGTTTCCAGTTTGCATAGTCCAGTGAAGTTCCTTGAGGGCCGTCGTGGTATCGGCTTGAGCGGGGATATACACGGCTGTGACATTAACCGACGAGAATTATCTTGGGAGATAATATGGTCGGCATTTGATTGTGAGGAATTCTAGGTCAGGTGAACAAAACGACTTGAGTTCCTGTATGTTGTTACGATTACACCCTCGCCCTTCTTCTTCCCAGAGAGATGTTTATTTCTGTCGGCACGACGCATAAAGAATCCTGACGGCTGTACCGACTTCGACAACATATCCTGAGTAAGCCATGTTTCCGTGAAACATAGTATGTTACCATCCCTGACATCTCTCTGGAAAGCAACCCGTGCCCTAATTTTGTCTACCTTGTTATCTAGAGACTGGACATTGGTGAGTAATATACTTGGAAGCGGTGGGTGGTGTGCACGTCTCCGAAGTCTGACCAGAAGGCCACTGAGTCTACCTCTTCTGCGGCGATGTTGTTTTGGGTCGGCCTCTGGAATCAGATCAAATGCCCTGGGTGGTAGTGCGAACAAAGGATCCACTTCGGGAAAGTTGTATTCCTGGTCATAATGTTGGTAAGTTGATGTTGCTCTGATATCCAATAGTTATTCCCGGCTGTATGTAATAACACTTAAGATTTTCAGGGCTAACAATGTAAGAAATAATACATAAAAAAACAAAATACTGCATAGTTTCCTAAGGACTAGAAGAGTGGTGACCCTCTCTGTCGGCGCCATCTTGCCACAACTATTTTGGTAAAGTACCAGGAAAAACTAAATTAAATGTGGAGTCTTCCTGCCTAATTCCATATGATTTAAGAGGGGATCACAATATGATGTTAATTTGATTTGTCTGACCAACCAGCCAACTGGGCTGCTTATCCATGACCTCTGAACTCTTTTTTCAGTTGGCTGGTTGAGGACAGCACCTTCACTTGACCCCTCGGCCTGTATGGTAATACCATGTAGTGGGAGGGGCAGTTATTTGAGAGGAGAGAGGCCACACAACATGAGCTCAAGGCCAGTGTCCTCTAACTATGTACCAGCCCGCCTTAGCTATGTTTACGCATCTTTGTATACAAACTACTGCCTTCTATTCCTTCATTGAACTCTAAGTACATCCATCCGCCTATCTAGTTATCAATACTCTTTACATGCCTGCCAACAGTGTCTAACTGTATGCATACAGGCAGGCAGAACATATTCAAAGCCTTTGCATCCTTCTGTACATCTGTGTGAAGTGCTTAGAATTCAATTCGCAGGCTTCCTAAATGCTGTGCATATTGATAACATCAATCTACCATAGCAGATACAGTAGCACAGAATTCCAGGCTGCGCTCCAAAAGCCTGTGAAAGCATTCAGGCTTTAGATGGGATTGCTGTGATCAGAGTGGGGCTCAATTAGCTACTGTTGTGGGTGTTGGGATTGGGGCCAGGGGGCGGAGGCTGGGGGCCGAGTGGGGCCAAATCCTCTCCTCCAGGCCCAGCTGGGGGATTAGGAGGGTTTCCTGTCCCTTGGCTGACCTTTCAAACCCTGCCCAGATGTCCTGAACCCCCCCTGAACCCGCTCTTAACTCTCTCAAGACAAAGCACTCAGGTGAAACCTCTTATCTCAAGGGCTCGCTCTTTTCTCTCTCTCTCTTGCTCGGCCTCTTAACGGCTTTCCCTGCCCTCTGGTCTTGAGAGGGGGTGTTCGGGAGTGTTGGCTATCCCTCGACTGGACTCGCGGTCTGATATTCTGAATGACTTAAAGATGGAAATTATTCTCTTGGTCTCAATCCTCCGCTGCATGCCTGCTGCAAGGTGTTCAAGAATAGCCGATCAAGGTCGAGAGCCACTGACAAAGACATACGCTATCTGTATGAAATGAAGTGAAGAAAGGAAAAGTTGGTCTGTATGTATACCCGTCTGTGGCTCTGTTCAAGAATGTGTCTGTGACCGCGCTAACCTCGTGTCGTGCAGGTCTTCAGAAGTTGGTGGTGGTCCTTGAGGGGTCTCGAGGGTGACCCTGCTCCAAAGGACAGACACTTGGCGGGGTAATGACCACCCAAAGGGAACCCTATTGATGTCTAAGAGGGCATGGAGAGATAAACGGATTAGGACTCTGTCCGGGTCAGATGCTGGGATTAGCATCCAAAATGGCTCTTATTTCTTAAACATATTCCCAGAAAGGTCCAAAGTATTTTCATGAAATGTCCAAGTATTTCCTTATAGACCTGAGATACCATACTGTTTAAGTAAGATGGAGTCTCTTACAGATGGGAATATAATAGCCCCATGTCTTCATCAAGGTTTGACAGTTTCAGTGTTGAATCAGTGCTACTATACACATGCATGTATTCATCACAATCTTGACCACCTGCCCTCACATTCAGCCCAATATGTATGTCATTGTATATATTATCATAAATCTTCCTCCATCTTTCTACAATGTTCTCTGTTCTTTTTAATGTGCTTTTCTTAATCCTCCTCTATTTACCCTCACCACCACCCTGCCTCTCCATCCCTTTATCTCTGCCCTCTTCCGCATTCCCTCCTCTCCCTTCTCCTTCTCCTCCTCCTCTCCCTCTGTCATTGCAGAGCAGTCAGAGTTTTAGGGACCCAGTGAGCTGTGAAATCGCACAAATTGCTGTTGCTTTACGTCTGGCCCAGCGACAGAGGGAGAGAAAGAGAAAAGGAGTGAGAGAAAAGAGGAGGGAGAGAGAGATTTTCTGCTCCAACACTTCTGAACCTTTTCTGCCCCCCTTATTCAAACACACGGACACACATGCACACGCACAGCTGCAAGACTGCATATCTCCCCCCTACTACCTCCACTTCACCACCACCTACTCTCAACATATAATCCCTCCACCCCCCATGATAAGACACCACCACTTTGCTTTAGTATCCGGGTCACAGAACAACTTGGTGAAGCACCCTCAAGAGTGTTAAAACCCCTAGACCTGGGAGAGACATTTCAGCCACTTCTAATGAAAAGAACACTTCCCCTAACACCCAAGTCACAAAAAGGCTAAAAAAGAACATGCTGTGACTGTGTTCGCACTTGTGATTACTTTTTCTATTTCAGTCAGACAGTAAGAACTAAGCAGGATATGTATACAGCATACCTGACTTTACCTCATATTGGTCCATCCTTCTAATGATGAAGAGATGTCCAAAGCTATAATTGTTCATGTTATATTCTTGGTTGTCTATTTTTAGACTTGTAATTCCACCCCAATCTATCACATACTTTCTGTTCACAACAATTGATTTAGATTTCCATGCATCTCCACAACCTGAAATGTTATGAGCCAGCAACCCACATTATATGGATATATCCACATCAATTTGTAAAGATATTCCCATAAAACTGTCTGGCTTTATTTTGAGGATATAATGCACCTGTGCATATATGATGGACTGTGACCATCCCTCAAAGGCTGGTACCTACAGCATTGGAGCACTGGGCAACTTTCTTCCCTTATGTCCATATTATTTGCTGTATACTACCATCATGTGGAGCAAAGCTGCTACTGCAAGTTGGCCCTTTTATTTACCCTATTTCAATATTTTCACCGTCTCTATGCACACTCGCAGAGCCCAACAAACTCTCACACACACACACAAACCCTCACACATAATATGCACATACATTTATACTGACTCTACACATCCGCACACCAACTCACATGCAAGCTGCTGCTACTATGTCTCTTATATCCCGTTGCCTAGTCCCCCTTATACATATCTACCTCCATCACTTCAGTATCCCTGCACATGCATGGTATTGGAACTGACTTTTTAAATATTTCCTGTATATAGTATGCCTACTTACTTACTTTATTGTGTATTTCATGTTATTATGTATCGTGTGTTCCTTTCTAGTGATACATTGTTATTGACTATTGCATTGTTGGGTTTTGAGTTTGCGAGAAAGGCATTTCACTGTACTTGTGCATATGACATTAAAACTTGAAACTAAAATCATTATTAATTGAGTTAGCTACCACTAGACGAAGCTGTGACTTCACTACCATCTTTAAAATACCTAATACATGCGGAAGTGAATGGTGTTTGGAGATGATTAACATGAACTGTGTCTGTTCTCTTAAATGTCTTATTTTCTCTGATTAACATGAACTGTGTCTGTTCTCTTAAATGTCTTATTTTCTCTGGTATTAACGTGTTCCTTTGAAATACCGCCGGTTCGTTCTCTTACCAATTTGTTGTTATCTCATCACCTGTGTTAGAAGCTGTCAGCTAGCACTGCTTGGTGCACATGCAGTCTTTAGTGCCCAGCTTCATGTTTAAAAAAAATGAATTATTTCCATAGTAGAGCAATGTTCTCTTTTTTACAAAATGAAGACGATGCTCGAGCAGTCGAAAATGCAGTTAGAACAGCGGTACATACTATTGTGAGTGTTATTTCTAGTATCAACAGTGACAAAATACAAGAATTTCAAATTAAGTTGGCCGAGAAGGACAAAGAAAACAAAACGCTGAAACGCAAAGTTACAACAGCAGAACGTGAGGTCACAGTATTGCGAGGCTCCTTCGAATTTTCTGGAAATTAATGCCATCAAGTCAGGTCAAGCACTTATGCACTTTCACCAGAAATGCAAAGAGGGAAACCAATTTGCAATGAAAACGAGGTGTCAAGCAAAGCTGAGTGGAGAATATATTTCCCCTGTGAGTATTGTCCCGATTGTTTTTATCACAATATTTAGCTCTTTGACATGCACTTACCAACCCCTGCTTTTGTCCAAATATCTTTGTTTTGATCACAGGTCTCAGTGGAAGGACTCCTCCACAGGTTTTTTCCCAGTGCAAAGACACAGCTCTTCCCACTGGGGCATCAACTATTTATATGTCCCATCACCAGAACCCTACCTCCCATTCTGCAGAAGAGTCCCGGCTTTTAGCAGAGCTAACCAGAGGGAGGTCCCCATCACCCAGTCCAGTCACCAGACCAGTCACCAGACCAGTGATAAAAGAGGAGCCCTCTGACATTGAGACATTCTACATTAAATGGGAGATGAGTGAGGAGGGCATTGGGGAGCAACGGGAGTGCCTAGGCCCGATACAGATCCTGAGAAAAGAGTACGAAGCCCAGCAGAGGGGTGGAACTCAAACCAGGCAAAGAGACGGAACACCCTGTTGCTGGTAGCCAGAGTGGATATGAGTATGGGAAGAGACCGACCAGGCATCTGAAAAGTATGCATGTGAAATGATGAGATTATAAAAAATTCTGGTTTAAGAGGATCATGCCAACAACAATATGGTTCTATTGTTTCAGGGCTGTCAAGCGCAGAGACACAGCAGAGGTTCAGAGAGAGAGTCCGTGCTGACCCTGAGAAGTTCCGGACCTACAAGGAGAAGGAACGACGCAGGTAAATAGGTTACAGTACCTTTCACTACCACAGTCTGGGTGTCCACCTTCAATACAGTCTTGATGAGAAAATTGGCGTTAACTTTAATTCAATTAATCTTAATTCAATTGTCCTACATGGAGACATTAATTTCACATTTGAAAACAGAGCATGCAATATGTTTAACTTTAATCATGTGTATTTTTTTTTATCAATTTTTGATTTCAACTTTATTTAACCAGGTAGGCTAGTTGACAATAAGTTCTCATTTACAACTGCGTCTGGAAGGAGAGTTTACAGTCTAGCCAGACACCTAGGTATTTGTAGTTGTCCACATATTCTAAGTCAGAACCGTCCAGAGTAGTGACGCTAGTCGGGCGGGTGGGTGCGGGCAGCGAACGGTTGAAAAGCATGCATTTAGTTTTTTCTAGCGTTTAAGAGCAGTTGGAGGCCATGGAAGGAGTGTTGTATGGTATTGAAGCTCGTTTGGAGGTTTGTTAACACAGAGTCCAAAGAAGGGCCAGATGTATACAGAATGGTGTCGTCTGCGTAGAGGTGGATCAGGGAATCCCCCCGCAGCAAGAGCGACATCGTTCATATATACAGAGAAAAGAGTCGGCCCGAGAATTGAACCCTGTGGTACCCCCATAGAGACTGCCAGAGGTCTGGACAACAGCCCCTCCGATTTGACACACTGAGCTCTGTCTGAGAAGTAGTTGGTGAACCGGGCGAGGCAGTCATTTGAGAAACCAAGGTTTTTGAGTCTGCCGATAAGAATACGGTGATTGACAGAGTCGAAAGCCTTGGCCAGGTCGATGAAAACGGCTGCACAGTATTGTCTTTTATCGATGACGGTTATGATATCGTTTAGTACCTTGAGCGTGGCTGAGGTGCACCCGTGACCAGCTCGGAAACCGGATTGCACAGCGGAGAAGGTATGGTGGGATTCGAACTGGTCAGTGATCTGTTTATTAACTTGGCTTTCAAAGACTTTAGTAAGGCAGGGCAGGATGGATATAGGTCTATAACAGTTTGGGTCTAGAGTGTCACCCCCTTTGAAGAGGGGGATGACCGCGGCAGCTTTCCAATCTTTAGGGATCTCGGACGATACGAAAGAGAGGTTGAACAGACTGGTAATAGCGGTTGCAACAATGGCGGCGGATAATTTTAGAAAGAGAGGGCAGTCAGGTCTGGAGTGAACCAAGGGCTGTATCTGTTCTTAGTTCTACATTTTTTGAAAGGGGCATGCTTATTTAAATTGGTGAGGAAATTACTTTTAAAGAACGACCAGGCATCCTCGACTGACGGGATGAGGTCAATATCCTTCCAGGATACCCAGGCCAGGTCAATTAGAAAGGCCTGCTCGCAGAAGTGTTTTAGGGAGCGTTTGACAGTGATGAGGGGTGGTCATTTGACCGCGGACCCATAGCGGACGCAGGCAATGAGGCAGTGATCGCTGAGATCCTGATGGAAAACAGCAGAGGTGTGTTGGAGGGCAAGTTGGTCAGGATAATATCTATGAGGGTGCCCATGTTTATGGATTTAGGGTTGTACCTGGTGGGTTCCTTGATAATTTGTGTGAGATTGAGGGCATCTATCTTAGATTGTAGGACTGCCAGGGTGTTAAGCATATCCCAGTTTAGGTCACCTAACAGAACGAACTCTGAAGACAGATGAGGGGCAATCAATTCACATATGGTGTCCAGGGCACAGCTGAGACAGTGAGAGACTTATTTCTGGAGAGATGCATTTTAAAAATTAGAAGCTCGAACTGTTTGGGCATAGACCTGGAATGTATGACAGAACTTTGCAAGCTATCTCTGCAGTGATTGCAACTCCTCCCCCTTTGGCAGTTCTATCTTGACGGAAGATGTGGTAGTTGGGGATGGAAATCTCATAATTTTTGGTGGCCTTCCTAAGCCAGACAAGGCAAAGACATCAGGGTTGGCGGAGTGTGCTAAAGCAGTGAGTAAAACAAACTTAGGGAGGAGGCTTCTGATGTTAACATGCATGAAACCAAGGTTTTTTTTGTTACAGAAGTCATCAAATGAGAGTGCCTGGGGACACGCAGGGCCTGGGTTAACTTCCACATCACCCTAGGAACAGAGGAGGAGTAGGATGAGGGTACGGCTAAAGGCTATCAAAACTGGTCGTCTAGTGCGTTGGGGACAGAGAATAAAAGGAGCAGATTTATGGGCGTGGTAGAATAGATTCAGGGCATGATGTACAGACAGGGGTATGGTGGGGTGCGGGTACAGTGGAGGTAAACCCAGGCATTTTGTGACGATAAGAGAGGTTGAATCTCTGGTGGTACTAGTTAAGCTGGGTGAGGTCACCGCATGTGTGGGAAGTGGGACAAAGGAGGTATGAGGCATGTTGAGTGGGACTAGGGGCTCCGCAGTAAACTAAAACAATGAAAACTATCCTAAACAACAATATACAAGGCATATTGACATTTGAGAGAGACATAAAGTGAGGCAAAAAGCAATCACAGGTGTTGATTGGGAGAGCTAGCTAAGACAACAACGGGTAAGACAACAACAACAGGTAAAATGGCGATGAATGGGCAGAGAGGGTCAGTTAACTACACACAGGGCCTGAGTTCGAGGCTGGGGCCGACAGATAAACAAAAAATTAACTAAATGGAGTACCGTGATTAATGAACAGTCCAGCAGGCATCAGCTATGTAGCCAAGTGATCATAGGGTCCAGTGAACAGCAATAGATGAAACAGGGAAGCCGCTGGGTAGTCGTTACTACCTAGCAAGTGGGAGACACTGCGTTTAAAGTTAGAAGGCCGGGGCTAGTAGAAGTGCCTGCTCCGACATCTGGCAAAGGCCGGTTGGGGGCACAGCGGATGGAGTTACGTCAGCAGACCAGTCGTGGTGGAACGGCGGAGGGTCCAGGCCAGTTGGCGAGAGAGGTATTGTGGTTGTAGTCATTTTGTTTACCTGCCGGGAGATGCACCTGGCTCGCGGCTAACTGGTGCTAGCTTCGGGACAGGGGCGTTAGCCACTATAGCCACTCGGTAGCAGCTAGCTAGCAGCGATGATCCGATGCAAAGTTCCAGAGCTTACGGCAAGGATCTGGTGGAGTAGTGGAATTCTAGCCGTGTTGGGGAAGAGTCCGGGAGGCATCAGCTGTGTGGCCGAGTGATCACTGAGCGGGCCGGGAGGTGGGCCTGGCTCATAGCTAGCTTTGGGCCTGGGCCACTCGGTGGCAGCTAGCTAGCTGTGATGATCAGGAGTAATGGTCCAGGGCTTACGGCAGGAATCCGGCGTTGTAGTGGAGAAAACAGTCCGATACTGGCAGGCTGGCAAGTGTTATCCAGGCTAAAAGCAGCTGGAGTCTGTGCCGAAGGTAAAGGCCGCTAGCAGTGGCTGTAGCTAATTAGCTGGTTAGCTTCTGATGGCTAGCTTTTGATGGAGGTTCTGGCTAAAAGGTCGGGTAGACCTGCACAGATTAGTTTAGGCTACTGAACAAAGATAGGGATTTGGGATCATATTTGTTGATATCTCCTTTGTTGTTTGAGGGGATGATTTCTGTATCATATTGTAATGATACAGTTATTCAATCAATTGATTGGGGATGTTAGTGTTCTATGTTTTTTATTTGGAAATGTCGGCAAATTAACTCACATTGTACACCATTTGCTATTATTCACTGATTTACCACTAGACGGTGCTGTGATTGAGCCACCCCAAACACAATTGACACGTGACGCGCGCGGTTGGCGCGGCGGAAGTGAACTGTGACGTAAACGTTGAGCTGCTCTCTAAAAAATGTCAAATGTATTTTCTTCCGAATATTTTATACAAGTGTGAGTGCCTTTGAAATACCACGTTTTCGTTCGCTTTCTCTCTTTGATAATATTGTCACTGAAGGGTTACAAACTGACGCACACTTCGGTGAAGTTGTTGGCTGCTGACTGTTTAGCCAGCCGAGCTAGCTAGTAACGTCACAGTGCCACAGACAAAAGGGTTAGCTAGTTAACAGCTGTTTCACTCTGTGACTTGGCAACGTTAGGTTGTGTGGGGGAGGTTTTCATCTCCCAAGTAGAGCAATGAATTCCTGTTTACATAACGAAGAAAACGCTCGTGCAGTGGAGAATGCTATCAGAACAGCGGTAAATACCGTCATGGATGTTATTTTTAATATGAACAGTACCAAAATACTGGAATATGAAAGGAAGGTGGCAGAGAGCGACAAAGAAAATGAAACGCTTAAATGTAAGCTTAAAAAAGCTGAAGACGAATTAACAGCATTTCGAGTAGGCCTATCCTTTGAAATCTCTGCACTTTCACCAGAAAGAGATTTTGGGAAACCGATGTGCACTGAGAACGAGGTGGCAAGCGAAAATGATTGGAGAATGGATTTCCCCAGTGAGTAGCCCTGTCCCAATTGCTTGGTTATCAGTAGTTCATAATACTGTACATTCCCACTCAGGTCACCGGTGCATAAATGTCAGTGTACATTATAGACACTATGATATCATGAGAATGTATGCATTCATAGTTGATATTCCCCATATGCTAAAGTAATGCCATTGCCAGTACTGAGACAAATCTGGTACATGAGGTCATGTAGCTAACTACCCTACTTGCCTCAGTATATGCTCTGCAGATTATCATTGTGTACTAGGTACTGCACCATTTAGCATTGCAACGCCTATGACGAGACATCTTCTTGTAATCTTGTTCATAGTAACCGGCCTGCTGGTAAAGGCAACTTGAACATGTCTATGCTCAAACCTGGACAGTTTGTGACCAACCCCTGCTTTAGATATAATGTATTTGTTTCAATCCCAGGTCTCAGTGCAGGGACTCCTGGGCTTTCAGCAGAGCGAGACAGATACCAGTCCCCATCAGTCATTCCATTCACCAGCCCAGTGATAAAAGAGGAGCCTGCTGACACTGGGTCCTTCTACATCAAATGGGAGATGAGTGAGGAGAGCATTGCAGAACAACAGGAAGGCTTAGGCACGATGCACGTCTTGGGGAAAGAGTCTGATGGAACGTCTTCTGTTGCTTGTAGCCAGTGTCCAGGCGATAGACGTTCAGAACAGTCTGAGACATCGACAGAGCATGTGAAAAGTATGCTTCTGTGTCTTGTCTCTGTCCTTATCTGTTTGTTGTTGTTGTGTTTTTTATAGTGGAGTGGTGAGGGGATTGTAAAGTTGTAAGGGGTCTTATGGGTTTAAAAACAACTGTTTGCTATGCAGTTCATGGTAAAATCCAAGTTTAAGATGATCATGCCAATAACAATATGGTTCTATTGTCTCTTGACATCAGGGAGGCTGTCAAGCGCAGAGACACAGCGGCAATACAGAGAGAGAATCTGTGCTGACCCTGTGAAGTTGCAGGCCTACAAGGAGAGGGCAAAATGCCGGTATGACCTTTCATCCACACAGCCTGGGTGTCCACAATTTCATTTAAATTGCTATTCAGTTTAGTTAAGTTGTCTTGCAAAACATGGAGCATGCAATATTTCTGACATGTTTGGCATATTTAGTGCTTTGACAGGCCTGGATTTTGGGTTGTTGGTTATTTTTATTTATTTGTGCTGTGAAAGACTGTCACAAATCCACAGTAAAATACTTTCAATGTGTTTTGCAGTGTTAGACTGTAGATTACATTACAATATGGGGAAAAAATTCAAGGCTGGAAAACAAAGTAATCTTCCGTAATATAAAGCTTCCTGTTATATTACTATAACATTACTGTACTTCACATAAAAACATATTTACTGTTAAGAGCATTGGGCCAGTAACCGAAAGGTTTCTGGTTCAAATCCCCGAGCCGACTAGGTAAAAAATCTTACTTAACCCTAAGTGATCCTTTAAGTCGCTCTGGATAAGAGTGTTTGCTAAATGACAAAAATGGTGTTAAAATCAACAGTGCTTCACTGTCAGGAGAATAGTTTAATAGATATTTAAAAAATCATTGATTGTCACGAAAGATGCGTAAAGTATAAATGGAAAAGATTTATGGTCTAACCGGACACTGTGTTGAGCCAATTCAGCTCAGATGTCTTGGTTCCGATGCTACAGGCAGGATACGCTTCTGTCAGTAGATCCCTATCAAAGAGACTCTGACACCTATTCTTGGACTGTCAACAGTGAAAGACCAGTACAAAAAGGTCCACCTTGTTGCTAATGAGGACATGACAAATGGTGAAATTTGAAAGAAAATGGACTCCCATCATCATTGTCAATAATTCTCTACCAGGATGCATTGGAGGTACCAAATCCTCTTGGCTCAGGCAAAAATAAACATATAATAACATATTGGCTTTGTATAGCACTGTGAACACATGCCACACGAGCAACCATCAATTTATCCCATGCAATTGGTATTGCTTTTTAGGGAGGAGGAGGATGATGATGATGAGGATTGGATCAGCAACTTTCATGTCCCTTGGCAGCAGACGCCTGAAAGCCTCAGGCGAGCCATTGCAGAGGGACGAAGAGTCGAGGCGGCAGATAGGCGGCTGATGGTGAGGATCACCGTTGATGCAATGCGTGTACACTGCCTCAACCCCAACAAGAAAGTATGTGCAGAAATAGCCAAAGCCATAGTTGCAGAATATCCAGAGAGCTTTGCAGACCTGTCAAAAGAAGGGGAACTGCTTAGCAGAAGGTACTCCTCCTTGCTCACCCAAATAAAGACCAGAGTGGAGCATGTGAACCGGAACACTGAAAATAGAATACGCAGACCCAAGATGAGCAAAAAAGGGCAAAACAGCAACAGACAAGCCAAAACAGCAAGAACAAAAGTGGACAGTTATGGGTGCATCAACTGGCACCCACAGGACCTTCCGGAAGGAGAGACTCCTGAGTCCCTGGAAAACAAGAGACAGATTATGGCCACCATTTTCAACAGTTCAGGCCCCAGAGGTGTGGACATGGGAGACGTGGATGAATTCATGAGGCTTACGTACATTAACCAACGCCACATGATAAATGCATGGCCAGCCCCAAGCATCAGTGACGTCAAGGAACAATGGCCTTTTCTTTTTACCAGGAGATGGCTCTGCGCCCACTTCCACATGCTCACTGGAGTTGAGATCGACCGCTGCCTCAGTGACGCTCTCCTGAGCAAGGGAAAGGCCATTGTCAATTTCTTCCGAAGTCAGAAACCCAACTGGAGGAGAGGCATCCAAAGTCTCCTCAATGACATTGATGGTGACGTCAGTGGAAACAACAAGGACCTCACAGCCTGTGCTGCCATTCTTCTGGTGCTGTCCCACTTCAGAGAGAAAGAGGACTCTCTCTTCCTCTTGGCTGATGTAAGTTATTGTGTGTGATTTTATTCAAATAAACATTGTATTCTGATTTTCATACTGGGACTATTTACATTATACTATGCTTTTACACACATGATTGATCATATCAGGATTCAACAACCTTCTTTTTGTGTTTAATGTAGGTGAATGACACCCAGATGGATGTAGAGGCTCAGTTGCATTTGCCGGCCACTCCAAGACTTATCATGCTTGGTAATGACAACATTTTGTGTATGGACTGGAGGTGATCATATTCATAACTCAGATTATGTCCATGGTGGGCTAGATAAACCACCAGAAATACATACTGGTACTTAACTACATAATGTTAACGCTGCACAGAAGAATTGAACAATAAGATGAATTCTAGCCTAAATACTGTAATATTTAATTGGGGTGCAACAGAAATATATTGTGTAGGTCTATTTTAGAAAATATCTTGTGTAACACAATCATTATTACTGTATACTTCAGGGAGTTCCCTGCTGGCTTCATCTAAATGGATGGTGTCGATCGAGGGGAGAGTGATCTGTGTTTTGGAAAATCAGTCCGACTTTGCTGCTGCCCTCTCTGTGCTCTTTGGCTGTTTCTACGTGTTCAATACAGAGTACCAGGAGACAGCCTCAGCAACACTGGAGCTTATTCAGAGGCAAGTATTAAACATTTATTGATCCAGCACTTACATTTGTCTTGCATGCCTTGTAGGTAAATTACATTTTGTTTTTCCGTTTCTCAGTTTTGAGAGACTTACTTAGTGTTACGAAGGGAAGGTATATTACTGGAAACTTTCGTTTACAAGTAAACTACCAGATTTTTGGTATCTTTCAAGGATTTTATGTAATCTATTAAAATATATATAGTGGCCCTTTTGGGTACCTCAGATTATCACAGGTGTCTGTAATTATCTCTGGCCCTCTGTGTGGCCTTATCACATGTAAATATATGAAATAATTAAAGAAGATTTTAAAATAGAAAAACAAAGCTGTAAAACATCCTAAATATAATCCATCAATTTAGTGAATACCATTGGTGTTTAATATGAGGGTTTCAGCATGAAGTATCCTTTATATATATTTTTTTACACACTTATTATTTTACTATGTCAGTATGTATTTGTTGTCAATGTTTTGGCGTCAAACTGGTGGCATTTGTAAAAAAGTAAATAGTTGGAAGAGTTGCAGAGTTAATTGAAAATAATCCCAACATTTTCTCTTGGACCTTATAGTCTATCTACTAGAAGCTCATGGACAATATGGACACAGATATAAAAAATGAATACTATATATGAATACATATATTTTTTAAATTATTAAAGTATAAATTACCAAAGTTACAATAGATTGCCATACATTTTCTCTTAATTACCAAAACTACTGAAGATTCCGGTAGATAAATTACCGGTAGCTTTGCAACCCGAATTGAAATAATTGTGAAAGCAATGCCTGGATTGGCTAACTCTTCCATGTTGACTGTTTGTTTAGGTTTCTAGTAGGGATCAACCCAAATGAAGGAACCAAATGCTCTTCATACCTTGATTCAGAAGCCGGGGTGAGCCGCAGGACTGGAAGAGTTGTGCTAAGGAAGACCGATGCAGTTGCCACCTTCCTCAAAGACCTGACTGAATTTGAATGGTAGAACCAGTTTCATAGGAGATGCAAACACACAAACAAGGATGCACATACAGTTGAAGTCGGAAGTTTACATACACGTTAGCCAAATACATTTAAACTTAGTTTTTCACAATTCCTGACTTTAAATCCTAGTAAAATTTCCCTGTCTTATGTCAGTTAGATCACCACTTTATTTTAAGAATGTGAAATGTCAGTATAATAGTAGAGAGAAGGATTTATTTCAGGTTTTATTTCTTTCATCACATTCCCAGTGGGTCAGAAGTTTACATACACTTAATTACTATTTGAAAGCACTGCATTTAAATTGTTTAACTTGGGTCAAACGTTTTGGGTAGCCTTCCACAAGCTTCCCACAATAAGTTGGGTGAAGTTTGACCCATTCCTCCTGACAGAGCTGGTGTAACTGAGTCAAGTTTGTAGGTCTCCTTGCTCGAACACGCTTTTTACAGTTCTGCCCACAAATTTTCTATAGGATTGAGGTCAGGGCTTTGTGATGGGCTGGCACTACAATACCTTGACTGGGTTGTCCTTAAGCCATTTTGCCACAACTTTGGAAGTATTCTTGTGGCCATTGTCCATTTGGAAGACCCATTTGCGACCAAGCTTTAACTTCCTGACTGATGTGTCTTGAGATGTTGCTTCAATTTATCCACATAATTTTCCTTCCTCATGATGCTATCTATTTTGTGAAGTGCACCAGTCCCTCATGCAGCAAAGCACCCCCACAACATGATGCTGCCACCCCCGTGCTTCACGGTTGGGATGGTGTTCTTCGGCTTGCAAGACTCCCTCTTTTTCCTCCAAACATAACGATGGTCATTATGGCCAAGCAGTTCTATTTTTGTTTCATCAGACCAGCGGACTTTTCGCCAAAATTACAATCTTTGTCCCCATGTGCAGTTCCAAACTGTAGTCTGGCTTTTTTATGGGGGTTTTGGAGCAGTGGATTCTTCCTTGCTGAGCGGCCTTTCAGGTTATCTCAATATAGGACTTGTTTTACTGTGGATATAGATACTTTTGCACCTGTTTCCTCCAGCATCTTCACAAGGTCCTTTGCTGCTGTTCTGGGATTGATTTGCACTTTTCGCACCAAAGTACGTTCATCACTAGGAGACAGAACGTGTCTCTTTCCTGAGCGGTATGACGGCTGCGTAGTCCCATGGTGTTTATACTTGCGTACTATTGTTTGTACCGATGAACGTGGTATCTTCAGGCGTTTGGAAATTGCTCCCAAGGATGAACCAGACTTGTGGAGGTCTAGGTCTTGGCTGATTTCATTTGATTTTCCCATGATGCCATGCAAAGAGGCACTGAGTTTGAAGGTAGTTCTTGAAATACATCCACAGGTACATGTCCAATTGACGCAAATGATCAATTAATTAGCCTATCAGAAGCTTCTAAAGCCATGACATCATTGTCTGAAATTTTACAAGCTGTTTAAAGGCACAATCAACTTAGTGTATGGGAACTTCTGACCCCACTGGAATTGTGATCCAGTGAATTATAAGTGAAATAATCTGTCTGTAAACAATTGTTGTAAAAATTACTTGTGTCATGCACAAAGTAGATGTTCTAACCAACTTGCCAAAACTATAGTTTGTTAACAAGAAATTTGTGGAGTGGTTGAAAAATGACTTTTAATGACTCCAACCAATCAATCAATATCAATCAATCACCACTACAGATTGCAATTGAGATCTATCATGATATGCATCTTGGAATATTTGTCCTATGCTTCTGTTGGCTGGCCCTGTCTGTGATGGGGAAATGTGATTGTATAACTTTTTTATGTTATAATGATGTTCTAAATGATTACCGGATGTGTTTTTTGTTGGTGACAGATTTCATTAAGACGTTTTGTTGACTTATTGTAAACAAAATCAGTGTGATGAATTCTGTTTTTTGTTCGGAACGAGTTCCCATTTCAACACACGATGAGGTTGAAATAACTCAGAAATTGTGAAAATTATGCCTTTTTTTGTGTAAGAGCTGTTTGAAAATTGCTTGGAATTTCAGCCTGTTCAGGGGGGGTGGAACTTTTGGCCCACCTCATGACGTCGCAATGTGATCTGATTTATAATAGACCAATCATCATCAGGTTAAGGGGGTGGGCTCTAGACCATCCTATCAGCCAATCAGGTCTGTGTATGTAAATACTGTATATTCAAATGTGTTTTAAATAAACACAGTGATTAGTTATACGGTGATGATTTAAAAATAGAATTACAAAGACTGCATGGGGGCTTAAGCTGTTTTCTTTTTCAATATTATTTATTTGTGATAAACCATCCTGTTTTGGATTAAACTGCATTTTGCCATTGCCTATCTAGCTTGAGGATGGAATTTGTCTACTCCTTACAGTGCAGTGTTTTTCTCTGACTGGTAGCCAATCAATTTCGCACCTTAAATGACAGTAAAATGTTAAACAACTTTAAATACAATTGGCCATAAATCAATAAAATCTCCATTAATCCCCCATTTATTAAACTTGTACTTGATGTGTGCGCTCTGCTTCTGAGTAGGTTATTTAAAAAATGTTGCACTTGAATGGGATTAATAGTGAGTGGGGAGGTCTATTACAATCCATCTTATTGCCTATTACAATCCATCTTATTGTAATAGGCAAAACTCAGGGTCCCTGGTCAATAGGTAATTTTGACTGCAACTACTGTTTATTGTCAAATCAAATGTGCTACCCATTTGTTCTCCTTGACACATTTCTATTTGTTTCTTTGTTCATTCTTTATCAAATTTAACCAATAGAACTCATGGCTCAACGAAGAAGGTGTGTGACAACTGCAAAAAGTTGTTAAATTGTGCTTCTAAAATATGTGAGACCTGCAAAGCTGTGCAGCCTTTCAAGAAATACCACAAATTACGCAATAAGGCAATGGACAAGACGCTGATGGAGTGGGCAAGAAAGACCATCCTGTACAACAACGTTGCCAGGTTTCTGGACTCACTTTTTATAATGGTAACCCTCTACATTTCTGGACACATTCTTAGCTTTATTCCTTTTGAATTGAACTAATTCTCATTTTATTTCTGATTAGCAGCCATCTGATTGAAAGATAATTCTGTAAACCTTTTTGTCTTCTTCAGCTCCGGAAAGTGCATGCTCTGGGCTTTAGGCCCGTCCTCCTCATAGGGAAGCAGTCCCGTGGAGGCTGCTGGGGAGTAGAAATCATGATGCCCACCAACCCTCAGCCAGGTCTGGAGGAGGACTGCCTCCAGGAGCTGCTCAAATACTATGAATCTTTACTGAAGCGTAAGTTACTCTCCACTCTCAACAGCATACACAACATACACTGAGTTTACAAAACATTGACACCTGCTCTTTCCATGACATAGATTGACCAGGTGAAAGCTATGATCCCTTATTGATGTCACTTGTTAAATCCGCTTAAATCAGTGTAGATGAAGGGGAGGAGGCAGGTTAAAGAAGGATTAGTAAGCCTTGCAACAATTGACAAATGGATTGTATATGTGTGCCTTTGACGTTTAATGGGCAAAACAAAATATTTATGTGCCTTTCAATGTTAGGTGTCCTTAATTTTATGTACACTCAGTATACGTTCAACAGCATTCATACGACAGCATATACCAACAACTCCCCTCTGTGTAACAACACATTAAGGTGAAGATTGCAGAATGTATGCTACATTATTTTATTATTTATAAAAAATACGTGCCATTTTTCTTCAAACAGGTATCCCTGACAACCAGCCCCCCCACCAACTCCACAGAAGCCACAAGTGGAAGTGTCCTGGAAGGACAAGAGGGACTTGACGGAGAGGAGTGTGAGGTTAGCACTGGGGAAGGAGTGGACGAAAGGGCTGCAGATGTGGGAGAAGACGATGGAGATAGAACTGAGGGAGATGAAGAGGACATGGAACCTGACTACCAGCCACCTGCCAAGAAGACAAAGTAGAGCGAGCTGCACTACACCACAGAGGTGTGCTCTCCAAACTCTGTTTAGACATAATAGTATTTTTTAAATGTTGTGCAACTGCTGTATGCATGTTCATGTTTTCTATCAAGCATCTGTCTGTGAGAAGCCTGATAAATAAATTACTTAAGGCAGAAAAACAGCATCATTCATTATTTTAATATCCTCGTGGAAATGTACCAATCCAAACAAAATACATACGTCTACTGAAATGTAAAACAATGACTGTCCACCAAGGTTTAGGCTTACTTCAATTTGCACACGGTCTATATTTATGACTGGTTATCAAATCAAAGTTTATTTGCAGATGTTATCACAGGTGCAGTGAATTGCTTGTGTTTCTATCTCCAACAGTGCAGTGATAATACCTAGAAAACAATAAGCACATCATCCAAAAGCAAAGGTTGGGCGGTTCTGCTACGACAGCCCTGGTGTGTGTATCTGTGTTGTGGAGCCTGTGTTCATACTCATTCTCTATTCAGGTATTATCAGAAGAGGGTGCTGATATCAGATCTACCTGAAGAGACCCAGAGACAGCAGAGGGAGGCCTGGAGAGAAGCATCCAGACACCGTTGTGCCTGCAAAATGTCCTCCCTTTAGACGAGCCCCGCACAGCCCTGCCACCTCCCACAGAACACAGACACCTGGGGGGACTAGGGGACATCACAGGGGCAGGCAGTAGGGTGGAAAGTTTGGATAGCTACTGGACAGTCTTCTTTTGACATTCCATACAGACCACTTACTTAAAATGAGATCTTGAGCATGGCCGTTAAGTTTCAGAACTGAATAGATACCTGGTTCATCTATGTAATTGATGTCATTGAGCCTATCAACAGCAGGCACTGTTTGTGCATTTTCAGGAGTTTCCTGACAGGTTGAACTTACAGGTGTACCTTATCATCCATACTTGCAGCGTTATTCTATCAGGTGTTCAATTTAGCATAAAATATTGTACAGTTTGTAATAGCAATAAAGCGAGACAAATGTATTTCTTTTTCATTTAAACATACTGTCCATCTTTTGCAAATTAATAACATTTAACAAACTGAAGTATTTTTTTGTATTTCAATTAGTCCTGATCTGAAACAATTGGATAGGTATTATAGACTTATTATGACCAAAATAAATCCCTTGATTTTGGAAGAATATTACTTATTTATATCTTTATTCCCTTATGATCCAACAAGTTTGAATACCTTTATTAAGAGCCGAGGTGGCACCCTACCTGGATCCTTTGCTATTTGCAGACCGCCCTAAAACTGCTCTTGAAGATGCTCTTCTCTATCTCCTCCACAGAGCACAATATTCTTTGACTTCTCCAGTGCATTCAATACCATACAACCCCACCTGCTGGCCCAAAAGCTAACGGACATTCATGTCAACCCACACATAATCAAATGGATTGTGATCTGACCAATAGACCACAGTTCGTAAGACTGAACCAGGCAGTATCAGATCGGATATGTACTAACATGGGAGCCCCCGCAAGGGACGGTCCTGTCACCTTTCCTGTTTATCCTCTACACAAATGTCTTTACACACAACAAGGAACTGATGACTGCTATAGTAAGCTGTATCATGAGAGGAGACAATGCTCATCACAGGGAAACAACAGAGTTCTTTGTGAATTGGTGTGAGGCCAACTACCTGGACCTGAATCTACTAAAAACCAAAAAGCTAGTGGTAGATTTTAGGGGAAAAATATTTTAAATCAAATTTGCATTAATGGTAAAGACCTTAGTACTGTTGACTCTTACAAGAACTTGGGTGTAATAGTGGACAACAAGCTGAACTGGAAGGAGAATTCACAGTGTCTACAAAAAAGCCCAATCCAGACTGTATTTTTAAGGGAAGCTTAGATATTGTTGGTGACAAAATGCTTTGCATGTTCTACAGCAGTGGTGTGCTGGAATGGGCCAAGGAGGACTTAAACAAGCTTGACAAAATCATCAAGAAAGCCAGTGCTACAATCAGCTGCAGTCTAGAATCAACGCAGAACATATTCATAAAAAGGCTGCAAGCTAAGATACACATGTTCATGGACAATGACAAACACCCGCTCCACAGCACTGTAATGCAGCACCCACAGCACAGCACTGTAATGTAGCACCCGCTCCACAGCACTGTAATGCAGCACCCACAGCACAGCACTGTAATGCAGCACCCACTCCACAGCACTGTAGTCCAGCACCCACTCCACAGCACTGTAGTCCAGCACCCACTCCACAGCACTGTAGTGCAGCACCCACTCCACAGCACTGTAGTCCAGCACCCACTCCACAGCACTGTAGTGCAGCACCCACTCCACAGCACTGTAGTGCAGCACCCGCTCCACAGCACTGTAGTGCAGCACCCACTCCACAGCACTGTAGTGCAGCACCCACTCCACAGCACTGTAGTGCAGCACCCACTCCACAGCACTGTAGTGCAGCACAGGAGCAGCTTCAGTAGCAGGTTCATCCTGCAAAGAAGCTGCACAGAGAGGTTTAGACGGTTGTTCTTATCCACAGCAATGAGGCTTCTTAATGAGTGTAGTAATGAACTGATTTATTGTGAATGTTGTTGCTGCTTGTTTCCCCAGAGTAGGATAGACAACAGCATTTATTAACTCCTTTGAATTGAACTCTATATTTTATAGCCTCTAAGGTGCAGGTGCCTTCATACTGTATGTGTGTTTTTTATCATGTGTTTGTTACATGTCTTCTCTTGTCCTTGTAATTTATTGATGATGCTTAGTGCTAAAACCATTTTCCAAGCCGGGATCAATGGAGTACTTCTCTACTCTCTACTCGTCACAAAAAAAAGAAGCACAAATTTCTTAATTATGAATCCTTTACCATGACTTAATGCAGCTTGATACAACATTGAGAAGATGAACTGTCTTGACCAACCTCTTTATGAGTGGAGTGATTGTAACTGTAGATGTGAAATGTGCATGCAGAGTAACTCAGAGGTTGCACCAGTGTAGTCTGACAGGCAATACAGTAACCCCTTTTGGACCACAAGCAGAAATAAGGCAGGTTGTGGGATATGAGATGTTGATTATGATAGGTTGTATTAGATAGTATTCTACAGACTCAGTGGCGGTTATAGCTTGTATGCCCCCCCAAAAAGCAAAATTCAAAAGTCATTTTTATTCACCCCAAAATACACAATATATCACAAAATATAAAAAATACCAGCATAATATAGACGTCTTTTAAGTTAGCCTACAGCATTGGAAATTCCCCTTACTGACCTTGGGACCTAGTCAATACAATCACAGAAGACCTTTATGATGTCACCTCAATGAAAGCTCAATGTTAACCAAATCAAAAATGTGCTAGTTAGGTTGTAATCGTTTTGCTGCAGGCTGCACACATTATCATGATGAAACTGTGAAAGTATATCAAATATTATGTATGCTAGTTGTACAGAAAACTAAATATTGTCGCCCTATGTGTAATAGCATAGCAAGCAACATAGGCTAACAAACAAAAGTGTTATACTAGCCTATTTCATTACATGCATAATATTATACTCATAAAGAGATGACATAGCTGCATACCTTTATCTTTTGCGCGTTTCTCCTCTTCTTCTTTCCTCTTTTTCCTAAACGGGGCACCTGATGGCTTAGACCTTTTATTATCCATTTGTGTTGATTTGGCACTCAAGACTAAACCAATTCACTGTGAAACTATATATTCACAGTATTGTGAATGAATTGTGGTTTATTTGGTAGCATTTCGTAGTGTGACTGATGTTACTAATTGCATTAGTACTGTACAAAGTTAGAGGTGCACTATTTGATAGATTCACCCGCTCCCCCTACCTCTGGCTTCCAGTGGTGAGACCTGAGGTCAACCTACCCCCGCCCCCCTCCCATCTAATACTTCTGAGTGGGAGACCTTCCCAGGCAGTAGCCTGCCTAGCTCACAAACTAGAATCAGGGCACCCACTCCGACAAGGTTAATTGACCCACAGTTTCACACGGTGACATGATATCATTGACGTGACGTGCAAATGAGCGATAGAAAACATATTGTGCAAATGTCACCATTCCAAAAGAATGTGTGTGGGGTCCCGTGCCACCCCCGGCAAGATGCCGCCCTACGCGGCTGCCCATGTCGCCGTTACCTCTGAATTATAAACAATGTACAGTGGGGAAAAAAAGTATTTAGTCAGCCACCAATTGTGCAAGTTCTCCAACTTAAAAAGATGAGAGAGGCCTGTAATTTTCATCATAGGTACACTTCAACTATGACAGACAAAATGAGAAAAAGAAATCCAGAAAATCACATTGTAGGATTTTTTATTTATTTATTTGCAAATTATGGTGGAAAATAAGTATTTGGTCAATAACAAAAGTTTATCTCAATACTTTGTTATATACCCTTTGTTGGCAATGACAGAGGTCAAACGTTTTCTGTAAGTCTTCACAAGGTTTTCACACACTGTTGCTGGTATTTTGGCCCATTCCTCCATGCAGATCTCCTCTAGAGCAGTGATGTTTTGGGGCTGTCGCTGGGCAACACAGACTTTCAACTCCCTCTAAAGATTTTCTATGGGGTTGAGATCTGGAGACTGGCTAGGCCACTCCAGGACCTTGAAATGCTTCTTCTGAAGCCACTCCTTCGTTGCCCGGGCGGTGTGTTTGGGATCATTGTCATGCTGAAAGACCCAGCCACGTTTCATCTTCAATGCCCTTGCTGATGGAAGGAGGTTTTCACTCACAATCTCACGATACATGGCCCCATTCATTCTTTCCTTTACACGGATCAGTCAGTCCTGGTCCCTTTGCAGAAAAACAGCCCCAAAGCATGATGTTTCCACCCCCATGCTTCACAGTAGGTATGGTGTTCTTTGGATGCAACTCAGCATTCTTTGTCCTCCAAACACGACGAGTTGAGTTTTTACCAAAAAGTTCTATTTTGGTTTCATCTGACATTCTCCCAATCCTCATCTGGATCATCCAAATGCTCTCTAGCAAACTTTAGACTTGCCTGAACATGTACTGGCTTAAGCAGGGGGACACGTCTGGCACTGCAGGATTTGAGTCCCTGGCGGCGAGTGTGTTACTGATGGTAGGCTTTGTTACTTTGGTCCCAGCTCTCTGCAGGTCATTCACTAGGTCCCCGTGTGGTTCTGGGATTTTTGCTCACCGTTCTTGTGATCATTTTGACCCCACGGGGTGAGATCTTGCGTGGAGCCCCAGATCGAGGAAGATTATCAGTGGTCTTGTATGTCTTCCATTTCCTAATAATTGCTCCCACAGTTGATTTCTTCAAACCAAGCTGCTTACCTATTGCAGATTCAGTCTTCCCAACCTGGTGCAGGTCTACAATTTTGTTTCTGGTGTCCTTTGACAGCTCTTTGGTCTTGGCCATAGTGGAGTTTGGAGTGTGACTGTTTGAGGTTGTGGACAGGTGTCTTTTATACTGATAACAAGTTCAAACAGGTGCCATTAATACAAGTAATGAGTGGAGGACAGAGGAGCCTCTTAAAGAAGAAGTTACAGGTCTGTGAGAGCCAGAAATCTTGCTTGTTTGTATGTGACCAAATACTTATTTTCCACCATAATTTGTAAATAAATTCATTAAAAATCCTACAATGTGATTTTCTGGATTTCTTTTCCTCATTTTGTCTGTCATAGTTGAAGTGTACCTATGATGAAAATTACAGGCCTCTCTCATCTTTTTAAGTGAGAGAACTTGCACAATTGGTGGCTGACTAAATACTTTTTTTCCCCACTGTATATGAGAAGAGGTTATAGTAACAATCTAACACTTTACACTTTAACGTCTTGAAATATTACATTTTATTGACAAAAAAAAAATCTCTGTACAATTTTGCATTGAATATCGTCACTAAAGCAGCATACAGTATAGCCAGTCTATGTAATTTGTAATAATCATTGCATGAAGGCTCCATCTTCCATTGCCTAGCCTAGTGCTTATAGAAAACATCACAATGAACATAGAAACATCAACATGTATAGCATATCATGGACAGAAGAACCTTACCCTGAAATAGTGCTCTGGTGTATTTATTTCCCCCCTTGTTTATTATAACAATAACACAAACATAAATAGCAGACGTGTCATGCCAAAAGGGGGCACAGGGGGCACGTGCCCCCTCAGATTCGTCCTGTTTAAAGATATTTACATTATATACAGTATATACAGTGCCTTCAGATAGTATTCACACTCAACTTTTTCCACATTTTGTTTTGTTACAAAGTGGGATTCAAATTGATTTCATTGTTATTTTTTGGTCAATGATATACACAAAATGTAATGTCAGTGGAAGAATAATTATATATATTTTGTATTAATGGAAAATAAAACACTTAATATATCTTGATTAGATAAGTATTAAACTCCCTGAGTCAATACATGTTAGAATCACCTTTGGCAGCGATTACAGCTGTGAGTCTTTCTGGGTAAGCCTCTAAGAGATTCGCACACCTGGATTGTACAATATTTGCCCATTATTCTTAAAAAAATGGCTCAAGCTCTGTCAAGTTGGTTATTGATCATTGCTAGACTGCGATTTTCAAGTCTTGCCATAGATTTTCAAGCTGATTAAAGTCAAAGCTGTAACTAAGCCACTCAGGAACATTCAATGACATCTTGGTAAGAAACTCCAGTGCATATTTGGCCTTGTATTTTAGATATTGTCCTGTAGAAATTTACAGTGGGGCAAAAAAGTATTTAGTCAGCCACCAATTGTGCAAGTTCTCTCACTTAAAAAGATGAGAGAGGCCTGTAATTTTCAACATAGGTACACTTCAACTATGACAGACGAAATGAGAAAAAGAAATCCAGAAAATCACATTGTAGTATTTTTTATTTGCAAATTATGGTGGAAAATAAGTATTTGGTCAATAACAAACGTTTATCTCAATACTTTGTTATATACCCTTTGTTGGCAATGACAGAGGTCAAACGTTTTCTGTAAGTCTTCACAAGGTTTTCACACACTGTTGCTGGTATTTTGGCCCATTCCTCCATGCAGATCTCCTCTAGAGCAGTGATGTTTTGGGGCTGTCGCTGGGCAACACGGACTTTCAACTCCTCCAAAGATTTTCTATGGGGTTGAGATCTGGAGACTGGCTAGGCCACTCCAGGACCTTGAAATGCTTCTTACGAAGCCACTCCTTCGATTGCCCGGGCGATGTGTTTGGGATCATTGTCATGCTGAAAGACCCAGCCACGTTTCATCTTCAATGCCCTTGCTGATGGAAGGAGGTTTTCACTCAAAATCTCACGATACATGGCCCCATTCATTCTTTCCTTTACACGGATCAGTCAGTCCTGGTCCCTTTGCAGAAAAACAGCCCCAAAGCATGATGTTTCCACCCCCATGCTTCACAGTAGGTATGGCGTTCTTTGGATGCAACTCAGCATTCTTTGTCCTCCAAACACGACGAGTTGAGTTTTTACCAAAAAGTTATATTTTGGTTTCATCTGACCATATGACATTCTCCCAATCCTCATCTGGATCATCCAAATGCTCTCTAGCAAACTTCAGACGGGCCTGAACATGTACTGGCTTAAGCAGGTGGACACGTCTGGCACTGCAGGATTTGAGTCCCTGGCGGCGTAGTGTGTTACTGATGGTAGGCTTTGTTACTTTGGTCCCAGCTCTCTGCAGGTCATTCACTAGGTCCCCGTGTGGTTCTGGGATTTTTGCTCACCGTTCTTGTGATCATTTTGACCCCACGGGGTGAGATCTTGCGTGGAGCCCCAGATTGAGGAAGATTATCAGTGGTCTTGTATGTCTTCCATTTCCTAATAATTGCTCCCACAGTTGATTTCTTCAAACCAAGCTGCTTACCTATTGCAGATTCAGTCTTCCCAACCTGGTGCAGGTCTACAATTTTGTTTCTGGTGTCCTTTGACAGCTCTTTGGTCTTGGCCATAGTGGAGTTTAGAGTGTGACTGTTTGAGGTTGTGGACAGGTGTCTTTTATACTGATAACAAGTTCAAACAGGTGCCATTAATACAGGTAACGAGTGGAGGACAGAGGAGCCTCTTAAAGAAGAAGTTACAGGTCTGTGAGAGCCAGAAATCTTGCTTGTTTGTATGTGACCAAATACTTATTTTCCACCATAATTAGCAAATAAATTCATTAAAAATCCTACAATGTGATTTTCTGGATTTTTTTTCCTCATTTTGTCTGTCATAGTTGAAGTGTAACTATGATGAAAATTACAGGCCTCTCTCATCTTTTTAAGTGAGAGAACTTGCACAATTGGTGGCTGACTAAATACTTTTTTTCCCCACTGTAAATGTGTCTCCCACTGTCTGTTGGAAAGCAGACTGAACCAGGTTTTCCTCTAGGATTTTGCCTGTGCTTAGGTCTATTCCGTTTCTTTTTGTCATAAAAAAGTCACTAGTTCTTTCCAACCCATAGCATGACGCAGCTACCACCATTCTTGAAAATATTAAAAGTGGTACTCAGTAATGTTTTGGATTTGCCCAAACGTAACACTTTGTATTCAGGACAAAAAGTGTATGTATTTGCCACATTTTTTGCAGTATTACTTTAGTGCAAACAGGATGCATGTTTTGGAATATTTGTTATTCTGTACAGGCTTCTTTTCACTGTCATTTATGTTACTATTGCGGAGTAACGATGTTGTTGATCCATCCTTAGTTATCTCCTATTACAGCCATTAAACTCTGTTACTGTTTTAAAGTCACCATTGGCCTCATGGTGAAATCCAAGAGTGGTGTCCTTCCTCTCCGGCAACTGATTTAGGAAGGATGCCTGTATCTTTGTAGTGACTGGGTGTATTGATACACCATCTAATGTGTACAATTAATAACTGCACAATGCTCAATGTCTGCTTTTTTTTTACCCGTCTATCAATAGGTGCCCTTCTTTGCAAAACATAGAAAAACCTCCCTGGTCTTTGTAGTTGAATCTGTGCTTGAAATTCACTGCTCGACTTAGGGACCTTACAGATAATTGTATATGTGAGGTACAGTGATGGGGTAGTCATGTTAAACAGTATTATTGTATACAGAGTGAGTCCAGGCAACTTATTATGTGACTTGTTAACTACTTAGGGAGAAACGGCACGGTAGCGGGTCGCTCCCGACACTACCCGGTGAAATGTAAGGCGCCAAATTCAAAATCCAAAAGTTTAATTATTAAACATTCATCAATATACAAGTGTTGCATAATCATCAAAAGCTCTGATTCTTGGCAATATCACAGCGTTGTCAGATTTCAAAAGCAAGCACAACATTTGATTGTTTGAGGATAGCACCTCCATAATTTATGCATTAGCATAAATTCATATCCAGCGCGGGTCACACAAAACCCAAATAAGAGCTAAAATAAATCACTTACCTTTCGAAGAACTTCTGCTGAGGGCTTCCCAAGTGTCCAACGAAGACATCCAATGGTTCTTTTGTTAGAATAAGTCATTCATTGTAACCATAAATCTCAGTTTGGTTGGCGCGTTATGTTCAGAAAATCCAACGTCGAATCGCCCATTGAACCGTTAAGAGAACGCGTTCAAATATACCTATCAACTTTTCCTAAACTAATCATAGATCATTTATAATGCATCCTTAGCTATCCTTTTATGAATATTAGCGATAATATTTCACTCGGATGGTAACCTAAACGTTATAAAAGGTGGGGCGCGCACACTGTCTCGCGCCCGTGAAATGTTGTTGACATCTGAGCTCCCTTGACTATTTCCAATTCCTATCCGTTCTGCTCACTGCTAGAGCTTCCAAACTCTGTATAAAGACTGTTGACATCTAGTGGAAGCCATAGGTACTGCAATTTCGGAGCTGGATCCCATTAAAATCAATAGGGACAGTATCAAACAGAGCAAAGGTCACAAAACAAAAATATCCGGACAGAAATGTATCGGGTTATCGCCAGCTATATCAGTTCTGTTATACTCACAGACATTATTTTAACACTTTTAGAAACTTAGTACTAATTATGTGCATATCCTATTGTATGGGCTTGAGTGGCAGGCATTTTACTTTGGGCACGCCAGACTCTCCAAAACCGTCACCTCTGCTGCCGCTGCCTAAGAAGTTAAGCACATTTCTACTTCTCAACTTATTTAGGCTTGCCATAACAAAAAGATTGCATACTTATTGACTCAAGACAGCTTTTAATTTTTTATTAATTTGTTAACATTCCTAAAAACACAATTCCAGTTTGACATTATGGGGTATTCTGTCTAGATCAGTGACACACAATCTGAATTTAATAAAACAATTTAATACTACTAGCCACCTAGCAATTTTATGTTGGCTTTAGCTATTCCAGATAGGTTGAGGCAATCAATCAAGTTAGAGTAGCTAGCTTGTCTAACTATCATCTTCGCTGATTGGTAGACTTTAGAAAAGCAAGCAATAACTAAATGTGCTGAATAAGACTCACATTCCTTTCAATATTTTACCCAGATTTTAGCAGAGATGCAGAGAAGCATATTTAGTTTCTTTAAAGACTAGTCAGGAGGATACAGACAGCTCAAAAGGTATGCTTAGATATGCAGAAAAACAAAAATGTTTAACATAGAATTAAGCATAATGATTATGGCTCTAGATGGCAAGACAAATATGTTTAATGTGTTTGAAAAATGCTAAATTCTCCAACTAAAGAACAGGAGCCAAGCCCCCACCCCCCTGACCACCCCCAAGCCATCCTCACATACTTTGTGCCCACTCAGATTTTTGGAGTACATGTCGCCCCTGATAAATAGTACAGATATTCCAAAATTACAACATTATAAAGAACATTAATGAAACAAAAGTGAAGACATTCATTCATTACTGTATTACTGTATTTCATCCATATGCTCTGTTCCAATGTAGAAGCGTAGTGACGTTAGCGCGTGTTTTACGCACGCAGAATATAGCGTAGCCACATAGCCTGCACTGCACTGCCTCAAATCATTATGGGAATGCGATACTGTTATACTGCAGATATTGATTGATTTTATTGATTGATATGTGTTAGGGCTTGTAGTGAAGGCGACATTTAGCCTTGTATTAATCCCTTATGTATAATTTAACTTTAGGTAGCTAGAAGGAATGGTTTAACATGTAAAATGCTCAAATCATATGCTCTTATAAGAGGCCTAATTTATCGAATAGTATGCACCGGTATTTAGGTTAGCGTTTCCCTTGTAGCCCATGCAATGGTCTGCCTGTCTGCAAACAAACCCCCATCAACAAGGGCGTCTATCTTTCGCAACATCTAGGTTTGTGTAAGCCTACATGTAAATATTTACGCATTCAAACCGCCGACAGACAACTAAAATATGAAGCTTACCACCACCATGGCTATTGGCTACTGTTCAGATAAATGGCCATATAATTTCTGTTATTGGTGCTTATTCCGCTCATAAATGTGCTCTATTCTAGTCTGACAGCTGCGGCTGTTCTCATGAACAAAAGCGACAGGCGCGCGCCAGCAGCTGACATCTCCAGTCTTGCGCTGAAGCCTGTCTCCATATTCAGACAACACTGAGGTAAATGTACCTAGTGTCTCATTTTTATTCGATTAAATATAATTTATCATTGTTTACGAATACATGATTCATTTTAAATAGCATATATGTGCTGTAGTGCCGAGATTCGTTCTGGGCAGGTGTTTAGGCGTTTGTTATTCAAGGTTTTAAAATGAAGACCACGTTTTACGCCCTATTTTGATTCTGAAGGTTTGGATTGATCTGCTGTTGCTTTGGGCAGTTGACGACTGGTTTGGGGGCTTATTGTTTTAGGACAAAGATCATCTCAAGTCTGCACTCGCAAGAAACCAAATACTGGCATTTGTTTTCCCCACCACTTCTACTTTGGAAATACTGTGAAATAAGACAAGGTTTTAGTGTTTGGTTTTAAAACACTGGACATTTTGAAAGCATACTCATTTAATGTCTTGGTGATGCCTACTGTCAGGTCCTGAAATATAGCTGCTTATTCAGGTAGGCTATATCAAATTTGGTTCAGTCAAGTCTTAAACTGCTGTTTTGTTCAAGTTTATTTTAAAAACATTAGCATGTTATCTTATTTCAGGACCATGCTCTCAACTTTAGGCTAGTATAGGCTAGTGCTGAATAAAATATTATAATAAAGTGGTAGGTGTATATTGTAGACTATATTGTAAATATGTATAATTTCAGTTTGAGACTGAGACATCTTAAAATATTTTAAATACATATTTTATTTATGTATATACATATAGTTTTGAACAAGAATGAAGTCCTTACCGTGTGCACTGCAATGTGTCCTGTCAATTAGTGAGCTTACCTGTTGGGCTTTCAAAGCGCGGACCCCAAAATTGGCATTTGTCATCCGCCACCCCTTAAAATGATGATTTGTTTAGTAAAATATGAAGAAAAACATTCTTAAAAATTACATTTTAAACTTCACAAGCTTAATTACCTTCTCATTGTGTGAGTGGAAAGCTCCTTGTCCCAGTGGATACATCTCTGCACTTTTGGAGAGGGACACTTGGAGACAGTGCTCTGTTTTTGCTTGATTGCATCATATTCGCACCAGAATATTTTCCTCTGCATTTAAATGGTCTGTTTCAATAAAAAGGGGTCTCTGTGTGTCCAAAATATCCCCTAGAAATGATTTTGGGCCACTCTAAGAGGCCCCAAGGCTTGGTGAAAACCCATTTGTGCAGCAAGTGACAATTGCTTCTCAGTTTTGGCTGTATGACTGGTGGATGGGCCATATGATGTGAAAGCCATTGGGGGCAGAGGGAGTTTGGGGAGGGTTATTTACTATAGGGCCAGTGGCATACTGTTTGAAAGGGACATGTTGGCGCTTGTGGGACTATGTACCCAAATAGGCCCTTACTGAGCATCTGGGGTATTCTGTATTTTACAGTAATGGTTGAGTCCAATATGAGCACCCCTACACATTCAACTTACATGGAAGTGCCCCTTTTGCAGGGATTTCTGGGAAGAAGAAGGAGGCTATCGAGGTTGGGACTTTGGAGAGAGAGAGAGGTATAGAGAGAGGCACTTTGTAAAGGTAAGAAAAGCTATGTTCCACTATGGTTAGGGTGCCATTGGATGAATATGGGGTATATAGAGACTCTAATCTCAAAATATATCCAGAAAAATTGAGGTTTTCAGGTGCTAGGTGGTGTCTGTATAATGTTATAGAGAAGGGAGGGACAGGCCATTATGCTATGCATAAACAAGGAAATATGGAAGCACGGCTAGGGGGAGCCATAGCTGGGAAGGGACAAGAGCTTGCTGGCTCTGTGCTACTGCAAAGGAGATGTGGGTTGGATTTAGTACTCACAAAGTCAGTAAAACTCCGGAAGAAACTGTATTGTTGTCTATTGTGTTAATTAGTCAGTTATTGTCAGATCTATATTGGTCTCAGGGCTGCTGTCCAAAGGGAAGTGCCCAAACTGCCTCACAGGCTGTGCTCTGTAAAGAAATATGGGAAGATGTCATGATTGAACAATAAGAGACAGATAATTATTCAAATAAAGAGCAAACATGCAAATAGTAAACTTTGTAAAGATTTTAGTGTGAGATAACATTTAGTTTAGTTAGCTTGCTCTGCTATGTGCATATCTAGAGAGCTGTAAAGATGGCCGCTCCACTGAAGGGAGAGTGGTGAGAGTAACTGCCCACTTCCTGATTGAAGCACCATCGCAACTGCTTTGTTTGCACTCATGCTCAGGCAAAATGTGTTGTTTGAATACAAATTACCAGCTTTAACTTAGAATTAAGTTAATTATTTAGGAAATAATGGTGGTATTTGAGGTTTCAGGACATGGGCCTAGACCAACTGCTTCAAACAGGGAGTGCTGCAGTGTCCTGAGTCTCTGAAGGCTCAGCTATACAGTAGCACAGTGGTGATCGGTTAACCTAAAAGGGAGACGTTAGTTTAATTTAACGGCCGTGGCGCCTGGTCAGCTGTTTCCCTGAAATAGCATATTGGGTTGACAGCCCATATACATCAACTTTTCCATGCATACACTTTTCTACTGTGTAGAAACACAGTTTACTATGGGATGGGTAAAATTGAAACCACCTTAAAGCAATCAATTGGGATGAACAATTAAATACAGGCTTCATTTTCACAAAGGGTTAAATTACACTGCCGCTTGCTTACATTTCTGTGATGATGATAGACAGAGTATTAATGTGAAAATGTCTGTAATAGTGCTTTATGTGTCTTAATTTACTTCAATCTTTGCTGTTTTTGTAGTTTTAGAAGTAAAAAAAAATATCCCCCAGGTTAAAGAAAACAATTAACCCTTTCATGACCTGCTTTTCAAAGCCGTATTGGGTTGACTGATGGGTGATGGGTAACAAGTTCTTTCTCAGATGTGGTGTTATCTGTAAAGGGAAAGACACAAAAAGAGAAATAAATACCCAAATTAATTAGAAAGTGTATCCATAGATATATTTCAGATCTCAGAAAGGGACATATGTTGTCTCACCGGTGTGGTAAGGAGCACCGAAAGCCAGATCATATTCTCATGAAAACTGGGCTTTTAATCAGATTTCTTTAAGCTACTATCTCCCCATTTGCTTCTTTTCAAGTGCCTTCTTTCCCCCATATTAATTTAAATAACATCCTATCCAAACCCACTAACTAATATTTGCCTGAATGTAAAGGGTTAAAACGTGCTCTGGAGTGATATTGCTACTCAGTCCATATCATTGGTGCTGAAATCTGACAGTTTTTTTCCCCCCCATAAAAAGATGTACATTTACTGCCCCCTCTGGTAGGTTCAGGCACAAAAGAGTGAGTGGGACCAAAGACAGACAGGCAACCTGGGTGTTCCTCACACTATACAGTGTGCAGTGCCTCAACTCTTGATAAACCCTTGTCTCCACCTGTACATGTGGGTGAACCTCTGCCTGAACCCATGTACATTTAGCCACTGTTACAATCCCACAACTGGGGTGTATGTTTGTAGTGGCTGTGGTCTCAGCAGGCATTCCTATCCTGTCATTTGCACTCAGTGAGGTGAGAGACTAAAAGAGATTATGAGCAGGCTCTCACTTTGACACTGCTCTCAGTCTGATACCTGTCAAATTCCACTTGTGACTTTGGTACATTAAGGCTGTGCTTTTTCAAAAACACCTTGACCTACAATTACGTGTTTCTGCAACATATTTGAACATGAGCACAAGTACCACAGTGAAGACTGAGAAATCTCTTCTCAGACGTTAATCCTCAACTCATATAAATTAAATTAGCCTCTGAATTCCTTCACTAGAACACGGTGAAATGATTTAACTTCATGTACAGTAGTGTCTTTAATGTAGTACTATAGTTATGTCAACCATGCTGCCCTACAACAGGTTTCTCTTCCACCAAGATTGAGCTCAGTCTCTTCTCTGCTTCTCTGTATGACTCAGGGTCCCACCCAGTGGCTGGTAGAGCACATTGCTTCTAACTACCACTTGAAGGGCATGATTTCCTCATTTAGCCTACTAGCGTTTCTGTCGCAGCTACACTGGAGCTATCAGTCTCTTCCATAGAGGCACATTCAAATTGGCCTGGTGCTGAAGTGCTGAACAGAGGGCTGCTATGCTTAAAGAGAAAATTGTTAACTCCTTCACTGCCAAATGCCACTGCTACTCCAGATTTTAGACTTCTGTTTTGGTTTGTAGCTACTGTATGTTCTACTGCAGCAGTGGCCATGTGAGCTAACAAAAAGTGGATTGAAAAGTAGCCCCCCCCATATTATTTTGGCTCCACATCTTCTATGCACTCCTTAGAAACAGCTGACAATGGGAGTCAGTTCCACGACAGCTGTGTGACTGTTGTTAGCAGCTGTAAAACAAAAACGTGACCATGAACACCCTCATCTCAGTAGCTCTGAGAGGCTCAAACCCAGGATCTCTTGTTTGCTAGCACATGTGACCGCCCTCACGTAGCGTCTTACCAGTCATGCCACACAAAAAGCTAGCTATTTGGTGGTGCAAAGTGGGGACACTTCAGGCTGAAACAGCAACCATGGACACTCTCATCTCAGTAGCTCTTTGGGTGTGGAGTTGCATCATAACTTTCAAGATAATTTCCATGTAAACCTTCTGAAGACACAGCCCAAAAATACTCAAAATATTTCAAACATATTTTAGCGCTTTGTCATTGTCACTCCTCATTCCTCTAGTTCCATTCACATAATGAAAGATTTCCATGGAAGTTGGCATCAATCCACACTGCAGCCGTGGGATAGTGAACCAATTAAAAGTGGATTGAAAAGTAGCCTTTTCCCCGTAAGCCAATCAGAGGGGAACTGATCCTCATCCACTCCCAGGGTCGGGTGGGCATATGAGGGCTTTAAAGGGATACTTTGGAATTTTGACAATGAGGCGCTTTATCTACTTCACCAGAGTCAGATGAACTCATGGGTACCATTTTTATGTCTGTGTCCAGTATGAAGGAAGTTAGAGGTAGTTTTGTGAGTCATTGCTAACTAGCATTAGCGCAATGACTGGAAGTCTATGGGTATCTGTGAGTCCTCTAACTCTGGGGAAGTAGATAAAGAGCCTCATTGGCAAAATCCAGAAGTATCTCTGTAAGGTTAAAAGCTGTTTGGAGACTAAACTAGTCCTCTTCCCTCAATTTAAAAAGAAAAGTAATTTCCTTTTGGGTGGTGGGAAATCTTCTTTGTCAATGAATGGAATGGATTAAATCTAGATTGTATAATATTTTGCTATTATCAGTGTTGCACTTCAGCCCTCATGTTAGCCCTCATGTTTTCTATTTACCACTGCAGATGTTTATTTTATTTTCATGTTTATTTTCAGAAATGAGTCTGAATGCATACTTTATGATAACCTTGTATATCGCAGTTTTTTCTTCCTTCGATTAAGTTTTACTTCTTGACTTTTTCTAAATAAATGCTTTTTTGCACTTGTTATTAATTGTTATTCATTTTTATGCTCTTAGATGGAGTTATGTAAATTGCACCAATGGTGATAAAATATAGTCCACTTTATTAGGTTCAAAACATTTACACAGAGAATGTTGTATAACACAAAGTGTACAACATACTGATGAAGTTGATTTTCAACAGTGTTGGCCAGTGTTCATTTCAAACTATTTACAGAAACTCTGTGAAAGTGTTAATAAATTTTTACCTTTATTTAACTAGGCAAGTCGGTTAAGAGCACATTCTTATTTAAAATGACGGCCTACCGGGGAACAGTGGGTTAACTGCCTTGTTCAGGGGCAGAACAACAGATTTTTACCTTGTCAGCTTGGGGATTTGATCCAGCAACCTTTCAGTTACTGGCCCAACGCTCTAATGCTCTAACCACTAGGCTACCTGCCGCCCCTAAAAAAGCGAAAAAGTTAAAAAGCAAACACTTTTTAAAGTGTAACATTAACTCTGTGCAGTGTGGAACAATATAGATACTTTTTTAGTGTTAAATGTAACACTATTAGAGTTTAAAGCGTTCACTTTTCTTTTTTTAAGAACTTGTCAATAGATTGCTCTACTCTTTCTCTTTCTCTTAGACTCCTGTCTCTCAATCAGAAGCTACCATCCTCCCCAACCCTTTCAAGCACTACCTGGTTTTGACTTCTGTGTCGTGACCCCCTGCTTGCCATCATGTCGGAGATGGAGATCATGGAGGACCGGGCCAAGCTGAAACAGGGCCTGGTGAAGGTGCTGCAGTGTGTGGCCACCATCTCATCTGCTGCGGCTGTGGTCAACCCCATTTTTGGCGTGGCCGGCTCTCTAATCCGAGTGGTGCTGCACCACGTGGACGATGAGGACATCCAGACACTGAAGCGTGAGTTTGGCTCGGTCAACCGTTCCCTGGACCAGCTGTCCCAGCAGAACCGCGGCGCCCTGCTACAGATCAAGAAGGAGACGCTGGACGGCCAGTACTGCCGTGTGGAGGAAAACCTGCGCAACCAGTTCCGCAAGTTCATGGAGATGGTGGAGGCACGGCCGCGCACTGTGAGCGCAAGAAGGGCGACTGAGGAGAGCTACTCCAACGACCTAGGCGACCAGAACCTGCACACACTCTACGAGGGTGTGGTGGGCAAGCCCAAGCTGTTCAGCCGGCCCATCCTGGAGGTGTACCTGAAGCACTCGCAGGGCGACCGCCGCACCATGGAGAACCTGTGCACGCGCCTCACATACCTTTTCTGCATCGGCCTGATCGCCCTCATGGGTTACGCCGCTGTCATTGGAGACGACGAGGAGGGCATCAGCGACGAGTGGACCGAGAAGATGGAGCACGTGCAGGAGAGGATGCAGGAGGCCCTCCAGAAATGCAAGTGAAGAGAAGGAGGTGTAGAGGCTGCTACTTGTCCTCCATACGCAGGACTCTCTCCACATTCCCTCTATGACATAGGACCCCCCATCACTTTTCTCCTTACTCCAGGACAGCTGTGTATACAACGTCTCTGTTCATTCAACCAGTTAATTGACTATCAATGTGGATCATAGGAGGTTGGTGGCACCTTAACTGGGGAGGACGGGCTCGTGGTAATGACTGGAGCAGAATTAGTGGAATGGTATCCAATACATCAAACACAGTTTCCAGGTGTTTGCCATTCCATATGCTCAGTTCTGGACATTATTAGGAGCCGTTCTCCCCTCAGCAGCCTCCTGTGATGTGGATTCATTATTCTTTAATGATCACATGGCTATTCACTGTTGGTATCTATGCGTTAGAGGTAAGTATATTGAATGAAAACAGTTAGTGATTTTCCTCATCCACAGCAGCAGTCAATGAACAGACTTATATAATATACGTGAATGTTGATATAGAAACCTGCATACACAGCGGTCTGACGATCAACATTTGGACTGACTCTCAATTAGATTTAACTATGCCATTCCTATCTTCTAAAGAGTAAGATGGAGTGGTTTTAATGTCTGACAATATTCAGCACTTTCGAAAAAGATGTCTTGCTGGTATTTGCTGGTGATTTAGAGGGAGACAGAGAGAACAAGCTCATTCTGTTGCATGAATGTAAGATTCACCATAATGGGTATATATTTGAACAGATATATACTCCTTGCAATTCTAATAGTGCCACTGATACAACCTAGCACTTTCAATAAAAAAAACATGATCTATACTGTGGACACTATTAACATAGCATGACAATTACCTAAATGCAAACAAAACTGACTTTACAGTGGGTTAATTAGTGTGACTATACTTATTACTATAGGTAATTTGTAACTATATATCTGCACCTAAATTAACTGTTATTTAGCATTTAATTGGAAATAGCATAAAAAAGTATTGATAAATAATGCACTGTAAAATCTAACTTAACCAAAATCTAACTTAAAATAAATATCCAAAGTTATCTAAGAATGTATTTTGTCAGGGATCCTATAGGTAATCCCACACACACACAACACTAGCATTATGTTGCTTCCATAATTATTCAACATAAACACTAGACTGTCTGTCAAAGAGCTTTGGCCCGGATAATGAAGTCAGTGGAATGATAATCATACTGTAACTAACACTAAACACTTGTAGCCTGTTTTAATTTAATACCAAAACCGGGCTACTACACTGTCCAAAAACACTACTGTTTCCTTTTCAACCATATTGTTTGGTGTTTGTTTGTTTTCATGAACACACTACATAATGGTGGGTGTGATGTAAGCCAACCAAGTGCAGTGACAACACTAAACTAAATGTGACAACTCATCACACAACAATACAAAAGGTCAAAGTATACATTAGCTTTAAGTGCTTCCTCTCTTATGTGTTCTCTTGTATCTCAGATAAATTAAGTATTAGAAAAAATGTTTGTTTGTTTTTACTAAGGGTGCGTTCGTAAATTCACTCTGGCCATCTACTACGATTTCAGAGCACTCTCGTCTGTGTGTCAGAGCGCAGAATAACTGATTAATTTTTGAACACGCAACACCCGTTGAATATGTCAGTAAACCTCTGCAAAGAAAACTTATTTAAACTGTTTCCAGCAGCACAGTTAGTCACCAACACTCTAGACAACATGAGTGAGGTGTTCTCTCATTTGTGTCTTGAAGTAGCTAGCAAGCTAGCCAACTTTAGCCAGTTAGCTTGGGTGCTTGACTGCTGTTGTGAGGTCAGAATGCTGAGATCAACCCTACTCCTCGGCCAGAGCGTCCATTGTGCCCTCTAAACGGTCCAAGAGCGAAACGCTCTGAATATACAAACGGAGAATCTGACAACACTCAAAATATATGAAGGCCCAGAGCACACAAATTATGAACACACCATAAATAATTTGATATCTGGGGAATTATCGTTGCTCTGTGACCCCCTTTCTTTTCACTTAAATCTGTTATATTATTTTCATATTTTGAAGCAATTTACACCAAAAGTAATGTAAGAGATAAAAAATGTCAATATAAGACATTATGGGCATGTTTTGTTGATGTTTTCGGGATTATATATATCTTAATTTGCCATAGTCGTTTTTATTTTGATAAGAATCCTCTCATAACTGACCAACAATGTCTCATCTTACACTGTGGTCCTTGTTCCGTGTCCCCTTACTGTGTCTTGCCTAAGAAAGAGTTCACAAAGTTATGTTTTCTTTTCTTTACTTCATTTGTTCTTGTGCTCTAAAGCACTGCAGTTTGATTTGATATTTTCTGTGCTATTAACCCCACTACTCAGACTTCCAGTGTTACTGATGCCATTTCTATGCTCACAGATCCAAGAGAGCTCTCCATATCTGTGATTCATAACCCTATATTCAATGGAATGGCTATTCTGTGGTGTATGGCTGTTAAATAGTTATAATTCTGTACTGTTAAAATGAATAGATGGGAATATATTTACCACTTTAGGGCTTTCTGAAAATATATTCTCCTCGTCTAAACTTCATAGCATATTTTTGTTATGTTGTTCTTGGTTGCCTGGTTGTACTATGCAGCGCTATCAATAAAGATTGAATGTAAAATATCACTTGTATTAGTTTGATTTTATGCATTAAAATATCTTGAGGCATTCACAATAGTATTATCATTTTAACTTGGTTTATCTCAAAATGATGATGAGGGGCAATACATAGTCAGCTCCATGATTTTTGGCACCCTTGATAAAAAAAAAGTCTATACAATAAATAATACAAGGCTCAGTGTAGTTACTGTCGCAAAGGGAGGCTGCTAGAGTATTGAAAACGGGTGCAAAAATATATAATTTTTAACCCTATCTTTTAAGACTTGTTAAACAAAATCTTGTTCTCTGAGCAATTGTATTAGTATAAAAGAATAATTTACAAATGTTTTTGAGCATGCAATATAAAGTCTACACCCTCTTAAAATAAAAATGTCTACACCCTCTTAAAATTTAAACTAAAAAAGGGATTACATTTTCTACAGATCTACACAACCTACTCAACATTTTCAACTTTATTTCACTTTGAAAATGTGGAGTAGATTGTGTAGATCTGTAGGAAAAAAAAAGTTCAAGTAGGTGTAGACTTTCTATATGCACAGTAGCTCAGTATTTGCATTATTTATTTTATACAGTCTTTTTTGCTCATCTTTTCAAGGATGCCAATAATTATGGACCTGACTGTATCTGAGACATTGAAAAAGGTAGGAGCTGAGAATTGAGAAGTCCATACAGGGACAGACTGGGACCAGAAATAGGCATGAACATTTCCAACACACTGGCCCATTTTCTTCCCCAAGACCCAAATTATTAACCAAATAATACTTTTATGAAACAAAAAAACTAACAATTTATCTGGCATTTGCCTAAACTGCCCTATGGCCAGTCTGCCCCTGAATCCATGGCCTAATCCCAAATGGACCCCTAGACCCTATGCACTTGCAGAGATCTGAGAGTATTTGATTCGTATAGGCAATATGGTAAAACTTCCACTTAGCCTTTTAGATGGCAAGGTGGAGCTATTACCATATTGATTGCATATGTCTAATGTTATCAGATCTCCACAAGTGCATCATGTACAGATGAAGTCGGAAGTTTACATACACCTTAGCCAAATACAATTAAACTCAGTTTTTCACAATTCCTGACATTTAATCCTAGTAAATATTCTGTCTATTAGGTCAGTTAGGATCATCACTTTATTTTAAGAATGTGAAATGTCAGAATAATAATTATTTATTTCAGCTTTTATTTCTTTCATCACATTCCCAGTGGGTCAGAAGTATACATACACTCAATTAGTATTTGGTAGCATTGTCTTTAAATTGTTTAACTTGGGTCAAATGTTTCGGGTAGCTTCCACAGGTCAGGGCTTTGTGATGGCCACTCCAATACCTTGACTTTGTTGTCCTTAAGCCATGTTGCCACAACTTTGGAAGTATGCTTGGGGTCATTGTCCATTCGGAAGTCCCATTTGCGACCAAGCTTTAACTTCCTGACTGATGTCTTGAGATGTTGCTTCAATACATCCACATAGTTTTTCTCCTCATAATGCCATCTATTTTGTGAAGTGCACCAGTCCCTCCTGCAGCAAAGCACCGCCACAACATGATGCTGACACCCTTGTGCTTCACGGTTGGGATGATGTTCTTTGACAATGGTCATTATGGCCAAACAGTTCTATTTTTGTTTCATCAGACCAGAGGACATTTCTCCAAAAAGTACGATCTTTGTCCCCATGTGCAGTTGCAAAACGTAGTCTGCCTTTTTATGGGGTTTTGGAGCAGTGGCTTCTTCCTTGCTGAGCGGCCTTTCAGGTTATGTTGATATAGGACTCGTTTTACTGTGGATATAGATACGTTTGTACCTGTTTCCTCCAGCATCTTCACAAGGTCCTTTGCTGTTGTTCTGGGATTGATTTGCACTTTTCGCACAAAAAGTATCGTTCATCTCTAGGAGACAGAACATCTCCTTCCTGAGAGGTATGGCGGCTGCGTGGTCCCATGGTGTTTATACTTGCGTACTATTGTTTTTACAGATGAACGTGGTATCTTCAGGCGTTTGGAAATTGCTCCCAAGGATGAACCAGACTTTTGGAGGTCTACAATTCTTTTTCTGAGGTCTTGGCTGATTTTCTTTTGATTTTCCCATGATGTCAAGCAAAGAGGCACTGAGTTTGAAGGTAGGCCTTGAAATACATCCACGGGTACACATCCAATTGACTCAAATGATGTCAATTAGCCTATCAGAAGCTTCTAAAGCCATGACATTTTCTGGAATTTTCCAAGCTGTTTAAAGTGGTTGAAAAAGTAGTTTTAATGACTCAACCTAAGTGTATGTAAACTTCCGAATTCAACTGTATGTTCCTAGGCCGTCATTGAAAATAAGAATTTGTTTGTAACTGACTTGCCTAGTTAAATTAAGGTAAAATAAAAATAAAAATTGGTAGTCCTTTTGGGATTGGCATGTTGTCTTTTCTTTAGGCGTCACATCGATCAGAGCCCAAAGTCGCAGTCCAGGAGCTTGTCAAACCCTTCAACATAAGCAATTACAATTCCTCCTCTCACTTGTCAACGACTACAAATACTTCTTTACAAATTTTACTCAGATCATTTAACTTAGATATTTTACTCACATGGATAATACAAATGCTCTGTTTGACACTTAATATAGCCTACATACTCCACTTTGATTACAGCTTTCACTATTTTACCTACATTTCTGTCAAATAACAAGGGTGTTTCATGGAAACTTACTGCAATGTGTATAATATTATTTTGTCTGTTGCTAAAACTCTGGGTGTCAGTTGCTCGATAGCTGTGGTACGGCTGTTGGCAGCTGTGAACACCCTCATCCCAGTAGCTCTTTGTGTGTGCAGTTCATCATCTGGCATCATATAGTGTCTTTGATGTAGTACACTACAGTTTAAGTCAACCGTGCTGCCCTACAACAGGTTTCTCTTCCACCAAGATTGAGCTCACATATTCTGTCATCTCTGCTTCTCTGTATGACTCAGTGTCCCGCCAAGTGGCTCTTAGCGTTCATTGCTTCTAACTACCACTCAAAAGGTATGACTTCCTCACTGGAGCTATCAGTCCCCTCCATAAAGGCACATTCACATCGGCCTTGTGCTGAAATACTGAAAAGAGGGCTGCTATGCTAATGTAATGGAGGTAAGAAAGTGCCATAAGCTTACTCCACACATAACTAGCTTAAATGTCACCAATGGTGCTATTGTATCGGATCATTTTCTATAGCGCAACTGGTTAGTAAGTTGTCAAGGAGGGCGGTCACGTGTGGCGGTCACATGTGTTTGCGATTAGAGCACCACTGGTTTGAGCCCAGTAAGGGGACACAGGGACAGTTGAGGAAGCAAAGCTGTTAGCAGCACACAGATTTAGGTTTAACTAACAGAGATGGCTGTTAACACCTGCACATGCACGACAGCTGTGGTACTGGTGTTAGTATAATGGACGTCACGCTTCTTGCTTAGCGAGTTCCACTTCCTCCTGATTCGGCTCACACAGAGGCTCAAACCCAGGATCTCTTGTTTGCTAGCACATGTGACCGCCCTCACGTAGCGTCTTACCAGTCATGCCACACAAAAGCTAGCTATTTGCTGGCGCAAAGTGGGGACACTTCAGGCTGAAACAGCAACCATGGACACTCATCTCAGTAGCTCTTTGGGTGTGGAGTTGCATCATAACTTTCAAGATAATTTCCATGTAAACCTTCTGAAGACACAGCCCAAAAATACTCAAAATATTTCAAACATATTTTAGCGCTTTGTCATTGTCACTCCTCATTCCTCTAGTTCCATTCACATAATGAAAGATTTCCATGGAAGTTGGCATCAATCCACACTGCAGCCGTGGGATAGTGAACCAATTAAAAGTGGATTGAAGAGTAGCCTTTTCCCCGTAAGCCAATCAGAATTGTGCATGCATGAGCCACTCCCACACTCTGCCCTTATATGGCACGGAGGACTGGCCACGGTCTACAGATGGATGTGAAGGCTGCTAGTTCAGAGACAACAGAACCACAATACCAAGACCACTACTACTATTACTTCTACTACTACTACAAAACCACAACTACCAAGAGTACTACTACAGAACCAGAAGGAGGGAAACAGCTACCGACTTGACTCAGGTAAGATTCGATTACTAATCATAATTTTAGATTAAATCAATGGACATGGCAGAATGTGCGTCCAAGTTTATCAAAGATTCACAAGGCTTCTTTGTGAATATTCTGAATACAAGTTAAAGCAAATCACCCCACATGATTCAAATGCAATAAAGTTGGCACTACTTGCAGACATGAGCGATGTACGTACTAAAATACTCTCTTCTCTCTCTAGGACGACAGTGAAGTCGTATGTGCAGCAGCAGCCATGGACAGGAAGACAGTTGTCATAATCCTACAAGGCATGGAGAAAGTCTCCTCCTTCGCCGCCACCATCAACCCACTCTTCGACATAGTCACTGCAGTGGTGAAGGTGACAAAGGGCCTGGTCGCCAAAGACCTCACCCAAGACCTGGACACCCAAGATTTGGGCCGCATCCACGTCAAGCTGGAAAGCATCTCCAAGACAAACCAGGAGATTCTGAAGCAGATTCACCTGAACGAGGTCAATGAGAAGTACAGCAAGTATGAAGAGTATATCAAGCACCAGTACACCGCCCTCAACACCATGGTGGAACAGATCCAAAACGACCCTGAGGGAAGAGAGGGATACATGAAAGATTTCCAGGAAGTCTATGAGAGAGACAAAGATACCCTTGCTCTAGGCATATACTACAGCAGTGTCATAAATGAGAACAAAACTTTTGAACAAAGGGGTTTGCTAGAGGTGTACCTAGAGCACTACAAGCAAAACCGAGACGGCATGGAGAAAAAGTGTTCCCAACTGGCTAATGTCTTTCGCATGGGCCTGATGACACTAATGGCATATACGGTGGTCACAGAGGATGATGAGGTTGAAGTCAGGGAGAAATGGGCCCCCAGGGTGAAGAAGATTCAGGCCAAGATGGATGATGTGCTGGCCCAGTGTGAGGGGAACTGATCCTCATCCACTCCCAGGGTCGGGTGGGCATATGAGGGCTTTAAAGGGATACTTTGGGATTTTGACAATGAGGCGCTTTATCTACTTCACCAGAGTCAGATGAACTCATGGGTACCATTTTTATGTCTGTGTCCAGTATGAAGGAAGTTAGAGGTAGTTTTGTGAGTCATTGATAACTAGCATTAGCGCAATGACTGGAAGTCTATGGGTATCTGTGAGTCCTCTAACTCTGGGGAAGTAGATAAAGAGCCTCATTGGCAAAATCCAGAAGTATCTCTGTAAGGTTAAAAGCTGTTTGGAGACTAAACTAGTCCTCTTCCCTCAATTTAAAAAGAAAAGTAATTTCCTTTTGGGTGGTGGGAAATCTTCTTTGTCAATGAATGGAATGGATTAAATCTAGATTGTATAATATTTTGCTATTATCAGTGTTGCACTTCAGCCCTCATGTTAGCCCTCATGTTTTCTATTTACCACTGCAGATGTTTATTTTATTTTCATGTTTATTTTCAGAAATGAGTCTGAATGCATACTTTATGATAACCTTGTATATCGCAGTTTTTTCTTCCTTCGATTAAGTTTTACTTCTTGACTTTTTCTAAATAAATGCTTTTTGCACTTGTTATTAATTGTTATTCATTTTTATGCTCTTAGATGGAGTTATGTAAATTGCACGATGGTGATAAAATATAGTCCACTTTATTAGGTTCAAAACATTTACACAGAGAATGTTGTATAACACAAAGTGTACAACATACTGATGAAGTTGATTTTCAACAGTGTTGGCCAGTGTTCATTTCAAACTATTTACAGAGTTACAGAAACTCTGTGAAAGTGTTAATAAATTTTACCTTTATTTAACTAGGCAAGTCGGTTAAGAACACATTCTTATTTACAATGACGGCCTACCGGGGAACAGTGGGTTGGCATATACGGTGGTCACAGAGGATGATGAGGTTGAAGTCAGGGAGAAATGGGCCCCCAGGGTGAAGAAGATTCAGGCCAAGATGGATGATGTGCTGGCCCAGTGTGAGGGGAACTGATCCTCATCCACTCCCAGGGTCGGGTGGGCATATGAGGTCTTTAAAGGGATACTTTGGAATTTTGACAATGAGGCGCTTTATCTACTTCACCAGAGTCAGATGAACTCATGGGTACCATTTTTATGTCTGTGTCCAGTATGAAGGAAGTTAGAGGTAGTTTTGTGAGTCATTGATAACTAGCATTAGCGCAATGACTGGAAGTCTATGGGTATCTGTGAGTCCTCTAACTCTGGGGAAGTAGATAAAGAGCCTCATTGGCAAAATCCAGAAGTATCTCTGTAAGGTTAAAAGCTGTTTGGAGACTAAACTAGTCCTCTTCCCTCAATTTAAAAAGAAAAGTAATTTCCTTTTGGGTGGTGGGAAATCTTCTTTGTCAATGAATGGAATGGATTAAATCTAGATTGTATAATATTTTGCTATTATCAGTGTTGCACTTCAGCCCTCATGTTAGCCCTCATGTTTTCTATTTACCACTGCAGATGTTTATTTTATTTTCATGTTTATTTTCAGAAATGAGTCTGAATGCATACTTTATGATAACCTTGTATATCGCAGTTTTTTCTTCCTTCGATTAAGTTTTACTTCTTGACTTTTTCTAAATAAATGCTTTTTTGCACTTGTTATTAATTGTTATTCATTTTTATGCTCTTAGATGGAGTTATGTAAATTGCACCGATGGTGATAAAATATAGTCCACTTTATTAGGTTCAAAACATTTACACAGAGAATGTTGTATAACACAAAGTGTACAACATACTGATGAAGTTGATTTTCAACAGTGTTGGCCAGTGTTCATTTCAAACTATTTACAGAGTTACAGAAACTCTGTGAAAGTGTTAATAAATTTTTACCTTTATTTAACTAGGCAAGTCGGTTAAGAACACATTCTTATTTACAATGACGGCCTACCGGGGAACAGTGGGTTGGCATATACGGTGGTCACAGAGGATGATGAGGTTGAAGTCAGGGAGAAATGGGCCCCCAGGGTGAAGAAGATTCAGGCCAAGATGGATGATGTGCTGGCCCAGTGTGAGGGGAACTGATCCTCATCCACTCCCAGGGTCGGGTGGGCATATGAGGTCTTTAAAGGGATACTTTGGAATTTTGACAATGAGGCGCTTTATCTACTTCACCAGAGTCAGATGAACTCATGGGTACCATTTTTATGTCTGTGTCCAGTATGAAGGAAGTTAGAGGTAGTTTTGTGAGTCATTGATAACTAGCATTAGCGCAATGACTGGAAGTCTATGGGTATCTGTGAGTCCTCTAACTCTGGGGAAGTAGATAAAGAGCCTCATTGGCAAAATCCAGAAGTATCTCTGTAAGGTTAAAAGCTGTTTGGAGACTAAACTAGTCCTCTTCCCTCAATTTAAAAAGAAAAGTAATTTCCTTTTGGGTGGTGGGAAATCTTCTTTGTCAATGAATGGAATGGATTAAATCTAGATTGTATAATATTTTGCTATTATCAGTGTTGCACTTCAGCCCTCATGTTAGCCTTCATGTTTTCTATTTACCACTGCTGATGTTTATTTTATTTTATTTTCAGAAATTAGTCTGAATGCATACTTTATGATAACCTTGTATATCGCAGTTTTTTCTTCCTTCGATTAAGTTTTACTTCTTGACTTTTTCTAAATAAATGCTTTTTTGCACTTGTTATTAATTGTTATTCATTTTTATGCTCTTAGATGGAGTTATGTAAATTGCACCAATGGTGATAAAATATAGTCCACTTTATTAGGTTCAAAACATTTACACAGAGAATGTTGTATAACACAAAGTGTACAACATACTGATGAAGTTGATTTTCAACAGTGTTGGCCAGTGTTCATTTCAAACTATTTATAGAGTTACAGAAACTCTGTGAAAGTTTTAATATATATATTTTTTAAATGTAACCTTTATTTAACTAGGCAAGTCGGTTAAGAACACATTCTTATTTACAATGACGGCCTACCGGGGAACAGTGGGTTAACTGCCTTGTTCATGGGCAGAACAACAGATTTTTACCTTGTCAGCTTGGGGATTTGATCCAGCAACCTTTCAGTTACTGGCCCAACGCTCTAATGCTCTAACCACTAGGCTACCTGCCGCCCCTAAAAAAGCGGAAAAGTAAAAAAGCAAACACTTTTTAAAGTGTAACATTAACTCTGTGCAGTGTGGAACAATATAGATACTTTTTTAGTGTTAAATGTAACACTATTAGAGTTTAAAGCGTTCACTTTTCTTTTTTTAAGAACTTGTCAATAGATTGCTCTACTCTTTCTCTTTCTTTTAGACTCCTGTCTCTCAATCAGAAGCTACCATCCTCCCCAACCCTTTCAAGCACTACCTGGTTTTGACTTCTGTGTCGTGACCCCCTGCTTGCCATCATGTCGGAGATGGAGATCATGGAGGACCGGGCCAAGCTGAAACAGGGCCTGGTGAAGGTGCTGCAGTGTGTGGCCACCATCTCATCTGCTGCGGCTGTGGTCAACCCCATTTTTGGCGTGGCCGGCTCTCTAATCCGAGTGGTGCTGCACCACGTGGACGATGAGGACATCCAGACACTGAAGCGTGAGTTTGGCTCGGTCAACCGTTCCCTGGACCAGCTGTCCCAGCAGAACCGCGGCGCCCTGTTACAGATCAAGAAGGAGACGCTGGACGGCCAGTACTGCCGTGTGGAGGAAAACCTGCGCAACCAGTTCCGCAAGTTCATGGAGATGGTGGAGGCACGGCCCGCGCACTGTGAGCGCAAGAAGGACGACTTCGAGGAGAGCTACTCCAACGACCTAGGCGACCAGAACCTGCACACACTCTACGAGGGTGTGGTGGGCAAGCCCAAGCTGTTCAGCCGGCCCATCCTGGAGGTGTACCTGAAGCACTCGCAGGGCGACCGCCGCACCATGGAGAACCTGTGCACGCGCCTCACATACCTTTTCTGCATCGGCCTGATCGCCCTCATGGGTTACGCCGCTGTCATTGGAGACGACGAGGAGGGCATCAGCGACGAGTGGACCGAGAAGATGGAGCACGTGCAGGAGAGGATGCAGGAGGCCCTCCAGAAATGCAAGTGAAGAGAAGGAGGTGTAGAGGCTGCTACTTGTCCTCCATACGCAGGACTCTCTCCACATTCCCTCTATGACATAGGACCCCCCATCACTTTTCTCCTTACTCCAGGACAGCTGTGTATACAACGTCTCTGTTCATTCAACCAGTTAATTGACTATCAATGTGGATCATAGGAGGTTGGTGGCACCTTAACTGGGGAGGACGGGCTCGTGGTAATGACTGGAGCAGAATTAGTGGAATGGTATCCAATACATCAAACACAGTTTCCAGGTGTTTGCCATTCCATATGCTCAGTTCTGGACATTATTAGGAGCCGTTCTCCCCTCAGCAGCCTCCTGTGATGTGGATTCATTATTCTTTAATGATCACATGGCTATTCACTGTTGGTATCTATGCGTTAGAGGTAAGTATATTGAATGAAAACAGTTAGTGATTTTCCTCATCCACAGCAGCAGTCAATGAACAGACTTATATAATATACGTGAATGTTGATATAGAAACCTGCATACACAGCGGTCTGACGATCAACATTTGGACTGACTCTCAATTAGATTTAACTATGCCATTCCTATCTTCTAAAGAGTAAGATGGAGTGGTTTTAATGTCTGACAATATTCAGCACTTTCGAAAAAGATGTCTTGCTGGTATTTGCTGGTGATTTAGAGGGAGACAGAGAGAACAAGCTCATTCTGTTGCATGAATGTAAGATTCACCATAATGGGTATATATTTGAACAGATATATACTCCTTGCAATTCTAATAGTGCCACTGATACAACCTAGCACTTTCAATAAAAAAAACATGATCTATACTGTGGACACTATTAACATAGCATGACAATTACCTAAATGCAAACAAAACTGACTTTACAGTGGGTTAATTAGTGTGACTATACTTATTACTATAGGTAATTTGTAACTATATATCTGCACCTAAATTAACTGTTATTTAGCATTTAATTGGAAATAGCATAAAAAAGTATTGATAAATAATGCACTGTAAAATCTAACTTAACCAAAATCTAACTTAAAATAAATATCCAAAGTTATCTAAGAATGTATTTTGTCAGGGATCCTATAGGTAATCCCACACACACACAACACTAGCATTATGTTGCTTCCATAATTATTCAACATAAACACTAGACTGTCTGTCAAAGAGCTTTGGCCCGGATAATGAAGTCAGTGGAATGATAATCATACTGTAACTAACACTAAACACTTGTAGCCTGTTTTAATTTAATACCAAAACCGGGCTACTACACTGTCCAAAAACACTACTGTTTCCTTTTCAACCATATTGTTTGGTGTTTGTTTGTTTTCATGAACACACTACATAATGGTGGGTGTGATGTAAGCCAACCAAGTGCAGTGACAACACTAAACTAAATGTGACAACTCATCACACAACAATACAAAAGGTCAAAGTATACATTAGCTTTAAGTGCTTCCTCTCTTATGTGTTCTCTTGTATCTCAGATAAATTAAGTATTAGAAAAAATGTTTGTTTGTTTTTACTAAGGGTGCGTTAAGTAAATTCACTCTGGCCATCTACTACGATTTCAGAGCACTCTCGTCTGTGTGTCAGAGCGCAGAATAACTGATTAATTTTGAACACGCAACACCCGTTGAATATGTCAGTAAACCTCTGCAAAGAAAACTTATTTAAACTGTTTCCAGCAGCACAGTTAGTCACCAACACTCTAGACAACATGAGTGAGGTGTTCTCTCATTTGTGTCTTGAAGTAGCTAGCAAGCTAGCCAACTTTAGCCAGTTAGCTTGGGTGCTTGACTGCTGTTGTGAGGTCAGAATGCTGAGATCAACCCTACTCCTCGGCCAGAGCGTCCATTGTGCCCTCTAAACGGTCCAAGAGCGAAACGCTCTGAATATACAAACGGAGAATCTGACAACACTCAAAATATATGAAGGCCCAGAGCACACAAATTATGAACACACCATAAATAATTTGATATCTGGGGAATTATCGTTGCTCTGTGACCCCCTTTCTTTTCACTTAAATCTGTTATATTATTTTCATATTTTGAAGCAATTTACACCAAAAGTAATGTAAGAGATAAAAAATGTCAATATAAGACATTATGGGCATGTTTTGTTGATGTTTTCGGGATTATATATATCTTAATTTGCCATAGTCGTTTTTATTTTGATAAGAATCCTCTCATAACTGACCAACAATGTCTCATCTTACACTGTGGTCCTTGTTCCGTGTCCCCTTACTGTGTCTTGCCTAAGAAAGAGTTCACAAAGTTATGTTTTCTTTTCTTTACTTCATTTGTTCTTGTGCTCTAAAGCACTGCAGTTTGATTTGATATTTTCTGTGCTATTAACCCCACTACTCAGACTTCCAGTGTTACTGATGCCATTTCTATGCTCACAGATCCAAGAGAGCTCTCCATATCTGTGATTCATAACCCTATATTCAATGGAATGGCTATTCTGTGGTGTATGGCTGTTAAATAGTTATAATTCTGTACTGTTAAAATGAATAGATGGGAATATATTTACCACTTTAGGGCTTTCTGAAAATATATTCTCCTCGTCTAAACTTCATAGCATATTTTTTGTTATGTTGTTCTTGGTTGCCTGGTTGTACTATGCAGCGCTATCAATAAAGATTGAATGTAAAATATCACTTGTATTAGTTTGATTTTATGCATTAAAATATCTTGAGGCATTCACAATAGTATTATCATTTTAACTTGGTTTATCTCAAAATGATGATGAGGGGCAATACATAGTCAGCTCCATGATTTTTGGCACCCTTGATAAAAAAAAAAAGTCTATACAATAAATAATACAAGGCTCAGTGTAGTTACTGTCGCAAAGGGAGGCTGCTAGAGTATTGAAAACGGGTGCAAAAATATATAATTTTTAACCCTATCTTTTAAGACTTGTTAAACAAAATCTTGTTCTCTGAGCAATTGTATTAGTATAAAAGAATAATTTACAAATGTTTTTGAGCATGCAATATAAAGTCTACACCCTCTTAAAATAAAAATGTCTACACCCTCTTAAAATTTAAACTAAAAAGGGATTACATTTTCTACAGATCTACACAACCTACTCAACATTTTCAACTTTATTTCACTTTGAAAATGTGGAGTAGATTGTGTAGATCTGTAGGAAAAAAAGTTCAAGTAGGTGTAGACTTTCTATATGCACAGTAGCTCAGTATTTGCATTATTTATTTTATACAGTCTTTTTTGCTCATCTTTTCAAGGATGCCAATAATTATGGACCTGACTGTATCTGAGACATTGAAAAAGGTAGGAGCTGAGAATTGAGAAGTCCATACAGGGACAGACTGGGACCAGAAATAGGCATGAACATTTCCAACACACTGGCCCATTTTCTTCCCCAAGACCCAAATTATTAACCAAATAATACTTTTATGAAACAAAAAAACTAACAATTTATCTGGCATTTGCCTAAACTGCCCTATGGCCAGTCTGCCCCTGAATCCATGGCCTAATCCCAAATGGACCCCTAGACCCTATGCACTTGCAGAGATCTGAGAGTATTTGATTCAGATAGGCAATATGGTAAAACTTCCACTTAGCCTTTTAGATGGCAAGGTGGAGCTATTACCATATTGATTGCATATGTCTAATGTTATCAGATCTCCACAAGTGCATCATGTACAGATGAAGTCGGAAGTTTACATACACCTTAGCCAAATACAATTAAACTCAGTTTTTCACAATTCCTGACATTTAATCCTAGTAAATATTCTGTCTATTAGGTCAGTTAGGATCATCACTTTATTTTAAGAATGTGAAATGTCAGAATAATAATTATTTATTTCAGCTTTTATTTCTTTCATCACATTCCCAGTGGGTCAGAAGTATACATACACTCAATTAGTATTTGGTAGCATTGTCTTTAAATTGTTTAACTTGGGTCAAATGTTTCGGGTAGCTTCCACAGGTCAGGGCTTTGTGATGGCCACTCCAATACCTTGACTTTGTTGTCCTTAAGCCATGTTGCCACAACTTTGGAAGTATGCTTGGGGTCATTGTCCATTCGGAAGTCCCATTTGCGACCAAGCTTTAACTTCCTGACTGATGTCTTGAGATGTTGCTTCAATACATCCACATAGTTTTTCTCCTCATAATGCCATCTATTTTGTGAAGTGCACCAGTCCCTCCTGCAGCAAAGCACCGCCACAACATGATGCTGACACCCTTGTGCTTCACGGTTGGGATGATGTTCTTTGACAATGGTCATTATGGCCAAACAGTTCTATTTTTGTTTCATCAGACCAGAGGACATTTCTCCAAAAAGTACGATCTTTGTCCCCATGTGCAGTTGCAAAACGTAGTCTGCCTTTTTTATGGGGGTTTTGGAGCAGTGGCTTCTTCCTTGCTGAGCGGCCTTTCAGGTTATGTTGATATAGGACTCGTTTTACTGTGGATATAGATACGTTTGTACCTGTTTCCTCCAGCATCTTCACAAGGTCCTTTGCTGTTGTTCTGGGATTGATTTGCACTTTTCGCACAAAAGTACGTTCATCTCTAGGAGACAGAACGCATCTCCTTCCTGAGAGGTATGGCGGCTGCGTGGTCCCATGGTGTTTATACTTGCGTACTATTGTTTTTACAGATGAACGTGGTATCTTCAGGCGTTTGGAAATTGCTCCCAAGGATGAACCAGACTTTTGGAGGTCTACAATTCTTTTTCTGAGGTCTTGGCTGATTTTCTTTTGATTTTCCCATGATGTCAAGCAAAGAGGCACTGAGTTTGAAGGTAGGCCTTGAAATACATCCACGGGTACACATCCAATTGACTCAAATGATGTCAATTAGCCTATCAGAAGCTTCTAAAGCCATGACATTTTCTGGAATTTTCCAAGCTGTTTAAAGTGGTTGAAAAAGTAGTTTTAATGACTCCAACCTAAGTGTATGTAAACTTCCGAATTCAACTGTATGTTCCTAGGCCGTCATTGAAAATAAGAATTTGTTTGTAACTGACTTGCCTAGTTAAATTAAGGTAAAATAAAAAAATAAAAATTGGTAGTCCTTTTGGGATTGGCATGTTGTCTTTTCTTTAGGCGTCACATCGATCAGAGCCCAAAGTCGCAGTCCAGGAGCTTGTCAAACCCTTCAACATAAGCAATTACAATTCCTCCTCTCACTTGTCAACGACTACAAATACTTCTTTACAAATTTTACTCAGATCATTTAACTTAGATATTTTACTCACATGGATAATACAAATGCTCTGTTTGACACTTAATATAGCCTACATACTCCACTTTGATTACAGCTTTCACTATTTTACCTACATTTCTGTCAAATAACAAGGGTGTTTCATGGAAACTTACTGCAATGTGTATAATATTATTTTGTCTGTTGCTAAAACTCTGGGTGTCAGTTGCTCGATAGCTGTGGTACGGCTGTTGGCAGCTGTGAACACCCTCATCCCAGTAGCTCTTTGTGTGTGCAGTTCATCATCTGGCATCATATAGTGTCTTTGATGTAGTACACTACAGTTTAAGTCAACCGTGCTGCCCTACAACAGGTTTCTCTTCCACCAAGATTGAGCTCACATATTCTGTCATCTCTGCTTCTCTGTATGACTCAGTGTCCCGCCAAGTGGCTCTTAGCGTTCATTGCTTCTAACTACCACTCAAAAGGTATGACTTCCTCACTGGAGCTATCAGTCCCCTCCATAAAGGCACATTCACATCGGCCTTGTGCTGAAATACTGAAAAGAGGGCTGCTATGCTAATGTAATGGAGGTAAGAAAGTGCCATAAGCTTACTCCACACATAACTAGCTTAAATGTCACCAATGGTGCTATTGTATCGGATCATTTTCTATAGCGCAACTGGTTAGTAAGTTGTCAAGGAGGGCGGTCACGTGTGGCGGTCACATGTGTTTGCGATTAGAGCACCACTGGTTTGAGCCCAGTAAGGGGACACAGGGACAGTTGAGGAAGCAAAGCTGTTAGCAGCACACAGATTTAGGTTTAACTAACAGAGATGGCTGTTAACACCTGCACATGCACGACAGCTGTGGTACTGGTGTTAGTATAATGGACGTCACGCTTCTTGCTTAGCGAGTTCCACTTCCTCCTGATTCGGCTCACACAGAGGCTCAAACCCAGGATCTCTTGTTTGCTAGCACATGTGACCGCCCTCACGTAGCGTCTTACCAGTCATGCCACACAAAAAGCTAGCTATTTGCTGGCGCAAAGTGGGGACACTTCAGGCTGAAACAGCAACCATGGACACTCATCTCAGTAGCTCTTTGGGTGTGGAGTTGCATCATAACTTTCAAGATAATTTCCATGTAAACCTTCTGAAGACACAGCCCAAAAATACTCAAAATATTTCAAACATATTTTAGCGCTTTGTCATTGTCACTCCTCATTCCTCTAGTTCCATTCACATAATGAAAGATTTCCATGGAAGTTGGCATCAATCCACACTGCAGCCGTGGGATAGTGAACCAATTAAAAGTGGATTGAAGAGTAGCCTTTTCCCCGTAAGCCAATCAGAATTGTGCATGCATGAGCCACTCCCACACTCTGCCCTTATATGGCACGGAGGACTGGCCACGGTCTACAGATGGATGTGAAGGCTGCTAGTTCAGAGACAACAGAACCACAATACCAAGACCACTACTACTATTACTTCTACTACTACTACAAAACCACAACTACCAAGAGTACTACTACAGAACCAGAAGGAGGGAAACAGCTACCGACTTGACTCAGGTAAGATTCGATTACTAATCATAATTTTAGATTAAATCAATGGACATGGCAGAATGTGCGTCCAAGTTTATCAAAGATTCACAAGGCTTCTTTGTGAATATTCTGAATACAAGTTAAAGCAAATCACCCCACATGATTCAAATGCAATAAAGTTGGCACTACTTGCAGACATGAGCGATGTCGTACTAAAATACTCTCTTCTCTCTCTAGGACGACAGTGAAGTCGTATGTGCAGCAGCAGCCATGGACAGGAAGACAGTTGTCATAATCCTACAAGGCATGGAGAAAGTCTCCTCCTTCGCCGCCACCATCAACCCACTCTTCGACATAGTCACTGCAGTGGTGAAGGTGACAAAGGGCCTGGTCGCCAAAGACCTCACCCAAGACCTGGACACCCAAGATTTGGGCGCATCCACGTCAAGCTGGAAAGCATCTCCAAGACAAACCAGGAGATTCTGAAGCAGATTCACCTGAACGAGGTCAATGAGAAGTACAGCAAGTATGAAGAGTATATCAAGCACCAGTACACCGCCCTCAACACCATGGTGGAACAGATCCAAAACGACCCTGAGGGAAGAGAGGGATACATGAAAGATTTCCAGGAAGTCTATGAGAGAGACAAAGATACCCTTGCTCTAGGCATATACTACAGCAGTGTCATAAATGAGAACAAAACTTTTGAACAAAGGGGTTTGCTAGAGGTGTACCTAGAGCACTACAAGCAAAACCGAGACGGCATGGAGAAAAAGTGTTCCCAACTGGCTAATGTCTTTCGCATGGGCCTGATGACACTAATGGCATATACGGTGGTCACAGAGGATGATGAGGTTGAAGTCAGGGAGAAATGGGCCCCCAGGGTGAAGAAGATTCAGGCCAAGATGGATGATGTGCTGGCCCAGTGTGAGGGAACTGATCCTCATCCACTCCCAGGGTCGGGTGGGCATATGAGGGCTTTAAAGGGATACTTTGGGATTTTGACAATGAGGCGCTTTATCTACTTCACCAGAGTCAGATGAACTCATGGGTACCATTTTTATGTCTGTGTCCAGTATGAAGGAAGTTAGAGGTAGTTTTGTGAGTCATTGATAACTAGCATTAGCGCAATGACTGGAAGTCTATGGGTATCTGTGAGTCCTCTAACTCTGGGAAGTAGATAAAGAGCCTCATTGGCAAAATCCAGAAGTATCTCTGTAAGGTTAAAAGCTGTTTGGAGACTAAACTAGTCCTCTTCCCTCAATTTAAAAAGAAAAGTAATTTCCTTTTGGGTGGTGGGAAATCTTCTTTGTCAATGAATGGAATGGATTAAATCTAGATTGTATAATATTTTGCTATTATCAGTGTTGCACTTCAGCCCTCATGTTAGCCCTCATGTTTTCTATTTACCACTGCAGATGTTTATTTTATTTTCATGTTTATTTTCAGAAATGAGTCTGAATGCATACTTTATGATAACCTTGTATATCGCAGTTTTTTCTTCCTTCGATTAAGTTTTACTTCTTGACTTTTTCTAAATAAATGCTTTTTTGCACTTGTTATTAATTGTTATTCATTTTTATGCTCTTAGATGGAGTTATGTAAATTGCACGATGGTGATAAAATATAGTCCACTTTATTAGGTTCAAAACATTTACACAGAGAATGTTGTATAACACAAAGTGTACAACATACTGATGAAGTTGATTTTCAACAGTGTTGGCCAGTGTTCATTTCAAACTATTTACAGAGTTACAGAAACTCTGTGAAAGTGTTAATAAATTTTTACCTTTATTTAACTAGGCAAGTCGGTTAAGAACACATTCTTATTTACAATGACGGCCTACCGGGAACAGTGGGTTGGCATCACGGTGGTCACAGAGGATGATGAGGTTGAAGTCAGGGAGAAATGGGCCCCCAGGGTGAAGAAGATTCAGGCCAAGATGGATGATGTGCTGGCCCAGTGTGAGGGAACTGATCCTCATCCACTCCCAGGGTCGGGTGGGCATATGAGGTCTTTAAAGGGATACTTTGGAATTTTGACAATGAGGCGCTTTATCTACTTCACCAGAGTCAGATGAACTCATGGGTACCATTTTTATGTCTGTGTCCAGTATGAAGGAAGTTAGAGGTAGTTTTGTGAGTCATTGATAACTAGCATTAGCGCAATGACTGGAAGTCTATGGGTATCTGTGAGTCCTCTAACTCTGGGGAAGTAGATAAAGAGCCTCATTGGCAAAATCCAGAAGTATCTCTGTAAGGTTAAAAGCTGTTTGGAGACTAAACTAGTCCTCTTCCCTCAATTTAAAAAGAAAAGTAATTTCCTTTTGGGTGGTGGGAAATCTTCTTTGTCAATGAATGGAATGGATTAAATCTAGATTGTATAATATTTTGCTATTATCAGTGTTGCACTTCAGCCCTCATGTTAGCCCTCATGTTTTCTATTTACCACTGCAGATGTTTATTTTATTTTCATGTTTATTTTCAGAAATGAGTCTGAATGCATACTTTATGATAACCTTGTATATCGCAGTTTTTTCTTCCTTCGATTAAGTTTTACTTCTTGACTTTTTCTAAATAAATGCTTTTTGCACTTGTTATTAATTGTTATTCATTTTATGCTCTTAGATGGAGTTATGTAAATTGCACCGATGGTGATAAAATATAGTCCACTTTATTAGGTTCAAAACATTTACACAGAGAATGTTGTATAACACAAAGTGTACAACATACTGATGAAGTTGATTTTCAACAGTGTTGGCCAGTGTTCATTTCAAACTATTTACAGAGTTACAGAAACTCTGTGAAAGTGTTAATAAATTTTACCTTTATTTAACTAGGCAAGTCGGTTAAGAACACATTCTTATTTACAATGACGGCCTACCGGGAACAGTGGGTTGGCATATACGGTGGTCACAGAGGATGATGAGGTTGAAGTCAGGGAGAAATGGGCCCCAGGGTGAAGAAGATTCAGGCCAAGATGGATGATGTGCTGGCCCAGTGTGAGGGGAACTGATCCTCATCCACTCCCAGGGTCGGGTGGGCATATGAGGTCTTTAAAGGGATACTTTGGAATTTTGACAATGAGGCGCTTTATCTACTTCACCAGAGTCAGATGAACTCATGGGTACCATTTTTATGTCTGTGTCCAGTATGAAGGAAGTTAGAGGTAGTTTTGTGAGTCATTGATAACTAGCATTAGCGCAATGACTGGAAGTCTATGGGTATCTGTGAGTCCTCTAACTCTGGGGAAGTAGATAAAGAGCCTCATTGGCAAAATCCAGAAGTATCTCTGTAAGGTTAAAAGCTGTTTGGAGACTAAACTAGTCCTCTTCCCTCAATTTAAAAAGAAAAGTAATTTCCTTTTGGGTGGTGGGAAATCTTCTTTGTCAATGAATGGAATGGATTAAATCTAGATTGTATAATATTTTGCTATTATCAGTGTTGCACTTCAGCCCTCATGTTAGCCTTCATGTTTTCTATTTACCACTGCTGATGTTTATTTTATTTTATTTTCAGAAATTAGTCTGAATGCATACTTTATGATAACCTTGTATATCGCAGTTTTTTCTTCCTTCGATTAAGTTTTACTTCTTGACTTTTTCTAAATAAATGCTTTTTTGCACTTGTTATTAATTGTTATTCATTTTATGCTCTTAGATGGAGTTATGTAAATTGCACCAATGGTGATAAAATATAGTCCACTTTATTAGGTTCAAAACATTTACACAGAGAATGTTGTATAACACAAAGTGTACAACATACTGATGAAGTTGATTTTCAACAGTGTTGGCCAGTGTTCATTTCAAACTATTTATAGAGTTACAGAAACTCTGTGAAAGTTTTAATATATATATTTTTTAAATGTAACCTTTATTTAACTAGGCAAGTCGGTTAAGAACACATTCTTATTTACAATGACGGCCTACCGGGGAACAGTGGGTTAACTGCCTTGTTCATGGGCAGAACAACAGATTTTTACCTTGTCAGCTTGGGGATTTGATCCAGCAACCTTTCAGTTACTGGCCCAACGCTCTAATGCTCTAACCACTAGGCTACCTGCCGCCCTAAAAAGCGGAAAAGTAAAAAGCAAACACTTTTAAAGTGTAACATTAACTCTGTGCAGTGTGGAACAATATAGATACTTTTTAGTGTTAAATGTAACACTATTAGAGTTTAAAGCGTTCACTTTTCTTTTTAAGAACTTGTCAATAGATTGCTCTACTCTTTCTCTTTCTTTTAGACTCCTGTCTCTCAATCAGAAGCTACCATCCTCCCCAACCCTTTCAAGCACTACCTGGTTTTGACTTCTGTGTCGTGACCCCCTGCTTGCCATCATGTCGGAGATGGAGATCATGGAGGACCGGGCCAAGCTGAAACAGGGCCTGGTGAAGGTGCTGCAGTGTGTGGCCACCATCTCATCTGCTGCGGCTGTGGTCAACCCCATTTTTGGCGTGGCCGGCTCTCTAATCCGAGTGGTGCTGCACCACGTGGACGATGAGGACATCCATACACTGAAGCGCGAGTTTGGCTCGGTCAACCGTTCCCTGGACCAGCTGTCCCAGCAGAACCGCGGCGCCCTGTTACAGATCAAGAAGGAGACGCTGGACGGCCAGTACTGCCGTGTGGAGGAAAACCTGCGCAACCAGTTCCGCAAGTTCATGGAGATGGTGGAGGCACGGCCCGCGCACTGTGGCGCAAGAAGGACGACCGAGGAGAGCTACTCCAACGACCTAGGCGACCAGAACCTGCACACACTCTACGAGGGTGTGGTGGGCAAGCCCAAGCTGTTCAGCCGGCCCATCCTGGAGGTGTACCTGAAGCACTCGCAGGGCGACCGCCGCACCATGGAGAACCTGTGCACGCGCCTCACATACCTTTTCTGCATCGGCCTGATCGCCCTCATGGGTTACGCCGCTGTCATTGGAGACGACGAGGAGGGCATCAGCGACGAGTGGACCGAGAAGATGGAGCACGTGCAGGAGAGGATGCAGGAGGCCCTCCAGAAATGCAAGTGAAGAGAAGGAGGTGTAGAGGCTGCTACTTGTCCTCCATACGCAGGACTCTCTCCACATTCCCTCTATGACATAGGACCCCCCATCACTTTTCTCCTTACTCCAGGACAGCTGTGTATACAACGTCTCTGTTCATTCAACCAGTTAATTGACTATCAATGTGGATCATAGGAGGTTGGTGGCACCTTAACTGGGGAGGACGGGCTCGTGGTAATGACTGGAGCAGAATTAGTGGAATGGTATCCAATACATCAAACACAGTTTCCAGGTGTTTGCCATTCCATATGCTCAGTTCTGGACATTATTAGGAGCCGTTCTCCCCTCAGCAGCCTCCTGTGATGTGGATTCATTATTCTTTAATGATCACATGGCTATTCACTGTTGGTATCTATGCGTTAGAGGTAAGTATATTGAATGAAAACAGTTAGTGATTTTCCTCATCCACAGCAGCAGTCAATGAACAGACTTATATAATATACGTGAATGTTGATATAGAAACCTGCATACACAGCGGTCTGACGATCAACATTTGGACTGACTCTCAATTAGATTTAACTATGCCATTCCTATCTTCTAAAGAGTAAGATGGAGTGGTTTTAATGTCTGACAATATTCAGCACTTTCGAAAAAGATGTCTTGCTGGTATTTGCTGGTGATTTAGAGGGAGACAGAGAGAACAAGCTCATTCTGTTGCATGAATGTAAGATTCACCATAATGGGTATATATTTGAACAGATATATACTCCTTGCAATTCTAATAGTGCCACTGATACAACCTAGCACTTTCAATAAAAAAAACATGATCTATACTGTGGACACTATTAACATAGCATGACAATTACCTAAATGCAAACAAAACTGACTTTACAGTGGGTTAATTAGTGTGACTATACTTATTTCTATAGGTAATTTGTAACTATATATCTGCACCTAAATTAACTGTTATTTAGCATTTAATTGGAAATAGCATAAAAAAGTATTGATAAATAATGCACTGTAAAATCTAACTTAACCAAAATCTAACTTAAAACAAATATCCAAAGTTATCTAAGAATGTATTTTGTCAGGGATCCTATAGGTAATCCCACACACACACAACACTAGCATTATGTTGCTTCCATAATTATTCAACATAAACACTAGACTGTCTGTCAAAGAGCTTTGGCCCGGATAATGAAGTCAGTGGAATGATAATCATACTGTAACTAACACTAAACACTTGTAGCCTGTTTTAATTTAATACCAAAACCGGGCTACTACACTGTCCAAAAACACTACTGTTTCCTTTTCAACCATATTGTTTGGTGTTTGTTTGTTTTCATGAACACACTACATAATGGTGGGTGTGATGTAAATGTGACAACTCATCACACAGCAATACAAAAGGTCAAAGTATACATTAGCTTTAAGTGCTTCCTCTCTTATGTGTTCTCTTGTATCTCAGATAAATTAAGTATTAGAAAAAATGTTTGTTTGTTTTTACTAAGGGTGTGTTCGTAAATTCACTCTGGACATCTACTACGATTTCAGAGCACTCTCGTCTGAGTGTGTCAGAGCGCAGAATAACTGATTAATTTTTGAACACGCAACACCTGTTGAATATGTCAGTAAACGTCTGCAAAGAAAACGTATTTAAACTGTTTCCAGCAGCACAGTTAGTCACCAACACTCTAGACAACATGAGTGAGGTGTTCTCTCATTTGTGTCTTGAAGTAGCTAGCAAGCTAGCCAACTTTAGCCAGTTAGCTTGGGTGCTTGACTGCCGTTGTGAGGTCAGAATGCTGAGATCAACCCTACTCCTCGGCCAGAGCGTCCATTGTGCCCTCTAAACGCTCCGAGAGCGAAACGCTCTGAATATACAAACGGAGAATCTGACAACACTCAAAATATATGAAGGCCCAGAGCACACAAATTATGAACACACCATAAATAATTTGATATCTGGGGAATTATCGTTGCTCTGTGACCCCCTTTCTTTTCACTTAAATCTGTTATATTATTTTCATATTTTGAAGCAATTTACACCAAAAGTAATGTAAGAGATAAGAAAATGACAATATAAGACATTATGGGCATGTTTTGTAGATGTTTTCGGGATTATATATATCTTAATTTGCCATAGTCGTTTTTATTTTGATAAGAATCCTCCAGATCCTCTCATAACTGACCAACAGTGTCTCCTCTTACACTGTGGTCAATGTTCCGTGTCCCATTACTGTGTCTTGCCTAAGAAAGGGTTCACAAAGTTATTTTCTGTTCTTTACTTCATTTGTTCTTGTGCTCTAAAGCACTTCCAGTGTTACTGATGCCATGTCTATGCTCACAGATCCAAGAGAGCTCTCCATATCTATGTTTCATAACCCTATATTCAATGGAATGGCTATTCTGTGGTACCAGTCCCTGTCTCTCATGTTGTTACAACCGAGATGTATGGCTGTTAAATAGTTGTAATTCTGCACTGTTAAAATGAATAGGTGGGAATATATTTACCACTTTAGGGCTTTCTGAAAATATATTCTCCTCGTCTAAACTTCATAGCCTATTTTTTGTTATGTTGTTCTTTGTTGCCTGGTTGTACTATGCAGCGCTATCAATAAAGATTGAATGTAAAATATCACTTGTATTAGTTTGATTTTATGCATTAAAATATCTTGAGGCATTCACAACAGTATTATCGGTTGGGATGGTGTTCTTGGGCTTGCAAGCCTCCCCCTTTTTCCTCCAAACATAACAATGGTCATTACGGCCAAACCGTTCTATTTTTGTTTCATCAGACCAGAGGACATTTCTCCAAAAAGAACAATCTTTGTCCCCATGTGCAGTTGAAAAACGTAGTCTGTCTTTTTTATGGCGGTTTTGGAGCAGTGGCTTCTTCCTAGCTGAGCGTCCTTTCAGATTATGTCGATATAGGACTCGTTTTACTGTGGATATAGATACGTTTGTACCTGTTTCCTCCAGCATCTTCACAAGGTCCTTTGCTGTTGTTCTGGGATCTCCTTCCTGAGCAGTATGGCGGCTGCGTGGTCCCATGGTGTTTATACTTGCGTACTATTGTTTTTAGAGATGAACATGGGAACTTCAGGCATTTGGAAATTGCAGTCACCAAATTGTAAACTTCCGAATTCAACTTTATGTTTCTAGGCCGTCATTGAAAATAAGAATTTGTTCTTAACTGACTTGCCTATTTAAATTAAGGTAAAATAAAATAAATGTATAAGGTCTAGGGGTCCTTTTGGGATTGAGCCCATGTGTTGCAAAAAGCCAATTGGGTAGTGACTGTAGTACATGGCTCTCCATCCCTGTTCCTGGAGAGCTACATTCCTGTAGGTTTTCACTCCAACCCTAATCTAGCACATCTGATTCTAATAATTAGCTATTTGATAAGCTACAACTGGGGTTTGAGTGTGAACCTACAAGAGGGTGGCTCTCCAGGAACAGGGTAGGAGACCCCTGCTGTAGCATAATTTCATACCTCTAGGTGTCAGAATAGACTTGGAATCCTGATAAGTAAACCTTTGGTAACACTGCTACTGTATGCACCAACACACGATGCCATATAAGTGAATTGAATACCTAATGATCATGTGCATTTTAACATTTGCTATTATCTGTCATAACTCATGAGTAGTTATAACATCGTTATAATAAATCACTATGATGTATTAGTGCATGTCATTTTCTTGTTGCCAGCAGATGCTGTTGCGTGAAGATGCTTGTTACAGAGGGCTCTACATGGAACCCAAAAAGGTTCTCCTATGGGTACAGCCAAATAACCCTTTTTTTCTAAGAGTGTACTGTATATTTCCAGCAGAGGGCCTGGTGTATACCAAACTGCATTACAAAGTCAATGTATAGGCCTATGGGCCGTTTTGATAAGCCTCATGGTGGGCCTAAATGAAAAATACATGAATTTGGGAAAATGTGTTACTATGAGAGTACTCAAAAGTCTGCTTTCGTTTAGGCCACTGCACTGTTAAAGAGGAGACATCTAGACAGCGCACACAGCTATAGGCTACTCCTCTGTGGTATGTCCTCATGCCAGCCAGAAAAACAGGTTTCCCCCCACACCCTCGTCCCCTGAGTCGGTGGATCAAAACTGAGATGTATTAAGACGAGTAGGACAACTGTCTGACGCATAGGATATTGTCTTACCTGCATAACTCCATGACGTGTTGGAAGAACTTATTTAATGTGAAATTGGCCTATTTGTGCAGCTCCCACACCTTTATGCAACAGTCAGAAGTCATCTTTTGAGACTGGCGGCTGCATGCTTCAAAGATATCGAAAAATAGAATAAATGTTGTATTAAATGGCAATCAAATGCCGTTAAATTCAATTGTGTTATGTCATTCGTTTCATAACATATCAATGAATAGAAAGTTCTAATTGTGCATTAACCAAATCTATATGCAGATTATAATGATTTATAAATAATGATTTGCGTAATGGTTTCTGATCATGCGGGGATGGAGAGTAGGCAAGGCGCGCTCGCGAACCAAGACTATGGCGCGCACAGAGAGAGTGAGAGAGAGGGGGAGAGAATAAAACGAATGCAATTAATTGTTTTAGACACTAGGGAGTTGTTTCAATTAATTGTAAAAACTGTAAAAATTGACCAATTTCATCGATGTAACTGAACTGTCATACAAGCCTATACAATATTAGAGCCACAATATGGCATCATATTATTTTGATTATGAGGTCAAAAGCTTCAAACAGTCATGAAGATTCCCAAATTGTATACAACACTTCAATAATTGGATTTCAATAAGAAAACTCCTGAATACAATGCTGGTTAAACAAAAAAGATTAGGCTAGAAAATATTGTACAAAAGCTTTCCCTGTAGGGGAGATGCGCTCGGTAAAAGGTATCGACGTCTCACCCATCGATCAATGTCTTAAGTGCCAAAACATGTTACACTATCACACATTTATACAAAAGTGTCGTACTTACCGAATTGTTTTAACCGTTTCAGAATAGACAATGTGTGCACATCCCGCACCCATTTTCAAGAGCTGACTCTTTCACGCAAAGTGCGCAATAGTCTCTTCCAAGATCTTCAGCCAAATGCCTGTACCTGAGAATCTGTGAAAATTACAGTCAGTCACAGTCACATCTATCTTTCCCTTTCTCATAAGAGCTTACAAAAATCCTCTAAATGTAAGCACTGGCGGTTAAGACAGGGGAGAGGGAATCCAAAAATATTCCACCGCATAGTGTGCGCTTCTCTCTCTCTCTCTCTCTCTCTATCTATCCCCCCCCCTCTCTCTTTGTCTCTACGTGTAAAACTGCAGATATTAAATGCGTGGCTGTGAATCCTGCTCTCTTTTTGGACCTCTCCTCAACATCACAGTGTAAAGAGAGCTGTGGGAAAACTGAAGAAAAAAATCTTAACTGCAGCTGTTGGGGCTGATCGGGCGTGAAGGACAAGTCGAGCCACTATCAGGTAAACAAACGCTGTGCTGTTGTAAGAGAGGAATGGGTTTCTCGAACAACAAGACAGGGGTAAGGACTGCAAGGTGTGCCCAATGTTACTCATGGGGCTTAGCTAAATGCGTGCGTAAATGTACCCATACAGTGCGTCTCCATTATACATGGAGCATGAATAAAAACACTGAATTATTATATTATTCGACCTACCCAACTACAATAGTTATTAATTGCAGTAGAAGTAATACAAATGTAGAAGTAAATTAAAGTCAGTATCAAAATTTGCTTTTTTTTCTCAAACATTGGAAATTACAACACAGACGGTTGGAAAAAATATAATCTAAGATATTCCAATAAAACTCATCTAATTGGTGTTTATTTATTTAGGCTTGGTTAATTGGACATCATGTGTTTGAAATGACGCAGTGTCTGTATGACCGTCCATCCTCTGCGGATTGTGGTCTGACCAAGGACGTAATAATTTAGCCTATTAAAGTTTGCAGACAAGGGATGCAAGGGGATTTTATATATATATTGCTTGGGCTTGGTCGGTTCTGAAACCAAATGAGGCATAAACAGACCCAATGAAGGGCTGCTCACACCTCTGTCTATTTCAGTCATTTTATGACATGATAAATGTATCATCCCCTTTTGCCTGACTACAGCACTTTACTGGTTTAATTATGATATTCTATGTATTTCTTTTTACTGACTGTCAATCATTAAAGGGGCAATCAGCAGTAGACACTATAACAAAAAACACCCACTGCGACAACATAATTTGGGTTCTGATGCAGTACATAGCTGAACTAAGCTCATGGGGCCTTTATAAGTTATATTTTTCAGGAATCAATGTGTACATTCCATTACTTTATAAGTCCAAACATGTATGTAGGAACTGCTGATTGCCCCTTTAACATTTAATAGTGAAGTGGCCCATAAATGTGTGTTTTGGTCTATAACAAGGTTCTCAATCTTATTTGTAAAACTCACACCCTGCGCCCCCATAAGGATTTGAATGTCAACTGTTATTATAGGGCATTCAACCACTTTATTTGAGATGAATGTGCAGCTTTTCCCTCCAGATTTTGAGCATGATTTCTGAAGACCGGCACACCTAAACAAGCATTGACACATAGTTTAACTTTCCTATTGATTCTCCCTCCAGAACATGGCAAGTCCTCTAGAGAAGGTGGTGGCCCAGAAGAAAGAGGCCATCGAGGCTGTGATGGAGAGTTTTGAGCGAGGGGCTGAGGTGTTGGCCAGCGCAGTAGGGGAGCTCTTCCCTCTCTATGTGGTAGCTGCCCCTGTCCTACGACTAGCCCTGGACAACGTGCAGAGCAAAGAGGTCTTTTATGTCAAAGAGCAGTTCCTGGCCGTGAGGAACAAGATGGACATACTGTCAACCCAGCTGGAGGACATTGACTGTGAGATTAAGAAGGGCCGGCTGGATTCCCATTACTTCTCGGTGGAGGAGAACATCAGGAACCAGTTCCGGAAGTACATGGACATTCTGGAGGCCAAGCCACAGTTTCAGGAGGTCAAGAAGAGGCTGTTTCTGGAGCACTTCTCCAAGACCGGAGGGGAGAAGAACCTGTGTGTGCTGTATAATGCTCTGATGGGCACCAACAGCTTTGGGGAGTCCATCTTGGAGGTGGTGGAGAGGTAAAGTGTTCTTAACCATGCTAAATGGCCTTTATGCCCCTGTGGAACATGGTGTTTGTTGAGTATTTTAGTTCGAGAACACTTGTGTTATGAATTTGAACTGTTACTTGTGATTATGGTATATAGGATGACTACTTTTATTGTTATTCACAACAACTGAGTGGTTGTTTCTCCATCTGTCTCAGGTATGAGGCGAGGAACAGGCGCCTACTGGAGGACTTCTGTGTGAGGATGAAGGAGCTCTTCTGCCTGGGCCTGATTGCCCTGCTGGGCCACTGTGCCCTCACCAAGGGCCTCGATGAGGAGCAGGAAACCATCCACGACTGGAGCAGCAAAATTGAGGAAGTGGAAATAAAGATGAAGGCATGCATTGAGGCCTGCGTAGCAGCCTTCCCTGAACAGGCCTACCTTGACGCCCAGCGTCTTCTCCAGGAAAAAGAGGAACGCAATCTTCAGGACACGGCTCAGGAAGTACAGGAATTTCTCACCAGGAAGTATGACTGGGTGAGCTGGTCGGTCCGTGTGGTCAACCACTCTGGCAGCAGCTATCGGAACTGGCGTGCCGGGGACCACTTCCAACACATGGCCGGTCAGAACTGGTTTGAGGTGCTGCAGGTGAACGATACCAACCTGGTGGTTTCCTACAGCACCAGTCCCCAACCGGTGCCCCGCGACTGCATCCGGCAACTGATGGAGGGGCCAGGGAAGAAGGGCGGTGCCCAGGCCGTGGTGGAGGTCCTGGAGAAGCAGCTGTCAGGGTTCGTGGTGCATGCTGTCAGTCACCACAAGGAGAGCGAGGCCAACTGGAGCTTCCCTGAGGACTATCACTACTGGGAGAGGCACAAGAACGTGGCGCTGTGCATACATTCAGAGTGATGCTGATAGAGGTGCAACAAGTCAGACAAATAGGGATCATTATGTAATCAACCTGGTTATTCTAAATTCTGAATTGACCAACTCAAAGAGGATGTGTGGGAAATTATGGTAAATGGTATTGAGGTTTTGTGAATACGCCGTGCAGTTTGTCCTATCCATTACATAATACTATGCACTGTGTATAGCAAGTAGCTTGGGTGGCAATTAGATTCACTGTATAAAAATCTGAATGCATTGCTAATTGGAGGCAGTGTTACAATAGTCCAGTGTTTGCAGAGCATTTAATTAACTCTATATGCATTTATTATAAGTGACTAACTCCTACCATAGCTTATGACCACTTGCTACTCAATACTCTCTCATAGTTCAATAGCTTAACTCAATGCATCTTACCCTACTGCCAAATAGGAATAACCTTGCTGCCCACAATTCCACAGAGATGATTCTGCTGAGATTGCAACTGCTGAGCCGTGCTCTCATTTTGTCTCTCTACGACACAGGCTGGCCTACATTACAATGAAAGAGAGCATGGAAGCTATTTTGCCACCCGTGAAAACAACTTGGCAGTGTTCTCTACTGTGCCTTGTCTTCACAATACACTCAAACCCTTGCTTCTGAACCCATAGCAGGCATGCTGCAGTAGCAGAACTTTAATAGTATTACCTCCCAAGCTGTGCCTATTTGTGAACAGATTATTTATGCCAGTAGTTACAGCATGGATGTGAAGTGAAGTTTAATTGACTAATCTTTCTAATTCCTACTAATTCAGTCATAATAAAAACAACATCCAAATTCTAAATTTGTCATTATGCTTTGTGACGTTAAACGGCAACACATCAGCTGTTATTGGATGTATATATGTGTGTCTTGGCTGTCTTGTGTAAACATGTTGACGTCTATTGCCATTAAAGCAAGCTAGTGCACCCGCACTCACCGGGGCCCCTACTAATTGAATTGATATTTGCACATAAGTCAGCGTTTCCTGTCCACAGCTTTGCTTTTATAGTCTATGAATAACCTTTTGGCTGCGCTAATATCCCGAAGACGAGCTCCAAAGCGCTTGGATCAGCATGATGGAATCACACATTAGCGGTGTTGGAGGTGGAGAGCGATGGAAACGGCCATCATTTCTTGGCCGGTGGAGTAGCTGTATGGTTCTGCCAGGGCTTTAGCCTCAGTGCTACGCTATCGTAAATTAAGCCTGTCAAAATTGATTGAGCGCAGTCTGTAATATACAGTGCAGTTGGAAATAGACCTTTTTTAATCATCCTCTTGTCTTCCATGCACCCTCTCTTAATGTGTCTATGGGATGTGTGAGGAAAACGGGGGTTAAGAGATTTCTTGTTGTTTACTAGTGTGACTTAATAGGGTAATATTTCTCCTCTCTGAAGGACGAGTTTCATAGTCAAGGGTATGAGTTCCATAAGAAGGGTGTGTCAAATATTCACCATGAAAGAGCACTTCTCTTCAAACACCCCATAGAACCTGTCCAGCAGATCCCTCGTGAAATGCATCATCACAACAGGATTGCCAATTTTTTCCCAGGAGGACGGGAAATTGGGGCTCTTCATGCAGCATAGCACAGTAGGCTATAGTATAGTATATACGTATGGAAATAATTGCAACATCTCAATTCATAGGCTGGTAGGGTTTGTTTTAATTTTTTTAAATACAGGATTGGAGCCATGTTGTCACTCTCCATGGTCTGTTTATCACTGTAGGTTGGTGGTTAGTTCAGCTCTTATTGCAGAAACCATACATCATAAGCCCATGGAACCTCTTGTATTCATTAGTGGTTCCGTGGGCTTTTCCTGGGTAATGTCTATTGATCCATGGAGCTCTATTCCTGCATAAAGAGCTTTCCCTGTGATAGCACGTCAATTCCAACTGCCAATATGGAACGACCAAAGCATCTGTTTGCTAGCCTGATCTATTGAGGGAGTCTGCTTTGTGGGGAAGGAGCTAAGTTTACTTTGTTCATCTGGTTAAACATATTATCTGGGTTTCTCCATAATGAATGAGAAAGGTTGTATGGTGACATGGAGCCGGTGCTACTCTGAAGACAGAGGGCACTATCAACAAACAGATGAATAGGCTTCTCATTGGTCGTCTCCAAGACTCCCTCAGAATGATAGATTTTGCATGGTGATTCTCCACAAAATACAGCTGTCTTCAAGCAGTTAGGGATTAACATTTGAGGCTATGTACCACATATTGTGCATGACCTTGTTTGATTTTTCATACCAGATTCTTTGCAATATGTGGTAAAATGTTAAACCTTTCAAAACTAGAAAATAATCATAATCTGAAGATATTTAACAAAACATCTTGATTTTTACTTTCACTTTCATAAAGTATTCAAAGATTCCCATAATTCAACAGGACCACATGTAGCTGATGTAAGCGGTGGCACTGCTGAATGTCAGAGTATTGATCCCTGTCTTCCATCTCCAAATCGCCCCTAGATACGGATGAAATAGAAAAGAAGCGACAGCTGATATTTTCATTGGAATCTATGCCTATATACTTCCACTCTGTGACAATCAGCATTGAGTAGACAGGACACGAAATCCATCATGTTCTTTTTCACAGAATGGCTGAGCCCCCTAATGTTAGGAGACATTAACGGACAATCAGCAACAGGTTTGTTAGAAGTAATATTTTAACCTGCTCAGAAATTCTAATAAACTCTATCTAGTAAATCCAAAGGCCTGTTTAAAGACATGTTGTTCTCCTACTAGCCACGTTTACCCGTCTTCAGGAAGAGATCGCAGCTAATATCAATATTTCATAAACAAATGAGTGATTTGATGGAGGGCAGCATCAGAGTGGCCCTGGAGGGTCTGGATCAATGGCAGGATGGCTCTGCCTGGCTGTCTCTGCCAATCCCAGCCCAGGATAATGCTATTACCCATCAGTCGGAATGGACCATCGACCAGCCCGCTGCTCTTTAAGTGGGCTAATCCGATAAAAAGCATTAAAACATTTGTTCAGTGACACACAGCAGCAGGTCCAGCCCAGCACTCAGGATCGACTCTCTAAAAGGTCTCTCCCCTGGCTGGAGGATCTGCATTTAGAGGTTGAGGCTGTAGTCTTGTGAGTGTTCAACTACACACTTCTCTAGGAGTAGTGGTATATGGGACTGTATGAAATAGTGTATGGAATTTCTACAGAACACATCTTTATGGTGAAAAACCATAGAGAAAGTGTTTCCAGTGAATACAAAACATGTGTTTTTGCCATGTGCACTGCCTCAAACAGTTCCCTCATCTTGGGCAACACTTCCGGTCTCCCCTTATGCCCTCAGTGCTCTCCCCTCAAGGCCCCATTACGTTTGTGTTAACAGTAAAGACTAGACTTTCCCCAGCAAAATGTCTCTCCTCATAACGGTTTATACATCACGTCAGCAGCCAAGAATCTCAGCAGAGTTGTCTGTGTCATGGCTATGGCTGTCTGTCTCTCTCTCTCTCTCTCTCTCTCTCTCTCTCTCTCTCTCTCTCTCTCTCTCTCTCTCTCTCTCTCTCTGTCTAGGAGATAAGAGACAGAATTTCCTGTTTGCTCTCCTCCCCCATACTTACCCTCCTCCCCAAACTACACACAGAGTAGTTCCTCTTTTATACTGTCCAGCACATCAACCAATTCAGTTAGAGGACTCATATCCACTGTAGCCTTGTATAAGATAGGTGTTAGGGGCTACGGAGTGTGTGTGGGGAGGGGGCTAAGAGGCCTTCCCCCTGGGGAGTATAGGGAGTGTGAGCGAAAGCGTGAGAAAGAGGAAATGGAGGAAGGGAAATCAGGAAACCACACAGCAGCGATATATGATAGTCAACGCACAGGAAGTAATAGTTTGGAGTCTACATAGAATTCCCATCTAAACAATCCACGTCATAACTGGCTGTGTGGATTTTTAATTAGACAGTAGACTTTCAGGGAAAATGTCACATGTACAGTAGAGAACCAGCTTCAACCTCAGTTTGGGTGGTTCCCTATAGCAGGACTATAAATAGTCCCCCAGGCTTGCTGTTATTTGTCTGTCCACAAAACCATTAGGGAATTAAAGTTGGAATCTGTATATTGATCTAAACAATTCAGTGCGCTCTGTAAAACATGTGCTCTCTCTGTTCTCTCTCTGTTCTCGCTTTTTCTCTTTTCTCTCTCTTTAGCTCTCTCTCTCTCTCTCTCTCTTTACTCTCACTCACCCCCACACACACTCACCTCTCACTCTCTTACATGCACATATGCTGTATGTACAACCAGTCACTCCAGAACTTCAGCATGGATAAAATGCAATACATATTCTTCAAATTGTTTGGATTTCTTACCTTGTCCTTTGAGACTGACACCATAGCAAGTTCCATGTGTGCAACTTAAATGGTGTAAAATTGTCTGTAAGACAAAATAACGTTCTGGATCACAACACTGGTACAAGTAACTGTATCTAACTATTTAGCAGACTTTGGTGGACACTAATGGTTACCCTATGTGGCCTCTCTACTAAGCGCTGTGGCAGTCCTCTCTTCCTATGAATGGTATTAGTTGTTTGGCTGGCAGAGTGGGCCTGTGTGTGGTAGACTGGGGTACACAGCAGGGGGCCATGGCCAATGATACTGGAACAATGAGGCATGTGAAAGAATCACGTGACTGTCTAGCTGACCACCTACACCACTCAAATACTGATGAGACCAGATTCTAAAGAGAGCTACACTGCTTCACTGGGTTGTGTGCAACTCAATCAAGCAAATAGACCTCAGAATATGATTTGAGACACAATAGACAGCAGCTGTGTAAAGTACCTAAGTAAAACATCTTTAAAGTTCTACTTAAGTAGTTTTTTAATCTGTACTTTACTTTACTATTTTTTTTTTTTTACTACTTTTACTTTTACTTCACTACATTCCTAAAGACAATTATGCACTTTTCACTTCATACATTTTCCCTGACACCCAAAAGTACTGGTTACAATTTCAATGCTTAGCAGCAAAGGAAAAAGGTCAAATTCACACACTTATCAAGAGAACATCCCTGGTCATCCCTACTGCCTCTGATCTGGTGGACTCACTAAATATAAATGCTTCCTTTGTAAATTATGTCTGAGGGTTGAGGTGTGCCCATGGCTGTCAAAAAAAGTAATACAAAAGGAAATATGGTTTGCTAAATATAAGGAATTTGATGTGTAGCATTTACTTTTACTCTGTAATTTTACTCAAGTATGACAATTGAGTGCTTTTTCCACCACTTTTTCCATCACTTTAAAATCTGATACTTTTAGACTTTTAATCAAGTTGTATTTTACTGGGTTACTTTCACTTTTACTTGAGTCATTTTATATTAAGTTATCTTTACATTTACTCAAGTATCACAATTGAATACTTTTTCCACCTCAGATGGACAGTATAATCTGGTTACAATCAAACAGATTATTGGAATGTAGCTGTTGTCCACATTTTCTAACAGAGCTCCTACCTGCGTGCATCAGAGACATTTTAATGTATGAGCCGCTCTGCTGAAACTTATAGTAAAAGGAAATCCTGAAATTAGGGGGTAAACAAGATTCATGACAGTCAGAGTAATTACATTTTCAATTTGCATTAAGTCTGAAGGTGATTCGCTTGCCTTGTAGGGGCAAGGATGACGTCTGGGGTGAATTTGTCTGCAATCAATTAGCTGACCTTTCCCAGCCTCTGAACCTTTATCTGTTTTCTCTGATCTAACCTGAGTTTGTATCGATCTGTGGGACTGAATGATGGCTTGGGCCTGTCTCTGTGATGGAGACACAGACAAGCATCCCTCACCAGTAGGGCGGCTGTGTGCATACAGATCAGTGGCTTCCCACTGGGCTCTGACGTCAATTCAACATCTATTCCACATTGGTTCTGCGTAAATTCATTGAAATGGCTTGGAAACAAGGTTGACTCAACCAGCGTGGCCCAGTGGGTTATGACTCAGATTGGTCAAAGTTCTGTTAGAGCGCAGCATTTATGGATGATTAACCTACTGTACTTAACCACATGACAATTAGGGAATGGGACAGTGAGAAATTGTGTTTGTTAGTGAAGTTAATCATTATCAAATAGTTCATTGCCAAAGCAGTATTTGTTTGGATGTTAAATGACGAGAAGAAGTCAATCAGTCTTGTTCAGCACATTATAATACATCTGGATATATCAAGCACACTGGTAAAAACACTTGTGTTGCAGCAATGAACATTTACCAACAGATGGCATTAACGTGCCATCTTACACCCATAACATCTTCCCTTTTATAAAATAGGACAGGAGATGTCAATACACTAACAAAGCAAACCTAGTAATAATATCCAACATGAACAGTTTAGGTTTTTTTCAGGTATAAAATTAACAACACATTTTGAGAGTCTGTTCACTTTTCCCATTATTTTTATTTTTTTTTCTGTAAGGAATCTATAGGAGGATTTTAGGTGGCTGGGACAGCCGCCCACAGCGTGAAAAGACAGGGGGCTTTTCTGTGAATACTGTGGGATCACGCAAAGGCATGTCATCTGACTGTCTGAGGGGAGTATTGATGGGCGGGGGGGCGGGCGTCCTGTGATCCCCTGGCTCTTCACGACCCCTATGACCATCAGGGTTCTGAGTGGGTGCTGGCTCAGCAACCCGAAGGTCAACCCTGTTACGACGGTACAGTAATCCATTCACTACGACCAAGTAAGAGCGTGGTGCAACTTTTTGCACACAAGATCCGAGTCTCTAGAGGCCTGTCCGGTCCCCTGGTAGTGGCTTCATCCGCACCACTTCACCCACCCTGAGCTCAGGTAAGTCCTAGATTAACGTGGACACCTGTCTTCTGTGACGAAGCTTCCCCAGTACGTCTGTCACCTCACAGGGCTCCAGGAGAGTGTTGGCTACTGGCAGAGCTGCTTTTAAGCGCTGTGCCATGAGGTGCTGGGCCAAGCTACTTTTCATGCCTTCTGTTGGGTTATTGCGACACTGCAGGACTGCTTTCCAGGCATCCTTGACCTCTCGCAGAGCTTTTCTGCGATTTTGACTGCAGACTCTGCCTTCTCATTAGTTTTTGAGTATCGTGACAATGAGGTGATGTGCTCGAATTCCCATTCTGCAGCAAATTTCCGGAACTCAAAGCAGATTACTCTATCTGGCTGGCCATAGCGGGCAAACTGAGCCTTGCAGCTTTTGATCGTTGTCTTTGCTGAGAGGTCGGGGAGAAGGTCAATCTCCCAGAAGTCTGAGTAATGATAGACTAACAGAAGAAGGTCTTTGCCACTTAGCTGGAAGAGATCTAGACTTACTATCTACCAGGGGCGTGTCAGTAGCTTGTGGGACATCATCTCTCTCTGTTGCTCAATGGCTTATTCATCGCATATTGTGCATTTATTTACATAGTCTTTTCTTTCACTTTGCATTCCTGGCCAATACAATGTGTCACCTGCTTGTCTGTAACAGCCCTCACTTCCAATGTGACTTGAGTGCAAGCACGCCAACATCTCAGGGCGCAGGGACCGGGGAATATCAACTCTCTGATCCTTGAATATTACTCGATTTTGAACACTGGGCTCCTCTTTGACCTGCAAATATTCTCTGACGGCTAGAGCAGGTTCTTCCTTGCAGTCGAGCTAGCCCATCAGAATCACAGATCTGGAGGTGCTCGTCCCTGTCTGTGTGCTGTCTGATTTGTACAAGGAGCTGGTCAGTAACATTCAGGTAGGCAGCCTGGTTGATGTGTTTAACATCCACTTGCTCTGTTTGTCAGCTGCACACTGCGTGCTGTTCATGCGTGGAGCGTGTGTGTGTGCCTGGTGCAGAAGCCCTGCGGAGCGTGTCACTCACATACAGTACATCTCCGTCCCTGGCTTATACACCACCAATGTTTAGTTTTGCCTGACCTAGATAGAGGCACAGACACAGTCTCAATGGGAAAAACTGAGCTGACTGCACTGGTATTCATAGCTGACTTTGAAAAGCTTTTTACAAAGTACGACTGGAATATATTCATTTTTGAGAATCTCTTATACAATGGATTAAAGTTATGTATAGTAACCCTAGGTGTAAAATAGTAAATAATGTCTACTTCTCAGAAAATGTTTAACTGTCAAGAGGAGTAAAACAAGTTTGTCCACTATCGGCATATATTTTAATTATGGCAATCAAAATGGTAGCTATTAAAATCAGATCCAACAATAATATCAAGGGTCTAGAAATACAGGGCTTAAAAACGAAGGTGTCATTGTGATACATGTTTTCTATTAAATCCACCATTTGGATCCCTCCACAGCCTCAGATGATCTAGATACTTGTTCTAACCTATCTGGATTACAACCAAATTATGATAAATGTACTATATTACGTATTGGATCACAATTGTTTTTTACTTTTACATTACCATGTAGCTTGCCAATAAAATGGTCTGACGGTGAAGTGGACATACTCGCTATTCATATCCCGAAAGAAAGAAATGATCTCATTACAAGAGAATTTAATATAAAGTCAGCAAAAATAGATAAAATCTTGCTACCATGGAAAGGAAAATACCTGTCTATTTGTGGAAAAATTACCCTGATTAACTCTTTAGTCAAATCACAATACCTATTTGCTTAGGGCCTTGCCTACACCTAGCAACTTGTTTTGTTAAATTACAGTGTCTTTGGGAAAGTATTCAGATCCTTTGACTTTATCCACATTTTGCACCATTACAGCCTTACACAAGCATTACAGCATTACAGCCTTACTTTTTTTTTTTTTTACAAAAATACCCAGCAATCTACACACAATAACCCAAAGTGAAAACAGGTTTTTGTGAACATTTTTTTAAATTAATATTTACATAAGTATTCAGACCCTTTGCTCTGAGACTCGAAATTGAGCTCAGGTGCATCCTGTTTCCATTGATCATCCTTGAGATGTTTCTATAACTTGATTGGAAATTATTTTAACCTGTGGTAAATTAAATTGATTGGACATGATTTGAAAAGGCACACACACATAATCAAATCAAACTTTATTTGCCACATGTGCTGAATACAACAAGTGTAGACTTTAATGTAAATTGTCCTGTGGCAATTTTTATGAATTGTTCAGCACTCTAATGGCTTGGGGGTTGAAGCTGTTGAGGAGCCTTTTGGTCCTAGACTCGGTGCTCCGGTATCGCTTGCCGTTCGGTAGCAGAGAAAAGTCTATAACTTGGGTGACTGGAGTCTGAAAATTGTATGGTCTTCCCTCTGACACCTCCTATATAGGACCTGGATGGCAGGAAGCTTGGCCCCAGTGATGTACTGGTCTGTTCGCACTACCCTCTGTAGCGCCTTACGGTCAGATGCCGAGCAGTTGCTATACCAGGCAGTGATGCAACCGGTCAGGATGCTCTCGATGGTGCAGCTGTAGAACCTTTTGAGGATCTGGGGACCCATGCCAAGTCTTCTGAGGGGGAAAAGATTTTGTCGTTCCCTCTTCATGACTGTCTTGGTATGTTTGGACCATGATAGTTCATTGGTGACAACTCTCAACCTGCTCCACTACAGCCCCGTCGATGTTAATGGGGGCCTGTTCGGCCGGCTTTTCCTGTAGTCCACGATCAGCTCTATTGTCTTGCTCACATTGAGGGAGAGGTAGTTGTCCTGGCACCACACTGCCAGCTCTCTGACCACTTCCCTACAGGCCGTCTCATCGTTGTCTGTGATCAGGCCTACCACTGTCCAAACTTAATGATGGTGTTGGAGTCGTGTTTGGCCACGCAGTCGTGGTGAACAGGGAATACAGGAGGGAATACAGCTGTTGACCTGGGCACACATATCCCTCACCACTGGACACCCAGGTATCACCCGCACTATCCAATCCCTCTGCAAGAAGTACTGGTGGCCCACCTTGGCGCAGGACGTCACCCACTATGTCAACTCATGCTCCATATGTAACCAATCCAAGACTTTGTAACTGATCTCCACCTTTCTGATGGTTTTACCACTATTATGGTTATTGTTGATAGATTATCTAAATCCTGCCATTTTATCCCTCTCTCTGTTCTACCCTCTGCTCTCCAGATCGCTGAGGCAATGTTCCAGCAGGTCTTCCGGTACTATGGCTTTCCGCAGGACATCGTTCCCGGCCGTGGTCCCCAGTTCATGTTGTGGGTCTTGAACAGGCAGGTGGAAAGGACCAACCAGGAGCTGGGGATGTTCCCAAGGAGTCACTGCCAGGACCGGCAAGGGGAGTGGGCCCGACTCCTTCCCTGGGTGGAATACGCCCAGAACTCATTTCGACACTCCTCCACCCAGCTGACTCCCTTCCAGTGCGTCCTGGGATATCAGCCGGCCCTGCCTCCGTTGCCTCCGAGCCAGACCAAGGTCCCTGCAGTGGATGAAAGTTTCCACCCATCTGAGTCTCCAGTGTGCCGTCTCCTGTCAGATAGTCCTATTTTGAGATGTCTCTTTCATTAATGACAGGAATGGAGGAGGTCTTTATTCCAGTGAGAAAACCGCAATGTTTAGTTTTGCCTGACCTAGATAGAGGCACAGACACAGTCTCAATGGGAAAAACTGAGCTGACTGCACTGACTGTGCTAGGGGGCAGGCTCCACTAAGCTGGCCTGCTGCTTGGCTGTACCGTATCTAATAAAATTATGACATAATCCTGTGTTTGAAATGTAATCCTCAAAACAATAGTTTTGTATCGTTGGGAAAGGGCATGTAAGTAAGCATTTCACATTTCACAGTAAAGTCTACACCAATAGCATGGCATTCTTTCACTGTAATAGCTACTGTAAATTGGACAGTGCAGTTAGATTAACAATAATTTAAGCTTTCTGCCCACATCAGACATGTCTATGTCCTGGGAAATGTTCTTGTTACTTACAACCTCATGCTACTCACATTAGCGCGTGTTAGCTCAACCGTCCCGTTGGGGGACACCGATCCCGTAGAGGTTTTTAAGCTATTTTAAGTCAAAACTGTAACTATGCCACTAAGGAACATTCAATGTCATTATGGTAGGCCTTCTGTTTTAGGTTATTGTCCTGCTGAAAGGTCAATTCTATCTCCCAGTGTCTGTTGGAAAGCAGACTGAACCGGGTTTTCCTCTAGGGTTTAGCCTGTGTTTATAGCTTAATTCTGTTCATTTTTATCCTAAGAAACTCCCCAGTCCTTGTTGATGACAAGCATACCCATGACATGATGCAGCCACCACCATGTTTGAAAATATGAAGAGTAGTACTAAGTGATGTGTTGTGTTGGATAAGCCTCAAACATAGCACTTTGTATTCAGGACAAAAAGTAAATTTCTTTGTCAATTCTTTTGCAGTATTCTTTAAAGGCCTTACTGAAAACAGGATGCATGTTTTGGAATATGTGTTATTCTGTACCGGCTTCGTTCAGTTCACTCTGTCATTTAGGTTAGTAATGTAGAGTAAATACAATGATGTTGATCCATTTTTAGTTTTCTCATATCACAACCATTAAACTCGGTAACTGTTTTAAAATCACCATTGGCCTCATGGTGAAATCCTTGCAGTGACTGGGTGTATTGATACACCATCTAAAGCCTAATTAATAACTTCACCATGCTCAAAGGGATATTCAGCGTCTGCTTTTAAAATGTTTACACATCGACCAATCGGTGCCATTCCTATCCGAGGAATCGAAAACCTCCATGGTCTTTGTGGTTGAATGTGCTCTTGAAATTCACTACTCAACTGAGGGACTTTACAGATCATTTTATGTGTTGGGTACAGAGATGGGGTGGTCATTCAAAAATAATGTTGACCATTATTATTGAACACGAATTGAGTCCATGCATCTTATTTTGCGATTTCTTATGCACATTTTTGCACCCTAACTTATTTAGGCTTGCCATAACAATGGGAATACTTATGGACTCAAGACATTTTATGTGTATTCATTTAATTTATAACATCTACAAAAAAAGTGCTGTGTGTATATCAGTGACACAAAATATAAATGTAGTCAATTTAAATTCAGGCTGTAAAACAACAACATTTGGAAAAATTTAAGGGGGGTGAATACTTTCTGAAGGTACTGCCAAGGTCAGAAAGATCAAGTGGGGTCATTAGCATTGAGGACTTCCTCAATTCCTGATCTTCAAAATGTTAAGACACAACCGTTTTTTGATAACTTTTCATTTAAGGAAATAAGGAAATCTCAGAGGGTGTCTCAGAGGAGTTGGATATGGAAAACAATATATACTTATTTATCTAAGAGTGTGGCATAAGTGACCTATTAACTAAGCAGTTCTCAGTATACCATGCCATGAAGTGATAGTATATTGTGATATCACAGTTCATGCTCAAATTAGCACTCACATATGTTGATGATGCAGACATAGGATGTTGATGCACCTACAGTTTCTAGCTGTGACCCAACTTACAATAGGAGCCTCCTGCTGTATCTCACGTCTCATATAATCAGCATGATATTGCACTGCCCCATGTCGCAAGAATCTGTACACAATTCCTGGAAGCTGAAAATGTCCTTCCATGGCCTGCATACTCACCAGACTAGTCACCCATTGAGCATGTTTGGAACGCTCTGGATCGAGGTGTACGGCTGTGTGTTACAGTTCCCACCAATATCCAGCAACGTCGCACAGCCATTGAAGAGCAGTGGAACAACATCCACAGGCCACAATCAACAGCCTGTACAACTCTATGTGAAGGAGATGTGTCGAGCTGCATTAGGCAAATGGTGGTCACACCCCGTACTGACTGTTTTTCTGATCCACGCCCATATTTCTTTATAAAAGGTATCTGTGACCAACAAATGCATATCTGTATTCCCTGTCATGTGAAATCCCTAGATTAGGCCCTAATGAATTTATTTAAATTGACTGATTTCCTAATATGAACCGTAACTCAGCAAAATTGTAGAAATTGTTGCATGTTGCTTTTATACTTTTGTTCAGTGTATATAATATCGGTGCTTTGTTGGTGGAATAAAGACCATTACAAATATTTGTGTGAAAGGCTAATATCGGCTGATAATACCGGTCAACCGATTTAGTTACAGTGCCGTCAGAAAGTATTCAGACCCCTTGACTATTTCCACATTTTGTTACGTTACAGCCTTATTATAAAATGTATTAAATAAATAAAAATCCTCAGCAATCTACACACAATATCCCATAATGACAAAGCGAGAACAGGTTTTTAGAGATTTTTTTGAAATGTATTAAATATAAAAAACAGAAATACCTTATTTACATAAGTATTTGCTATGAGAATCGAAATTGAGCTACCGGACAACTACAGAGAAGAACAACAGTAGAAGACTTGTTGGAACCCCTTTGGATAATCAGAGCCTTACCAGCGTGCCGCAAAAAGGCCCAACTCCTTTTCCACCGAGAGAGATCCGGCGAACCAAGGCATTTCATGTAAATACATTCATGATTTCTTACTCAAAGCGGGCAGCGTTTCGTGTGCAAAGTATATGATTACTCAGGAAAAGGCACATGATTTAGGGTGAATGTTCACCTTCCAACAGGATAATGACCCTAAGCACACAGCCAAGACAATGCAGGAGTGGCTTCGGGACACGTGTCTGAATGTCATTGAGTGGCGCAGCATGAGCCCAGACTTGAACCCGATCGGACATCTCTGGAGAGACCTGAAAATAGCTGTGCAGCAATGCTCCCCATCCAACCCGACAGAGCTTGAGAGGATCTGCAGAGAAGAATGGGAGAAACTCCCCAAATAGAGGTGTGCCAAGCATGTAGCGTCATACCCAAGAAGACTTGAGGCTGTAATTGCTGCCAAAGGTGCTTCAACAAAGTACTGAGTAAAGGGTCTGCATACTTATGTAAATGTGATATATTATATATGTACAATTTTTTAAATATCTTAATAATATATTATTTTTTATAAATTGGCAAAAAAATCTAAAAAACTGTTTTTGCTATGTCATTATGGGGTAAATTGTCAATTTGTATTTAATACATTTTAGAATAAGGCTGTAACCTAACAAAATAATGGAAAAAGTCAAGGGGTCTGAATACTTTCCGAAGGCGTACAAGTATCATCAAAAATAAGACACAGTTCAAAGTGTACCAGTATGACTGCAGATTCACTATGCACCCAATTTTGACCACGCAAATGGAACTTTATTGCCTTTTTTTCTTTATGCGTATTCTGACCATGAACAAGCATGAGATTAGCACGCTATTCATCTGCTTTTCGTTCAGGGTGGAGATCTAAGAAATTGTTATTTAACCTTTTTATCATGGAGTCATACTGAATTTTACAGATGGTCCCTGAATTATGAATTATAAATTAAGGTGTGTCTACTCAAGGCAGGTCTTACAGGCCCTAGTTTTGTGGCACCTTGACTACTGTTCAGTCATATGGTCAGCTGCCAAAAAATTGGCTCAGAACAATTGGCTCAGAACAGGGCAGCACGGCTGGCCCTTAGATGTACACAGAGAGCTAATTTTTTATCATATGCATGTCAATCTCTCCTGGCTGAAAGTGGAGGAGAGATTGACTTCATCACTGCTTTTATTTATGAGAGGTATTGACATGTTGAATGCACCGAGCTGTCTGTCTAAACTACTGGCACACAGCTCAGACACCCATGCATACCCCACAAGACATGCCACAACAGGTCTCCCCACAGTCCCCAAGTCCAGAACAGACTATGTGAGGCACACACTACTACATAGAACCATGACTACATGGAACTCTATTCCACATCAAGTAACTGACGCAAGCAGTAAAATATGATTTAAAAAAAGATTAAAAAAAAACACCTTATGGAACAGCGGGGACTGTGAAGCAACACAAAATTGGCACAGCCACATGCATACACATACACACTATACATACACACTATACATACACATGGATTTAGTACTGTAGATATGTGGTAGTGGTGGAGTAGGGGCCTGAGGGAACACAGTGTGCTGTGAAATCTGTGAATGTAATGTTTTTAACATTTTATAATCTGCCTTAATTTTGCTGGACCCCAGGAAGAGTAGCTACTGCTTTGGCAGCAGCTAATGGGGATCCATAATAAAAACATAATAATACAAATACGTGGTATTCTGACCTTGACTTAATTCCTTCATAATTCCACCACCTTTACCAGAGAGAAAACCATGAATAAGGTTGAGGGAACCTGCCGGTTCCAAGTGGAAAAAGTATCTACTTAATTTTTTTATTCTCCATGCACTGTAATTTACAACTTGATAAGAGCTATTGATAAGAGCTAGGTAAATGAGTAATATGTTTGATAAGTGAAATAAATTACACTTGTTTTAGATCTATTTTACCTTACAATCACTAGAGGCAAATGTGAAACCAGTCATATGGCCAGTGGTGTGTATTCATGGATGTGTATTCATGGATGCTTGCTCATCTGAGCAAGCGAAAAAATTTTACCAAGAAAAAATAATGGATCTTTTGTCTCTCTGTGTTTCATAATTTTCCTTCAATTCGCAAGAGGCTGAATGTATCTCACAGGAGAAATCATCCGAGCAAGCGAAACAGCGCCTCTCTGTCTTCTACGTGTTGGCCATCTATCTGATGCTGTCTGGTCCAAACGAGTATTACAAGTTAAGTGAAGCCTGCGAGCATTTGGCCTCCTTGGACTAAAAAAAGTATTAAAAAAATGTGCCATTCAGCATTGAGGTGAACTGTGAATGGTCCTGGCGCACCAAAATTGTTGAATTGTTGAATTGTTAAATCTCATTATGTTGTTGTCCTCCGGTGGCAAACTTTTTCCTTTCCTACATTAGCCATGGATGGAGATAGGGATTTGGACAAACAATACAAGCGTGTACTGTGGCTTTCCCACGCACGGATACTGCATATGGCAGTAAGGTTCATGAAATGCTGTGCTATTATGCAGAATTTAAATTGTACAGCCTTTTATCTTGCAGGGATGGCCACTCTCAAATGTCTTAATCATAGGTTACTGCGACTTTCTCCGTTTCCTATTTCTATCATGTTAAATATTAGCCACTATCAGTATCGACCATCAGTAGGCCTAATAACAACACATATTCAACTGCCAAATTACTGTTAGTTCCCTTTAGTTGGTATAGCCTACATAGCCTTTATATGATTCTTACATGCTTTCCTAACCCAAAACCAATTTAATTACATTGTTTTGCTTACCTTCATTTGCTTCCCCTGTAAACACTGTCACGGCCATGTGGTTGTTGCTGCGGATCATTAGTAACAGTTGTTAATACTCAGAAAAAAACATGTTGACTAATTAAATTGTTATGGAGCGGAGCGTAGATCAAACCATAACAGTTTGACCTCGACGCATTCCGCAGTATTTGGCTGTGTCATCAGAGTTCCATAGTTATTGCTGAAATAGAGGAGGATATAGCCTACTATTGTACACTAATCTCCCCAATATAATTATATGTACACTAATCTTCCAACATTACCATGTGTTATAGAACTGAATATGGCAATTTTCATAATTTATCAAGCCACTGTATTTTTGATTCACCAATATATTTGAAGCATAAAAGGCTCTCCAAACAAGTTTTTTTTTATATGATTCATACATGCTTTCCTAACCCCAAAATGTGCCTAAATAATCTAAAAGATCAAAGTATTTTTTAATCTACCAGTTTGTGTTGAAACTGAGATTTATATGAACATATTTCGATGTCTTTTGATGTATTCTAGTCTGTTAAGAAAATTATAATTGAAGGTACACTGTATTTTAGGGGATTGCTTAAAATAAAGGTACTGAAAACCCTGTTTAATGAAAATCTGTTGGCCAGCAAGTGGGAGGGTTTTCAGTGGTTCAATTACATTTATTCAGAGCACTCAAGGGAACGGTGCCTGCAAAGTCCGTTATGCAACTTCACAAGGTAAGTCTGAATACCAGTCTGAATAATTTCCTAAATCAAAAAACGGTTCCTATGCACATAAAGTAATGAGAGAAACAATGTTTTTTTTCCCACGCATTTACTAACACTAACAAGTTGCTGAACAGGAATATTAAGCTGTTATGGCTCTTAGCTGAGTAAAACCAGACAAAACATCAACGGAAAATACACTGACCTGTCTGGCACACCTTGTTCACTTGATTGTCATTATCTTAATGACTTTACCACTGTTTCCCTAGAAAATGAATCATAAAACCTGCTGGTAAATGGGTAATGGATGAAGGATTTAGGATTTTCACACACTGGATAGTGAACTGTAATCTTTGATAGGATAGGGGACATCTCAAATTACTTAATGTGGAATAGCACACACTGCTTTAATAAACGTTGAGCCAATGTGGAATAGATGTTGAATTGATGATTTTACAGCTGAGTTTTCGTTCCTCACGCTGACGCCTCCTGGCCAGTGTGTTTCCCAGCGTCAGTCATTACCACCCATCACACCACATACAGTTGAGTATGGTATAGAGTTAGCATAGTGTGACATCTGACAGCGGGACGATACAAGAAGATTCAAAAAACACTGGTGGGTATCAGACAGGCTCACCAATTCCTCACTATGGAGATCGCCTCATCCTCTTCCTCTACACTCTTAAAAAAAGGGTTCAACATTTTTTGGGGAGTAAACTTAACCAATACTGCTGGATGTCAACATCCACGTCCCAATACACAGGGCCAATGATTCGGTAGGACAGATTGATAGACTGGAGTGCACTCACAGGACCCTCACCAACATGAAACCACAGGGTGCAGGAAAGCAGGTCCTCTGGCGTCCTTGTCCCCAGGCGGTGATTCTCATCCTCGACCAGGAGATGGTGGGGTTATGAAGTTGGAGCCACGGGACTCAGAGGATGACTTTATGTACAGGTGTGGTGGTTATGAGGAAGGGAAGGCTTTCCTGGTGCATGGGTCCCACAGTGAGGGTGAGTGGTGCTGGGATGTGTGTAATTGTGCCGGATTCCAATGGTAGGATATCCAGGGCTTGGACAGGAAAAGGAGAGGAGAGCGGGTAGGAAGTTAAGTTCAGGGAGGATGCCAGGGCCTGGTCGATGAAGTTCCCAGCGGCACCGGAGTCCACTAGAGCTGTAGAGACACTTGAGGGACAGCCAGTGAAAAGGGTTTGGTTGAAAACTATAATATTGAAATACTCACACCTACACTGGTAGATGGAAGGTCACGGGACCACTCCTCTGCTCTAGTGGACCCCAGGTTGGGACGCACTGGACACCGCTGAAGCTGGTGCCCCTCCTGGCCGCAATAGGGACAGAGTTCCAGCTGAGGTGTGTGGCTCCTACCGCCATGGGTTCAGGCTCTGCCTCAGGACAAAGGATGGAGGCGAGTGACGAGGTGGACACTGGCGCTCCCGAAGAAGGTTATCCAGATGGATAGCCATCGCAATGAGAGCGTCCAAGAATATGCCAACCAATTCTGAACCTCCTCGCGCAGTCCACTGCGGAATAGAGAGCTGAGCGCCGGCTCATTCCATCCGCTGAAGGCTGCCACAGTCCTACAGGTGAGTGCGTACCCCGCAACATTCTGGGCACCCTGCTGGAGTTGGAAAAGTCCCTCACCTCCCTCTCTGCCCTCTGAAGGATGGTCAAACACCGTCCTGAACAGAGCCATGAGTCTCTCATAGGAACACAGCTCCTCCCTTCCTCTCTCCCAGACGGCTGTAGCCCACTCCAACGCCCATCCGGTCAGCAGGGAAGGGAAGACCCCCATGAAATGGACAAAAATGAATGGCAACATATTGCCATTGGAACAAACATACACACGATGGAAAAGAGTGCCCAAATGTACGCCATTTCAATCATTTCTTATGGCAAACGGCATACGGCAAATGCCAAGTGTAATAACTCAAAATTACTATAGGTGGCGAGCGCGTTCCAACGGGGCAAAACATATTGCAAATGTACATGAAGACAAGACCCAAGGGTCAAATTTGGACATTTCAAAAAAATATCAAAATACCTACGCCCCTAAAAAGTGCTTTCTGGGCGTTTTTGCGATTCTAACGATAGTTTTGATAATAACACGATATAAGATGTGTATAAACATACCCTTGTCTAATTTTATTAATATAGTTTTATAAATTTTTATACAAAATTTTTGTCCATAAGGCCTATGTTTTGTCCATTTGCAATATGTTACCATAGGAAGTCAAAGTCAATGTCCATTTGCAATATGTTTTGTCCATTTGCAATATGTTACCATAGGAAGTCAAAGTCAATGTCAAAGCCATTTTCATATATCGTCATAGGAAGTCGGCTTCGAACCCAAAAGTCAGTGAGCAATGTCCAAATGGCATTTAAACTGACAAAATGATATATATCACTATGTTAAGCCCTCAATCGTCCTATAGGGTCTATTTTTTGAAAACGTCCAAAATGACAAGGGGTGCCCCCATTGGGATGGCCACAGGTGGGGGTGCTCCCTAACCAGCCAGGGATACCTTGCACCCTCCTAAAGACATTAATATTTAAAATATGCTCATGGTTACCCGTTTCAATTACCAAGTACACGGTTGTCAATTTGCAATGTCTTACAATGGGCATTTACCCTCACAAATTTGACAGGCTCCGAAATACTGCAGAAATGCCAAATTGACTGGCCCATTGAACTCGGGATGGCCGGGAAGTGATCATGGTTCCTCTCCATCGCTCGTTGGTGTTGATTTCAACATGTCAAATTCGTGACGTTAAAAGCCCATTGAAACATATTGCAAATGTACAGTGAAACATATTGCAAATGTACAGTACATTTACCAGGTCCATATTTTCAAAAGGGTTTTAAATGACTTTAGGGGGCTGCTCCTGGTCCATGATCCATATGGGAGCATCCCACTAAGGCCCTAAGTCAGTGGGAGAAGCCCCTACTCATTTATGGAGGTTTTCAAAAAATGTTCAAAAAGATGACAGAGTCCACACTCTCTTCCATTGCTTTGTACAGTACATTTGCAATATGTTTCACTGTACATTTGCAATATGTTTCAATGGGCTTTTAAAATCACGAATATGACAAGCTCTAAAATCCTGCAGGAATGGCCAATTGACTGCCCGTTGATCTCGGGATGGCCAGGATTGATAGTGGTACCTGTCCATAGCTCGTTGGTGTTGATTTCAACATGTCAAAAAAAAGCCCATTGAAACATATTGCAAATGTACAGTGAAACATATTGCAAATGTACAGTACATTTGCAATATGTTTCAATGGGCTGTTAACATCACGAATATGACAAGCTCTAAAATACTTCAGGAATGGTCAATTGACTGCCCGTTGATCTCGGGATGGCCAGGATTGATAGTGGTACCTGTCCATAGCTCGTTGGTGTTGATTTCAACATGTCAAAAAAAGCCCATTGAAACATATTGCAAATGTACAGTGAAACATATTGCAAATGTACAGTACATTTGCAATATGTTTCAATGGGCTGTTAACATCACGAATATGACAAGCTCTAAAATACTGCAGGAAAGCCCAATTGACTGCCCGTTGATCTCAGGATGGCCGGGCTTGACGGTTTTAACTTATTGCAAATGGACAAAAGTCTGCCATAAAGTCACTATAATGAAAACGTAAAAGACCTAGTTACGTTCTAGTTGCGGATCCAGTTCCGGCGTTATGTGTCGGCCTATCTGGGCGACCCCAAATCCCGAGTTTAGGCTCGATAGGTCATTCAGAGCCCGAGCAGCGACCTTAATTGGTGCTGAAAATCCACGTTTTCCGGGCGTTGCTACGGGGTCCTTGAATGAGCTATCGGAGAGAAACGTTAGGGTCCGTCTCTATGGGCCGAGGCAGTTCTAATGCACCTAGCCTTGTGTCTCTGGGACTTTTAGAAATTTTGTCATTTTCGTGATGTAAAATGAATTGAAAATATTGCAAATGTACAAGGCTGTTTCTCGGCCTGTGAACCTTCTAGAGCCCCATAACTCACCGTGCACTATCGACATAAGCTCTAGAAAAGGGTTCTAAAGTTTCAGAGCTCTAGGTCTGACGGTTCTTTAATAGTTCGAACGAAAGTAACTATTGCAGGCAGTGTGTGTCTGTAAGCCCCACACTATGTCACTCCCCATGGACTGTGTGCATGTGTGAGTTTTTCAAGGGATTCTGATGGGAGAAATGACTGATTTACAGTTCATTGGGGTTGCCTAATCACACATGTGAAGTTTTGGAAAGATGTGACCTTTTTAACCCTTCGAAACAGACACTGTGACCCCAATTTAAGGCACATCCGGTTGTCACAGGAAGCTGTAGGTAGACACATATCCTCATTGGGGTAGGCTTTTACAGAACCCTGAGTTTTAAGTCTGTAAGTTAAGAACTGACTGATGCACACTGGTTTGAAAGTCTGTTTTTCACCAACAGCAGGTTGGGTACTGTAAAACACCTTTTGGGTGATTTTAACAACTTCCGGTTGCTCCAGGAAGCTTAGAATCAACACAGGTAGACCTCATAGTGGCCTGATGGATTGCCATCAAAGACAGGTTCATAAGACATTCATAACCCACATAGGCACCAGGTTGAATTTAGGCGAGCAGGCAATGTATTCCTATGGGGAGAGATGTCATAGCAAACGGTTTGATGTAAATACCCTGTTTTCACTGTTAAGGGTTAATGCCACATGGTCATGGTTAGGCTTGCACAGATCGGGAGGTCCTAAGGAACGCTCCTGAAGTCGAATCGTGCTTCTAACCCAAACGGTTCTGCCGCTGTCACCCAAAAGCAACTGAAATTTAGGGCCAGGCTTCATTTTGGGCCTACTTTTTGGCACGGTTGCTGCGGTCAGACCGAGTGAGCTACGGTCAAGCGGGGCATCTCGTTGAACTCGGCAAGGCCTAGAGACTATGGTGATGCCATTGCAGGCCCTTTGTGTCTTTAAGACCCACACTGTGTCACTCCATCCCATATCTGTGTTTGTGTGTGTAACCCACATAGGCACCAGGTTGAATTTAGGGGGAGCAGGCAATGTATTCCTATGGGGAGAGATTTCATAGCAAACGGTTTGATGTAAATACCCTGTTTTCACTGTTAAAGGTTAATGCCACACAGTCACGGTTAGGCTTGCTCAGATCGGGAGGACCTTAGGAACATTCCTGAAGTTGAATTGTGCTTCTAACCCAAACGGGTCTGCCGCTGTCACCCAAAATCAGCTGACATTTAGGGCTAGGCTTCATTTTGCGCCTACTTTTTTGCACGGTCTATGAGGTCAGAGCGAGCTACAGTCAAGTGGGGCGTCTCGTTGAACTCGGCACGGCCTAGAGACTATGGTGATGCCCTTTTTAGTGTTGATTTCAGTCTGTCATTTTGGTGATGTTTCAGCCCTATTCAAACATATTGCAAATGTACAAAAGTCAACGAGCAAGTCAGCGTCAATCAATCAATTAGATATCATTCTGACACCAAACTGATAAAAACTGACACCAAACCCACTTTTCCCATCTCATTTAGAAGCCAACAATCACATATATCAGGGCAGGCTCAAAATTCTGTTTAAATCATAGTAAAAATGTAAAACACCTAGTTACGTTCTAGTTGCGGGTCCAGTTCCGACATTATGTGTCGGCCTAGCTGAGGCGACCCCGAATCTCAAGTTTCTGGCTCGATAGGTCATTTGGAGTCCGAGCAGCGACCTTAATTGGTGCTGAAAATCCACGTTTTCCGGGCGTTGCTACGGGGTCCTTGAATGAGCTATCGGACAGAAACGTTAGGGTCCGTCTCTATGGGCCGAGGCGGTTCTAATGCACCTAGCCTTGTGACTCTGGGACTTTTAGAAATTTTGTCATTTTCGTGATGTAAAAATGAATTGAAAATATTGCAAATGTACGAGGCTGTTTCTCGGCCTGAAAACCTTCTAGAGCCCTGTAGCTCACCGTGCACGATCAACTAAAGGTCTAGAATGGGTTTCTAAAGTTTCAGAGCTCTAGGTCTGACGGTTCTTTAATAGTTCAAACAAAAGTAACTATTGCAGGCAGTGTCTGTCTGTAAGCCCCTCACTGTGTCATTCCCCATTGACTGTGCATGTGTGTGATTTCAGAAAATCACAGAAAATCACAGAAATCACGTAGAGCTCCGAAACCCACTTTAACGGATCCGTCTGAACAAGCAGCATCTGGATCCATAACTTTTTTGGGGAAAAAAAATATTTTTCTCAACATTACGAATTGGACATTTGACAATTAATCGAAAATTAAAAGAGATAAATGTCTGGTTCTTTTTCCTTACACAGTAGGTTCATGTACTTTGACGTAAAGCTGTCAAATTAGTGCTCTATTTCCATTTTCACCTTTAATCCCAGAAAATGGGCCTTATCTCAAAAACCGTGAGTCCCTGACGCCATTCTGTTTCGGGGCCAACTGCCCATTATGCCAAACCCATGCCCACCAAGTTTCATCTTCGAACTCTTTTCGGTTTAGGAAAAAAAGCCAGGTCAATTAGGTGTATGTTTTGTACATTTGCAATATGAAGGCATTCGCCATCTGGTGGGATTAACATGAAGGGCGGAAAAATGAAAAAAATGGAAATGACCATGGCAACCTGGGATCTCTCGGTGGTGGGTGCCCCCGTCTGATAGGCGAAATAGAGGGAGGCACTGGAGTAGGTAGCCACGGAATTTCGATGGAGTACCATCATACTTCTCTGGAAGGGACAGTCAGGCATCGCTGGCCTGGGCGGACGGCTGGGTAGGCTGAGGGACTGGCTCACTGTGACGAACCGTGTTAGGAGGCCCTGCGTCAGAGGTATGGAGAACCTCGCTGGTATTGTCGAGGTGGTGGAGAACGCGGAGGACCTCCTGGTCGTAGTGTAGGTGGAGTAGATGACCCTGTTCCTTGACCGCCCGTTTTCTTCTGTTGCTTCCTTTTTTTTCCATAATTCTGTAACACATACGCAGAGAGTCAGGAAGCAGGTTCAGAAAATGAGTTTAATAAAAGGAAACATGAAGATAAACAAAACAGGAGTAGCATACTGAACGTAAACAAAACCAAAACTGTCTGAAGACTGAGGCTCCTGATGGCTAAATATAGGGCAAGTAATTAAGGTAATGATGAGGTCCAGGTGTGCATAACGATTGAGAGCAGGTGAAATTTTGTCAGCCAGTGATGTCAAGCAAATAACTGACGGTCTCACGGTAATTGACCGTTAATTAACATAAACACGTTTAGCTTCTCCTGGTTTCCACGCATAGCCTACAAGCCACTGATGCAGACCTTTGGAACACCTATGTTTTAAAAAGTCTAATATATCAATATAATATAGCCTACACCATCACAATATATCCATTATGTAGGTCTAAAGAAACATGATATGAGGAAAATGTAGTCTATTTTAGAAGAACAGAATAGCATATTCTGAGTTGTCCTCATGTTAGGCCCAGATCTGTCTAATCCATATGACTGTGGGCTACGCTAGTTTTTTTTGTAACAGTATTTTTTATTGGAATTTCACAATTTTCATCCATATTAAGAGATACAATAACAAGGACAAAGCAAAAACAGCACTCCCTTACACATACATACAAACATACATATACACACACATATACACATACACACACACATACATATACACACATACATACATACACACATACACACACCATCTTCCTCTCCCCGCTCTGCGCTTCTCTCACCCCATCCCCATCATTGAGTCCTTCAATACATGCATTTTAAACAAACATACAAACGGTCAGCCATCGCTCATCCATATATTTATATGTACACATACTCGTATTCATTCCTTTACTCTTGTGTGTATAAGGTAGTTGTTGTGAATTTGTTAGATTACTTGTTAGATACTACTGCATGGTCGGAACTAAAAGCACAAGCATTTTGCTACACTCGCATTAACATCTGCTAACCATGTGTATGTGACAAATAAAATGAGATTTGATTTGATTTGAAATAAAAAAAGAAAAGAAAAAATAAAGAAAAAAGCTCAGTTTAAACCAAGAAGTTAGGTCCCACACATGGAACGTACAGAGTAATTCTGAAATAAAAAGATCACCACCATTCTAAGAGAATCTTTGCAGCATAATAGCTGATACCTCAGGTTCTAGATAATTTAGATACGGTTCCCATACCTTGTAGAACTGGTCTGTTTTAGAGTGCAATGTACATGTCAGATATTCCAGTGGCACCTATTCAAATAGTATCTTATGCCAATCTTTAATAGAAGGAACCTTATCATTAATCCACTGTAAGAGGATGTTTTTCCTCGCTGCGAAAGTCAGGATGTTGTAAAGCCTCCTCTTACCCACAGAGGTAACATGCCTACTGGGGAGACCTAACAGCAAGGAAACTGGGTCCAATTCTAGATCAACCCCTAGGATCTTTTCAATTTCTTGCAGAACACCAGACCAGTATCTTTGTATTTTGGAACATGACCTTAAACAATGTGTTAGGGTGCCTGTGTCAGCTTTACATTTAAGACACTGAGGAGAAGAAGAAGAGGGGCTAAAAGCATGTCTGCGGTTTGGGGATATATGCAATCTGTGTATTATTCTTAACTGGATTGCTCTAGTACGATTACATATAGATATTGTTTTTGCATATCTCCAAATGTCCTCCCACATCTCTTCGGCAATAGTAACAGACAGTTCTTTCTCCCACACTTGTTTCACCCTCTGTGTGTCGACAGCAGAAAATGACCTTAAAGCATCATAAAACAGACTTACAGACATTTTCCTTTGTGGGAGAAAAAGCATTCTTTCAATGACAGACACATCAGGGTAGCTAATTAAGGTGGTGCTCTTCAAAATATAGTGTCTTACTTGTAGAAAGCTGAAAAAGTCCTGCTTTGGGAGTTGATATTTCTCAACCATCTGCTCAAATGACAATAAAATCTTATCAGCAGTCTGCGTATGCCCTTATTAAGCCAAAAGTTAAAGCCAGCGTCCAGCAATTCCGGACCAAAATCTGGGTTGTTAAGAATTGGGGTAAGCGCAGAGGTTAGCTTGGACCTTCCCAAAAAACGTTGAACTGACCTCTTACTCTTACTCTTACTACATACTTTGAATGTGTTAAGTGTAATGGAATTACTGCAGTGATCTTTTACAGACTTGAAACTTCTGAAAAATAAGAGATCCTGTAAGGGGTATTTTGAAAAAGAAGTCTCAATGTCTAACCAAATAGAGGAGTCATCATTTGTGATCCAGTCAGAAATATAACATAGTTGGGCACATCACTGATAGAACCCAATATTGGGCAGATCCAAGCCGCCCATGGAGCTTGGCAACTGCAATATTGCCATTTTAAGTCTTGGCTTGCGTTTACTCCATATAAAGGAACTTAGCCATCCATTTACATCCTTTATTACCTTATTGGAGAGTAAGACTGGGATCATTTGGATTGGGTAAAGTAGTCTAGGTAAAATGTTCATTTTCAAGAGGGATATTCTACCCAACCATGAAATGGGAAGAGAGGTCCAGTATTCCAGATCCTGTCTTATTGTATCAAACAAGGGAACATAATTGGCTTTGTACATTTGCTGGAATTTAGGAGTTACAAATATACCCAGGTACGTGAAACCTGAGGGAGACCATTTAAAATGAAAGGGGGGGAAAGTATTAGGTACAGAATGAAGGTTACCAAGTGGCATAGCCTCTGATTTAGTTAAGTAAATCTTGTAGCCCGAGAATTCACTGAATAATTCAATAATATTAACAAGAGACGTAATTGAAGTCTCGGGGCTAGAGATGAATATCAGGACATCATCAGCATACAAGCTTATTTTATGGTGAACGTCACCAATGAGCAGCCCCTGTATAGCAGGCGTTACTCTGATGGTCTCGGCCAGTGGTTCCATAGCGAGTGCAAATAGGAGAGGGGACAAAGGACAGCCCTGTCTGGTACCTCTATGTATAGAGAAGCTATTTGACCTTAGTCCATTAGTAAGGACAGCAGCCTGAGGATCATCATATAACATTTTCACCCATTTTATAAAGTTGTCCCCTAGACCAAATTTAGTCAGAGCAAAGAATAAGTAAGACCATTCCACATGGTCAAATGCTTTCTCAGCATCTAGGGAGAGCACAAGGCCATCCATAGCACTTCTTTGGTAGGCTTGAATGACATTATTAAGGAGCCGCCTGACATTGTTACATGACTTTCGGCCCTTGATGAAGCCACTTTGAAGACTCTGGGCATTTTCCCTTTTTTAGAATAAGTTATATGTTGGCAACCCTCAGTGTTTGAGGGAGCTGGTCATTTAAAAATTAGTGGTTAAACATATCACGCAATGGCTCAAGGATCAGGCAATGGAACTCCTTTTAGAACTCACTACAAAACCAGTCTGGTCCTGGGGCCTTACCATTTTGCAGATTCTTAATTGTGAACATTATCTCTTCCTCGGTAATAGGGGCATTAAGGAGAGATCTCTGTTCTTCAGAGTGGGGAGCTCAATCTTAGAAAAGAAGTCCTCCATTAATTTGGGTGCATCATTTGTCAGTTCTGAGGTATAAAGATTTGCATAAAATTTCTTAAATGAGTCACTTATCAATTTATTTTCATATAAATTATTGCCATCAGAATCAGTAATCGTAGCAATTGACTGTGAGTGTCCGGGTCTTAGACTTATGTTTGGCCACTAGAGGTCCCCATTGCATCTCTTGTTAGTTTTCAGTCTCTGTCATTAGGTCTTATTGTTGTCACCTGTGCCTTGTTCTCTGTTTGTGTATTTAAGTTACCCTTCTCCTGAGTACTTTGCTGAGTGTTTCCAATGCCATGACTGTGTCTAGGTCATTCCCGTGCTGTGTCTCCTTTGGAGCGTTCTTATTCTACTTCGTGTACCTGGTAGGGTTCCTTTGTTTTGTTTTATTTACTTTTGCTATTTGACATTTTTGGAGTACTCACTGTTCTTTGTGAATCTTTTTTGTAATTCCTTTTGGATTATCTTTGGACTTTTTGTTTTCACTTTTTGGAACCATTGTCAAACCTTTTTTGGGAAGTTTTTTTTTTTTTTGTTTCTTTTTGGTTACATCCTAGGAATGTTTGGACGTTGAATAAAAAGAGTTGAAGACATTTCCCAGGACTGTCATCTGGTTTTCTGCATTTGGGTTCACCTTTCTGACTGTTCAAGTTTTCACACTAGTCCTAACCCTGAGGCCTGACAGTGAGTCAGCTCTCTTTTTAGGTAGGTACGCCAAGTACTTTCCTGGTTTATCTCCATGTTCATATAGCTTTTGTCTGACAAATCTCATTTTCTTTTCTGCGTCCTATGTTAGGAGAGAGTCCAACGTTGATCTAAGGACTGATATTTCCTTTAATAGGGCGGGCTACGCTAGTAAATTAGTAGACAAGATTTGCTTAGAATTCCATGGCATTATTTTATAGTATGAAGAGTACAATTGAACATAGCTGAATAAAATAAAGGATAATTTTTTTCCAAACGATTTGAGGGAGTATGCACATGTGGCTATTCTGTGAGCGGTTAACAAAGAAACAGCTACTCCTATATGCTTAATTTAGAGTTATGTAACTTTAGTTGTGATACAAATGTTGGACTATATGTTTAGATGTTTTAATACAATAAATTGCATGAAAGGCATGAGCTCTGCTTTGTTTTTTGCGCAGGCTGTACACACTTCATCAGTCTCATTCACAATTTAACAAGCACTTGATAATGCCTCGGATTTCCTGGCTGCATCTTTTGTGTGGCCGTAATGCCCTCTAACTAAATCCATGCCTTTTGCCTTCTCCAGGTTGCATGCTGAATCACCTCTCAGTCACATGGCTCTCAGTCACGGGATTGGGTCTTTCTCACAGGCTACAAGTGAAGACAGACACATCCGGGACGCAACTGCGCGCGTCCTTATCCAATTCCGTGGCACATATTGAAGATATTGGAAGAACTGTCCACATTTACTTTTCGTCAGCCAACAAGATGAGTAGGCCTAACGAACAGCAAAAGCACTAGCCTATGTCAACCTACTATCACCCATAGTACAAAAGTTTACCTATTCTGTGGGAGAAATAAATATTTCAAACAGTCTGGGACAGTTGTGGGATGCGATAGATCCCAAATTAATACAACCATGAGATGAGAACGTTTAGCTTAAAATGTTGATAAACTACTAGGCTTTTTCTTCACATTACAAGCGCAGCAATGCGCACACGGCAGTAGGCTATAAGCGTGAATGCTCCATTGGCAAGAAAACACAATTCTCAAAAGTGACCACAAATGCGATTGTGCATATCCAAGATGGCGTAGCAGTAGGATGTGTGTGTTTGTCCTTGTCTTATCCCGTGTCTTATCCCGTGTAAATAGCCGGTCTTCTTCGTATGTATCTTAATCTCAATTTCTATCTACGAACTAAATATACTTTCCTGCAACCCGCCTCACCCAACGTGGTACAGTTTGTGGGCACTGCTATTTTTATTCCTTATAACTGGAACTTCAATCAGGAGCTAGCCAGCCAACTAGCTACTAGTCTTTGTTAGCCACGGCTAGCGGTCTTCACCTTTTTCTTGGTTCTTTTGCCAATTGGCCTGGACCCTTTATTGTCGACACGGAGCACCGCTGATCCATCACAACTGGACTGCCGACGTGATCGCCCGATGCGTTCTCAACAGGCTATTCTGTTACGATGTCACCGAAGAACCATCTACTAACCTCGGCCCGCTAGCTTTTCTGAACGCTGTGTCCCCTGCTCGCCTAGCGTAGTAGTGACTACCGAACAACATCGTGACTCACCTATTGCTGCTCTTTTGACCCTATGATCACTCGGCTACACAGCTGATGCCCCCTGGACTGTTTCAATAACACAGTACCTCATTTTGTTTACCTGTCGGTCCAAGCCTCGAACTCAGGTCCTGTATGTACCTACCTGACCCGCTCTTCCCATTCATCGCCATTTACCCCTTGATGTCTTAGCTCTCCTGATCAACACCTGTGTTTGCTTTATGCCTCTCTCTAATGTCAATATGCCTTGTCTACTGCTGTCTTGGCTAGTTTTTACTGTTTTATTTCACTGTAGAGCCCTCAGTCCCCCTCAAAATTCCTTAGATAGCTCTTTTGTCCCACCCCACACACATGCGGAGACCTCACCTGGCTTAACTGGTGCCTCCAGAGATGAAACCTCGCTCATCGTCACTCAACGCCTAGGTTTACCTCCACTGTACTCACATCCTACCATACCATTGTCTGTACATTATGCCCTGAATCTATTCTACCACGCCCAGAAATCTGCTAATTTTATTCTCTGTCCCCAACGCACTAGACGACCAGTTCTTACAGCCTTTAGCCGTACTCTTATCCTACTCCTCCGGTGATGTAGAGGTTAACCCAGGCCCTGTAGCCCCCAGTTCCACTCCTATTCCCCAGGCGCTATCCTTTGTTGACTCGTGTAACCGTAAAAGCCTTGGTTTCATGCATGTTAACATCAGAAGCCTCCTCCCTAAGTTTGTTTTATTCACTGCTTTAGCACACTCCACCAACCCTGATGTCCTAGCCGTGTCTGAATCCTGGCTTAGGAAGGCCACCAAATATTCAGAAATTTCCTACAACATTTTCCTACAACATTTTCCGCCAAGATAGAACTGCCAAAGGGGGTGGAGTTAGCCTGCAGAGTTCTGTCATGCTATCCAGGTCTGTGCCTACTTTTAAAAAATTCTCACTGTTGCTGCTTGTTATAGACCCCCCTCAGCCCCAGCTGTGCCCTGGACCCCGTATGTGAATTAATTGCCCCCCATTTATTTTCAGAGTTTGTACTGTCAGGTGACCTAAACTGGGATATGCTTAACACCCTGGCCGTTCTATAATCTAAGCTAGATGCCCTCAATCTGACACAAATTATCAAGGAACCTACCAGGTACAGCCCTAAATCCGTAAACACGGGCACCCTCATAGATATCATCCTGACCAAGCTGCCCTCTAAATACACCTCTGCTGTCTTCAACCAGGATCTCAGTGATCATTGCCTCATTGCCTGTGTCCGTGATGGGTCTGCGGTCAAATGACCACCCCTCATCACTGTCAAACGCTCCCTAAAACACTTCAGCAAGCAGGCGTTTCTAATCGAATTGGCCCGGGTATCCTGGAAGGATATTGACCTGATTCTGTCAGTAAAGGATGCCTGGTTATTATTTAAAAGTGCTTTCCTCACCATCTTAAATAAGCATGCCCCGTTAAAAAAAATATAACTAAGAACAGATATAGCCCTTGGTTCACTCCAGACTTGACTGCCCTTGACCAGCACAAAAACATCCTGTGGCGTACTACATTAACATCAAATAGCCCCCGCAATATGCAACTTTTTAGGGAAGTTAGGAACCAATTTACACAGGCAGTTAGGAAAGCAAAGGCTAGCTTTTTCAAACAGAAATTTGCATCCTGTAGCACAAACTCCAAAAAGTTCTGCGACACTGTAAAGTCCATAGAGAATAAGAGCACCTCCTCCCAGCTGCCCACTGCACTGCGGCTAGGAAACACTGTCACCACCGATAAATCTACGATAATCGATAATTTCAGTAAGCATTTTTCTACGACTGGCCATGCTTTCCAACTGGCTACCCCTAAACCGGTCAACAGCTCTGCACCCCCCACAGTAACTTGCCCAAGCCTCCCCCATTTCTCCTTCACCCAAATCCAGATAGCTGATGTTCTGAAAGAGCTGCAAAATCTGGACCCCTACAATTCAGCTGGGATAGACAATCTGGACCCTCTCTTTCTAAAATTATCTGCCTCAAATGTTGCACCCCTATTACTATCCTGTTCAACCTCTCTTTCGTGTCGTCTGAGATCCCTAAGATTGGAAATCTGCAGCGGTCATCCCCCTCTTCAAAGGGGGAGACACTCTAGACCCAAACTGTTACAGACCTATATCTATCATACCCTGCCTTTCAACAGTCTTTGAAAGCCAAGTTAACAAACAGATCACCGACCATTTTGAATCCCACCGTACCTTCTCCACTATGCAATCTGATTTCCAAGCGGGTCATGGGTGCACCTCATCATAACCGCCATCGATAAAAGGCAATACTGTGCAGCCGTTTTCATCGACCTGGCCAAGGCTTTCGACTCTGTCAATCACCGCATTGTTATCGGCAGACTCAACAGCCCTGGTTTCTCAAATGACTGCCTCGCCTGGTTCACCAACTACTTCTCAGATAGAGTTCAGTGTGTCAAATCAGAGAGCCTGTTGTCCGGACTTCTGGCAGTCTCTATGGGGGTGCCACAGGGTTAAATTCTCGGGCCATGCTCTTAAATGCAAGTAAAACTAAATGCATGCTCTTCAACCACCCGCCCGCCCGTCCAGCATCACTACTCTGGACGGTTCTGTCTTAGATTATGTGGACAACTAAAAATACGTAGGTGTCTGGTTAGACTGTAAACTCTCCTTCCAGACTCACATCAAACATCTCCAATCCAAAATTAAATCTAGAATTGGCTTCCTATTTCGCAACAAAGCATCTTTCACCCATGCTGCCAAACATACCCTCCTACCGATCCTTGACTTCGGTGATGTCATTTACAAAATAGCCTCCAATACTATACTCAACAAATTGGATGCTTTATCTTGGCCAAGTCGCAATTGTAAATGAGAAATTGTTCTCAACTTGCCTTCCTGGTTAAATTAAGGTGAAATAAAAAAATTAAAAAATGAAGAGGCGCTGTTGCGCCTTCTTCTCACTGTCCGTGTGGGTGGACAATTCCTTCAACCTCGTGGCTTGGTTTTTGCTCTGACATGCACTGTCAACTGTGGGACCTTATATAGACAGGTGTGTGCCTTTCCAAATCATGTCCAAACAATTGAAATTACCACAGGTGGACTCCAATCAAGTTGTAGAAACATCTCAAGGATGATCTATGGAAACAGGATGCACCTGAGGTCAATTTCGAGTCTCATAGCAAAGGGTTTGAATACTTATGTAAATAATAAGTTTTTTATTTTTAATACATTTGCAAACATTTCTACAAATCTGTTTTTGCTTTGTAATTATGGGGTATTGTGTGCAGATTGATGAGGAAAACAATTAATTTAATTTGTTTTAGAATAAGGCTGTAACGTAACAAAATGTTGAAAAAGTCAAGAGGACTGAATACTTTCCGAATGCACTGTATCTGAACTAACATCTATCTGAGTGTTAATGATATAAGAACAAACATTATGAATTTACTGAACATACATTTAATATTGTTTGTGTATGGTTCAAAAGTCAAAACGCATGTTGCCGTTCTTTATTACTGAAGTAGAATGCGGTTCTTATCCACTTACACAAAACCACAAGGAGTCAGTAGAAACCACATTTGTTTAAGCAAGTCAGCCATGTCAGCTTTGGTTTTTAAAAGGCAGCAATGAGGCTGAATAAACTCTTTCGCTGCCCAACGAGGCTCTGCTGATAGCCAGGTGTAGCAGTGGTAAGGATTCACTCCATAGTGCTGAAAGGAAAGCTCCGCTGTCAGGACAGCTTTATAACCATAACAGTAACAGTTTGTGGGCACCGTTTGTCACCGTTATAATGCAATTAATGTATTGTTCAGTGTTGTTGTGTAGTGGCTTTGCTGGCATGCAGCTAGAATATTTTTTTTGCGTTTGCCCCACCAAGATTTATATGCTAAAATTGCCACTGACTGTAATGTGTACAGTATTATTTGGCCTGTTGCTACTCCTTGTCTGTGCACCCCATTGCTGACAATCAGTTGCACAAAAACAGCAAGCATGAACACCCTTATCTCAGTAGCTCTTTGTGTGTGCAATTGAATCGTCTGGCATCATAACTTTCAACATAATTTTTTTCACTTTGTCATTGTCACTCCTCATTCCGGTAGAACATTAATGAAAGATTTCCATGGAAGTTGGCGTCACTCAGAATAAATTGGATTGCAGCTACACTACCGGTCAAAAGTTTTAGAACACCTACTCATTCAAGGGTTTTTCTTTATTTGTACTATTTTCTACATTGTAGAATAATAGTGAAGACATCAAAACTATGAAATAACACATATAGAATCATGTAATAACAAAAAAAAAGTGTTAGACAAATCAAAATATATTTGTGATTTTTCAAATAGTCACCCTTTGCCTTGATGACAGCTTTGCAAACTCTTGGCATTCTCTCAACCAGCTTCATGAAATAGTCACCTGGTATGCATTTCAATTAACAGGTGTGTCTGGTAAAAGTACATTTGTGGAATTTCTTTCCTTCTTAATGCGTTTGAGCCAATCAGTTGTGTTGTGACAAGGTGGGGGGGTATACAGAAGATATCCCTATTTGTGTTTATTTATAAAGTGTTGGTCACATTTTTCATGAGTAAACATTTCCATATGCACAAAAAGCTTATTTCGCTTCAATTTTGTGCACAAATTTGTTTACATCCCTGTTAGTTAGCATTTCTCTTTTGCCCAAATTATTCATCCACCTGTCAGGTGTGGCATATCAAGAAGATGATTCAAAGCATGATCATTACACAGGTGCACATTAAAAGGCCACTCTAAAATGTGAAGTTTTGTCACACAACGGAAGGCCTCAGATGTCTCAAGTTTTGAAGGAGTGTGTAATTGGCGTGCCGACTGCAGGAATGTCCACCAGAGCTGTTGCCAGAGAATTTAATGTTGATTTCTCTAGCATAAGCCGCCTGCAACATCGTTTTTAGAGAATTTGGCAATACATCCAACCGGCCTCACAACTGCAGACCATGTGTAACAAAGGCAGCCCAGGACATCCACATCCAGCTTCTTCATCTACGGGATTGTCTGAGACTAGCCACCTGGACAGCTGGTGAAACTGAGGAGTATTTATGTCTGTAATAAAGCCCTTTTGTGGGGGGAAAACTCCATCTGATTGGCTGGGCCTGGCTCCCCAGTGGGTGGGCCTGGGAGGGCATGGGCCCACCCACTTGGGAGCCAGTCCCACCCACTGGGGAGCCAGGCCCAGCCAATCAGACTGAGTTTTTAGAGGGAGACAGAGAGAACAGTCTCATTCGGTTGCATGAATGTAAGATCATAGTTTGGGGGTGCTGTCTTTTATTTTATATATATATACTTTATATATACTTATACAAATATTTTTGCTCGCGCTATATCTGTCAGCTAATACAGCACTATTACAGCACTATGTCAGCTAATACAGCACTATATACAGCCCATATGTTATTTCTATATTTTTTTTTCGTTCTATTTTTCAGGAGGTGCTGCAGCACCGTCAACACCTCTACTTCTCGCAGCTATGCGTAAGATTCACCATAATGGGTATCTGTTTGAACAGATATACACTCCATGCAAGATATACACTTGCACTTTCAGTAAAAATCTGTATCTATTTAGCTGCAAATATTAACAGAGCAGGCCAATTACCTAAATACCAAAAACCTTGACTTAATAGTGGGTTAATTAGAATGGTATTCCTTTACTTATTACTGTAGGTAATTTGTAACTAAATATCTGCACCTAAATTATCAATCAATCAAATGTATTTATAAAGCCCTTCTTACATCAGCTGATGTCACAGAGTGCTGTACAGAAACACAGCCTAAAACCAAGCCTAAAATTAACTATTATTTACAATTTGAGTGGAAATAGGATAAAACATGTATTGATAAATAATACACTGTAAAATCAAATTTAACCAAAATTGTACTTAAAACAAATATCCAAAGTTATCTATGAATGTATCTCTTGTGTGTTTTATTGTATCTCAGAGATTAAGTATTATAACAATTATTTGTGTTTCTTATAGCAAAATAATTCAATTTCTGGGGAATTGTCTTTGCTCTGCACATATCTTTCCTTTACGTAATCTATTATATATTTGACATATTTTTAAGCAATTTACACCAAAAGTAAGGTAAGAGACAAAGAAAATCCCTCTAAAAGACGTTTTCTAGATGTTTTGGGGATTTTATATATCTTAATATGCCATGGTAGTTTTAATTTTTATCAGTATCCTCTCATGACTAACCAATAGTGTTTCATCTTATGCTGTGGTCCAAGTTCCGTGTCCCCTTACTGTGTCTTTGCCTAAGAAAGGGTTCACAAAGTTATGTTTTCTGTTATTTACTTCATTTGTTCTTGTGCTCTAAAGCACTGCAGTTTGATTCAATCTCTTCTTTTGTGCTATTAACCCCACTACTCAGTCTTCCAGTGTTACTGATGCAATTTCTATGCTCACAGATCCAAGAGAGCTCGCCATATCTATGTTTCATAACTCTATTTTCAATGGAATGGCTATTCTGTGGTACCAGTCCCTGTCTATCATGTTGTGACAACCAAGATGTATGGCTGTTAAATAGTTGTAATTCTGCACTGTTAAAATGAATAGATGGGAAAATATTTACATTTTTAGGGCTTTCTGAAAATATATGATCCTCATTTAAACATCATAGCCTGTTTTTTATTATGTTGTTCTTTAGTTGCCTGGTTGTACTATGCAGCACTATCAATAAAGATTGAAAGTGAAACATCACTCGTATTAGATTGATTTTATGCATTAAAATATATTGAGGAATTCACAATAGTATCATCATTTTAACTTGGTTATCTCAAAATGATGATGAGGGGCAATATATATTATTTATTATTTGTACCCTTGATAAAAAAAGACTATACAATCAATAATATAATTATAAAAAGGATCAGTGTAGTTATCCTCACACGGGGAGGCTGCCAACAGGGGTACCAATATTTTTCCCCCAATCTTTTGAGACTTGTTAAACAAAACTCCTTCTCTGAGCAATTGTATTAGTATAAAATAATATAATTTACCAATTTTTGAAACATGCAATAGGAAGTTCACATTTTCTGCCTTAAAATTAAATCTAAAAAGGTATTTCATTCGTATCTAGAAGCACACCTGATTTTTTTCCTACAGATCTACACAACCTACTCCACATTTTCAAAATGAAAAAATACATAGAAATGTTTCAAAACAAATACAAAATGAAGTGAAATATCATAACTGGATAAGTCTCCACCCCCCTGAGTTAATACTTGGTGAAAGCACCTTTGGCAGCCATTACAGCTGTGAATCATTTGGAATAAGATTCCACAAACTTTGCACAACTCTTAGGGTAACATATATCCATTGTTTTTGTCAAAATTGCTAAAGTTCTGAGACTGAGACTAGACCACTCAGCAGCACCTCTTGGATAGCCATTCTGGTGTGCCTTTGCCATTAAAATGTGTGTAATTGTCTCGCTGAAAAATAAAACTGTATCCCAGGGTTAGGTTTTCAGAAGACTGAGGCAGGTTTCATCTAACTTTTTACCTGGGGTTTGCTCCTTTCATATTTCCCAAATGGACCCCTAAATTCTTCGCACTTACGGAGATCTGAGATGATTTGATTCGTATAAGGCTTATAAGCAATATGGTGAAACTTCCACTTAGCCTATCAGAGGGCAAGGTGGAGCTATTACCATATTGATTGCAGATGTCTAATATGATCAGATCTCCACAAGTGCATAGGTTATAGGGTCTAGGGGTCCTTTTGGGATTGGGTCCATGTGTTGAATAAAGCCAATCAGGTAGTGGCTGTAGTACATGGCTCTCCATCTCTGTTCCTGGAGAGCTACCTTCCTGCAGGTTTTCACTCCAACCCTAATCTAGCACATCTGATTCTAATAATTAGCTGGTTGATAAGATGAACCAGATTAGTTACAACTGGGGTTGGAGCGAAAACCTACAGGAGGGTAGCTCTCCAGGAACAGGGTTGGAGACCCCTGCTGTAGTATTATTTCATACCTCTAGGTGGGATTGGGTCCATGTGTTGAATAAAGCTAACACTGTGCTACTGTAGGCACCCACACATGATGCCATATAAGTGAATGTAATACTGTGAAGACGCCGTGACTACACTTTTTGTTTTAGACACGAGGGAGTTTTTTCTATTAATTGTTTCTATTATTTTTGTACAATGCTGGTTGTACAAAAAGACTAGGCTATAAAATATTGTATGTGCTATAGCAGGCTATAGGTAGCAGATAAAAGCTTTCCTTGTAGGGAGATGCGCTCGGTAAAAGGTATCGACGTCTCACCCATCGAGCAATGTCTTAACCGCTAAAACATGTTACACTATCACACATTTACACAAACGTGTTGTACTTGCCGAGTTTAAAAAATATATATTTCAGAATACACAATGTGTGCACATCCCGCACCCATTTTCAAATCAAATCAAATGTATTTATAAAGCCCCCCTTACATCAGCTGATGTCACAGAGTGCTGTACAGAGAGTTGAGAGTTGACTCTTCAACACAAAGTGCGCAATAGTCTTTTCCAAGATCTTCAGCCAAATGCCTGTAACTGAAAATATGTGAAAATTACAGTCACAGTCACATCTATCTTTCCCTCTCTCATAAGATCTTACCAAAATCCTCTTAATGTAAGCACTGACAGTTGAGACAGGGGAGAGGGAATCCCAAAATATTCCACCGCATAGTGTGCGCTCCTCTTTCTCTCTCTCTTTCTCTCTCTCCCTCTCTCTCGCTCTTAATTAAATTCAAGTAAATTCAATTCAATTCAATTCAATGGGTTATATTGTACATTAACAAAGCAGGTGAAATAGATAATAAACAAAAGTGAAATAAACCATATAAAATGAACAGTTAACATCACACACAAAAGATCCAAAGGAATATAGCCATATCAAATGTCATATTATGGTTAAATTCAGTGTTGTAACGATGTGCAAATAGTTAAAGTATAAATAGAAAAACAAATTAACATAAATATGGGTAGTGTCTCTCTCCCTCACTTTATCCCTCTCTCTCTCTTTCTCTCTCACGCTCTCTCTCTCTCGCTCTCTCTCCACATGCCAAATTGCAGATATTAAATGCGTGGCGGTGATTCCTCCTCTCTTTTAGGACATATCCTCAACATCACAGCGAAGAGAGAGCCGTGGGCAAATTTTAGAAAACATGAGAAGAAAATCTTAACTGCAGCTGTTGGGGCTGATCGGGCGTAAAGGATAAGTCGAGCCAATATCAGGTAAAGAAACACTGTGCTTTTGAAAGAGAAATGGGTTTCTCGAACAACAAGACCGGAGTAAGGACTGCAAGGTGTGCCCAATGTTACTCATGAGACTTAGCTAAATGTGTGCGTAAATGTACCCATACAGTGCGCCTCCATCATACATGGGCATGAGTGAAAACACTGAATTATTATATTATTCGACCTACCCAACTACAATAGTTATTAATTGCAGTAGAAGTAATACAAATGTAGAAGTAAATTAAAGTCAGTATCAACATTTGCTCTAAATTGTTAATCTCTTTTTTTTCAAACATCAGAAATTACAACGGTTGGTAAAAATATAATCCAATATATTCCAATAAAACACATCTAATTGGTGTTTATTTATTAAGGCTTGGTTAATTGGACATCATGTATTTGAAAATGGCGCAGTGTCTGTATGACCGTCCATCCTCTGCGGATAGTGGTCTGACCAAGGACGTAATCATTTAGCCTATTAGAGGTTGCAGACAATGGACGAAATTAGATTTTTATATATATATATATATATATATATATATATATATATATATATATATATATATATATATATATATATATTGCTTGGGCTTAGTCAGTTCTGAAAACAAATGAGGCATAAACAGACCCAGTGAAGGGCTGCTCACACCTCTGTCTATTTCAGTCATTTTATGACATGATAAATGTACACTGTAAAAAAAATGACCCACGGGCTTAGTAAATATTGCAAAAGAAAATCAATGATTTTTACTTAAAATAATAGGTTTCTGGTTTTACTTACCTTTTTGAATATACTACTTAATTTAAATGTGTTGAAAAAGACTGGCATTTGCAAATACAAATCCAAGGTAATATGTTGCTAAATTTGAACGAATATTTCTAATTATCAACCAACAACTTAAAAATATGGCATTCAAATGATCATTATTGTGTTGGACTGACATGCTAGATCTAGGTATGAACGTCAATTGTGCTTGGAACATTTCAACGGACGTCGTCTTGATCTTTCTCCTCTGGAATGGCCATGCGGCAGGTAAGGACCACATTATGTGGTTTGGATCTCTCTTCACATATTTTCAACGAAATGTCAAAAATATTCGTTAATAATATTCTTCAAGTACGAAAAGCCTTTAGCTAGCTATATTGCCCGAGTACGTTATATATTTGCACGGTGATAAGCTAGCTAATTAGTTAACGGCCATGAAGTCTGTATAGTTAACATTAGCTAGTGGTTGGCATGCTACTAGCTAGTAAGTTAGCAGGGCATTTACTCGCCTCGGCGCTGTTTATAACTTTTTACATTTTTGTGTAAGTTTTATATTAACCAAAATAGCTATGTAACATATTAGCTACCTAGCTTACGAATAAATGCATCATCAGCAAACATTACAGTAGATCTGAACACATGTGCCCCTGCAAGGTATAGTTAATGTTTGCCTTCTAGAAAAAACTACCCAGGAAGACACAGTTAGGAACAATACGTAGCTAGCTAGATAACTACACCTAGCTATCTAACTACACCTGTCCTTGCAGAAACCTTCTTGTTATTCACAACTTGTTCAAGACAGCACTGCAAACGTTGACCTTGTGCAGTAGTTATCTAGTCAACATCTAACAGCCAAACTAGCTAAATGAAATAATTGGGCTGTCTAACTAGTAAGATAGATAACATGCAGCTCTTCCAAGTCGGCTTGGATTTCCGTTTTTTAGCTAGCTAGCTATCTAAAGCTGAAGTCATTTGAGTGTTATTTTCCTGACATTGTCATAGATTTTAATACAACTTCTCTTCTTTGGGTATAGGGATTCACGTATTGAGACGTTCCTGAGTACTGGACATACCATATTTTCCAGAATACATTGACAAGGAATGTCAATATATTCAAATGTCTGTGTGTTTTCATTGTCAGACATAAGGAAGTGGATGGCGGAACATTTTCTACTTTTAAACTCTGACAAAACAGAGATGCTAGTTCTAGGTCCCAAGAAACAAAGAGATCTTCTGTTGAATCTGACAATTAATCTTGATGGTTGTACAGTCGTCTCAAATAAAACTGAAGGACCTCGGCGTTACTCTGGACCCTGATCTCTCTTTTGACGAACATATCAAGACTGTTTCAAGGACAGCTTTTTTCCATTTACGTAACATTGTAAAAATCTGAAACTTTCTGTCCAAAAATGATGCAGAAAAGTTCATCCATGCGTTTGTAACTTCTAGGTTAGACTACTGCAATGCTTTACTTTCCGGCTACCCGGATAAAGCACTAAATAAACTTCAGTTAGTGCTAAACACGGCTGCTAGAATCTTGACTAGAACCCCAAAATTTGATCATATTTCTCCAGTACTAGCCTCTACACTGGCTTCCTGTTGAGGCAAGGGCTGATTTCAAGGTTTTACTGCTAACCTACAAAGCATTACATGGGCTTGCTCCTACCTATCTTTCCGATTTGGTCCTGCCGTACATACCTACACCTACGCTACGGTCACAAGACGCAGGCCTCCTTACTGTCCCTAGAATTTCTAAGCAAACAGCTGGAGGCAGGGCTTTTTCCTATAGAGCTCAATTTGTATGGAATAGTCTGCCTATCCATGTGAGAGACGCAGACTCGGTCTCAACCTTTAAGTCTTTATTGAAGACTCATCTCTTCAGTAGGTCCTATGACTGAGTGTAGTCTGGCCCAGGAGTGTGAAGGTGAACGGAAAGGCACTGGAGCAACGAACCACCCTTGCTGTCTTTGCCTGGCCGGTTCCCCTCCACTGGGATTCTCTGCCTCTAACCCTATTACAGGGGCTGAGTCACTGGCTTACTGGTGCCGTGGCGGAGATCTTGTGGGCTATACTCGGCCTTGTCTCAGGATGGTAAGTTGGTGGTTGAAGATATCCCTCTAGTGGCGTGGGGGCTGTGCTTCGGTAGAGTGGGTGGGGTTATATCCTGCCTGTTTGGCCCTGTCCGGGGGTATCGTCGGACGGGGCCACAGTGTCTCCCGACCCCTCCTGTCTCAGCCCCCAGTATTTATGCTGCAGTAGTATGTGTCGGGGGGCTAGGGTCCGTCTGTTATATCTGGAGTATTTCTTCTCTTATCTGGTGTCCTGTGTGAATTTAAGTATGCTCTCTCTAATTATCTCGCTTTCTTTTTTTTCTTCTCTCTCTCTCTCTCTCTCTCTCTCTCTCTCTCTCTCTCTCTCTCTCTCTCTCTCTCTCTCTCTCGGAGGACCTGCGCATTAGGCCCATTCCTCAAGGCCTACCTGGCCTGATGACTCCTTGATGTCCCGAGTCCACCTGGCCGTGCTGCTTCTCCAGTTTCAACTGTTCTGCCTGTTTTATGAACATTTTAAAATCTTGTCCATGTTCTGTTATAATCTGCACTCGGCACAGCCAGAAGAGGACTGGCCACCCCTCACAGCCTGGTTCCTCTCTAGGTTTCTTCCTAGGTTTTGGCCTTTCTAGGGAGTTTTTCCTAGCCACTGTGCTTTTACACCTGCATTGCTTGCTGTTTGGGGTTTTAGGCTGGGTTTCTGTACAGCACTCTGTGACATCAGCTGATGTAAGGGGGGCTTTATAAATACATTTGATTTGATTAACTCACACAAGGGCTTGTAAGGCCCCATGATTTCCGCAATGCTGAAAACTCAGACGGAATCCTGTTGAATCCAGAAATGTAAACAGAATACAGGTACCCCTCAGACTGGATACACAGGATATTTTTATTACAGTAACCCAACATTAGTGTGAATAATAGGTATTAGATATATACTGTGTTTTTAAATCAACAAAATGGATTGAACACGTTAGGCAACAAAAAGTTAACACGGAATTACAGAAAATAAAACAGCATTTGGGGAAAAGAAGAACAATAATTTCATAGGCCCCTATTAAATCAAATCACATTTTTCACATCCACATGGTAGCAGATGTTAATGCGAGTGTAGCGAAATGCTTGTGCTTCTAGTTCCGACCATGCAGTAGTATCTAACAAGTAATCTAACAAATTCACAACAACTACCTTTTACACACAAGAGTAAAGGAATGAATACGAGTATGTACATATAAATATATGGATGAGCGATGGCTGACCGGCGTAGGCAAGATGCAGTAGATGGTATAGAGTACAGTATGTACATATGAGATGAGTAATGTAGGATATGTAAACATTATATAAATGGCATCGTTTAAAGTGGCTAGTGATACATTTATTTCATCCAATTTTTAATTATTAAAGTTGCTAGAGATTTGAGTCGATGGCCATACGGCATAGGCAAGATTCAGTAGATGGTTTAGAGTACAGTGTATACATTTGATATGAGTAATGTCGGATATGTAAACATTATATACAAAATTGTTTAAAGTGGCTAGTGATACATTTGTTACATCCAATCCTATTATTTAAAGTGGTGTTTTACTCAATGTGTTGTGGCCCAGGCAGGTATTAACAATGTGTGTCTTCCTTATTTTAGAATTAGATAGCATATGGGGGCAGCAGGTAGCCTAGTGGTTAGAGCATTGGGCCAGTAACCAAAAGGTTAAAAATCTGTCATTCTGCCAACAAGCAACAAGGCAGTTAACCCACTGTTCCCCCATAGGCTGTCATCGTAAATAATAATTTGTTCTTAACTGACTTGCCTAGTTAAATAAAGGTTACACAAGTAATAATATGTTAAAGCTTATGTAAACTCAAAAAATTAATTGATTTTAACTTAATTCCGTAGGGATCAGGCGGCACATGCAATGTAAGATCTCCAGTTTTGCTGCATTCAAGTACAAATACGTGACAACCACAGCATTATGAGTGCCAAAATGGCAAAGACCATCTCATATTGAAGACAAGATGTCGTTCAGTCCCTTCTTGTGAAGGACTTCAAAGAAAGATGGCCAGCCCTGTTTGAGCCCACTCAGGTACAAAATACAGCTGAATGAAAATAGTCAATGTAGGTAAAAAAAAAAAGTATATTCATTTAAATATTTTGTGTTGTCTTGACCTAATATTCTAATCTACCATTATATATGCATTACAGATTAGTCTGAACATTCTCACTCTGCACATGTTTTGGGAGGGGTTTCCCAATTAGCATTCTGGCTCTCAGATCATCTTTTGTCCTTATCTGATCAGAAGATGTTTCCTCCCTCTTCTCTCTCGCTCTCTCAGATTAAGGAAGAGTTCAGAAGAATTACAGCTGTTGCGCTTGAGTCCACCTTTATCCAGATGCTGGACGAATATACACCAAAACTATTGGACTTGTTTAAGTCAGAAGGAGGTGCTGAAAATCTTTGAAGTTCTGTACGGGGTATGCACAGTAACACCTTCACAATAGTATATAGGTTATACTGTATGTATTTAGTTGCCGGTATTAAATGCAATTATTTGTTTAACATATTACAGTGCAACACCATCCAGGAAAGAAGAGACAGTGTGATCCGTGGCCTGATCATATACCTTGTCGAGAGGGTTGAAGACCTTATTACAGAATACAAGGTAAAGGTTTTTATTTTTGTATCCTTATTTATCTCTAAATGAGGTATCTTAATTTGTTTCCCTCTCCTCCTCAAGTTGCACAGTTAATGTAATAGCCTAGTCTGTTATTTCTTAATTTTTTCATTCTGGATGCTGACGACACCATGATCCGAGAGGACCTCGTTCAGCATGTGACGAAGGTGTTCACTGTGAAGGATCTGCACCAGAATATAGAGCATGGGATCTGCATCAAAGGAGCAGAGGTCCTGGCTGGTATTCGCAGTGTTACAGTCATGTACCTTGCTTTTGGGCCTCATATATGGCTTCAATCTAAGGTACCCCAAAGAACTGAAAGATACCTTTGAGGTGTTCCAAAAAGTATTCTTGGAACTTGATGATCTCAGGAACTCCCCACGGGTCCAAGCTCTAAAGACGAAGTTACTTGTTTTCAGAGATATCTAAACATATCTATGAGAACTCTCAAATGGCCACTCACAAACTGTGGTCTAAACTCTACTCAGTAAGCTGAAAAGCTAGTTGCTAGGTGGTATAGGAGCTACAGTTTACATGATGCTGTTTTTCAGGTGAAGTCATAAGAGACATTGTCAATTCCTGGTTTAACAAACAGCTTTGTTTTAAAACTTACTTCATATGCACTTGTGGATTTCTGAGATTATTTGTAGTCAGGTGCAAGCTATCTGGATGTAGCTTTACCTAAGGAGGCAAGGTGGAGTTATACCCAGAATGCTTATACCTGTCAAAATAAACATAGAATATCAATTACGATACTGAGTAAATTCAGCAAATTAAACTTACAATATTAGTTCTGTAACTGATTACATTAAGTATATCAAACTTATAACATTAGTTCTGGGACTTGAAGGACTTAAGCAGGTCAAACAAAAAAAGAACTGTTCTGAACCTGATACAATTAAGTTGAATGAAAGGAATTTGAGATCCTGTTAGTTGTTTGCACTTAATATATTTGAGTTTGTAATGCACTAAAATCAAAGTATATTATGCTTAAATGATCCTCCTTGTTGGATTTACTTAAAAGGCTGATGCAAATAGTTACCAAAATTTCTTTGAGTAAAGGGGGAACTTTTTTACAGTGTATCATCCCTTTTGGCTTTAGATTGTCTTTTGTTTTGCATGCAAATGTTGCATCTCATTCAATATTATACAAATTTTTACCTGTGACCTTGACAATATCAGACATATATAAAAATGTAGCTCTTGTAAGCATCTCTAAAACGTGTCTGTAAATAGTGGCATAGTGACATTCATGGCCAGTGATTACACTTGCTGCCTGACTACAGCACTTTACTGATTTAATTATGATATTCTATGTATTTCTTTTTACTGACTGTCAATCGTTAAAGGGGCAATCAGCAGTAGAAACTACAACAATGCACACTCCCCATCTCTGTTTTGGTAAAAAGCTGAGGTATTGGGCTAGTGAAATGTAACAAAAAAATAAAAGAATCATAAACAGAGCTATGGATGCAAGGACTGACCATCCATGATATAATCATTATAATTGTAACCATGTTTTGAGGCTTGATAGTGTTTGTTTACATTTACTTTGTTGAAAAACATTGAAGTAAAACAAGCTTATATTTTAGGTTCTGATGGTATACAGCAGTTGAACTTGGCTTTTGAGGCATTTATAAGTTATATTCTTTAAGAATCAATGCGTACATATCATTAATTTAGTGCAAAAAAATGTATGTAGCAACTGCTGATTGCCCCTTTAAGATGTAATAGTGATGTGGCTCATAAATGTGTGTTTTGGTCTTTAACAACGTTCTCAATCTTATTTGTAAATGTCCAATAGCAATATTTGAATTTATAATTTATCTGTGTTACTCTGCAGGGAAAAGACTGCATCCCCCTAAAGGGGTTGAATGTCAATTGTTATTATAGGGCATTCAACCACTTTATTTGAGAGCAATATGCAGCTTTTCCGTCCTGATTTTGAGCATGCTTTCTGAAGACCGGCACACCTAAACAAGAATTGACACATAGTTTAACTTTCCTATTGATTCTCCCTCCAGAGCATGGCAAGTCCTCTAGAGAAGGTGAAGGCCATTGAGGCTGTGATGGAGAGTTTTGAGCGAGGGGCTGAGGTGTTGGCCAGCGCAGTAGGGGAGCTCTTCCCTCTCTATGTGGAAACCGCCCCTGTCGTGCAGAGCAAAGAGGTCAGAGCAAAGAGTGCAGAGCAAAGAGGTCTTATATGTCAAAGAGCAGTTCCAGGCCGTGGGGAACAAGTTGGACGTACTGTCCACCCAGCTGGAGGACATTGACTGTGAGATTAAGAAGGGCCGGCTGGATTCACATTACTTCTCGGTGGAGGAGAACATCAGGAACAAGTTCCGGAAGTACATGGACATTCTGGAGGCCAAGCCACAGTTTCAGGAGGTCAAGAAGAGGCTGTTTCTGGAGCACTTCTCCAAGACCGGAGGGGAGAAGAACCTGTGTGTGCTGTATAATGCTCTGATGGGCACCAACAGCTTTGGGGAGTCCATCTTGGAGGTGGTGGAGAGGTAAAGTGTTCTTAACCATGCTAAATGGCCTTTATGCCCCTGTGGAACATGGTGTTTGTTGAGTATTTTAGTTTGAGAACACTTGTGTTATGAATTTGAACTGTTAACTTGTGATTATGGTATATAGGATGACTACTTTTATTGTTATTCACAATAGCTGAGTGGTTGTTTCTCCATCTGTCTCAGGTATGAGGCAAGAAACAGGCGCCTACAGGAGGACTTCTGTGTGAGGATGAAGGAGCTCTTCTGCCTGGGCCTGATTGCCCTGCTGGGCCACTGTGCCCTCACCAAGGGCCTCGATGAGGAGCAGGAATCCATCCACGACTGGAGCAGCAAATTCGAGGAAGTGGAATCAAAAATGAAGGCATGCATCGAGGCCTGCGTAGCAGCCTTCCCTGAACAGGCCTACCTTGACGCCCAGCGTCTTCTCCAGGAAAAAGAGGAACGCAATCAGCACAGTACAGGAATTCCTCACCAGGAAGTACGACTGGGTGAGCTGGTCGGTCCGAGTGGTCAACCACTCTGGCAGCAGCTGTTGGAACTGGTGTGCCAGGGACAACTTCCAACACATGGCCGGTCAGATCTGGTTTGAGGTGCTGCAGGTGAACGATACCAACCTGGTGGTTTCCTACAGCGCGGTGCCCCGCGACTGCATCCGTCAACTGATGGAGGGGCCGGGGAAGAAGGGTGATGCCCAGGCCGTGGTGGAGGTCCTGGAGCAGCTGGCGGGGTTCGTGGTGCATGCTGTCAGTCACCACAAGGAGAGCGAGTCCACCTGGAGCTTCCTTGAGGACTACCACTACTGGGAGAGGCACAAGAACGTGGCGCTGTGCGTACACTCAGTGTGATGCTGATAGAGCTGAACAAGTAGGACAAATATGGATAATTTATGTAGTCAAACTGAGGGGTTATTCTGAATTGACCAACTCAAAGAGGATGGGTGGGGAATTATGGTAAATGGTGATGAGGTTTTGTGAATACGCCATACAGTTTGTCCTAGCCATTACATAATACTATGCACTGTGTTTAGCAAGTAGCTTTGGTTGCAATTAGATTCACTGTATAGAAATCTGAATGTATTCCTAATTTGAGGCAGTGTTACAATAGTCCAGTGTTTGCAGAGTACTTAATGAACTGTATATGCATTTTACTAACCCCTACCATAGCTTATGACCACATTTTACTCAATTCTCTCTCATAGTTAAATAGCTTAACTCAATGCATCTTACCCGACTGCCAAAACCTCACAGTTTTTGTGAGGAATAACCTTGCGGCCCGCAATTCCAAGAGATGATTTTGCTGAGATTGCAACTGGTGAGCTGTGCTCTCATTTTGTCTCTCTCTACGACACAGGCTTGCCTACATTACAATGAAAGAGAGCATGTTCTCTACTGTGCCTTGTCTTCACAATACACTCAAACCCTTGCTTCTGAACCCATAGCAGGCATGCTGCTGTAGCAGAACTTTAATAGTATTACCTCCCAAGCTGTGCCTATTTGTGAACAGATTATTTATGCCAGTTGTTACAGCTTTGATGTGAAGTGAAGTTTAATTGACTAATCTATCTAATTCCTACTAATTCAGTCATAATAAAAAAAAACAAAATTTGGCATTATGCTTTGCAATCAGATGTTATTGGATGTATACTGTGTATGTGTGTCTTGCCTGTCTTGAGTGAACATGTTGATCTATTGCCATTAACGCAAGCTAGTGCACCCGCACTCACCAGGGCCCCTACAACGTTTCTTGACCACAGATTTGGTTTGATAGCCTATGAATAACCTTTGACTGCGCTAATATCCTGAAGACGAGCTCCAAAGTGATTGGTTCAACATGATGGAATCACTCATTGGCCGTGTTTGAGGTGGAGAGCGATGGAAAAGGCCATCATTTCTTGGCCGGTGGAGTAGCTGTATGGTTCTGCCAGGGCTTTAGCCTCAGTGCTACGCTATCGGAAATCAAGCCTGCCAAAATTCATTGAGCGCAGTCTGTAATATACAGTGCATTTGGAAATATACCTTTTTAAATCATCCCCTTGTCTTCCATGCACCCTCTCTTAATGTGTCTATGGGATGTGTGAGGAAAACGGGTTCTGAGATTTCTTGCTGTTTACTAGGGTGGCGTAATAGGGTAACATTGTTTCATAGTCAAGGGTTTGAGTTCCATAAGAAGGGTCTCATTGATCATACATTTACCACCATTGAAAAACAGGTGGTGTTGAAAAGAGATTGAATGCTGCAGACCGATGGGTGTGTCAAATATTCACCACGAAAGAGCACTTCTCCTCAAACACCCCATAAATCCTGTCCTGCAGACCACTGGTGAAATGCATCATCACAACAGGATAAACAATGCCACAAAGTTGAATTCCATTGCCAAAACTTTCCCAATTGCAATGTCTCAGTTCATAGGCTATTTTAGTTCATGTGTTTTTAGTTGTTTTTTTAATACAGGAGTGAAGCCATGTTGTCACTGTCCATGGTCTGTTTATCACTTCTGTATGTTAGTGGTTAGTGCAGCTCTTATTACATAAACCATACATCATAAGCCCATGGAACCTCTTGTATTCATTAGTGGTTCTGTGGGCTTTTCCTGGGTAACATTTATTGATCAATGGAGCTCTATTCCTGCATCAAGAGCTTTCCCTGTGATAGCACGTAAATTCCAACTGCCAATATGGAACGACCAAAGCATCTGTTTGCTAGCCTGCTCTATTGAGGGAATCTGCTTTGTGGTGAAGCAGCCAAGGCTACCTTGTTCATCTGATTTCTCCATCATGAATGAGAAAGCTTGTATTGTGACATGGAGCCGGTGCTACTCTGAAGACAGAGGGCGCTATCAACAAACAGATGAATAGGCTTCTCGTTGGTCTTCAAGACTCCCTCAGAATGACAGATTTTGCATGTTGATTCTCCACAATCTACAGCTGTCTCAAAGTAGTTAGGGATACAAATGTGAGGGTTTTTACCACATATTGTGCATGACCTTGTTGGATTTTTTATACCAGATTATTTGCAATTTGTGGTAAAGTGTTCCAACTTTTCTAAACCTCAAAATAATCCTATTCTGAAAATATTTTCCAAAGATCCTTGATTTTTACTTTCACTTTCATAAAGTATTCAAAGATTCCCATAGTTCAACAGGACCACATGTAGCTGATGTAAGCGGTGGCACTGCTGAATGTCAGAGTATTGATCCCTGTCTTCCATCTCCAAATCGCCCCTAGATACGGATGAAATAGAAAAGAAGCGACAGCTGATATTTCCATTGGAATCTATGCCTATATACTTCCACTCTGTGACAATCAGCATTGAGTAGACAGGACACGAAATCCATCATGTTGTTTTTCACAGAATGGCTGAGCCCCCTAATGTTAGGAGACATTAACGAACAATCCGCAACAGGTTTGTTGAACTTAATATTTTAACCTGCTTAGGCATTCTAATAAACTCTATCTAGTAAATCCAAAGGCCTGTTTAGAGGCATGTTCTTGTCCTACCAGCCACATTCTCCAGGAAGAGATAGCAGCCAATATCAATATTTCATAAACAAATGAGTGATTTGATGGAGGACAGCATCAGAGTGGCCCTGCAGTGTCTGGATCAAGGGCAGGATGGTTCTGCCTGGCTGTCTCTGCCAATCCCAGCCCAGGATAATGTTATTACCAATCAGTCCGAGTGGACCATCGACCAGCCCGCTGCTCTTTAAGAGGGCTAATCCGATAAAAAGCATTAAAACATTTGTTCAGTGACGAACAGCAGCAGGTCCAGCCCAGCACTCAGGATCGACTCTCTAAAAGGTCTCTCTACTGGCTGGAGGATCTGCATTTTGAAGTTGGGGCTGTAGTCAGCTACACACTTCTCTAGGAGTAGTGGTATATGGGCCTCTTTGAAATAGTGTATGGAATGTTTGTAGAACACATCTCTATGGTGAAAAACCATGGGGAAAGTGTTTCCAGTGAATACAAAACATGTGTTTTTGCCATCTGTACTGCCTCAAACAGTTACCTCATGTTGAGCAACACTTCCGGTCTCCCCTTGAGCTCTCAGTGCTCTCCCTTCAAGGCCCCATTAAGTTTGTGTTCGCAGTATAGACTAGATTTCCCCCAGCCAAATTCCTCTCCTCATAGCTGTTCATACATCACATCTGAATCTCAGCAGATATGTTTGTGTCGTCCCTCCCCTCTCAATTCAATTTAATTCAAGGGATTTATTGGCATGGGAAACATATACACATGTTAACATTGCCAAAACAAGTGAAGTAGATTCTCTCTCTCTCTCTCTCTCTGAGATAAGAGACAGAATTTCCTGTTTGCTCTCCTCCCCCATACTTACCCTCCTCCCCAAACTACACACAGAGTAGTTCCTCTTTTATACTGTCCAGCACATCAACCAATTCAGTTAGAGGACTCATATCCACTGTAGCCTTGTATAAGCTAGGTGTTAGGGGCTACGGAGTGTGTGTGGGGAGGGGGCTAAGAGGCCTTCCCCCTGGGGAGTATAGGGAGTGTGAGCGAAAGCGTGAGAAAGAGGAAATGGAGGAAGGGAAATCAGGAAACCACACAGCAGCGATATATGATAGTCAACGCACAGGTAATAGTTTGGAGTCTACATAGAATTCCCATCTAAACAATCCACGTCATAACTGGCTGTGTGGATTTTTAATTAGACAGTAGACTTTCAAGGAAAATGTCACATGTACAGTAGAGAACCAGCTTCAACCTCAGTCTGGGTGGTTCCCTGTAGCAGGACTATAAATAGTCCCCCAGGCTTGTTGTTATTTGTCTGTCCACAAAACCATTAGTGAATTAAAGTTGTAATCTGTATATTGATCTGTGCTGAAAAACATGTGCTCTCTCTGTTCTCTCTCTGTTCTCTTTTTTTCTCTTTTCTCTCTCTTTAGCTCTCTCTCTCTCTCTCTTTACTCTCACTCACCCCCACACACACTCACCTCTCACTCTCTTACATGCACATATGCTGTATGTACAACCAGTCACTCCAGAACTTCAGCATGGATAAAATGAAATACATATTCTTCAAATTGTTTGGATTTCGTACCTTGTCCTTTGAGAACGATACCAACTTGTATGGTGTAAAATTGTCTCTCTGTAAAACAAATGATCATTCTGGAACACAACACTGGTACAAGTATAGCTATACAGTATGTACCTATTTAGCAGACTTTGGTGGACGCTAATGGTTACCCTATGTGGCCTTTCTATTAAGCGCTGTGGCAGTCCTCTCTTCCTATGAATGGTATTAGTTGTTTGGCTGGCAGAGTGGGCCTGTGTGTGGAAGACTGGGGTCCACAGCAGGGGTCCATGGCCAATGATACTGGAACAATGAGGCATGTGAAAGAATCACGTGACTGTCTAGCTGACCACCTACACCACTCAAATACTGATGAGGCCAGATTCTAAAGAGAGCTACACTGGTTCACTGGGTTGTGTGCAACTCAATCAAGCAAATAGACTTCAGAATATGATTTGAGACACAATAGAATGTACAATCAGATTATTGGAATGTAGCTGTTGTCCACATTTTCAAACAGAGCTCCTACCTGCGTGCATCAGAGACATTTTAATGTATGAGCCGCTTTGCTGAAACTTACAGTAAAATAAAATCCTGAAATTGGGGGGTAAAAAGATTTGCTTTAACAAGATTTACAACAGTCAGAGTAATTTAATTTTCAATTTGTATGAAGTCTGAAGGTGGTTCGCTTGGTTTGTAAGGGCAAGGATGATCTTTCGGATGAATTTGTCTGCAATCAATAAGCTGCCCTATCCCAGCCTCTGAACCTTTATCTGTTTCCTCTGATCTAGCCTGAGTTTGTATCGATCCGTGGGAGATGCTGATGGCTTGGGCCTGTTTGTGTGGTTGAGAGACAGACTAGCGTCTCTCCCTCGTTCACCAGGGGAAGCCTTAAATCAACCACCACCAGAGCGGCTGTGTGCATACAGATCAGTGGCTTCCCACTGGGCACAGACATCAATTCAACGTCTATTCCACATTGGTTCAGCGTAGATTCATTGAAATGGTGTGAAAACAACAATGACTCAACCAGCGTGGCCCAGTGGGTTATGACTCAGATTGGTCAAAGTTCTGTTAGTGCGCAGCATTTATGGATGATTAACCTACTGTACTTAACACATGACAAAGAGGGAAAGGGAGAGTGAGAAATTGTATTTGTTAGTGGCGTTAATCATTATATAAGTAGTTCATTGCCATGGCAGCATTGTTTACCTTGTGTCCACAGAACATATTGAAACTGAAAAATTATAAAAAAGTAAAAGCAATGTTTTCTTTAACACAAATACCTTTAATTTATTGTAGCCTATGATTATTTTAATAATGTTGCCTCACTGTGAGTACAGTATGTTCAACACCATTGCTCAGGTGTAGTGCAGTGAAGTATCGGCACAAAGAAGTGGTCCATGTTTTTTTGTCACTTTCATTTAATTTCCTGTGGGACCTCCCTCATTCACCAGGGGAAGCCTTAAATCAACCAAGTGGTGCGGAATCTCCTGAATCCAAGTTGTCTGTCATCGTGTTACATGTTCTGTGACCTGGAAACATCTGCAGGACAGAGGACAGTGAGAAGCTATCCTTGCAGCTGTACACTTCAACTTTAACCTATACTTTTTTTTGTTACATTGAGATATCACAGTTTATGCTCAAATTAGCACTCACATACAGTGCCTTCAGAAAGTATTCATAACACTTGACTTATTACACAATGTGTTGTGTTACTGTCTGAATTCAAAATCGATAAAATATTTTAAGAAATCTCACCCATCTACACAAAGTAACCTATAATAACAAAGTATTTTTTTTACATTTATTAAAATGAAATTAAGAAATATCACATTTACATAAGTATTCACACCGCTTACTCAATACTTTGTAGAAGCAGCTTTGGCAGTGATTGCAGCTGTGAGTCTTTCTGGGTAAGTCTCTAAGAGCTTTCCACAACTGGATTGTTCAACATTTGCCCATTATTCTTTAAAAAAATTCTTCAAGCTCTGTCAAATTGGTTGTTGATCATTGCTAGAAAACCAGATTCAGGTCTTTTCAAGTAGATTTAAGTCAAAACTATAACTTGGATACACAGGAACATTCATACTCTTCTTGGTAAGAAACTCCAGTGTAGATTTGGCCAGGCGTTTTAAGTTATTGTCCTGCTGAAAGGTGAAATAATCTCCCAGTGTCTGGTGGAAAGCAGACGAAACCAGGTTTTCCTCTAGGATTTTGTCTGTGCTTAGCTCCATTCCGTTTATTTTTTATCCTAAAAAACTCCCCAGTCCTTAACGATTACAAGCATACCCATAACATGATGCAGCCACCACTATGATTGAAAATATGGAGAGTGGTAGTCAGTGATGTGTTGTTTTGGATTTGCCCCAAAAATAACACTTTGTATTCATTACAAAAAGTAAATTGCTTTGGCACATTTTTTGCTGTATTACTTTAGTGCCTTGTTGCAAATAGGATACAGTGGGGCAAAAAAGTATTTAGTCAGCCACCAATTGTGCAAGTTCTCTCACTTAAAAAGATGAGAGAGGCCTGTAATTTTCATCATAGGTACACTTCAACTATGACAGACAAAATTAGGGAAAAAATACAGAAAATCACATTGTAGGATTTTTAATGAATTTACAGTGGGGAAAAAAAGTATTTAGTCAGCCACCAATTGTGCAAGTTCTCTCACTTAAAAAGATGAGAGAGGCCTGTAATTTTCATCATAGGTACACTTCAACTATGACAGACAAAATGAGGAAAGAAAATCCAGAAAATCACATTTTAGGATTTTTTATGAATTTATTTGCAAATTATGGTGGAAAATAAGTATTTGGTCACATACAAACAAGCAAGATTTCTGGCTCTCACAGACCTGTAACTTCTTCTTTAAGAGGCTCCTCTGTCCTCCACTCGTTACCTGTATTAATGGCACCTGTTTGAACTTGTTATCAGTATAAAAGACACCTGTCCACAACCTCAAACAGTCACACTCCAAACTCCACTATGGCCAAGACCAAAGAGCTGTCAAAGGACACCAGAAACAAAATTGTAGACCTGCACCAGGTTGGGAAGACTGAATCTGCAATAGGTAAGCAGCTTGGTTTGAAGAAATCAACTGTGGGAGCAATTATTAGGAAATGGAAGACATACAAGACCACTGATAATCTTCCTCGATCTGGGGCTCCACGCAAGATCTCACCCGTGGGGTCAAAATGATCACAAGAACGGTGAGCAAAAATCCCAGAACCACACGGGGGACCTAGTGAATGACCTGCAGAGAGCTGGGACCAAAGTAACAAAGCCTACCATCAGTAACACACTACGCCGCCAGGGACTCAAATCCTGCAGTGCCAGACGTGTCCCCCTGCTTAAGCCAGTACATGTTCAGGCCCGTCTGAAGTTTGCTAGAGAGCATTTGGATGACCCAGATGAGGATTGGGAGAATGTCATATGGTCAGATGAAACCAAAATAGAACTTTTTGGTAAAAACTCAACTCGTTGTGTTTGGAGGACAAAGAATGCTGAGTTGCATCCAAAGAACACCATACCTACTGTGAAGCATGGGGGTGGAAACATCATAATTTGGGGCTGTTTTTCTGCAAAGGGACCAGGACGACTGATCCGTGTAAAGGAAAGAATGAATGGGGCCATGTATCGTGAGATTTTGAGTGAAAACCTCCTTCCATCAGCAAGGGCATTGAAGATGAAACGTGGCTGGGTCTTTCAGCATGACAATGATCCCAAACACACCGCCCGGGCAACGAAGGAGTGGCTTCGTAAGAAGCATTTCAAGGTCCTGGAGTGGCCTAGCCAGTCTCCAGATCTCAACCCCATAGAAAATCTTTGGAGGGAGTTGAAAGTCCGTGTTGCCCAGCGACAGCATCACTGCTCTAGAGGAGATCTGCATGGAGGAATGGGCCAAAATACCAGCAACAGTGTGTGAAAACCTTGTGAAGACTTACAGAAAACGTTTGACCTCTGTCATTGCCAACAAAGGGTATATAACAAAGTATTGAGATAAACTTTTGTTATTGACCAAATACTTATTTTCCACCATAATTTGCAAATAAATAAATTAAAAATCCTACAATGTGATTTTCTGGATTTCTTTTTCTCATTTCGTCTGTCATAGTTGAAGTGTACCTATGATGAAAATTACAGGCCTCTCTCATCTTTTTAAGTTGGAGAACTTGCACAATTGGTGGCTGACTAAATACTTTTTTGCCCCACTGTACATGTTTTGGAATATTTTGTATTTTGTACAAGCTTCCTTCTTTTCACTCTGTCAGTTAGGTTAGTATTGTGGAGTAACTACAATGTTGTTGACCCATCCTCAGTTTTCTCCTATCACAGCCATTAAACTCTGTAACTATTTTAAAGTCACCATTGTCATCATTGTGAAATTCCTGAGCTGTTTCCTTCCACTCCGGAAACTGAGTTAGGAAGGATGCCTGTATCTTTGTAGTGACTGCATGTATTTTCACACCATCCAAAGTGTAATTAATAACTTCACCATGCTCAAATGGATATTCAATGCTGCCTTTTTTTTACCATCTACCAATAGGTGCCCTTCTTTGTGAGGCATTGGAAAACATCCCTGGTCTTTATGGTTGAACCTGTGTTAGAAATTCACTGCTGATGAGGGACCTTACAGATAATTGTATGTGTGGGGTACAGAGATGAGGTAGTCTTCAAAAATCATGTTAAACACTATAGCACACAGAGTGCGTCCATGTTACTATGTGACTTGTTAAGCTAATTTTTACTCCTGAACGTATTCAGGCTTGCCATAACAGAGGAGTTGAATACTGTTTGACTCAAGACATTTCAACTTTTAATTGTTATTAATTTGTAAAAAAGTTCTAAAACATAATTTCACTTTGACATTATGGGGTATTTTGTGTAGGCCAGTGACAAAAAAATCGAAATGCAATACATTTTTAATTCAGGCTGTAACACAACAAAATGTGGACAACGTCAAGGGGTGTGAAAACTGTATGTTGTTGACACCTACAGTATCTGGCTGTGATCCAACCTTGGAGCCTCCGGCTTTATCTCACGTCTCATAGCACTCACTATGCCTGAAAAGCACTTTCTTGTCTGTTGCTCAACCCTTTTTCTAATGGACTGTCATTCCAACCCACATTTGTTTTCCCAAGGGAGTTGCTCAAATCCGGGATGACGGGTGCTAAATCCTCTCTTAAAAGTAACAACTTTTTGTTAGCATAGCAATCCCTCATTCCAAGTAAAACAACAATACACTGTGGTCATGTGGAATAAAGGATGGTTTATTTTTATATAAACAGCAAACAGTTTTGAGCTATAACTGTATTTTCATGTGTTTCTCAAAGGCCAGTTTTGTTGTTACTATTGGCTGCTTAGTCATAATAAATGACTGTATAATCTTTCTAAACTGCCTGCAAATTAAATACCAGTGAAGTCAGGGGCAACAATAATCCACAAACCAGACTATTCATGACATGAAAGGCTCTTCCAGTTTACCCTCACTATTTAGAGAACAAGTACATAATGTCTATCCCCATTATGCAAAAAGGTGTCTATTTATTTCCCAAACACCGCCCTGCATCAATTTGATCCCTTCTCTGGCAAAGTGGCACTTTCTGTCTTGGATGAGACACTGGGGGGGCTTTCCAGTGAACTAAAGTGACATCTTGTGGCAAAGAGGAAACACTATAGCTAGAGGCCAAGGTCAGAAAGATCAAGTGTGGTCAATAGCATTGAGCTAATTGTCTATTTCAACAAGCATTCAACATGATAAGACACAACTGTTTTTGATAACCTTTCATTTGAGGAAATATAATGTTCATGCTAATCAAGTCCACACACCTCTCAATATTAGAAAAGTGTTCCTAATGTTTGCTATAATCAGTGCATGTAGCCTATTGTCTATTTTTAGTTGAACCCAGGGTTGAATTGAAACAATAGCTGTTGATGTCTTCACAAATGTTATATAGGCCTACATATTGATGATATATGACTTAGAAAGTATGGTTACATTTCATTTGCTCTGTTAAACCTACCCTTTGAAATTACTTTGATAGCAACAGGGAATCTATTTAGTTATTACACAGGGAACTATTTAATTATCATTCTCACAATAGCACATTGGTAGTAGTCAGTGACAAATATAAGCAGGGCTTGGTTATAATCTTTGATGGAAGACCAAATTAATATCTGTATGTAGATCAATTCTCCAGCAGGAGGTGCTGCCCAGCCTATTGTTTTTCTTTTCTGATAATCGATATACAGTAACGCTGAAGATCTGAAGATTGTTTCAAAGGTACATATTCAAAATATTTGTCTATGTTGGAAATTGCTTACCATGATGACATAATCCTGTTGTTGAAATTTCCACGTCCCAATACGTCCCAAAGTTGTTTCAACCAGTTTGTCCCCAGTGGGGTGTAGGATCTTAATTTGACCAGTTCCTTCTCAAGAATAAAATAATCCTGCAGCAGGAAGATTTGATTATTTTAAAACAAAAGTGATGATTTGTAACTGGAAATTAGTTTTGATATGCTACAGTAGGCTATAGTTTAAGTATGGCCTACGGATGCATTTCAGATACACTTGTATGTAGTGGAGACCAATATCTATCTTGTCTTATTAAGTTATATAAAATCATGGTCGTTAATGTGTATGGCTGCATTTTGGATACAGTTTTGTACATTTGTATGTAGCGGTTGTAAGACCAGCAGTAGTAGGACATTTATTCTGTCTGGTGCTTTAGCGTTTGATTGAGCAAGAGAGAACGAAAACTGTGGGTTTTCAGTGAATTTATGTAAATCACGGGGCTCCTTTGAATGTGGTGCAGGAATATTCTCAGCGACAACAGTGATCAAATTAAGATACCCCACCTGTACATGACATAAGTGACCTAATAATTAAGCAGTATACCATGCCATGAAGTGATATTATATTGTGATATCACAGTTTATGCTCATATTAGCACTCACATATGTTGATGATGCAGACATATGATGTTGATGCACCTACAGTATCTGGCTGTGACCAAACCTTGGAGCCTCCAGCTGTATCTCAGGTCTTATACTGTAGCACCCACTATGCCTGAGAAGCAATATAATTTTTGTTACTCAACCCTTTTTCTAGTAAACTGTCATTCCAACCCACATTTGTTTTCCCATGGGAGTTGCTCAAATCCAGGAATGATGGGTGCTAAGTCCTCTCTCAACATTAACAAATGATAGACCAAGGACATCCTGTCTACCCCCCATACACACACACACACACACCCCTCTGACAAAGTGGTACATTCTGTCTTGGATGAGACACTGGGGGGCTTTCCAGTGAACTAAAGTGACATCTTGTGGCAAGGAGGAAACACTATAGCCAGAAAGGTCAGAAAGTGTGGTCAATAGTATTGAGGTAATCTTCTATTTCAACAGCCATTCAACATGATAAGACACAACTGTTTTTGATGCTCTTTTGTCGTGGAAATTCTTACACAGGGACACTCAAAGTCAATCTTAATGAATCATTGTTTATTGCCAGCGTGCTGGAGAGGCTCCAACCAACTCAATGCACCATAGTACACATGTCATTCAGGAACTGCCTGGGAAGTCCCAGCAGTTATCTTATATATGGCTATACACAGACAAGTTATATTTGTATGATTTAGCATAATTAATTAATCATTACCGTTTTGTATCATTCATGTGACCGACCAATACCTCACGAGACTTAATTCTCTCTAAGCCGAGACCTTGAAACGGAGATATCTTTCGTTCGTTCTCAAAACAAGATCTGGGAGTATTGCCAAATTGCAGCTACTGATAGTGAGGATTTGTACAGTCAGCCACTTGCACAAACACAGACATTTGTTATTTAGAACAGCACATGAATAGAACACAGAAATTTGTTATAAGAATAGCACAAACATAAACATTTCCCTTACACTTTCATTTGAGGAAATATACTGTACATCCTAATCAAGTCCGTAATTATTAGGGATAGCAGCTCAAGCATTTGGACATGTGCCTCTGTGCCTCACCATGAGATTCTGTTGAGCTTTTAGTTATATAGACTAAACCGGCAGACAATGATCATCGAAGAGAAGGCAAAGAAGTTCAAAGTGTACCATAATGTCTGCAGATTCACTATGCACATAAAGTACTAACATTAAAGCTGTTGAACAGGAATGTTAAGTTGATATGGCTGTTAGCTGAGTAAAACCAGACAAAACATCAGCTAAAAATACACTGACCTGTCTAGCACACCTTGTTCACCTGGTTGTCATTATTTTAATGACTTTACCATTGTTCTACCTTGTCTTCTTAAATCCCTTACAAAGTCCATGATTTTTTTTAAATTAGGCCCTATTTTCCATTGATAACATTTTACATGAGATGGAATCTTTCTCAAGTTTCCAGTCTGTTGTTTTCAGTTCTCGTTTCTTCAAAAATGAACTACAAAACCTGGTGGTAAATGGGTAATGGATGAATGATTTAGGATTTTCACACACTGGATAGTGAACTGTAATCTTTGACAGGATAGGGGTAATCTCAAATTACGTAATGTGGAATATTCGGGAAGTAGGATTCAGGAAGTAAGCTTTGCGTCATCACACTGACGCCTCCTAGTCAGCGTGTCTCCCAGCATCAGTCAATACCACCCATCATGCCACCTACCGTTGAGTCCCTGCGAAACATATCCTCCCCTTTCCGATGGTAATGAGTTAGCATAGTGTGACATCTGACAGCGGGACGATACAGGGAGACCCAAAAAGCACTGGGGGGTAGCTGGAGGGCTCGCCAACTCCTCCTCGTCCTGACTTCTTGACGGATATCCCCTCCTCCTCTTCCTCTATCTCCTCCTCTTTCTTCTTTTCAGTGTTAACTGAACTGATTGGTCATATCAGGCAGTGTGTGTCACGGTCAGAGCTGAAGCACAAAGACAGTCGGTGAGCGCTGTCTCCCATGGTGTGGATGCAGAGACACAGAGATCCTTTCACTGCTCTCCTCAGCACTGTGACGGAGTGACTCTGAGAGCACTGCAGCTCCAGGGTGTATTTCAACTTCATTACTATGCCTCAATCCAAATGTCCAATAGCTTGCCTTCAATGATAATGTATTTCCAAGGTTCAAAGAGTTCAAAATGTCACACGTTTTAGCTCTGATGTCCCTTGCTATTTTGAAAATACCAAAAAACTGCATCTGTTTAGGGAACTGCAATTGCTTATCTGTAAAAATCCTTGCTTACTTTACAGAACTCAGTGGCCTTGTTTAGCAGGCACACTGTTAAAATAGGCAAGAAGCAGTGGCCATAGCAACCTCAGTGGCGACAGAACAAGCAGGGTTTTGTATTTGTGGCAAAGGGCTGCTTGGCTTTCCCTGTTTCTGCTCTCCTGAGCACTTGCACGGTTGGACGCACACATGCACACGCACACACACACACACACACACACACACACACACACACACACACACACACACACACACACAATCCTCTAGACCCTGTGTGAATGGCAGTGTGGTGTCCTTGCATGGGCAGTGTTTATAGGATGTTATCTGTCTCAGTGCCTGCCCCTCATCCCTCTGAGTGGGTTCCCGTTGGAATGCAGAGAGGGGATGGAGGAGTTCCAAAGGGGGAGTGACGAGAGAGAGGAGAGAGAGAGAGAGAGAGAGAGAGAGAGAGAGAGAGAGAGAGAGAGAGAGAGAGAGAGAGAGAGAGAGAGAGAGAGAGAGAGAGAGAGAGAGAGAGAGAGAGAGAGAGAGAGAGAGAGAGAGACTACATATACATCCCAACACTAGGAGGCTGGTGTTCATAGGCACAGCCGGACTGTTGGACTTCACCCCCTCGTGTATACTTTATTGGACTATTAGAGGTGAGTTTCTTCCTATTTTCTTTAGCATGCTCCATTTTGTCTATCTCTCCAGGAAGTTTTAATTACCATCAAGGGTGTCAAGTTTTGTTTACCCAGACTTTCTATTCTTTGATGACCTGATCTTGTTTGAGAAGTGCAGGGTACCTCTGAGACCTATATGAAAAAGTGAGGAACTGGTTTTGAAAGATTTTTTTTTTTGTGCACTGACAAGACAAACAGGTGAAATTCAAGTGCAATTTGAGATGTTGGGAAAGCATTGTTAACGGATGTGGTCTTGCTGGTATCTCATGAATCAAGGATGTGGTCTCCATAAGAGCTCTATAGGCTGGTTTCTTCCCCAAGTGGAATGGAAAATAATGGGTAGCAGAACAATTTTACTCAGCACTCCTATGTTCAAAGGATTTGAGAGAAGTTGAGTGATATTGAAAAGAAGGCAAAATGCCTCCTGTTGGTTACAAAAATAGTTTGGGGCTCGCCTTTTTCTTCCTCTTAATTGTACCCTTGGATTACCATTCTCACAGTCAACAATTTTTGTTTCACTAGTGAAGACTTGACATATCCTAAACCAGGACAATTGCTCAGTAGTATTTTCCTTCACTATTATTTTTTATTAGAATGCCTTCAGTTCAATGTGGTGATGAGTCACAAGTGAATTCTACAAAATATTTCAAAATTCAAATTATTTCATGTACTCTTAACATTTTTTACATGTTATAACTTAAAAATGGGATAGCAATAACTGGTGATGTTAGCTTATTTAATAGGACTAACGTAATTAGTACAGTGGTAGTCCTTGGGAAAGCATGTAAAATGACACCATTCATCTTGCCATGCAGCAATTACTGGTAAGCCCATGGTCTATGGGTGTACATATGAATCTGTATTTTGTGTTTTTCATCTAAATGTAAATGACTGATGCTACATTGTACATAGAGTTGCTGTGAATTCAATGACCCAATTGCAATTCAGTTAACTGACATTTTAGTGTGTGGGAGAAAATGTGTTTTTCAGTACAGAACAAGTGCAGTGGTGGATTTTTTTCCTTGGATCTGGGTGTGCCTTTTTTCCTTAGTGGATATTGTCTCAGGGTAATGAGATATGTTTGAGCTCATCTCTTTTGTGTATTTTACATTGAAAATAATATGTTCACAAAGTAAATCCCCTTTTTTTCCCAGGTTGTGGACATCTGTGTTTGATTTGGGTCTTGGCTATTGTTAGGCTTGTCAATTCAACTGCAAAAAGCCAGCACTGCAGTGTTGCGCAACTCTCCTCGTCATAAAGCGAGAGTACACACACTGCTTTTGATATTTGCTCTGAGTCCCCATAAACATTCAGTATGTTCATTTTAAATCATGGTTTGAAGTGAGTCAGTGCCACCGAAGCTGTGATCGAGTCCTGTCATAAACCTGTCATAACCTGAGACTCTGGGTGTGGCATGAAACTAGACTCTTGCATGTCCCAACATGTTCTCCATTTGTTTTATTGCTGAGAGTAGTTTGTTCTATTTGACTCCAACTGTCTGATGTAATCTGTGTTAGATGCTGTTCGTGTTTTCTGTGTTAGATACGGCCAGTGGTGGAAAAAGTACCAAATTGTCAGGTTTTTAAAATACTTAAGTATCAAAAGTAAATGTAATTACTAAAATATACGTAAGTATCAAAAGTAAAAGTATAAATCACTTCAGATTACTTATATTAAGCAAGCCAGATGGCACCATTATCTGTTTTTTTTATTTACGGATAGCCAGAGACACTCCAACACTCAGACATAATTTACAAATGAAGCATGTGTGTTTAGCAAGATCAGAGGCATTAGGAATGACCAGGGATGTTCTCTGACCATTTTCCTGTCCTGCATTCAAAATGTAACCAATACTTTTGGGTGTCAGGGAAAATGTATGGAGTAAAAAGAATATTATTTTCTTTAGGAATGTAGTAAAGTAAAAGTTTAAGTAAAAGTTCTCAAAAATATAAATAGTAAAGTACAAATACCCAAGAAAATTACTTAAGTAGTACTTTCAAGTATTTTTACTTAAGTACTTAACACCACTGAAGACGATGATGATCGAGTCATCTCCAACACAAACTTCTTCAAACTAATAGCTAGCTAATCCTTAGAAATACAAAAATACACAAAATCTGATGTTGCTGCCTTAACACATGTATTATTTCACCTCAACAAACCTTCACAAGAGTTTAATGGTTTGTTCCTCTTTCTCTTTCAGACATTAACATAGTCTAAGATTCTTTGAAGACCTAGTTGGCCATTGTTACTTTGTGACAGAGCCCTCAAAATGACCAGTGTGGCAGAATGGCTTGTGCAGAACAGGGGCAAGATCGAGAAGGGGGTGGAGATCATGGGACAGGCTTCCGCAGTCCTGGCAGCCACTGTGGGTCAGCTCCATCCAGTCCTGGAGGCCGTGTTTGTAGCCTCCTCTGAGATCCTCAGCAACCCGGAAGGGCAGGATGCCCGTTACCTGACTGAGCAGTTCAGCATTGTCAACCAAAAACTGGAAGGCATCCAGGCTGAGATTGACCAAATTGCCCTGGAGCTGCAGAAGACCTCCTTGAATAAGCAGAACTTTGACCGTGAGGCACAAATGCTCAGCCAGTACGAAAAGTTCCAGGACTTTGTCAACGCCAAGCCCAAGTTCAAAGAGAAGAAGATGGAGAAGTTCCTCAGCCATTATGAGAACACGGAAACGGACTTGAACCTGGACGCGCTCTATAATGCCATTACCGGGGACAATACCTCAGGTGACCCCATGCTGGAGACAGTGGTTTCCACAGAACAAAGGAGTAGAAGGGCGGTAGAAGATTTCTGTGCCAAGCTTAAGAAGCTCTTTGTGGTGGGCATCATTGCTGTCATGGGTTACGCCAGCCTCAAGGAAGGGGTTGTGGGGGATGAGATGGTGAAGAAGTGGCAGGAGCGTATGGAAGATGTTGAGAACCGCATGAAAGCAGCGGTGGATGACTGCACTGAAAACTTCGCTGATCAAGCCAAACTGGACATGGAACACCAGCTTCAGGAGAAACCTGGCAGTGTTGACCTTGACTTCACCAAATCCCTATTGGACACACTTATTAAGAAATATGACTGGGTGAGCTGGTCTATCAGGGTCTTCAATGACAAGGAGCGCATTTTCTTTTTCAACTGGCTAGCTGGAAAGAAGTACCATGGCAGTGGAGGAGGAGCTAATTACTTTGATGTGCTGACCAAGAACAACATCAAAGTGGTGATCTCTTTCAGTGTTCAGCCTAAGCCTATCAACAAGGGTCAGATTCAGCAAGAAATTGAGGGGCAGAAACTGAAGGGGAACATGATGGATGTGGCTCAGGTCCTCAGCAGAAGTCTCCCCAACTGCTTGGTGCATGCTGTCAGCCACTATAAGGAAGTGGTGGAGACCAACAACTTCCAAGAGGATTGTTACTACTATGGAAAACACAAAAAAGCGTACTTATGCATTCATCCTGAGTAGCTTTTTTTTAAAACAGTGCAATGGAAAATAGAGTAGTTATAATGGGGAAAACTACAAATACAATTCATGAATGTTTATAACTGAGTTTAGAGATGTTTTTATTGATATCTCAAACATAGCTGATGCTTTAGCCAGTGATTGTGTGCAATGTAATCTCTTGTTACAGACTGCAAAATGTTTATTTGTTTATCGACCTTGTATATTTTTGTGTAGTTGGGGATCATTTACAAGGGGTGTCAAACACACGGCACGCGGGGCCAGATTCTTTGGGGGAAAAACGATGGATAGTGGACTGTCTTATACAAAATTTCACGGCTAATAAATATAACACATTTTCAGTTCTGCGCCTCAATCTCTTTGAAGACTGAATGCGGCCCCCTGGGAAAAATGAGTTTGACACACCTGGTTTAAACTTTCAGGATTTGTATATGTATATTAATGGACATATATGAGACATTTTATGTCAGGCTGTGGCTATCTACTCAACAACAGTGACATCGTATGAGAGCGTAGTACTTCCTCCTACCAAATAGAAAAGTAAGATACCTTATTTTACCTGCATTCCAGTATTTCATGATGACCATACTGTAAATTAGCACACCAGCCAGCGTAATAATGTGTTATGTAAGCTTACTGCAAACTATTTATCCTCATCAATGTACTGAGGATTTACTCAAGCTACTTTGAAAAATGCTGTTGATAGATGCACCACACTGTCCAAATCTATAGCCTTACAACATTACATCTCTGTCTATATTCACACATTTGATATCCATCATACAGCTATAAAATGTTTATGGTCTTCTTTATTCATAATAAACCACAATATAAAGGACATTGTTATCACTGGTCATCATTATGCAATAGTAAATTATGACTCATATTCTATTTCTACCTGCATCTGAGGAAATGTGCCTAATTGGCATGATAACATAAATTTAGAGGGTACTTTATGTAAAAACGTTTAAGCAGAGGTACACGGAGTCATAAACATCAGTGATAATTTGTGACAGTTTATTTACATTACTCCCTAAACAATCATCAGCTCACGCAATATAAGCACAATTGCCATCAGCAGATGTTATAATAGTCATGGTAAAATACTTTTGTCAGTTATTTGTCTAAGGAGAGTAAGTTAGTATAGTTTCCATGTTGACCAGGAAAAAATGCTATCATTCGTTCAACAACTTGTCTAAACACCACCCGTTTAGCTCTCTCTATGGGTGTGTCACTTTAACTGTAATATGATATCCATATGACCAATAGGAAGAGAAAAACAGATCGGAAAAATTATTTGCTTTTCTTCCTAAAACTAAAGCGAATGAAAAGGTGAGTTTTTAGACAAACATAATTGCATATGAACATTTCAATGTTTCTTCAATAGGCTTATACAGTTATTGGGATGTTTTCAAAAAGTTATCGCAGCTGTTTTCATTAGTTAAGCAGTTCTTTAACGAGTCGTCTGGTAAACTTGGTCATGACTTTTTGAGATCCTACGACATCGACATCTTTGAATACATTACTTTATAATGTCATGTGCGCATTTAAATAATATCCTATGTTTTACTGTAAGTTGCGCAAAACACAATGTAACTATGTGCACAATGTGAACTTCTGTCAATACACTAGATGGGCGTTGGTAGCCTAGAATAGGTGACATAATGTGCAGGCCTTTTCCAGGAAGTGTTTCTCGTGGCCATAATTATATATTGTCATGATAAAAGTACCACTGCAGTGGCAACAGTGCTGAATTTAATCAATTGACATATTGTTGCAAGGCCTTATCATATTAATCCACGAGGTATGCTGGCTGTATAGGGAGTTAAACAAGATACTGAAATAAAGCAATTAGAGCCCTTGTTGAACGAGCTAATCGATACATGTCCCATTAAGAGGCCACATGAACAGCTTTTAACAACAACAACTGTAATATGATTGCACTTCTCGGCTTGCAAAGATCTATGTCCATTTGTTAAATGCAGCCAGTCATGGCCGGTCAGTGTTTATGTGGGCAAACTTCACAGGATGATTTGGCCCTCAACTAGTCCTCAATCGACATAGATACTGTAGCTTACTGATTGTTTGGGCCACTCAAATGTTGCCATTTATTCTTGCAGCTTGAAATTATTTTTATTTAATTTAGGACTCAAACCATGAAAAGAAGAAACTACCAAATGTCTATCTTGATGGCCAGATATTGATATACAAATGGATCAGTTATGATGTTGACATTATTACTTCAGTAGGCCTAACTGCTCTTCAGTGGACATCAGTTAATGTACATTTTAAGGTTGACTGGTCTGCTTGTTATTTGGTGAATTGTTGGGCCTGAGATATGCCTACCTTGTAGAGCCACAGATATAGCACGTTTGACTCTGTACCCAGATGTAAATTCAACGTCTATTCCATATTGGTTCAACGTAGTTTCATTGAAATGACGTGGAAACAACTTTGATTGTTGTGTGTTGTCTAGTGTCTAGGCCTAATTCTTTCACATCTGAAAATGTACAATCACCATCACTTTACCCTGAATAATTTGTCTGCTTTAGTGCGGTAGAGATACTTCACATACACTCAGACCATGAGTGAGGATAGGGTTTTAGTGGAGAGCTGAAATGTCTCAGATTTTCTTTAGCATGGCAGTGTGGATGGCTAAATCAAATGAGATGGATGTTTTTCTATCCTAATGCATGCCATTTCACTTCCATCCTACATTGAACTGGCTTCTAATGCAGATGTTGTATCAATGAGACCTGTGTCTTTTTCAAAGCCATTTGCACCATCATTTTTATGATAGCTGCTGATCTAATATTGCCAGACCATCTGCTTATATTTAGTATGCTGGATTATAAATTCTAATAAATTACATTGACAGGGCTGCCAACTTTTGAAGAAAGCTTGGAGTGAGATTTGCAATGCGAATTTAATTTCCCCATGGCACAACCCCTAGACGAGGGGTCTGTGGGTCCTTAGGCCTATGACCAGAGTGCAAAATTAAAACTACAGGTCAGGTGTATTCAGGATCCTTTGAACATAAAATGTACACAAAAAAAAACACTTGGGGGGCTGAAGTTGTAAACATATTTCTTAGGTGGTTTGACACTTTATTCAGACAGTAATGAAATGAGATGGGAAGACAGGCACATGGGAGAAACAGTGGGAAGGTTGGAAGCAGGGATTGATCCTTGTTCTCAGATGGAAAGTTGTATGTGACACGTGCAGAGGAGTGTTGCCACTTTTCAAATGCTCTGCACAAGAAATACTTATATTAATGGTTGATGGCAGTGGGTAACCAAATCATAGATCATGCAGTATACTTGTCCATAGACTGCTTTCAAGTTTTTTGTCATTTGTAATTAGGGCAGGAAGAAAATGTTGCTTGCTCTCCAGGAGAGGTAGCCTAGTGGCTATATTGAGTTTGGCTATATTGAGATTGTTCTAGAGTTCTTGGATTTTCTTAGACAATTCTCTCTCAGTAGTCTCTGTTCTCTATGGGCTTCAAGACTGTGCCTCCCTTGACAGCTGTAGATGTAGGTGATAGATCAGGTTGAGAAATGAGGGTGACATCTTCACTGATCTTCTGCAGTGTAAACCCCCTTGGGACAGACCTCAGCAGCAGAGAAAGGCAGACTGAGACGCTGACAGAATAGTTTCCATTGTCTTGTTGCTGTGGTTACTGGCATTAATGTGAAAAAATGCACTCCTGCTGAGCAAGTTTAATCTTAAACAGACAGTTTATCACTCCCACACCCTCTGTGGCATTGACTGGACTGGCTGAGCGAGCGTGGTGTGGATGGTGGTGGTAGTTGAAGGCCAAAGGAGAATGGATTAGGTTTTTATTAAAAAAAACTGTGAACTTATAACAAGTAATTTCATGCCAATTGTCAAATACAATTTGCCATGATTTATTTCAGCGTCGGTGTATACGTTATACTGTATAATAAATGTTCTGTAACTTCTTCTGTAACATATAATGATAGTATTAAATCTAAAATGGCCTCCAGGCTGAAATGAGTCTTAATTCCTGCTTGTATTATGTTATTCCAATGGTAGATACTGTATGTGATTTCCTCAAATGTACACTGTTACAATGCACTTAGCACCACCCCTTCGGTCACAGTCTACTCTAGTACATCATAGTGTTTGAAGTTACTAATTGGCTTTCTGCTTGCTGTGCATACTTCATACTGTATTTCAAATCTTCATTGGTTGTTTTGTTTTTTTACCCATTTGGCACTTTGTTGATGTAATATACAACGCACTTGAATTGAGTGTATAATGCAGACAATATGGTAAATACTTAAAACATTTCTAAAACATAAAACCATTAAAACACTGCTTTGAAATACACATGTAAAACTCCATAGAGTATCTACCCCTATGTGTCATCCCTCACTGGTGAATTATCTTTGCATTGTTGCCTTATTGCTCACTGGGTGTGTCCAGCTGTAATCCCAGCAGGCTTGGTTACTGAAATGTACACTGATCCCTCTCTCTCTTTCTTTATCAGTTCTCACTGTGAGGCCAGCAGGGATTCACTCTAGTTGAGAGTTTGAGCAAGGAAGCACGCTACAGTCCAACAGTAGCAGAACAGCTCTACGTAAGTTCAGAAACTATTATACTGTAGGGAGGGAGGTAATCAACTATATGGGCCTAGCTTTTAAGACTTTGGTTTTGCTGTTGAACTTTTCCTTCATTTTAACAAAGGCCTTGAACTGGGGGATGATTGGTTGTCTATATTTTAAAAAAATTAAATGGTTATTCAAATTCAGGGGCAGGACCGACTTTGGGAAACCCTGCTATAGACCATAGACTTTATCATGTCCAATGTAAATAAAACAGTTCCGGCCTCATGAGTGGCACAGCAGTCTAAGGCACTGTATCGCAGTGATAGCTGCGTCGCTACAGATCCTGGTTTGATCCAAGGCTGTGTTTTGGGAGGGTTTGTCCATGTCCCATCGCGCTCTAGCGACTTCTGTGGCGGTCCCGGCGTGATGCACGCTGACACGGTCGCCAGGTGTACGATGTTTCCTCCGACACATTGGTGCGGCTGGCTTCCGGGGTTAACAAGCATTGTGTCAAGAAGCAGTGCGGATTGGCAGGGTCGTGTTTCGGAGGACGCATGGCTCTCGACCTTCGCCTCTCCCGAATCCGTACGGGAGTTGCAGCTATGGAACAAGACTGTAACTACCAATTGGATATCACAAAATTAGGGGAGAAAAACGGGTAAAAAAATGTATAACAGTTCCAAACATCCTTTTGACCATGTCCTTATGCTCTTTTTTTTTCAGATGTTATACTGGTTTTTGTTGTGCACTGAATAATAACAATACCAGCAAAGATGGCCAGCCAGCTACAGAAGATTGTATCAGAGAAGAAGAACATGGTAGAGACTGTAATGGAAGTGTTTGAACAAGGAGCTGAAGTAGTGGCCAGTATCGCAGGTGACCTCTTCCCTGTTTTCGCAATCGCTGCTCCCATCGTGAAATTGGCCCTGGACAATGTGGAGAGTAAGGAAGCTGCGTTCATGAAGGAGCAGTTCCAGAAGGTTCGTGAACGCCTGGAGGTGGTTTCAGAGGAGATGCAGCGGATTAATGAGGAAATCAAGAAGAGCGGCGTGGACGCTGCCTACTTTTCTGTAGAGGAGAACATATCCAACCAGTTCCGCAAGTACATGGACATCCTCAATGCCAAACCCAAGTTTCGTGAGGTCAAAAAGAAGCTTTTCATGGAGCATTTTGTCAAAACAGGTGGCGACAAAAACCTACATACCCTCTACAGTGCCGTGACAGGAGACAACTTCTCTGGAGAGTCAGTGTTGGAGATTACTCTTAACTATGAGGAGAAAAGTCGACGCGCCGTGGAAGACTTCTGTGCCAGGTTGAAGAAACTCTTTTGCATAGGCCTCATCGCTCTGATGGGTTACACCGCTCTAAAGGACTGCGATGATGAAGAGAAGCTTCTTCAAGACTGGGGTGAAAAGATGAAGGTGGTACAGGTGAAAATTAATGCTGTCATCGAGGACTGCATCACCAGCTTCTCCAAGCAGGCTGAACTGGATTCCCGGAGGTTGGTTAGGGACCATTCTGACCTGAGCAACCAGCAGCTGGCTGACGCCATTTTGGAGAAGCTGAAAATAAAGTATGACTGGGTGTGCTGGTCTGTCCGTATATTCAGCTCCCCTTCGGGCCTGCTCTCGAAGAAAAAAGACATCCAGTGCCCCACAGGAAAAAATCGCTTTCAGGTGCCAGCAACAGATGAGAAGCTGAACATCATGGTGTCCTACAGTGCCTCGCCCGAGCCTCTGAACAAGGCCCACATCGAGGAGCTGATACAGGGTCAGAAGAAACTCACGGTAGTGGGTACAGCTGAGCTCCTGTTTCAGAAGTTGCCAGGTGCATGTGCAGTCCACACGGTAAAGACTTGCAAAGACCTGGTCTGTGCCTGGAGCTTTGCCGAAGAGCTACACTACTGGGAGGAGCACAGGAACTTCTATGTTTGTGTTCACTACAATTGATATTTTCTCACTTTAAAAATGAATTAATAATTAGCCATAGCTCCCAAGGTTATATTCAGTCCAATTTGGTCTTTGCGCTAAGACTGACATTCCCAAGTACTTTCTCTCTTTCTCAGTTGAGTTCTGATCCCCAGCTATACTAATGAGGAGGAACACAGGCTAACACTTATTATAAAGCATGATACTTACCAAATACTTTTTTACCTAATCTATTCTTTGTAATGTTTTTCTTTTATGTATCCCACCCTACTATGTGTTGCTTCTGATAATGTAAACTTAACTTTGGGTCTTGATACATATTCTAAATTGATCAAATCATAGATGTTTTATGAAGTGTGTAAATATATAAGCCTAATGTTTGTATTGTCTGTAAGAAATCCCTAAACATTTTGCATAACTAGAATTGCATTTTCCCTCTTTATATATAAAACAGCACCTTAGAGTGAACTTTCATTTGCAGATTCAATTTCAACTGCTGCAATTTACATTCATATGACACAGTGGAGGCTGCTGAGGGGAGGACGGCTCATAATAAGGGCTGGAACGGAGCAAAGGGAATGGCATCAAACTATGTGTTTGATGTATTTGACACTATTCTACTCATTCCTTTCCAGCCATTCCCATGTGCCCTTTCCTCCCCAATTAAGGTGCCACCAACCTCCTGTGATATGATGACAACTCAACTGACATTGTGTTTTATCATTCCTGTCTCTGTTGTTTTGGCATACACTGCTTCACTGAACCTGCTCACATTCCATGTGATTTGATCAACCAACCCACTACACAGGCATGCTAAGACATTATTATTGCTGTGAAGGTGGAGGAAGATATGCTTGTTTACTCATGAATGCCTAGCATAGATATGCTCGTCACATCTTTACCTGTTGTGATGTGCAGCAGAAGTCATCTCAACTCAGTCCATAGTTCCACTCCACAACCCTATGAAGTACTTACATTTAGGATCATAATGTTTAACCCATTCCACTTTCCATGCATTCATTCTATTTTGCACCTTTATTTTCTGAGGAATTTTACTAGTTTTATATATTTTCTTTTACAACACATGTTGATCTGAAGTGGGTGCTTCACATTGGTGATAGATGACATCTGGAAAGGCGCTATATACACTACCAGTCAAAAGTTTTAGAACACCTACTCATTCAAGGGTTTTTCTTTATTTTTAACTATTTTCTGCATAGTAGAATAATCATAAAGACATAAAAACTATGAAATATCACATATGGAATCATGTAGTAACCAAAAAAGTGTTAAACAAATTAAAATATATTTTAGATTCTTCAAAGTAGCCACCCTTTGCCTTGATGACAGCTTTGCACTTATCCTCTGCAGCAGAGGTAACTCTGGGTCTTCCTTTCCTGTGGCGGTGCTCATGACAGCCAGTTTCATCATACTGTAGAGCTTGAAGGTTTTTGCGTCTGTACTTTCCGGTTTGACTGACCTTCATGTCTTAAAGTAATGATGGACTGCCGTTTATCTTTTCTTATTTGAGCTGTTCTTGCCATAATATGGATTGGTCTTTTACCAAATAGGGCTATCTTCTGTATACCACCCCTACCTTGTCACAACACAACTGATTGGCTCAAACGCATTAAGAAGGAAAGACATTCCACAAATTACCTTTTAACAAGGCACACCTGTTAATTTAAATGCATTCCAGGTGACTACCTCATGAAGCTAGTTGAGAAAATGACAAGAGTGTATAAAGCTGTCATCAAGGCAAAGGGTGACTACTTTGAAGAATCTCAAATATAAAATATATATAAACTTTTTTGGTTACTACATTATTCCATATGTGTTATTTCATAGTTTTGACATCATCACTATTATTCTACAATGTAGAAAATAGTAAAAATAAAGAAAAACCTTTGGATGAGTAGGTGTGTACAAACTTTTGACTGGTACTGTAAATGCAATCAATTAATAATTTTGAAGTGGTGGTTTGATATCTATGGCCTGCATATTACAATCTAGCCATTGCCAATAACTTCAACGAACAGAACACAAGTCATTGCACCCCCTTAAACTAACTAATAAGGACTCCATATTCAACATTATAAACTGGCTGGTTTGAGCCCTGAATGCTGATTGGCTGACAGCTATAGTATATCGGACAGTATACCACAGGTATGACAAAATATTTTATTTTTACTGATCTAATTATGTTGGTAACCAGTTTATAATAGCAATACGGCACCTCGATGGAATTATTTTATTCTAGTATCTATCAATATGTCTTACTTTTATCACACATTACTGTATCAAATAAAAACAGATGGATATTACTATGTTAATCTTGATTTATTTGGTTTGCTGTTTGCCTTTGGTCACCACAGTATAGTATGTTTGAGGAAAGGGCTGATACTGCACTGGAGGATTGCCTAAATCTGCATCTAAGGTGAGGAGTTACAGATCGGAAAAATACATTTTACTCAATGTGTTATACACTACCGTTCAAGAGTGTGGGGTCACTTAGAAATGTCCTTGTTTTCCATGAAAACATACATACAATTAGTTGCAAAAATGATTAGGAAATATAGTCAAGACGTTGACAAGTTTATAAATAATGATTTTAATTTAAATAAAAATGATGTCCTTCAAACTGCTTTCATCAAAGAATCCTCCATTTGGAGCAATTACAGCCTTGCAGACCTTTGGCATTCTAGTTGTCAATTTGTTGAGGTAATCTGAAGAGATTTCACCCCATGCTTCCTGAAGCACCTTCCACAAATTGGATTGGCTTGATGAGCACTTCTTACGTACTATATGGTCAAGCTTCTCCTACAACAGCTCAATAGGGTTGAGATCCGGTGACTGTGCTGGCCACTCCATTATAGATAGAATACCAGCTGACTGATTCCTCCATAAATAGTTATTGCATAGTTTGGAGCTGTGCTTTGGGTCATTGCCCTGTTGTAGGAGGATATTGGCTCCAATTATGCGCTGTCCACAAGGTATGGCATGGCATTGCAAAATGGTGTGATAGCCTTCCTTCTTCAAGATCCCTTTTACCCTGTTCAAATCTCCCACTTTACCACCACCAAAGCATCCCCAGACCATCACATTACCTCCACCATGCTTGACAGATGGCATCAAGCACTCCTCCAGCATCTTTTCATTTTTTCTGCGTCTCACGAATGTTCTTCTTTGTGATCTGAACACCTAAAACTTAGATTTGTCTGTCCATAACACTTCCAATCTTCCTCTGTCCAGTGTTTGTGTTCTTTTGCCCATCTTAAACTTTTCTTTTTATTGGCCAGTCTGAGATATGGCTTTTTCTTTGGCCAGCATCCCCAGGAAGAGTAGCTGCTGCTTTTTAATAAAATACCAAATACCAAATCCCGGAGTCTCCTCTTCACTGTTGACGTTAAGACTGATGTTTTGCGGGTACTATTTAATTAAGCTGCCAGTTGAGGACTTGTGAGGCGTCTGTTTCTCAAACTAGCGTACTTGTCCTCTTGCTCAATTGTGCACCGGGGCCTCCCACTACTCTTTCTATTCTGGTTAGAGACATTTTCCGCTGTTCTGTGAAGGGAGTAGTACACAGCATTGTACGAGATCTTCAGTTTCTTGGCAATTTCTTGCGTGAAATAGCCTTCATTTCTCATAACAAGAATAGACTTTATTCTTGTTATGTTTCTGGCCATTTTGAGCCTGTAATCAAACATACAAATGCTGATGCTCCAGATACTCAACTAGTCTAAAGAAGGCCAGTTTTATTTATTCTTTAATCAGAACAACAGTTTTCAGCTGTGCTAACATAATTGCAGAAGGGTTTTCTAATGATCAATTGGCCTCTTAAAATAATTAACTTGGATTAGCTAACACAACGTGCCATTGGAACACAGGAGTGATGGTTGCTGATAATGGGCCTCTGTACGCCTCTGTAGATATTCCATAAAAATCTGCCGTTTCAAGCTACAATAGTCAATTACAACATTAACAATATCTACACTGTATTTCTGATCAAGTTAATGTTATTTTAATGGACAATTTATTTATTTTTTCTTTCAAAAACAAGGACATTTCTAAGTGACCCCAAACTTTTGTACGGTAGTGTATATATTCAATGACATCATAGCAAAACAATCGGAGTCACATGGTAAGGCTATCTAAGGGACAGAAGCTTTGGCTATGGCATTATAGTTTGAAAATACCTGCTCTGTAATTTTGTGGCCATGTGACAGAACTTTTACATCCCCTCTTTGGAAAGAGCAGGGTCAAAAATACTCTTACTATGAATAAATTGTCTGATCGAAATGTTTCTGTTTTGTTGATACAAAGTATGTGTTCTACATGAAAACTAGTCGGAAGTTATATACACCTTAGCCAAATACATTTAAACAAATTTTTTCACAATTCCTGACATTTAATCCTGTTAAAAATCCCTGTTTTAGGTCAATTAGGATCACCACTTTATTTTAAGAATGTGAAATGTCAGAATAATAGTAGAAAGAATGATTTATTTCAGCTTTTATTTCTTTCATCACATTCCTAGTGGGTCAGAAGTTTACATACACTCAATTCGTATTTGGTAGCATTGCCTTTAAATTGTTTAACTTGGGTCAAATGTTTCGCATAGCCTTCCACAAGCTTCCCACAATAAGTTGGGTGAATGTTGGCCCATTCCTCCTGACAGAGCTGGTGTAACTGAGTTAGGTGTGTAGGCCTCCTTGCTCGCACACACTTTTTCAGTTCTGCCCACAACTTTTCTATAGGGTTGAAGTTAAGGCTTTGTGATGGCCACTCCAATACCTTGACTTTGTTGTCCTTAAGCCATTTTGCCACAACTTTGGAAGTATGCTTGGGGTCATTGTCCATTTGGAAGACCCATTTGCAACCAAGCTTTAACTTCCTGACTGATGTCTTGAGATGTTGCTTCAATATATCCACATAATTTTCCATCCTCATGATGCCATCTATTTTGTGAAGTGCACCAGTCCATCCTGCAGCAAAGCACCCCCACAACATGATTGCCACCCCCGTGCTTCACGGTTGGGATGGTGTTCTTCGGCTTGCAAGCCTCCCCCTTTTTCCTCCAAACATAATGATGGTCATTATGGCCAAACAGTTATATTTTTGTTTCATCAGACCAGAGGACATTTCTCCAAAAAGTACGATCTTGTCCCCATGTCCAGTTGCAAACCATAGGCTAGCTTTTTCATGGCGGTTTTGGAGCAGTGGCTTCTTCCTTGCTGAGCGGCCTTTCAGGTTATGTCGATATAGGACTTGTTTTACTGTGGATATAGATACTTTTGTACCTGTTTCCTCCAGCATCTTCACAAGATCCTTTGCTGTTGTTCTGGGATTGATTTGCACTTTTCGCACCAAAGTACGTTCATCTCAAATGAGACAGAACGCATCTCCTTCCTGAGCGGTATGACGGCTGCGTTGTCCCATGGTGTTTATACTTGCGTACTATTGTTTGTACAGATGAACGTGGTACCTTCAGGCGTGTGGGAAATTGCTCCCAAGGATGAACCAGACTTGTGGAGGTCTACAATTTTTTTTCTGAGGTCTTGGCTGATTTCTTTTGATTTTCCCATGATGTCAAGCAAAGAGGCACTGAGTTTGAAGGTAGGCCTTGAAATACATCCACAGGTACACCTCCAATTGACTCAAATTATGTCAATTAGCCTATCAGAAGCTTCTAAAGCCATTTCCAAGCTGTTTAAAGGCACAGTCAACTTAGTATATGTAAACTTCTGACCCACTGGAATTGTGATACAGTGAGTTATAAGTGAAATAATCTGTCTGTAAACAATTGTTGGAAAAATGACTTGTGTCATGCACAAAGTAGATGTCCTAACCGACTTGACAAAACTATAGTTTGTTAACAAGAAATTTGTGGAGTGGTTGAAAAACTAGTTTTAATAACTCCAACCTTAGTGTATGTAAACTTCCGACTTCAACTTTATATTTAGGAAACTGTATTAGAGTTTGTTTCTGTTTGGCCGACCTGGGATGCAAACTCACACTACACGTTGTACTCTCACATCTACACTGAGGGTCCAAAACATTAGGAACAGTATCTCTTTCCATAACATAGAATGACCAGGTGTCTCCAGGTGAAAGCTATGATCCTTTATTGATGTCACCTGTTAAATCCACTTCCGTCTCTGTAGACGAGGAAGAGACAGGTTAAAGAAGGATTTTTAAGCCTTCAGACAATTGAGACATGTACTGTTTATGTGTGCCATTCAGAGGGTGAATGGCACGCTACTTTCTGTCCCTTCTACTAAAACTAAAACAAAAAATAAATAATATAAAAACAAAATAGACATTTTTTATAAACATCAAACTAAATAAAAACTAGTACATCAAAGTCTGAAAACTAACTGAAACTAAACTGAAATTCTAATTAAAATATAAATCAAATAGATATAAAAACTCATAGAAAATCACGAAACTATAATAAGTTTATTTTCTGTAAAAAAAATGATTAAGCATGAGTACAAATAGTCTCTAGAATTCAACAATGCTGCACAGTAGCATTGATGTTTTTGGCATAAGATCAGAGGGACTTGCATACAGGCTAATAATGAACACCACATATCAAGATATTTGATCATGATATTCTTTGATAGGAATAATTAAAATGTGGGTATGTGTAATCTGTATGGGTAAATGCCAGATGGTCTGGTCCATCTAAGGCCAGTGGGCCTGTCTAAATGGGGGGAATTGTGCAGAATGATCATTATCTGCCTAATAATATGGGCCTCAAAGGAAAAAATGGGCCGGTGTGTGGGTGTCATGCCTGAGACAATTTCTGGTCCCAGTCCATCTCTGTGTGTAATCCAACATGACATAATCCAGAGCAAGTTAATATAATGATGGAGATTCTGGAGCACCTCAGGCTTCTGTTGAAGGCCCATCTCTTTTCCCCTCTGAATCCTGGTTAATTTATCTTTTACCTGTTAGACAATAATTTGGACTCTTCTCGATCTTGACTTTTTCACTTTTCGTCCTAACCGTTTTGCGTCTACTTAGACTCATTGTTAATTTCTCCTTCTCATGAACAATCTAAAATCAAGAACAGTGTTGATTAGACTGACTTAATGTCTGACCTTTTGATTTCAGTGTCCATATTGTGTTTTTTTCTTTGTATTATCTTTTACCAGATGTAATGTATTATATTCTCCTATGTTAATTTCACATTTCCACAAACTTAATAGTGTTTCCTTTCAAATGGTATCAAGAATATGCATATCCTTGCTTCAGGTCCTGAGCTACAGGCAGTTAGATTTGGGTATGTCATTTTAGGCGAAAATTTAAAAAAAGGTTCCAATCCTTTTTAAGTAACAATGGGATGGTCAACTCCAGTCCTCGGGGGCCAGAGTGGTGTCACACTTTTTCCTCATCCCTAGCAAACACAGCTGATTAAACTAATTTCATTCTAAACTGAAGATCATGATTAGTTGATTATTGGAGTCAGGTGTGATAGCTGCGTCAAAAGTGTGATACCAATCAGGCCTCCGAGGTCTGGAGTTGCCCATCCCTGACCTAACACAAAGTGTCCTCCGCATTCATGGGATGGCTTCACTCTCAGGCTAGACTTTGTCTATATTCAAGAGGGGGCTGACCATGCAAGACTGGTGAATAGGCTGAGAGATGCTTTCAATCAGACCAAAATTACTCTTCCATAGATATGATTAGTCCACACAATCCGTAATTGAGACGGCCCATCAGGTGACCTCAGGAACGCAGAAAAACATCACGAGGTAACGAAAAGATGCGTCCGCCATGCAGGGATACATTGTGCTGGCACTTATCTACCTTAACGTCTCTTGTTTATTCTCGTCTCTGTGAAAATAACTTTATTTTCTCCTGGAAAATAGAAACCCGTAAATGGTTATCAGATGGTGGGCTCCAGAAATTCACTGGCAGCATCACAAGGCCCTCACAGAGGCACTGCACAGAGAAACTAGGAAGTTAAGGATTTCAAAGATGTATCACAAGGTTATGAGACTAAGTTCAGCGAAGTTTAAACCCTTTGCAGAGAATATATTGAGTTTTCACTATGAGGAACCTGACAGTCTATTTATGTAAGGAGGAATACAGATAATCCATGTGAGAAGCTTCAAAGGGAACTGATTACATTTAAATGTAAGTTACAGTCTATCCTTTGCATCCTTTGAACATTACAACATGCTTACAGAATATAGTTGAGTCATTTTCCTCCAATACTTCATTCATTGTGTTTTTTTTCTTCTTTTTTTTTGCTCTCTTTATTTTGGCTACCATGGTTAGAAGTGACTGAACTAGGGGCCTCCCAAGTGACGCAATGGTCTAAGGCACTGCGATGCTGTGCTGTGCCACTAGAGATTCTGGGTTCAAGTCCAGGCTCTGGTGCACAATTGGTCCAGCGCCGTCTGGGTTAGGTGAGGGTTTGGCCGGCAGGGATGTCCTTGTCTCATTGTGCACTAGCGACTCCAGTGCACGCTGAGTAAAAAAATAAATAAAATGTGATTTAATTCTGCACACACCTGAGTTGAAAAGGACTGAAGTAGATCTTCAGAGTTTGCAAGTGTTATGATTTGCACATGTAACATTTTATTTCACTTGTGAAATCATGTGAAACCATGTGGTTTTGGAACACTTCGCATGTGATGATATTTCACCTGAAGTTTCACATGTGGATGTTCACAGGTGATGCCCTGCAAACAAAAAGGAGTCTCTAGGATGTCCCCGGAATGTCACACAGTCTTCAATTTACGTATTTGACATACATTCTGCATGTTAATTTATACAGTAATTATTCAACATGTCCTCGCCTTGAACTTACAACTTCTTGGTTCAAGGCATTCAGATCTTCCTGCTACGCCATCATGTCTGTGTCAGTAACTGATTTCACCTGTATTCCTATACTTTGGACTTCAAAGTAAATCCCAGCTTTGTTAAAAATACACTCAAGAAAAGCGATTATTTGTATCATAGTGATTCAGGAGTAACATAGAAACATAATAAAAAGGCCCACTACAGTAACAACTAAAAAAACACATGAAAAAAATCACATTTGAAAAGAACACGTAAAAAAACAAGTGGTTTTCGGACATGTGAACACACTTGAACAAATCGCCTGAAAATGTTCACAAGTCAGACACGTGGTTTTCGGACACGTGTGACATTACACATGATTTTTTTTACATGTGAACAAATCACGTGAAAAATCACGTCTTTTCCCAACATTTCACATTGTGATATTAAAAATGTAATGTGTGCTTTTGTAACTGGCAGGATTAGAACCCAGATGTGCAGATAAGCATGCTCCATATACAAAACTAAGAGTAACGGATAGATCAAACCCTTGGTTCATGCATGAATTGTCTGAAAAATTACAGGAAAGAAATGTCGCTAGGGCTAGCTAAGGCTACATTGACTGATACTTTGTCTGACTGGAAGCCCTTCAGACATTTGAGAAATAGATGTCTGGTTAGAAAAGCAAAGTCAGTATACTTATAAACTGTGTATCTGAGAATGGTGGGAATCCAGCAAACTTCTGGAATGTAGTCAAATCTCTGAAACAACGTAACTACTGTCTAATCTTGCCTTTCCAAAGTTTTAGAATCCCTGGCCAAGTTTCAGCTAAGAACTTTTTTCCCTTCTCATTCTATTCTAAATGTGCACCAATCTAGTTTTAGACCTGGCATACCACCGTTTCAGCTGCTGCGCTTGTTCTAAATTATGTGTTAAATAGCTTAGATCATAAAAACCATTGTGCTGCCTTATTCATAGACCTTTCCAAGGCCTTTGACACTGTTAATCATTACATTCTCTTTCAAAGGCTGACTGAAATAGGCCTGGATCAGGCTTCTTGCAAGTGGTTTGAGAATAATCTGTCAGATAGGACAGAATGCATGATTTCTGATGGTGTCAAGTCTGGATATTACAAAAGGTGTACCGCAGGGGTCAGTACTGGGACCTGTTTTCTTTACTATTTATATACATAATCTGTATGCAGACGACTCTGTTGCATTTATGTATGCCATTGCCCCAACTGTTGTCCAGGCTACAAATCTGAATTTGTTGCCTTACAGAAAACCCTGGTTGGTTTAAAACTTTAAAACTACTTATTGTGGGCAAAATTAAATATGTGTTGTTCTCTAATTCTTGCAAATCTGTTTCAGATGGACTACATATTTATTCATTGGTTCTCCCATTGATCGGGTTCCCGCCTATAAATATCTGGGCATTTTGGATTGACAAAGATTTTATGTTTAAAAACATATGGATGAGCAAGTTAAAAAGCTAAAATGTAGAGTAAAGTGTGTTTTTTTATAGATCTTTCCTCTCCCTAAATGTACAATCGATTTTTCTGCCAGTTCCTGACTATGGTGACACCATTTACCAGATTGCAGCAGCCACTACTCTTAAACCTTTGGATGCCATCTACCATAGCCCTTTATCACAGGTGACTGTTTTAATACTCACCACTGCATCCTGTAGCAAAAGCTTGGCTGGTCCTCATTAAAGTCCGGTATAGATTACTTAATTATTCATTTTTTCTTTACAAAGCCCTATTACACAAGCTTACGACTTACCTAACTTCTCTGTTAAATATAGGTAAATCCACTTTTAGTTTTAAAGCACCTCATTGCTGGAACCAACTAAAAAATACATTACAACTGGATGTTCTGGGGCTGCTTGGGAAATGTAAAATATTGATTGGGGACGTTCTTATTGAGGAATGTAACATATTTTCTGGAATATTTGTATTGTGCTGTATTTTACTTGTTTTATACTGTATTTATTTTTTTATTTGTCTCATGAAATTGTATATGCAGGGCTCCCTTATGAAAGAGACCTTGGTCTTAATGGTGACTCCCCTGCTTAAATAAAGGTAAAATGCACAACAACAACGAGGAAAAATTCAAAATGTTCTCAAATGGAGCTGAAATTTTCAGATTTTGTATACAAAAAGCATTACAAGAATATTAACGTCTTGATTTTGTACAAAGTAATGGTTCTCAAAATCAGGTAAAGACACTTTTTTGTAACCGCAATGTCAACTTGCTTTGACATCGCATTGTTGTTTTTAGCTGTATAGATTATGGATTTTGGATGTTTTCAGTGTATTTTGAACGCTTTCAGACAATGCAATAAAGAAAGTGCACTAAAATTACAAAAAGTTAACTTGAGTTAACTGATTTACTTTAACATGTTAAACAGGATAAATAAGAAGCGCTAGCTTCTCTGTTCTTTTTCACTGGGCTTCATCCAACGACCACTGACCAACGCATGAAGAAGAGAGGTGTGCGCCTGCAGCAGTAACACCCCAAATGGATGGCTCAGAAATAAGAAATAAGAAATCATTATTTTTAAAACATTTGAATTATTATGCTTAGGTAGGCTGTTACCTTTTTACCGAATGGCATCACAGAAGTATCTATTTCATATCTAGAAACATTGCTACTGCTATGTTTACACTACCTTTTCACATGTAAGGAGAATAACACTATTTCGCCACCACATGTGAACTTGAAATTCCACATGTGAAAATACGATTTTGATGTGGAGTTTTCTTACATGTGAAACGGATGCAAATAAGATTTTCACATGTGAATGGTTTCCACATGTGAACTTCCATTTCCACATGTGAAAGTGAGATTGACGTGGCGTTCTTACATGTGAAACTGCAAATGTGAGTTTTACATGTGATTGATTTTAAAATGTGAAACAGCAAATTTCACATGTGCAACTGTGCAACTGCAATGAACATGTGAGGTTTTTTTCTCACATATGAAAAGGTGATGTTAACATGTGAACTCTAAATGTAATATATGAAATTTAAGCTCAACATGTGAAAACAGCTATTTCAAATTTTTTGTAAGGGCAACATTAGACAACTATACAGAAAACTCTTAAACTGTTTAAATAAGTAAATTAAATCCATGTTGAGAGAATAGTGAGATTAACTGATTACTAAAATAGCAGTGCATATGGCATACCTAGTCAGTTGCACAACAGACTGCATTTAACACAACCCCTCTAAATCAAAGAGGTGCAGGGGGCTGCCTCAATTGACATCCACATCAGTGCCCGGGAGCAGTTGTTAGGGGTTAACTGCTTTGCTCAAGAGTAGAAAACAGATTTTTCCAACTTACCAGGTCTGGGATTCAAACCAGTGACCATTCGGTTACTGGCCCAACACTCCTAACCGCTAGGCTACCTGCAGCCCAGTTAATCAAATACAACAACTGTTTTCTCATTGTTGTTGCTCTAAAATGGCAACTCAGCGCAAATGTGCATGTGCCAATTGAATCACAACAATAAAAGAGTTGTTGGTGGTATTCTATTAACATTTATTGAAAAAGTATGGACTTCAGCAAACAAAGAAAGGCACGCAACTACAGAGGAAAATATGGTGGGCATTTCATGTTTTTAAAGTATTGGATCGATGTAATCAGAGCTAGATTCCACAAAGCCTGGTCTCGGCTCCACGTCATTGGGGAAGTTCATCAGAAATTTCCTTCACCATGTAACGGAGTTAAGTCTACTTTCCTAAAGAAAATAATGTACTTTTTACTCCATACATTTTCCCTGACACCCAAAAGTACTCGTTACATTTTGACAAGAACTCGTTACATTTGTCCAATTCACACACTTATCAAGAGAACATCCCTGGTCATCCCTACTGCCTCTCATCTGGCGGACTCAATAAACACTAATGCTTTGTTTGTAAATTATGTTGGAGTGTTGGAGTGTGCCCCTAGCTATATGTCAATAAAATGTGCCGTCTGGTTTGCTTAATATAAGGAATCTGAAATGATTTATACTTTTATACTTGCAATTCCATTTACTTTTGATAATTACGGATATTTAAAAGCAAATACTTTTACTCAAGTAGTATTTTGCTGGTTGACTTTCACTTTTACTTGAGTCATTTTCTATTAAGGTATCTTTACTTTTACTCAAGTATGACAATTGAGTACTTTATCCACCACTGAAAACCCCCATACCATTTCATTACTTCCCTTTAAAAAAAACATGTCAAATGTGCAATTTCACATGTGAAATCGCATTTTCACATGTGAAACAGCTGTTTTCAGATGTTATGCTGAAATTGTCACGTGAAAACAAGAAACACATGAGATCAGTTGTTCACATGAAACCAAATGTTCACATGTATTAAACATGTTAACACCACCTTTTCAAATGAGGAGAATAACATGTTTTCAGATTCATGTGAATCTGCCATTTCACATGTGAAAATCTAATTCTCACATATGGAATTGCATTTTCACATGTAAAAAAACATTGACGTTTGATGGCTTGATTGTATCACATGTTGAAATTTTCATCCCCATGCTGTGACATTTATTTCACATGCAGTCATGTTTTCACATGTGTAGTTTCGTCACTAGTGCCTATGGTATCCCTATTCTCAGATTGACACCTTGTATACCAATCCCCCAACATTACTAGACTCCAAATAAATATCTGGAACTGCCTCAAAGACATTTCCCACAATGGAATATTAATGTGTATTAAAGTAAACATTGGTAACAAAAGATACCCTGAGGCTTATTTCAGTGGCTTTCATACAGCCTTTCACATTCAGTACAAACACTACGCATTGAATGTTGTCAGTCTATTGTATCCTAGCTACAAAGGCAGCTCAATAACCTTCAGCTCATGAAAGCACAAACATCTGAAGGAGACCATGACTGCACTAAAACTCAATATAGCGTCTTTCCTTGGTAGCTTTGACTCAATGCCAAGGTATTTTTCTTAGAAATACATGTAGCCACCCACAGCCTCACTTTGACAAAATGTGAGAGGCACCCACATTTCACATTTGGGGACTGGTACTTTATGATTAATCCAGATAATTGACAAACCGTTCCTTGAAAAAGTTATTGAGGCACACAGACATACCTGTGGTTACGCTTAAAGCAACACTCAAACTGTCTTATTATAAATGCATCTTTGGATTTTCCACCTACAACACTGGATCCAATGCAGGCACCTGCTACAGACACACTAGATTAATTGTGTGAAGGTGTGTGAAGAAATTTGCTCCAGATTGTGCAATTCATGACAGGTGTATCTGATACATTCAGGGTTGTTGGTTACATTTTTGGAGAAATATGGGCTTTAATTTTTGCTTGGATAATATATCTTAACAGACTTGAGTTTTATGATACGTTTTACTGTTTATAAAATTGAGCGGACATGCAATGTTTCTCAATATTGGTTGTCAGCCATATCTGAATCATTTCCGACTACCTTACTGCTGGCAACAGAACATACGTTTCCTACCAGAGTTTGACTGACAGCTGACTCAGGCACCAGCAAGATTAGTTGGCATGATAGCCTCAATGCAATTTCTAAAATTAAGACATATGTTGTAACTGCAGGCAACAGATATTAGCGAGTGTGTTGCCCTTTTAATTTGGGTTTGCGTTAAGGGTTAAAACGGAAAAACGAAAACTAAACTAAAATATAAACGTTACAGTTCATATAAGGAATTCAGTCAATTGAAATAAACGAATTAGGCCCTAATCTATGGATTTCACATGACTGGGAATACGGATATGCATCTGTTGATAGCTTTAAAACAAAATCTAGGGGCGTGGATCAGAAAACCAGTCAGTATCTGATGTGACCACCATTTGCCTCATGCAGCGCGACACATCTCCTTCGCATAGAGTTGATCAGGCTGTTGATTGTGGCCTGTGAAATGTTGTCCTACTACTCTCTAATGGCTGTGCGAAGTTTCTGGATATTGGCGGGAACTGGAAGATGTGTTGTACATGTCGATCCAGAGCATCCCAAACTTACTCAATGGGTGATATGTCTGGTGAGTATGCAGGCCATGGAAGAACTGGGACATTTTCAGCTTCCAGGAATTGTGCACAGATACTTGTGACATGGGGCCATGTATTATCATGCTGATATAGCTATACTATATATAGCTATAGATAGTAGGCTACTGTCGTGGAAATTCAATACTGTGAGAGATTTGGTCATTTCTTCAAACAATCATCTTTATTTAATATAGATTAATTACTGCAATAATGAGGCTGGTCGACCTGCCACCCTTGAGTTTTGGATAGAGTAACCTAACCTTTACAGAAATGCAGAGTACTATATATAGCTGACACTAACAATGCTCAGCCATGGTTGGTTCAACTCCTCTCATGCTGACCAAGGAGCATCATAAGCCACTCTGGATTCATCCTGTCATTATTTGCATGTGTGTTGTTGTCTTAACCCCACCCTGGCTTAGTTTCCCAGATGCAAGGATGATTTTGAGACAATGAGGGATTGTTCTACTCCTAAACTACAGTTGAAGTCGGAAGTTTACATACACCTTAGCCAAATACATTTAAACTAGGTTTTTCACAATTCCTGACATTTAATCCATGTAAAGATTCCCTGTCTTAGGTCAGTTAGGATCACCACTTCATTTTAAGAATGTAAAATGTTAGAATAATAGTATAGAGAATTATTTATTTCAGCTTCTATTTATTTCATCACATTCCCAGTGGGGAATGTTTACATTCACTCAATTAGTATTTGGTAGCATTGCCTTTAAATTGTTTAACTTGGGTCACGTTTCGGCTAGCCTTCCACAAGCTTTCCACAATAAGTTGGGTGAATTTTGGCCCATTCCTCCTGACAGAGCTGGTGCTTGCTCCCACAAGCTTTTTCAGTTCTGCCCACACATTTTCTATCGGATTGAGGTCCAGGCTTTGTGATGGCCACTCCAATACCTTGACTTTGGAAGTATGCTTGGGGTCATTGTCCATTTGGAAGACCCATTTGCGACCAAGCTTTAACTTCCTGACTGATGTTTTTAGATGTTGCTTCAATATATCCACATAATTTTCCATCCTCATGACACCATCTATTTTGTGAAGTGCACCAGTCCCTCCTGCAAAGCACCCCCACAACATGATGCTGCCACCCCCGTGCTTCACGGTTGGGATGGTGTTCTTCAGCTTGCAAGCATCCCCCTTTTTCCTCCAAACATAACGATGGTCATTATGGCCAAACAGTTATATTTTGTTTCATCAGACCAGAGGACATTTCTCCAAAAAGTACGATATTTGTCCCCATGTGCAGTTGCAAACCATAGGTGGGCTTTTTCATGGCGGTTTTGGAGCAGTGGCTTCTTCCTTGCTGAGCGACCTTTCAGGTTATGTTGATATAGGACACGTTTTACTGTGGATATAGATACTTTTGTACCGGTTTCCTCCAGCATCTTCACAAGGTCCTTTGCTGTTGTTCTGGGATTGATTTGCACTTTTCGCACCAAAGTACGTTCATCTCTAGGAGACAGACGCTTCTTCTTCCTGAGCGGTATGACGGCTGCATGGTCCCATGGTGTTTATACTTGCGTACTATCGTTTGTACAGATGAACGTGGTACCTTCAGGCATTTGGAAATTGCTCCCAAGGATGAACCAGACTTGTGGAGGTCTACAAATATTTTGCTGAGGTCTTGGCTGATTTCTTTAGATTTCCCCATGATGTCAAGCAAATAGGCACTGAGTTTGAAGGTAGACCTTGAAATACTTCCACAGGTACACCTCCAATTGACTGAAATTATGTCTATTAGCCTATCAGAAGCTTCTAAAGCCATGACGTCATTTTCTGGAAGTTTCCAAGCTGTTTAAAGCCACAGTCAACTTAGTGTATGTAAACTTCTGACCCACTGGAATTGTGATACAGTGAATTATAAGTGAAATTTTCTGTTTGTAAACAATTGTTGGAAAAATTACTTGTGTCATGCACAAAGTAGATGTCCTAACCGACTTGCCAAAACTATAGTTTGTTAATAAGAAATGTGTGGAGCAGTTGAAAAACGAGGTTTAATGACTACAACCTAAGTGTATGTAAACTTCAGTGGAGCCCATAAAAACACAGAATGAAACAGAACAGAAATGTCCTAAGTATTAATTGTTAACTATTAATATCAAACAAACCAGGTAAGTACGTAATTTGTCTATCACACTACACTGCAAAATGAAACGGTCCATAGTAAATTAGTGTTTTGAGGGTGGACTGACTGTGTTATTTGGCATTAATAGACTGGTTATACGCCCAACAACTTTCTATTCAAGCTGGGAGAGAGCACAAGGACTGCTCATGTCATGCAGGTTCAGGTATGCTATACAGGACAGTTCTGTTTTTTAAAATAAATTGGTTGCTGATTAGTATTCTGTTGTATCGAAAATACATTTTACAATCTGCAATGTTTAAATATCCAACTTTAATTACTGAACAAGTGATTACATTGTTGCCACCAGCCAGAATGTTAAATCATGGCAGCCTTGCGGCACTGTGTATAGCTTCTTTAAATGTTAAGCTTAACATGAGAAAATGACGACCAAATAGGCCTACCAATAAACATGTTTCCGTTTGCTAAAGCAAAGCTATACGCTACATGCCCTGGCACCACAGAAACCCTATCATCGATCCGATAGGCAAACGCATAGATATGTCCCAATTTCAGCACCATGGACAGTGGTTGGTAGTGGCTCTCTGACGCATTTTATGTTCCTTTATTGTAGGGAGTCCAGAGAAACTGCATTACGCCAGTGTATAAGACAGACACTTCAAAACCTTATTCCTTACGATTTATTTTTGGACTTCTGTATTGCCATGTACAAATGTGTTAATCAGTGTTTCTATGTGTTACAGCAGTAAAGGCCAAATTCAATGTTTCATAAAATATATATATATTTATACCTACAGGGTCCTCAAATTCAAAATCAAGTGGCTAAATTATCAATTTTATGACCATCTTAAAACAATTCCATATATTAACTTAGTAGATATTGTGGCACTTTATGTTTGTGTTTTCTTTATTTGTGCAGTTACCTGTATATACCTCCAACCGATGGTGTATGTTTGTATGGGAATGACTGCCACCTGATGGCAATGTTAAGTAAAACTGTTTTGACACTTGAGCTAAGACAGTTTGTTTATTTTTTTATTTTTTGGGGGTGGGACAGAAAAGATACAGTAAGAAATTACCAAATACAAAAAAAGCTACATATACAACAGTCAATTCAGTAATTAACTTGATATATTCCCCTTGAAAAATGACAAATACAAAAGCATAAAAACTTGTCAGTTATCGTTTAACCAAAGCAAAGTCACAGTAGGCATTACAGTAAATTAAGAAAGAAAGGAAGTAAATTAAGTCAGTGTACTATATGTATGTAACAATACATGTGTGGGTGTGGAGGGGGTGTATGATGTTCCATTTATGTATAATACATTTGATTCTATTTATTTATGTATTCCATGTGGAAGCAGCACCCCTCTTTAATCGTCCATGACAAATATCCTCATGTGGACAATAAAGTATATCAGATCAGATCAGTGCTCTTTAAGCTGCAGGGTTAGTGGTGACCTCCTCCAGCAGAGGCTTATACTGCTCCAGGTCCTGGATGTTCTGCAACATATCAGAGCAAAGTTACACATTACTTGGTAGGACACAACAAACATTACCTTGGTTGTGTGTATCTACAAATCCGTATTTTACTTCCATTCGTATGGCCGTTGTATTCGCTCTGTTCAAGGGTTCTCTGTTCATACCTCTTTTCCCTCCTTTCCATTCTTGTTCAAAGCCTTGAGACCCAACACAGCAGAGCTTATGGTGACACAAAGCTGAAGGACTGCAAGGACGATGAGCACGATGTCCAAGGCATTCAGCAACATCTAATGGTAGAACAAACACACGGAGGAGGATTTGAACATATTGACTGGATTGTTTAGCAAGATAGAGGTGAACACTGGAAAGTACAGAAACAGACTAGCATACCAGCTATTAGAATGTGCTTTAAACATGGTACCCACTATCTCTGTTTAAGGACACACGTGTGCATTACTAAATTAAGCAGTTTGATCCATCTAATCAAATGTTCATATATTTACCTAGAACAGACAAGGGACACCTTCCTCACATGATGGTTATCCTTAAAAAAACTTCATTCAAAAGCACTCACCTGTGCAATCTGCCTGGCATCGTTGCATTTCTCCAAGAGTCTATCCCTCTGCGGATCACTGGGTGGTTTTGTCACCTGGCCGCCATAGTAGTCATTTCGCCAGTTGTAGTTGTCATCATTGCAAATCCACCAGAAATGGTTGTTTGCCAGGTCTAGAGCATACAGCACAATTCCAGTCATGGCCAGAGCAGCACCTGACAGGTTCATCAACACATTGATGCCCACCTAAAACACAATCAGGGAATATAAAACCAGTTCAACTCAACTGAATGAACCACGGAGTACTAGTTGTCTCAGATATTCAGTTGATGATTATAATTCAACTGGATCAGATTGAATGATTGTTCAATGGAGGAAGAGAATGAGGCTAAGGAATGACAGGAAAGAGTTAAGGTATGTGCATTAGTGAACAACTCACCAAGCACGGACTGGGGAACTTCTCAGCCAAGATACACATGATGCCAACTGCTATAAACTAAGGAGAAGGCACACCTATCAAAATCAAATACAGACAACCTACACAATCGACACATTATTAGTCCTGACATTATTTGTCCTGATAAATAACAAACATTTCGCAAGAAAATACACAGACATTTGACTTTAACCCAGCATTTTATTTAAAAAAAGACTACTTAAGTCTGGGTAGGCAGTTACTTATATGTTTCCTGGTTTGTTTACTGGGGTTATAACTCCAAGTGAAATCATGTGCTTTCATACTAAACATGATAACATGGTAAACGATAACAAAATAAAGTAAGCTTACCACACCACCAAGCCAATAAGGAACCCCATTCCATCGCAGTGTGCCAGAATAATCAGTGCTAACAAGGATCGTTCCCAAGCCAATGTTGAGTACTCCCACCATGATCTGTATAGTCTGTGAAAGAAGAAAATAATCATTTTAGATAACTTCCGATGACAAATGCAACCCAGTGACGATAGACATGTATGTTGTGGAGTGTGTGTGTTATTTTAGTTCACCCACCCCCAGAGCTGACTGGGAACTTGCTTGAAGCCTCCTCAGTCCCTGGGACACAGAGCATGCTGGGCTGTAGCACAGGGTCCCAAGTATTTGACACAGCAGGGGCCAACTGCTTCCTTCTTTAGAGTTCACAGTAAATACAGTCACCCCTCCGCCTTTGGTCACAGTCACTGACATGCTGGCCACTCTTGGTTACACAGCTCTACAACAAAAGGAAGGCAGAACGATCATCTTAATGTTAAAATAAGTGTGTATGCCTTATAAGTCATGATGTTAAAAGGTGCACATTCAATCCAATAACATCTGATCAAGTCTGTGTTGTAGCTGTAGGATAAAGGACCACCTATCTATTTTGTTAGAGAATGTACTGCATTGTACAGCACTCTGAATATGCCCTAAATAAGGGCACTTACGGTCACTGCTACAGTGTGTACTGGGTCATAGTGACAAACAGGTTCCATCCCATGTGGACAACATTAAAGTGAATCTACCCATTATTTTGTTGCTTTGCTTTCCTTCATTGCAGTAATCTCTTGCCTCATTGACAGATGATAGGCGATAGGGCATGTCATAACGTGTGGTGATGAGTGGGTGTACTGTAGAGCCTCTGCTACACATGAGCAGGAAGTGCACAACATAACACCCCCTCTTCTGGGAAATGACTTGAAACAGCAATCGTATGACCATGTTTCTCAATTAACTTATGAATTCAATCAATTCAGTATAGCTCAAATTTCTGCAGCAACTCACCTCGTACACTTACAATGTATAGCACCCACCTAGGCTATGCCATCAATGGCAGCCATTTTGAATTAGAAAGCACACCACCCATTTTGTACCAAGTAGGCTACAGGTATTTACAAATAGTGTTTAATTATTTTTAGTTAGCAGCAGAAAGTCCCCATACCATATAATGTCCCAGTAAACCAGCTTAAACAGTACTGTAAAATAAAGTACTATCCAGGAGTTACACATCCGTCTGTCAGTAGTGGAGTTCATTTTGCATGTCCCGGTACCCCGGGTGAGTGGAGATTTCACTTCAGGACCAATGGAATGGTCTAAAATTAGCAAACTCCACCCACCAGGCGCACCCAGCCCTGCAAAACAAACTCAACCATTGGGTCTTTCGAAATACTCAAATCCCTCCCCGACTCACTAGAGAATGTAAACCATGACAAATGTTTGCATAGACTATAACTGCTGAACTTTGCAGTATGAATTGTTTAATATAATCTATGTATTTACTATTTTGTAATTACATCATTTCTTTTTGAGAGCATGAAACAACTACACACATATTTAAGATTTAAATTCACTCAAAACTTATTATTCAACACATATTTTAGAGAAAGTGAGCTCACCCGTTCCTGCAATTGAGATGGACAACTCTACAGGTCCTGTGCAATCACAGTGGCAGACCAGTCTGCTTGTTGCGCAGTTTGGTTTCCTTACAGGGAAGTAGCTGGTAGGGAGGGCTCAGCCAGTCTCAGCTAGTTCCCAGCAGGACCTCCTCCTTAGTTTAAAGAGATCCTGAAAGGTTAACCCTTCTCTCACTGAATAATAAACATATCATGGATTCCTGTCATTTCCTGACAAACTGAAGAACCCCCCCTCACCACACACACAAAGCAAGGACTCCACAGTTGTTCTTTGCCATTTTAATGATTTTCTTTGTTTTTAATACAGCAAGCAGGGGCAAAGTACAAAGACGTGCAGTGCCAAGTCTTCATTATTGTTGTTTAAGAGTGCATGCCAATACCACGTTACAATCACTATAGTCTTTACTTGGTCATATTCTTATTTCTCGCTCCTTTTCAATATGAGCACAATCAACTATAGTATGTGTCATGTGTTGATGCTGGACTTAATCTAATGGTTTTAACTAACATTTTAGAAAGCAATATAATTATGACTTCCATGGGTGAACATTTCACCAATCATTAAACTTTATGACTGTTTGAATGAGGTCGATACCAGGAAAGTCCATGGCAATCACCCCGAAACACGCACTGGTGTGGTCACTGGAGAACTGTCTCAGATACTGATCGAGCCATGGGTTAATCTTTTCAGCCACCTTCTTGGGAGTTAGAAACATTCCCAACAGTGTGCCAATGCCAGTGCCACTGGAGTAGCTCAGAACGATATAATCCCCACCACAATCGCCTGAAGCTTGTGTCAAGTGTTTCACAACTTTTTTCTCCTTGTCTGTAATATGAGTAACTTCATAGTCACCCTTGCTGTCTGTTTCCAAGAGAGGAATGCCCAGCTTAAAGCTGGATTTCTGTACAAATATCATCTTTCCTCTTGCCTCAGCCATAGTTGGCATGTCAGACTTCACCCATACATCTTTATCATCAATAATCATTTTTTCCACCAGCTCCTCAACATTCTCTTTATCAAACAAATCAGGCTTTACTCTAATGAGAACCGCCTCACTTCTGAATTCGGACAAAAATGCTCTGATCGTGTCAAGGACCTCATAGAACGACTTGTGTTGGTAGACAACCCAGTGCATGACATAGAGTTTGTTTTCAAAGGCGAATATCCTGAGATCCAGATAGCGTATGCCGGCCCTCAGCTGATCCCCCAAATCCCAGGCTTGACACTCTGCCGCTGGGCCTCCATAGAGAGCCATGGTGTCATGGGTACCAGGTATGGTGATGTCGGAGATTAACTTGTCATCATCAATGGCCTCCATCCAGCCAATCTTGTAGGATTCTGGGAGTATGAGTCCTTTGTCATTGAAGAAGAGGTTCTTTCCTTGACAAAATCCTCTAAAAGTAAATCATACAATAAAGGATTGACTCATCATTTGTTTGTCATTGAAATATTGGTGTTTGAGGGTTATGAATGGTGTATAAGCTCACAGTAAAAAAAAATATATTGGTGTCACCTTGCACTTTCCTGAGTAGTGTACTCACTATACCAAAGTCACCTTGTTCTGCAATTAATGTCGTATCGTTTATCAAAGGTCATCAGCTAGATAATAGAGACTGAAAAGTTGAAGAGAGGCTTTACTCAGGTACCATGCTGGTTCATACACAGATGGGAGAAAATAATCAGGGATTGAGGGTTGTAGGGGGTGGTAGAGTTTGTAAAATATTGAAAGGCCAAATAAATAAACCTTGATTTTTAAAATATATATATATATATATATATATATATATATATATATATATATATATATATATATATATATATATATATTTGTTAACAATCAGTCCAGACTATGCTTACTTTTTCTTAAATATCTGTGTATCCCTGTGAATTATGTCATATATATATACAGTGGGGCAAAAAAGTATTTAGTCAGCCACCAATTGTGCAAGTTCTATCACTTAAAAAGATGAGAGAGGCCTGTAATTTTCATCATAGGTACACTTCAACTATGACAGACAAAATGAGGAAAGAAAATCCAGAAAATCACATTTTAGGATTTTTTATGAATTTATTTGCAAATTATGGTGGAAAATAAGTATTTGGTCACATACAAACAAGCAAGATTTCTGGCTCTCACAGACCTGTAACTTCTTCTTTAAGAGGCTCCTCTGTCCTCCACTCGTTACCTGTATTAATGGCACCTGTTTGAACTTGTTATCAGTATAAAAGACACCTGTCCACAACCTCAAACAGTCACACTCCAAACTCCACTATGGCCAAGACCAAAGAGCTGTCAAAGGACACCAGAAACAAAATTGTAGACCTGCACCAGGTTGGGAAGACTGAATCTGCAATAGGTAAGCAGCTTGGTTTGAAGAAATCAACTGTGGGAGCAATTATTAGGAAATGGAAGACATACAAGACCACTGATAATCTTCCTCGATCTGGGGCTCCACGCAAGATCTCACCCGTGGGGTCAAAATGATCACAAGAACGGTGAGCAAAAATCCCAGAACCACACGGGGACCTAGTGAATGACCTGCAGAGAGCTGGGACCAAAGTAACAAAGCCTACCATCAGTAACACACTACGCCGCCAGGGACTCAAATCCTGCAGTGCCAGACGTGTCCCCCTGCTTAAGCCAGTACATGTTCAGGCCCGTCTGAAGTTTGCTAGAGAGCATTTGGATGATCCAGATGAGGATTGGGAGAATGTCATATGGTCAGATGAAACCAAAATAGAACTTTTGGTAAAAACTCAACTCATCGTGTTTGGAGGACAAAGAATGCTGAGTTGCATCCAAAGAACACCATACCTACTGTGAAGCATGGGGGTGGAAACATCATGCTTTGGGGCTGTTTTTCTGCAAAGGGACCAGGACGACTGATCCGTGTAAAGGAAAGAATGAATGGGGCCATGTATCGTGAGATTTTGAGTGAAAACCTCCTTCCATCAGCAAGGGCATTGAAGATGAAACGTGGCTGGGTCTTTCAGCATGACAATGATCCCAAACACACCGCCGGGCAACGAAGGAGTGGCTTCGTAAGAAGCATTTCAAGGTCCTGGAGTGGCCTAGCCAGTCTCCAGATCTCAACCCCATAGAAAATCTTTGGAGGGAGTTGAAAGTCCGTGTTGCCCAGCGACAGCCCCAAAACATCACTGCTCTAGAGGAGATCTGCATGGAGGAATGGGCCAAAATACCAGCAACAGTGTGTGAAAACCTTGTGAAGACTTACAGAAAACGTTTGACCTCTGTCATTGCCAACAAAGGGTATATAACAAAGTATTGAGATAAACTTTTGTTATTGACCAAATACTTATTTTCCACCATAATTTGCAAATAAATAAATTAAAAATCCTACAATGTGATTTTCTGGATTTCTTTTTCTCATTTCGTCTGTCATAGTTGAAGTGTACCTATGATGAAAATTACAGGCCTCTCTCATCTTTTTAAGTTGGAGAACTTGCACAATTGGTGGCTGACTAAATACTTTTTTGCCCCACTGTATGTCACTCCCTTTAGTTCAATCCCTAGGCGTTATTGTTTGTGTTTCTTGTCACTATGCTACTCGTGTTTCTTGTTTTGTTCCACGTTCATTTATTTATTAATTAAATACACTCCCTGAACTTGATTCCTGACTCCCAGTTACACCATATGTATGGTATACCACAAAAACATGAATTGACTCACAGCATTTTGCTCACTTTTCATAAACTTTATTTTTCTTCCATTAAGTTTAAACTAAAAAAAGAAAAGGTAGGTTCAATTTAGAGTGGACAATGTAAACCCCTACAATATACGTTCTGGAATTAAGGGTGACTTATTTTAAATACCTGTAGCCATACTTACACAAAAAGCAGTAACATGTAGAGGTGACAAAACAGACCTTTCTCAGTGGTCCTCATGGTCACGTTAAAGGAAAACATGCAACAACCTGCCAAAAAACATGAATAATAAAATGCAAATCCAAAAATCATACTCCTGATTTTCTATATAGCCTACCTTTTCTAGATGGCTTTCCTATACCAAGACTGAAATAAAGTGTTTCACCTGGCTAAACACTGGAATACTCACATACAGCTCTGGCCCAAGGAGTTTCACACAGGTGCTGGTGGTCTGACCTCTGCAGATTGGCAACTAAATTATAGCATACTGATAAAGAATAGGTGTGGTCTTGTAGTGTTACCTACTGGGTTTTTTTCCTTTGAGAAAGGTTACATACACTGTGACAGCATGAGAGGTTCCGGATCTTTAAGTTGTGCAAGTTCCCCGTAAACACCACTTCAACAGTCTCTTCAGTATGTAGGTGAGTTTAATTATTAACAAAAGGTTTACAACTTAAATCTCTTCAGCTCAAAAGTAACTTCATCTTCTTTGTTTCACAGAGGTACATGTCCTTTCCCCCAGCCACCCCCAAACAACAGTTTCTCACACCCATTATTAGAGCCTGCTGCTGGTCTCATTAGCTCCAGCTGTACTCTCAGGCAGCCTGGGTTTTGTAGTCCTTCACAGACGGCCAGCTTGCTCCAGCCATCTGAGGGCAATGTATCTGCCCTCTAGAACACGCCCTCTCATGATGCTACAACACTTAAAAAATCAAATCAAATCAAATGGTACATTCACAGCCTTGATCTTGTTAGAAGATCACCTAGGGGTCATGATAAGGCTGTACTAAATGTTTGATGTATGATAATAATAGATTATGCTTATGTTATATTAATAGAAGGGGAGGGGTTATAAGACCCCTCCCTCCTTACATTTATAGGTTCCTAGACTACAGATTAACAATATATATTAATTGTAGAGGTTTTAGTATTGTTCCACAATTGTTTTAGTTCTCTCTCTCTCTGCTTCTTATAATGAAGCCCTATGGGAAATGTGTGACTATTCAAGACATTCCACAACAAATCAACTTTGGGGAGTGGACATTTATTGCCTAGCGTTTAGATAACACCAAACTATATGTTTGTGCAGCTGTGGATGCATGGGCTTGGTCTGATAAGTAGAGAGTAATAAACTAACGCAGTGACATCACAGAGGGTTGGCTACAAGCATGATAAAAGCAACTTAGACTTTCCCTAAAGTGCAGAACTTACTCGGAAACATGCGTGCTATGTTCCTGTTTGTCAACTTCTGTCTGCAATTGCATTAATAAAGGTTTTTGAATGATTTAATTAAAGATATTGTCATAATGCTAATTTCGCCAATGATTGATAAGGACACAAGGAACGAACCCTAACAATCTGCCTTCACCAATGTGAGACGAGCCTCGTTAAGAATGTCATTAGCTAGGTTTCCAGCGTATTAGCGACAGATTTTCATATGAATATTCTGAACAGCAGTGAGTGCATTATTTTTCATACTAAGAAGCAGTAGAACTGTTTTATGTGGGCTACCTTTTATAGATGGCTTACCTATACCATGACTGAAATAAAATGTTTTACCTGGCTAAAGACTGGTGTCATGACGTGGCCCTTTCTGGGTATAGATCGTGGCATCCCTCTCTCTCTCTCTCCTACACCCAGGTTCTGTTATCTCAGGTCGTAAATTCCTGGAGGAGACTCTCTCCTCGCCATGCAGTATAGAGAGAGAGAGTTTCACAGTAGAACAAAGGAACTTATTCTACATCACAGAACTTGAGAACTGAACAATATCCATGTTTTTGAGAATGTGAAAACGGTCGGTGGAGACAATACAGCCACATTACCATAACTATTTTTATACAGGTGCCTCCGTTATGAGGTTTGTGTCTAATTATTGTATAAAATGAATGAGTAATGATGAAACTATTTGTGAAATGATGTAATGTGAGGTTAAACCGTTAATGTGAGAGAATTGTATTCCCTTTAAAGTTTAATTAAGTCTTTGCCCCGCCCCCCATGAGCACAGACATGATCTGGCTCATGGGACAGCCCTTTTCTACTGTTATGAATAAAAACCCCTCCTGGAGAAATCCTCTTCAGACCATGCGTAACCTGATTGGACACCGAGGTGGCACAGATTGAGTAGAGACCACAAAAACCTCAGTATAAGCTAAGGTTGTAATGGTTGTTGAATTCCTAACCATACCACGTGGAGCATTGGCTACACGGCGGGAAATGGTTCAACACTGAGACTATCGATCCATACAGAATAAGAGCAAATCTTAGAAACTAATTACTAGCCTGCAGCTAGAAATTATGTCAACCTGGGATGCGAAGACCGACAACCGCCGAAACATCTATTCTATAAGAACATTTATGAATGATACTCTGAAGTATCCATTCTAAATACTTCAGGGAAGCAGAGAAAGAGAGACGCTCGGATGAACCTTCCAACAGAAGTACTGACGATTCCAACAGACATCACGACGACACACTGGGCGTAAATATATATTGATTGCAATTATTCCTGAATGAGTGAGCGTTCATGTGCAAAGGATTAGCATTTCAATTAATATAATTATCAACTGTGTAGTGACTCTTTTGTCTTTCCCGCCCTTCTCAGTCCACACCCACTTCCCTTTGTCCACCAAGCCGTCACATCGGCTTAGCCCACTAGGGAACCTCCCCTATCATTTCCTTGTAACCATATCTACTGTTTGTTTATGCATTTCTGTTAGTTGGTAAATAAATAATTAAGACAATTGATGTATGGATGATTCATAGTAAAGGCTGGGTTCGTGCAGATAACCAACAATTTACGACGTTTGGAATGAGACTAACGTGAGGTAAAGAATAATTTATTAATTAGAAGACTGACTGATCAGATATTAAACTATCTGAAGAGTTATATTAGGAAAATTATAACTTTCTAATCTGAAGATTTTCCTTGGTGCCCTGACTTCCTAGTTGATTGCATTTACATGATTAGTTTAATCACGTCATAATAATTACAGAGAATTGATTTGATAAAATAACAGTCTTCACTTTAATGATGCCAAAGACACGACACTGGGATACTCACATACAGCTCTGGCCTAAGGAGTTTCACACAGGTGCTGGTGGTCTGACCTCTGCAGATTGGCAACATACTGATAAAGGATAGGTGTGGTCTCAAATGTTTACCTACTGTTTTTGTTTGAGAAAGGTTAAGCACACTTGAGGAATAGGCGAAGCGAGAGGTTTTATCTGTACGCGAAAATAAGATTTGTTTGTCTGGCCGTTGAGTGTCGAATTTGGTCAATAAAATTGTGTATATTTTATTTGCTATGTGAGGATTATTTGATCAAATAGAAGTTTCGCAATGGTTTATGTATGTGGCATTTTGGCAGCTTTGAAAAAATTTGACTTCATTTCGGAGTTGTGCCTGTTGTCAAGAAGCAGTGCAGCTTGGCTGGGTTGTGTTTTGGAGGACGCACGGCTCTCGACCTTTGCCTCTCCCGAGTCCGTGCGGGAGTTGCAGCGATGGGACAAGACTGTAACTACCAATTGGATACCATGAGATTGGGGAGAAAAAGTGGTAAAAACAACAACAAAATAGAAGTGATTGAAATAGGGGTCTGAAGTGGTGCCTGATACAGCATGTTCCACCACCATCAACAAAACACCAAATTATCTAATTTCTTGTGGAAGAATGGTGTCGCATCCCTCCAATAGAGTTCCAGACACACTAGAATCTATGCCAAGGCGCATTGAAGCTGTTCTAGCTAGTCGTGAAGGCCCAACTTACTATTAGAGTCGATTGACGCACCCGTGCATCACACGGTGACATAATTTTGAATATTGAATAGCTCACCGTGTGTTTATGTTATAAACTTACAGTTTATTGTAGTGGCTGCAGCTCAATCCCCTCTTTCAGTCGATATAAAGTTTGCGCTTATTCCAAATCATGGGGCTTGTGAAAGTGGTCATTTTCTACACATGAGAGAATCCGGACAAGAAAATCGTCACAAAATCGGGTGTAAAACCCGAACCCACCATTGAAAGATGAGACTCTCACAACAATGTCGGTTGTTTGGCTCTATAACATCAACAAGCTTGACATCTTGTTATAGAAATTTCGTTCTCAATGTTCATAAACTGAACTTCAATTAAACAAACTCTGTCTGTTACCCAGTATTTGTGAGATACTGGTTGAAATGAGACAAACAGAGGCCCACTCTATAATGGTCAAATGTGGATTATTTATTCATGGGAGAGCTCTGAGCTCCAAAAGGTGTACACAGTCTTTTATATGGTACAATGTTGAAATACAAAGATACAAAATACCCCACCACTTCCCCCACCCTCTCCAAGAAAAGCGTCTTCCCACAGTACCCATTCATTCCTTATCACAATCTTTGCACATAAGTCAAACTTGGGAGTTCTGTTAACTATCTCTCCTGTCCTCAAGGGCAGGGATCTCTCGCATGTGTCTGGTAGAATCAAAGAATTCTTTGTTCTCCCAGACACCCCCTAAATGAAGTCATACCAGCTTGTTTGCGCTTCTGCACACCAAGTTAATATCTAGACACACACTCATTTCAAAGAGGTCTTCTCACAAAACCGAGACTCTCATGAACACAAAGGTGTTTTGGTCTATGAGCCACACAAGCTTCAGGGGAGTCATTTGAAGTTAACCTTGTAAAAATTGCAAAAAGTGCATAGGGGGTCAAATGTAACATGACCAAACATGGGTCTAGATTTTATTTTATTTTTTCTTCCTATATTTCTCAGATATAGGACCACTGGTGTACCGGACACCCCTCCACAGTTACAGGGAGGGTTAAAAACGCTTTTTTGCCATAGCAACATCAGGGAAAGATATTAACTGTATAGGAAGCTCTGGGACAGGTCATCTGGATACTGGACAACCAATAAATTGGCAGATGCAAACAGATTATCATCTTTAGTGGACAACAGTTGTTGAGGGCACAAACCCAAAAATCGGTTTGCGATTTTCTTCATACTGGTGAACTAGTGTTTGATTGTGTGGTTACAATATCAACAGTCCTTTATCTCTGGTATATCTTGGCATGCATCATTCAAGACTAAGTTTCAATTGTGTGCAGCGCAATGGACATACAGTATAATGCACAACGTCTCAGGAAGACTTTAGAAGACCAGAGGAGTCTCTCAAGTTGGATTTAATCTAAATGACTTTAATTGCCGTCCATTTGTGTATGCTATTAGCCAGACAAAACCTGCTGAGTTCAACAATAAAAAATTGCTACATTTATCCTCAAGCTGAATACTTTTTCCTCATTGTCAGGCTATTTGATGTGTAACTTTTATAAAAAAGTGTATAAATATCAGCTAAATTATGTATATAGCCATAGACAGTAGGCTACACTGCTAAATGAAACAATACATTGTAAACTAGTGTTTTGAGGGTGGACTGACTGTGTTATTTGGCATTAATAGACTGGTTTTACACCCAACAACTTTCTATTCAAGCTGGGAGAGATCCCAAGAACTGCTCATGTCATGCACGTTCAGGTAGGATATACAGGACAGTTGTATATTTTTTATAATAAATTGGTTGCTGATTAGTATTCTGTTGTATCGAAAATAAATGTTACAATCTGCAATATTTAACCTTTTCACACGTACCAACAAACGGGTGTGATCATTCTATAGTGGTCCCTGTTGCATACAATCAAACCGGTGTGAATAGAACGCTTTTTAGAAATTCTGTGTTCGATTGACGCAACAATCAGCATTTGGGCTGGCAACACTTTTTTTAACAGAAACATTTTGCACAAACACGGTCCTTACAAAGTTATGTCCATAATGTTACCAGTTTATTTTTTGATGCAATGTTCAGACATTCACAGAAGTAGCTACAATATAACACAATCATCCAAACCAGAAAATGTAGGCTACATTTGTCCTAGCGCTAACTGAGGAAAGATTGACTTAACACAAGCGGTCATACCTTTATAAGTCTTGGCTGACAGAAACTACTATATGAATTAGCTAATAGCAATTACTATTTAGAATGAATCACATCACGGGTGAGCTCACCATTGATCGAAATAATTGAGTAAAACACTTTCTAGAAATCGAAAGTGATGGGTAGTTTGTGTGCACCGGAATGTTTGTTTTTTCTCATCAACCAAAGACAATAAGAGATGAGTCTGGTCTGTTTTCTGTATGCATGTTGGATGAGGGTGTGTCATCTACCATCATTCACTTCCCTTCATTCACTTCCAGAAGTTTTCCCTGAAAGATGAGTGAACCATTTCTTCACCTCATTATAACATCTTTGGTCACCCAGAATGCATTGTATGTCAACAAACATGGTAGCTGGAAAATAGCTTAGCTCATTATAATATAATTATAATACTTCAAAAAAGTATTTTACACACATCATAGGTGTCCATTACAATATATGCAATAATCGGAATGCATTATTTGTCACCAGTATTTGTGAATAAAACTGTAAATACATTATGCTACATACATAGATAAATTCAGCAAAAAAATGTATGTCCATTCACTATCAACTGCGTTCATTTTCAGCAAACTTAACATGTAAATATTTGTATGAACATAACAAGATTCAACAACTGAGACATAAACTGAACAAGTTCCACAGACATGTGAGTAACAGAAATTGAATAATGTGTCCCTGAACAAAGGGGGGGTCAAAATCAAAAGTAACAGTCAGTATCTGGTGTGGCCACCAGCTGCATTAAGTACTGCAGTGCATCTCCTCCTCATGGTCTGCACCAGATTTGCCAGTTCTTGCTGTGAGATGTTACCCCACTTTTACGCCAAGGCACCTGCAAGTTCCTGGACATTTCTAGGGGGAATGGCCCTGACCCTAGCCCTCACCCTCCGATCCAACAGGTCCCAGCCGTGCTCAATGGGATTTAGATCCGGGCTCTTCGTTAGCCATGGCAGAACACTGACATTCCTCTTGCAGGAAATCACCCACAGAACGAGCAGTATGGCTGGTGGCATTGTCATGCTGGAGGGTCATGTCAGGATGAGCCTGCAGGAAGGGTACCACATGAGGGAGGAGGATGTCTTCCCTGTAACGCACAGCGTTGAGATTGCCTGCAATGACAACAAGCTCAGTCTGAAGATGCTGTGACACACCGCCCCAGACCATGACGGACCCTCCACCTCCAAATCAGTCCCGCTCCAGAATACAGGCCTTGGTGTATCGCTCATTCCTTCGACGATAAACACGAATCCAACCATCACCCCTGGTGAGACAAAACCTCGACTTGTCAGTGAAGAGCACTTTTTGCCAGTCCTGTCTGGTCCAGCGACGGTGGGTTTGTGCCCATAGGCGACGTTGTTGCTGGTGATGTCTGGTGAGGACCTGCCTTACAACAGGCCTACAAGCCCTCAGTCCAGCCTCTCTCCGCCTATTGAGGACAGTCTGAGCACTGATGAAGGGACTGTGCGTTCCTGGTGTAACTCGGGCAGTTGTTGTTGCCATCTTGTACCTGTCCCGCAGGTGTAATGTTCGGATGTACCGATCCTGTGCAGATGTTGTTACACGTGGTCTGCCACTGCGAGGACGATCAGCTGTCCGTCCTGTCTCCCTGTAGCGCTGTCTTAAGCGTCTCACAGTTCTGACATTGCAATTTATTGCCCTGGCCACATCGGCAGTCCTCATGCTTCCTTGTAGCATGCCTAAGGCACATTCATGCAGATGAGCAGGGACCCTGGGCATCTTTCTTTTGGTGTTTTCCAGAGTCAGTAGAAAGGCCTCTTTAGTGTCCTAAGTTTTCATAACTGTGACCTTAATTGCCTACCGTCTGTAATCTGTTAGTGTCTTAACGACAGTTCCACAGCTGCATGTTCATTAATTGTTTATGAGTCATTGAACAAGCATGGGAAACAGTGTTTAAACCCTTTACAATGAAGATCTGTGAAGTTATTTGGATTTTTACGAGTTTACATACATACATACATTATTTTATTTTTTGTATTTTATTTTACCTTTATTTCTCATTTACAACCTGGCCAAGATAAAGCACAGCAGTTTGATACATACAACAACAAAGAGTTACACATGGAATACACAGACATACAGCGGGAAAAAAAATGGAACAATAAAAAATAGAACAAAAACAAGTCTATATACAGTGAGTGCAAATGAGGTAAGATAACTTCTTAGGGAGCAGTGGGGCGACAGCGCCCCACCAGCGACAACATCCAGAAAAATGCAGAGCGCTAAATTCAAAATGCAAAAGTAGTCATATAAAACATTAATGAAAATACAAGTGTTGCACACTCTTCAAAAGTTAAGAATCTTGGTAATCTTACAGCATGGTCAGATTTCAAAAAGGCTTTACGGCAAAAGCATAGCACTTGATTGTCTGAGGACAGCGCCCCGCACACATATTCAATTAGTATAATAACATAACCAGCACAGGGTGTCACAAAACTCAAAAATAGCGATAAAATAAATTGCTTCCTATGAAGATCTTCATCTGATGGCAATCCCAAGGGTCCCAGCTACACAATAAATGGTCATTTTGTTCAATAAAGTCCCTCTTTATATCCACAAAGCTCTGTTTGGTTTGGCGCATTTTGTTCAGTAATCCACCTGCTCAAAGGCGTTCATACATGCAGACAAACAACATCCCAAAAGTACCGGTAAAGTTTGTCGAAACAAGTCAAACTGCGTTTATAATCAATACTCAGATACGCTAATATGAATATAAACGATAATCTTTCAGACGGAATATAGCCTGTTGAATAGAAAAGAAAAATAGCTAAAAGCGCGCTCACTGTCACGTGCGTAAACCATAACAGGACACTTCACGAGACCTCAGGAAGACATTTCTTACTCCTTGGTTATTCAAGATAAAAGCCTGATACCTTGTCAAGAGACTGTTGACATCTAGTGGAAGCCATAGGTACTGCAATCTGGGAGCTGGATCCCCCTCCTTTCAATAGCAAGTCAATAGGAAAAGTGTCACTTCACGGAATCACATTTTCCGGGTTTTCACCTGCCAAATCAGTTCTGTTATACTCATAGACATTATTTTAACAGTTGTAGAAACTGTTTTCCATCCTATACTACTAATTATGTGCATATCCTACAAGAATAGTGAATACTCATCTCATATCCTGCACAGTCATGTCTCTTATCGATAGCGGTTATGATATCATTTAGGACCTTGAGTGTGGCTGAGGTGCACCCATGACCAGCTCTGAAGCCAGATTGCATAGCGGCAAAGGTACGGTGGGATTCGAAATGGTTGGTAATCTGTTTGTTAACTTGGCTTTCGAAGACCTTTGAAAGGCAGGGTAGGATAGATATAGGTCTGTAGCAGTTTGTAGCAGATGACCGCGGCAGCTTTCCAATCTTTGGGAATCTCAGACGATACGAAAGAGAGGTTGAATAGGCTAGTAATAGGGGTTGCAACAATTTTGGCAGATCATTTTAGAAACAGAGGGTCCAGATTGTCTAGCCCGGCTGATTTGTAGGGGTCCAGATATTGCAGCTCTTTCAGAACATCAGCTATCTGGATTTGGGTGAATGAGAAATGGGGAAGGCTTGGGCGAGATTCTGTGGGGAGTGCAGGGCTGTTGACCGGGGTAGGGGTAGCCAGGTGGAAAGCATGGACAGCCGTAGAAAAATGCTTATTGAAGTTCTCAATTATAGTGGATTTGTCGGTGGTGACAGTATTTCCTAGCCTCAGTGCAGTGGGCAGCTGAGAGGAGGTGCTCTTATTCTCTATTGACTTTACAGTGTCCCAGAACCTTTTTGAGTTTGTGCTACAGGATGCAAATTTCCTAACTGCCTGTGTATATTGGTTCTTGACTTCCCTGAAAAGTTGCATATCGCGTGGGCTATTCAATGCTAATGCAGAACACCACAGAATGTTTTTGTGCTGGTCAAGGGCAGTCAAGTCTGGGGTGAACCAAGGGCTATATCTGTTCCTGGTTCTAAATTTTTTGAAAGGGGCATGCTTATTTAAGATGGTGAGGAAGGCACTCTTAAAGAATGACCAGGCATCCTCTACTGACGGGATGAGGTCAATATCCTTCCAGGATACCCGGGCTAGGTCGATTAGAAAGGCCTGCTCGCTGTTTTTAGGAGTGTTTTAGGGAGCGTTTGACAGTGATGAGGGATGGTCGTTTGACCGCAAACCCATTACGGATGCAGGCAATGAGGCAGTGATCCCTGAGATCTTGGTTGAAAACAGCAGAGATGTATTTAGAGGGCAAGTTGGTTAGGATGATATCTATGAGGGTGCCTGTGTTTACTGATTTGGGGTTGTACCTGGTGGGTTCATTGATCATTTCTGTGAGATTGAGGGCATCAAGCTTAGACTGTAGGATGGCCAGGGTGTTCAGCATGTACCAGTTTAGGTCAACTAGCAGCACGAATTAAGAAGATAGATGGGGGACGATCATTTCACATATGGTGTCAAGGGCACAGCTGGGGGCAGAGGGTGGTCTATAGCAAGGTATCAATCAGATCACTGTGAGGTACAGCTACCCGCTACCTCTCATAGCCAGTGCGATCGAGTCATTGCTTCTTCACAAAATTGGATCTCAGTAGCGCTTACAATCTGGTGCATATCCAGGAGGGGGACGAGTGGAAGACGGCATTTAGTACCACCTCAGGGCACTATGAGTACTCGTCATGCCGTACAGTCTTACAGGCATTTGTAGATGAGATTTTCCGGGACTTGCACGGGCAGGGTGTAGTGGTGTATATCGCCGACATTCTGATTTACTCCGCTACACGCGCCGAGCATGTGTACCTGGTGCACACGGTGCTTGGTCAACTGTTGGAGCATGACCTGTACGTCAAGGCTGAAAAATGTCTGTTCTTCCAACAGTCTGTCTCCTTCCTAGGGTACCGCATTTCCACGTCAGGGGTGGAGATGGAGAGTGTCCGCATTTCAGCCGTGCGTAATTGGCCGACTCCCACCACGGTAAAGGAAGTGCAGCGGTTCTTAGGGCTTGCCAACTACTACCGGAGGTTTATCCGGGGCTTTGATCAGGTAGTGGCTCCCATTACCTCACTGCTTAAGGGGGTCAGCTGAGGCGGACAGGGCTTTTGGTCACCTGAAGGCTCTGTTTACCTCGGCTCCCGTGCTGGCTCATCCGGATCCCTCTTTGACATTTATAGTGGAGGTCGAGGGTGGGATAGGAGCTGTGCTGTCTCAGCGCTCGGATACGCCACTTAAACTCTGCCCCTGTGCCTTCTTTTCGAAGAAGCTCAGCTCGGCGGAGCGTAACTATGATGTGGGGGACCGGGAGCTGTTGGCTGTCGTAAAGGCTCTGAAGGCGTGGAGACATTGGCTTGAGGGGGCTAAACACCCTTTTCTCATCTGGACTGACCACCGCAATCTGGAGTACATCCGGGCGGCGAGGAGACTGAACCCTCGCCAGGCAAGGTGGGCCATGTTTTTCACCCGCTTTGTTTTCACCCTATCCTACCGACCAGATTCCCAAAACACTGAGGCAGACGCACTGTCCCAGATGTTTGAAACAGAGGAGCGGTCCATGGATCCCACTCCCATACTTCCGGCCTCTTGCCTGTTGGCACCGGTGGTTTGTGAGCTGGACGCGGACATTGAGCGGGCGTTACGTACAGAGCCCACTCCAGTTCAGTGTCCAGCTGGGCGTCTGTACGTTCCATCTGCTGTCCGCAACCGTTTGATCTATTGGGCCAACACGTCACCCTCCTCTGGTCATTATGGCATCGGTCGTACAGTGTGCTGTCTTAGTGGGAAGTACTGGTGGTCCACCTTGGCTAAGGACGTGAGGGTTTATGTTTCCTCTTGCTCGGTGTGCGCCCAGTGCAAGGCTCCTAGGCACCTTCCCAGAGGGAAATTACAACCTCTACCCATTCCACAACGGCCATGGTCGCACCTGTCGGTGGACTTCTTGACGGATCTTCCTCCGTCACAGGGAAACACCACGATCCTGGTCGTTGTGGATAGGTTTTCTAAGTCCTGCCGTCTCCTTCCTTTGCCCAGTCTCCCTACGGCCCTACAGACTGCGGAGGCTCTGTTCACCCACGTCTTCCGCCACTATGGGGTGCCTGAGGATATAGTCTCTGATCGGGGTCCCCAGTTCACGTCCAGGGTCTGGAAGGTGTTTATGGAACGTCTGGGGGTCTCTGTCAGCCTCACCTCAGGTTTTCACCGCGGGAGTAACGGGCAGGTGGAGAGAGATAACCAGGATGTGGGTAGGTTTCTGCGGTCATATTGCCAGGACCGGCCGGGGGAGTGGGCGGCTTTCATCCCCTGGGCAGAGATGGCTCAAAACTCACTCCGCCACTCCTCCACTAACCATCTCCATCTCCCTTCCAGTGTGTACTAGGTTACCAGCCGGTTCTGGCACCGTGGCATCAGAGCCAGATCGAGGCTCCTGCGGTGGATGAATGGTTTAGGCGGTAGGGGGAGACCTGGGACACCGCCCATGTGCACCTGCAACGGGCCATGAGGCGGCAGAAGGCTAGCGCCGACCGCCACCGTAGTGAGGCCCCGGTGTTCGCACCGGGGGACCGGGTCTGGCTCTCGACCCGAAACCTGCCCCACCGCCTGCCCTGCCGGAAGCTGGGTCCGCAGTTTGTGGGGCCATTTAAAGTCCTGAGGAGACTGAACAAGGTTTGCTATAGGTTACAACTTCCTCCAGATTACCGTATTAACCCCTCGTTCCATGTGTCTCTCCTCAGACCGGTGGTGGCTGGTCCACTCCAGGAGTCTGATTTGGGGGAGGTTCCTCCGTCCCCTCTGGACATCGAGGGGGCTCCGGCGTATGCTGTTCGAGCCATCTTGGACTCAAGGCGCTGGGCGAGGGTGCTTCAGTACCTCATGGAGTGGGAGGGGTACGGTCCAGAGGAGAGATGCTTTGTGCCGGTGGAGGACATCCCGGACCCTTCGTTGCTACAGGAGTTTCACCGTCTCCGTCCGGATCGCCCTGCACCTCGTCCTCCGGGGTCGTCTCCGAGGCCGGTGTCGGCGCGCTGCTGGAGCCGCGCGTCAGGGTACTGTCACGACTTCCGCCGAGGTCGGTCCCTCTCCAGCGTTCGGCGGTCGACGTCATCGGTCTTCTAGCCACCGTCGATCTAATTTTCATTTTCTATGGTTTTTTGTCTTCATTATACACACCTGGTTCCTATCCCATAATTACATATTCTTTATTGAAACCCTCTGTTTCCCCCATGGTTTTGTGCGTGTTTATTCTATGTTAGAGGTTCTTGGTTATGTGAGCTTGATTTTGTACTACCAATTTTGGTCATTTTGATTTTAGAGTAAAATATTACGTGAATACTCATCTCTGTTGTCCTGCGCCTGACTCTGCCTACCTGCTCACTGAGATCCTTGACATACACATTCTAGTTTCACATGGAATTGTTGTGCAATTTAAATGTTTAAATATGAAACTATTTGTGGAAAGATGAAATGTAATAGAGTAAAAAAGTCTGCTCACTCCGTGCCCCCCCCCCAAGTGAACAGACATTGGTTGTAAACTATGAAAAACGCCCCTCTCTCCCACTACTATATAAGTCTGTTGAAGAAAATTCTACTTTGTGTTCCAAGGACGTTAGGACGACGGTCCTACGTTAAAAGGGCTAAGATAATAACCTAACGAAATTAGCATCCTGGTCAAAGTGTAGGTGACACTACACACAGGAAGGATGAATTTCAACTATACCAGCCAGAATATAGCATGAGCTTATAGTATGGCAACTTGGTATGAACTTTGAACTCTTATTCACTAAAGAAGTGATACCTTCTAGCTGGTGAGTGACAGCAGCAACTGTAAACGTGGGCTAGGAGAGGACGGACAAAGCATCCATTCTATCACGCTCCAGTTCACCACCAGACTTACTACAAAGGACAAGAGATCTCTGCTGGGCAACCCAGCCTTCCATCTACGACCAATCTATTGTGGCGCAGCTCAGAGTAAATATGTCTTCCATTTACCTTTTCCAAATGGGCAGTTATTTAGAATACATAAGATTCTGTATTTACGATAGCATGGCTTTGTAAGGTCCGATAGAGACCAAATCATTTTGTTCCTCAGTCTTCCCCTCGCTTTCATTCAAAGCCAACCCCCTCTCTTTGTGTAACCAGCCGTAATCGGTTCCGTCCACCAGGGATGTTTTTCACGTATGATCCATTCTGTGTATATGTAATTATGTGTGATTATTTAGGTATTTAGTAAATAAATAATTAAACCAAAGTTTGTATTGCTGATTCAACTTGTTAGCCAGGGTTCGTGAAGATGACCAAGAATTCTACGATGTTCAGATGAGACTGAATAATAAGGTGATTAATGATTGATTGCTACTGATGTAAAAGATTTCGTGGTGATCCATCTTTCAGGTTAATTACATTTACATGATTAGTTTAATCAGGTAATATTAATTACAGAGAAATTATTTTATAGAATAGCATGTCATATCACTTAATCCAGCATAGCCAAAGACACAACACCTGGATAGTAAGACACAACTCTGCAGGCTATCTCTGCAGTAGATTGCAACACCACCCCCTTTGGCAGTTCTATCTTGTCTGAAAATGTTATAGATAGGGATGGAAATTTCAGGGTTTTTGGTGGTCTTCCTAAACCAGGATTCAGACACGGCTAGGACTTCCGGGTTGGCAGAGTGTGCTAGGGCAGTGAATAAAATAAGCTTAGGGAGGAGGCTTCTAATGTTAACATGCATGAAACCAAGGCTTTTACCGTTACAGAAGTCAACAGATGATAGCGCCTGGGGAGTGGGGCTAGGCACTGCAGAGCCTGGATTAACCTCCACATCACCAGAGGAACAGAGGAGGAGTAGGACAAGGGTACGGCTAAAGGCATTCTGACATCACGTGCATAAAACAACTCACGCTGGGGCGACCATTTCACACTCACGTGTGAAAAGGTTAAATTTCCAACTTTAATTATTGAACAAGTGATTACATTGTTGCCACCAGTGTTGGGGTTCGTTTCCTGGTTCCTTGTTCCTTTGTCAATCATTGGCTCATTGGTGAAATTAGCATTATGACAATATCTTTAATTAAATAATTCATTCATTTATTAATGCAATTTCAGACAGAAGTTGACAATCAGGAACATAGCACGCATGTTTCCGAGTAAGTTCTGCGCTATAGGAAAAGTCTGAGTTGCTTTTATCATGCGTGTAGTCAACCCCCTGTGATGTCACTGCATAGTCATTACTATTTACTTATCATACCAAGTCCATGCATCCACAGCTACACAAACATAGAGTTTCAGTGTTTATCTAAAAGCTAGGCACAAAATGTTCACTCCCCAAAGTTGATTTATTGTAGAATGTCTGACTAGTCTCTTATCTCTCCCCACTCCCTGGCAGAGCTCCTTCTTCACAGTCAAACATCTCTCAGAGGGGCCTCTTTATAAGAAGCAGAGAGAAAGAACAGAAATTTCTTGAACAATACTAAACCTCTACAATGAATATATATTGTTCATCTGTAGTCTAGGACCCTGTAAATGTAAGGAGGGAGGGGTCTTATAACCCCTCCCTTTCTATTAATACAACATAATAATCAATTATTATAATACATCAAACATTTAGTATAGCCCTATCATGACCCCTAGGTGATCTTCAGACACCAGACAGAATGTTAAATCATGGCAGCCTTGCGGCACTGTGTATAGCTTTGTGAAATGTTAAGCTTAACATGAGAAAATGACAACCAAATAGGCCTACCAATAAACATGTATCCGTTTGCTAAAGCTAAGCTCCATGCCCTGGCACCACAGAAAGCCTGTCATCAATCTGATAGGCAACCGCATAGATATGTCCCAATTTCAGCACCATGGACAGTGGTTGGTAGTCTAAACTTTGTGAGTGGCTCTCTGGCTGATACATTTTATGTTTATTGTAGGGAGTGGGGGCCCCCTCCAACCTTGCGGGGGTCCAGAGAAACTGCGTTACACCAGTGTATAAGACAGACACTTCAAAACCTTATTCCTTACGATTTATTTTTGGACTGTCTGTTTTGCCATATACAAATGTGTTAATCAATGTGTTTCTATGTGTTACAGCAGTAAAGGCCAAATTCAATGTTCCATCAAATATATATATATATATATCGATCTGGCTCAAATTCAAAATCAAATGGCTAAATTATTAATTTTATGACCATCTTAAAACAATTCCGTATATTAACTTAGAAGATATTGCGACCTGTGGGTTTAGACCTTAAGACACTTTATGTTGGTGTTTTCTTTATTTTGGCAGTTACCTGTACAGTCGTGGCCAAAAACTTTGAGAATGACACAAATATTAATTTTCACAAAGTCTGCTGCCTCAGTTCGTATGATGTCAATTTGCATATACTCCAGAATGTCATGAAGAGTGATCAGATGAATTGCAATTAATTGCAAAGTCCCTCTTTGCCATGCAAATGAACTGAATCCCAAAAACACATTTCCACTGCATTTCAGCCCTGCCACAAAAAGGACCAGCTGACATCATGTCAGTGATTCTCTTGTTAACACAGGTGTGAGTGTTGACGAGGACAAGGCTGGAGATCACTCTGTCATGCTGATTGAGTTCGAATAACAGACTGGAAGCTTCAAAAGGAGGGTGGTGCTTGGAATCATTGCTTTTCCTCTGTCAAACATGGTTACCTTTAAGGAGACACGCGCCGTCATCATTGCTTTGCACAAAAAGGGCTTCACTGGCAAGGATATTGCTGCCAGTAAGATTGCACCTAAATCAACCATTTATCGGATCGTCAAGAACTTCAAGGAGAGTGGTTCAATTGTTGTGAAGAAGGCTTCAGTGCGCCCAAGAAAGTCCAGCAAGCGCCAGGGCCATCTCCTAAAGTTGATTCGGCTGCAGGATCGGGGGCACCACCAGTACAGAGTTTGCTCAGGAATGGCAGTAGGCAGGTGTGAGTGCATCTGCACGCACAGTGAGGCGAAGACTTTGAGGATGGCCTGGTGTCAAGAAGGGAAGCAAAGAAGCCACTTCTCTCCAGGAAAAACATCAGGGACAGACTGGTATTCTGCAAAAGGTACAGGGATTGGACTGCTGAGGACTGGGGTAAAGTCATTTTCTCTGATGAATCCCCTTTCCGATTATTTGGGGCATCCGGAAAAAAGCTTGTCCGGAGAAGACAAGGTGAGCACTACCCCATCAGTCCTGTGTCATGCCAACAGTAAAGCATCCTGAGACCATTTGTGTGGGGTTGCTTCTCAGCCTTCTCAGTTCACTCACAATGTTACCTAAGAACACAGCCATGAATAAAGAATGGTACCAGCACATCCTCCAAGAGCAACTTCTCCCAACCATCCAGGAACAGTTTGGTTATGAACAATGCATTTTCCAGAATGATGGAGCACCTTGCCATAAGGTAAAAGGGATAACTAGGTGGCTCGGGGAACAAAACATCAATATTTTGGGTCCATGGCCAGGAAACTCCCCAGACCTTAATCCCATTGAGAACTTGTGGTCAATCCTCAAGAGGCTGGTGGACAAACAAAAACCCACAAATTCTGACAAACTCCAAGCATTGACTATGCAAGAATGGGCTGCCATCAGTCAGGATGTGGCACAGAAGTTAATTGACAGCATGCCAGATTGCAGAGGTCTTGAAAAAGAAGGGTCAACACTTTGCATCCACTTCATGTAATTGTCAATAAAAGCCTTTGACACTTATGAAATGCCTGTAATTATACTTCAGTATTCCATAGTAACATTGACAAAAATATCTAAAGACACTGAAGCAGAACTTTGTGGAAATTAATATTTGTGTCATTCTCAAAACTTTTGGCCACGACTGTATATACCTATGAGCAACCAATGGTGTATGTCTCTATGGGAATGACTGCCACCTGATGGCAATATTAAGTAAAACTCCTTTGAAACTGAGCTAAGACAGTTCGTTTATTTTTTTGAGGGGGGTCAACAGAATAAAAGATACAGTAAGAAAATATCAAAATGCAACAAAAATATCATATACAACAGTCAATTCAGTAATTAACTTGATATAGTACCCTATAAACTGTCCTTTCAGTTTTAGAAAAACGACAAATACAAAAAGCATGAAGACATACAATCAGTGTCAGTTATCATTTGAACAAAGCAAAGTCACAGTAGGCATTACAGTAAATTAAGGAAGAAAGGAAGTAAATTAAGTCAGTGTACTATATGTATGTAACAGTAAATGTGTGGGTGTGGAGGGGGGTGTATGATGCTCCATTTATGTATAATACATTTGATTCTATTTATTTATGCATTCCATGTGGAGCAGCACCCCTCTTTAATCGTCCATGACAAATATCCTCACGTGGACAATAACGTATATCAGATCAGAGCTCTTTAAGCTGAAGGGTTAGTGGTGACCTCCTCCAGCAGAGGCTTATACTGCTCCAGGTCCTGGATGTTCTGCAACATATCAGAGCAAAGTTACACATTACTTGGCAGGACACAACAAACATTACCTTGGTTGTGTGTGTGTGTGTGTGTGTGTGTGTGTGTGTGTGTGTGGATCTACATATCCGTATTCTACTTCCATTCGTATGGCCGTTGTATTCGCTCTGTTCAAGGGTTCTCTGTTCATACCTCTTTTCCCTCCTCTCCATTCTTGTTCAAAGCCTTGAGACCCAACACAGCAGAGCTTATGGTGACACAAAGCTGAAGGACTGCAAGGACGATGAGCACGATGTCCAAGGCATTCAGCAACATCTAATGGTAGAACAAACACATGGAGGAGGATTTGAACATATTGACTGGATTGTTTAGCAAGATAGCGGTGTTGGTGAACACTGGAAAGTACAGAAACAGACTAGCATACCAGCTATTAGAATGTGCTTTAAACATGGTACCCACTATCTCTGTTTATGGACACACGTGTGCATTACTAAATTAAGCAGTTTGATCCATCTAATCAAATGTTCATATATTTACCTAGAACCGACAAGGGACACCTTCCTCACATGATGGTTATCCTTAAAAAAAACTTCATTCAAAAGCACTCACCTGTGCAATCTGCCTGGCATCGTTGCATTTCTCCAAGAGTCTATCCCTCTGCGGATCACTGGGTGGTTTTGTCACCTGGCCGCCATAGTAGTCATTTCGCCAGTTGTAGTTGTCATCATTGCAAATCCACCAGAAACGGTTGTTTGCCAGGTCTAGAGCATACAGCACAATTCCAGTCATGGCCAGAGCAGCACCTGACAGGTTCATCAACACATTGATGCCCACCTAAAACACAATCAGGGAATATAAAACCAGTTCAACTCAACTGAATGAACCACAGAGTACTACTTGTACAGATATTCAGTTGATGATTATAATTCAACTGGATCAGATTGAATGATTGTTCAATGGAGGAAGAGAATGAGGCTAAGGAATGACAGGAAAGAGTTAAGGTATGTGCATTAGTGAACAACTCACCAAGCACGGACTGGGGAACTTCTCAGCCAAGATACACATGATGCCAACTGCTATGAACTAAGGAGAAGGCACACATATCAAACGCCAAGTGAAATCATGTGCTTTCATACCAAACATGATACCATGTTAAACAATAACAAAATAAAGTAAGCTTACCACACCACCAAGCCAATAAGGAACCCCATTCCATCGCAGTGTGGCAGAATAATCAACAAGGATCGCTCCCAAGCCAATGTTGAGTACTCCCACCATGATCTGTATAGTCTGTGAAAGAAGAAAATAATCATTTTAGATAACTTACGATGACAAATGCGACCCAGTGACGATAGACATGTACGTTGTGGAGTGTGTGTGTTCATTTAGTTCACCCACCCCCAGAGCTGACTGGGAACTTGCTTGAAGCCTCCTCAGTCCCTGGGACACAGAGCTTGCTGGGCTGTAGCACAGGGTCCCAAGTATTTGACACAGCAGGGGCCAACTGCTTCCTTCTTTAGAGTTCACAGTAAATACAGTCACCCCTCCGCCTTTGGTCACAGTCACTGACATGCTGGCCACTCTTGGTTACACAGCTCTACAACAAAAGGAAGGCAGAACGATCATCTTAATGTTAAAATAAGTGTGTATGCCTTATAAGTCATGATGTTAAAAGGTGCACATTCAATCCAATAACATCTGATCAAGTCTGTGTTGTATCTGTAGGATAAAGGACCACCTATCTATTTTGTTAGAGAATGTACTGCATTGTACAGCACTCTGAATATGCCCTAAATAAGGGCACTCTTACGGTCACTGCTACAGTGTGTACTGGGTCATAGTGACAAACAGGTTCCATCCCATGTGGACAACATTAAAGTGAATCTACCCATTATTTTGTTGCTTTGCTTTCCTTCATTGCAGTAATCTCTTGCCTCATTGACAGATGATAGGCGATAGGGCATGTCATAACGTGTGGTGATGAGTGGGTGTACTGTAGAGCCTCTGCTACACATGAGCAGGAAGTGCACAACATAACACCCCCTCTTCTGGGAAATGACTTGAAACAGCAATCGTATGACCATGTTTCTCAATTAACTTATGAATTCAATCAATTCAGTACAAATTTCTGCAGCACTTTACGATAAAGAATATAGGGAAATGATTGTTTACTTAGATATATGGGAGAAACTCACGTCATTCACTTACATTGTATAGCACCCACCTAGGCGATGACATCAATGGCAGCCATTTTGAATTAGAAAGCACACCACCCATTTTGTACCAAGTAGGCTACAGGTATTTACAAATAGTGTTTAATTATTTTTAGTTAGCAGCAGAAAGCACCCATACCATATAATGTCCCAGTAAACCAGCTTAAACAGTACTGTAAAATAAAGTACTATCCAGGAGTTACACATCCGTCTGTCAGTAGTGGAGTTCATTTTGCATGTCCCAGTACCCCGGGTGAGTGGAGATTTCACTTCAGGACCAATGGAATGGTCTAAAATTAGCAAACTCCACCGACCAGGCACACCCAGCCCTGCAAAACAAACTCAACCATTGGGTCTTTAGAAACACTCAAATCCCTCCCCGACTCACTAGAGAATGTAAACCATGACAAAAGTTTGCATAGACTTTAACTGCTGAATTTTGCAGTATGAATTGTTTAATATAATCTAGTTATTTACAATTTTGTAATTACATCATTTCTTTTTGAGAGCATGAAACTACACACATATTTAAGATTTAAATTCAGTGAGCTCACCCGTTCCTGCAATTGAGATGGACACCTCTACAGGTCCTGTGCAATCACAGTGGCAGACCAGTCTGCTTGTTGCGCAGTTTGGTTTCCTTACAGGGAAGTAGCTGGTAGGGAGGGCTCAGCCAGTCCCCAACAGGGCCTCCTCCTCAGTTTAAAGAGATCCTGAGAGTTTAACCTTTCCCTCACTGAATAATAAACATATCATGGATTCCTGTCATTTCCTGACAAACTGAAGAACCTCCCCTCACCACACACACAAAGCAAGGACGCCACAGTTGTTCTTTGCCATTTTAATGATTTTCTTTGTTTTTAATACAGCAAGCAGGGGCAAAGTACAAAGACGTGCAGTGCCAAGTCTTCATTATTGTTGTTTAAGAGTGCATGCCAATACCACGTTACAATCACTATAGTCTTTACTTGGTCATATTCTTATTTCTCGCTCCTTTTCAATATGAGCACAATCAACTATAGTATGTGTCATGTGTTGATGCTGGACTTAATCTAATGGTTTTAACTAACATTTTAGAAAGCAATATAAAATTATGACTTCCATGGGTGAACATTTCACCAATCATTGAACTTTATGACTGTTTGAATGAGGTCGATACCAGGAAAGTCCATGGCAATCACCCCGAAACACGCACTGGTGTGGTCACTGGAGAACTGTCTCAGATACTGATCGAGCCATGGGTTAATCTTTTCAGCCACCTTCTTGGGAGTTAGAAACATTCCCAACAGTGTGCCAATGCCAGTGCCACTGGAGTAGCTCAGAACGATATAATCCCCACCACAATCGCCTGAAGCTTGTGTCAAGTGTTTCACAACTTTTTTCTCCTTGTCTGTAATATGAGTAACTTCATAGTCACCCTTGCTGTCTGTTTCCAAGAGAGGAATGCCCAGCTTAAAGCTGGATTTCTGTACAAATATCATCTTTCCTCTTGCCTCAGCCATAGTTGGCATGTCAGACTTCACCCATACATCTTTATCATCAATAATCATTTTTCCAACCAGCTCCTCAACATTCTCTTTATCAAACAAATCAGGCTTTACTCTAATGAGAACCGCCTCACTTCTGAATTCGGACAAAAATGCTCTGATCGTGTCAAGGACTTCATAGAACGACTTGTGTTGGTAGACAACCCAGTGCATGACATAGAGTTTGTTTTCAAAGGCGAATATCCTGAGGTCCAGATAGCGTATGCCAGCCCTCAGCTGATCCCCCAAATCCCAGGCCTGACACTCTGCCGCTGGGCCTCCATAGAGAGCCATGGTGTCATGGGTACCAGGTATGGTGATGTCGGAGATTAACTTGTCATCATCAATGGCCTCCATCCAGCCAATCTTGTAGGATTCTGGGAGTAGGAGTCCTTTGTCATTGAAGAAGAGGTTCTTTCCTTGGCAAAATCCTCTAAAAGTAAATCATACAATAAAGGACTGACTCATCATTTGTTTGTCATCAAAATATTGGTGTTTGAGGGTTATGAGTGGTGTATAAGCTCACAGTAAAAAAATATATTGGTGTCACCTTGCACACCCTGAGCACTGTACTCACTATACTACTGCATGGTTGGAACTAGAAGCACAAGCATTTCGCTACACTCACATTAACATCTGCTAACCATGTGTATGTGACAAATAAAATTTGATTTGACTTTACCAAAGTCAAATGTTCTGCAATTAATGTCATACCATTTATCAAAGGTTATCAGATAGATTGACTGAAATGTTGCAGAGAGGCTTTACTCAGGTACCATGCTGTTTCATACACAGACGGGGAGAAAATAATCAGTCAATGGAGCATGGGATTGGGGGTGGTAGTGTTCGTAAAATATTGAGAAGCCAAATAAGGAAACCTTGATTAAAAAAAAATTATATATATATATATAATTTTTTTTTTTTTTTTTTTTAAACAATCAGTCCAGACTCTGCTTACTTGATCTTAAATATCTGTGTAACCCTGTGAATTAAGTAATTGTATCACAGCCATATGTCACATACACTCGCTTGTGCGCAGGGTCATCAGGCTGCTCATTATTATGCACACCTGTCATCAGACTCACCTGGACTCAATCACCTGCCTGATTACCTTATACATCACTACCTTTAGTTCAATCCCTGAACTTGCTTCCTGACTCCCAGTGTACACGTTACACCATATGTATGGTATACCACAAAAACATGAATTGACTCACAGCATTTTGCCCACTTTTCATAAACTTTATTTTTCTTCCATTAAGTTTAAACTAAAAGAAGAAATGGTAGGTTCAATTTAGAGTGGACAATGTAAACCCCTACAATATACGTTCTGGAATTAAGGGTAACTTATTTTAAATACCTGTAGCCATACTTACACAAAAAGCAGTAACATGTAGAGGTGACAAAACAGACCTTTCTCAGTGGTCCTCATGGTCACGTTAAAGGAAAACATGCAACAACCTGCCAAAAAACATGAATAATATAATGCAAATCCAAAAATCATACTCCTGATTTTCTATATAGCCTATCTTTTCTAGATGGCTTTCCTATACCAAGACTGAAATAAAGTGTTTCACCTGGCTAAACACTGGAATACTCACATACAGCTCTGGCCCAAGGAGTTTCACACAGGTGCTGGTGGTCTGACCTCTGCAGATTGGCAACTAAATTATAGCATACTGATAAAGAATAGGTGTGGTCTTGTAGTGTTACCCATTTTTATTTTTTCCTTTGAGAAAGATTAAATACAATTAAAAAATCAAATCAAATCAAATAGTACATTCTCAGCCTTGATCTGCCTTCACCGATGTGAGATGAGCCTCGTTAAGAATGTCATTAGCTAGGTTTCCAGCCTATTAGCGACAGATTTTCATATGAATATTCTAAAATCTGCATAAAGAAAAAAAAAGTTCCACCAATGGTGTTTCCACCAAACAGACTTGTTGCGGATAAAAGTCAGTGCGTGAGGATGTGGTGCACACAAAATGTACTTTTTCGCTTAAAGATGCAATATGTAACTTGTTACTGTCATTCTCATTGAAAGCAAGTCTAAGATGCTTTACATGTTAGTCATTTAGCAGACGCTCTTATCCAGAGCGACTTACAGTAGTGAGTGCATTCTTTTTCATACTAAGAAGCGGTAGAACTGTTTTATGTGGGCTATGGCTGCGTCTTTTACTTTCGGTTATGTAGGCTACACCGGCTTCAAACACCTGAAAATGCAATATTTTTGATAATGGACAATGTATTTCACAGCAGTTTAGATCACGTGTCAAACTCATGCCACGGAGAGCCGAGTGTCGCCGGGCTTTTGCTCCACCCTTGTACTTGATTGACTAATTAAGGTTAGTAATTAGTATGAAACTCCCCTCACCTGGTTGTCTATGTCTTAATTGAAAGGAAAAAACAAACACCCGCAGACACTCTGCTCTCCATGGACTGATTTTGACATTCATGATTTGAATGATTATCTACACCAGGGGATCCCAAACTTTTTCACTCCGGACCCCATTCCCCCTGCGCGCGCCCGACACATCCAACGTTACTTTCATATGATAATTTTTATATCAAATCAATATTTGCGCATAAAGGCGTTTCCATGCCATTTCTCGCGTAATTAATTTTACCGACACAAAAAGATTTATACAATTTATAAAATTGAAGCCAACGGAAACTTCCTGTTTCCATCACAGCTTTCATCAATATTTTTTAATAAGATATGACTTTAGGTAAAATGCATTAGGCTCGTGCAGTGCTTTGATTTAGTTATTAGGCCTAATATACTGTTATTCACCTTCAAAACCTAATTATCATGTCATTAAAGAATTAAATGAATCCATGTGGGATTTTATGCTCATTACTGCACAAAAAACTCCAATAATTTAAAGAGCCAATCTGCAATTAACACAATAACAAAGTAGACACCCCAACTCTGTTATGGTGTGGTAAAATGATAAGGGATGGGCCTAGAGAAATGTAACCACTCTCACATTCATAAACATAACGGTGCAAGGACTGACCATCCATGATATTAACATTTTATTTTTAGGATGCAGTGTTTGTTTACATTTACATTGTTTACAAACATTGGAGTAAAACAATCTTAGATTTTGGGTTTTGATAGGGTGTGACAGTTGAACTAAGATCATGAGGCATAAATTATATTCTTCAAGAATCAATTTATATAATTCATTCTTAAGTCAAAAAATGTATGTAGCAACTACAGATTACCCCTTTAAATATAATATTTAATATATAAAGTATTTGCCCACTTTTTTCTCAGCATTACAATTTTAGATTTTACAGTATAGGGACCAATGATTTACATCTGGGTTTATATACATAATTGAGTAGCACACATACATTTTGGTCAAATGCAATGACACCCCCACACCACTATACTTCAACGTTGCAAAAACCTCAGTTAATACTGCTTTCATCTCAGCTTGAGAATCTTGTTAGCTTGTTTTGTGATGTAGCAAAGATTGTTTATTATATTGACAAGATAGTAAAGTGACCGCTATAAACAATGGAAAAACATGTCCTCAAAGATGGAAGTTTGGAAAATGCGAGAGCAGGCGGGACCATTCTAGCCAATGAGAGGGCCGATACGAGTGTGAACAACAGGCCATCGAGATAGATAGAGGACTCATCTTTGTGTATGTGCCATTATAGCCTCTGTGACAGCATTGTCAGCACCTTTGAGGCTATCTCAATTTTAAAGTAGTAAATTATCTTCTTCTTCATCGGCTAATTGCTCCCAACTCATAGGAATCCCCACCTAGTTGACCGCTTTAATGGTAGAAGCCCTCAATGGCAATGCCCATGCTTGAACGTGTTATATGATGAGTTCTCTATCTATATGACAGGCACAACTCCGATATAAAGTCGTTTTTCTTTACAATACACCATTACGAAACTTCTATTTGATCAAATAATCCTCACATAACAAATAAAATATACACGTTTGTTAACCAAATTCGACACTCAATGACCATACAAACAAATCTTATTTTCGTTGACAGATTTTGGGCTGAGTAAAACCTCTCGCTTCACCTCTTCCTCTCTGGATGTAGTGAATTTGAAGAGGAGTAAAGATGGCGGAGAACAGCGGCACAGATCCCACTGTGGATTCCAACGTTGTTGAAAATGCTGCCTCAGGCGGGACCATGATCGTGGTCACGGTAAAAACCCCGAAAGATAAAGAGGAGATCGTGATCTCGGAGGATTCTTCTGTTGCACAGGTATTTGCATTTATTTACACAGTCAATTATGCAAGTCATGCTGTGGCTAACAAGCATACATCGAAGTTAGCTAGCCATCTTGCTAACTATTACCTAGCTAGTTTACGATGTTAAGTGGGAAGAATTATCCCAATTTCCCGACTAGTAATCTTTCTTTTCACCTTGTCAATTTCCTTAAATCGGTTCCTAATAGTAGTTTGATTCGTGTTTTGCACACTCGGCACTGTATAAAGACCTATATAGCACGCGTGAGCTAGCTAACTACGTAACGTTAGCTTGGGAGCAAGCTAGCCAGCTACGTTTGTCTCTGTCAGGCTCATCTAGCTAACTTTAGCTGCGATAAAGTTAGCTGAAAACCGGCTAGCCAACGGAGGCTCCGGCCATTGCGAAAGCCAATTGGGAAACGGGTTGGTATAATTGGTCGAACGTTCCAACAGGAATATGTTCCAAAAACTTCGTAAAGTACGTTGCCAACAAACAACGCATACAGTAGCATGATCAATTTAACTAGCTGCCGAATATGAATCAACTCACCACGTAGCTTATTCTTAATGTTTGTCCATAGGCTACCAAAGTGAGGACAGACATTTTTCGGAGTAAATGTGGTGAGTGAAACATTTAATGAAATAGCCCACTCCCTACCCGGTATCTTATTCTGCCGCTATACAACTTTGTATGCGTTGTTTGTTGGCAACCTTGTTACTGAACAGATTCATGTTGGAACGTTCCACAAATTATACCCACCCTCGGGAAACTGATCGTAATCTTACGGCTAGCGACATGGCTAATGCTGTATTTGGTGACTTCCTAAACCAGTAACATTTGACCTCATGGTTCTTATAAAACTAAAAGCACAGCTAGCAGATTCACATAAATAGCTAGCTAACGTTAGATTTCGAGATAGCTAAGCCAATATAACTTTTTTACCAACACTGAATGATTTTGGTGTGTACCTATCCTCTTTATTCCCATTTGTCTTCACCGGCCACTTCATTCTGTCTCTTACATACAGTTCAAAGAGGAGATATCCAAAAGGTTTAATGCCAAGCAGGACCAGCTGGTGTTGATTTTTGCTGGCAAAATCTTAAAGGATGGGGACACACTGAACCAACACGGCATCAAGGACGGACTCACTGTTCACCTTGTCATCAAGACTGCTCCCAAGTAAGAAGATTTTCTTGCCCACTATTCTAGTAACACCATTGTGTGTGTGAGTGATAATGGGAACATTTAGGTTGATAATGACCTCGCTTTTTCTCCAGGGCCACAGTTGGTGGCACATCCCAGTCCTCTGCATCCAGCTCTGGGACCCCCCAGGCCAACAGCAGCATCAACCCCAGCGCAGCACCCAATGCCAGCACAACACCAGGCACTACCCCAGGCTCCACACAGCCACCCAACTTACTGAGTTAGTGACCCAGTCCCCACTAAACCATCTCACAGAAAGACGACCATATCGCCATACAACTACTCAACATCCACACAACTAGGCACTAACCTATATCCTTCCAGTAATCCACCACCCCCTTGTGTCTGCGTAGGTGGGTTTGGTGACCTATCTAGCCTGTCAGGCATGGGCATGGGCTCGGCCAACTTCATGGAGATGCAGCAGCAGATGCAGAGACAGCTGATGTCCAACCCGGAGATGCTGTCTCAGATCATGGACAACCCTCTGGTGCAGAACATGATGTCCAACCCAGACCTGATGAGGCAGATGATTGTGACCAACCCTCAGATGCAGCAGCTGATGGAGCGCAACCCTGAGATCTCCCACATGCTCAACAACCCTGAACTAATGAGACAGGTCAGGTCTGGCGCTCAGATGGGTCCTTTGCCCGAGGTGTCATAGACTTGGTTTTGGGGAATCATTGTGTGTCTTGTCTTTATTTGAATCCCTCTAAAGAACTGACGCTTGAAGAGCATATTACTCAAACCATGTTGCTTGTTTATGTAGTTAGCTTGCAATGTAGTTTAAATGTAAAAAGGGGTTTATGTAACATTGCAAATGTACATAGGCCCAAACCCTTAAACTAGACCGCACCACTCTCAAAACGGTGGGAAGAATGGATGTGAAGAGGCTCATGCGCAGATGCATAATGTTAACTCCCTTCCTCTCTTCAGACCATGGAGTTGGCACGGAACCCAGCCATGATGCAAGAGATGATGCGTAACCAGGACCGGGCGCTTAGCAACCTGGAGAGCATCCCTGGGGGATACAACGCCCTCCGGAGGATGTACACAGACATCCAGGAGCCTATGTTCAGTGCCGCTAGAGAGCAGGTAGCCATTATTCCTGCGAATACCATATGTAGACAATCGTCTTGAATCAAGTCCAGTTGTGACTTAGTCCACTTTTCTTTTTTCCATCCATAGTTTGGAAACAATCCCTTCTCTGCTTTGGGGGGCAACTTGGACTCTGGCGTGCAGCCCTCCAGAACAGAGAACAGGGAACCCTTACCAAACCCCTGGGGACCCCCTGGAACGACCCCCTCAGAGAGCAGGGGGACTGGCACCTCCACGACAACAACCTCCTCCGCTGGTGGGACTGCACCCAGTGCCTCCAATCCCCTGGGCATCAACGCCTCTGGGCTGGGCAACGGTATGACCACTACCTCAGAAGAAGCACTTTCACCTTTTAGTCAATCTGCAAAACTATATTTCCCCTTACATCTGTATTAACATACCACCCTTGAGTATAACCCTTGTTTTGCTGCTTAGCTGATCCGTGGTCTGTTTCTCTCACTTCACTCCCTATAATCTGTCCAGGTGTGTTTGGTAGCCCCGGCATGCAGAGTCTGATGCAGCAGATCTCTGAGAACCCCCAGCTGATGCAGAACATGCTGTCTGCGCCCTACATGCGCAGTATGATGCAGTCGCTGGCGCAGAACCCTGACCTCGCCTCGCAGGTCTGCACAACTGCATTAGGATTCAGAAGTCCTGAATCGTACTGATAAGATGAATATTCTAGGCTATTTTGTGTGACGAGTAGAATCATTGCTTAATCCTTTACTAATTCCCTCAGGCAATGCTGAACAACCCCCTCTTTGCCGGAAACCCCCAGTTACAGGAACAGTTGAGACATCAGATGCCGGTCTTTCTCCAACAGGTCAGATTTCAGTCTCCAGTTATACACTAGTTTCACATACTGACAACAAGAAAAAAAGAAAGATGACAGAGTGTTATGGAAGGCATTGAGTTTCTGACTGTGACTAAATGGAACATAATTTGGATTGACCAACTAGATGGTTATTTTACAGATGCAGAATCCTGAGTCACTGTCTGTGATGACTAACCCCCGGGCCATGCAGGCTCTCATGCAGATCCAGCAGGGCCTGCAGACCCTACAGACGGAAGCCCCAGGACTCATGCCCAGGTACTGTACCATCTGTTATCCATAAGATGTTTACTGGAGAGACTTGTACTTCATACATTTGATTTTCTTGATGATGCCACTTTAAGTATGGTTATTCTCCTAGTTTGGCTCCTGGTGAGATCCCGGTGATTCCTCCAACCACAGGAGGCAGTGTGGCCCCAGAAAACCTTCCTCCCTCAACACAGGGCTCAAATCCCACCGCTGCCGCTAACCCATCCCAGCAACAGCAGCAGCTCATGCAGCAGATGTTACAGATGTTTGCTGGAGGTGGCTCATCGGTATGTCATTGAGCTGCAAACACAATTTCTGACATTCTACTTGGTAACTATACTTTGCTATTGTCCAGTGGGTTAGCATTAGCTTTGTGTTTCTACTGGCTTCATTGACCTAAAACCAATTAATACTGGCATTGAGACTTGTCTCCTAACAGTCACTCAAATAGGACCCCAGCAAAAAAAAATGATGCAGGCTCATATTAAAATAACTTTGGCTATGCTCCCTTTCGCAGACCCAGACCGTAACCCCGGAGGTGCGGTTTCAGCAGCAGCTGGACCAGCTCAGCGCCATGGGCTTCATCAACCGCGAGGCCAACCTGCAGGCCCTCATTGCCACAGGGGGAGACATCAATGCTGCCATTGAGAGACTGCTGGGCTCCCAGCCCTCCTAACTCCCTTAGCCCCTGAGATTACCAGGAGAGAGGGGTTAGGTGGGGGTTGAGGGCTGGAGTGGGAGATTACAAATGAACACAGTCCATCAGTCTGACAAGCCCCTCAGACTCAATTGAATTCCAATTACTATTCATCTCTTTGGCTGATCTGTGAATCATAGGAAATATATGGGGGCAGGAAGTGGGTGTTCAGATTCAAGTTTCTATTGGAGAGACCTCATATCAACCCTGTGGAATGATGACATCGCTGCAAAATGACGCCACCACTAACATGACTACTTCCTCTGTTGACTATGGGAGACTATTTCTGAAATGACTGCCCATTTGCTGGAAATGCATGAGGTTGCCAACTTAACCCATCTTAATGGATTGTGTTTAGCTGGTAACGAGTTGAAATTTGGAGGAATATGAGTGTTGAAATCATAGGTCAGAGGAATCCCTCATTCTTTCATTGTCATGAACCTGCTTGTTTTTACTTAATTTCACTCTCATGCCTGATTGGCTAGTATTTATTACAGGAGCTGTAGAAGTTACCTTTTCTTTACCACTCACCTTCAATTTACCTTCTGCTTTAAGAATTTCTTGACATTTTGATGTGTTCCTTCAAAACTGATGAAGGCTGTTGGATTCTCTGTTTGAGCACTATAGCGCCCCTGGTTCAGCTGTTTGCTTACACTTTCATTTTTGGAAGGGATGATTTTCAGATTGGAAGGTCAAGTAAGGTAGCTTGGTGAGCCTTGTAGTCAATGCTACATTGAGTCAATGAATGCTATTGAGTGTAAATTATTTAACAGTTTAGGATCTGATTATGGGTCAAGTGATAAGACCTCAATGTTTTTAATCTGAGCAATGATAAAAATGCAGACACCTTTTACGTTAACCATTTTGTGTATTTTCATACAAGCAGTGGTGTAGTGCCTGATAAAAATGTATGTATTTGTTTCAGCAATATATTCCAAAATTTGTTGAATCTATAATGACAAAGTGTACTAATGGCATAGAGAATTGTTTTTCTTAAACCCATACATATTAGTTGCAGTACCTACAGTTAAAGAAAATCTGTTCAGCTCTGCCTTTTTCTTGGAGTCCCTTCACTCTGTTATCTATTCTAATAATACCTTTCAAGAAATGTGATCAAGTGTGTGGTGGTGATTCATTTAGTTCAAAAGCATGGTCTACACCACTAGTTTTCACTCCTGATCCTGGAGGGATGTACCCTATGTCCAATGCTGAATTCTGATTATCAATCCTTTGCAAAATCCACACTTGTTCACCACACCTCAGATTTAAAAGCACTGGACTGGACTGCAGTGAGAAATGTGGTGGAAACTCCATTTAGCCCAAGCTTACGCCAATCCGCACCCTTTTGGCAAAGTAAAATTGGAATTGAGTGCAAGCCCAGCACAAACAGATGTGATTCAGCTATTCTTGATATTGATGAGTAGTTGGTGTTGTAGACTTAGCATGTTCACACTGACTGCAACCCTCTAGGACCAGGTGTGATTAACACCAGTCTATGTTATGAAATTACATGAACTTGATATGGATGATCTGTTCAACTTGTATGGGAACTGTTGTGTGTAGCCTGAGAGGTGGGAAAGTTAGTGGTGACCATGCATATTTCGTAGCTCATTAAAGGACCAAGCTTGAAAATATAAATTGTGAACTGTAATAAACATTGAAGTATCTTAATGGCAATTAAGCTATTTTAACATTCACCAGAGTGGAGCTTGGATTCGTTTATGTTCCTCCATGATGACCAAATGAATAATAAGCGTGGATTTCTTAGATCTTCAATTTATGATTATTTCATATAACTTGAAAGATCCTGGTCTAAAATGGTGGCTACAGGAAAGCTGTGTAAATTATTGACAAATGACGGGCTAGTTCAGTCTCGTCAATCATGCTTGGGCTGTGAAGTTGAAAGCAATGTAAGTGTTAGACTCATCCGGCCTCACCTCAAAGAGGCTACTCGGGGTAGCTATTAATAATGTTTAACTGATTGGAATCCCATGTCTGCAAATATGAAGGGGCAATATGCCGTTTTGTGCCTTTGTTCAATAACGCAATTAGCCCCAGTCAGGATACTGCAGTTAACTCTGTTCTTCTAATACAGATTCCCCCCAGTCCCCTTACTCGGACAAGTGTTTAACATCTCAGGAGCAACATGAAAAGGATATCAATTCTATAATTGGGGCAGATCTGAGCTGAATTGGTGCACTTTGAATATATTGTTCCAGTGATCGGTTTCAATCGTCTGGAACGCACCCACTGCCATTCCCATAATGCATTACGATTTGTATCAGGAAGTTGAAGGAGTCAGCTGACTGGATTGTGTTTGCGTTGTTGTTGTAGAAGTCACTGAACTGGATGATAAGATACACTTCATCATAATTTCGCCTAAATTAATCGAGTTGCAGCAAAGTATTGCTCACTTCAACCATGTTGCGGCCAAAAGCATTGACCCAAGTTCTCAGCCAGGCAAATACAAGCGGAGTACAAAGCACACTGTAAGTACTTAGTGGCAGAGGCACGTGAAATAGCGTTCTGTTCTGCTAACTAGCTAAATTGGTTAATTATTTGTTCTTAAGATGACTTGAAACGAAGGCTATCTACATGTAGGTAAGTCTTAGCTAACACTTTTCCTGGTTAACTTATTTACATGTTCTCCTCGCAGATTGTTAAATAATGAAGGGTCTCTTTTGGCTTACTCTGGCTATGGGGACACTGACGCTCGAGTGACCGCTGCCATCGCAAGCAACATCTGGTCGGCCTATGACAAGAATGGGCATCAAGCTTTTAACGAAGATAAACTGAAATTCATTCTGATGGATTGCATGGTTAGTTTGAACTATATAGTCTAGTTACTATGCATGAACCAAATGTTTATTACATAATTCTGCCTTGCGTTGGTTATCCATTGAGTATCACAATCAATGGCTCCATAGAAATTATGTTGTATGCCCTATAACGTTAGTTAAATGGTGGTAGAAAATGATGACCTAGGCTAGTTGGCAGCTTGGGAGGTAGTATCACCAAAGGTCTATTGAAATTCATGCATTTTTATCTATTCCTTTCTTATCTTCTCTTTGCAGGAAGGCAGGGTGGCCATCACACGGGTAGCTAACCTACTGCTGTGCATGTATGCCAAAGAGACAGTGGGCTTTGGAATGCTTAAAGCCAAGGTGAGGAAGAATACTTTGAGTGTGGATGACATTGGTGTGCAATTTGTGTTGTATTTGAAATGACATACATACTTGTTCTCTTCAGGAATTAGTCATTAGTGTATGTCATTTAAAGAGCCATGAGCACAGACCATGTCTGCATACCATACTAAGCATATTTCTCCTGTCTGTGTGGTATTTCTAGGCCGAAGCGCTGGTACTGTACCTGGAGGAACCTTTAACCCAAGTTGCTGCATCGTAGGGGAAGTCTGGCTGGAGCGTTGTCTTCAATTTTGTCTCCCCTAAAAATACATGAACTCTTGTTGCTTATGTGAATGCTTCACCTGGTCTTCATGAACCACCGCAGTCTGTGTATGAATGAACTGAGTATTTGTCTTCTGATTACTGTATTTATACTCCATATACTCTAACTTAATGGTTGAGTTTAGTAAATTGGCCGTTTGAGACATGCAGTTCAAATGTCAAGCTCACACATTGTGTAAGGCTGGCTATGTAAATCTTCAATGAATTTCACTGCCTGTAAGAGGACTCTTTCCCACCTGCTGAAAATGCTGACACATTAACTTTAAGGCATTCACTGTTTACCCTAGTCAGAATGTTACATTTGTCTGTTGCTGCCACGCAATAACATTTATGATATCCTTTTGTAACAGGCTATCCATAAACTCTGTTTTTTTTCAAATGAAAAATCATAGTTTTTTTTTTCAAAGATATCAAATACATAAAACCATTTATTTGGTTCATACATTAGATTTTTAGTTCCAGGGGTACCAAGTTGTTTTTTGCAGAACTGACATTACAGGTTTGCTGAACAGACGTAAGATTGCATTACCTTGTCAATTGTTTGACAGTATTGTTCTTACTGATATATATTTGTGTTTGACAATTCAGACCTTTATCAACACTGTTTCTAGGTCCATTTTACTGTTGCTTTGTGTTCCTGGTTTGAGATTAACAGAACCAGGGGTTTATTCATTAGTTGCATACCGTAGCAAAACATTTTGCAACGGAAACAGTTTTGCAACAAATTAGGTTATATTTGACAGGTAGGTCCCTCCCTGTTTCGTTTGGTTCGTAGTGAATACACCTCAGAGGAAGCAAAGATTGTCTCTTGCCATGAAAAAGGAATAGGGAAACTGTAATTTCCTGAAGACAATCATTTGGTTTGTCCAGCAGGTGGCGTGTAGCCATTTTTTTTCATACAGTTGCTCATGCAGTTGTCCTACCTGTTCAACCTGCCATAGACTTACACCAAGCCACTCCCCCAACCCCCATCATTCCTCAGCAGAACTCACAGCGGAGCAAGTTCCTTGTAAACAATCTAGGTTTCTATTAAACGTAGAGAGGGACAGGTGACTTGCAAAGTGTTTAAAACAAATTGTTTGTGTGGATCTTTTCAATCTGAAGATTAGGGTGAGTGGCTTCTGGACCAGTGTCATCTTTCCTTTCTCCCCTCACTTTGAGAGCTGGACTTGAAGACAAGGCTTCACATTGTGGCACCACCAAGGTGTACATCATGGGTTCAGATGAGGCCTACAACTTTGTTTTTAAGGGTGAGTCCTTGTTCTTTCACATTTAACAGATTGATGTCCTACATTTACATAATGTAGCAGACACTTATTCAGTAGTGATTGCATACATTTTCAGACTTTTGCTTACTGGTCCTTTATGGGAATCAAACTCACAACCCTGGCGTTGCAAGTGCCAAGCTCTACTAACTGAGCCACAATAATGATATAGTGTATATGTCAACAGAGTGACTCTGAAACTACTTTTTCTGTAGTTAGAGCTAGTGTAGTGTTGCTCAGTACAGCCAACCATCGGATTCTGCCACTTAGTGTGTGTATGCTAAGGCTAGAAGCTAAGTGCCAGCACAGTATCAAAAGCACACAGTAGATTGTTAGTAACACTTCTACCACACAGATAGGATGCAGGTCACTCCCACCTGTGTGGAAATTACAGAAAAAGTCTAGGGTGTGTCCTGAAACAGGACACACCCTGTTTCAGAAGCAAGTTGCCTTGCATAGTGCATACACTCAATAAATATTGCCAATTATGTTTACGCCAGTCCTGTAGTACAGGGCGTCTCAGAGTAGGAGTACTGATCTAGGATCAGTTTAGCATGTTAGGTCATTATGAATATGACTGTATGAACAGATCCTAGATCAGCACTCCCACTCTGAGACGCTTTGTGAATTCAAGCCCAGGTCTAGGAGTTTTATCCAGTACTTTTAAGAATGCCTCTAACCTTGAGGTTCATTAATAAACTACTGTTGGTATTTTACAAGTCAAGACAGTGCTACTTCAAGAATGTTGCTATTTCTATTAACTTGAATGCTATTTCTCTATGTAACTGAATACATTCTCGACCTCCAACTGTTATTGTGGTGACTTTCACAAGCTTGTCAATATCATTCCATGAAAGCACACATTCCTAAATATTTGATCTTATCACTCTTTCCATTATGTCTATAGTCACACCAGAGAAGCATGTGTACTGTTACACTACATGACTTACTAAGTCCTATATGCTACAGGCATGGTAGAGGAGGTGATGCTGTGCATGATGAGGTGAAGTGATTTGTCGATTAGGGAAACAAGAAAACCCAGTTGGTTGGGCCAGGGGACGTTGATGAAGTCAAATTTAGTGTGTTTTCACTGATCCACATGGAAGTTTCTGCCATTCATTCTGGAACAAAGGACTAGGCCTAATTCTACTATAGCTTTATTTTTTAAACTATCCAGACATCATGAAGTAAAATCTAAATGATTCCCTGCTTTGATTGTCTAAAGGTAAATGCAGCTTTATTATGTAAATATGTTGAGGGAACTGCTCAGTCATAAATCAATTCAAGTAAATCTGAATTATTATTATTAAATGAGGAGGAGTTTTTACCTCAACTTACTTAATTCCCTTTTACCTCAGAACAAAGTCAAACCAGGCCAGTAGAGTGCTTCAAGGCCTCTTTTCCTATTTGCCATGGAAACCAGGGGTATTGTTTGCGTAAGAGGTTACTGAGTATGGGAGGGGAAATGGCAACATTTTCATCTCACCTAATAAAAACCAAAAGCAGAACAATGATCTGCCAATGGAGTGAACAATTACCCAAAACAAACCAAAGTATAACATCTCGTAAACATTCTTTCCTGCTGCCTGTTTTACACCTCGGGTTAAATCTAAACTGAGTTCGGAGACCAGAAACTGGATAGTTGCTTTAGAATGTATGTCTGGCAACATGAACAGGCATGATCCCAACATTTTTGCTTTTGACAAATATCTTATTGCCTGTTAAAAGCTCTGTAGCATAAATCAGCACGCAGGGAAGATAATCAATACTTGCATATCTTATCCCCACTTGTGGTTTGGAGGGCAGTAAATAGAATATGTATTAGGTGACCGTACTAAATAAACATGTTGCTCTTTTTAACCTTCTGCACACTGCTGTTTATCACATTCTTGGTTTCCTGGGTACTTCTTAGATCTTCCTTGCTGGTGGGGCGCCATGGAACTTGGATGCTTAACTTGGTTCAGCTCACATTATCATGGTTGAGATTAAAGCAGGAATTGGTGTTTGGCTCAGCCCAGTCGGCTGTGTTGAAATCATGGTGTCATTGTGACATGTGGTCATATTTTCCTATATGTTTGTCAAGAGGGCCAAGGCTGACTTTCTGAGTCAGCTGCTCACACTCTATAAGTAAACACATGAGTCACTGAAACATACAGGGGGGCTTCATTGTTCCTTGAACCTCTTCTGTTTGGACTCAGTAGACTGATTGCTCACAGCAAGATAGATAGAGGGAAGTATCAGCGTAAACTGTACCACCTGATTTTATTAGTTGCTTCCTCTTTTGAAGGCCTGTTTCATTACAGGAAATTCCCCAAGAGCAATGCAATAAATCCCACCCTCGCTGGTTCTCAACAACTGACCCCTCATCACTGTATATACTACATACAGTGGGGCAGAAAAGTATTTAGTCAGCCACCAATTGTGCAAGTTCTCCAACTTAAAAGAGAGGCCTGTAATTTTCATCATAGGTACACTTCAACTATGACAGACGAAATGAGAAAAAGAAATCCAGAAAATCACATTGTAGGATTTTTAATTTATTTATTTGCAAATTATGGTGGAAAATAAGTATTTGGTCAATAACAAAAGTTTATCTCAATACTTTGTTATATACCCTTTGTTGGCAATGACAGAGGTCAAACGTTTTCTGTAAGTCTTCACAAGGTTTTCACACACTGTTGCTGGTATTTTGGCCCATTCCTCCATGCAGATCTCCTCTAGAGCAGTGATGTTTTGGGGCTGTCGCTGGGCAACACGGACTTTCAACTCCCTCCAAAGATTTTCTATGGGGTTGAGATCTGGAGACTGGCTAGGCCACTCCAGGACCTTGAAATGCTTCTTACGAAGCCACTCCTTCGTTGCCAGGCGGTGTGTTTGGGATCATTGTCATGCTGAAAGACCCAGCCACGTTTCATCTTCAATGCCCTTGCTGATGGAAGGAGGTTTTCACTCAAAATCTCACGATACATGGCCCCATTCATTCTTTCCTTTACACGGATCAGTCGTCCTGGTCCCTTTGCAGAAAAAAACAGCCCCAAAGCATGATGTTTCCACCCCATGCTTCACAGTAAGTATGGTGTTCTTTGGATGCAACTCAGCATTCTTTGTCCTCCAAACATGACGAGTTGAGTTTTTACCAAAAAGTTATATTTTGGTTTCATCTGACCATATGACATTCTCCCAATCCTCATCTGGATCATCCAAATGCTCTCTAGCAAACTTCAGACGGGCCTGAACATGTACTGGCTTAAGCAGGGGGACACGTCTGGCACTGCAGGATTTGAGTCCCTGGCGGCGTAGTGTGTTACTGATGGTAGGCTTTGTTACTTTGGTCCCAGCTCTCTGCAGGTCATTCACTAGGTCCCCCCGTGTGGTTCTGGGATTCTTGTGATCATTTTGACCCCACGGGGTGAGATCTTGCGTGGAGCCCCAGATCGAGGAAGATTATCAGTGGTCTTGTAGGTCTTCCATTTCCTAATAATTGCTCCCACAGTTGATTTCTTCAAACCAAGCTGCTTACCTATTGCAGATTCAGTCTTCCCAACCTGGTGCAGGTCTACAATTTTGTTTCTGGTGTCCTTTGACAGCTCTTTGGTCTTGGCCATAGTGGAGTTTGGAGTGTGACTGTTTGAGGTTGTGGACAGGTGTCTTTTACACTGATAACAAGTTCAAACAGGTGCCATTAATACAGGTAACGAGTGGAGGACAGAGGAGCCTCTTAAAGAAGAAGTTACAGGTCTGTGAGAGCCAGAAATCTTGCTTGTTTGTATGTGACCAAATACTTATTTTCCACCATAATTTGCAAATAAATTATTTTTCCTCATTTTGTCTGTCATAGTTGAAGTGTACCTATGATGAAAATTACAGGCCTCTCTCATCTTTTTAAGTGAGAGAACTTGCACAATTGGTGGCTGACTAAATACTTTTTTGCCCCACTGTATCTCTTATCCTACACAGCATAATAATAACATATTAGCTCCCATTTCCTAGATGATAATTAACACGAACAAGCATGATAATTCATTTTAAAGACACCTGAGCCATGATTTTGATGTTACTTCTCAGATGGTTTGTTCTACATTCCTCACTTAACATAATTAGCCCCGTAACCATTTGCACGGGTGTGGTGCTGTTTCTGTCATAGAACACCGTTGTGAAGAGAGTCCTAATGATATAATTGGAATAATGAGCAGCAGACTAAGACTGAGGGTTTAGGGTAAGGTTAGTGAAATTGAGTGGGCTGTTTGAGGACACACCTAGGCCTCACCTAAGAGTTATGCTATGTGCAGGAAGTTCAGGGAGCAGCCTTACTGTAGTTATGAGTTGGTGTTAATCAATGGGATGACATGAGGGAGATTATAACAGTAAAGAAAGAGAAACATTGAAGAATCATTGTTTTTGTGTGAAAACATTACTTACTCTCATTATTGTAATTCCATATGTGTTGTTCCCTGAAATGGCACCTTGAGGTTCTACACCTGTTTCTATTGTGCGTCTGCACTATAAAGTGTTCTACGTCTAGGATGAAACACACCTAGTCCCCTTCCTAAATGATAGACTTACCATTCGTTCACATAATAGGGACTCACTGGGGATGTAAAGCACATATTCAAACAACTTTCTGGTGCACTAGAACTCATGCCCTCCTCTCCCCCTTCTTTCTTCTCCAGTGGTTCTCATAGGTGAGTCCGGCGTTGGCAAGAGCAACCTGCTCTCCCGCTTCACCAAGAACGAGTTCAACCACGACAGCCGCACCACCATCGGGGTGGAGTTCAGCACACGCACAATTCAGCTGAAAGGTCTCGTCATCAAGGCTCAAATCTGGGACACGGCTGGGCTTGAGCGGTATAGGGCCATCACCTCTGCGTGGGTAATCTGGGTGAAACTGTGGACCCGCGTACACACACACACAAAGGGACAATTTCTCACTATTGTGTGGGCATCTTGGGTGGTATTATAGGTCCAAACACTCCATGTGGAGAGGCACTGGTTTCACATTTTGCCCAGATAGCCCGGAGGAACAAACAGCAGGTTTACTGTTCCAGTCATTTACTACTTGTGCATTTTGGTCTAAATATCCATTATGGCTGGGCATATTCAATACACATCCAGACCCAAACATTTTTCTTCTCTGACTTAAGAAATTCCTGACTTGTTCTTTTGTAAAGACTCTGGAAGGGTTAATGGCATGGAACCACGTTTCAAAACAATAAAACTGTGTCCATTCAATTTAATGACATGGAAAATCTGAGGATATGCTATACCACTGCAGGATTAGTTCTTCTCTGTCCAGAGTTTAGTAATTACTTTACTGAAGAATTCCTTCATGCACATTTCCTTCCCTAGAAACGTCTTTCTGCAGTCAAAAACCAAGTCTATTAGAATTGTATACTGCTATTGTCAGTTCAATGTATCATACTATGGAGGCCTACATGGAATTTCAAGAGGAAAATGGGATATGGGTACTCAGAGGCATCACCCATCACATACTTTATCAATATGAATAAAAACATCAGGCTACAGGTAAGGTGTTGACTTATCTCACCACCACTTTCGCTTTCATATTTTCTCCCTAGTTATTATAGAGGAGCTGTCGGAGCGCTACTGGTCTATGACATCACCAAGCATCTGACCTATGAGAGTGTGGAGCGCTGGCTTAAGGAGCTATATGACCATGCAGACCCTCACATCGTAGTCATGCTGGTGGGCAACAAAACTGATCTGGGGTCAGAGCGATCAGTTCCCACTGAGGATGCCAAGGACTTTGCAGGTACAGCTGCCATGAATATATCCTAGGATAATAACAATGACTCCATTGTAATAAACATAATAGATTGCATAAACACAAAGCATATAACTTCAAAATGTTGTTCCCTTATATAGTGAATTGTGGTTTTACATTGCTCAGATACTAATATTTACAACAGTCAATAGTCCAAACTTGTAGCTTGAGCAGTGCTTGACTTGGGAGCTGAGTACCGCCATCTCAAATGTTATATTGCTTGAGTTCCTGTTCCTCTTGTAGAATATTAGCTCAAAGGTATTGTTGAGCTCCTGCACCTACTGTAAATTTAAACAGTACTGGCACCCAAAATGAGTACCAGAACCTATTTCAGTCCATGTCAAGCACTGGGCTTGAGTCACTAGTTTACCCCAAATTTGAAAAACCTAAATTTTGAGAAAATACTCAGTAAACACTACCTCTCTTGCTATATGCAGAAAAGAATGGCCTATTGTTCTTAGAGACATCAGCCTTGGAGTCCACAAACGTTGAGACGGCATTCCAAAATGTCCTTGGAGGTAATTGACTTTTATATATTTACAGTACCAACCCTATTATTGATTTGTTTGTTTTTAGCTCTCTAGCTAACCTTTGTTTTTTTTGGTGTAATAGTAGTGCAATCAATGCTTAGTAATTCATCAGTAAAACTGAGTGGAAAGTTGGCATTGCAGAACAAAATGCTTGTGCCATGTTTATTGTTTTGTGGAAGCAGTTTTGTCACTGGCAGTTTGTGGTCAATGGTTTTTTGTCACTGTTTGTTGCACCAGAATTCATACTGTATCCCTGTGCCTCTTCCATCAGAGATCCACAGGAAGGTGAGCAGTAAAGAGGTGACCCGGGGGTCCATTAGTGCCGTGTCTCTGTCCAGCCCCGTCCCCAGAGCTGCAGGCGACCCTGAAGAGAAGAAGCCCTGCTGTAGGAACCTCTGATGGGACAAACCACCCAGTGAGGGGGGGGCAAAAAGGGGTGACTGTGGAGCAGTATGGAGCTGCCTGCCCCACCCACCCCCTCAAGTGGAATATAGCACTCCATCTTCCTCTAGTTAGTGTTCCCAAAGGGTGCAAGCCTGATTGAAAAGAATGATGCAGAGCAAGACCACTCTGATGTGACATAGTTACATGGTTGCAGACAGAATGAGTTTTCCATTCCTAAAGATGATGTAATGTGTATGTACATTGCTGGAGGTCCATCCCCCCCCACAAAGAATCCAGCAATCATTTGAATATAAAAATATACCAAAAATGTTGTGTAAACTTCTAATATTCAACGTTGCTTGGAAGGATAATTTTATTTTTTACAGGTAGTCAACTGATGTACAGAATATTAGCATTTTTAGTGACAGTGAAGTTGGACAACAGGTACCAAAACCATGTTTATCATTTTACACAAAGCTTGATTAATTAAATTTGCTGTCACTGTTGTTTGTTCTCTGTTTACTTAATGTACAGTTACATGTAATGTTTTATATTATGCTTAAATTGTTCCAAAATGGCTTATTCTTATTGTGAGGTGATTTTACAACAATACAGGAATATTTTGCACTCAAATGCCAGGTTCATTATTGCTTGCCTTATAATTATCACTTTTTAGATTTGATTTCCTTCACAATAATAGCCAATTCATCATACACACATTCCATTATAATACATCTAAAAATGCATATGCCAATAAGTATAATACACAAACAGCAACTGATGGACAAGAGCATAATGGAATAACCTACATTTTCCATCTGTGAGGATCACTTTTGTTATCCTATTAATGATCAGACATTGCCCATACTGATCTCATAAGTAGCCCTTGGCTAAACCTATAATAATAATAATTCATTTAATTTGTAAAGTGCTTTTTATAGAACCCAAGGTGAAAAAGAAATACAATAAATAGGCAATAGGCCTACATCCAGACACAAAAGTATATATTAATTGCATTTATTCAGCTGCATAAGCATAGCCTACGATTCACGTGCTGCGATGTCATTATGATACTGTGCTAAGGATCCATTAAACCTGAGGTCAAATCCTGATGTCAGTGATCTTCAGATCGGAAATTCAGAGCTGTAGAAAGAGGTCCGAGTTCCCGAACTGGAATTCCGAGTTGGATGACCGTTTAAAAAGATTTTCCCAGTCAGAACACGTTTTTTCCGAGTTTTGTATTTGTATTTATTTTGGATCCCCAGCAGCTACTCTTCCTGTGGTCCACCAAAATTAAGATAGTTATACATTTAAAAAATATTACAATACATTCATAACATATTAAGTGTGTGCCCTCAGGCCTTGTGGTTTTGCATTGCTAATATACTAATATTCACAACAGCCAATAGGTCAACAGCCTTTATTACTCTACTACCACATATACAAAACACAAAATCCATGTGTATATATGTGTATAGTGCGTATGTTATCGTGTTTGAATGCATGTGTCTATGTTTGTGTTGCTTCACAGTCCCTGCTGTTCCATAAGGTGTATTTTATCTGTTTTTTAAGTCAAAATTTACTGCTAGCCTGAGTTACTTGATGTGGAATAGAGTTCCATGTAGTCATGGCTCTATAGTACTGTGCGCCTCCCATAGTCTGTTCTGGACTTGGGGACTGTGAAGAGACCTCTGGTTGCATGTCTTGTTGGGTATGCATGGGTGTCCGAGCTGTGTGCCAGTAGTTCCCAGTTGTCTTGAAACGCACTGAAATCCGAAGTCGGAGATTTCCGAGATTCGATTTCCCAGTTGTTTTGAACGCGGCATCAGCATACCTGTAAAGCCTTGAGACTGAAGACGTCACCCAAGAGGCGATGAGTAGGATCAATGGAGGCAAATTATGAATGACAACAAAGTAGACCAATCACAGGAAAGCCAGTGACAGGTATCTGTCGTCGATTGGCCAGTCGAAACTGGGTAAAGGGCGGGGCTAGAGACTCGATGTTACGTCGCTCGGAAATGGCAAATTACAAGTGGTAGGGAAGAGGAGTCGAAAGTTTGTGAAAGGTAGTTTGTTGTCTTTTAAAATTTAACAGTCAAATATTAGACCTATAGTCGCATAATATATTAGAGGTGTTGACATAGTGAGAATTTACCTTTTTGACTCGGTTGTTCGTTCAACGGAAGCGGTCGGTCGCGAGATAAATGGTCAAGAAGTTTTGTCGAATTGAACAGAGAAACCTCCACTGGAGGGTTTGAACATTTCACATTCCATAGGTAGAAACGTTGAAGAAATGACGAATAGAGAAGACGAATATGACTATCTTTTCAAAGGTGAGTGTGTTTACGACACTTTACTAGGACATTGTCATTTTGTGAGTGTAGTCATTTCGACCTAGAGTCGGTTCAGCACCACACCGCTTTCAATATAATACATTTCATTTGTCGCCGCTTCCGCCCTGTCAAAAGTAATCGGACTGTGTTGCTGCAACAACGCAACGAGCGCTGCCAAAATCAATTCTCAATGACTTGAGGTAATGCGTAGCAGTTGCAGTAACAACTTCACTCTGAATTGCTGCAGCTATTGTTTCAATTCAGTAGAAATATGGCTACAGCTGTGTAGTAGCCTAGTTAATTGCAATAGCACTGCACTCTGACAGTTAATAAGCACCAAGTCGCTATCCGAAGTGACATCTGTTTAGTCATCTTGTGGTGGGCCTATGACGCAATCATCAGGAGAGGAAGTATTGGTCAACAGGAGTCGTATAGCCCACTGACTAGGGCAGGATGACACCTCAAAATACATTTACTCAAATGGATTGCCCTAAGGTGACCACATGGTTTAGCCTTTAAGCACTATTCTGTTTGTAGGGATTCCATTGACCTGGTGTAGTGGTGGGTCACTCTGGGTTTAGAGAAAGCGGTCATCTTCACGATCTGGAGTGAAGATGACCTTGGCCAAATTATACCTAATTCATCTAACAGACGGGCTTCCTGTGTAAACCCATCTAACATGACTTGTCTGGACATAATGTTGTCTAGTTGCCTGTTGTTATGCCTACATTTGTAAGAATACAGCAACAATTGGTATGTTACAATGATAGTGGATAGTTACTGCTCCCCTGTACTTACTTACAATAACTACTTCTATTGTGGGTTGTTTTGTCCTGAACAAGGACAATAGTGCACAGGGTCCTTTGTTTGTTTGGGGTTCTACATTTGAACATGGGTTGTCAAACTGGAAAGACCTGCATGAATCAAGTGCGTGTGTGCTTGTCTGTGTGTGTCCCTATACAGAAGGGCTCTGACAGTAGTGAAGATGCGCATAACTTCACAATCAGATAAAATGCCTTGGTGCTCGCCAAATAGCACAATTATCTGAATTCAGTGGTACACAGCTAGAACGCACTGCCCCATAGAGCCTAAAGTGAGGACTGTCAGTAGGCCACATAACCAGTAGGTTCCTCCCCCTCCAGTTTCCTGCGTTTTAATTGCTTTCTTTACTGCACCCTCACTGTTTAAGCATGAGTCAGTCAGGTGAGTGGTTGAATCACTGCTCCCGACTAGGAGCCTGTAAGTGTTGCACAGCAAGTTGGCCAGCTTTCTTCTTTAAATGACAGTGCTCATTTTAACTGAGTGCTCTCTTTACAAATAAACAAATGCTCTCTTGTCGATTTGACTTCTAGATAAGGTAGGCCTGCTTAAAATAACTTCCTTATACTGTATTGGGAAATAGAATTTAGATTTTTTTTTTATTTCCCTAATTTTGTGGTATCCAATTGGTAGGTAGTCTTGTCTCATCGCTGCAACTCCCGTATTGACTCGGGAGAGGCGAAAGGTCGAGAGCCATGCATCCTCCGAAACACAACCCAGCCAAGCCGCACTGCTTCTTGACACAATGCCCACTTAACCCGGAATCCAGCCGCACCAATGTGTCGGAAGAAACACCGTTTCTAGAACTGGAATGCAGCCTACACAACACCGTAGCCTAAATTGGTGATCTTATGTTTCTGTTGACAAGTACACTGCAAGTTGCATAATGCTTTTGTTCGTTCCTCAGCCACCGTATTATTACTGTTACCAGATGGCGTGACCGGAAGATAGGCTAGTCTAATGGAATCGTAGATCAGAGTCCTTCTTGCAACTGACAAGGATATTCTTGGAACTACAAAGTCACAGTTCTCATGTTACTAACTTATATGGAGAGTTGCTGATGAATTGCCTGTGGAACAAGTGAACTTTTGTTAGGTTCTCCTAGCTTGGTGCAATCGTCAATTGGTAGGCAGGTTTCTACCTGTGTCTGTTGCACCACTAGCATTTTCATGTGATGAGCTTTGCCTACATTCTGTGGGAGTGAGAGATGTGTCAATAAGGCCTCGTCAACACTCAACCAGTTCCTATTTCCTAATTACAGGGTGGTGAGCTTATGAGCTGGGATTTTCCTCCTGACTCACCTGGATTTCAGTCATTGTAAAATCCTCTTTCCCAACACACCCCCGTTTTGTGTTTGGAAATTAATGTGTGTCAAAACGGGAACAAGTGCCAAATGTTTCATTGCTCCATAAGGGCAGGGTTCAGTGGTGGTGCTGCTAAGTGAATTGGCTGAACTACACAAGGCATCATCTTCTTGGTCAATTAAATCAAACTTTGGTCATTCATGACAATACTTAGCCTAGGTGTTACCTCACGTTCGAAGTTCGAAACTTCACGTCATGGGGCTGTGTCTATAGCAAAAACAAGCCAGATGGTCTGTGTATTTGCACAAATATTGTTTATTGAACTACAGTCAAGAACAGTCAGGTCCTCTCAGTAGACCGTTAATCACTAACAGAGAAGCAGACACATGGCGCGATGCTCTTAGACCCAATCAGGTGCTGTCGTCTCTTCTACCATGATGTTCTTTGTCAGACCTGTTTTACCCCCACTGAGTGTTCCTGTTCCTGCATCGTAGAAAACAAGTTGTTTGTCGACCCCTGTACAGTGGGTAGCGTACTGTATTGTTATTCTGGTGGTGTCTGTCTGACTCATGCCCTCGCTCCTCTCTCTGTGCTCCAGTGGTGCTGATTGGGGACTCTGGAGTGGGGAAGAGTAACCTGCTGTCCCGCTTCACCCGCAACGAGTTCAACCTGGAGAGCAAGAGCACCATTGGGGTGGAGTTTGCCACGCGCAGCATCCATGTGGAGGGCAAGACCGTCAAGGCCCAGATCTGGGACACGGCAGGACAGGAGCGCTACAGAGCCATCACCTCCGCGTGAGTATTAACACAGCTCGCACCCATAGAGATTTGTTTGTTTTGTGTCTGTCTGCCAGGCATCTTTTGACATATTTGCAGCTTTTAGACAGGCAGCCCAATTCTGATCTTTATTTAACTAATTGGTCATTTGACCAATCCCGTCAGATCTTTTCACAAATGAGCTCTGGAAGATGTGATGTGTAAAGATCTGATGGGATTGGTCAAATTACTGACTAATGGAAAAAATATCAGACTTGGGCTTCCTGTGTAAACCCAGCCATTGAGGATGTTTGTGCGTACAGAACATTCCAGCCTACTTCTGCTAATTTACAAATGTTCTCATCTTGTTGACAACTTTGAGTCCTTTGCTTATGATGTATGCAATAGCATTTCATGTAGCGAACGACAAACAAAATCTACCACTCCATTGACTCAGCCAATGCTCAGAAGTTCTGTCCATCACCGCTCCCAGTAACACTTAGTTCCCTCCTCCTGTCCTCTGTGTAGGTACTACCGTGGGGCAGTGGGGGCTCTGCTGGTGTACGACATCGCCAAGCACCTGACGTATGAAAACGCTGAACGCTGGCTGAAGGAGCTGCAGGACCACGCTGACGGCAACATCGTCATCATGCTGGTGGGCAACAAGAGTGACCTGCGCCACCTCAGGGCCGTGCCCACGGACGAGGCCAAGGCCTTGGCAGGTACCCTCACATCAACTAGTTTTATAGCTACTTGATCGGTTTGTGTTGATTCTACTACAGCATTACAAGCCAAGGGGACAGAACAGGAGAGTTGTTTCTCCCTCGATCATTTTTGCTTTTTTATTCGCAATAGCAATGGACATAAAGCGATACGGCAAGCTGAACAACAACACAATACAATTGTTTTGATAAGTATTACCATAATCTTGCTTTCAAAATTGGAAAAAGTGATGCACCTGAGCCTCGCAGTGGACAAGGGAATGCCCTCCACTGTCTGTCACTGTCTACTTTCCCCTTAGGGCTGCTCTTTGATGTGGAGACAACAGAGCTCCTATCAGGCTACCTCTGTCAGTGATTAACAGCCCATGGTTCTGAATGCACTTCCCCAGCAATTGAAAAAAAGCCAGGCTGCATTGTGACTTGTAAATTTTAGCTTCTCTACACCCTCCAATGTGACATTTCCAGCTTATCACACTTCTCCTTTGTAGCTCTGCATAATGTTTCAAGTGTTTACTTATGACCTTGAGTCTTATTTCATGCATGGAATACACTTTGACTTGTAAATTGCTCTTGATAAGAGAGGCTGATATATGTATGAATGAATGGAATTGTTCTTGAATTGAATTGTTCTAGAAGACGTCATTGTGTAGCGTAAACAAGCATGCCATGTGAAACCACAGGCTCTCGTTCAATTTCTGCTATTGATTTGTCACCAGGGTTGGCTCATGCAGCACGACTACAAAGGGTCATCGACATCATGCCATTTTGATCAGTTAGCCTATTCTGTGGTGGCTGTTGCAAATAGCCTCATTGCTGATGTATAATGACTGGATGGCTGTTTTATGAAGTGCCTACTAGTACGGACAATGAATATGACCTGTGAGTGTGTTTTTTTGCCCCCTCCACTTTCCACAGAGAAGCATGGACTGTCTTTCCTGGAGACCTCGGCGTTAGACTCCTCTAATGTGGAGCTGGCTTTCCAGACCATTCTCACAGGTTAGTGTACAATGTACCATGCAACACTGCCTACCATATACACTAGAACTGCTTGTGATTTTAACAAGGGGCAATTCCATCGTTACGGAATTGCACTGCAATGATTTTTCACTTTAAAAAGGATGCCAAACAAAAACCATTGATTTTAAAAAAAAATTACAAACCATACAACTCTATGCACAGTAACTACAGTGAACAATTACAGTAAATTATTTGAAAAACTGCAGAATTACGGTAATCTCCCTCAGTTTTATTCTGTTACCAAACTTTGTATCTTCCTGTAAATGTGTTTTTGTAAAATTCTCTATGGAAATTGTTATATTTAGTCTTTATGCATAGTGTTCTATGGTTTGTTCAACTTTGAAATCAATTGTTTTTGTTTGGTATACATTTTAAAGTGAAATTGCCCCAAAGCAACTTGTATTCACCTTGTAGTGCACACAGAATCATGCCATCTTGCGAAAGAGCTGACCTACTCTAACACTTAAAAGTAGAAGTAAAGGTCTCCCCTTCACACATCTAATATTAACGGCCATACCAAACGTTCCTTTAGTGTATGTGTATATTTATTTATTTATTTGAACTCAGAGCTTTGTAATCCATTTGTTTAGCGGTGACTCATTTTCCACCAATAGATGGCAGCAAAATCCAGGTTATTACGAGGCCTCTACTGTAAGATTACTCTGCAGTAAATTGAACAGTACCTGACATTTTTAAGGTCAAAAGCATCTGTAATTGGCATGCTCAAAGGACACTCAGACAATCACACTTTGTGACCCTCAATCAGATCTAATGTTTGTCAGGAAACCACTAAAGCATTTATTTTGGGTCTGGTCGCAATATGTACATTGGAATGCAAATATGAGCTTTCAAGATGTCTCGTCGTTTTAGGAAGACACAATTTAGTCCCTCATACCCAGAACAACTCACATTAAGTACCTCTACAAGAGCAACTTACTGACGTATTAGCCACACCATAGAAAGGCTCTTGTTAATGCATGGCCGCTATAAAATAGAAAATGAGCAACGGCCAACTCAAAAACCCAAGAGTGTCTGAGGAACAAGCCTCTCACTGAGTGAGGCTGGGCTGTCAGCATGCTCCCTGCTATTTGTGTTCTGCTTTCCCCCTCCACATACAATTCCCACTGACTGCATTTGTACAATTAGTAATTCTACTCTTCAACAAATTTTTCATTCATAGAAACTTGAGCTAACAATTGTTCTCCTCTCTTATACGAGCTAATTAGAACTGAGCGCATAGAGGTGCTCAAACACAGCCATGTATGAATTGAAATAGAGACTCCCTGACCCGGGAAGCATGCTGACTGTAGCTAGTCGTTGAAATACCAGATCAAGGGTTAGTTGAGGTCTGCTTGTTTTCAATCTCTTGCTAATTTAGAGGCAGGGAACTGAACCATCAGTCAGTGGCATGTATGAGTCAGTCTGAAGTTAGTTTTTGCGTGCCAGACTCTAGTAATCCTAGGGAAGGTGCAGAAGTTCAGTCCCCAGGGAGGCACAGCGTGCTGCTGGTTTCTATGACAACTTGTCTCCATTTTATGTTTGTTTTGGTATTTATTTACACAACCCTGTAAAGTGAAATGCTGTTAGGTCCCCATTGCATGACCATCTTGTTCTGAGTTTTGTATCCGCTGTACTCTTTGACAAAACACGCTCCATTTCTCATCACCTAACAACCCAACAGCGACTGTTGTCCTCACTTGTCTCTGTCTGTCTCCTGCAGCCATCTACAACATCGTGTCCCAGAGGCAAATGACGGGCCGCAGTGACGCCGACTTCTCACCCAACTCCAATGTGGTGCCGATCACGGTGCAGCCCACGCAGAACGCTGCCAAGTCGAGTGCCTGCTGCCAGAACAACTGAGGCCTCACCACCGCCAGGGAGATTCAGGGACAGACAGGTAGACTGGGAGGGAGGACTGGGAGACAAGGAGGAGAAACCTAGAGACAATGATACAGGCAGACAGAAACGAGGGGAGAGATACACAGGGAGACAAAGGGGGGCAACCAAGTGTTTCTGTAGCCTCTTTGCATTGTTTCCTCTGAGAAGTCTGTCCCCATCTAATTCAATAAGCTTTATGGTTACGCCTTGGCATGATCGGTTTTTAAATATGAAAGAAGACATGATTTGAATTCATTTACATGAATTGAGAAATTGAGCATGTTAGGGTATGGTCCGCTATATCTTTCCACAGTTTTGTCTCACTCATTGTGAACTGATCCCCCATTGTCAGCTCAATTTAATAAGCCTGTGAACACACCCAATTCCCCAGCACAGAAAAAGGGCAATAAGATTCGGCAGTGAAGACCTGAGTAACCCCCCCTCCTCCCCCCACCTCTCCATTGTCAGTCAGCTCCTCCCAAACATATTTGAGTTTGTCCCAATGATATTTATTTAACACTATATTGAGGTCTTGTTTGACCAAAGGGTTTGTGCTAACATGCAACACTGGGTGGGTTTGATCTGAAGCTGCTTACTATATATGAAGGGTGTCCTCTCTCTTTTTGTTCTTGATTTCACTGGTAATAAAATCCTTTTATGATTGAGTTATTAAATGGGAATGTCAGGCCAATCTAAACTGCACAAAATGGGGGTCTGTGGAGAACTTTTCATGTCCATTTTATCAGTGCACTTTGACTTCCCTTTGTCTTTACACAGAATAAAGTTTGCTCTTCTGATGAAACCTATTACAAAGTACTTTGTGATAAGCAATATTTTTCACATAGGCCTAAGTCTTCTTTGCTAACAAACCAGTCTTGCTCCTTTACTGCCGTGAACCATCCTTTTTCTGGTTTAACTGAATTGCTGTCGCTTTCCCCGTGGCTGTGGAGATATGGGAGGGTGATGAGGGGATATTGGTTGTAGTGGTGGTGGTCATATACCTTGGTCTCAGTGGAGCCCTCCCTGCTGTCCTGGATGGATGGACAGCTCGTGTTGCAAGAGATGGGTAGTAAGGGCACTCAGCCTTGCCCGCTGCTGGGTCTCTGATGTGTCTCTGATGTACACAAGATGGCTTGTTTTACTGTAAACTGGAACAGTATCATGCCTTCTGGGATATCCCATAAGAGTATCCCAGGTCTCTTTTGTATGGTTATATTTTCTCTTTTTTCTGTGTGTGTGTAGTTCTGTCAGGTTGGTAAGAGTAAGCACTAGGGAGGATGCTAGCCCTTATAGATCTGCTAGTTTGGCAAAATAGGGGAGGTGGGTGCCATTACCACAGCCAAAAGGTCAACAGTGTAAACAGTCATTATCCTGCTGAGTTTCTTTTCCTTGTGGCATTCCCAATAGTAAATTGTGTAGTAAAGGTTAGGTTTTTAAAATGTTAATTCTCATGTGTATATTTAGATTGCATATGTATAAATAAATGTAATTTCTTAAGTCTTGCTCCTTATTTTATGCCTTAACCATATGCCTTATTTGTGCCTACTTTTCATTGAAAAATGGCATACTGTGGAGTTACTGTATGGTACTTGTTTGCCATTTCACAACTGCAACTTTTTAAAGAATCATAAGACAAAGCAAAGAGCATCCATTGGAAATGATTTCATTTTTGTTTTATTAGAAACATTTACAATACATCTTGAATCTTTGAGAAAAAAAAATAACAGAAACCAAAACTAATATGGCGCAGATACAATAATAAAATGTCAAATTATTCACAAAAACATGTGCTAAGCAATAAACCTGCAATATCACATGCCTCTTTCGGGCATGACACACTGTAACAGTTCAAAGAAGACTTTTTATTTTATCAAAGTGACGGCCAGCCACATGGCAAACCCTCTCTCGCTGATCACAGAGAAACCAGAAACTAAAGCCAGGAGATGCTGACCCAAAACTAATGCACTAAGACCACTATAAGACCGGTATGAAACACTTCTACGGTGCCAGGAGAATCTGAAGAAACACTACCAAAGACAAACTGTCAGACTGCGGTGGCCCCTTCAGAAGAGGACGACGTGAAGGCCGGAAGGTCATTTCAGTCCCCATGCTTCAGTCAGTGGTGGCGGAAAATATACCGTCCTGACATGTTGAATTGTAAGACAAATGTTCACTTTTAACTACTTAGTTTTGAGATTAAATAAATACATTTTAGGTTCATCCATTTGTGAAGGAATGACAACCAAGCTTCCCTCCCCTTTTATAGAACTGGGATGAGAAAATGAAAAGGGTAAAATACTGACAGTGTCACATGGGGACAGAAACGGCCTCTTCACTTCACCTGAAACACTTGTCCTTTTCTGTTCTCTGAAGGGGCGCCAACTATGAAAATCTACAAGGAACAACCAGCCCCAGACCCCTTGTGTTAAAACAAAACACACAGGATCTGTGGTGTTTATCCAGTCTAGGTGACCATACAAGATACATGCAAACTAGTACGGATATGAATGTGTTGGTGTGTGTGTGTGTGTGGCTGGTTACCATAGATCTACTACACAGTGTGCCTATGTGCTAAACTATTGATCACTCAGCTCAGTTCTCACCCTGTCATGTTTTCACGAAGAAACTTGAGCCCAATCTTAAGGTAATCATTGATTAAGGCTTTGATGATGTCCTGTCTTGCCTTACCAATCACAAAGGGTCCCAAGTAGTAGACATATGAATGTGTTTATCTGTATATGTTACATGTGCCCCTGTGGGACACCTGAATCACTCGTTCTCAGCATTGCAATCACAACTGAAGCTGTGTTAGCATAAAAAGTTAGAGATTAATAAAAGCAAGTTAAGACTCCAGAGGAAATGTGTAATGGGGCCAGTCAGTATGGGGTTAGTCAAAGGGGAAAAGGTAAGCAAGCAGCATAGAGAGTGCTGATGCAAGAAAAGTGTAATTGAGGCACAAAATTGATGCTCAGTGACTAAAATACCTCAAAATCCTAAAAATATTATATTATTTTCTGTCATAATTCCACTGTGAATGCACTGGTGTTCTTTGAAATAGTGCATATCGGAAGTTAAAATATAAGCTATGGGGAACCCACATCAACTCTTATTTCATTTACAATGAAATACAGTGTGGAGGTGAATCCATAACTTTCATAAATAAAACTTATTAATTTTTTTTAACCGTTAGTAGAAACCAACTTTCCTGTGTTTAGAAATATATTAACTTCTTGTATTTTTAATTAAAAAACAAATTTCTTGAGGTTACTCATAAATATGTTTTCTTCATTTTAAGATTTTCATAAATAACATCCAGAAATTGACTTAATCCTTGTCTTTCTATGAAATAATAACCCATGTTAGCAAAATAGATTTAAGAAACTGTAATAATATTCATTTTTTAAGTTGCTTTCTATAAATGTATGTGGAAGAACTCAAATATAGACTGCGGTGAAACCTTCTCACAAATTCTTTCCAGCTGACTTTCAAATGTATAAACCAAAAGGTAAAAGGAGTGCAATGGTAATTTATTTTACATTCAAATGCATTACTTGCTCATCGTGTGATTATGATAGGTCAGAATAATTGCTTAAGTGCATCAATTTAAAGGATTTCCTATCACTCCTTGAAAGGGGTGCTATTATTGTTATACATAATGCATAAAGAGTTGTACATTTGTTAAAGAGAAGAAAACTGTTCAGAGTTTCTATGGTTACTTTAATATATTATAAAGAACACTAACAATTGGAAAAAATAGTTAATGAAATAGACATCCCCCTAAGAGTTCTCACCACCATCTTTGTTTCTCCACAAAAGGAAGTGGAGTACTTCATATACTCGGTGAGTGGGTGCATATATCAAGCTATACCTCATCTTATAAGACAGTCATTATTTAAATTTCTATATCAATTACACCTCAAGGTAAATATATGGAATTAAATATATGTCCATCTTAATTTCTTTAAAGCTTTTTATACACCTTGTGGTTATGTTGATGAAATATGTTAATGCAATGGGATCTTAATTTTACTGTTTTACTGTTACTTCAGCTATCATACTTCGACATGGAGAATAAAGTTAACTAGAAACAATATTCAATTAAAACCACAGTAATATTTTTGAACTCTAACAAAGGTACTGCAGGGTATTTGTGTAATCTTAACAACTTTCTTATGCATTATTCAACTATTGTTCAGTCTGGGGTCTTTGAGACGAATCTAGCCCTTCAGCTGCAATTCAACATGAATTTGAACAGAATTGTAAACAAAGACAAATCTCTAACCCTTCTTTTTCTCCTTTAGTATGTGTTCCTGCCCCATTCTGAAGAAACATCAACTTTCTAAGACAAGTCTAGCGTTTTGTGATGATGAAACAAAACTTCTTGACATCATTATTCATAAGTCTAAGTTGGCAATAATACCAATTTAAATTAAACTTAAAAGGGTGATGCATTAGGATTGGTGTCTTTGGGCAGTGATTGGGTAGTTGATCACTGAAGCTACTGTAGCATAAAAAAAGACCAAACTGAAACAGGATGTCTTTATTGAGACAAGCTCCATTTCACAGATATTGACTGAGGCTTGTATGCTGTATGACTTTTGACATCACTAGCGTGTTATTAAAAACAAAAGCTGATTATTATTGTATTGACCTCAGCCACCTTCATCAATAAATCCAAACTATGATAAGGGCGAAATGTGTTAACATTTGTAGAATTGTAAGCTTACGATTAGCAATATAATTCCTATAGATGTCCTCGAACCTCTTCCAAGGTTTTGTTCTTTGGCTACCTTTTGACCTTTTATTTTAAATCAGCTAAAAGCTGGATAATGACTTATAACAAAGAGCATAAAGAAATTATTAAATTGTGCCATCAAATCAGCTACAAAATATGTTTTGAAATATATTGAAATATATTGTCATGATATGCTTATGGTAACTATAAACGTTTCTCCCTAAGCATGAATAAATACAGAGTAATATATGTTCAATAAATGCTACTTTCCCAAGTGATTAAAATGTTTGGCTCAATGCATTGGGCATCAGAATACGTTCATATGGAAGAGGTCTTCGACAGATCCTATGGAGATAATCCAACCTTCTGTCTTACCATTGTGTCTACTTTAGTGTGTGATTTAAGTTGTCACTTAAACACCAATCTATCACCATAGGAGTTATGAATTCCTGCTTTTGACAGACAGGACATGCCTCAATTGTTCATGTTATGTTCTTGAAGAGCATTGTATGTTTACACTGAAAAGCTTACTTGTACAATGCAATTGGTTTCTTCCAAATAATAGGTATTGTGTTCTCAAAATTCCACAGATACTAAGAGGAGGAAATCTTGAGTTGCACTGGTGTTGGCACACCCTGTATTTGAGGTATCCTTGCAGTCTTATTAATATTCAATGTGAAAAATACGGGATTAAGCAGTCAAAAATTACTAAAAGCAAGACGTAGGAAAGCAACAAAAACATGCTCTTGTGCCTGAAACTGTTACTAATTAATTACATTTCTTATCCTACATTGGCATAAATCCATATGCAATTTTAGAAGATATTAGACCAAAAATTGAATAATATTCAAATGAATCAAGGTTGCGTTATGGATGGTGCTGAATTCTATGAACTTACTAAACTGGCTCTTTTGTTTACTGTTGCAGTATTGACATTATTGCTTTTCATCCTAATGTACATAAAACCTGATTCATCCAAAAGGTTCTAAGAATATTTTAGAACACGTCTTTACATATTTGAGAGAATGTATCGGTATATGTCAGTGGAATCATCAATACAGCCCTGTATTCATCATTACAGTATGTGGTATTCTTATCTATATATTTGACTTGATGAAATGCTTAAGTTTATTAGATTCATACATATAAGTAGCCTATCAATATACGTCTTTATGTTTAAGGATGAGGGGACATTATATATATAAATCAAAGTGATCTTCAAAGTCCATAAACAAACAAATTCAAAAGGATATTTTCACCTTGTAAAAATAATCAAAATCCCACTTATATAGCAGGCATTTGACTGGATGTAAATTACTGATATATATATATACACAGATGCGCAGAATCCTTTCTCATAAAGCACAATACAAATTTCTCCCACAGCCTCTAAAACAGTGAGACTCTCTAAAAAGCCCTCCACATTAAACCAGTGCAAACTCAACCAAATCATCAGTACTGACTGAATGGATGAGAGGTCTCCCATAATACCACTACTACAAGGAATAACAATAATTATATTATTAAAACATGATAGGGAAACCTTATGTGCATGTCTTTCAAAATCTATGAAGAAATATTCACCATCAGTGGTCGGTTTGGTATTAATTATATGTGTTTTCTTATAAGGTGCTTTACTCTATATTTTAATGTAAAGTGTTTAAGAGCCTAATTTCCCAATTCCATTTAATCCCACCCAACTCGGTTGATTCACATTCTTTTCTGACAAATGGTTACGTGAAAGATTTTTTTAAGGGGCAATACTATTGAAGGACTACTGTATGTCACAAAATGTTCATGCCAAAGTGAAAGCAATATTTATATTTTAATACAAAATATTAAGGCTTAAAACAAAATAAAAAATAATACAAAATACTATATTCAGTTAACAGCGTTATACTGCCTTGAAATTGTCATTGAAAGTTCAGACCAAACCACTGTGCAGTTCTCCCCATTCATAAATAGTCAATGAATTTCTAAATATGTAATAGAATTTAGATACTCTGAAAGTACAGTTCTATTTCTTCACAGTCCACGGACAACAGGAGTGGTCTGCTGACAATACAATGGGGGAAAGGGGGGCTCTGTTGCTGACAAGAGTAGGGACAACAGTCTATTGTAACTATTCATCATATTTTGATGGACAAAAGTTGAGCAAAAGAGTTCTCCTGAAATAAAACTTAATAGAGTAATCTGATGCAGTGTTAGTGGGAGACCAGCTGAATCACCAGCATGTCCTTGTTCACCTGCCACCACCAGCAGCCTTCTAACTACCCCTTCACTGAAGACACACAGATGACCCCTCTCACAAAGACTAGATCTGCAGGTTCTCTTTTCTTTGGGAGCAGCCTTCTCTCGCTCTCCACCCCCAAAAGCCCCCCTCTTATCCTCCAGCGGCTCTAATCCCCCCCTCCCTCTGAAATCCCCAGGCTGGGGCTAAGGCAGAGGCAAAGGGTGTGTAATTTGATTCAGCATGAGTGGTGGCTAAATGGGGCGTTTCCTCCGCTTTCCTGTCAATTACAATCGTCTGATTTCATTCTGAAGGCCCAGTGCTAGCCTGCCATTGGCTAAGCCTGTGTGTCTGTGGTGAGTGGGCAGCTGCAGGATGTCCCATACAGACAGGAGATAAAGGGGGGGGGGGCTCTCTATGGAAACTTCGATCTGCACTCGCTCTCTGTCATAAAGGCCTCCATCCAAATTGGGGGTGAACTCCAAGTGATCAGACTCCTCGTACTCTTAAATGATATATGTCTGCATGTTTTCATACCTTTATCTTATTGAGAACACATGGAGACATCTAGTTCAGTGGGGCATTTCAAAGAATTGGATTGGTGTGTCAGAATTTTACACTAGGTAATTACTGTATTTACTGACACTGTAGTTATCCTTTCTTTCTCCAAAGCCCCCTCACTCTCATTTCAGAGCTGGCAGCCTGTTCAGTTGGTCTCTTTCTTTCATATGCTGCTTTTTTCCTGAGTGTTGGGACAAAGGAGGCCCCTCTCCCCAGTAGGGATAGCTCAGAGCTGCAGAGAAGGAAAGAGGGAGGGGGATATGGAAGGAGGGGTCCCATTCGCCCAGCTGCACCCAGACTGGACCTTCTGTGCCTGTGACAGAGGGGTGGGGCGGTCAGCAGCCCACGCCGGGACTCTGTCTCACTCCCCATTCAGCACCAGGGTCACCACACGGTCCGCACCTGGACCGGACAATTTGCCTAATTATCAATGAGTCTCTCCGGGCCGTGTCCGAGCACTCCGGGCCCACGCCACCGCTGGGCCCAGACAATACGCCCCACTCAGGGAGGCAATGCATTGTGGGTCAGCTGCAGTCATTACTACATTCAACAGCCAATGATCGAACAGTAAGCAAGGGGGCACTCCCAAAGAAAATAGAAAAAGAAGGGGCTATTAAACACCTGCTTCTGCACAGCTCTGATAATTATAGGCCTCTGAGCTAAAATACAAAGCTGCTGGACGGGGGTGGCGAGGGAGCTCTGTGGATGGTGGTACTGTATTCTAGGAGCTTTTCGCCCATTTGGGCACAGTCTATTACCAATTCAGAGAACAGCTCAATGTTTTCCTCAGCTTCTGTCCACTCTAATGGCTGACACTCTAACTGCGCAAACCTCAGAGAGATGCCTGTCAAAAGTGGCTCTCGTTTTTGTTCTACATCGTTCAGATAACAGCTAAATTACCACATAAGACAATAAAGTGAGGATAAGTTGGCTTTGAAACTAGTCCGTCGGGGAGACGGATCTCCCAAATTAGCCAACTGGACGAATTCCAAGGCTTTTGGCCTCACAAATGAAATCAGTGCTTAACACCGGCGAAAGAAACATGCTTTTCAAGTGCCTCGAGGAACAGGCATCGCTGAAACTTCTCACCAAACTGCAGTGATATTTCAGCAATACAATGTGTTGCATTCATTCACCTCTTTGTGAAAAAGGAAATCTGTAAGACATATCTGCATAAAGAAAGGCATTTGTCTGCTATTCTGTCCTATATTGTTACCATTCTAACAGGTGTTTAGGGAGGACTACCAGCTATAACAATGAGCTTGTAAAGGGATACAAATGTCAGAAAGATGACAATGATGGAATAGTCTGTCCTTCAATTGGAACAAATTTAGACTTTCAATGACAATATCAGAGCTTGTTCCATTTTTTTGAGCCACATTGGGGGATTTACCTTTTCATCAGCTATGTAATTTTTCTGGATGATTGACAATCATTAATGTGACTATCCGAAACTAAGACGATTGTAAGGTGCAATGAAAGATTCAATCCTTTTCCTTCTGTTCGATTTTGACTTCCCATATCATTCAGGTACAGATAAGATACCAGGGAGTTAAACTGAACCTCAATGATCACGCCTTCCTTTTCTCCATATAAAACCACTTCATGGTAAAATAAATCTGAATCGTAAAATGTTCACATTCCTACTACTTCGCCCATACTGTGATTCGTGAATGAAAAACAGCAGCAGTAAAAAAACTGAAAAAATGCTAGGTACTATACTTTTCTTATAAACAAAACTTTTATAAAATATATATGTATATATATATATAAAAGAAAAAATTCAAAATATTTCTTATACTTTTTAGTAAAGCAAGCAGTGCCGTCTAAAATATCTGCTTGTTTGTTTTAACATTTTCTGAGAAAAGAAAAGTATAATAATAATCATAATCATAATAATAATAATAGTAAATAATTGTCGAACAAACACTGTGATAAAACGAATGGTAAAAACTGCCGTGGTGTTTTTTAGGAGAATATTCGGATAGCCTGAGAGACCAGGGTGTGGCACACCGGGCACTCTGGATGGTTGAGCTCACAGATACGGATGGCACACTCCATGCAGAAGAGGTTGTGGCCGCAGGGCACCAGGGCGGCCGTCACTTTGCTCTCGAAGCAGGTCATGCAGTCCCGGAGGATGGCCGGTGGCGAGTCCGGTACAGGGAGGCGTCCAGGGAACCCCGCGCCCGAGGTTGGCTCACTGTGGGCACGGCGGGCCTGGGCATGAGGCGAGCCAGACAGAATAGTGATGCTGGTGCCCGAGGAGTTGCCGTTGTTCACTCCACAGGGGTCAGGAAGGCCTGGAGAGAGTCTGGTCAGTGGCAGGGGCAGGCCTCCAAAGCTCTTGGAGCGCTGCTGGGCATAGAAGGCCACCTGTTTTGGGAAGTCTGGGTCTCCCCAACTCTGGGTACCCTCTGAGCCAAAGTAGGAGCAGGGCTTCTCTCCAGGGCTGTTGAAGTTGCCCTTGCTGTAGATTACCCCACCTCCTTCCCCTCCTCCAACCATGGCATCTGAGAAGTTCTGGCGGAAGCTGCTGGTCAGCGGCTTGCGCTGGCCCCCCTGCAGACCCCACACCTGCTGCAGGCGGCTCTCCAGACCCCCGGAGCCTACTGGGCTTCCGCCATCCGGCCCCAAGCAGTCATTCTCGTTGTTGTGGTCATGCAGACCTCCCGTTCGGAATGCAATGTGCGCCTCGATCTCCTCACGGGCCCTCTCGGCATTGCTGGGTGATCCCGTGATCTCAAAGACGGGGTCACGGTCTCGGCTAGGGGTGACGATGTAGGTGCAGGTTTGCTGTTGGATGCGTTTGATGGTGGAACCCTTGGGCCCCACCACCAGCCCAACCACGCGGTAGGGCACCCTCACCTGGATGGTGGTCTGGCCCGGCAGGGGCGCAGGCGGGGAACCGCTGAAGGACACGCCCAGCTTGTTGCGGGACGCTCGGAGCATGGAGAAGTGCTCGGCGGCAGAGATGATCTCGCGCCGGGCCAGGGCCACATCCTCCTTTCGTCCCGTGATGAGAAACACAGGCTCCTCGCCCCTCACGGGGGTCTTGATGTAGGTGTTGGTCTTGGCCCGCAAGGCTTTGATCTTGCAACCTGCAGAAACAAAAGACAAAGTTTGAAAAAAGCCAAGGACACAATTAATTCAATTTTCTGATACACTCATCAAATATAAGGAACTTGGAATAGCTAAGATTGTTACTACTACATGGTAATACAAAGCATTTTTTAATGTTTTTTTCTTCTTCTATGGAAACAAAGACAGAATTGATAGTTGACCCTTGACATACCTTTTTAAACGATGACAAATTTTGGTCTAAAATGCTCACAACTTCAGAGTTTTTAGACAGTCCAGCAATGGTCACTAGTCTTTATCCCCTTTACAACATTTTACATTGTTACACTTTTTTTTCATTTCTGCCAAGATTATCATTACTAAGTCACATGTTTTCACATTACATCAAGTCTCAATCTGCTGTACAATCTGAAATAATTGAAGAGACTAGACCTCAAAGTATTTTTAGAACACATTATTTGATTTCCTATGTACAAACATTGCTAAACAGATTAGTTATTGTACCCGTTTCCAAAGTACATCAGAACTATTCTGTGCTATGGCTATATGGATGCATTCAACAGTGTTGCCACAAATAACCAGCCCCTCTCCTTGAACTGACAAGTCTGGTACCTCCAGCCCACACATACATCATTTTGGGGTCATTTTTTGCAGTGCATATGTTCTGTTTTTGATCAGTGTGTAAAAGCTGACAATTTTAAGTGCTTTTAGTGAGAATCTAGATGTGAGAGAGTACAGGCTAATGCTATTTCATGTCAAATTACCTTAGGCTCTAATACTGAGATGTTGTAATAACACAAAGAGGGGAATAAGAAATTAGTAATTATAGAGTAGGGTCCTTAAGAGCACTTGAGGTCAAGAGTGATATGGTAAACACAGCTGTACACTGTATATTACACCCAACAGGAAACGGCATGCAACGCCACACTACGGCAGCCTGTGGTGACATATACGCAGGTGTGCAGCTACCGTTCTCATTCTGAAATGCAAGTTTATGTTCCACCCCCTAAGAATCCCGGAGTGTCTCCCCTTAGCAGGGTCTTTAAGAGGCGTATGTATGTCCGTCTGGTAACAATAACTAGCAATTTATTCAATGGTCAGGTCTCAGCTCGTCTTTCTGAGTAGCACTACAAATCAAAGCACACCATTACATCAGTAGCCTAAATACGCTTTACTTTACTTACTTTATTAAATGTTGTTTTACAGGGACAGTGCACATTAATCAACATTACTATAAAAGTGCCAGTTTTAGCCAGCCTGCTTATTTTCAACTGCAGTCCCTGGGCAGGGACTTTAGCGGTGTGGATCAAATGTCTGGACACCTCTAACCAAGGGAGATGTGCTTCCCTAATGCTACTAAATAGCCCCACTTACTAGGGCACAAACTTCAGAAGCCTAGATGGCACTGACTGAGTGACTCAGTGAGGCTCTGAGGGCTGAAGAGTTCAAACTACAATTATTATTTATTTATTGAGGATAATGGCGGTGATGATATTAGTTGGGGTTCAAGCATGATGGTGTTAGAAGGAACACTCACGCTTTATAATATGTATGATAGTTATTGAATATATATGTATGATAGTTATAACTCATGTAATAACCACAATGTTATTATATTAAACCATGTGTTAACTTAGTATAGATGTAAGGTTTTGTGATCCTTTGTAGCAGGAAGGTGAATGGATATTTAAGTTGAGACCAATAGGCGACATGAAACTTAAAACTATGAACAGAGGAGACAAAGAAAAGTACTCCACTGGAACATTTACAATTTCCTTCAGGCAAATGACAAAGATCATTCTAGATCATTCCACAACTGTATGCCATGTCTTTCATTTGGAGAGCATGCTTTCCAGTACTGTGTGCATTGTTAGTGGCGCATGCACAGCAAACCCACCCTTGACCTAAAGTCGTAAAAATATATCCCTAGATGACACAAAAGCATCCTCCGGAATCAGTTCAAATGTCTTTGACAAAGGAGAAAACGATAATATTTGCCTCCCCAGGACGGGACATTAACTTGCCAGATTCACCAGGCAGTAGTCAACCCTGGGAAGGAGGGCGTTGAATGTGGACTGACTAACGAGGCCCTGAATCAAAAGGAGCTCATCCCAAATCCCCTAAATCAGCACTTCTCAGTCAACACAAAGCCCTCTGCTGCACTTGTGCTCACTGGATCCACCCTCCGGCTGTCTTCAGTTAACCCATTAAAATGCGAAGCTTACACTTCAGAGTAACGAACAGGAGACGCACAGGAAGATGAGGGCACTTAACGGCACAACAAAAAACAGATCCCCACATCTGTGGAAAAAAATGTTGAAGCAAATTGGCTGAATTGGTTTCCCTTAGGTAAGGGAGCCCTTGGTTTGGGTGTGACTCCCTTTTAATGCCCAGTGCCTCTGACCCACCAACCATCCACCCACCCATTTATCCCTGCTTGTCTAACCAACCCCTCTGTATCTTTTGGACTCATCACAACAGAGCCAGTCAACAATATGTGCAGTCAAACAAAAACAACCATGTAGTACAAAGCAATAAGTTGCTGGTTCTGAGAGTTGGACAGGTTACAAGCAATCTGGAGAATCAATATATTATAGTCTGATAAATAGCCATTTTGGGTTAATAACAATATGGGCAGTAGGTTTTAAAAAGGCTACATATTTTGTTCTTATTTGATATCAGAAAATAGAAGAACCACACAACATTCAACTCGACACGTTGGTCCAACTTCTGGCTGAGTCACGCTTCGATTCCTATGATCCTCCCGAGTGTCTACTGGTAACACTGCCTAATAAGGTACCCCTCCCCTCACTTTCACACCTTTGTTTGACAGCTGCTGTCATTCAAGTTCATGTCGAGGTCTTCGACAATTACTAAATACACAGATATATCCATCTTAAATCTGGGAATTCACTTTTAAACTGCTCAAGAAAAGAGAATATAGAGAAACACTTGCCATTATCTAATTGTGTCACTGGGGCAGTCAGCAACAAAAACAATTAACATAATTCGAATTTACGAAACCGAAAACAACAGCTTGAAAACATCAATCGTTACTCAAATACAAGTTCTATTCACAATAAAGAGAATAAATCATTTGTACACATTTCAGGGCGAACGAGATTCCTCCGTTACCAGCAGCACGTTGCGTTTTTTGTAACAGTCTCGCGCGTTCAGACGACAAAGGAAGCAAGTGCAATCCCTGCCTGAAGTGTGCGTCTGTGAGCTGACATTGATGGCTGGATGTAGAATAATGCGCCCATGAGGTAACGGTTACAGTCCGGCTTTGTGTCTCCCCACGTTTGAAATTCACTAGACAGACAATAGAACCGAGTCTAGTTGCAACAATGTTGCAGTTTCTGCCACTGTATGTTAACTTGAAACAGATTTGTTACCATGGCCAAAGAGTGGTAAGGAAGCCTGTGTAGAATAATACAACAAAAAATAACACCACTCCCTTTTCTATATCAATAACACCAGCCAACGTAACAGTTCTAGAGCATTATCAAAACACACTACAAACTACAGGGAGACACATTTAGCTCAGAACTGCAACATAACTTTCAATAGGAACATTAGGTTGGAATCTTTACCTTGTCTCCCCACTATTTCGGCCACATGTTCTGAGCTGGGCACGGGGACGCATTCTGTTATGTTGCAGCCTCGTCCTTTCGTCTCAATTGAAGAACCCTCGTACAGGACACATAACTTGTTCTTCCCTTGCAAAAGCCCTGTGTCACCACCACCTCCGCCAATATTATTGGTATGGTTGTGATGGTTATTGTTATTGTTACTCAGATCCTGTACTCCCGTTCCAGGAGCCCCGCCACCGTCCTCGCCTTCACCAAGCCCCAGTAGAGACAGCTGGCCCAGCGCGACCCTCAGGGCACGGGAGTCGTCTTCTTCCTCGTCGGGTGGCACTAGGAGACCTTCGCTTCCGAACCCGGAGCCGGCTAGATCCCCGCCGTAGCCCCCATTTTTCTCCATGATCCCTGCTAGAACCAGCAGGCTAGGCATGGCTAACAAAAGAGTGTGAGACAAAGACAGGGAAAAGAGACTGGAGAAACAGCACCCGTGCCGCCTCCCCGCCCCCTCCTTCTTCCAATTCTCCCTCTGCGCTAGTCCCTCCCATAGACCTGCCCCTCTCTCTGTCTGCTATAGGCCTACTTGCAATACAGTAGTCTCCCAGCTCTAGGCAAACGGGACACAAGGCCGTCTGCACGGAGAGGGGCTAGGCGATGCATCACTCCACCCCGTCTGGCACAAAGTCCCCTCCTTGCTGAGACAAAACGAACCGCCCTCCCGTTATACCATTCCGTCTCAGGTTCCCAAGCCTGTGGCATCTCAGAAACCAACCCCCGCGTTTTTCCTCACGTATGGAAAAAATAAAAAAAAGATTCCCTCCACCTTTCCTTTGTCCATATCAGCCATGCGTTAGATCCAAGCAATGCTACTCATTCCCCATCCCTGTAATGCAAGACCGCAACGGTCTTTGTACTGTAGGCTACTTACACAAGGATGCATGGGCTATAGCCTAATAATTCCCCCTCAATAAAATGTCAAAAGTGGATGCATTTAGGATGTTTCCCGATTCAAGTTTCTATTTGGTCACCAGAGTGTACTGTTTTGGTATATTGCAAATGTTGTATTATCTATGGTGGGACGCAGTATCCTACTGAGGGATAGATGGACTTTGGGTGGAGTTTATTTGTGAAATCTTATCGACTTCGTTCACTGTCTTGGGGAGGATTTGCGTTATTCTGTCTATCGAGAGTGAAGGAGTTAAGTGACATATTTCGGGGGTCCGCCCACCCCACTCGTCGTGGGTTGCGGCAGGTCACCGCGTTGTTGTCTAGGGTGCCGTTGCGCATGGGGGGCTGTAACGTAGGAGGAGGGGTGAAGAGGAGAGGAGAAAGGGAGTTGTCAGACAGGCGTTGCAGACCCTGTGCAGCAGGGATATCTAAAAAAATGTCCTTACATATTTCCCGTAAGCAGAGCTCTTGCTTGCAGCATTGCTTGCCTGGTGCGAACAAAGAACCGCGTTTGCCTCGCGAAATCTACATACCAAAATGTCCTCTGGAGAAGCCACGCCTGGCGGCATGGTTGTATAACAACACAAAGACACATGTGCTTAGTAGTAATAATAATAATACAAATAATAGTACAATTGAATAATACAATCTATCTCCAGTGTTTTAAGTTAAAAGGTCTCCAATGTCTCATTTCACAAGTGAACAATACAAACTCTCAATAGTGAATTGGACCGGAACAGTAGTCTATCTCTAATGTAGCCTATAGTGCCTGTCGCGGGCGCAGTGTGGGTGCGCATGGCAGGGCTGTGGCAAACTGTGGGGGGCATCACGGTGCTTGCTCTCTTACCAACGATGATACGGTTCATTTGATCGGTAATTGACCGTTTCCATTACTTCTTACTGTGCACTTCGCATAAGCAATTATGTTATCTTGCTGTTTCTGATGTCCTTCGAACTAACTGTAGAAACCTTGACGTTGGTTACCAAAGCCACCCTAAAATTGGTGATATGTTCAGCACTGACAAAACTGTAGTTAGCCTAACCGATTATGAATATCATCTGATGATTTGATGCTCTCTTTGTATTCTCAACGGGATATGGTTTGGCTGGACTGGCTTAACCAGATTACCTGAGTACTTGAACCCCACTGAGTGAGTTCGATTAATCACTTGTCACCATATACTGTATGTGGCCTTGTCATGCATTACACTACTGATAACAACTCTCCTTCATTTGGGATGTGACAGAGTCTGCCACTCATTTCATGGGAACAAATCCCTATACAATAACTATACCTAATAATGTGGTAATACAGCAGTAATACATGTTCATAATGAATGTGTAGCCTAATACGTTGATAAAAACACTCATTTATTACCATGATGATGTTTACACCATAATTGTTTTTACAACCATTACAATCTGAGTATGTATGAAACTGAGAAGCAATTACTCAATAAATAATTATTTAATTAATGATTTATTTAGTTATATGCCATTTATTTAACAGGGACAGTTCACATGAATCAGTAAACATTTCAGTGTTCACATTAATGTGCTGTAAATGTGCCAGAGTCTGCAGATAAGCACCTTTTTTCATTCATAATCTCTGTAATTAATTTGTAAATAGTTAAAGGAATCCCTTGTAAAGACATTTGATTGAAATCCCCCAACATTCTCTTCTGGTCACATGAGACACTGACTGAGTCACTACAGATGAGTAGGCTATGTCATGTGTTGAAAGACATTGTCACAACAGGTCAGTTCAGTTGCACCTGTGCATAGTCATAGTCTAGAGGGTCTAGACTCTGACACCTGCCCTGGGAGCTAATCAGAAAGGGGTGCTCTCCCAAGGCTGGCCCATGAGGAGAGGGGAACTAATATGTACAAAAGAACACAGGATTAAAAACCCTGTATTAGTCCACCTAACCCAAAGGCCTCTATGACAACAACAGCACCAACAGCCTGATTGCTGGGGATGAATAATGGACTGGGGGAGGGGGTCTGTATCCCGCTAACCCAGCGGAGAGGCTTGAGGGCTGGGGAGTGTGAGGATTGGGGAAGAGGCTCTGGGGCAGACGCTGGAGAAGGGGCAGCTTCTCCGTGACACACAGAGATAGTGTTGTCCAAGAGGTCATCTGCCTCCATTAATGGGGTCTGCAGGGAGCCCAAGGCCCAATCAATAAAGAGGACAGATCAGGGATAATCTTTCCCCCCCACCCCAGTCTGTCTGGGTGTCTGGGGCACCGGGTTATGGGCCTGTTTGTGATGATACTGTATTCCTTACTTTATTTCTCTCTATAAACCTACATTTAGGGACACAGATCTGACCCCACCCCAGTACAAGTTTCACACAGTATGCCGCTAAAAGTTCAGACACAGCAGGCCTGGTTTACACCCAGACGTTATTACCTAGTAGTTTGAGTGTACAAACTCATCAGCTGCGTGTGTGTGGAGGATGCTTGGTAAAATCCAGAGTGCTGAGGTCATGTTACATGCCCACATAAAAAACTCTCAATGATCTTGACCATCTGGCTGTTTGATTAGGCCTGTCTCCCTTCTGCACCCTCTGAAAGGGAAGCTGCATCTGTGGGGAGGTGCTTGGGTTTACTGTGCCGCAGAGACAAACAATCTCTTTGTCCAACAACTCATGCAAACATCGTATCCACCTATGGACAGTGTCTGTCTTTCAAAGTGGACTTAATGGAGTGTAAAGACATCTTTAAGAAACCCCCAAGGGGCATCCCTTTGACTTTCATGTCCAGATGTCCTTTCATGACATGTTTGGTGCCCCGCTGTTGCCTGAATGAAGCCATGAGCACAATGGAGATGTTGGCCTGGCGCCACATGCTGATGTCATACAGTGAACCAGCACTTGTGGATGACGTAACACCTCCTGCATATGATGTCACCATGTCATATCTTGCACTAATATCTCATTCTAAGCTGAATATAGCCTAAAATCCCTGCATTGCATCAGCTTTGCGCAGACAAGACGGCAATAGAATCCTCTGTAAGAGGATCAGTTTAAAATTGCAGATTATTTCACATAAACCATAATCAGTTAGCTTGACTTAGACAAACATGACACTTATCAACATGTTATTCACTTAAACCTGGTCTTTGCTGGTTTTATTTGTGTCTTTGACTTTATCAAATTGATTGTGTTTTTTCCCTGAACACTGTAGAAGTTGTCAATGAAACGGCAGCATTTTCTCAATGAACGGCAATCCATAAATACAGCCCCATAAAAAATATTTGTGAGTGAGGCTGTTAATGTGTTTCTCTCACTGCAAGGCAAGCTCCATTTACTGTATGTAAGGGAATGTGTTTGTAACAGGAGAATGGTAGGATTGGTGTGACAAACATATCCACACCAAGGTTTATTCAACCCCCTCTTTCGCTATTAAAGGCATGATCCCCCCCAACTCCCTGGACAGGCATACACTCACTCACTTTCTCTATTGCATGCACTGACACACACACACACACACACACACACACACACACACACACACACACACACACACACACACACACACACACACACACACACACACACACACACACACACACACACACACACACACACACACACACACACACACACACACACACACACACACACAGGCTTATGGAGATTGGGAAAGCTGGTCTCAGCTGAGAATATGAGTCAGGTGGCTATGACTTCATCGCTTTTCTTGGATATTAGGTCACCCCCTCTCTCTCTCTCTCTGAGAAAACTGATCATTTCAATGCTCAGCAGGTAGTGACACACCTACTGATGAGTACAGTTCACCTCACCTCATGCTTCCCGCTTTCTAATGATATCACCCATAAGAGACTGAAGTCAGATTTATATCAAATATGGCCTATAATTAATTACAATATGTGTAAAATAGTTTTCCTTTCAAAAAATGGTAATGAAGTATGTTAAAAAGCAGCTTTTCTGTGTTTTTTGTATATATTTTTGGCTCTATGCAAATTTTTGGCTCTATGCACATTTTTGGCTCTATGCACACTCACTAGACTCTACCGACACACTCACACATACTACACTGACACTCCAACACGCACACACACACACACAGACAGTCTTTTATACTCTTTCACACTCTTCACATGCACTGCTGCTGTTTATTATCTATCCAGATTGCCTATTCACTTTTATCCCTACCTACATGTACATATTACCTCAATTACCTCAACTACCTCATACCCCTGCACATTGACTTGGTACCGGTACTCCTTGTATATAGCCTCGTTATTGTTATTTTATTGTGTTACTATTTTCCTTGTTTTATTTAGCACATTTTTATTTTATTATTATTTATAAATTTTTCCTACTTTTAACTCTGCATTGTTGGGAAAGGGCTCGTACATAAGCATTTCACAGTAAAGTCTACACGTGTTGTATTTGGCGCTTGTGACAAATACAATTTGATTAGATTTGGAATGTTTCGGGAGTACCTCAACAACAGAATGGTGTGGGCATATACCGATCATCAAAAATATTAATGACAATAGACCGCTGATTGGCCAGCTCATCCTCCTCAGGAGGATGACATCATCCTCTATGAGGAACTAGCAAGCATTTTTTTAAATGGTCTGTTTGAGAAGTGTTTTTTCCCACTTTATGCTTTCATTATTTGGGGTATGAGTTAACAGAAAATAAAACCTTTTAAAATGGAGACTTTCACTGGACAGTTACCAATTGTGGAAAAAGTACCCAACTGTCATACTTGAGTAAAAGTAAAAGATACCTTAATAGAAAATGACTCAAGTAGAAGTAAAAGTCACCCAGTAAAATTCTACTTGAGTAAAAGTATAAAAGTATTTGGTTTAAAATATACTTAAGTATTGAAAGTAAAAGTATAAATCATTTTAAATTCCTTATATTAAGCAAACCAGATGGCACCAGCGGCACACTCCAACACTCAGACATAATTTACAAACAAAGCATGTTGGTTTAGTGAGTCCGCCAGATCAGAGGCAGTAGGGATGACATAGGATGTTCGGTTGATAAGTGGGTGAATTTGACTATTTTCCTGTCCTGCTAAGCATTCAAAATGTAACGAGTACTTTTGGGTGTCAAGAAAAATGGAGTAAAAAGTACAATATTTTCTTCAGGAATGTAGTGAAGTTAAAGTAAAAGTAGTCAAAAATAGAAATAGTAAAGTACAGACACCCCCAAAAAACTGCTTAAGTAGTACTTTAAAGTATTTTTACTTAAGTACTTTACACCACTGACAGTTACTTTAATCTCTTGAACTTTTTCTGGTCTTTTTGTGTGTTTATTCTAGGTGAACAAAGTCAAAATGCCTAACAAAGCAGTGTACATGCATAGATTGTTGGGATACAGATGTAACCTTGGTTCTCTGAGTAGAGTAAGAGGCCGCCAAATGACCTATGGGAACTCCTTCCCCTTCACGTGATTTAGATGCTTAATATCAAATATGTATACATGTACAGTCACGCAACACCCTTACTGTACCTACGTGACCTGTCACTATAAAAGGTGGTGTGACATACTGTCTATTACTTCACTTGAACTCCACGGAGGTGGAGGAACAACATGAAAGCTTGGCGACCCATTACTCTACTCAGAAAACCAAGGTTACATTCATAATCCAACGTTCTCTTTCATTTTCGTAACTGGTCACCTTTCCAATAGATCGTAACGACCTATGGGAAAGGCTGTACCAAAGATGTCTTTCGGACAACAGAGAGGGATGACTCACCCTTTAACTTATTCCAGATGAGTCCATGGGATGTCCTTATATCCACCACAGGATGAAACATAATATAATTACTCAACAGGGTAACACAAAATGTCAACTGTGGTGTACAACCGTATACACACGCAAGCTGAAAGCTAGAACGTACAACATGAGGCTTCAATTGGGTGCAACAGCACCAAAACTGGATGGCCTCTGTATAGAACATCCATCTCACTGATGGGTGATAAGTCAAAGGTTTGCGGTATGCTCACTTATCTGGGTTGAAGAGCGTGCATTGTCCAGAACCACAGACCCCACTGATGGTAACATTGAGTCTTTAGCTCCTCATGAAAGTCATGGTTGTTGCTTGCAGGGGAGGCTCCTCTGAACAGGGCCAATGAAGTGTCCATGCCCTGGTTGAGTGTGCTACCACGCTGTCTGGAGTTGGTCTACCTGCTGCAGCGTATGATTCTGACACTGCATTGGTAATCCAATGTGCCCGTCTCTGCTTCCCCTTTTTGTTATCCCCATAACACACAAAAAGCTGTTCTGTTTGACAAACAGTTCTTGTTGCTGCAAGATAGGGCAAAGTGTATGCAACTCACAACTCTCCTGTGAGAAGTGGGGAGGCGGGTGAAATGCTGCTATGATTGGTTAGCATGTGATGATGAAAGCACCTTAGGTAAGAATACTGGATTTGGCCAAAGCACTGCCTTAGATCCATCTTCTGCTACAGTGAGGCATGAAGGATGGGTAGAAAGCATGTAATTCTCCAACACGCTTAGCTGAAACAATAGCCAATAGAAAGGCAGTCTTGACTGAGAGCTCACATAGCTCAAGTGAAGAGTGGCTCAAATGGTGGGCTCATAAGTGATAGTAGGACAACATCTAACTCCCATGAGGGTACTGAATGAGCCTTGGGGGGCCGTAGCCTGTGGGCACCTTTCATGAATTGCGATACTAGAGGGTGTGCCCATGGTGATGCAACTGCAATCTGGTCATGACCCATTGAGATGGCTTCCATATACACCTTTAATTTAGATGGGGACTTCCCTGCAGTCATAAGCTCCTGGAGGAAAGTCAAAATGACAGAAATTGGGCAGGAAGATGGCAATTCTGTATGGTCGACACACCACCTCCTGATCACGTTCCACTTTTAGGAATACAGGGTGTGCGTAGAGCAGGCCTGGGCAATTCCAGTCCTTCGGTGGCCTGATTGGTGTCACACTTTTCCCCCATCCCTAGCAAACACAGCTGATTTAAACTAATTGCATTTTTAACTGAAGATCATGATTAGTTGATTATTGGAGTCAGTTGTGTTAGCTGGGGCTGGGGTAAAAGTGTGACACCAATCAGGCCCCCAAGTACTGGAGTTGCCCAGGCCTGGCGTAGAGGATGCTCTGGCTGCCTGAATTGTATCAATTACCAAGGAGGGCAACACTGCAGCTACAAGGCGGTCACGTTCGGGGGCCACACCCACAACTTCAGTATGATGGGTTTGGGGTGCCAAAGCTTGCCGTTCACTTGTGACAGGAGGTCCGCTCAAAGAGGGAGTTCCCATGGTTGGGAGGTTGTCAGCTGTACAATGTCTGAAAACCAGTGATGCTGTGGCCAATGTGGAGCAACAAGTAGAACTGACGCGCTCATGAGACTGATCTTCCTCAAGACCTGAGGGAGCAAGGGAAATGGTGGAAATGCGTACAGCAGCCCCCTTGGCCATCTGTGTTTTTCAGAGGTGGCCTGATTGACCCTTTATTGAGAACCAAATAGGACAATAGGTTGAGTCTTGCGATGCGAGCAGATCGACGATGGCCCTTCCGAATCGCACCCAGATCATCTCCACTACTGTGGGATGTATCTTCTAGTCTGAAGGAAGAGAGCCTCCTCCGGAGAGAAGGTCTGCTGCCTGATTCTCCACCCCCGGCAGGTGTATTGCCCAAAGCAGTATCGCCTTTGTTATCTGGTGCAGTTCCATTGACCTCAGTCCGCCCTGGTGGTTGATGTGTGCAACCATGGATGTGTTGTCTGTCCGAATCAGTACATGTTGTCCTCTCAGTACTGGGAGGAAGTTCCAGGCCTGATGAGCCAGCTGAGGCGTGGGAGCCTGACGAGCCGGCTGAGGCATGACGTGGGATGGGAGCCTGATGAGCCGGCTGAGGCATGACGTGGGATGGGAGCCTGTCGAGCCAACCGAGGCAAGAAAACCTCTCGAGCCAGCTAAGTCATGGAAGCCCGACGAGCCAGCTGAGGCACCCCCCCGGTTCCTGCAGCTGAGGCACCCCCGGTTCCAGCTGCACCCGGACCCGACGTCACCAACCCCAACAAAAAAAAAAAAAATTCCCTGATGCTTCCACTATTGGTTTCTGCATTTTGTGAGGACAGACGCTGGGAGACGAGATGCAAGTACAGGGAATTAATATTTTATGGATAAACGGACATATAACCAAATAAGAACAGCGTCGGGGCAGGGGGAACAAAATTACATTAATGCAGACACAGGGAAGAAACTGAGGAAGTGACAGATATAGGGGGAGGCAATCAATAAAGTAATAGAGTCCAGGTGAGTCCCATGAAGCGCTGATGCGCGTAACGATGGTGACAGGTGTGTGTAATGATGGGCCGACCTGGCGCTCTCGAGCGCCAGAGAGGGGAGTTGGAGCAGACGTGACAGAAGGTAGCTTGAAGTGGACTGTGTTTCTTCCATCTAGAGGAAGCAGACGCTTCACGTCACGCGGCTAGGGACAAGATCTGTGACTTGCTTTGCTCTCCGGAGCAGGGCACCTTTGAAAGGAGTGATTACTGGGGTGGCATTAAGTGTTGAGATTAGGCAATTGAAATAGAAAATTCCCTGTTTCTGTGACGCCCGCCGTTTGGTGCGACGCAGTCCTTGTGGTGAAACTGAGAAGATGTTACATTGTCTGTCCTTTTGAGTTTTGAAGCAGACCTGATAAAGTAATGTAAAGATATGCAGTTATCCAGTGAGAGCTTTTGTGCCGAACACATTAAGGTGTTAGAGATGCCAAGCTTATGATCATGTTGCAGCAGTGTGTAGGAGTGAGATTCCATGATGTGAGAAGTGTGTAGGAGGGCATGGGACAAAGGAATGTGTAGTATCGGTGTAAAAAAACTGTGTGTGTCAATTGTCGGGGTGCCCATGTTGCTGGGGATCAGAAGTGCCCGGTGCGAGAGAGACAGGTTGAGGTTGCCAGGGTTAGAGTAGAACAGAAAGTGTTGTATGCTGAGACAGTGAAAAGAGTAGAGGATGATGGGTCAAGTGTGAGTAGTAGGCCTAGGGTCAATAAAGAGTGATATGAATTTGTGCTTCAGTAAGGTTGGATTCTTAGTGTTCATTGCCATGGTTATCAACTGTACCGCAGAAATGGAACGTAAATCACAGAAAATAGATGTTGTGGTGGCAGCTGCAGAGAAGTACTTGGGTGTACGAGGTTTTACTGCAGAAGAGTTACAAGGTTTGTTGAACGTAAGAGTCCCGTCCTACCTGGCCATTGGCCTGGTGTAGGATCAGTTAGATGATAATTATTCACGTTTTACTGGTGAAACTGCATCTGCATGTCAATCATTTGATTGATCTCAACCAGTTTCATGGGAATGGCCTATGCATTTCGATCTTTTTTGAATTACTGTTTCGTGAGTGAATTAGAGCAGATGGTGTCATCAAACTATTAGCTTTTATTGTAGTTTGTTTCAATGAAAGCATATATCCTTCCTAGTGGCTCTGTTGAGTTTTGCCTTATGAGATTTTATGTTGTTGTACTATTCAGCTTCAGCTAACCATCCTAAAATCTAGTTAGAAATAATGTGTTTTTGGTGTAACAGTAACGTTGTAGACATGCTGTGCTATGCTATTATATTCGGTTCTGTTATGTGATCTTGCGAGACATTGATTCAGCTTTGATCTAACTTTACTAAATGAGCACCATTGTGAAAAGTGATAATCTTATATTGGTAATAATATAGTAAGTGATGAGTAGGACTATTAGGTATAGCCAACAGATATTGATGATTGTTATTTTAAATGATTGGAGCGCCCTTGGTAGTTCTCAAAGGACAGCGCTAAATAAACTTTGATTTAATTAGCTTGAACACATGGTTACAATATACCCCATTACAGAATAAAAGAAAACAGAGGTGAACTATCAATTCATAGAATTTATTTGCATAGATTTAATCATCAAATAAATTGACCAAGTAGTGAACATAAATTGCAGGAAATTCATTTTAAAACGGCCATAAAATCAAGCTTTTGGTGTGGTGTAGCCTATTCATGCATTTCAATGATCTATAAGCTAAATGCATTATTACCTCCAACTTGGCCCAATTCCCATTTCCAATTTCCCACCCTGACATACCAAACTAGAATGGGCCCTACGTCTCACCAATAGCCAATATAGGCTAAATATCCCTAGCAGGGCTACAGGAACTTCCAGAAGGTCAGGCTCTTGGGATTTGTGGTAGGGACTCTGGTTTTCGTATCCTCGGCAGAATGGTGTCGCCGTAACCAAGTGGTCACATATTGTTCTGGGTTCCACTGCATAAGAGCGGGTTGTGGAGTTTTAAGAACATCAAGGTGAATTTAGATTTTTTTTTTTACGGGCCCTGCAGTGCACACATGTAGCCTACAGTTCTTTATCATTCTCACCACCGCCAGAGAGACAGTGTAGAAACCCTAAATTGCACTACCCTTTTCTAGGCTGCTGTAGACTACATATTTACAGTGCATTCGGAAATTATTCAGACCCCTTCCCTTTTTCCACATTTTTGTTACGGTACAGCCTTATTCTAAAATGGATTTAAAAAAAAAAATCCCCATTAATCTACACACAATACCCCATAATGACAAAGAGAAAACTGTTTTTTTATTTTATTTGAGCAAATTTATTAAAAATAACAAACCGAAATACCTGATTTAAATAAGTATTTAGACCCTTTGCCATGAGACTCGAAATTGAGCTCAGGTACATCCTGTTTCCATTGATCATCCTTGAGATGTTTCTACAACTTGATTGGAGTACACCTGTGGTAAATTCAATTAATTTCACATGATTTGGAAAGGCACACACCTGTCTATATAAGGTCCCACAGTTGACAGTGCAAAAAAAGGAATTGTCTGTAGAGCTCCGAGACAGGATTGTGTCGAGGCACAGATCTGGGGAAGGGTACCAAAAAATGTCTGCAGCATTGAAGGTCCCAAAGAACCCAGTGGCCTCCATCATTCTTAAATGGGAGAAGTTTGGAACCACCAAGATTCTTCCTAGAGCTGGCTGCCCGGCCAAACTGAGCAATCGGTTGAGAAGGGCCTTGGTCAGGGAGCTCCACAGTTCCTCTGTGGAGAACCTTCCAGAAGGACAGACATCTCTACAGCACTCCACCAATCAGGGCTTTTGGTAGAGTGGCCAGACGGAAGCCACTCCTCAGTAAAAGGCACATGACAGCCCACTTGGAGTTTGCCAAAAGGAACCTAAAGGACTCTCAGACCATGAGAAACAAGATTCTTTGGCCTGAATGCCAAGCGTCAGGCAGCAGTCTGGAGGGAAACTGGCACCATCCCTACGGTGAAGCATGGTGGTGGCAGACTCATGCTGTGGGGATATTTTTCAGTGATTTTGATAACCGTGTAAATATTTGTAGTCTTGCATGATGTCTACTTTGATGCTAATTAACATTTTTGAATCTGAGAGTAAATAGAGTTGAAAATATTGGTTAACATCACCTTGTCTGAGATGGTTATCAAAAATTCACGCCAGGGTAAGACTATACAGCCCTTATTTTAAGTGTTTCTAATAGGGAAATATTAATGCTGAAAAAACAATTGGAACTATTTCCATGTTTGAAACCAAGGTTTTATGGGTATTATGACACCTCCACTGTGGAACTCTATTTGGTTCTCTCTACTCATTTTATCATCATTTTTCATGGAATTTTTGTGATAATTGAATATAATTGATTCAGAATTTACAAGAATTCCTGTGTATTCTCAAAATGAAAAAGCTTCCTCAGCACTACACACCTGTATATATGTGTAGGATTAGTGGTGCCATTTTTCATCACAAAATGAATATAACGTGATTGACCACACACTACCGCACAGTAGGTGGCGGCATGCACAAACAAAATGAGCGAACGCCATGATACCAAAGAAGAAGAAGACGTTGGCGGGATCAGTCATGTAATTAATCAAATTTGCAGATGGCTGTAGCGCTGTATGCCAGGTAGTTTACAATTAGGCTACATCAGTATTTCAAACAAATTGTAGGCTACGTAAATTGCATTTACGGGTGGCAAATGCGTAAGTTTTTGAAGTGGCTTTCTTTCATCAGTCAACAAACCAAAAAGTTCCCAACTGGTTGTGGTAAGTTTTATCAAAGACGCCAATATGGCCATATGTCTGTTGAGGTGAAATGGTTTTCTGTTTTCAATCAGAATTTTTTTCGTCAATTTTTCCTTCTGTAATATGTTTCCTAAAATGTAATTCCTGCACTTCACGTCAGTCAGAGTTCTCATCAACAGTTGGCCGGTGGGTGGCGCCTATGCCTTTGTTTCTGCCTGTGTTTACTGAAGGAGGAATAATTGTCTTGACTGGATGGATAACTGAAGGCAGGGGGCGCGGCCACGTGTGTCTCAAACGTCAATTACTACCTACCAAAATGTCCATCCCAAACTAATGGAATGATGAGATTAATTACATTTTTTGGAATTATGATAGATGAATTACATTAAATTCCCAACCCATATTTTTGGCCTGCTCATCAGCCTCAGTAGTCACACTAGATATTCAGCCAGCCTTATAAACAAGTGGTTAGGATTAGGAAGAGGCACATTGGAGGCTTTTCCCTTTTAAGCCCTATACCCTCTTTATCTGTTCCTATGGGACACTTCATAATCACATCATGTTCCTAATTATGCTAAATGGGACCTTGTGCTTGATCCTTCGTCCCTTGTGGTCCTGTATCTTTTGGACCCACCCAAAGGGAGGATGCCTGTACAAAACAAAGTTAGCACATCGTCTGCCTACTGTACTATGCTGATACATTTTGTAAATCAGGAGCAGAAGAGTAGAGCATCTGAAATGAAGCCTGCCATTCTTCCCCTGAGGGTAAAGGATTTACAGTTTATACTAGTTGGACAATGCATCAAAAGCCATTCATACAACATATAGTATAAACCATTTTAGCATACACTAAAACTTTAATACAAAGTAGGCTAATGTATCTGAGAGACTTTGTAGAGAATGATCCTGGTCACAAAAAATGCACACTCAATAAACTGAGACCGATCGATGGGCACGCTAGCTACACCAAAGCAAACAGCCTATAGCAACCTGTCTCAACTGCATGTCAAAACATTTTTCTGTAGCTATTTGTTCATTTTTCAAGCTAACACAAAATAAACCAAGGTGGAATTATGAAATAAACTAGGATATGCCATGCAGGATATGCCTTGCAGTGAGAAATGTAACAAGTGATACTACTGTTAAGGGTATGATGAATGCCGATTCAGGTGAATATTCCATACTATGTGATTACTATTTGCAGTTTTACTGTGGCCTTAGATGATATGTGACTCACCACCTGGATTCGGTCTTATGTAGCAAAATTAGAAATTGTGTTTTTTACTTTGGAAAAAATTAGAGACTTATTAGAGCTACAAAATTATATCATACACAGCATTTTTGAGGAACAATGGGAAAGTAATTCTGCTTTGAAAGTTGATACACTTGTAAAATCACTTGAGAAAAGGGCCTTTGAATGTTTTGGTACCTACTGGAGAGCTTTCCTTTGTCTACACCCATTCAGCATTGTTCACACCCTCTTAAGCCAGCCCCACCCATCTCTTTAACCTCTTTGCGCGCACGGATCCCGCTAGCGGGATCGTTTTCAGAGCAAACACAACGCGGCAAATTCAAAATAAAAATTCGTAATATTTAACATTCTTCAATATACAAGTGTTGCATAGCCATCAAAAAGCTCTGCTTCTTGGCAATATCACTGCGTTCAAAAAGGCTTTACGGCGAAAGCACTACATTTGATTGTTTGAGGCTAGCACCTCACATATTTTCTACATTAGCATAAATTCATATCCAGCTCGGTTCTCAAAATGTCCGTATCACAGCTAATATAAATCGCTTACCTTTCAAAGAACTTCTGCTGAGGGCTTCCCAAGTGTCCAAACAAGAGAATCCATGGTTCTTTTGTTAGAAAAAGTAATTTATTATATCCATAAATCTCAGTTTGGTTGGCACGTTATGTTCAGCTACTCCACCAAGCATTGTCAGTCTACTCGCCCGTTGTACAGTGAAGAGAACGCGTTCACGTTATACCTCATCTTTTCACAAACAAATCAAATATCATTAATAATGCATCCTTATGTATCCTTTTATGAATAATAGCGATCATATTTTAGAGGAAAAGAAAGCTGGGCGCGTTCACGTTCTCGTGAACGGGCACGGTTGTTTACCTTTTTCCCTTCCTGTAGTCTGTCTTCTTCTATAAGGATCTCCTCAGGGCTATAGCCTCCAGACACTTTCCAGAGACTGTTGACATCCAGTGGAAGCCATAGGTACTGCAACCTGTGTCCTATCTCCCATTGACTTATATTACCAGGCATTCAAAGTGAGTGGAGGGCAAAAGAACAGAAATTTCTCAGGTTTTTGCCTGCTATATCTGTTCTGTTATACCCACAGACTATATCTTAATGGTTTTAGAAACTTCAGTGTTTCCTATCCAATAGTACTAATTATGTGCATATCCTAGTTTCTGGCCCTGAGTGGCAGGCATTTAACTTTGGGCACGTCAGACAGGCGAAAATTCGGAAAATGGGACCCTACCCCTAAGAGGTTAAGGATTCACATGAGGTCATGTGCTAAACAGTGAGTGGTGTAGTAAAGATTAAGACTAAAAGTAGTAGTAGCCTATAATAAGGAAAAATTCCAGGTAAACGAAGTGGAAGTCGGAAGTTTACATACACCTTAGCCAAATACATTTAAACTCAGTTTTTCACAATTCCTGACATTTAATCCTAGTAAAAAGTGCCTGTCTTAGGTCAGTTAGGATCACCACTTTTATTTTAAGAATGTGAAATGTCAGAATAATAGTAGATAGTGATTTATTTCAGCTTTTATTTCTTTCATCACATTCCCAGTGGGTCAGAAGTTTACATACTCAATTAGTATTTGGTAGCATTGCCTGTAAATTGTTTAACTTGGGTCAAATGTTTTGGGTAGCCTTCCACAACCTTCCCACGATAAGTTGGGTGAATTTTGGCCCATTCCTCCTGACAGAGCTGGTGTAACTGAGTTAGGTTTGTAGGCCTCCTTGTTCGCACATGCTTTTTCAGTTCTGCCCACACATTTTCTATGGGATTGAGGTCAGGGCTTTGTGATGGCCACTCCAATACCTTAACGTTCTTGTCCTTAAGTCATTTTGCCACAACTTTGGAAGTATGCTTGGGGTCATTGTCCATTTGGAAGACCCATTTGCAACTAAGCTTTAACTTCCTGACTGATGTCTTGAGATGTTGCTTCAATATATCCACATAATTTTCCTCCCTCATGATGCCATCTATTTTGTGAAGTGCACCAGTCTCTCCTGCAGCAAAGCACCTCCACAACATGATGCTGCCACCCCCCGTGCTTCACGGTTTGCATGGTATACTTCGGCTTGCAAGCCTTCCTCCTTTTTTCCTACAAACATAACGATGGTTATTATGGCCAAACAATTCTATTTTTGATTAATCAGACCAGAGGACATTTCTCCAGCTGGGAGGAGGTGCTATTGTTCTCCATGGACTTGACAGTATCCCAAAACTTTTTGGAGTTAGAGCTACAGGATGCAAATTTCTGTTTGAAAAAGCTAGCCTTTGCATTCCTGACTGACTGCATGTATTGGTTCCTGACTTCCCTGAACAGTTGCATATCGCGGTGACTATTCGATGCAGTAGCGGTCCGCCACAGGATGTTCTTGTGCTGGTCAAGGGCAGTCAGGTCTGGAGTGAACCAAGGGCTGTATCTGTTCTTAGTTCTAAGTTTTTTGAAAGGGGCATGCTTATTTAAGATGGTGAGGAAGTTGCTTTTAAAGAACGACCAGGCATCCTCGACTGACGGAATGAGGTCAATATCCTGCCAGGATACCCGGGCCAGGTTGAATAGAAAGGCCTGCTCGCAGAACTGTTTTAGGGAGCGTTTGACAGTGATAAGGGGTGACCGCGGGCCCATAGCGGATGCAGGCAATGAGGCAGTTGAAAACAGCAGAGGTGTATTTGGAGGGCAAGTTGGTCAGGATAATATCTATGAGGGTGCCCATGTTTACAGATTTAGTATTGTACCTGGTGGGTTCCTTGATGATTTGTGTGAGATTGAGGGCATCTATCTTAGATTGTAGGACTGCTGGAGTGTTAAGCATATCCCAGTTTAGGTCACCTAACAGAACAAACTCTGCCCCCCATCTATCTTCAATCAATTCACATATGGTGTCCAGGGCACAGCTGGGAGCTGAGGGGGGTTTATAGCAGGCGGCAACAGTGAGAGACTTATTTCTGGAGAGATACATTTTTAGAATTAGAAGTTCGAACTGTTTGGGCATAGACTTGGAAAGTATGACAGAACTTTGCAGGCTATCTCTGCAATAGATTGCAACTCCTCCCCCTTTGGCAGTTCTATCTTGGCGGAAAATGTTGTAGTTGGGTATGGAAATCTCAGAATTTTTGGTGGCCTTCCTAAGCCAGGATTCAGACACAGCAAGGACATCAGGGTTGGCAGAGTGTGCTAAAGCAGTGAGTAAAACAAACATTGGGAGGAGGCTTCTGATGTTAACATGCATGAAACCAAGGCTTTTTCGATTACAGAAGTCAACAAATGAGAGTGCCTGGGGACACACAGGGCCTGGGTTTACCTCCACATCACCCGAGGAGCAGAGTAGGATAAGGGTATGGCTAAAGGCTATCAGAACAGGTCGTCTAGTGCGTTGGGGACAGAAAATAAAAGGAGCAGATTTCTGGGCGTGGTAGAATAGATTCAGGGTATAATGTGCAGACTGGTATGGTGGGGTGAGAGTACAGTGGAGGTAAGCCCAGGCCCGAGTGATGATAAGTGGTTGCATCTCTGGAGGTGCTGGTAATACTGGGTGAGGTCACAGCATGTGTGGGAGGTGGGACAAAAGAGGAATCTGAGGCATGTAGAGTGGGCCTAGGGGCTCCACTGTAAACTAAAACAATGATAACTATCCTGAACAACAGTAAACAGGGCATATTGACATTTGAGAGAGACATAAAGCGAGGCATAAAGCAAACACAGGTGTTGATTGGGAGAGCTAGCTAAGACAACAACGGGTAAGACCACAACAGCTAATTAGCTAAGACAACAACAACAGGTAAACTGGCAATGAATGGGCAAAGAGGGTTGGTTAGCTACACACAGGGCCTGAGTACGCGGCTGGGGCCGACAGATAAACAAAAAATAAACAGAATGGAGTACCGTGATTAATGAATAGTCCTACAGGCATCAGCTATGTAGCCGAGTGATCATAGGGTCCAGTGAACAGCAATAGATGGGACAGGGAAGCCGCGAGGTAGTCGTTACTACGCCGGCACGCAGGAGACACGCCGTTTAAAGTTAGGCTGGTAGAACTGTCTTCTCCGACATCCGACAGGGGCCGGTTGCAGGCACAGCGGATGGAGTAATCGTCGGCAGACCAGTCGAGGTGGTACGACAGGGCGTCGTGTCGAGAGGGACCCAAGCCAGATGGCGAGAGAGGTATTGTTGTTGTACTTTCCTTTGCTAGCCGGGAGATGTGCCTGGCTCGCGGCTAACTGGAGCTAGCTTCGGGGCAGGGGCGTTAGCCACTATAGCCACTCGGTACCAGCGATGAATCCGGTGCCAGGGTCGAGAGCTCACGGCAAGCAACCGGTAGAGTAGTGGGTTCTAGCCGTGTTTGGGAGGAGGCCGGGAAGTGGGCCTGGCTCAGGGCTGGGTCACTCAGTGGCAGCTAGCTAGCTGTGGAGATCAGTGGTCCAGGGCAGGGATCCGGCGTTGTAGTGGAGAAACAGTCCGATAGTGGCATGCTGGCGAGTATTATCCGGGCTAAAAAAGGGCTGCTGTCTGTGCAGTAGGTAAAGGCTGCTAGTAGTGGCTAACAGTGACTAAGTAGCTAGTTAGCTCGCTAGCTTCTGATGGAGTTCTGTCTAAAAAGGTCTAAAAGAAATAGCGGTTCTGTAACACATTGGGTGAGGCAGGTTACCGGAGGTATATTTAATATAAAAAATGGAGAAGAGATTGAAAATAAATTTGAAATATATACAAAAAGACGAAAAATACAAAAGTACACGAGGGGACGAACAAAAACACGTCTGCACTGCTACGCCATCTTGGATGTGTGATTTTGAATTTGAAGCAAACCCTGTAGTGACTTCTTAGGACTAGGTTTTTTGAGTCCTTTATGGTTCAGGCACAGATGCAGTCCATGCAAATAGTTGGCTATTTGCTGCTTTTTAGTATAGTCCAATGTCCAGTATAAGAGTTTGGGGTAAATACTTCATTTGGAACAAGCTTGTTGTTTGTTAGGGGCAGTGGTGTAAAAATACTTTAAAGTACTACTTAAGTCGTTTTTTTGGAGTGTCTTTACATTACTTTACTATTTATATAGTACTCAAGTATGACAATTAGGTACTTTTCCCACCACTTGTTAGGGGAATGCCTAAGGAGCAAGAACAGTGAGCGGGAGGGAGAGAAATGGGATGGGTAAAAAAAGAGGGGGGGCACCGCTGAACACAGTGAGCTGTTTGTGCTGGGATGTGTGACTCAGAGAGAGAGAAGGCCACAGAATTACAGGTCCTTTCCACTGCTAGGGCCTCGCCAGGGTACTCCCATAGCCACTGGGCCTGTCCAATGCCATGCCCACACTCTCCATCAACAACGCGCGCGTGCGCGCACACACACACACACACACACACACACACACCAGAATAACCATCCTCTCCTGACATTGGACTTGATTGGACCTGTTCTTTCATTAGCTCCACCCCGAGGCAATAAATACAAGATCCATCTTCGAGCAGAGATGATAAAGTGACCTTGGAGCTTGAAGATGACCTATGGGAATTACTGTATTGGTGCACTGTGCTGTACCCTTCATTGGAAATATAGCAGTAACACAGACTATTTTCTTTGGGATTTTTGGTCTTTTGATAAAAAATGTTTGCAAACGCAATCTTTTTTTGTGAGCTGACAGTAAGGTGATGATTTGCAATTGCAGACTAGTCTGATTTGTACAACTCCGTACAGTTAAAGAATGGATAAGGGTGGATTTTCCATCCAACCATTTTTCTCTGTCTTTTTGCACTTGAAAGTGGAGCTTTCACTGACAGGCCACATGTGCAAGCTGTCTGTGAGCCCGCTGTGAATGAAAGAGAAAGGAAAATAGAGTAAGAAAGAGACACCAGGGAGCTGAGTAGTTGCTGTGCTGTGTGTGGGCTCTATCTGTATTAGTCCAGCCTGGCTCCTCCCTGCCCCACCCTCTCCCTCCTTCCCACTCTCTTTCTCTCTTCAGCGATACATGTGTAGGGAGAGACTGTGACGCAGCCATTCCAGAGCGTGAGCCAAAGGCACACAGACAACACTGATCCTCCTCCCTATACTCCACAGGAGCACCCCAGACCCAGAGAAGAGCACCTATCTACAACACACAGCGGCAGCTGAACTTCCAGAGAGGTCCGGCTGTGCAGACACACGCACTTTTCCACCAGGAGGCTTCCACTCACAACCTCACACTCCCACTAAGGTAAGATAAAGACGTTTTGGCTCTGGTTGCACTTTGATTGACAGTTGTGAATGTCAGCCCACACTAACAGAGATGTGAGAATAGGTTCCTGCTTGTACCTTGATCTTGACGGCTACAGTGTACAGTTCAAATTTCATTTCACTTTCATTGTTGACCGGTTGGGGGCGTGGGATAACAACTCGGCTGTGACCTTTTTAAAGTATATAAGTCATTCAGTGTAAGTTACACTAATGCATGGTTATTGGGGAAAGTAATGTAGTAGTTACTCTTTCCAAAAGTACCTCATTATCTATGGAAAGGGCTTGACACATGTACATTATATGGAGTGGTAAGGTGTTCACATTTATCAGTTACTTATTTATCATATGTGCTGTATCATTGCACAAGTAATGAAATAGGTGTAATCTATCTGTTATTAAGTGATTCCTCACGAAACCCTTTCCTCACAAAACCCAGACAAAAAAGACCATGATTTGGGGGATTTTTTCCAAATGTAATCCATACAATAGTCCTTTGGAAGAAGGATTGTTTACATGCATTGAGTGTACAAAATATTAAGAACACTGCTCTTTCCATGACAGACTGACTATGATCCGTTATTGAGGAAACCTGTTAAATCCACTTCAATCAGTGCAGGGAGAAGACGAGATAAAGAAGGATTTTTAAGCCTAGAGACAATTGAGATATGGATTGTGTATGTGTGTCATTCAGATGGTGAATGGGCAAGAAAAAATATTTAAGTTCCTTTGAACAGGGTATGGTAGTAGGTGCCAGGCGCATCGGTTTGAGTGTGTCAAACTGCAACGCTGCTGGGCTTTTCACGCTCAAGTTTCCCGTGTGTATCAAGAACGGCCCACCACCCAAAGGACATCCAGCCAACTTGACATAACTGTGGGAACCATTGGAGTCGACATGGGCCAGCATCCCTGTGGAACGCTTTCAACACCTTGTAGAGTCCATGCCCTGACGAATTGAGGCTGTTCTGAGGGCAAAAGGGGGTGCAACTCAGTATTAGGAAGGTATTCCTAATGTTTGGTACATTCAGTGTGTATTTGAAATTTGTATCTAAAAGCATAGTTGAGTAATAATTAATCAAAGTTGGCATATTTATGACATTTTGGGCATACCAAGGCCTCCTTTAAGATTCCATAATGTTCCATCTGTAGATGCTACAAAGCAAGAATTGGTGTCATATTAAACTTTAACGCTTGCTCTGTAATATGAGTAGTATTATGATTTCAATATTATTTTTTTTACATGAATTTATGAATATTGAAAAATATAAACCATGGATATTGAAAATATATAATTTTTATATTGCTAATTGTCAGTATATTGTGGAAACATAATTTACTCTACTGCCAAAGTTCTAGAGTGGACTCTCAGCCAGTTCTTTGGGCTTCGAAAGCCTTTCATACAGTACTTTCTGACAGTCATTTCACTGCTGCCTCTGTCCGTCTAAACATTGGGAAAGTGCTTCTTCATCTCCTAATCAGGGCATCCTGCTGTGTTTGTTTATGTAGTGAGTCAAGGCTGTGGTATAATGACTGAGGTTTAGGCAAGCCAATGTAAGTGGAGGGAGACCACCATCGGACAGATTTCTCAGAATTAGTGACTGGCATAATTAGCAGGCTGTTAGTACTTCTTCACTCCGTCTCAACAAGCAGTTGGCCGACAAGGGAGATGATGCAGATATTCTTTGCTTAAAATGTTTGTTCATTGTTTTGTATGCTTCTGTAGTTCTTGAATACATATTTTGTGTATATTATCAAAGTTGTCTAATTGCCTGTTCACTGTGCAGACGCCAGACGGTGGGAATTAGACTTGCTCAGGAGAGAACTAAAGTTGCTTAACCACCCAAACAGCAATTTTAATTTGGCTTCTCTGATGGTGAGAGAGATGCGTAGCTGTTATACGCCTAAGCCCCTCCCCCCTCTTCCTTTACTATTTTCTATTTGGGCACATGCAAACTCACATGGTTCCTCCCTCAGGCTTCACTATACTTGTTCTAACATTTGCTGTATCAGATGTTAATTAATTCATCCTTCCCTCCACAGCCTGTCTCCCAGCCAACTACCTGAACCACCTGCTGGATGTCCACTATGGAAACTCCGGGTCAGAAACGAGCCAGCCGCGGTGGGACTGCCACCCCACTCTCCCCAACACGCATCTCCCGCCTGCAGGAGAAGGACGACCTGTGCAACCTCAACGACCGGCTGGCCGTCTACATCGACAAGGTGCGCTCGCTGGAGATAGAGAATGCTGGGCTGCGGCTGCGCATCACCGAGTCTGAGACCGAGATCAGCCGTGAGGTGACGGGCATGAAGGGGGCCTATGAGACGGAGCTTGCCGACGCCCGCAAGACCCTCGACTCGGTGGCCAAGGAGCGCGCCCGACTGCAGCTGGAGCTAGGCAAAGTCAAGGAAGAGTACAAGGAGCTAAAAGTCAGGTAGGACACATTGGGTTGGCAGGGTTTCCCCTATAGGTTATTTTTTCGCAGGCAGCATGCAAAGGCTGCAAACACAAATGTTCAGTTGAATTGGGGCCAAATGTTCTAGGTGGGGGGCAAGAGAGCTAGCAAAGATGGGGTGGCAGGAGTATTATTAGGGGAAACGCTGGGATGGGGACGGAAAGGCAGGTTTATGGGTAATCCTGTATCTGAATGTGGTGTCATGAAGTTAGTCTATTGAAATGCTCCCTGTTGTAGGATTCTGGCCGAGGGACACTTTGGCCAAGGGACTAATTAATTTTGTCTAAATGTGACTGTGATTCAGCATGTAATCTCACTGATGCACATTTACCTGCCTACAACCTCCTATATGATGATAGGGAGGGGCATATTCAAACCAGAGGACGAGACACCATCTCATTTCATTATACATAATTTGTGGTGACGTGATTTCCCTGTACTGGCTCTGACTCATCAACCAGTGCAGGTCTGCTCTTACTCCAGTTCTTCACTACAGTCATTCTCAATTAAGTAGATTTCCACTGCTACAGCATGTTCCTCTTTCTCTTCCAAACCATAAGTACACCAGCCCTGAAACCATTTTCACCCTGGACTGGATACCTAGTATGCTGGCACATTTGTCAGAGCGTTGATCAGATTAGCCTTTACTAATAAATAATTACATTTAACCCATTGCAACCTTTAATTCCAAGGCAGTTTGCCACTGAGGATGTGAGTGGTAGTGCTTCTAATCCACACCTGGGTGATGCAACATCCATTTTGCACCAGAATGCACACCACCTATTAGTTAAACTGTTCTAAACGACTTCTAAAATCTTTTAGAAAGAGGTGTGGAGAGCGACATGCCTGACATTAGTTGTGTACATTCCTGGTGGTTTTCAGCAGGTTGGGTAGTAGTACTGTATTCCCCCACAAGGTAATGACAAAGGGCCCAGCCACGGGGCCACGCCCTTGACAAACAGCTCGCTCTGTTTAGCTTGACTTATGAGGGTAATGACACAGTCAACACTCCCATCCATGCATGCAATGTGTAATTACGCAACACATTTCAATCAAAGCCTAAGCAGGTTTCCAGGTTTAAGATAAAATATGCTTTAATCCAAACTCTGGTGTTGGCACCATTCTCCAACCAACTGAGCCATCTGAACTGGCTGGGTAGGTTAGACTTAGACCTTCGGGAGAATGTTAAAGGGATCTGTCTACCAGAGTTAAGTGGGTAAAGGTGCCCACAGACAGAAAATAGCTCACAATTCTAAACGGTCTCCTACTGGCAGGCAACAGCCTGCAATGACTCCACAGGAATGTTTGAATGTCTTGGCAAAGTGCAAATCGGGTTGGAGTGTGTCTGAGAAAATGAAAGACAGTTGAAAGTATTAGTTGTATTTACTTGTTATTTTACTCTCTTACTTTGTTTCTTTAACGTACCCTCGTTTATGCATGGGGCTTCCCTCCAAAGGGAGTAGCAAACAGAGAATAGGAATATTTTAAGCTATGCAAACACTGTCTTCAACAGCTTCTCATTGGCATGCCTCTGAGTTTCAACACCATGCAATTACAATGTTGAAGCAACAGCGTCTGTACAGAGACGTGAGGGTGGAGTCTTACTTGTCCAACCATAGTGCCATTGTGTTTTCACTGGGTTAATGTTTCAGTTCATGTTTTCAGTGTATCCGTCAAGATGAAATGTACAGTATTTGGTGTGCCCAACGTTGCAGGTGAGGGTGTGGCTCTGGGGTAGGTTTGTGTTTGAGTGCCGACCTTGGTCAGGGTGTGGACTTCTGGATCTTGACTTGAGGGTGTTGAGTGAGTTAGGCTGTCTGAAGAGTAGTGACTCTCTTTAAAAACCAAGTCTGGTTGGTGAGTGAATGGAATTTTACAGTTCACTTAAATTCTCTTTCCCATTGTGCCATAAGGTCCCTAGCTGAGTGAAGAATAGCAACAGCGCCTATAACTGTATTGTTTTCCAAAGGAACCCAATCATTTGTTACACGTGTGGTGGAAATGTATCACTCAGGCCTGCGTGGGCAGGCTCGGTCTCTTACGATGCAGCCGGTGTGTTTGCCAGTGTTTGGTTGCCATGGCAGCCGGGGAGTCTTGGCATGGGTGTGTGACAGGGTGGTGACTCAGAGGTTTTTCAGGGCCTTGATTGTGGGAAGGGAGCTGCTGGCTGTGGCCTCTCTTTAGGTCTGGACCCCTGGGGCAGTGCAACGAGTCATCTTTATTAATAGTTAATTCGTATCATATAGTTCCCTATCAACACCATGTTATTACCACTGGCTGGTGCCCTATGAGGACTTGCAAGTCAATGTAACTTTCTTATCAGTGACAGAGCATTATACTGTCCCAACAAATAAACAGTGTGCATGTCCCTTTCAACTATATTCTTAGTCATTCAAATATTATAATACCCCATTACTGTAGGCCCTACATTATGCAGTGCCAAGCCCTCTCTAGCCCTGTTTTGATGTGTGCTGCAGCAGATGCAACTGTCACTTTCCATGGCCTGTGACTGTACACACCTGTTCATAGACATGCGTTTGGGCCACGCCACACAGTCGTCTTTGTGTCGCAACAGACGCATGCAACTCCCCTGAGGGCAGATCGCCGCCATTGGGCTACTAGGATGTAAACTGCTCGTCTGCAACCCAGTCTAGCTTGTAAATGATTTGCCAGGGGGGATAAAAACAAACTTATTTGGCTTAAGCATGTTCCGCTGTTAGATTCGCTAGGCTAGAACACAAGCGGGCTAGCCTAAAAATATTGACTGCTCACCTAAGACGCTGCTATGCTGCAATATGATTTGCTAAGCTTCAACATGAGCCCCAAGGCTTGGCCCACACTCCCGCATTCGTCAAGGTCTAGTTATCCACTGTGGATGATCCTCTAGAACATAAGAGGGGCGGCGGACGCTAGTCTCATGCCACAGTGCCTTCCATCTGTGCCAGTGGCTGTGAAATAGGAGCATGTGTGGGGGAACCTGCTCCTGGTCGTCTTTGGCAGGACAACCCCTTGTCTTCCCATCCAGACGATGAGTAGGCTGCTTTGTGTTGACAATATACAGGGAGACCCATGCAAACTCTGCAGATACGGTGTTCTCTCTAGATCTTATTGTTGGTTCACCTATTTAAAAATGTGACTTTGAATTCTGCCCAGTTTACAATGCGAATTATATTGTTAACCTAATAGCTTTTTGACCATTTCTCCCTGGAAGTAAAAATGGTTCACTAATCTATTGCAAACTGTAAAACAATGATTTTGTTGTAGGCATTCATGATCAAAGGTGGTGGAATAGGCTAGATCATTGAGGGAGTTCAAAAGTCAATAGCCGCTCCCATTTCTGGATTTCCAAAGTTTCTGTGTGCCAGATCAGCGTAGCTAATGGTGGGGCAGGACAGATAACATCTAGCACAATGGATAATTTGATAAGATCTTCTAACACACGCAGGCCAATTATGTGTTGTCTGTTTATTGAGGGTACGGTATGCAGGATAAATGTTCATTAGAATTAGTATGGTTACAGTGTGAAGTATCCCAACATATTTCCTTTTTTAATCGTCATTTCATTCCATTGACATGAATGATGGAAAATCTGATATGAAGTTGTTTGGCTTCTTTATGTACTGTAATGCATTTTGTGCTGGAGTGGCTGCCATGCCAACTTGTAGCACTTTGGGGCTATCAGAGAACACAGCAGGAAGTACACTTATCATATAGCACAAACACATTTCCTTCATTAAGAAGGTTTGTTCTCAGTTTCCTTTCTGCGCTCGCGCACGTACAACATATGTTTTACTTTATTCGTGGGGACCTAAAATAGATTTCCATTCAAAATCCTATTTTCTCTAAACCTAACCTTAACCCACAACCCTAAACCTAACCCATAAGCTTCAAATAGCTTTTGTCCTGGTGGGGACATTTTTCCTTGTTTTACTGTCCTTTTGGGGATTTCCGGTACCCACAAGGATGGTAATACAAGGAGGCTAAGTGGTCTATTTTTAGGCCCAAATATTTTATAAACACATAGTTTGGTTACCACTAGTAACCAAGGACTATACTGCTACTTTTAGCTCAGGGAAACTCTAAACAATTTGCTGACGTGTACTGCACTCTACTTCCATTTAATCATGTGACTGTTCTGCCGGGCTGATACACAGCTGAACAACAGGAGGAACCCGTTGAAGTCCATTTGTTATGCTCCCTTAAAATGGCCAAGAGCAAACATCCTCTCCCTGCCAATGAATGATGTATCGAAGCTGTTCAAATACTCTGTTGTTCTGCACTCAAACAACCTCTCAATAAAGGCTTTTGGCTCAGTCCCTCAGGATATGAATATCTAAAGTTCACAATAGAAACAGGGAAAGTACACCTGAGAGAGAGAGAAATAGTTGGTGCACATCCTTAATTGTGCAGAACATAACTTTTTATAAATTGAATATAAGAAGAAAAATTTCTTATTCAACATAGAATCCATCTTTTGGTACAGTTCGTGAGGCACAAAGAATCAATATTTGGTTTCTAAAGCGCTCGCTCTTCATGGAACCGATAGAAACTCAGCAGTGTGTGCAGCCTTTTCCCCACTCGTTTTCCTCAGGGAAGAAATGTGTACCATGACAGTTTATTATACTACAGCTTCTCCCAGGAGGTTTGGATCACCATTCTCTCTGTAAACTCCCTCGAGGGCAGCGTCATTCTACCAGCATGACCTCAGCCTGTATCATGTGACAGTGTGACCTTCTCAAGTTATACAGAACCAAGGCAGTCTGTCTGGACCGCAAGCACTTTATTTCTGTGACCTGCTATTAGAGAGACAGGTTCAGGCTTATTGAAAATGTTTAAGTATATTTAAAAAAATATGTTATAGCTAAATTGTTTCATGTCGTTGATTATTTGTATTTTAATTTAACCTTTTATTTAACTAGGCAAGTCAGTTAAGAACAAATTCTTATTTACAATGACGGCCTAGGAACAGTGGGTTAACTGCCTTGTTCAGATCGGGGATTCGATCCAGCAGCCTTTTGGTTACTGGCCCAGTGCTCTAAACACTAGGCTACCTGCCGCCCCATTGAGAGCATTTTCCAGTGTTTACTGTGTCATTAGTAGTTAGTTCAACAGCTATTCAACTAGTTTATTGACTAGTAATGCATAGGGAGCTTGAAGGCTGACTGTTCCAATGGCTGTAGTTATACAACATGGAATGTTGTTAATAGTAAGTCTGTTAATGAAGGTTCTACAATTGATGGCTATTCTCATACATTGTTTTGTCTTTCAACTTTGTGTCCCCTAGTCTCTAGGGCTCTCCAAAGGCGTGAGTGGGGCAAGTGGGAGTATACCTAGCCTAGTCCCGTGGCTACTCGCTCCACTAGCCCTAACAAAGTACATGGCAATGGAAAACAGATGTGCTAAGACTGTACATGTGATGTCTGCTATATAGAGCTCTCTTTGTTGGGCTGAGTTTTGATAATTTAAAGAGTAGTGTTTGGCTTTTTCAGTAGACCAGTACTGTGTTCGGAGAAGGCATTGGCGGGCTGGAACGAGTGTGTGTGTGGATCAGAGTTTCCATAGCACTTTGATTCTTTTCAAGACCCAGCCAAGCTGAATGAGTCATCCGCTCGTTAACAGGGTAAATCACTTTAAGATGCTGGGCCTCTGCACACATGCTCACTCCACACAAACACACATCATACTTAGACACACACATTGCATGTACACAAATGCAAATTAAAACACACACACACCTCAAACTAAGTTACAGAAACTCAACACCCTGGGAAGTTGCCATTTGGTAGTGGATGAAGTGGGTGCGTCCCCCAAATGTTCTAATCTAATCAATAATGTAACTGCCAGTTGATTACCACCACTCTGAATGCTCAAAGTACATTTGAGATGATCAATATGTCTGAAGCGTTTTCGTTTCCTTCAACAGAGTTTGATGTTTGCACGGAGCATTTTTAACATTTAGGAATACCTCCAGATGTTTAGCATTTTGTGTCACTAACCATCACTCTTGTTTACTGGAGCCTATAAAATCCAAGCTTTAAAAGGATTGTGATGGTTAACCAGATGCAGACCAATGTTGTCTGATGCACTGTTATAGACTACTCCTCAATGCAAGTGCTCACTAGGGAAATGTTTACTAACGTTTACATACCGTAGAGCAGAAGGGAACTCATCTTTATCTATTAAAGATGGACTATGTAACTTTTTGGGCGACCTGACTAAATTCACATAGAAATGTGGGTTATAGATCTGTCATTCTCATTAAAAGCAAGTCTAAGAAGCGGTAGATCTGTTCTATGTGCACTTTCAATGCTTCCTGTTTTTTAGTTTAGTTTTTGCATCGATTACTTTTCGGTTTTTCACACCAGCTTCAAACAGCTGAAAATACAATATTTTTGGTTATGGAAAATATATTTCACAGCGGCAACATGGTACAATGATTCTCTACACTACACTTGCTTGTTTTGTCACAAACTGAAATTAGGCGAACTATTAGAATTTTAGCAACCAGGAAATGGCGGAGCGATTTCTGCATAGTGCATCTAACAGTTGGGTGCTATTACAGACTTATTCCCATGGGCTAGAATAAAGCTAACACTGCTCCTCCTCATAGGCGCCACACAGTCTGCTGTATTAGTTCCATAATGCTAACGTTAGCACCACTCCCCATATATTCACATGGCACCACAGCAGAGCTTTCATTGTAACTCATTGCAGCTGCATGGGGTAATAGGCCTCAGATCAGTTAAGCTCTGACTCTGTTCAGTGGCGTGTCCAGAACATTTTTGAATGGGGTGGCCAAGGTGGGACACAGACCCAGTTTAGGGGGACCATACCATATTGAACCTGTTTATTTATTTGTAAAAACAATTATGAATTTAATTATAATAAACACATTACATGCTTAAGCATAAGTTTGGTACATTTCCCTGTTTAAATAAATAAATTCCAAAAGTGTTTGCATTTGAGGTCAGGATTTTATAGAAGGGTATTAGCAAACAGCAGAAAGTGACATCCAGAGAGCAAATTTATACCGTGACATTCAGGGGGGTGTCTATTTTTCTTACGTGACCTGATGTGTGCTTGCGCGTGCACAAATTAATTTTATTGGCTTTATAGTAAATTAACTGTAAAAAGATTACCTTTTTAATGTGTCATAAACACAACCAGTCTCATGACGTTATCATCTGATTGGTAAACAAATCACTTCAAAAAGTAGGTCAAGTAGGTTACCTGCACATGTTTGTCTACTCAAAAAAAAGTCCAGCATTCGAACTGTGCACCCACCATTTGAATGGACAGGGATATTACAAACGCCATAAGTGTAATGACATTCAGCCTACAAATTCTCAAAATTAACAATAAAAAAAGAAACACTTAAAATGATTTCTCATTCGTGTCTTACTATCTTTCATAATTTTCCTTCAATTCACCAGAGAAAGCATTGAAAGCGAGGCGAACAGCGCCCCTCTGTCTTAGTATCTGTAGTCCATATATCTGATGCTGTATGGACATGTCATGCTCTTTTTGGCCATACAAGATCAGATACATAGGCTACACACACTAAGACAGAGGGGCGCTGTTTCGCTCGCTCGGATGCTTTTTCCGGTGAGATGCTCGGTGCAAGTCATATCAATATATATTCAAAGAAGACCTAACAGATCTCTGGGGGGGCCATAGGAGTGGCCAACCAGATTCCAGGGGGAGGGGCGGGGCCGGGACACCCCTGCACACACCACTGGCTCTGTTTTGCTCTGTCAAAGCCAGTTACACACTGTTTGTTGTTCCTCTACATGGAGTGTATGTTCTACCAAGGTTAAAATGTATTTAAACTTTGTCAGTATGCAGTTTGATTTCATGTTATCTCAATTCATTTCATTAGTTATCGTCTGAAATTTGACTAAAGCTCATAAGTGATACAGGCTACTACACGTTTAAATACATTTAGAGGTGTAAGAATTGATATCCATAGCTACAGTTGAAGTCGGAAGTTTACATACACTTAGGTTGGAGTCTTTAAAACTTGTTTTTCAACCATTCCACAATTTTCTTGTTAACAAACTATAGTTTTTGTAAGTCTACTTTGTGCATGACACAAGTAATTTTCCCAACAATTGTTTACAGACAGATTATTTCACTTATAATTCATTTTATCACAATTCCAGTGGGTCAGAAGTTTACATACACTAAGTTGACTGTGCCTTTAAACAGATTGGAAAATTCCAGAAAATGTCATGGCTTTAGAAGCTTCTGATGGGCTAATTGACATTATTTGAGTCAATTGGAGGTGTACCTGTGGATGTATTTCAAGGCCTACCTTCAAACTCAGTGCCTCTTTGCTTGACATCATGGGAAAATCAAAAAGAAATCAGCCAAGACCTCATACAATCAATTGTTGACCTCCACAAGTCTGGTTCATCCTTGGGAGCAATTTCCAAACGCCTGAAAGTACCACGTTCATCTGTACAAACAATAGTACGCAAGTATAAACACCATGGGACCACGCAGCCGTCATACCACTCAGGAAGGAGACTCGTTCTGTCTCCTAGAGATGAACGTACTTCGGTGCGAAAAGTGCAAATCAATCCCAGAACAGCAGCAAAGGACCTTGTGAAGATGCTGGAGGAAACGGGTCCAAAAGTATCTATATCCACAGTAAAACGAGTCCTATATTGACATAACCTGAAAGGCCGCTCAGCAAGGAAGAAGCCACTGCTCCAAAACCGCCATAAAAAAGCCAGACTACGGTTTGCAGCTGCACATGGGGACAAAGATCATACTTTTTGGAGAAATGTCCTCTGGTCTGATGAAACAAAAATGTTTGAAGGAAAAATGGGGAGGCTTGCAAGCCAAAGAATACCATCCAAACCGTGAAGCACGGGGGTGGCAGCATCATGTTGTGGGGGTGCTTTGCTGCAGGAGGGACTGGTGCACTTCACAAAATAGATGGCATCATGAGGAAGGAAAATGATGTAGATATATTAAAGCAACATCTCAAGACATCAGTCAGGAAGTTAAAGCTTGGTGGGTCTTCCAAATGGACAACGACCCCAAGCATACTTCCAAAGTTGTGGCAAAATGACTTAAGGACAAGAAAGTCAAGGTATTGGAGTGGCCATCACAAAGCCCTGACCTCAATCCTATCGAAAATTTGTGGGCAGAACTGAAGAAGCGTGTGCGAGCAAGGAGGCCTACAAACCTGACTTGGTTACACCAGATCTGTCAGGAGGAATGGGCCAGAATTCACCCAACTTATTGTGGGAAGCTTGTGGAAGGCTACCCAAAACGTTTGACCCAAGTTAAACAATTTACAGGCAATGCTACCAAATACTAATTGAGTGTATGTAAATTTCTGACCCACTGGGAATGTGATGAAAGAAATAAAAGCTGAAATAAATAATTCTCTAATATTATTCTGACATTTCACATGATTAAAATAAAGTGGTGATCCTAACTGACCTAAGACGGGGACCTTTTACTAGAATTAAATGTCAGGAATTGTGAAAAACTGAGTTTAAATGTATTTGGCTAAGGTGTATGTAAACTTCCGACTTCAACTGTACATTTTCTGTGTGTATGTAACACTCCTGACAGTTGAAGTATTTTAAGATGAGTGTTACAAGTGGTAAAAGACAAGGACAAACTGGCTAACCTGTGTCCTCTAGTTATCTACCTTATCAGGGTTAGATAATCAAATCAAACAACAATAGCTATCTCTTATGCCAACATGCTGAATGAAAGGGCACCAGGCTTTTGACTCATGTCATGGTGATTCACTAACTAATCAATTAAAAGTGGAACCAGGCCTGTGTCACGTACATAGAGCCAGAGCTACATAAAAGGCCTTATCTGTGGGAGACATGCTTTCTTTTCCTCATTGGTGGCCGTGTGTTTGAATGGGGATATTATGGGAGGCATAAGCAGGGTCATGTTCAATAGACATGACAAGGAAGGAAAAAACATTTTGTATTGGTGGGGTGGGGGGGTTTTCTGTTTAAAACGTTTTGTACCTACTGAGCACGACCCATGTGTAGGCTGTTTATGTGACATTAAATGGCCTCCTCTCCATATTCCCCCTCTCGCTGCTTGTCGATTTGAAACACAAAGGAAGATTTCAATCTTGAGCACCATGATGTTGGTGGTAAAACACTAGGAACTCTATTCCCATCTGCCCATATGGATGTGGTGAGTGGGTGGCTTCTGGCTATGGCTGGGTTGTTTTTCCCCTTGTGATTTATCTCTCTTACTTTCTCTCTCTCACACACACACACATACACATGAAATGAAAACAATCCCTTCCATTGTGTTTTGATCCCAGAAGAGAACTGATCATGTGCCAGCCTGTACTTTGGATTGTATTACTTTCTTTTAATGTCAGAGATCTCCATGTCCTCTTAACAGTGCTGATAAATGATGTTCACATAAACAACCTTTAGTTGAAATAATACAATAACATACTTCTGTATTGATTTAACAAAATGTTTAAGTAACAGCAATCCATGGTCTGAATACTGAACTTTAAATACGAACCGCACATTTTTCATTTAATCAATGCTGTTTTCAGAGTTCTCCTGAAACTCTGACACATTGTATAGTCTGGCTGTTGGTCTTGGAAAAACTCTCTACTGCTATTTCTGGGCCTTGTTTGTACTAAGACCCCATCATTCAACAGCCTTTCCCCCCTCTGTGTTCTCTGTATCCTAAACTTACCACTTTGGGATTGGGAAAATTGGATTTTGAAGGATAGCTATTAATAGGGATGGGAGCCCAAAGATCATCACTTCCAAGGAACCCCACCCACACGTGCTCACACATGCCAGCCAGACGGGCGGGGTGTCGTTCCTTAGTAGCGCACTGTACCAATAAGATCAATCAACCATTACAACTCTGTGCAGTGGAAGGCTGTGTAGTAACACCGGAGAGGGAGTGGGGGATTACATTCTCATTCCTAACAGACCCCCTAACAGCACAGAGAGGCCAGAGGGCTTTTTGCACTGCCTGATTGACTGTGTGACTCCATTGAGATTTGGCCTTTCTCATTAGTGCGGTGATTTAGCATTGACCGCCTCACTACGGTGCACTGTTACCCCGTTAGCCTGCACTAATAGGGAAATGGCTGTGTTTACAAGGTGGGGGAACTGGGAAAGTAATTTAAGTACTTGCCCAGTAAGTATAATCATGCCACTGTAGTAGTTATGTGTAAAAAGTAATTTGGATGTGAACTATATGTATCCCTGGTTAAAATGAAGTGTCTAGTATTGTTTATATGCTTCCTACCCTTTAAAATATGATATAGAGTGCATACAATGAAAGGATCTGTTTAACATCAACTTCATGGGAAACCGATACGGTCTCTGGTTTCTGGCTGGTCTTCATAGTAAATCATTATTTAGGCATTACTGCTGCCAGGACATTAAAATACGTTAAGACTTTGTGGGTATTCCCGCATGATGCATCTGTAATATTGTGGTAATTATAAGCTAGATTTTCCACCAGGAGCCTAACAGGAAAGCTTTTCCAAATAGGCCTATGAGGGAGGAAACCTTTTTCGACAGAGTTTAGCTCTGAAATATTCTCAAAGTAAGCATCGGCAGTGACATTCTACGTGTTTATCCATTACATCCCAAATGTGGGGAAATGCCATACTTTAGGCCTGATGAGTAGGCCTATGTTGTCATAGCAACGGCACAGAAAAATTGCCAGGATTGTGGGTTTTCCGTTTGTTTGTTTTTTGAGGGGCGGGCTCGCTCCATTGTCGTCAATGAGGTGGACAAAGATAGCAGTGAGTCACCCAAGAGTGGAGGCTGAACCAACACATTCCTCTGTTTTATTATTCCTCCCCTTTCTCTCTCTCCTCACCTTTCTTTCTCCCTCCCTCTCTCACACACTCACTAAACTGTCATTCGGGCAGTAGCTCTGCTGCTCACTATGTATACTGAAAAACGTTTAGAGACAGCTCTTTGTCCTTTGCCCTTTTTTGAAGTTGTGTGAGCTTTGATATCACACTGTTGTCACAACAATAATCTCTCGTGGACAGATTCTGGTGGACAGATGAAACGGCGTGAATCTAACAAGGCTCACATAATTATTTGTTTACGAGCAGCAGAAATTCCTGGTTTGGGGTTTTCATCGTTGATTACTTGGACGAATCAGGATTGGGCGAAGGCGGTGCTTAAACTGCTGCTGTCAATTTTCAAGCCCATGTGCGGATGATAAACGGTTTCCACTAGATTACACAGCCACAAAGTCAAAATTGTCTGTATGTAAAAATTCATGAAAACTAAAATGTGCATTTTGGTCAAGATTAACACTGGGGAAATTAGCGGAAGGAAGGGCCTTGGCCGAGAGTTTCCGTTTCCCGAGAGAGGAAACTTTGCTTCCTTTCTTTGCACAAAGGTAATCACAATTGTTAACGCCATTCCCCCCAGAAGTAAAACAGGAATAGACAAACTTTTGCAAGAGAATTTTACTTTTGGGTAACCAAGATTATCACAACTATAATGTGCACAGAAGAAAAGGTCGGGCTACAGGTTTTGAAGCATCATCGACTATTTGGCTTAGCTAAATCAGACTGTTAACTGTAGGCTTCCTTAACTCTGTTTCTTTACATGGTTTCTAGATGCCTGGATCAATGTCCTATGAGTAATTGTGACAATTGAACACATCACACCCTATATGTATAAATACAGTACACCAGTTTGATTCTTTATCTCCTAAAATTCAGTTGCGTAAACTGTCTACATCCAACACATGCTGTTTTGATAAACAAACTTCCATCCGCACAGGTTTCTGAGGTGTGGTCCAAGTTTGGATGGATTCAAATGTAAACTTAATCCGAAGTACATTTTGCTCTACAAATGTATTCAGTTTGCACACACACATTCACGCTCTCAGGCATGACGTTCTGCTATGTCCTCCCATACAGGTAATGCGTTCCGTTAAGTCGACATCCTGGAGCAAACAAACGCATTGCAGGCTTACTGGCAGTCATGAATACACAGTCATCCATATCCTCAACACTAGAGCAGATCAACAATGCCATTCATGATCACCTATATCCTCAGCAGTACAGCTGATGAACAAAGTTACGGACACACATCACATCCAATATTGCCAGGTCATTCACATTCTATGTCATCACAGCCAGGACTCCTGTAGTACTATGTCCTATATCATCTTAAAGCCATTCAATGTTATTTTTTTTATTTAACTAGGCAAGTCCGTTAAGAACAAATTCTTATTTACAATGACGGCCTACCCCGGCCAAACCCTAACCCAGACGACGCTGGGCCAATTGTGCGCCGCCCTATGGGACTCCCAATCATGGCCAGTTGTGATACAGCCTGGAATCGAACCAGGGTTTGTAGTGACGCCTCTAGCACTGAGATGCAGTGCCATAGAGCACTGCGCCACTCGGGAGCTACCACCCATTCACAAGTTAATATCATATACATGTTTATTATTTACATTCTATATCACCGTAGATTCAGTACCAGAGCTGATCCACATAGCCCATTAGTCATAATAAGTGGCCCACCACCCACACAGAAGCTACAGTTCTAGAGGCATTAATGTAAACCCAGCATGACATGTTTACATGTCTTATTTAAACACTGAATGTCTGGACACAAGTGCTTTACTGTTCCAACTCAGTGTTCAAGTTGGGTTAAACACACATGCAGACACACAAACTAACACTCACGCCTCATAACACAGGACTAACAGCCCTACGTTGGGTTATTCTGGGTTCTCCCATGTCTATTATATTTGAATGACTATTATAAAATATTTCACACAAACACCCTCCACACCATTGGAACAGTAAGAACTTCATTAGGGCCACAGTTAGGCTATAAGCCAGAGGGAACTTGGCCCCATCAAAGGTGGTTAAACGTAACAAATATTGTTGAACGTAGGTTGTAAAAATGACAATAACAGTAGAGTAACTGCTGTTTCATTTGCCCCCCAGTCACTAAGCTGTCCGTCTTGATTTGCTTATTTTTGGTTGAGAGGTTGCTATTTAGTGGGACATGTCTTCACACTACCTTGTCTTATGCCCTCCAAGTACCTGGGTGTATGAGGGCCTGTGTATGTGTGAGCATCTGTGACATAAGAACTAGGCCTATCTAAAACAGTGACTCTTGTTGCAGTTCAGTGGAAATATTTCAGCACAGGAGCCGACCGGAAATAGTTCATTTTTTTCTTAGCCCTCTCTTCCAGACAAAAAACCTTCCATCTCTCCTCACTTCTCCCTGCCTGGCCTTGTCCGGCTACAGTACCAGCACATTCCTCACATGACTTCTTGTTCACATCCCACTGAGCTCTCCTGTTTGTGCAGTTAGACTGGTCCTCTCCATCCACACAGGTGGAAAATAAACTAAATAGGACACCAGTGTCTGTCATAGTCTAATGAGTAGAGCCCAATCAAATCTAGACGGGTAGAGTTTCCTTAACCCTCTACAAATCAAGAATACCGGTTGAATTAATTCAGATCAGACTAGGCAGTGTACTGCCACATGTATAGCTAAGCTATTATTGATTAAATATGCAGACAGTGTTTTTAAATGGACCCTTTCTACAGACTAATATGCCTCTGTACATTTTAATTCCTGGATCTTGTCCATTATCGCGGTAATATATGTATGGGTGTTTGTGTTCCTGTGCATGAAGGATGTTGTGTTGGGTCTTTGTTTTCATGCAAATGGTGGGGGCTGTGTGGGTGGCCATGATGGTGCCGGTAAATGTGGTTGGATGCCTCCTGTTAGTCCATCAATCACTCACCCTGCTGAACATTAGTGCTCTCTGGGCCTTTGTGAAATCTGAGATGGGACAAGGGCTAGTCTGTATGTGGCAGAGCATATTTCTTCTCCATTGTAGACTTTGTGTTCTTGTACTGGTGTAGGCTATATTGGCATGTACATATGGTTCTGATTTTGTGTGTCTTTTTTATTGAATTCATGCATACATTTGGAAGTAGAGGGTTGTTGTAGGCAGGCAGTGGCTGGGGGAGCATGAGTGCTGAGTGGTGTGTTAGTGGTCTGGAAGCCATCTCCCAAGCAGATGGGCGTCATTAGTGACCATGAACATTGAACTGCAGGGGCCAAATGTAATAACGGGGAATCTATTTCCTGCTCGGCTTTCACTGAGCGCCAGCCAAACTGGTATGAAGCTCAAGCTACCACTTTCCCATCCTCTTCTGTTTGGCTATATAGTTTTTCCACGGTCCAGGTCCAAGTTTCAGTTTTTTACCACTACTGCAAATTGATGCCTGCTTTAGAGGTCTGACACAAAAAACACGCACATGCAAACAACAAACGTGAACGTTTTTGATTTAGGCCGTGGCTGCGGTCAGAATTTCCCGGAAACTCTCGAAGCGTCTGCGCATGTTTATTTTCAACTTTACGCGCATCTCTCTGCTCTACCAGTAGAGAACAGGCTAGTCTGGCGAATAGTGTTCGTTTTAATAAAGTTAGATCAAAGCTGAATCAATGGCTGCAAGATCGCATAATGATAGTATTCTACAGAACCAAATATAATAGCATAGTATAACGTTACTGTAAGGACAAAACACCATCTAATTTTTCTTTCGTGGCCAAAACTCAAAAGGCGTGCCACTAGGCAAAATAAACTGTAGCATAGCCTACTTGTGTAACACAATCTGCTCACTGTTCATCATTCAACACAACACTGTAGACAACTTCCTAACTCCAGATCTAATTGCATATCCCCAAGAAGTGCGTTGGGCCAGTAACCAAAAAGTAGCTGGTTCGAATCCCTGAGCTGACTAGGTTAACAATCTGACGGCCTTTGAGCACTTAACCCTAATTGCTCCTGTTAAATCGCTCTGGATAAGAGCATCTGCTAAATGACTAAAATGTAACTGAATGAGCTCAAATGATTGGAATGCAGATGCTGCATGGGCGTTTCAGCATTAACACTTGAGGAATTATCATGTGAAGGGAAGGAGACCACACAAATGTGTGTGTAAAGTAGAGGTAAAGAAACACATGCGCAGAATGTGGTCGGCATATGCGCTGAGGGAAAATTTGGATCTGCAGCCACTGTTTGATTTAACTGGGATTCCCTCAGGAGTGCCTGTTGGCCTTTTATTTAGAACACGTGAGCTTGATTCAATTATGTTCCTGTCAATTAATTTATTCAATATGATGGGGGTTCAGTTAAGGACAGCTCATTCATGAGTTGAGTCTTTCATTGGTAGTGAGTATGTTATCCCAGAATTGGAACCTATGTGGATAATGTTTGTCAATGGGAAGTTTATGTTCAGAGGTTACTAAACAGTTGGACTCTTTTGTAAGAGCCTAAATGCATAACAGCTTTTATTGTAATCACACTGCATTAGACACAAGTTGCTCAAACACAGACTGTGTTAGTGAAACAGGAAACTGATATATTTGTCTACCTATGTCTCAACAGAAATGGGAAGAAGGAGTCGGACCTGGAGGCAGCTCTGGCCCGGCTGAGGGATCTAGAGGCTCTGTTGAACTCTAAAGATGCCTCTCTGTCCACCGCCCTGGGGGAGAAACGCTCTCTAGATGCTGAGGTCAGGGACCTGAAGGCCCAGCTAGCCAAGGTAAGAGACTAGTGGTAAAGGCCTAATGGATAACTCTGAATTCTACACATACTACATACTCTCTCCTCAGGTACAGGGTTCAAACTGCATATGATTGAGATAGATATATATATATCTATCTATCTATCTATCTCAATATAACACACACACACACACACAGATTGATATATGTGTGTGTGTGTGTGTGTGTGTATATGAAGTTTTTTTTTTTTTACTTTTAAAGAACTATCAATTGTGAATATGACTTTTGGGTTAGTGCTGTAACAAGGTCAGTGCATCACCGTGGATTGTTCTCAATGAACTCCGAAATGAATAATATTCCTACGCCACCTTCTGGTCACATAAGTGAACTATAGTTTCACCCAGTCATGCATTGACATCTTACATGCAGCTCCTCTATTCCTCCTCGCCAAAGCGATTTGATAACTAGACTGTTGATTTCAGATCTACAAATGATTCATAATTGATCTAATCTAACAGAACCCTAAAGATAAACATCAAACTTTAAACTCTCTGTCCCTTAGCTGGAGACCGGTCTGAGCGATGCTAAGAAGCAGCTTCAGGATGAGATGCTGAGGAGAGTGGACGCTGAGAACCGCCTGCAGACCCTCAAGGAAGAACTGCAGTTCCAGAAGAATATCTACGGAGAGGTGAGACTCTCTCTCTCTCTTTTACCTTACACTCTTACACTATCTCTCCTTTTCTCCTTTGACCGCTCTCTCTGTCTCTCTTTTTAACTCACTTTCTTTTTTCTCTTTTCCTTCCCCCCCCTCTGATCTGCTCCTCCTTATCTATCTCACTCTTTCTCTCTCCCTCCTTTTGTTTCATCTGTCCTCTTCACTAGCCTTGTAAACTAGACTGATGGAACACAGAGATCAGTCTGTTTTATGAGGTTACCTCTTCACCCCCTCTTCTATAACTCAAGTATGCCCGTACCGTCTATCTCCCTGCAGGAGCTGAGGGAGTCCAAGCGCAGGCACGAGTCTCGCATGGTGGAGATTGACAGTGCAGGAACAAAGCAGGATTATGAGAGTAAGCTGGCCGAGGCCCTGATGGAGCTGAGAGCCCAGCACGAGCAGCAGGTCCGCATCTACAAGGAGGAGATTGAGAAGACCTACACCTCCAAGGTAGGGAGCACAACCCACGGGTCCACACTGCCAGCTCAAACATGGACTAGAAGTAAATCAGTTCAAATCGGTAGTGTTATTTCATTTTAATTTCACTAAGCTGTCCATCCAGTTGAAATCGGTCCATGCATCATGTCCATGCATCATTCAACATCCTTTCACTGGCCCAGTGCCAACCTAGCACAGACACGTCGCATGGTTTCGTTTTGACCTCTCTGGTCCTGTGTGTGTCTCAGCTGGAGAACGCCCGTCACTCCGCAGACAGGAACAGTACCCTGGTGGGGGCGGCCCACGAGGAGCTGCAGCAGACTCGCGTGCGGATGGAGGGCATGTCCTCCCAGCTCAGCCAGCTGCAGAAACAGGTACGGCTGCACCCTGTCCACCCGTCAACCACAGAAGTCTCTTACCGTACATCTCCGTAGTGTGGAGCTCTGACAGCTGTTATCTTAGCTCTAGTGTTTCCCTCTAATACAAAGTATTAGCGCAGTTCATCTCATCTCTGTCAAATATGGTCCTTTTGGTTGGTCTAACCGGGGTAACAACCCTCTGTGTGTTAGCTGGCGGCGAGGGAGGCCAGGGTGCGTGAGCTGGAGGAGTCTCTGGCCCGGGAGCGGGACATGATGCGCCGGCGCCTAGAGGACAAGGAGAGGGAGATGGGGGACATGCGCATGCGGATGCAGCAACAGCTGGATGAATACCAGGAGCTGCTGGACATCAAACTGGCCCTGGACATGGAGATCAGCGCCTATCGTAAACTGCTGGAGGGAGAGGAGGAGAGGTGAAGAGACATGCATACACACACACACTGAAAGCCACACACAGACATTTACACACAGACTGAAGTAAATAAACTCATGTAACCTACACACCCACACTAGATTTGTATCAACAATCTTCTTCTCTGCCACCCCCCCAGACTGCGTCTGTCCCCCAGCCCTCCCCCAACCCGAGTCACCGTGTCCCGTACCACTGGCTCGGGCTCAGCACACACCCATACCACCCGTACCTCGGGCTCAGGACACAGCCACAGCGCCCGCGTTGTCCAGTCCACCAGCGGCAGCCGCAACTCCTCAGGCACAGCCAGCGCCAAGAAAAGACGGCTCAATGACAACGACAGCGAGACCTCCAGCCTGGCGGGGGGCGCCGTGACGCGTACACGCATCGCCCAGCAGGCCTCCGCTAGCGGCCGCGTCACTGTGGACGAGGTGGACCTGGAGGGGGAAGTACGTCCGCCTCAGCAACAAGGCCAACGAGGTATGGAGTTAATCGGTCAGCTTGACATACAGTGGGTGCTTTCTGCTATGATGCGTCGCATGCTTTCTGCTATGGTCAAATGCACAGGTTTTGTAAGAAAGCTACTGTAGTAAAAACACCATGTTAGATTGATGTTGTAAAAGGACAATCTCTTTTCTACTTAGTGATTTTAGATGACATTGGCTGAAACAGACTTGATGCTTGTCTGTTCTCCTTCAGGACCAGCTTCTGGGCCACTGGCAGGTGAAGAGACAAGTGGGCACCAGCACCCCCATCGTCTACAAGTTCCCCCCCAAGTTCAACCTCAAGGCAGGACAGACCGTCACAGTGAGTAAAGTCTTTGTCATGTCATCAACTATGCTTGTGTTCAGTTTTTAGTACACGATGTTGAGAGATGTGTGTATTCTAACAGAGAGCAGCATGTTTGTCACAATGCGGGCCTGTGTGTAAAGTATCTATAGTATGTGATCAGGTCATAACAGACAGTCCTGTACCTCTTCCCTCTGTAGATTTGGGCTTCAGGAGCAGGCGGCACCCACACCCCCCCCTCAGACCTGGTGTGGAAGGCCCAGAACTCATGGGGCAGCGGAGACCTGTTCCAAACCACCCTGGTCAGCGCCAGTGGAGAGGTGAGAGACACACGTCACATGCACATGTTTGTAGTTGTACCTTCCCATTGTCCCGTTGACTGTTCAGTCTTGCTCTTGGCAACATCATCCCACTTCCTACATATTTGAATGCGTGTGAGACTCTGTAAAATACCTTACTCACTCATAGCCGGTTGACTGTTCTGCGCCTCTCTTTCCCACAGGAAATGGCACAGAGGAAAGTTACACGCACCCTGTTCCAGGAAGATGATGACGATGACGTGAGTCTCACTGTTTATGAAAGACACAGGCTCAGGATGATAAATACATTACCCAAACTATACTTGCACTGTGAGGAAGGCTATTGAGCCAAAATGTTGTTCAGGATCCCCTGTTTCAGATAGGTTAAATACTTCTCTAAAGGGTGACTAGAAAAATGGAATGACTTTTATTTCCGTTACTGGGTCCCAGTGCTAAAAAGTGTAGGAACCACTGCCTCACAGTGGCTACAGTTGGTATTTACCAGTAATGTTGGAACCTTCTGTTCTCTGTCTCCCTCTGCAGGGCAACCACAGTGCGTGCGGTGTTGACCGTGACTACAACCTGCGGAGCCGCACAGTGGTCTGTGGCTCGTGTGGCCAGCCGTCTGATAAGAGCTGTGCCACCTCAGGGGTGTCCAGTGGCTCCTGCTCCATCAGCAGTGGAGGAGGTCTGCCTGAGGGCCTGATGTCTCCCCTCTTTATAATGGGTAGCAACTCACCCAGACAGGTACTGTAGGACTCCATCTGTTTGATCATGTATATCGTTTTAACACACATTTTAAGACATTTAACACACACAATTTCTGTTTCAAAGCACAAACACCCCTCATTCTCTCTCTCTCTGACACATGCACGCTCATGCGCACAGCAACACTGTTATCCCGGTTTTCCTGTTTCTCCTGCTGTTATGACAACATCCCCTTCCTGTCCCCTCACTTCCTCTAACGCCCCTATGTCACTTCCTGTCTTTCTCAGGGAGGCCCCAGACCGGAGAACTGCTCCATCATGTAAAGCCAGGCAGGCACCACCTTACCTGGACAAGAACCTCCCACACCACACATGGATGGGAGACATCTTTTTTGTATTACTTTTTATTTCCTTTGTTTCATGTGATCGGTCTTATTTTGTATGACATAATCTGCAGGTTAGATTGCCTTTGGTGTTTGGCAAAGGGCTTTGGAGCTGTGTATTCACTTCAGATATATGAGCTTGTATATTCTAGTTATTGCATGTGGGCTGGGCAGATGCTTTCACTGTTTAGGGCCATATCTAGGGAGAGAGGCTTAGAAAGCACCTTTAACCATTACAGTGGACTTTGATCCATAGTGGGCTTTTGCATCATGTCTAAACTGTCAACACTAAACACGCACAGCAGCAAACCCTGCTATGAATCAGTGGACATGGGGGCTGGAACCAGAGATCTCTGCCCTGGTATTCCAAATACACTATCATAGAATGTCCTGAATGTCACTAAATGGAGATGGAGTTAACCCCCCCCCCCTGACCACTAGAGGATTATGGGGGTTTGTATTAGACTGAGCGATGGGATTGGTCATTCTAAAGCCATAGTTAAAAAGAGGAGCTCAAACTTGACACTGCCATCAATTGGTTTATATTTCTGAACACAAGACTGTAGTTTTTTTTATGGAATGATATCTATATTATTACTGATGAAACAATCAGCCATGGTAATATGGATAATATGGATCCAAATTGTGACTTGTTTTCACAGGCTTGAAAGAGGGTTGTAGTTGTTAAAGAAAGGAAACCAGAACGAGATGAGCACACAGATATGGGGAAGACTAAGTAGTATTGTAAAATTGAGTAAGGTCTTGACCTCCAGAAATAGTTTCCTCTCTTAGAGGCTGATAATCCTTGTCTGACCTCTGACCTCACCTTTGTCTTGTATGACAAAACAATTATGCCACACTTTTTTGTTTACGTAGTTGTACTGTAGGGCAACTCATCAGATCTAGACACAAAAATAAAATAATAATTCTAGGAACTATTTTGCTTTTTGAATCTGAGATCATTGCCAGATGGATTCTAGTAATGTTACTGTAACGTTCTATTATGATTTAACATTTTTAGGTTTGAGGGAATGTGTCAGCTTGAGAAATAGATCTTCTGGTTTGTCAGACTCTAAAGACAGAAATTGTCTGAGTTGGAAGTGTGTTGATTTAAATGAAAGTACAATGCTTACCTTCTCATGACCGCAGTGCAACATTGTGTACATTCTGTAACTTTGTATCAGGTGTAGTGTCAGAAAGAATGGATACAGATAGTAAGTAAGCCTTGGACAAGTAAGCCTGAGCCTGAACGGCCCATAGGGGTAGTTGGACTATGTGGTATTATCAGGCCAAAAGTTACTTTATTAATGAACTACACAGTATGTTGCATTGGCAAACATGTTGGTGCCATATTTTCAGTGTAATCAATTAAGGACTTTACATGGCGCATAAGAACTGTCACTTTGACAAGGTCAGAAAGAGTATTTAACTTGAGAAGGAAACCTAAATGAAACTTAAACCATGTATTCCTCATGATATGATACCAATTTTAAGTTGACACCCTCTGTATTCATTTATTGTAGTCTTGAGACTTTTGTTCAGAGGCCTCTCTCCCACTAAATGATTATAATGGCTGTGTTTTTCTGAGCTTAGTGGAAATGATTATAATGGCTGTGTTTTTCTGAGCTTAGTGGAAATTATTATAATGGCTGTGTTTTTCTGAGCTTAGTGGCTTTTCTTTTGGGCTTTTCTTTTGGGGGGGCTTCTTATTTCTTTACAACTATGTCAAAAATGAGCTACAATCATCTACAAAGATTTATCCACTGCATATTAATAGGCATGTACAGTAGTCTGGCAGCCTTTTTTTAGGATGTGTAAGAAGTAAAGATTTTCTGAGAATACTTGATACTTTTTGGAAAAAATTTTTTTTTGTATTTCATACACATTTCTATCACTACCAAATAGGAGAAAATGTGATTATTCTCACTGCCCCAGACATACCTTAGAGAAGCTCAATCATATTTTGTTTACTTGACATATAGTTACTTTTGTCACTTTTTAGTATTTCTTTTCTCATCATGTCTCAAGTGCCTTATTGATACCTGCTAGTGATCATTGGAGATTATGTATTATTTTTGCATTATGAAGTGTCAATTCCAAAGATATGCGGTATTTTGTCTTTAAAGACAATGGAATTTATAGATTTACAGAGTATGTTGGCTATAGTTGCATATTTGTACGGAAATTGTCCTTGTACATAATGCTCAATAAAATTTGTAAGAAATTATTATACCTAATATGGAAAAACCATGCAATCCAGGTAGAATGTTGTAGTGATTATTTAAATTTTTTTGCCTTTTCTGTTCGAGACGACAAGTAAAAATATTTTCCCAACAAATGCCATCTTGTGATTGACTTCTTAATAAAATACTTCTGAACAAGTGCATACAATGTTAAGCCATTTTATGTACATTATATACAACATATTGCATGATTACATTGAAAAACATTCTGAGGAGCTAGCTGTACAAATGTGCTCTGAACTTCCCCTAATTATAGCTATTGTCTATAGGGGAGGGGAAAAGGAGTTTGAGAGGACTAAACTACTGACATCATGGAGATCTAAAAATGTCTTTCAATTGCCGTCCCGGTTTATGTAATTCTGGTCAAAAGGCTTGTATGCCAAATCGTGCTCCAAAAGCCAAGTCTCTTCATCTGCAGTATAAAAATAACATTTGAAGGAATCCCAAGTTTGGTCAAACTCGAATGCGTGCATGTATGTCCTCAAACTGCGATACTGGCATTCTCAAAGCCTATCCCCACATGCCTTGGCCCTTGAGTCTGGATCACAAGAGTGTAACGGTGGATAAAATGCCACCTTAATCCACCAGGGGGCAGTGTTACAATGTAAACCCACTGACGGAAGCATTGGCATAAACTGCTGTCTTTGTCAGGTTGCCCTGACTGTCACTGCTGCAACTGACTGTTTTGTAGCCTTGAATAACCCCAAGACAACTTCCTACCAATGTTTTTGAATGGCAGTAAAGTTTAAAGTTTTTCTTCTGATTTGTGATGTTCAGAGTAGGGCTGGTGTCATTGGGGCAGTCTCCTGCGTGCGGGAGAGGGTGGGCGTCGGACAGGTGGCAGGTCGTAGTGTCCTGGGATGTGGCTGTTCACAGGTAGGTCATAGTGATTATGGGGCTCCTGCTCTGGGACCTGCCCAAGGGAACTGTGCTCTGAAAAATTTGAAATAAACATTGTGAGTGTAATTGTCATCCATCTGGAGTTTATATTTCTGATTATCTGATGTTTACTGAAATAATGTGAATGCTAAATTAAGGATCATACTATAAAATCTACAGTATGATTCTCCTGGCCTAGGTATGAGGTTATTCTTATGGTCAAGCCGTTCTCCAGCCCTCATACTGAGACTTTCCAATCCATTCCTGTGGTTTCCTCCCCTCTCCCTTTCCTCACATGACCTCCTTCCATTTCCATGAAAACAGTACTGCACATTCGACCATGTGTTACGGAAACCCATCCATCTCATTTGTCTATTTGCACAGTCTAACATATATATATATTTTTCTGAGTATGCTATGTGAAACCTAAACGTTTTACATAGTGATAGAGAATTGTCTGTTTTGTTGTTTTACATGCTAGCATAGACAGATATTCAGTGTATACTACTGATATAAATTGGAAGGATCTTGAAGGGTCTTGAACCTCAGTATAGTAACCCACCTCTGCGTAATGTTGCTGTGCTGAATGGTGGAGGGCTGATCTCGGTGTAGGACCTCTCATGGGGAATGGCCGTCCTCATCTCCATGTAGCTGCTCTCAGGAGGACCGAAGGGCAGGCCGGGCAGGTCTTTAATGGTGGCATAGGGGTTCTCACTGTTCAGAGAACTGCTGCTAGCTGCCACCCCAGTGTCCTTTAGCTCTGTCACTAACAAGGGGCAGAGTGTAAAAGTGAACAGAGGAGCTGGCTGGCTCTGGGTCAGCCAGGTCACATGTAGCTTGTAATCTGGTGACGGGTCAACAGTTCAGGCATTTTTTATGTTAAATATTCCACAAAAGGAAGATAGGTGTAAAAATGGATTAATGGAAATGTTGCCTAGAGTAGTTCTAGAGAAAAGCAAGCATATTTCATGTTAACTTGGAGTTGCTGGAAATGAAGAAGAAAAGGGATATAGGAAGCATGAAAAACTACCTTTGTTGTAATATTTCCCAAGGCTGGCACTGTAGCTATAACTGCGGTCAATGCTGAAAGCTCCTGTAAACATTAAAAAACATTTTGCATAATCTATTTTATTTATAGCAAACTCATAAAAGACAAATATCCTGGCTTGGTATTAAATCAATACCAGGTGATGAAATGGCTGAGGATGAAAGTTGGCGAAGAACGGGCAGTTTGAAACAGGCAGTAAAAAAGATGGACCTGGTTCTTTGCAAGCCTCATGGTGTTTCCAGTCTGCAGGCAAAGTGGCATTGCTCTCCACCCCAAACAGGCCTCTCTCCCTCTCCATGTTCTTCACGTCACAGAAGAGCTGGTTATTGGTGTTCTGTTTGAAAGACACCAATATTAACCAATCAGAAATCATACAGTTCCTCTCAAACAAGCATATCCAGTATAAAGGACACAGGGGTGTAACAGAGTTGACTCGAGACGGAGGTGACGGTAATGACATTTGCCTTGATGGCGCGGTCCTGGTTGTTGGGGACGTGTGGTAGAGGGGGTCTGCCCCCAGTCAGTGTGTGATAGCTGGGGTTGTAGTAGTGGTGGTAGCTGTGAGGAACATCTGAGGAGCAAGAAGGGACATGACATCAATAACCAGCACTGTATATAAAATACATTACTGTGTATGAATCCTAACCAAAACTGTAACCTAGCCAGCGCTACAGTATGGATACATTATGTGGTCAAACTATTCGCAAACATTCGTTTTTTTAACATCATCTTTTAAACCAACGCTGTATCAATACAGTACCTGGTACTGCATATTCGGAGTTGACAGTGCGTGAGGTGGAGAAAGAGACTGTTGGTGTGTTGGCTTGCTTGTCTTTCTGCCGGCGGCGGTAGAGCAGTAGCAGGGCCAGCAGCAGCACCACCAGGATGACCAGCACCACGATGCCCGCGATGGCCCCCCACGAGTCCCTCTCCCCCGGGGACACGGGCACCATCATACTCACGAAGCGTTCTGTGGAGCACCGAGAACAACGGTCATCACCGTCACAGGCCCTCCAGTCATCACCGTAACAATGCTTAATGCTGAATAGCCTTAAGTAGATAATAACCAAAGTTTCATTACCGTCTTATTTAACTGGATTGTAGCAGATTCAATAGGCAACTCAATAGACAACTATTATAGTCTGGTAGCTATGGGCAACAGTATGTCATTACTAACTTGTAAACAGATGTATGGTTAGTAACTGTACATTGGGTAAAGGGGAGAGCATACCTTTTTTGCAGTCGATCCCTGGTCCAGATTCACACACACACTCCCCTGTCTGTGGGTCGCAGTAGAAGTTGGGTGGGCAGGAGCAGACTTGGGCACAGTTAAGGCCAAACATCCCATGGTGGCATTCTAGAGACACAGGCGGAGATTCAAAGTATGACTCATGAATTTGAACTCTTTATAAAAAATGTTATTGATTTCAATCAGCAAAGGTCAAGTTGGGCATATGTTGTGATACAGTACAAAAATCCATTGAGCCAGACTTACGTAATGTACAGTCAGGGCCTGTCCATCCTGGGGGGCAGAGGCAGGACCCATCCTGATTGTGGCACGATGAGTTGTGGGCACATCTACACACTCCAGTACATTGCTTACCATAGAGACCCACTGGACAGGCTAGGAATTACACCAAAACACACGTCAAGGTTAAACATAATACACACATTAAAAAATGAACATGTAAAACACTCAAGTATGCCAAGATGCTGCGGGTCCTCTATATGTATGCTAGTTTGACTATAGGTGAGATATGGTTTAGTGCTGACCTTGTTCACAAAGGGCTCCAGTGTACCCGTGGGTACACACACACTGGCCTGTGACATGGTGGCAGGAGGAGGAGTGGGCACAGGACGGGCATGTTATACTGCACTGGTCACCATACACACCCGCACTGCACACTGAGAGAAAAAGAGAGATTATGGTGATTCATAACAATTTAGCAACTTGACACACAACTTAGCATACGAATGAGAATGATGGTGATAGGGTGACATTTTCTACTTATTTATACAGGCATCAATATCAAGCATGCTCTGTACTCACTATGTTGACAGGTGGGTCCCCAGTAACCGGGGAGACAAACGCAGGCACCGCTGTGTGGCAGACAGGTGGCGCTGTTCTGACAGAAGCAGCTCTGGTTACAGTAACGCCCCCATGTACCCTCTGGGCATGTCTGGGCACAGCGGGCACCTAGGAGAGAGAAGCACACACAAGACAGACAGACAGAGAGAGAGACAGAGAGAGACAGAGGTTAAAACCTGTAGATCACATTGGACTGACTAATTTCCAAGTCCATCCCAAGCTGATACAAACTCAACGGGGGCGTCACGGTACTTACCAGTCCACCCTGGCAGACACCGGCACTGCCCGCTGGCACCCTGGCAGCCGTCTGCGTTGAGGCAGTCACACCTCTTCAGGCAGCCTGGCCCGAACGTGCCCATCTGCACAGTAAACACATGCCAACAGCGAAAGCATCGTCAAGGGAATCCCAGAACCATTTGGCCAGAACAGTCAGAGTCAAGCAAACTGTACTTTGGCAAGATACACTGTAAATACATCATAGTTGGCAGATTATCCTCATTGAGGAAAAGGAGGACTGAAGATAAGGGCTAGTCCACAATATAGGCTTACGGATGCACAGAATGAGCTCCAGTAAAGAGATGAAGACAGTGACAATAGCACGAGTAACATTATTCATCTATGCATTGAAAAAATCAGATTATGTTACCTTTCAACAAACGTTATAGCTACAGTATTATACTGCCACTTACGGGGCATGGTTGGTCGCACAGGGGCCCCTGCCAGCCTGGAGAGCAAGTGCAGGATCCGTCTGCTGGGTTACACAATGCCCCATTGGCGCACTGGCACGTGGCGTTGCAACCCGGGCCCCAGGTGCCCTTAGAACAGGGTATGGAGCAGTACCGCCCTCGCCAGCCTGGAGAGAGACAGAGAGGGACATTTTGTAAAGGAATCATACATGTCTGTGTCTGTCAGCCTGTATGTTCGTCTAAACGTCTTTCTGTAAAGAGGAGCAGCCATTTTGGAACAAAATACAGGTCTGCTTCTGATACCTATGGCTAGATTCAAACGGTATCGCTGAAGTTCAGCGTTACAGCGTGATTGAACTTTAAAGGCAATGTTCCCACGTTAGCGGTGACTGCATTCACGGTGAACGCTGCAAATGTCGGCTCAAAAGGAAATCCTGTTTAAAATTTAGATCGCACAATCTGCAACGCTTCAGCGACACATGGAAGCGCGCCCCTAACTGACTTGTTCATACAATAAGGTATCCACAGACATACTCACACCATTGAGTATGTCTGTGTGCTTGTTTGTCCCATCTGAGTAGAGATATTATGATTATTCTCTCTCAGTCAGACTGTCTCTTATCAGTGACTCACCCTCTTTGCAGAAGCAGGTCCCATCGATGGGAGAACAGTCCACTGAGTTGGAGCAGGAGCACTCCAGAGAACAGTTCTTCCCATAGGTACCACTCTTACAGGGACTCTCACAGTGAACACCCTACGCAACAGATATAAGCAGGTTGTAACAGCTCACGACAACAGAAAAGCAGAATATATTAAATATGAGTATACATTTCTGCATTCATGTTTATTATCTTAAGTAAATAACCCAAATAAATTATACTTTAGTTATTGTCAGTGCCATCCTGTGCCCCATTCAGTGTTGCCTGTCCTAATCACTCACCGTGTACCCAGGGGCACAGTGGCAGCGCCCGCTCACACTGTCACACACCCCTCCGTTGACACACAGGCAGGGCTCCAGGCAACCATGGCCGTAGTAACCACGGGCACAGGTCTCGTTGCAGTAAAGCCCCGCCCAGCCTGGCTGGCACGTGCACTCGCCTTTCAGTGGGTGACAGCTAGCCAATGGACAGAGGAGAACATGGTCTCATGGGTGAGCATAATTTATACGCAGTTAAACAAATCTAAGAATTATAAACAACAAAATAATGTAAAAACTATTATGGGCTTGTGTGTGTGTGTGTGTGTGTGTGTGTGTGTGTGTGTGTGTGTGTGTGTGTGTGTGTGTGTGTGTGTGTGTGTGTGTGTGTGTGTGTGTGTGTGTGTGTGTGTGTGTGTGTGTGTGTGTGTGTGTGTGTGTGTGTGTGTGTGTGTGTGTGAGTGAGTGAGTGAGTGAGTGAGTGAGTTTGTGTGTGTGTACTCTTTATTGATCCATACCTGAGTGTGTGTGTGTCGTGGCAGAGGCAGGTGCTTTCACATTGAAGGCCGTAGGTGCCGTGCCTACACATCCTCTCTCTGCACTGGGGTCCTCTGAAGCCGGGCTCACACAGACAGCCTCCGTCTATGTTATAGCAGCGAGCTCCGTTGGCACAGTCGCACACACCCTTACAGTCCCGCCCATAACTACCCACCTGACACTCCTCACTGCACCTGTGGAGATACAACAGATACACACAAATCAGGATACGCTCCGATATAAACAACTTCTACCCAACCATGGGTGCAGGTTGAGTATACGGCACATGTTTCTGTCTCTACTGCAGCGAGTTAGATAAACACACGCACCTGTTTCCAGTGAAGCCTTCAGCACACCGGCACAGGCCTGTCTCAGGGTCGCAATGACCCCGGTTGTGACACACACACTCGTGGGCACAGTTAGGACCAAACCTGCCCTCTGCACAGCGCTCTGTACACACCTCACCCTGAGGAAGAGAGAGAAAGAGAGAAAAAGAGAGGAGAGAAAGAGAGACAGAGAGAGAGTGTACATGGCAAGATGACATTAAAAGAGGGATCTGATTGATAACCTCAAAAGACAAAGATTTCCATGTTGACCCACTGATGCTGTGTTTGAGTCAATGTCGGCATCAGGAAACGTACCGTCCACCCAGGAGGGCACGCACAGATCCCCTTCCCCTGGCAGATGCCCCCATTCTGGCAGGGGCATCGCAGCGGGCATCGACTCCTTGGGCATGCCTTCTCACAGCTGAGGAACATGGAGGAAAGAACTCTGAGTGGCAGCTCAACTCAGATAGTGTAGAGATGGAAATTTAGGGTACATGTTAACGAGTTCCTATCTTTTTCAATTTAGTGGAACATCTTTGCGATAAAGTGCATACACATACAGAGAAAGTTGTTTAAGGACAAATAAAATGACTGCACTTGCAACAAATACTCAACTGTACACAGTAGAATTCATCAATAGTGGTACATTGCCAAACACTTCTACTAGTGCTTATTGTAACGCCCAGGCCTGGGTTTACAGGCTAGAGCATTTTGGGTTCATTTTGGTTTAGGGGTTTTCACAGTTCTATGGTGTCTAGTTCTATGTTGGGTTAATGGCTCCCAATTAGAGGCAGCTGAGTCTCGTTGTCTCTAATTGGGAACCATTTATATGTTTGGGAATTGCACCTTAGTTGGTGGGTTATTGTATGTTCATGTCATGATTATGTTAGGTTCATCAGGTTCTTGTCTAGTTAGGTTTCGCCGTTCGAGGTTTAGTTAGGTTTCTTCCGTCGTGGTTAGGTTTAGTTATCTTTGTGTTAGTTTAGCATTTAGCGTTAGGGCTCTCGTCTTGTTCATCGTTTTCTTGTTTTGTTCCGTCTCGTCTCGTCTGTGAATAAATCATGTATTCTGGCTACATCGCTGCGTCTTGGTCTGTCCCCTCAGAAGTGAATCGTGACAGAATAACCCACCAACAAAAGACCAAGCAGCGAGAGACCCGGGAGCTTAGCTCTTGGGAAAAGGAGCAGCGCAGGTGTGCGAGGACTGAGCGTGGGAGCTATGAGGACTTATATGGCGTCTGGACCCCGGAGAGAGAAAAGTTCGTTGGAACTCGCCTGGCACGGAAGCCCGTAAGGCAGCCCCAAGAAACTTTTTGGGGGCACACGAGGGGTTGGCCGGTTCAGGAGGGACTCCTGAGCCAACTCCTCGTGCTTTATGGAGAGAGCGTAGGGGAGAGCGTCGCAGCGAAGGGAGGCCGTGCTATGCAGTGTTGCGCACGGTTTCCCCTATAGGGATTCAGAGGCCGGTGCGAGTGATTCCCGCTCCACTCATCAGTCGGGGAAAATAAGGGTGCAGCCAGAAAGAGTGGTGCCATCGCTGCGCACTAAGTCCCCGGTACGTCTCCTGGGACCCGGATATCCTGCTCCAGTTCCGTGTGCGGTGTCTCCGGTACGTGTCCGCAGCCCAGTGCGAGAGATCCCAGCGCCACTCATGGGTCGGGCCGAGGTCTGTGTGCTACCTGGGAGAGTGGTGCCAGCTCTGCGAGCCAGGCCTCCAGTGCGCCTTTGGGACCAAGCTATCCTGTGGTCCTACGGGCAGAATCTCCGGTACGCATCCACAGCCCAGTCCGAGAGATTCCGGCTCCACTCACCCGTAAGGCCAGGGTTAGTGAGCTAGCTGGAGGTATGTCGGCTCTCCGTATCAGGTCCCAGGTCCGGGTGGAGGTTTCTACACGCCCAGTCCCGGTTCCACGTTCCAAGATCCCTGTTCCACGTTCCAAGATCCCTGTTCCACGTTCCAAGATCCCTGTTCCACGTTCCAAGATCCCTGTTCCACGTTCCAAGATCCCTGTTCCACGTTCCAAGATCCCTGTTCCACGTTCCAAGATTCCAGTTCCGTGTTCCAAGATCCCAGTCCGTGTAGTGGTTTCTACACGTCCAGTCCCTGCTCCGCGCACCAGCTCCCCGTGCGCTCAGAGAGTCCAGCACGTCCTGTTCCGGCTCCGCGCACCCAGCTCCCCGCGGCGCTCAGAGAGTCCAGCACGTCCTGCTCCGGCTCCGGCGCACCCAGCTCCCGTGGCGCTCAGAGAGTCCAGCACGTCCTGCTCGCCCGCGCACCCAGCTCCCGTGCGCTCAGAGAGTCCAGCACGTCCTGCTCGGCTCCGCGCGCACCAAGCTCCCGTGCGCTCAGAGAGTCCAGCACGTCCTGTCCCGGCTCCGCGCACCAAGCTCCCGCGCGCTCCGAGTCCAGCACGTCCTGTCCCGGCTCGCGCACCAAGTTCCCTGTGCGCTCAGAGAGTCCAGCACGTCCCTGTTCCGCCCGCGCGCACCAAGCTCCCGTGCGCTCAGAGAGCCCAGTTCGGCCTGTTCCGCTCCGCACCAGAGTGCGCGTCCCGAGCCCAGTTCGGCCTGTTCCCGCTCCCGCACCAGAGTGCGGCCCCGAGCCCAGTTCGGCCTGTTCCCGCTCCCGCACCAGAGTGCGCGTCCCGAGCCCAGTTCGGCCTGTTCGCTCCACGCACCAGAGTTCCAGTGAGCATCACGAGTCCGGCACTGCCAGTGCCCGCTCCACGCACCAGAGTTCCAGTGAGCATCACGAGTCCGGCACTGCCAGTTCCCGCTCCACGCACCAGAGTCCCAGTGAGCATCACGAGTCCAGTACGACCAGTTCCTGCTCCACGCACCAGAGTCCCAGTGAGCATCACGAGTCCAGTACTGCCAGTTCCTGCTCCACGCATCAGAGTTCCAGTGAGCAGCACGAGTCCAGTACTGCCAGTTCCTGCTCCACGCACCAGAGTTCCAGTGAGCAGCACGAGTCCAGTACTGCCAGTTCCTGCTCCACGCACCAGAGTTCCAGTGAGCATCACAAGTCCAGTACTGCCAGTTCCTGCTCCACGCACCAGAGTTCCAGTGAGCATCACGAGTCCGCTACGACCAGTTCCTGCTCCACGCACCAGAGTCCCAGTGAGCATCACGAGTCCAGTACTGCCAGTTCCTGCTCCACGCACCAGAGTCCCAGTGAGCATCACGAGTCCAGTACTGCCAGTTCCTGCTCCACGCACCAGAGTTCCAGTGAGCATCACGAGCCCAGTTCGGCCTGTTCCCGCTCCACACACCAGAGTCCCAGTGAGCATCACGAGTCCAGTACGACCAGTTCCCGCTCCACGCACCAGAGTCCCAGTGAGCATCACGAGTCCAGTACTGCCAGGTCCTGCTCCACGCACCAGAGTTCCAGTGAGCATCACAAGTCCAGTACGACCAGTTCCTGCTCCACGCACCAGTGTTCCAGTGAGCATCACAAGTCTAGTACGACCAGTTCCTGCTCCACGCACCAGAGTTCCAGTGAGCATCACAAGTCCAGTACTGCCAGTTCCTGCTCCACGCACCAGAGTTCCAGTGAGCATCACAAGTCCAGTACTGCCAGTTCCTGCTCCACGCACCAGAGTTCCAGTGAGCATCACGAGTCCGATAGGGCCAGCTTCTGCTCCACGCACCAGAGTTCCTAGAAAGGGTCCAGGGCCTCCGGTGCGTGACATCAGACCAGCACGGCCAGCACCGGAGCCCCCACCTGGGACAAAAGGAACCCACCTAGATCCCCCCACAGGCGTTTGGGGCGTCCGAGTCCGCGCCTTTGGGGGGGGGTACTGTAACGCCCAGGCCTGGGTTTACAGGCTAGAGCATTTTGGGTTCATTTTGGTTTAGGGGTTTTCACAGTTCTATGGTGTCTAGTTCTATGTTGGGTTAATGGCTCCCAATTAGAGGCAGCTGAGTCTCGTTGTCTCTAATTGGGAACCATTTATATGTTTGGGAATTGCACCTTAGTTGGTGGGTTATTGTATGTTCATGTCATGATTATGTTAGGTTCATCAGGTTCTTGTCTAGTTAGGTTTCGCCGTTCGAGGTTTAGTTAGGTTCCGTCGTGGTTAGGTTTAGTTATCTTTGTGTTAGTTTAGCATTTAGCGTTAGGGCTCTCGTCTTGTTCATCGTTTTCTTGTTTTGTTCCGTCTCGTCTCGTCTGTGAATAAATCATGTATTCTGGCTACATCGCTGCGTCTTGGTCTGTCCCCTCAGAAGTGAATCGTGACACTTATAGCTTCTACTAGTGCTTATAGGCCTCCCACCAAAAAAAGGCTTCAGAAAAGGAATTCTGTGACCCAGGAAACAAAACTGCAAAGTTTCAACATCATTATGTAGATAATTTTATGAGTATGAGGACTGTGTGGTTCATAACTTGTAAAAGTTGCATGTTGCTTAAATATTATAAATCAAAGATACAATTTCAAAATCATTGCATTTTGGGTAATTTCCTCTAGCAACATAATGAGGTTGGCATGTTACAGCTTGGTTACATTTGTTACACACTTTCAGTTGTCCATGCTTGCAGAAAGCAACTTATGTACCGGACCTGAGAAATCCTGGAATAATACGGGATAAGAAGCTGTTGAAAGGTGCTAAATAGATTTTTTATCAGATGCCAGAACAGCGCATTATGTAGCTGTCGGGACCTTGAATGTTTTGAGAGCTGTGTTAGCTGGCGAATGTGCTGTCTTTAGTTTGGCTAGAAGGCAAAATCAATGATGGACCCTGTAAGCTAAATACAGCTGACAAAACATCTTATACGGGTTCATCTGGATCAGTGAAGGACCGGTAACGTGTTGCTTGAGTTTATGCATAGAAGAACACCAAACGCACAAATTGTTCTGCGCAACAGTGTGCAACCAAAGTAACCAAGGTGAAACATAGCAACGTCGGAACGTTGCTAGGGATATTATCCAAGATGCGCTAGGATTCTGATGCTAAAGACGTAACTTTTATTAAAAGTAACAAATTAATATGCAACTTTTACAAGTTTTGAACCACACAGTGTTCATATTCACAAGATTATCTACCTAGTTGCTGACATTTTGCAGTTTTGTTTCCTGGGTCATGGATCAACACATTTTTTGTGGGTGGCCCTTGGACTATTAGAGTGCTGTACTGTTTTCTGACATTGGCAGTTGCCTCATATAAATAGTTTCCACTAATTCCTAGTGGTTCTCTATTCATCCTTAGGGGCATCTAAAACACAGGTTGTAACTAATGACTCATGCTCTAACCTAGTGTTTCAAGAAGGGCTCTTTTCCTGCATTGGTAGGATGGAATAAGGCCATAGGATATGGTATAACAATTAGTCTACTTCCTCTGCATTTTGTCTTTCCAACCTTAACATTCTATTTACTTTATATTGATGCATACTGCTGTAGGCCTATTTGAGAGAGTGTTAGTTCTACAACTCACAATGTCCCAGTGAAATTTTCTCTACACAGGCACTCTCCGGTCACTTTATCGCAGGAACCCCCAGTTCCACACTGACACTTCTGAAGACAGCCCTTGCCAAAGGTGCCTGGTGGGCAGGGGTCCTCACAGCGGCGCCCAATGTAGCCTGGAGGACACTGGCAGATACCGGTCACAGGATTGCACAGGCCATCGTTCTCACACTTACACAGCTGACCACAACCTGGACCCCAGTGTTTGTCATCGCAGGCTGGAAGACACACACAGACACAGATGATAACAGACACATAAAAAATAAACATACAACAAAATATATGTAATCATATAAATGTATGCATAAACCAGTGGACTAGTGGGCCAATGTACAATGCTTTCCATCTGATATCGCTGAAAAGGTTTTCCTTATATTAACTTAACCTGATGTAGTTATATGGTGTTACACTGTATACTATATGTGATGTCATTGCAATGCACATTAACAAAAACAAATCCCATTAAATTCCATTTGGACCACTGGGACTGTCATGTTTCAACCCAACAACAACAGCACAGGAACCTGAGTAGAAGACAATGGTAAAGATCACTCCCCCAGGGACAATATATCTATCCATGTATAGTCATGAATTTCCACCAAACAGAGACATAGTCTATGTCCAACTCTAGCCCTAATAGCTCCAGAATCTTATGTTACAGACAAGTGATTCCCGATTGACAGGGCGATTTGCATGGAGCCAACAAGATGGATGAGGTTCAAATTGAGAATTTTACAGCGGCCTTTCGGGATGGCTCCGGCGGTTATCGCCAACCGGTGATTCGCACAGGGTTTGGATTTCAATCAGAGTTAAGGAGCGTCACGGGGATCATTCCTGATTCCATGAGAACCAGGATCCCACATGGACACACACTGACTCCTCCAATGTCTCATCAATAATGCAGACTGACTGGGGCACAAAACCCTTTTCAATAGAAAAAAAGATATCCAATACAGGTGATGTAACTGATGTTTTGCACACAAGTGATGATCTCACTAACTATCATGATGACAACCATTCAATGATGGATTGATACTTGTCTCATTGAGGTTATTGGGGAATGATCACAAACAAATCATAAGGTTCTAAATGGATTATAGTGTGCTTGCTTCAGTGACAACTACTACTGCAGTAAAAACTACTACTACTTCTTCCACTATGAGAAAAATACTTTTAGACAGCTGAAGCAAGCACACACATTTTCTACAGGAACTGTACCTTTTCTACGTAGTTTATAATGAGATCTTCCACCCACCTCTCTTTCCTTCAGTCACATGCAGTATGTACTGTGTCACAGTTTCAAGCAGGACTTCTTTGACAATTAAATGGAGGGTACAGTATGGCCAAATTAGGGTTTGGAGCGTAAACTACCACATAGCAGAGAAATGTTTATTACTCTAACTCAGAACAATACCCTTTTCTCTTTTATTTGTTTAAATGAATCAAACGTTTACTCATTCCCAGAGTGGGCATGTGAGAGACGCTGAGAAGCTGCAGTTGGAGTGTGTGTCACATTGAGTTATGGGAAGCTCAGCTGGAGCAGCAATAATGTTTACACAGGCGTTCTCCAGGACGCCAATGGAGATTTAGGACCTGCAGGGTACTAGGCCTTCTACTATCTGCTATCATAGTCCAGGCCTGACAAGGCCAGCCATGAGTGTGGGTGAGTGGAACGTGATGGATTGGACACCTATGCTTTGAAGAGCTGTGCTAGGACCAGCTGGCTATACCCAAGCCTCTGCACTTACCCAACTTATAACAGAACCCAGAAATTGTCGATATGTTTGTTTACATCTGATCAGGGTTCAAAAGTGTCATTTTTTTCGATTGATGCGCTCTTTAAAAATGGCAAGTCTCCATTGTACTTTACATGGAATGCATTAAGATAAGGTGGGAAAATTCCTCTCTTTCCCCAAGTCCGAGTGGTGGTGGAGGTCTCATCTGCATCCAACCACAGCATTATCTCCCACATATCTAACTGGACCACATCCAGTCCTTCTATTCCCCATATCCTTCTATTCCCCATATCCTTCTATTCCCCATATCCTTCTTTTCCCCATACCCTTCTTTCTCACACACCCTTCTAGAGTATATCACTCTATTCTTAAGTATCAAAACTCAACCAGTCTTCTTTTCTGTATCCAAACCCCCCAACCTCACCAAATATGAATTATTCAATCACAATCGCTCTTCCCAAAACAATTTCTTATTAAACTACATTTATTTATTTCTCTCTCTTTCTACCTCTCTCGTTCTCTTTGTCCACTTCTCTCTCTCGCGCTCTCTCTTGCTGCCTCTGCCCCCCTTCTCCCCCTCTCTCTTGGTCTCTCTCTCCCTCTTCCTCTGTTTTTCTCTCAGCTCTCAGTGCTAAACCTCAGCCGTTCTCTCTCGTTTCCTACAGCTAGCTCAACACACAAGAATATATTCCAGGAAGTGTCAGCTCTCATTCTGCCAGTGGGCTTTATTATAGGACTCAGCAGTATGGGGCTGAGGCCAGCACTCGTTTGCCCAGAGAGAGAAGGAGAGAGAGACAAAGTGGGAGAGGGGTAACATTTTCCATTTCCCCTTCCCATCATTCCTTCTGAAGGCATCATACACCACCAGCTTAAGTTAAGCCCTCCATTCAGCACTATACTAGTGACCTGGTTGAGTTCAGAAGAGCACTGGCATTGATTAACTAGAAGATTCTGGGTTAATAAAATGTTTCTGGGATAAATAAAATGTAAAACACTAATCCTGTGCTGAGATAAAGTTATTTTATTCATATGCAAACTATACCAATTTTTTTGCATAGGATTCCAAAAGTGTATACTTGCAGAATACGGAAAATATTGATTTACATCCCGGGCCCTGGGTCTAAGCATGCAGTATAAGCTTTGGGGCGGCAGGACTTGTAACCGGAGGGTTGCAAGTTCAAATCCCCGAGCTGACAAGGTAAAAATCTGTTGTTCTGCCCCTGAACAAGGCAGTTAACCCACTGTTCCCCGGGCGCCGAAGACGTGGATGTCGATTAAGGCAGCCACCCGCACCTCTCTGATTCAGAGGGGTTGGGTTAAATGTGGAAGACACATTTCAGTTGAAGGCATTTGGTTGTACAACTGACTAATAATGGTGACTTTGACTTTGACTACTTGATGTAGCATAAAATGGCAAGTGAAAGGAAGGGGAGAGAGTGGGACAGTGTCCTTCTGGTCTAATAAACTGTTTTCTGGGCTGTGGCTTACTTCAATGACGCATCACTGTTTATTTGGTCCCTTTCTGTTTCCATTGGAAAGCTCTATGTGTGATTGAGTGTTGTGTGTGAGGATCAGTTCTTGAGTAATGGTCACTTGTCATTTCATGCAGTGTGTGTGTGTGTGTGTGTGTGTGTGTGTGTGTGTGTGTGTGTGTGTGTGTGTGTGTGTGTGTGTGTGTGTGTGTGTTGATGTAACGCACCACTGGAGCAGTCGTCGCCACGCCAGCCTCCCTCACACTGGCAGCGGTCTGGAGCAACACATCTCCCATGAACACACTCCTTAGTACAGCGGGCTAGTGATGAAAAACACACACAAACACACTCTTAAGTAGACTAGACGGTCGGTGGAGTGTATAAAGGCAGTATAAAAATATATATATTATGTAAGTCATGCATGTCAACTTTGCAGAATGTAACCAACTCAGCAACCAAGCACAAAATTAGATGAATTCTAGAAATCGATGGCAAAATATGTAGAAATGTAATTAATTGAAATGCTACTGATGAATCCAAGTGAATCTAAGCCATGACGTTAAACTTACGGACACATTTGTCTCTGCTCTCGTAGTAGCCAGGGCAACACTGGTACCTCCGGCGGTAGTCCATCTTCACCGCCTGTCTGTATGCTGTCTTATAGGTGATCCTGGTCAACACAAAGTCAAATAGAGAATACTTCCTGTTACCATCTGACCTTATGGACACAACCAGGAAGTAATCGAGAGCATCCTGTCGGGCTGCATCACCGCCTGGTACGGCAACTGCTCCGCCCACAACCGTAAGGCTCTCCAGAGGGTAGTGAGGACTGCACAACGCATCACCGGGGAAAAACTACCTGCCCTCCAGGACACCTACACCACCCGATGTCACAGGAAGGCCAAAAAGATCATCAAGGACAACAACCACCCAAGCCACTGCCTGTTCACCCCGCTATCATCCAGAAGGCGAGGTCAGTACAGGTGGATCAAAGCTGGGACCGAGAGACTGAAACACAGCTTCTATCTCAAGGCCATCAGACTGTTAAACAGCCATCACTAACAGTGAGTGGCTGCTGCCAACATACTAACTTAAATCTCTAGCCACTTTAAATAATAGAAAATTGGATGTAACAAATGTATCATTAGCTACTTTAAACAATTTTGTATATAATGTTTACATATCCGACATTACTCATATCAAATGTACAGTGAGGGAAAAAAGTATTTGATCCCCTGCTGATTTTGTACGTTTGCCCACTGACAAAGAAATTATCAGTCTATAATTTTAATGGTAGGTTTATTTGAACAGTGAGAGACAGAATAACAACCAAATAATCCAGAAAAACGCATGTGAAAAATGTTATAAATTGATTTGCATTTTAATGAGAGAAATAAGTATTTGACCCCCTCTCAATCAGAAAGATTTCTGGCTCCCAGGTGTCTTTTATACTGTGCGATGTGTGCAAACCTGGTGGCCAACTACAAGAAACGTCTGACCTCTGTGATTGCCAACAAGGGTTTTGCCACCAAGTACTAAGTCATGTTTTGCAGAGGGGTCAAATACTTATTTCCCTCATTAAAATGCAAATAAATTTATAACATTTTTCACATGCGTTTTTCTGGATTTTTTTTGGTTGTTATTCTGTCTCTCACTGTTCAAATAAACCTACCATTAATGTTATAGATCATTTCTTTGTCAGTGGGCAAACGTACAAAATCAGCAGGAGATCAAATACTTTTTTCCCTCACTGTATACACTGTACTCTATACCATCTACTGCATCTTGCCTATGCCTGTCAGCCATCGCTCATCCATATATTTATATGTACATATTTGTATTCATTCCTTTACACTTGTGTGTATAAGGTAGTTGTTGTGAAATTGTTAGATTACTTGTTAGATACTACTGCATGGTCAGAACTAGAAGCACAAGCATTTCACTATACTCGCATTAACATCTGCTAACCATGTGTATGTGACAAAAAACATTTTATTTGATTTAAACATGAAGTGAGTCGGCAGACTGTGTTACCTGTGACGGGTGCATCTGTAGGAGGTGCGTGGCTCAGAGCAAGCTTCCTCTGTCACCTGGTCATAAGGGTGGGCGTACGACTCCTTCACTGAGGTTGTGAAGCTGCATGAAAGGACAAAATGTACTCAGACATAATAATACACTGACAGAACGGACCCATCATGGTCTAGAGTTGAGACAACCTAAAGTTCATATTTTGTGCTACACATTCAATAATAAGTGCAACAACGAACAACAAGTTAGCTACAATGAAACCTGCTGCTATTTCTATTTCTTTCTCACACTCTAAACAGTATAAACCAAAAATGTGCTCCCTTCTACTCTGATACAATGAAATGAGATGAGCTACACTGACTTACCTCTCCCATAGGCTACACACGTTGGGGTCCCTGGGGTTCAGAGACCAGGACAGACCAATCAAAACGCTCACAACCAGAAGGACAGTACAGGTCTGCAGTGACTGCATGGTCCTGAGGAGAGGAAGGGAGGAAAAAGATTATGGAGGATATTTATAATGCCTATCTATGGGAGCAAAAGCAGTGATAATAGGCTACAGATCGAAAGCATGAGGACCAACATTTGAGGAGAGGGGATATTGAGGATTAGGTTATTAGCAGGAAAGGGGATAATCAAATACCTATCTTTTTTCTTTTCTCATTAAACAGCAAATCAAATCATACTGGTTTTGATAAACTGATACTTGTCCGTTTTTTGATTGGCACTGCTTTTAGCCCGCCATCTGAATTACAAAGATATCAAACACTTCACTGTAAAGAATATGAACATTTATCTGAAACCTTCCCGTAGTTTCACTCCAAGGGGAATCTAATGATATGTTCAGCACCTATAAATCATGGTAAGTATTAACCCTTGTAAAAGAGTTCATTAAACACTAAGCAGAGGTAAGGCAGCGGGCCGTTTACCCAAACCCTCCCCGTCGCGCTCCCTATTCTCCCCATACGGCAACTTAGAACAGAGGAATCTGAACAGTGGTGCAGAGTACTTAAGTAAAAATACTTTAAGGTACAACTTAAGTAATTTTTTGGGGTATCTGTACTACACTATTTATATTTTTGACAACTTTTACTTTACTACGTTCCTAAAGACAGTTATGTACTTTTTACTCCATACATTTTCCCTGACACCCAAAAGTACTTACATTTTAAATGCTTAGCAGGACAGGAAAATTGTCCAATTCACACACTAATCAAGATCCCTGGTCATCCCTACTGCTGATCTGGCAGACTCACTAAACACAAATGCTTAGTTTGTAAATTATGTCTGAGTGTTGGAGTGTGGCCCTGGTTATCTGTGAAAAAACTAAAATAAATAAACATTGTGCCGCCTGGTTTGCTTAATATAAGGAATTTGAAATTATAGTATATTTAAGCAATTACATTTACTTTTGATACTTAAGCATATTTAAAACCAAATACATTTAGACTTTTACTCAAGTAGTATTTTACTGGGTGACTTTCACTTTTTCTAGAGTCATTTTCTGTGAAGGAATCTTTACTTTTACTCAAGTATGACAATTGAGTGAAAGCGAGAAATAGCGAGTGAGCGAGCGAGCGAGACAGAAATTGATTGGGGGGAGGAATGCGACTCCAGCTACCATCCTACCTATTATCAATCAGAGCTGGAGAGAAGACTCCACACTCTTCTGTCATGTCCCATTCCACACTCACACCATCTGGATCCAATCAAAACGCAGACCCAGGGGAACGCCTAGTGATGGGGACCGTAGAAGGCTCTCAGGGAGCGGTAGGGAGGCCGGCAAAGAGAAAGTGGTATTTTTCCCCAAAAACTCCCATGGATATTTTGGGAAGTTCAGGAACACTATAGCATGGGTCGACTGAAGGGCCAGTCCCCTCATCACGGGAAAGGGACGGTCTTTGGAGGATGGACTCATGTTGACATAAAATTGGTCAAGGCTTTTTATTCCCGCTGACAGAATTAGTGTACTATAGCTTCTCATGTCACGAACGAGCATGAAATAAAGCGCTTGGGGTATTCAACTATTTCTATAATTATTCCAAAGGAGACATTTAGCATTTTTGTTCAGTCAAGCAAAGAGAGGAACAACAAGCCACTTAAATAAGTCTAGGTCTAGCCCTTCACAAGGTCTCTTTCTCCCCTCACAACGTAAGGGTGTGGTTCTTCAACAATGCCATCCTAGGATCCCTTTTAGGGGCTTCAGCCCAAGCATTTACCTAATCAGAGTAACAAACAAACTGCAGCCACACCCAGCAGTCACACTGAACCTACAGCTGGAGCTATGAGTTGATTTGGCACAATTCTCCCTGTAACATAAATCATGTACATTCACTGATCTGCTGCTTTCGATATATCACCCCTCACAACCCTCCTGTCCTCTGTGTCAGGAGATAATACACATTCTGGCACACACTCTAACGCCTTAAAAAGCTGCACCACAAAAACAGAATTTTATAAGAACAGGCATATGGTTTTTATTAAGAGGAGCAATCGACTTTAGCAGCCACTTCATTGGACTGGAGTAAATATTTTTAATGACCTTTTTTCTTTTTAATTGAGCTTCATTAGACAAAGTCTTGAAACCGCATGGGAATTCTTAAGTGCTGAGAAAGAGAATGTAGGTTTAATGAGTGGCAGAGGTGAAGAGAGACAGCTCTGACTGAAAGTAAAGTCAGCGGCAGTTCACATTACATGTTTGGGTTACCTTTAAATTGAACTGTAGGTCGGTAGACATACAGTGGGGCAAAAAAGTATTTAGTCAGCCACCAATTGTGCAAGTTCTCTCACTTAAAAAGATGAGAGAGGCCTGTAATTTTCATCATAGGTACACTTCAACTATGACAGACAAAATGAGGGAAAAAAATCCAGAGAATCACATTGTAGGATTTTTAATGAATTTATTTGCAAATTATGGTGGAAAATAAGTATTTGGTCACATACAAACAAGCAAGATTTCTGGCTCTCACAGACCTGTAACTTCTTCTTTAAGAGGCTCCTCTGTCCTCCACTCATTACCTGTATTAATGGCACATGTTTGAACTTGTTATCAGTATAAAAGACACCTGTCCACAACCTCAAACAGTCACACTCCAAACTCCACTATGGCCAAGACCAAAGAGCTGTCAAAGGACACCAGAAACAAAATTGTAGACCTGCACCAGGTTGGGAAGACTGAATCTGCAATAGGTAAGCAGCTTGGTTTGAAGAAAAAACTGTGGGAGCAATTATTAGGAAATGGAAGACATACAAGACCACTGATAATCTTCCTCGATCTGGGACTCCACGCAAGATCTCACCCCGTGGGGTCAAAATGATCACAAGAACGGTGAGCAAAAATCCCAGAACCACACGGGGGGACCTAGTGAATGACCTGCAGAGAGCTGGGACCAAAGTAACAAAGCCTACCATCAGTAACACACTACGCCGCCAGGGACTCAAATCCTGCAGTGCCAGACGTGTCCCCCTGCTTAAGCCAGTACATGTTCAGGCCCGTCTGAAGTTTGCTAGAGAGCATTTGGATGATCCAGATGAGGATTGGGAGAATGTCATATGGTCAGATGAAACCAAAATAGAACTTTTTGGTAAAAACTCAACTCATCGTGTTTGGAGGACAAAGAATGCTGAGTTGCATCCAAAGAACACCATACCTACTGTGAAGCATGGGGGTGGAAACATCATGCTTTGGGGCTGTTTTTCTGCAAAGGGACCAGGACGACTGATCCGTGTAAAGGAAAGAATGAATGGGGCCATGTATCGTGAGATTTTGAGTGAAAACCTCCTTCCATCAGCAAGGGCATTGAAGATGAAACGTGGCTGGGTCTTTCAGCATGACAATGATCCCAAACACACCGCCTGGGCAACGAAGGAGTGGCTTCAGAAGAAGCATTTCAAGGTCCTGGAGTGGCCTAGCCAGTCTCCAGATCTCAACCCCATAGAAAATCTTTGGAGGGAGTTGAAAGTCCGTGTTGCCCAGCGACAGCCCCAAAACATCACTGCTCTAGAGGAGATCTGCATGGAGGAATGGGCCAAAATACCAGCAACAGTGTGTGAAAACCTTGTGAAGACTTACAGAAAACGTTTGACCTCTGTCATTGCCAACAAAGGGTATATAACAAAGTATTGAGATAAACTTTTGTTATTGACCAAATACTTATTTTCCACCATAATTTGCAAATAAATAAATAAAAAATCCTACAATGTGATTTTCTGGATTTCTTTTTCTCATTTCGTCTGTCATAGTTGAAGTGTACCTATGATGAAAATTACAGGCCTCTCTCATCTTTTTAAGTTGGAGAACTTGCACAATTGGTGGCTGACTAAATACTTTTTTGCCCCACTGTAACTGGTAAGTAGGTAGCAGACCCCTGCTCAGAGAGGTAAAAGGGTTCAGGTCCCCCAAAGTAGGCTTTAATTTGCAACTCCACCCATACATGTTGGTGAATTATTGGTTCGTGCCAAAGCCTTTGCTGCTAAGAGTACACTCTTATAAAATTCAACTTACAGTTTATTAGCTTTATCCTCATCATCTTTTTCCCATAATCTTTTATAAAAATCAAGATTCTTCTTCTTTGTTGCTTCGTGTACTCAACGTAAGATAAAAACATACACAGGTGGCAAAATATATTTATTATGTTACACGTGATAAGTGCAATGGTCACCAGATTTGGCTCTACATATCCATTAGCTCTGGTCCAGGGTGTAGTCTGGAACAGAGCTACATCTCTATGTGCCTTGGATGGTACAGAGGTGGTTCTGGACCTCTAATGCTGCAGCCTGCACTTAAAGGCTTTTGGGTTAGTTTCAATGAGCAAAGCAGACCATCTCAATTGGACTTTCATGTGGCCCAATAAAAAAATTGAGGCTAGGAATACACAGTACAACGCACACACACACACACACTTTCTAATACTATTATCCACTTTTTTTTTTTTTTCATGTTCTTAAAATGTTCCATGCACAAAATGAGTCCCATACGTTGAAACGAGTACAGAGAGACTATTTATAGTATCTGAGTATATTCGCTAATTCATTGGACTCGTGTTGACTCACAATGTCAAGCACCCCAGAACTAAACAAGTGGCCCGCGCGTGTGCAGATCGTACCAACTGGAGAATGTCCTAATGTTAAAAAGGTCCCCACAATGCTCTTTCCAGAACTGCACAGGGACTTCAATGAAAACAAGGCCCAAATGAAAACAGATGTACTCGTGTCACATTAATCTTGCAAAACCGAGACACTCTTATGCATGTTATTACCATTCAATTTCAGTCATGAGTCTTGCAAAAGCCTCAGAAATGAGACTAAGGAAAAATATTTGATTTGGTTTCACACATAAGAAAACCAACTGTGCAGATTGCATTCACAGTTTTCATTTAATGACAGCTCTGGAGGCTACTCACACAAATGTACTGAAACTCTTTTATAATTATTATTATCATTTCATCTTTACCATAATTTGAACCATGAAATATGCATGCAATAGTGAGTAATTCACATTTACTGAGCATCCTAAATCTTCTTGTCTTCCAAGACAATCCAGTACTGAGTGGGGTATGGTCTTAATGGTCGCTATTGGATAACAAGCTCCTTAAATAAGAGTAGAGAGTTGTTTTTATACTGTCAGTATATGGTGAAATTCTAGACACTGCACATGGCACTGTTTAAAATGTTGCTTGCCTTTTCCCTCCCCTCTACTCCTCTCTCTCTTTGGGGTTGAAATGTTAATTGAGGTAGAAAATATTAGTCACTCTTTGGAACAGAGCGTCGCGAAGGAAAATAAAATTGAGAGAAAAACACATTGGCTGTGGATTGGTGACAGAGCGAGAGAGAGAAAGAGAAAATAGAAAAGGAGAAAAGAGAGAGAGACAAAGAGAGAGAGAAAGAGAGAGAGAGAGAGAGAGAGAGAGAGAGAGAGAGAGAGAGAGAGAGAGAGAGAGAGAAAAGAGAGAGGGAGGAAAGGAGGGAGAAGGAGAGAGGGATGCCAAGAACAACTCGATTTTCATATAGAGGGGTGCAATATCTAAGCCAGACTAAGAAACTAAGCTACACAATATGAAGTCTCAAGTTCATAGTAATTTCTCAAAGTTACTCTAGGGAATCTCCTGGCATTGTAAAATGCTATAATATTGTTACATTATCAATAATATGAATACCATTTCTAAATGTCCAAATGTTCCAAATTATTGAAGCCGAAGAGGGAAACTTACACAGGAAAACAGTTATTCATTCGCCACGTGTATTCATTCGTCAACACTTTGTAATGAGGTTGATATCCATTCAACAGCCAACTCCTATATAGCCAACTCCTATATATGATACTTATAAGGTAACAACAACCAATCAAAGGTCAATGTCACCAGCTGCACTGTTTTCATGATAGATGACATTCAGAAGCTGAACATTATACATTATAGTTGAACATTATAGTTGAACATCATACAGAAAATATTATTTAAAAAAGCTTGAGTTAAATCATATATGATTTTCAATGCATATCACTTAGGTAACGTAACAACCAAACTTGTCAACATGATATAACGCTTCTGAATGTCAATTCCCCTGATTAGTGGTTTCAAGAGCCTTTTTAGGAAAAATATAACCAATTCAAGCTTTAGACTTTGTGTCATAAATTAACATATGAACTGTAAGAATAACAAATCCATAAAAGTGCTCTCAAGCTGACAGGCATTGCCAGTTGGAGTGAATAAGATGGAGAGCTGGATGTGTCACTCTAACCACAGCCTATAGTCCCGACTCTGCAGCATTAGCCCCCATCCCCTCTCCCCCCTATACCCTCCATTAAAACACAGTTACTGTAAACTGGATACATCATCCCATAATCCTCTGCATCTGGGATTTCTTCATGGCGCGCATTTGAGATTCGGCTCCTTCGACCACAGCTAGGCTGGCACACACACCCTAGTCACTGTAATGCCACATGTTAGGTGGATGGGTGTGGGGGCAAAGGGAGTAGGCACCATCAACAACCCTTTGGGAGAATGGGGACTTGACCAAACAACTACACACCACCCCACACCCAATCTTTCAAATTCATACTTTCTGAAACATGAAAGTTTTTTGCAAATCAGAAATATATGTGGTGCGTAACTGTTGATTTGGTCAATTTCTCACATTTCTCCATTACATATTTTATTGTTTCTTGAACATGACACATTTTGGGGGGGGGTTACAGTGAGGCTTTGTACATTAAGGGTGGTACTGGACCACAAGTCTCATCCCCCACACACTGGAACATTCTGAGTGGAAAGTCTTGTCTTGGCAGCTCATATGCTGTTGATGGTTGTCGTAGGATTTGCGTGACAAAGGGATGATATGGAGGGAAAGAGGAGGGGTTCGTCTTTTGGGGAGTTACTTCTCGGAAGGCTGTATTTTGCTGAGTGAGCTTGGAGCTGCAGAGTGTGTTGTCTTCTGTATGATTCATTGGAATGAACTATGACTTCTTGAACTTTGAGAGATTCTGAGAGATTAAAAAGACACCTTTAACTTTTGGGTGTCTGCTTCTTTTGTCTTCCTTTTACAGAATTGTTATTGTATCTCAGCAGATCTGTTTGATGCTTTCGTTTTGCTGAATGTTCTCGAAAAAGCACAGACGTAAACATTTTAGATGCGATTCAACACAACACAGTCTCTTCAATACAGTGACATATGCTTAATGGTGTCTCCCAATCTATGCTAGGGTTTGAGTCATAGAACATCTCTCTAATGCTTCATTAAGTCAGGGTAGTTGCTATTGAAAAACAAATAAAATGGTCCCTATGTCAACTGTATGTCATCCCTATGTCTGATTTCCTCAATCATAATGTTGTACTTCTTATTTTCTTCATGTCTCTTCAACTCAACTTCTGTCTTGCTTTGGGACCAGAGTATTGTGGGAACCTCTACTTGAGTGAAGTATTCTAGAGGATGTGTATCGTCATCGGCTGATCTTCTCATGCCAGACATAAGACTTTGAAATCTTTTGTGAACCATCAGAAAACAAAAACAACCCCAGCTAAACACTTTGATGACCATGATTAACTGACAAAAGCAGTTGTGTCTAAGTCAGGGATGGCAACTAGTTTTTGTAGGCCCACGGAGCAACTTAATTTCTTTTAAAATAATAACATTTTAAACTCAGTCGGTGTCTCAACTTACTGTTGAGAGTGAGAATAGCATAAGCTGTTTTTCTCGTTATGTCAGTCACTGACAGTCACTCATTTAGCAGATGTCATAAAAAAAGTATTGGTAAATTAGTCTAGCCAGCTATCTAAACCAGTAGTAATCATGGTCTAATTACAGACCCGGGGGGCATTGATTTTATTAGTCACTCTCACTCTGATATCATATTAAAAACTGCAAACATTTCTCTCCAACCTACGGCAAAAAATGTCACTTAGGGCCCCAACAAAATGTCACTGAATGTCTGATTGCATGTGTGAGTATGGATGTGGGTACGCAGACCCTCGAGCCACTGCGGCCCCTCATGATGAGTTCAGATGGTGGCCCCCACCCCCATCACAGTTGTCCATCCCTGGTCTAAGTTTATCAACTGGCCACTAGTTCAACTTTTATGGCAAAATTGATTGAACTTGATTGAACTTGACCTGTTTCTAACTTTTGATACATCACTTTTGGGTGTCTGTTTCTTTAAAAATATTATTGAACCTCAGGAAATCTGTTTGATGCATTCAACATTTTGGATACGATTCAACACAACCCTTCTCAGCAAGAGCCTCTTCAATACAGTGACATGCTGTATGCTTAATGATGTCTGCCAATCTATGCTACGGTTTGAGTCATAAAACACTTCTCTAACGCTTTGTTAAATCAGAGTAGTTGTTATGGAAAAATAAAACAGAACCTACGTCTGTACAGAGAGGGAAAAAAGTATTTGATCCCCTGCTGATTTTGTACGTTTGCCCACTGACAAAGAAATTATCAGTCTATAATTTTATTGGTAGGTTTATTTGAACAGTGAGAGACAGAATAACAACAACAAAATCCAGAAAAACGCATGTGAAATTTTTTATAAATTGATTTGCATTTTAATGAGGGAAATAAGTATTTGACCCCCTCTCAGAAAGATTTCTGGCTCCCAGGTGTCTTTTATACAGGTAACGAGCTGAGATTAGGAGCACACAATCAATCAATCAGATTCCAAACTCTCCACCATGGCCAAGACCAAAGAGCTCTCCAAGGATGTCAGGGACAAGATTGTAGACCTACACAAGGCTGGAATGGGCTACAAGACCATCGGCAAGCAGCTTGGTGAGAAGGTGACAACAGTTGGTGCGATTATTCGCAAATGGAAGAAACACAAAAGAACTGTCAATCTTCCTCAGCTTGGGGCTCCATGCAAGATCTCACCTCGTGGAGTTGCAATGATCATGAGAACGGTGAGGAATCAGCCCAGAACTACACGGGAGGATCTTGTCAATGATCTCAAGGCAGCTGGGACCATAGTCACCAAGAAAACAATTGGTAACACACTACGCTGTGAAGGACTGAAATCCTGCAGCGCCGCAAGGTCCCCCTGCTCAAGAAGCACATATACATGCCCGTCTGAAGTTTGACAATGAACATCTGAATGATTCAGAGGACAACTGGGTGAAAGTGTTGTGGTCAGATGAGACCAAAATGGAGCTCTTTGGCATCAACTCAACTCGCCGTGTTTGGAGGAGGAGGAATGCTGCCTATGACCCCAAGAACACCATCCCCACCGTCAAACATGGAGGTGGAAACATTATGCTTTGGGGGTGTTTTTCTGCTAAGGGGACAGGACAACTTCACCACATCGAAGGGACGATGGACGGGGCCATGTACCATCAAATCTTGGGTGAGAACCTCCTTCCCTAAGCCAGGGAATTGAAAATGGGTCGTGGATGGGTATTCCAGCATGACAATGACCCAAAACACACAAAGGAGTGGCTCAAGAAGAAGCACATTAGGGTCCTGGAGTGGCCTAGCCAGTCTCCTGACCTTAATCCCATAGAAAATCTGTGGAGGGAGCTGAAGATTCGGGTTGCCAAACGTCAGCCTCGAAACCTTAATGACTTGGAGAAGATCTGCAAAGAGGAGTGGGACAAAATCCCTCCTGAGATGTGTGCAAACCTGGTGGCCAACTACAAGAAACGTCTGACCTCTGTGATTGCCAACAAGGGTTTTGCCACCAAGTACTAAGTCATGTTTTGCAGGGGGGTCAAATACTTATTTCTCTCATTAAAAGGCAAATCAATTTATAACATTTTTCACATGCGTTTTTCTGGATTTTTTGGTTGTTATTCTGTCTCTCACTGTTCAAATAAACCTACCATTAAAATTATAGACTGATCATTTCTTTGTCAGTGGGCAAACGTACAAAATCAGCAGAGGATCAAATACTTTTTTCCCTCACTGTATGTCAACTCTATTGCCTCACACTTCTCTTCTTCTGCCTCACATACAGGGCCGGACTACCGCATTTGGGGCCCTGGGCCACCGACCTCCAGGAGAAATAAGCCATGGTGCAGAGAGAAAAATGTGCAGTTTTATAATGCTATTCTACACATTTTGCAGTTTTAAAGCTAATTTCCAGCAATTCTACACATTTTGCTATCATATGCTATCTGAGGGAAACGAGGGACACGCACCATAATATTTTTTGTCCAAGGCCTGTGTGTGAGCAGGGCCGGATTACCGAACGGGCATGCAGGGCACACATATTGCTAACACATATTGCTAACATATGCTATCTGGGGGAAGGTTGGAGGGTTAGGCCCCCAAATACCAGATGGGTAACCAACAGTGCAGTTCAAGAAGAGTTAAGAAAATATTTACCAAATAAACAAAGTAAAAAAGAAAAAAGAATACAAAGTAACACAATAAAATAACAATAACGAGGCTATATACAGGGGGTACCGACACCGAGTCAGTGTGCGGGGGTACAGGTTAGTTGAGGTAATTTGTACATTTACAGTAAGTAGGGGTGAAGTGACTATGCATAGATAATAAACAGCGAGTAGCAGCAGTGTACAAAACAAATGGAGGCGCTAGACTTGGCGCTCCGGTACCGCTTGCCATGCGGTAGCAGAGAAAACAGTCTATGACTTGGGAGACTGGAGTCTCTGACAATTTTATGGGCTTTCCTCTGACACCGCCTATTATATAGGTCCTGGATGGCAGGAAGCTTGGCCCCAGTGATGTACTGGTCCGTATGCACTACCCTGTCAGGAAGTCCAGGTTCCGGTTGCAGGAGGAGGTGTTTAGTCCCAGGGTCCTTAGCTTAGTGATGAGCTTTGTGGGCACTATGGTGTTGAACGCTGAGCTGTTGTCAATGAACAGAATTCTCACATAGGTGTTCCTTTTGTCCAGATGGGAAAGGGCAGTGTGGAGTGCGATTGAGATTGCGTCATCTGTGGATCTGTTGGGGCGGTATGCGAATTGAAGTGGGTCTAGGGTATCTGGGAGGATGCTGTTGATGTGAGCCATGACCAGCCTTTCAAAGCACTTCATGGCTACCGACATGAGTGCCACGGGGCGGTAATCATTTAGGCAGGTTACCTTGGGCACAGGGAATATGGTGCTCTGCTTGAAACATGTAGGTATTACAGACTCGGTCAGGGAGAGGTTGAAAATGTCAGTGAAGACACTTGCCAGTTGGTCTGCACATACTTGGAGTACACGTCCTGGTAATCCATCTGGCCCCACGGCTTTGTGAATGTTGACCTGTTTAAATGTCTTGCTCACATTGGCTACCGAGAGCGTTATCACACAGTCATCCAGAACAGCTGGTGCTCTTGTGCATGCTTCAGTGTTGCTTGCCTCGAAGCGAGCATAAAAGGCATTTAGCTCATCTGGTAGGCTCGCGTCGCTGGGCAGCTCGTGTCTGGGTTTCCCTTTGTAGTCCGTAATAGTTTTCAAGCTGTGCCACATCTGACGAGTGTCAGAGCCAGTGTAGTAGGATTCAATCTTAATCCTGTATTGACGCTTTGCTTGTTTGATGGTTCGTCTGAGGGCATAGCGGGATTTCTTAAAAGCGTCCGGATTAGTGTCCTGCTCCTTGAAAGCGGCAGCTCCAGCCTTTAGCTCGATGCGGATGTTGCCTGTAATCCATGGCTTCTAGTTGGGATATGTACGTACGGTCACTGTGGGGACAACGCCTTCGATGCACTTTTTTATGAAGACGATGACTGAGGTGGTATACTCCTCAATGCCATTGGATGAATCCCGGAACATATTCCAGTCTGTGCTAGAAAAATAGTCCTGTAGCGTAGCATCCGCGTCATCTGACCACTTCCGTATTGAGCGAGTCACTGGTACTTCCTGCTTTAGTTTTTGCTTGTAAGCAGGAATCAGGAGTATAGAATTACGGTCAGATTTGCCAAATGGAGTGCGGGGGAGAGCTTTGTATGGATCTCTGTGTGTGGGGTAAAGGTGGTCTAGAGTTTTTTTTCCTCTTGTTGCACATGTGACATGCTGGTAAAAATTTGGTAAACTGATTTAAGTTTACTTGTATTAAATTCCCCGGCCACCCTGAGCGCCGCTTCTGAATGAGCATTTTCTTGTTTGCATATGGCCTTATAGAGTTGGTTGAGAGCGGTCTTAGTGCCAGCATCAGTCTGTGGTGGTAAATAGACGGCTATGAATAATATAGATGAGAACTCTCTTGGTAGATAGTGTGGTCTACAGCTTTTCATAAGATACTCTACCTCAGGCGAGCAATACCTCGAGACTTCTTTAATATTAGACATCGCGCACCAGCTGTTATTGACAAAAAGACACACACCCCCACCCCTCGTCTTACCAGACGTAGCTTCTTCTCTGTTCTGCCGGTGCATGGAAAATCCGCCAGCTCTATATCATCCGTGTCGTTGTTCAGCTACGACTCGGTAAAACATAAGATATTACAGTTTTTAATGTCCTGTTGGTAGGATAATCGTAGGTCATCAATTTTACTTTCCAAAGATTGCATGTTAGCAAGTAGAACGGATGGCAGTGGGAGTTTACTCGCTCCCCTACGGATTCTCCGAAGGAAGCCCGACCTGTGCCCTCTTTTCCTCTGTCTTTTCTTCACGCAAATGATTGGGATTTGGGCCTGTTTCTCCCGGGAAAGCAGTATATCTTTCTCGTCGGACTCGTTACAAGAAAAAGCTTCTTCCAGTTCGTGGTGAGTAATCACTGTTCTGATGTCCATGTAAAACGTCAGCCATCCACTTCAGCGCCATCTTATGATAAGGTTGGTATGAATGCCTGGTCAATTGAAACGTGTTGTACTGACACTCTGGGAACATATTCTTTCTTGTTGTGTTGGGCGTTTGGCCAAGTCGAGGCCTCTCTCTCCAAGTTGAGTCCATCCCTGTGGCATTGCTCCACAGTGAGAGCTTGTGTGTTCTCCTCTGCAACCAGCTAGCCACACAGTGTAAACTACCTCTAGGGCCGGCACACTCCAGACCATAACCACAGGCAGAGTGACTGTGGTTTTGTTGGTCAGGGAAAGTGTAGGGGTCCTCACAAACACAAACACTCCGAAGTACTCTAGCCAGAACAAAAACACATGCATATGTACGTGTTCAGTACACCCCAAAACACTCACTTCAGATTAAAAAGCACTGTTCAGGGTCTTAATAGTATTTTCTATGCAAGTTTAACTATATGAAATGGTGGAAAACCTAAAATGGAGGCCATGGCTGAGGTTTTGGAGGGACATGACCATACAGAGCAGTAATTATATGCGTCGTAATGTACTGGGGATCATAATGTGTGCAGAGACACATTGGCTTCTTGTTTAAAAAAAGGCTTTCAACAAACCATAACCAGAAAACACAGGCTTGAAGAACATGGTAGAAAGACCACACCGTTGGCATTATCATGAGACCATCGCTTAGAAGGCTCCAGTAACAGTTCAGGATGATGGACATGTAATTACCATAGAATCAAGTGGTATTATTTTAGAGACCATATGTAATTACCATAGATTCAAGTGGTATTATTCTAGAGACCACATGCGTGTACAGTGAGCTTTCATAGTGAATTAACCTCCATGCTGGAGACAAGCTGTTTAGTACAGTTTAGTTGGTATAAAAGATCAATCCAATGGTATAACCCCATTCATAACCGAATCCTCAGCTGTAGATTAATATTTATCATAATTATCCTCAATAAATACTGTAACATCCTGACATACAGGTCTTGAATAACGAAACGATAAATTACTACATCATTTGAGATTTTCACAATTACACAATTTGTGTTATGACTTCTAGACATCCTGATAATCATGACCGTTAAAACATTCACAGGAATGTTGATTTTTCTGGTGTTGCGGCATGAATCATCATCAGTAGCTTGCTTGTTCAGAACTACCCCTTCCTTTGCTCTTCCTGCCATACCCTGTAGTAAAAGCCCCTCTCCTACTACAATATGGTGGTGACATTACAACAGGAAGTTCCCTATAGTCTGAAAGTCTCTGTGAGTCACCCTGTGGTGCCCTAGACCCCACAATCCTATTTTATACTACCCCTTGAATCACTTCACACATGATGCCATGGTCATGATGCTCATCCAAGTCATTGGATGAAAGTTAGAAAAAGGCCTTGGCGCCTCACAGTGTAGAGGTAAGAGTCTGTAAGGTGTCAAGTTTTTTTTGTGTAGGAAAAAGAGTGGTTATAAACTCAGATATCAGTCATACCTCTACACATCACCCTTCTCATGATGTCGGAGTACACATACACTATCGTTCAAAAGTTTGGGTACACTTAGAAATGTTCTTGTTTTTGGAAGAAAAGCACATTTTTGGTCCATTAAAATAACATACAATTTTGTGTAGACATTGTTAATGTTGTAAATGACTATTGTAGCTGGTTTTTTTTAATGGAATATCTACATAGGCGTACAGAGGCCCATTATCAGCAACCATCACTCCTGTGTTCCAATGGCACGTTGTGTTAGCTAATTTAAGTTTATCATTTTAAAAGGCTAATTGATCATAAGAAAACCCTTTTGCAATTATGTTAGCACAGCTGAAAACTGCTGTTCTGATTAAAGAAGCAATAAAACTGGCCTTCTTTAGACTAGTTGAGTATCTGGAGCATCAGCATTTGTGGGTTCGATTACAGGCTCAAAATGACCAGAAACAAAGAACTTTCTTCTGAAACTCGTCAGTCTATTCTTGTTCTGAGAAATGAAGGCTATTCCATGTGAGAAATTGCCAAAAAACTGAAGATCTCACACAACGCTGTGTACTACTCCCTTTACAGAACAGCGCAAACTGGCTCTAACCAGAATAGAAAGAGGAGTGGGAGGCTCCGGTGCACAACTGAGCAAGAGAACAAGTACATTAGAGTGTCTAGTTTGACAAACAGATGCCTCACAAGTCCTCAACTGGCAGCTTCATTAAATAGTACCCACAAAACTCCAGTCTCAACGTCAACAGTGAAGAGGCGACTCCGGGATGCTGGCCTTCTAGGCAGAGTTGCAAAGAAAAAGCCATATCTCAGACTGGCCAATAAAAAGAAAATATTAAAATGGGCAAAAGAACACAGACACTGAACAGAGGAACACTACCATGGTCCGAACGCGCCGGGAAGGGGGTACCGTCACGTATGCTCTCTCTCCGGTGCTCTGGGTCGCCATGCTCCAGCGTCTCAGCCGGACTGACAGGTTTCCCCCGCCTCAGCAGAGGTGACTGGTCCGCTCCTGATCCCCGGGTTCGTCATTTTGGTCTGCGTCCAGGAGCCACGCGTTGGGGAGGGGGTATTGTCACGTGTGCTCCCCCTCAGCAGGTCACCAGGCTGCTCGTTATGGTGCACACCTGTCACCATCATTACACGCACCTGCGCGTCATCACTCACCTGGACTCCATCCCTTCCTTGATTACCTGCCCTATATATGTCACTCCCTTTGGTTCCTTCCCCAGGCGTCATTGTTTCTGTTTCCTGTCTGTGCGTTGTTCGTGTTTCTTGTTTTGTATTATGTTTCATTTATTTATTAAAACACTCACTCCCTGAACTTGCTTCCCACTGCACATGGTTACACTAATGATCAATTAGCCTTTTAAAATTATAAACTTGGATTAGCTAACACAACGTGCCATTGGAACACAGGAGTGATGGTTGCTGATAATGGGCCTCTGTACGCATATATAGATGTTTCCTGCTACAATAGTCATTTACAACATTAACAATGTCTACACTGTATTTCTGATCAATTTTATGTTATTTTAATGGACAAAAAATGTGCTTTCTTTCAAAAACAAGGACATTTCTAAGTGACCCCAAACTTTTGAACGGTAGTGTATAAATGTATGTAATTCCATAAACAAAAGTGGACTTCATCATAAAGAATGTGTATGGTACTTTATAAACACAAGTGATCGTCATATACACAAGGCCGGACGTCAAGCATAGACAAAGAACAGCTTAACATACTTACACAAACACACTGGATGGACAGCCAGTGACAACAATAGTATAGCTACTATGACCACCGCCAATTTGAGCTTGACACTGCAGATTGCAGTCTTTCATTATTCTTCGAAAATATCCTCTACCACTCTGATGTGTCCCACCTCATATCTATTTTTCCAACATTTCCACCACAACGTCAGTCTAATTTCCTCAATCATTATTTGGTTCTCCATGCTCTTTTTCTTCATGTTGTCTCTTTAACTCAACTTCTGTCTTTCTTTGGGACCAGAGTATTGTGGGAACCTCTCGAGTGAAGTATTCTAGATGATGTGTATCGTCCTTGGCTGATCTTCTCATGACACTGCCAGACATAACACTCAGCTTTTCATCCATGTTTGTTTTCTTCTGGGTTCTTCCAACGTACACAACAAGGCCAAGAGGTCACAAGACTTTGAAATCTTTAGTGGACCATCAGAAAACAAAAACCACCCGACAAAAGCATGTGTGTCTAAGTTCATCAACTGGCCACAAGTTCAACCTTTATGTCAAAAGATAACAAGACCAAAAGAGAGTAATAATGTTATCTTAACCTGCTTCTATGGTCCTCAAATGATGTTTGGTTTTTCTATAGGCACTTCAGTTTTGTTACGAAATCAATCCTCCTCCTTATGATCACCCAAGTTTAGAAAAGTCATGCCTGTTTTATGACCACACTGTAGTCAAACTGCCCACATCTGGATTTACTACACTGGCAGTGGCAAATTCAAAAACACTCTCTGCCTCTCGTACTTCCTCAATTTTGCGGTCTGTCAATCAATACCCAATTAATCATTGGCCGTAGAGCAGCACTGGTACAGTATTCCAATAATGTTTTGTTCTGTATTTTCTCACTACGGGAAACAGCCAAGCATAATGTACTCTAACAAAAGGAAATGCTGAACTGATGTGGACTGCAAAAATTGCCTGGTCATCAAAAAACCTTCCATCAAACTTCCACATAAACACAGATGTGCACACACAGAGACCAACAGTGACTTCATGGAAGGCCTCACATGCCCTGCCCCACAATAAGTGTGTGCACGCACACTTTCCATCTCTAGCCACTATCCCCTTTCCCTTGGTTGAATCCCATGCAGATGTCATACTACTGTAGTCCCAGATCTTAGCTGCAGTCCCCTCTCCAGTGGCAGGGTGTGGCAGCAACGCCCCTCTGCCTTGGCTAACACTAAAGCAAACGGAACCATGGTCTCAACAGTACCCACAGCGGCCCAGATAGGTTACAGTAACACAGATTTGGATGTTACAGTATACCTTATTTTAAGTATTTCTCCAATACAGGAATGGTAATTCCTAATATATAGGTTTCGGTGCAATGCAGAACTTTAGAAAAACTAAAGACACCAAACAAAGATTTTCCACATTTAGTGTAACATACACTGATCCTTCGGGATCCCATGGTTGAGTATCTGATTCAGTGTCCTCTTCAATAACACATGGTTCAAGCACCACACATTTCATGCCATGGGTAAGGCCCAATGAAGCCGTTTTATATTAATATTAAATCATTTCTTGGTAACAATTAAGTACCTTACTGTAATAGATTTCCATTCAAATGGGCAAAAATTGCATTTAAGCAAAAAACTATCTCTCAAGCAAAACATTTGCTAGGACTGTCTGGGAATGGTCTGAGTTGGAAGGGGAAAACTGAAAACTAGCTGTTATTGACAGAGAGGTTTGGAACGCTCTTTGTTATTCGTCTGTTAACCAATTTACCCCATGTCGCCATGGAAAGCCGAAACTCCCTCCCATGCAAACCTGCTAATTAGAAGGTCCTGTGTATATTGTATTTTCAACCAGCAACTATCAGGAAATAACACTGATCACATTTGTTCATACTTTCATCAGCTGTTGTACAATATGATACAAAACAGAATTATGACTGCACTGGGCCTTCACATTTTTTTTACTTCACAGTTCCATGAAACTGAGAGCAAATTACGATAACAGACTACGACCATGCAGCATCTTCTTTCGATTAAGACAACACTTTTAATGTAACTCGCTGGCAAGTTTATTTGCAGTCAGTGAGATAGGCTCGAGCTGGAACCCATTTGGGTAGCTGTTGGTATATATTTTCTCTGTTGTTGTTGCTGTTCATCTTCTTTAAATTTACAGGAGGAGTTCTGGGCATCATTTCCTGTTTGGGGAGTAATAATGGTGTCCCATCTGGGCATTTATTTACCTCATGTACCCCCTGAATGTAAAAAGCCTGCAGGGTATGTGGTTAAGTCATTATGCATAATGCATGAAGAGACATAGACCTGAACACGTGCAGGCAGATGTGCATCTACAGACTCGTCACTCTGTCTGCATTATGGCTGAATGACTGTACATCAGAAAGGTACTGTGACATGCTAGCAAAAATAACTCAATGGAACAGTAACCAGGGGAAGAACTAAGAGTGGGAAGCATATCATAAGGTACTTGTCTCTTTCTTTCTCTATCTCTACTACTCTGTTTTTCCAGGAAGTTCAGTCTGGGCCAGTAAATTCCTCTCATTTAAACCCAATTGATTTACTGGCCTGCCTCTGGCCTTCGGTGTGCTGCCTTTGGAGGGCGAGAAGGAAATCTGCTCCTTATTAACGTGATCTTTTTATCGCAGCTTTTTCTTCACAGAAACAAAATATCTCCCTCTCCAGACGGGCCTCGTTCTGAGCATTTGGAAGTTAAAGACTAATTTTTTTATTTTGTCACTTTAGAACTTGAGCCACGTGTGCTACCCTGAAGGTGAACCCTTAGAAATGTTCCTATCCTTTGTCTTTGCGACTATGCTTTTCACAGCTGTGGTGCTGTAACCTATTTTGAGACCTATAGGTGGCAGCGTTACTTTTTTCACTTCGGCTCCAAAACATAAAAGCGATAAATTCAGCAAAAAGCAAGAGGAAAATACAGCCATGTGGTTGTTATGCATGCAAAATGTAATCATTTGGTAAAACAAATGTTTTGTGTCACACCTGCAGGTCTGCTCAACAGAACAGGAAGGCAGGGGGCAACTGGAGACAAGGGCCAGATGCACACCACCGCCACCACACAGGACGTCCTGGGCAAATAACGCGGGGGGCAGGCGAGGAAGGAGAGGGGCCAGGAGCATCCCTTCCTCTTTGGGTATGATCTTCGCCAATCAAGGAAACGGCAAACAAATGTAACACTTTATTTGTCTGTGTGCAAAGTGGGAACTAATCAGTAGAGATCTGAACTTCTGTAAAAAAATAAGTTGAAGTGGAAATGTGGCATGCTCTAATGGTAGCCTAACAACTAATAACTATAAATGGCTATAGCTGTGAGTAGGTACCAAGTAATTTCCTTGTAGTTAACAGACTAATAAAAGTAAGTGTTACTGCTTCTTCCTTTTCTTCAACACTACTCCAAAAGCATCCTTTAAATGGGGTCATCTTGATCATATAGGTCATTCTACCATTTAACAAAGAGGGCTCAATATTGACTCTACTAACTCATGTGCTCGCTCACCTCTTATAAAACACAGGGGCCAAGCTGTCTCTTGACCCAAATAGTTTGTTTGTTCTGCTCTGTTTATCTGCCATGGTGCAAAAAGAAAACTAAGTTAAAACATTAAAACATCCCAGTCTCCCAAACCCCCACAAGTCCACATTCTCCTAGCTCTTCCCCTCGCTCATTGCTGTGGAGCGCGGGGAGACAGAACTAGGACAAACAATAGGAAGCGAATAGGAAACATTTTGCCTGTAAACCCAGGTCTGCATCCCAACCTTCCCTTCCTCTGACAAGTAAACACAACTGAGGAGGGATTCTGGCGGGTAAAATAAAAACTATCCTCTACCAACACCATCATACCCATGCTGGCATTGCTGTACCAAGAGTTTCCAAGAGCAAATCCATTGGGATGCTAACATAGACTGTTGTTTTGAATAATGGTGATGTTGACGAGGGATACTCTCTCATTCTGCATTTCTCTGTGACTAACTCTCCCTTTTATTACCTGACCTGAATAATGGAAATGTTTGTGAGGGGAGGGGATCTCATAAAATGCATGATGGAGAGCCATGGAGTCACTGCTCCACACAGCTGGTGGACGACTGGGTTGGCTGTAGATCGGGAACTGGGAAAAACATCAAGTGGGGCTCTACCAATATATGTCAATGGGGTGCCAAGCATGACATAACAGTTATTTATTTTAGCATTCAGAATTCACATTATATTATAAATATGACATCTTATCCAACAGTTGAGAAAATAAATGGCTCTTGCTTTATTTACATAAATGACCTCACACCAGCTGCTGAAAGAAACAAAGAGTGGAAAAAGCACAACCATTTTCTCAAGACGGCCTGAGAAAGCAATGGGACGTTAAAGGGGATACATTTCCTCCCTCTACAGCTCAGGTTTCTGTTTGTTACAGCCTTCCTCTATAGACACCGCATGAAATGAGAGGCACCAGAACAGGCCCCCAAATCTTAATTGCACATGTCTCCACCACCCCTCCACAATACCACCCTCCCTACCCAACATCACCCACCCACCCAACCAACCAACAACACAAGCAGCTCCAAAGACACTCACCACAGTACAAGTACTCTGTGGTCACTCCATTAGCCCTTTCCAGTCCCCTCCCCCTCGATCCTCTATCCAAACCAACTGCTCTTTATGAAGGTTTATTTGAGCCGGAGCCTATAGTAACTGTCCATGTTCCACAGCAAAACCGGTCCAAAACCACGTCTTGCATGGCTGCAGTCGTATCTGCTCCAAATTATCTGCACGGCTGCAGAGCATATGGGGTTGAGAGACTTATACAAGCATGTGGTAGGAATATTACATCTCTGTCACCTTCTTTTGAACGTGCCATTGCTTTTTGCTGTTTTCCATTACGATGATTTATCTGCACAAAGACTGAAAAGACGAGATTGACCAATCATCAAATCAAGTCAAAAATTAATTTCAATATTGACAATCACTTTGGCTGGGAAAGAAATCCTTGGGAGGTTTATGAATCAACTGGGAGTTTGCTGTGTAGATTTGACAACATTAAATCTGCCAGACTATGATGTCAAAAAACCTCGTAAGAACCTCCCAGACTCTCTGTACAGTATAACCATTAATCCACCTTCTATATAAACAATGTTTTGAGTCAATAATGTGGCATGTTTGGATAGAAAACAAGCAAGGATCCACAACTACGATCTCAACTCAATAACAACACACAAATGGTGTGTGGCCTGGTATAAACCTTTCATGAAAAGCCATGGCTTTCAAAAGAAAAAACATAGAGACCCAGTGTACTATGTGACGTTACAATAAACCTTTATAAACAGAGGGTTTCTGCCATTTGGAAGATCAAATTAACGTGAAGTAAATATACTGTAACTACATTTACCTCATCTCTACTCGTTCTATTTCTACCTCGGTTCTGGTGTGTCTGGCCAGTGTCATCCCAAACCAAAACATATCCGATGGCTCACCAGACCTCCATACTTCACCTCTTGGATGGAGAAACAGATGGTCATAGAAGACCAGTCAGAGGAGAGCAATGGATAAACTCCAGCTGTTTGATTGAAGAGAGGAATCTGTAGTTGGACCACAGGCAGAAAAGAGATCACCAAATCTTCATACAGTACTCACTGATCGCAGTAACAGTCTGTAGACAAACAGACACGTATCCAAGAGGTGTACTGTAGATATGCAGAGCAGTATGTATGGACATCAGACAGAAAAATCCACACGGAATCTCAATTTACCCACTGGGCACACGCTGGTTGAATTAATTATGTTTCCACGTCATTTCAATGAAATGACGTTGAACCAACGTGGAATAGATGTTGAATTGACATTTGTGCCCAGTGGGTATCTACTTTTGTAAAGAGGTCAGCATACTACAGACGGATATCAATGTGTTTTCCTGAGGATTTTGGTGAGCTGGCTTGGAGAGCACAGTAGATGGGAGTTTAGGTGCTGTCAGGTCCAGGTGGCAGCGGATTACTGTGTAAATCACATATCTTATCTTTCCTTTCCAGGTGTTGAGTGTTAAAGTGGTTCTATGTGCAACAGTGCCAAATTCTCCCAAGAGTCTCCATTCACAAGTTCTCTTTGGGTACTACAATAGAGGATTTTAGGCCAGTTTGCAGTCCTAAGGTAAAGCTGTGTGAAAAACAAAGACACATAGCTTACCTTTATAGCAATAAGAAATAGCCATACAAAGAGTACAGTTGAAGTCGGAAGTTTACATACACCTTAGCCAAATACATTTAAACTCAGTTTTTCACAATTCCTAACATTTAATCCTAGTACAACTTCCCTGTCTTATGTCAGTTAGGATCACCACTTTATTTTACGAATGTGAAATGTCAGAATAATAGTAGAGAGAATGAATTATTTCAGCTTTTATTTCTTTCATCACATTCCCAGTGGGTCAGAAGTTTACATACACTCAATTAGTATTTGGTAGCATTGCCTTTAACTTGTTTAACTTGGGTCAAACGTTTTGGGTAGCCTTCCAGAAGCTTCCCACATAAATTGGGAGAATATTGGCCCATTCCTCCTGACAGAGCTGGTGTAACTGAGTCAGGGTTGTAGGCCTCCTTGCTCGCACATGCTTTTTCAGTTCTGCCCACAACTGTTCTATAGGATTGAGGTCAGGTTGTGATGGCCACTCCAATACCTTGACTTTGTTGTCCTTAAGCCATTTTGCCACAACTTTGCTTGCAAGTTTGCTTGGGGTCATTGTCCATTTGGAAGACCCATTTGTGACCAAGCTTTAACTTCCTGACTGATGTCTTTAGATGTTGCTTCAATATATCCACATTATTTCCCTACCTAATGATGCCATCTATTTGTGAAATGCACCAGTCCCTCCTGCAGCAAAGCACCGCCACAACATGATGCTGCCACCCCTGTGTTTCACAGTTGGGATAGTGTTCTTCGGCTTTGTAAGCCTCCCCCTTTTTCCTCCAAACATAACGATGGTCATTATGGCCAAACAGTTCTATTTTTATTTCATCAGACCAGAGGACATTTCTCCAAAAAGTACGATATTTGTCCCCATGTGCAGTTGCAAACCGTAGTCTGGCTTTTTATGGCGGTTTTGGATTGTGGCTTCTTCCTTGCTGAGCGGCCTTTCAGGTTATGTCAATATAGGACTCGTTTCACTGTGGATAAAGATACTTTTGTATCTGTTTCCTCCAGCATCTTCACAAGGTCCTTTGCTGTTGTTCTGGGATTTTCACACCAAAGTACGTTCATCTCTAGGAGACAGAAGGCGTCTCCTTCCTGAGCGGTATGACCGCTGCGTGGTCCCATGGTGTTTATACTTGCATACTATTGTTTGTACAGATGAACGTGGTACCTTCAGGCATTTGGAAATTGCTCCCAAGGACGAACCAGACTTGTGGAGGTCAACAATTTTTTTTCTGAGGTCTTGGCTGATTTCTTTTGATTTTCCCATGATGTCAAGCAAAGAAGCACTGAGTTTGGTAGGCCTTGAAGGTAGGCCTTGAAATACATCCACAGGTACACCTCCAATTGACTCAAATGATGTCAATTAGCCTATCAGAAGCTTCTAAAGCCATGACATCATTTTCTGGAATTTTCTAAGCTGTTTAAAGGCACAGTCAACTTAGTGTATGTAAACTTCTGACCCACTGGAATTGTAATACAGTGAATTATAAGTGAAATAATCTGTCTGTAAACAATGGTTGTAAAAATTACTTGTGGCATGCACAAAGTAGATGTCCTAACCGACTTGCCAAAACTATAGTTTGCTAACAAGAAATTGTGGAGTGGTTGAAAAACTAGTTTTAATGACTCCAACCTAAGTGTATGTAAACTTCCGACTTCAACTGTATATGTGTCATCCAAAGAGGAAATGTGCTCCACATAGATATGAAAACCACTGGGTGAGCCAGATCCACCAGAGGACGCCCTATGATTGTCCTATTTGGTATGTTTTCAACTTGACAGACTACACATGGAAGAATGTTGAGAGTTGACTCAGTCACTCAGACCGTGTCACAATGTGTAGCACACTGCTAGAAGTGACAACCACCTCATCTCCACGTTTCGTTGCCATTAGTCATGAATCTTGCCTTGCCACAACTCATGCCTCAAGGTCAATTAAGATCTTGGAATACCCCAGAGGCGCTTAAAAAAATGAAAAGACGAAGGCTAGCTGGCCGTTTGGCGTAAGGAAACAACAACAGACCTACTCCCACTGACTTCCTCTGCTCTCCATTCTCTAATGGAAGACATACTGCCTGCACATCAAAGGTTTGTGTGTCACAGATAGTAGCACAGCAGCTTTAGACAAGAGCTGTCCTAGTAATGACTAGTCAATAAAATTAGTGTGTTCTAGCCCACATCTCTGTTATGAGTTGAGTTCTACTGTTTTGTCATTTCAGTCATTATACTGTACCTAGGTATTTAAGAGTAAGACTTGAATAAACAAACAAATAGGCCTAGTTAAGCTACAGTAACATTAATGCACCTAGATTCTTTATTACTAAATTAATTACAGTTACTATACTAGATGTGATGAAAATAAACATCAGTAATAAAGATTAAAAACATAATATATGTGTAACAACATGCAGGTTGAGGTTCACATTTGTGTGCCTCAATGATGAGACACTTTTGCATGGATGATATCTTGCAGTCCTCCTGACTTCAGATGGGGGCAGGCAAGTGGCACCATCTTTGAAACAACTTGAACCTTAAACCAATCAACTGCAAGTCTGATCAAACAATACACATTCAGATGGCACTTTATGATAGTCAGATCGTGTTTTGCATATCAAGACTATAGGCTAATCATTTTAGCAAAATATGAATTGACCCGGTTTAGTTATGAAGATTGAAGATATGGCTATGCCCCGGCAAACACTAATGACAAGAAAAACTCACAAAAACAGCACTCCAAATACAAATGTTCAGTATTCACGTGTTATTTTCTATCTACTAATATAAATGGTAATACGCAGGCATTTCAGGATGTATTACTATATGTGCTGTACTTCAGAGAAAAGAGCAGGACAACAGTATTTGGGAGAGAATTTAAAAACTCATACAGATCTAAATATGACCGTTACAGTTTGAATAATATGCAAATAATCAGGCATAATCATAGATAGAGACTTTATCGTTTGTTTTCTAAACGCATATGTTTTCTGTACTCACCTGGGTGAAAAGCATTCGTTGTTAATCCACTGTATTTGCGATCTCCGAAATAGGCTACCTCAAGATATTATAACAAATTTCCAGCGGTGGAAAATGAGTTCCAGATGAAGTCAGTGAAGAAAGAGAAGTAGTGTAACTTCACAACTTCAGTGCATTGGTTTCTGCCGCATCCACCGGGGGAGGGTCTGTAATCGCAGATTGTGGATTGAGAGGAGGAGAGGCAAGTAGCGAACTGAAAAACTGTGACAGGAAAGAAGAACGAGAGAAGAGAGAGAGAGAGAGATACAAGTATAGAATTGTAAACATTTGATTGCAATTAGGCTTTTCTCAATAAACAAAAACGAAATTGGCAAATTGATTTATTATCTTGTTGAAGGCCTAAAGTATATGGTTGATACATTTACAGTGGGATTTAACTAATACAGGAGGTGATCATGTCAAAGTGCACATTAGAGTTTTATTCAACTCTTTGTCATACATGATCACTATTCATTACAGTAGCCTAGCTTAAGATCTGAAGAAGTGGATGAGGAGATATGATCATGAATTTGTGTTTCAGATTGTAAGTAAGGACCAATCAGCAATGAATACTTGATGGAAAACAAAATAATTTATTGCATGCTAGAATAGGCCTTCAGTGTAGGTAGCCACTGGCTCATATGGAGGACAGACCTAGTGCATCAGTGGCATCATGTAGAAGCAGTGTTTGATGAAAGCATCTTTAAATCATTTTCACCTCTGTACAGAACCAATAATTCAACATAGTAGGCCTGGTGTTGTAAAGGTTTAGTCATGTAAATGTAGTCCTGTTGAAAAATGACAATATGTATACTGCACATCATACATTTGTTTCTCTTCTTTCTTTCCCCTTGGGGTTTTCCCCTCCCCAGTAGGTCACTGAGTTTCAGGATAGGGATGTTAAACATGACCAGACAGTGGACACACATTTTATTGACATTGGGTATTTCTGGCTCACAATATAAGTTGTGGCTGCTGTGATAACTGTGTGTCTGGGTGGTTTATAGGGACTGTAAGGCAGCAAGAGAAGAGTTTCCTGGTAAACAGTAGGCTGGTGATGATAACTGAGGACTTCAGGACGTGTGTTTTTCCCACTGCCGAGTGTTCACACAGATAAACAGCACTGCATGGTGGGTTAATGGTGCACACATCCTTGTCATGAGGAAACCAAGAGCCCACAGAAAACATAAAACGGTTTCCTGTAGGCTAGAGTGCCCAACCAGGGTCCTCTGAGGCAAAGCCTGAGTGGACTCCTGTAGGATGAAACTAATCATGTCCACCTGCCTGGGGACGTAGTTAGAATGGAACTGTAGCCTATGTCTCTACACAAACTCCAAAGCTAAATTAAAATCAACTGAGCTCATGTCCTGAAGAAAATCATGGAATAAAACAAGTTACATATTATGTAAAGATGTGCTTGACCATGGCCCATCTGTTGATTTCTCTCTCTCTCTCTCTCTCTCTCTCTCTCTCTCTCTCTCTCTCTCTCTCTCTCATGACCCCTGGTGGATTATGTTTAGATTTACTCATGTGGCAAGCTGCTGCTTTAAAATATGAAAATATGATAGTAATTATGAATCATTGACATTTACAACGGCTTAATAGCTTCCCATAGGCTCCATAATTATAAGAAATGTGCAACATTTTTACAAACAGGATGGGTATAAGTTGGAAAGGTTGGGAAAACAGCTGTTGAGGAAAACGTTATCACAATGCAATTTTCTCTGAGGCCACAACATGGGGTACAAGGGGGCAGATAGGCCCACTGTCAGAACTGTGACAATCCTAAGAGTCCATCAAGAGTCCATTGTTGGAAGGATATAGTGCAAATTTGTTTCAAATGACTGTAGTTTAAACACAGGAGGTTTGTGGCACCTTGATTGAGGAGGATGGCCTTGTGGTAAGGACTGGAGCGGAATGGGTGGAATGGTATCAAATACCATTACATTAGCTCCGTTCCAGTATTTATTATGAGCAGTCCTCCCCTCAGCAGCCTTCTGTGAGTTTCACATATGTATTGGGTAAGGGTTGGCATTGGAATGGCAATGGCAATGCAACACACTCTCTGTTCAGTTTGGCTCACAAGTACAACATTTACCAATAAAATAATGATTATTTGCAAGTTCAAAAACCACTTCTAATCAACTAAAACTGGAAACAAGTTCAGAACGTTGCCGATTCTGCACGTCGGGATGTAATCATTAGTCCAAACCAGTGGAGGCTGCTGACAGAAGGACGGCTCATAATGATGTCTGGAACGGAGTAAATGGAATGGCATCAAACACATGGAAACAATATGTTTGATTTATTTGATACCATTCCACTAATTCCACTCCAGCCATTACCACGAGACCGTCCTCCCCAATTAAGGTGCCACCAACTTGCCACCAACCTCCTGTGGTCCAAACGAGAGTTACTATTGGACAAATTCTGCTAGGATGCCTCTCCGTTTCGTTCCGTTTGCTTCCGTTTAAGAAACGTAAAGAATACACCCCAGTGTTTAGTCACTTCAACTAAAGGGGGAGATACACAGTGTTTGTGATGTGCGTCATTTGGTTCAACGCAGACAGGGTGGCGTGAGTGGTGAAACAGAAGTCGTTGTCTGTTCTTTTGAGTTTTGATGTTGTCTTTGCCCAACAAAGTGATATTAGGATATATAAGTTATCCAGTATGAGCTTTTGTGCCTTACGTTGTTACACGTGTCAAGCTTAAAGGGCAGGTGGCAGCAGTGTGTAAGAGGGAGGTTCCTATGTGTGAGAAGTGTGCATAAAGGCATGATACAAAAGAATGTGTAGCATTGGGGAAAGTAGGGATATGTGCAGTGGTGGAAAAAGTACCAAATTGTCATACTTGAGTACAAGTAAAAGATACCTTAATAGAAAATTACTCAAGTAAAAGTGAAAGTCACCCAGTAAAATGCTACTTGAGTAAAAGTCTAAATGTATTTGGTTTTAAATATACTTAAGTATCAAAAGTAAATGTAATTGCTAAAATATACATAAGTATCAAAAGATAAATTCAAATGTAAAATTCCTTATATTAAGCAAAGCAGGTGGCACCATTTTCTTGTTATTTTAATGTACGGATAGCCAGTGGCACACTCCAACACTGACATAGTTTACAGACGAAGCATGTGTGTTTAGTGAGTCCGCCAGATCAGAGGCAGTAGGGTGACCAGGGATGTTCTCTTGATAAGTGTGTGAATTGGACCATTTTCCTGTCCTGCTAACCATTCAAAATGTAACGAGTACTTTTGGGTGTCAGGGAAATTGTATGGAGTAAAAAGTACATTATTTTCTTTAGGAATGTAGTGAAGTAAAAGTTGAAAAAATAGCAAAGTAAAGTACAGATACCCTGAAAGATTCCTTAAGTAGTACTTTCAAGTATTTTTACTAAAGTACTTTACACCACAGGATATGTGTTAATTGTAGGGGTGCCCAAGGACTGTGGATCAGAAATGTCCAGTGCGAAAGAGGCAGGTTGAGGTTTTCAGGGCTAGAGTAGTGCAGAAGTTGTCATATGCTGAGGCAGTGAAGAAAGTAGAGGAAGATGGGTCAAGGGGGAGGGACTTTGAGAGGAGTGGTGTGAGTACTGTTGTAGATCTGTACCAGTACAGAGGGATAGGCCAACAAGTGATATACAGTACCAGTCAATAGTTTGGATACACGTACTCAGGGGTTTTCTTTATTTTTACTATTTTATACATTGTAGAATAATATTGAAGACATCAAAAGTATAAAATAACATATATGTAATCATGTAGTAACAAAAAAAGTGTTAAACAAATCCAAATATATTTGAGATTCTTCAAAATAGCCACCCTTTACCTTGATGACAGATTTTCACACTCTTGGCATTCTCTCAACCAGCTTCATGAGGTAGTCACCTGAAATTCATTTCAATTAACAGGTGTGCCTTGTTAAAAGAGTTACCTCTGCTGAGTTACCTCTGCTGCAGAGGACAAGTTCATTAGCATTACCAGTTTCAGAAATAGGCAATTAACTGCACCTCAGATTGCAGCCCAAATAAATGCTTCACAGAGTTCAAGTAACAGACACATCTCAACATCAACTGTTCGGAGGAGAATGCGTGAATCAGGCCTTTATGGTCAAATTGCTGCAAAGAAACCACTACTAAAGGACACCAATAAGAAGAAGAGACTTGCTTGGGCCAAAAAACACGAGCAATGGACATTAGACCGGTGGGAATCTGTCCTTTGGTCTGATGAGTCCAAATTGAAGATTTTTGGATCCAACCGCCGTGTCTTTGTGAGACGCAGAGTAGGTGAATGGATGATCTCCGCATGTGTGGTTCCCACCGTGAAGCATGGACGAGGAGGTGTGAGGGTGTGGGAGGGCTTTGCTGGTGATTTATTTCGAATTCAAGCCACACTTAAACAGCATGGCTACCACAGCATTCTGCAGCGATACACCATCCCATCTGGTTTGCGCTTAGTCCCACTATCATTTGTTTTTCAACAGGACAATGACCCAAAACACACCTCCAGGCTGTGTAAAGGTTTTTTGACCACAAAGAAGGAGAGTGATGGAGTGCTGCATCAGATGACCTGGCCTCCACAATCACCTGATTGGTTTGGGATGAGTTGGACTGCAGAGTGAAGGAAAAGCAGCCAACAAGTGCTCAGCATATGTGGGAACTCCTTCAAGACTGTTGGAAAAGCATTCCAGGTGAAGCTGGTTAAGATAAAATAGATTTGTTTAACATTTTTTGGTTATTACATGATTCCATATGTGTTATTTCATAGTTTTGATGTCTTTACTATTATTCTATAATGTAGAAAATAGTAAAAATAAAAACCCTTGCATGAGTAGGTTTGTTCAAACTTTCGACTGGTACCTTATGCTTCAGTAAGATTGGATTTTTTGCATTTATAGCAATGGTTTTCAACTGTACTGCAAGGATGGAATGTAAATCGCAGAAAATTAAAGTTGTGGTGGATGTTACAGAAAGGTATTTGGGTGTATGAAACTCAACGTTAGAAGAGTTACAGGGTGTGTTGAGTGGTGGTGACCTGTCCTTTCAGGCTGTTGGCCTGAGGTAGGCCTAGATAGATTTAAATAGTGGAGTAGGGTGGTGAGTGTAGGGTTAGATGGTAGGGTATTTGGTGATTTGTTTTTATTTTGTATTTAAAAGCAAAGTATAAGGGAGTTATACTCCAGTCTAGTATGTGACGGTAATGCAACACTTATTGGATGCCAACTGCCGTTAAACCTCGTCGAAGAAGAATAAGAAGTTTAGTATTTTCCGTGTCATATCAGCATGATGAATTTACCTCATGGTTCCATTAGAACTGTGAAAACGTTTTTATTTATCCATTTTGAACAACGATGTGAGTCTAGATAACCAGACGAGGTAAAATAATTAGTTCCATTACTCCGGTCGTTGTTTATGATTTCATTTCCAGCCCTTATTAGCAAAGTAATGACTTGCATTCAAGTGTAAATGTTCTCTTAAAACTGTCTAGCTACTAATTTATAGTTAGTTTGTTAGCTGACGTTAGCTAAACCCAAACTGAACTTAAACTGAGTAGTCTTTTTTGCAGACTTGCAAACAGAATTTGTATATTATATTTGAGAAAATAGTGTATTCTTTGTGCAGTACTGTTCAACTATCTAATACATAAATGTTGACACCTGAGACTGAAGACCTGCCAAATACAGTGTAATATAGCTAGCTAGCTAACATGTTCATTTCTTTAGAAGTAATTAAATGGCAGAAACTGTTCAGGAAAAGAGCCGTGCACTGAAGTTTGCAGAGCAACAGCTACTGCGTCATGGCTGGGAACAAGGTAACGATGTTAGATTTTCAGAAATGTATTTAGTAACAGTATAGTCAATTAATGATGGACAATATGTTAGCAAATGAACATATTAATATTACGGGCAGGAGTTTCTCAAATCAAAGTTTATTTGTCACGTGCACCGAATACAACAGATGTAGACCTTACAGTGAAATGCTTACTTACAGGCTCTAACCAACAGTGCAATTTCTAAGTTAAACAAAGGAATGAACAATAAGGTAAGTAAAGAAATAAAAATAACAGTAAAAAAGACGGTGAAAAATAACAGTAGCAAGGCTACTATATCAAGTGTAACGTTATAAATATGTCAGCTTGAATTTGCTTGTAAATTACATTAGTAGGCAGGGCAAACCCGTTTTGGTGATTTCTGGTATATCATCAAAATAAATCCATCACAGCACGTTTTTGGACTCATTCAGCAGTTTTTTTTTTACCAGATTTAAGTACAATACCATTGGAATTTAATGTTGAAAGTTAAATGTATATTCCTAAAACTTGTGTTAAATGATGCTGTCACTGCTTCCTTTTGACAAGACATTTGGATAAATATCCCAATGTCAAAACAGTTTAAACGTGTCCAAATCAATACCCAATATGCAGAAACATAAAATGTACTATCATACATGTGCAACAATTAGTAATCATATTACTTGTATTTTTTTATGCACCAAAAACTCTGTTTTGCCAGGTGGCAATAAATCACTGATATCGATTAGGGGGGAAATCGGGTCCGCGCTGTTGAAACTAAAAACACTGGAGATATTTTTACATCACTGGTTAGAGAACAACCTTGTCGAAGAAAGTGGGCTACATTGGGGTGATGCATTTTAAATTGAGGGTCGCCAAAACAGAAAAAGAAACCCAACACTTATTTGTCAGTCACTCATATTGAAAACCACATGGAATAATGTGTTCATCACTGGTTAGAGGACAATTTGTAGAAGACTGCTAGCTACATTTTGAAGTGTTGAACAGGAGTGTAGCGCTGTTTAAACTAACACAAAGGCCACACAGAATCTTAGAATAACCTGTATATGGTTGGTTAGATTAGAACTTGTAGAAGGCTGATACTTATATTTTGGAATGTCGGATGTTGATTTCCCGAAGCTGCAATCGCGAAAAAGGGACCAAACCACTTTCTGTTAACTTAAACAAATTACAATGTTTGGGTTATCACGACCCATAGGATATCAACAGTGACAACGGTTGGCTGATATTTAAGTGATAGTTTGATTGTCAAATCCATTGTTGTGTGGCCAGCAACTTTTATAGAGAGACTGCCCCAAATTTTTCATGCCATTTCATTAGGGCTGCATTCTGCGCATCCCAGCACGTGTAACAATCAGCGGTACAAAACCAAATATATTGATCTGTTTTAAGCAATCAATCTTATGTCATCATGGTGACTATATTCTTTTATACTAACATCACTAATCTGACGTAAAAGGACATGTAATTACACTAAATAAACTCAGCAAAAAAAGAAACGTCCCTTTTTCAGGACCCTGTCTTTCAAGATAATTCATAAAATTCCAAATAACTTCATAAACTTAATTGGAAAGGGTATAAACACTGTTTTCTATGCTTGTTCAATGAACCATAAACAATTAATGAACATGCACCTGTGGAACTGTTGTTAAGACACTAACAGCTTACAGACAGTAGGCAATTAAGGTCACAGTTATGAAATCTTAGGACACTAAAGAGGCCTTTCTACTGACTCTGAAAAACACCAAAAGAAAGATGCCCAGGGTCCCTGCTCAACGTGCCTTAGGCATGCTGCAAGGAAGCATGAGGACTGCAGATGTGGCCAGGGCAATAAATTGCAATGTCTGTACTATGAGACGCCTAAGACAGCACTACAGGGAGACAGGACGGACAGCTGATCGTCCTCGCAGTGGCAGACCACGTGTAGCAACACCTGCACAGGATCGGTACATCTGAACATCACACCTGCGTGACAGGTACAAGATGGCAACAACAACTGCCAGAGTTACACCAGAAACGCACAATCCCTCCATCAGTACTCAGACTGTCCGCAATAGGCTGAGAGAGGCTGGACTGAGGGCTTGTAGGCCTGTTGTAAGGCAGGTCCTCACCAGACATCACCGGCAACAACGTTACCTATGGGCACAAATCCACCGTCGCTGGACCAGTCAGGACTGGCAAAAATTGCTCTTCACTGATGAGTCATGGTTTTCTCTCTTCAGGAGTGATGGTCGGTTTATTGTTGAAGGAATGAGCGTTACACCGAGGCCTGCACTCTGGAGCGGGATCGATTTTGGAGGTGGAGGGTCCGTCATGGTCTGGGGCGGTGTGTCACAGGATCATTGGACTGAGCTTGTCGTCATTGCAGGCAATCTCAATGCTGTGCGTTACAGGGAAAGACATCCTCCTCCCTCATGTGGTACCCATCCTGACATGACCCTCCAGAATGACAATGCCACCAGCCATACTGCTCGTTCTGTGCGTGATTTCCTGCAAGACAGGATTGTCAGTGTTCTGCCATGGCCAGCGAAGAGCCCGGATCTCAATCCCATTGAGCACGTCTGGGACCTGTTGGATCAGAGGGTGAGGGCTATGGCCATTCCCCCCCAGAAATGTCCTGGAACTTGCAGGTGCCTTGGTGGAAGAGTGGGGTACATCTCACAATAAGAATTGGCAAATCTGGTGCAGTCCATGAGGAGGAGATTCACTGCAGTACTTAATGCAGCTGGTGGCCACACCAAGATACTGACTGTTACTTTTGATTTTGAGCCCCCCCTTTATTCAATTTCTGTGGAACTTGTTCAGTTTATGTCTCAGTTGTTGAATCTTGTTATGTTCATACAAATATTTATACATGTTAAGTTTGCTGAAAATAAACGCAGTTGACAGTGAGAGGACGTTTATTTTTTGGCTGAGTTTATTATGGGTTGAAAATGCAAGCTTGTAAGGTAGTAACAAAATGTCCACATTATGGAAATTAGCGCAATATTCAATATGGCAAAATAATGTCAATTTAAGATGATCGTCTATGTTGCCCACCTACAATCTATTGCAACAATGACATCTATTTCTCACTAATTTAATGATTTAGATTGTAAGAAAATGCTCTCAAACACAATTTAACCAGGCGTTCTAGACTAGAGCCTCCTTTGTCTGTGCAGTAGCATGAATGTTTGATGTCCCTACTAGTAGTAGTTGCCAGTTGTATCTAGTTCTGTGTTATGAATGGTAACTAGATCTAATGTTCTTAGTCTACCTCTAATAGAAGACCCCTCACTGTTCACAGGTAAAGGTCTTGGTCGGCAGGAGAATGGTATATCTGAGGCTGTCAAAGTCAATGTGGGGTGGGACATTGTCAAGGTGGGCAGTTCACCTTCCGTTGGTGGGACCATGTCTTCAACAAAGCATCTTCTAGCATGGAAGTCTGGCGAGGTAAGTCTTCAGAAGGGGTGTGTGAAATTAAATATTATTTTATCACTAGGCGTAGGGGGGAGGAAGAATCACTCAGAGGATACCCGTGAGAATGTGGCTGAAGAGAATGCTGATTCTGCTGTGGTCTCCGGAAGTACCAACATGGAAATAAAGGTGGAAAATAAGTAAAGTTCAAAGGAGAACACTGGGGAGGTGGCGGTGGTTCCGGTAGAGGAAGAACTAACGTCTGTGGAAGATAATACAGCAGACAACGCTCAGCCAACCAAGAGGAAATGTTCAAAACAGAGGAAGGTGTTGGAAGAGGGCGAGAGCTGTCATCTACATGGAGAGGTGTGAAACTGCTGTCATTTCTATCGAGAGTGAAGCCGGAGGAGGCGGTGAAGAGACTTCGGAGGGAGAAGGTGCCACTCAGCAACAGACTGACTCAGACACTACTACCAAGAAGAAGTCCTCCAAGAACAGAGGTTTCTCCAGTGGCTGAGGAGATGGAACACTGATAGAGAAACCAACCAATCGGAAACTGTGGAAGACTCCCCTCCAAAAAAGAAACGGGATGGAGCACTAGAGGAAGTGAGAACGGTGGAGGAGGAACCTAAAATAAAAGGTAAAAATAAAAAATGCAAAGAGGACAAGCAAACAGTAGAGGACAGGTTGCACGATGTATCGGACTCCATACCTCTAAAAAAAAAATAGAAAGAAGAAAGCTAATCAACAGGAACCAGATTGATGAGGACTAGTTGGAGAGGAGAGGAAACAGGTCAGGGATTTGGATCAGCGATCTAATACGTCTCAGACACATGAAACCATCTAATGAAATTAAGTATATTTTTAATTAACGCTCAATGGCCATTATTGCAACACCATGCAAAAAGAATGTTTTGTTTCTTGTCAACATATTTATTTGTATAGAAAGATTGAACCAGACTGTATAAGAACATATATATTTCAGCGTCAACTGGTGTTTTTATACTTGTCTGGTGGTCTTGTGTTGTTAATGTGATATCAACATCAGATATGAGGTTGCTACATATGAGCACAGTAATGCATTTTCTTTACTCAATTAACTTTCCTTACTACTCTCTGTGATGAGGTACATTTACATGAAGTGCCAATTAAAGCTGCTGATTTAGAAGTATTGCATAGTTTATAAAACAGCGCTAAACATTTTTTTTACAGAACCTATGAAAGCCCTACACAATTGTCTTATTAGATTTTTTTTATACACTGCTGTACAATACAATAGATCTTTGGCTGTGTGAACGTGGCTCAATTTACCCTGACCATATTAATGCTTTACTCTCACAGATCCATCGGTTTCTCTGGCCACATGATGCAGCATTCCAATTAGCCAAAGGTGCATTGTTTGGGTTAGTTAAAGCACAATCGCGACCCCACACAGGTTGAATCTTCCAAAACCTGTGAAAAGAAATCATACAATGAATGAAAAAACATAACCGAAAAAATTATGATTTAGGGCTGGATTCAATCCGTATCGCGGAAGAGCCACGTTAAGATTTAAAGGTAATGGTTTCCGATTGGGCCGGCATGCAGCATTTACCGTGAATGCAGTCTGCGAACTGTGGAACATTGATTTAAAATTTTGCGGATCTTCCTCGATACCGATTGAATCCAGCCCTTAGTGAAGAATTGTTGTAGGCAACATGCTTCTTTTCAATGTCCTTACCCATCTGTCAGATTCTGATTACGTCCATCAACCCAAAGCCATTGACCGTCTTCTGCTATGTCAGTCAGGCCGATCCAGTACCCATGATCTTCATCATAGTAGGCTTGAGTGTTGTTGAGAATGAATTCCTGAATGAGAAATTAAGGAAACCACAAGTAGATAAAAATAAATAAATTGGATACATTTAACAGTAATCTACAGTTTTGTGAGGCAGCGTGATTGTCTAAACGTTATGGATAAATGCATCTTATCGGGTCCAAATGAAAGAGAATACAGTATGAAAGTACTTCCTGTTGTCAGTCCCCTACTTTTTTTGAATGTGCTTCAAGCTTATATAATCAAATTCATGAAAAGGTGGTCAAACACTGAGTGTACACAACATTAGGAACATGTTCTCTTTCCATGACAGACTGACCAGGTGAAAGCTATGATCCCTTATTGATGTCACGTGTTAAATCCACTTTAATCATTGTAGATGAAGGTGAGGAGACAGGTTAAAGAAGGATTTTAAGCCTAGAGACATTTGAGACATGGACCGTGTGTGCCATTCAGAGGATGAATGGGCAAGCAATTTTTTTTAAGTGCCTTTGAACTGGGTATGGTAGTAGGTGCCAGGTGCACCGGTTTGAGTCTGGCTGTTTTTTTTAATACTCAACAGTTTCCTGTATGTATCAAGAATAGTCCACCACCCAAAGGACATCCAGCCAACTTGACACAACTGTGGGAAACATTGTCCACATGGGGCCAGCATCCCTGTTGAACGCTTTTGAACACCTTGTAGAGTCCACGCCCTGACAAATTGAGGCTGTTCTGAGGGCAAAATGGGGTGCAACTTAAAATGGGGTGCAACTGTTTTGTACACTCAATACCCGATTCCTTTTATCAAAATATGTTATCCTCAAGAAGTAAGACACATTGCCAAAAGTTTGAAAAGTCTTATTTGAAGCCCATTCTTAGCCTACAAAACGAGACAACAGGAAGTACCACTTTCATACCGTATAACAAGGAGCACAGTTGTAGCAGTGTTAATGAACTTCATGTTATGAGGGTGTTTCCATGAACATACAGTAGCTATATATCACATTTTAATATGGTTCCTATTTCACTTTTTGTACATGTATTGCTTGAGTAACCCTTTAAAGGCTGTGTGATTCTCCCTTAAAGCATTTACCTTTAGCAGTGTCCTACCTGTTCCTCTTGACTGCCTATGTCAACCAAATCGGCATTGTTGTTTTTGCAGTGCTGTCTGCTTCCTTGCCAGGTCCTCCAAAGGTGACCGAAGGGGACTTTAATGTGCAGAAACAGGTAACAACTGGATTGGAATAGCACCCAGCCAACTTGACAAGGTTTGCACTCTCTATCTGTGCAACATGAAACATGCAAATTAATATAATAATATATACCATTTAGCAGATGCTTTTGTCCAAAGCGACTTAGTCATGTGTGCATACATTTGTTCTATGAGTGGTCCTGGGAATCAAACCTACTATCCTGGCATTGCAAGTGCCATGCTCTATCAACTGGGCAACAGAGGACCACTACGACCAGCTACATAGTGTTTTTGATATTTAAAGTAACAAAGTATCACTGTGACATATATTCTAGACCATCAGCATATGAAACAATTCAAGTGAATGAGGAAATATTAACAAGTATGGAAACTTTACCTTTGGTGTTGGCATCTTCATGTGGGCAGTAGTTATCAACTGGGAAATTCTTTAACTGAAATATGACCCCAAGAGTCCAATTGAGCCCATCCCTGTCTCTTGACAAGTTCATCCTCTCTGCCTTCAATTGCTGGTTTTCAGTAGACACATTGATGTAATCGCTCTGCAAAATGTGATTGGCTACCCTCAGCTTGCAGTAGAGATTCATTAGGTCCTGATTGGCTGCCAGAAGGGATATATGCTCATCCGTTAGCTGCTCCAGTTCCCTCACCAAATTTGTGTTGTTCTCTGAGAGGGCAGTGCTGACTGTGGAGAGAGAAGGACATGCTTACTCAACCTGCACCTCTCAAAATTCCATATTATTGTGTCTTTATGATCCACATACTCACAGTAGACACAGAGAGGTGAAATGGCTGACACCAACAGGACACAAAGAACCCCCAAACACACTGCCACTCCTCGAAAGGGTTGAGAGTGGGGAGCAGGGCCCTCCACTAGGAATGGCAAAGATAGGAGTGCATTATAGCTACATTTTAATATGCTTCATTAGTGAATCTGACAGTATGCTATTATTCGGAAGGAGTCAAATAATTGAACAATAAATGGTGGCTATTGAGCTCTTATTTAACACACATTCTGTGGCAGGACCAGGTTGACTGGGTGCACTCCCCCTTGCCTTTACTTGAACATATTGCGTATGTTCTTCCTTTTCTTCTTCTTTTCATGAGAGAGGGAGATTATTCATTCGTTTTTACACAGAGAGGTACTTGATTGAACCTTCATTTACAATTAATTTGCCATCAATGTTCTCCAACACAGAATTGGTAAAACATTAAAATAATCTGGAATAAATAGCTGCCATAACTGGCTCGCTTGCTTTAAGCCTCCATCAATTTGAACATTTAAAAACATGGTGATTTAAGTAAAAACCTTTTAGTGCTTGTTCTGGCAGTGAGAATTACCTGAATTGGTAGAAATGCACTAAAAGAGAGTAAGATAGATGAAGAGAGAAAGAAATGCTAAGACTCACCTTTTGGTGAAGACATTTTTTAATTTTTTAAAACCACTGTAGAATAATGCAGCTCTTCTGGCATCCTTCAGATACAAATAAAACCATAACCAATGGTGTCTGAAATACATGTGCGACTACTGTTAAAAAGCATTCCTTACTCCAGGACTTTTCAACAGGTGACTATCAGGAAAATAAAGAAAAATTGTTCTCTGTCTGCATTCATCTGCATTGATTTATTTAAAGCAAACAGGCTTATGTTTCATCATTGGACGCCTTCATAAGCGCCTTTTTATTTTTCAGTTTATTTAAAGGTAGTTATTTACCTGTTGAAGTGTCCTGGGGTGAGGAAGGCTTTTTGGGATTTTCAAGTCCCTCAGTCGAGCACCTGATTCCCTTTTTTGTTCAAGCTGGTCTGAAGCGTGTTGGGGTATGCTTTGTTTCTACAAGTGTGACTACTGTTGTTATCCCCAATAGGATCTGTATAAGTACTTCTGGGTTGACTCTGGTATGTATTAATTACTCACAGATAATCTCCACCCAGCCGGCTCTCTCTCTCTGTTGCAATTGAGCCTGGGGATGAGGTTACTTCACAGGCAGACATTTCACTGTACAGATTCACACATCTTACTCAAAAGGGGAAGGTATGTTTACGTGTCATGATGGTAACATTGCTGTGTGGTAGTCCATATGGAAAGCTCTATAGCTGTGGGAAACAGAAATACAATTGTCTTTCATTCCTCTCTTGTTTTAGGGTGATCATATCTCTGAAGACTTGCCATACCCTCCTTATACCCTCCAGTCACTGATTGATTCTTAAAAAGTAAGTAGACCGAGCCACATTGACTGGTTACAAGGAAATGCCTTGACTTGCTAAGATGTCAGAAAATGTAGTAATCATTTTCAATTTGTCTGTAATAGATATTAAGTAATTCCCCATATGAATGCAATAGATCTTCAGTACACTATTGAGCCAACCCTAGGAGGTTGAATGGAAGCGAGGTTGCTACTGTACAATATGGATGTGGGGCTGCTGCAATGTTGAATACTGTCACCAGAGGGTAGTACTGAGGTCAACATGGATCTGAGAAAATAGCTACACAATTTGTTTATTAAAAATAAACATGGACACTACAATGCTCATATCTAGCAACCTTTTATCTGATGTAGCATTGTTTAAAACATCCATGTTGAGAATATTAACAATACAGGACCACCGTACAAGAAGCGGTATATAAACACCAGTTGATGCACAAAATTATTTCTAATATCCATTCCACTATAAAGTACATTGTTGAAAGTCTATTGTTGACAGGAAACAAAACATTTTTTCATGGTTCAAATATACTGTGTTTCATATGATGGTTTCATGTGTCTATGCGATGAACTGAACATTGGAGCTCTGACCACAAGCTCCTAAATGCCTGACCTCTTTGCCTCTCCAACAATCTTGGGCAACCTGCAAGTCCTTTGCAATTATTTAATTAAATATGTACACAATGGTTTTAGTTTATCTGATAAAGATTGAGACTATTTTGTGTAAAAAATTAACTCATCTTATCAAATTAATCGTAATGGATAATTGATGGACTGTATAAAGGATTGGACCCCATCTTCTGCTCAATGAGCTTTCCTTACTACTCTTTGTGATGTGACACATTTGCATGATGCTTAAAGAGGCATCAATTTTGGACTTATAAATTAATGATATGTACCCATTGATTCTTAAAGAATATAACAAATGCCTCATGAGCTTTGTTCAACTGTGATTCTCCATTAGAACCCAAAATATAAGCTTGTTTTCCTCCAATGTTTGTAATCAAAGTAAATGTAAACAAACATTATATAGCCTCATAACATGGTTAAAACTAGTGAATTCGAATTGACCCCAACAGACAGATGCAGGGGTCCTTAAATTAGAAGAATAAAACAGAATTCAATTCTCAAGTGGAAATGCAATAATATATGAGTTCAGTATGTGAGAATACCACTTAAGAGAGTGTCCCTGCAATTTAATCTGACCATATTAATGCTCTACTCTCACAGATCCAACGGTTCTGCATACTACATGATTCAGCATTCCAATTATCCAAAGGTGCATTATTTGGGACAGTTAACGCGCAATTACCCGCAGTTTGTCTCTTCCAAAACCTGTGAAAAGAGAACACCACCATGAATGAAAAGAAATGACTGAGTAAAATAATGATTTAACAATGCTTCTTTGTTGTATGTACATTGAATGAAACGTCCTTACCCATCAGTCTGTTGACTTCCATTAACCCAGAGCCATAGGCCGACATTAGCTTTGTCAGTCAAACCGATCCAGTACCCATGATGCTTATCAAAGTAGAATTGAGTGTGGTTATGAATGAATTCCTGAATGTGAAATGAATGAAACCACAAGTAGTTAAACGTTTTTATATAGTAATTCACAGTTTCAGAAGAGACTGTCTAAACATTATTAATAAATGTATCTAATCAGGTCCAAATGAGCGAGAATGACAAACGGCACAACAGGTAGCAGCAGTGCTTTTGTTTTTCAGTAACAACTGATTTACCTTGAGCTCATATCTATATATCACACATTATAATATAGTTCCATTTCACTTTTTGGAGATCCACTTTAAAAGAATCTGTCCCTCAAAACTCTAGTCTGTAGCATTGTCCCACCTGTTCCTTTTGACTACCTATGACAACCAAATCAGCATTATTTTGACTGCAATTCTCTCTGCTTTGTTCCCAGGTCTTCCACAGATTGGTAGGGTACAAAATCTGGTAACAACTAGATTGGAACAACGTCCACCCACTTCGACAAGGGGTACACTTTCTCTCTGCAACAATGAAGAATTACAGGTAATAATAATTATTATTTACTATATACGTATTATCAATATTACAGAGTAAGATAGAAAGTGTAAAGTTTGTATTTAGTTTACACTAAGGGTGTCAAACTCATTCCATGGAGGGCCAAGTGTCTGCAGGTTTTAGTTTTGTCCTTCAATTAAGACCTAGAAAACCAGGTGAGGGGAGTTCCTTACTAATTAGTTACCTTAAGTCATCAATCAAGTACAAGGGTGGAGCGAAATTTGCAGACACTTGGCCCTCCGTGAAATGAGTTTGACACGTGGTGTACACTATGTTGAAAATAAGGCCAACATGAAGGGGGCTTACCTCCTACGTCATCTTTTGGTGAACAATATTCATTGACAGGAAAATCCTCAAACTGATATATGACCCTAAGATTCCAGTTCAGTCTATCCCTCGCTCTTGACAATGCTTCTTTCTCAGCCGCTAAACGTTGGTTTGCAGTGCTTACATTGCTATAATCACTCTGCAAAATGTGATTGGCTGTACTCAGATTGTTGTTGAGGTTCGTAAGGTCCTGATTGGCCGCCAGTAGGAATGCACGCGCATCTGTTAGTTGCTCCAGTTCTCTCACCAACTTTGTGGTGTGCTCTGACAGGGCAGTGCTGACTATGGAGAGAGAAGGACATGTTTACTCTATGATGTCATCCTGCACTACTCCACAATCCATATTATGTTATGATCCACATACTCACAGTAGACAGAGAGGCCTATAATGGCTGAAACCAAGAGGACACAAAGAACACCCAAACACACTGCCACTCCTCGAAAGGGTTGAGAGTGGAGAGCAGGCCTCTCATCCACTAGGAATAGTAAAGATAAGATTCATGTTATTATAGCCATATTGTTAGCATAAGTGTATACATTTAATGGTAAGCGTTATTCCATAATTTGATGAAATCTAATAATTGAACAATAAATGGTGGATAATTTGAGGAAATGTGTCTACATTTTGCTATTTACTATTTCTTATTTTATTCAAGCGAGTAAGGTCCTCGCATAGGCAGTGAGGTAGTTCCTCTATGCCAAATTGCCGTTCAGACGGTGTTAAAACGAAACATTTTAATTGTGGGAGGCAACCCGGATATCTAGAGAGACTAATTGCACAATAACGCAGATCGTCCGCTGTTCGGTATCTCTCAAATGTACCTGCTTTGGCAGGATTCCGTTGAGTGACTGCACTTCCTTTAACCTTTACTTCAGAATATACTGTTTCTTCCTCTTTTTTTCTCTGTGGGGAAGAGAAAGGGGAACACATACATATTCAAAAATATTAACTCATTTGCAAACCCATTGTTCCCAAATTTTTCCCAGACATGCCACTATGCAAACATTATGCCATTAGTAAACCTAACATGTAATCCGTATAGCTTTTTTTTTTATAAAGATTTAAAAGTATGTAAAAAAATGTGTTTTATTCTCTAGCAATTGTGAACATACAGGGCTCTGCCTAAAATACAATTAACAGACATTTACCCCTATCCCTCAGCCCCTATACCTCAGTCCACTTACCCACACACCTAAACCCGAATAACCCACAACCCAGCCCTGTTACCCCCATACCCTAATCATAGCACCCACATGCCAATACCCTAATATTGAAACAATCAAGTACTGATACACCCATATACTACCCTTAAATGTCCTATTTGTTACTCATAGACCGCAGTTTCTTTGCCAAAACTCCTCGTCCCTGTTGCTTTCCTATTCTTCAAAGTAGCCACCCTTTGCCTTGACAGTTTTGCACACTCTTGGCATTCTCTCAACCAGCTTCATGAGGTAGTCACCTGGGTCCGGATTCACAAAATCTTCTTAAGATTTTCTTTCTTAAGACTTAAGAAAGTTAAGCAAAGTTACTATTCCTCAAAAAGGTTATTGGAAATGTTCTTGTGCTATTTCTTATGTTTCTCCTTAAGCAAAAAGTTTACAAGAAATTTGATTCTTGAAAATGTAGTTATTGGATTTGTTCTTAATTCCAAGATAGCTAAACCCTTGTCTTATACTCTGGGCAGTGAGAGAATAAGCTTGTTTAATCATGTTTAATCCCCTAAAACTTCATATGAAAGTTTCAGTATAGATTATTTTATACCAAAGTACATATTTTAGAACAGTAATCTCAGTAGGAAATATGCTAACATGATTGCCATTGCTAGCTAGAAAGCTAGCTAAATTGGTTGCGTAGCAACAGACAGCAGAACAAACATAAGAAGATTCATAAGAAGATATTTGAGGAGTTCGTAAGAAAATCATTAAAGAGGAATGGAAACACTATGATGAAGAAGCTAACTGTAATCGTAAATCGCCATATTGGCATTGTTGCGTCACTGACAGGAGAGAGCATTTTGGAATTGGTAGCGATACAGCACTAAATCCCAGCGGATGGTGGCTGTATTACATGCAGTCAGAGGTTCCTGTCTGTCTGGATGGCGATGTATTTATTGGACGTGTTACTAATCCTTATGAAGGACTTCCTGGCAGAAGAGGTTACTCGACCAGTCAGCAGCCAGTATGCCAGTTAAATAATTGGTGAAATTTTGCTTGATTATAAATTGTTTAAGGTTAATATCAGTAGTGGGTAGGTGTTCAATATAAGTATTTTATAACAATGTTTATCATCAGCGCTGTTTGGAGCGTTGGTAACACATTTACCTTTAGATTAGACGACAGGAGTTCGAATCGCAGACAGCATCATGATTCATGAAATCTCATTCTAACCAATAATGGGGTGTGCTCATTGTGAATACATTGTGATTTAGTTTCAGTATCCGACTAACTTTTCTTATGATTTTGTTTGCAGAGCATACAGGCTGGCAGCTTATCTCCAGTTCACCCTATCGGCACAAGGGAGAATTGGACGAGGTGTATAGCGTCTCATCCCTGCGTGTGCCGTTTCTTCCATAACACCATGCCCAAACTGGACACGCACATGCACAAATAGATTGTGTCCCTACACACCAAACGCGATCAAGACACGCAGGTTGAAATATCAAAACAAACTCTGAACCAATTATGTTAATTTGGGGGCAGGTCGAAAAGCATTAAACATTTATGGCAATTTAGCTAGCTAGCTTGCAGTTGCTAGCTAATTTGTCTTATTTAGCTAGCTTGCTGTTGCTAGCTAATTTGTCCTGGGATATAAATGTTGAGTTGTTATTTTACCTGAAATGCACAAGGTCCTCTACTCCGACAATTAATCCACACATAAAATGGTCAACCGAATAGTTTCTAGTCATCTCTCCTCCTTCCAGGCTTTTTATTCTTTGGACTTTATATGGCGATTGGCATCTAACTTTCATAATAAGGTGTATTACTGTAAGTATATCTTTCGTCCCTCTCCTCGCCCCTACCTGGGCTCGAAACAGGGACCCTCTGCACACATCAACAACTGACACCCAGAAGCAACATTACCCATTGCTCCACAAAATCCGCGGCCCTTGCAGAGCAAGGGGAACAACTACTTCAAGGTCTCAGAGCGAGTGACGTCACCGATTCAAACGCTGTTAGCGCGCACCCCGCTAGCTAACTAGCCATTTCACACCGGTTACACTCACCCCCCTTTTGACCTCCACCTTTTCCGCAGCAACCAGTGATCCGGGTCACGGCACCAATGTAACAGTATATCTTCCGTCCCTCTCCTCGCCCCTACCTGGGCTCGAACGAGGGACCCTCTGCACACATCAACAACTGACACCCACGAAGCAACATTACCCATCGCTCCACAAAAGCCGCGGCCCTTGCAGAGCAAGGGGAACAACTACTTCAAGGTCTCAGAGCGAGTGACGTCACCGATTGAAACGCTGTTAGCGCGCACCCCGCTAGCTAACTAGCCATTTCACACCGGTTACATTACCACGACCGACCGACCTCTGTTCATCTTTCAATCACCCACGTGGGTATAACCAATGAGGAGATGGCACGTGCATATATGCTTCTATAAACCAATGAGGAGATGGGAGAGGCAGGACTTGCACCACGTTCAGTGTCACAAATAGAACTGACTTCTATTTTAGAGCAGTGTGGGTGCAACAAGAGCTGTGTGGTCAGCATGTAAGACACGCATAGCCAGAAGCAAAGGCATAGTAAATCTAGCCTAGCCTAAGACATAGACCAAATGCCTGGGTCTTATGTAAAAATAGTATTAGTTAGCTTGTCCGCTATAACAACAGGTTCAAGTGTAACCAGATAAACTTGCTTTGAAGATAAAACTACTTTCAGTGCGCACTAATCCAGTGTCCCTGTCGCTATAGTAGTGACTTCAACTAGCTTTGGCTGCCATCTATTGCAAAGGAATGATACCTACCCTGGGCAACTAGTTGGCAGAGTCAAAGTAGACTTTAATAATATATGCCATTTAGCAGACACCTTTATCCAAAGTGAACTAGGTACATGGTAGTGGAAACAGATCATAGAAACAGGATTACAATTTTGATATCATGGATGGTCAGTCCTCAGCATTTAAAGCGCTGTCTTTGAATTTGAGAGGGGTTACATTTCTCCAGCCCCGTCCATCAGCTTTTTACCGAAAGAGGAGCAGGGAGTCACTTTGTTATTGTTTCTACTTCTGATTGCCACTTTAAGAAGTTAAGATGCTGATTAAATACACACCAAAATAATGTGTTACAGATACTATAAAAAATATCCCTGCACTCAGACAGTTAGTGAACACACAGCATCCAGCACAGCAAACAATCAATCCAATGTATTTTACAAAAGCCATATTACATCAAAATAATAACCACAGTGGTTATAGAGGGTGCAACAGTTCAACACCTCAGAAGCAAATGTCAGTTGGCTTTTCATAGCTGAGCATTCATAGGTTGAGAGAGAATAATAAATAAAAAATATGTTTTTATGTTAATTGCACATGTTTAGTATTAGTGGATTGAATATATCTCTTTGCTTAGATTTACTTCCTAAAGTGTTTCCATTCCCCTTTAAATGTTAAAATATTGTTGAGTAATGGCACTTACAAACTATTTTATGAACTTCTTATTTTTTTTCTTAAGAACCTTCATAAGTTTTTGCGTAATAAGTGTTTTGTGAATCTGGGCCCTGGAATACATTTCAATTAACAGGTGTGCCTTGTTAAAAATACATTTGTGGAATTTCTTTCCTATCAGTTGTGTTGTGACAAGGTAGGGGTGGTATACAGAAGATAGCCCAATTTGGTAAAAGACCAAGTCCATATTATGGCAAGAACAGCTCAAATAAGCAAAGAGAAGCGACAGCCCATCAAGACCCAGAGTTACCTCAGCTGCAGAGAATAAGTTCATTAGAGTTACCAGCCTCAGAAATCGGCATTTAACTGCACCTCAGATTGCAGCCCAAATAAATGCTTCACAGAGTTCAAGTAACAGACACATCTCAACATCAACTGTTCAGAGGAGACTGCGTGAATCAGGCCTTCATGGTCGAATTGCTGCAAAGAAACCACTACTAAAGGACACCAATAAGAAGAAGAGACTTGCTTGGGCCAAGAAACCGGAGCAATGGACATTAGACCGGTGGAAATCTGTCCTTTGGTCTGATGAGTCAAAAATTTACTTTTTTGGTTCCAACCACCGTGTCTTTGTGAGAGACAGCATAGGTGAACAGATCTCCGCATGATCACCGCATGTGTGGTTCCCACCGTGAAGCATGGAGGAGGAGGTGTGATGGTGCTTTGCTGGTGACACTGTATGTGATTTATTTAGAATTCAAGGCACAGGTAACCAGCATGGCTACCACAGCATTCTGCAGCGATACGCCATCCCATCTGGTTTGCACTTAGTGGGACAATCATTTATTTTTCAACAGGACAATGACCCAAAACACACCTCCAGGCTGTGTAAGGACTATTTGATCAAGGAGAGTAAAGGAGTGCTGCATCAGATGACCTGGCCTCCACAATCACCCGACCTCAACCCAATTGAGATGGTTTGGGGACCTCAGAGTGAAGGAAAAGCAGCCAACAAGTGCTCAGCATATGTGGGAACTCCTTCAAGACTGTTGGAAAAGCATTCCTCATGAAGCTGGTTAAGAGAATGCCAAGAATGTGCAAAGCTGTCATTAAGGCAAAGGGTGGCTAGAATATTAAATATTAAATATATTTGGATTTGTTTAACACTTTTTTGGTTACTACATGATTCCATATGTGTTATTTCATAGTTTTGATGTCTTCACTATTATGCTGCAATGTAGAAAATAGTAATAGTACTGTATTTAATAAATTAGAGACATTGTATTAATTAATATACCTCAAGCATCATGGATTCAATGTATTGAAAATTAAGGCACATACGCTACATGACCAAAAGTGTGTGGACACATCTCATTCCAAACTCATGGGCATTAATATGGAGTTGCTCGGCCCCTTTGCTGTTATAACAGCCTCCACTCTTCTGGGAAGGCTTTCAACTAGAAGTTGGAACATTGCTGCGGGGACTTGCTTCCATTCAGCCACAAGAGCATTAGTGAGGTTGGGCACTGATGTTGGGCGATTAGGCCTGGCTCTCAGTCGGCGTCCCAATTCATCCCAAAGGTGTTCGATGGGTTGAGGTCAGGGCTCTGTGCAGGCCAGTCAAGTTCTTCCACACTGATCTCGACAAACCATTTCTGTATGGACCTCACTTTGGGCATGGGGGCATTGTCATGCTAAAACAGGAAAGGGCCTTCCTTAAAAGGTTGCCACAAAGTTGGAAGCACAGAATCGTATAAAATGTCATTGTATGCTACAGTGTTAAGATTTCCCTTCACTGGAACAAAGGGGCTTAATCTGAACCATGAAAAACGTCCCCAGACCATTATTCCTCCTCCACCAAACTTTACAGTTGGCACTATGCATTGGGGCAGGTAGCGTTCTCCTGGCATCCGCCAAACCCAGAATCGTCCATCGAACTGCCAGATGGTGAAGCGTGATTCATCATTCCAGAGAACGCATTTCCACTGCTCAAGAGTCCTATAGAAGCGAGCTTTACACCAATCCAGCCTACGCTTGGCATTGCACATGGTGATCTTAGGCTTGTGCGCGCTGCTCGACCATGGAAACCCATTTCATGAAGCTCCCGACGAACAGTTCTTGTGCTGACGTTGCTTCCAGAGGCAATTTGGAACTCGGTAGTGAGTGTTGCAACCTAGGACAAGCGATATTTACGCGGTATGCACTTCATCACTAGGCGGTTCCATTCTGTGAGCTTGTGTGGCCTACCACTTTGTGGCTGAGCTGTTGATGCTCCTCATTGTTTCCACTTCACAATAACAGGACTTAATTGACCGGGTCAGCTCTAGCAGGGCAGAAATTTGACAAACTGACTTGTTGGTAAGGTGACATCCTATGACGGTGCCACGTTGAAAGTCACTGAGCTCCTCAGTAAGGCCATTCTACTGCCAATGTTTGTTTATGGAGATGCATAACTGTGTGCTCAATTTGATACACCTGTCAGCAACGGGTGTGGCTGGAATAGCCGAATCCACTAATTTGAAAGAGTGTCCACATACTTTGGTAAATATTGTGTATGTAAACTAGACCCTTTAAACATTATATTTACAGGGAAAATATATTTTTATTTCAACAACGTATTTGTTTTTAAAGCTGTTGAGTACAGACTTCTGGTGCCAAGTTTGTCTGTAAAAGTACATCTTGGAGAAATATGCTTGTGGTCTTGTGACCATTTTTGAGAAATCAAATGAAACTTCTATCAGTGATATGATACTGTATAATATATAAAACATTGATTATAAATAACTTCTCCAGAGCCTGTAAAGTACAAAAATATATTCTTGCTATTGTGACCCATGAGATTAAATGGGTTAAGAATGTAATTTGTTAATGATTAACTGTAAAGATACTTATTAAAACATGGCAGATGGCAGAGTAGATTTGCCATCACAAAGACAAATAAAACGTGAACATGATTCAGCATACTGTAGCTGCCATATCTGTCTCAGTTGCTTTAAGGACCCTTCAACTGGAATATTCACAAACGACTGTGATTGTTATAGTCTTCAGTCTGGAAGGGACATTTTTGTAAACTAATAGAAATTAACTAAAAGTGAGTGACATTGATGAAGATATGAGAAAGAAAGGCCAAGACTCACCTTTCAGCAAGGAAACGATGGGATTCTTCAAAACCAATGTAGAATAATGCAGCTCTTCTGCCATCCTTTAGTCGTCAACAGTGTGTTTCTTAGAGATACAAGTACAGAAAAACCTTACCCAGTGTTGATCTATATGAGTAGTGATGGCTCCAATTAGGACCTGTATTAGTACTTCTGCATTGACTCTGCTTTGCATTACTCATGTCGGACAACAATTTTACTGTTTCATCTGACTGAGAAGAGGAAGCCATGTTGACGTGCTATTGTCGTACAACTGTACTCAATATGGAAAACTGTATGGTAAGCCATAGGCCTACAACTGTGAATGGAAAACATAAATGGTTTTGTACATAGTGTATCTCATTCTCTGCTCACTTGTTTTAGTATGAGGACACCTCTGAAGACATGAAATACCCTCCTGTCAGTGGTTGCTTGAGAAGTTTTTTGAGAAGTTGGCCAATCCACATTGTGTTTGACAAGTTAATGAATACCCTGACTTGCTAAGACTTCAGAACATGTAGTAAAGTGTTTCTCATTTGTCTGTAATTAATTTCCCATATGTCTGCAATAGATCTTCAGTACACTATTGAGCCAGAAGAGTTGGGTTAAATGCGGAAGACACATTTCAGTTGAAGGCATTCAGTTGTACAACTGACTAGGTAGCCCCCTTTCCCAACCATAGGAACAAGGTTGAATAGAAGTGGATTTGTTTTTGTATGGATGTTGCAATGTTGAAATACTGTCACCAGAGGGTAGTAGTGAGGTCAACATGGATCTGAGAAGTAGATACATCACTTTTTAAATAAAAAAAAATATCCTATTAGATTGATTTAGCCTTTTCATTTCTAAACATGTGTGACAATCAGAGTTGTCTTAGTACAAATACAAATGTTTCCTCTAGGCTTCCTGTCAAGTCTCTTCATTTACAGGGCTGTATTAGAGTATTGTATTCATGCTATGGCATTTAGCCTTACACATTTCATTCAGTAGTCTAACAATTACACACAATATGTTTTTTTATCAGAAAAAAAACTGGTGTAAAGAAATACCTGATTTCATAAAAAACAACTGAATATGTACTTGTAGAGCGATAACAGAAATCATTCAATCAAAATGTGAATTTCTCCCATTGAATACGAAGAAGACGTTCCAGCAGTGCTAGAGTTAACCCCTAAATGACATCACTGCTCACTCCCACCCTCCTCTCTTCCCTCCTCTCCATCCCTCCTCCCCTTTCTTCCCTTCCCCCTGCATTAATTCCAGTATGAAAGGAGAGTATCTCACCAGCAGTCACACTGCAGGAGGCAAGCAGCCTCAGAGCACATTCTGACCCTCACACACAGGCTTGGAGAGAGAGAGAGACCGAATCAGTACCTCACACACATTGACAGAAACTGCTTGCTCCAGAGTGAGGCCCTCTTTACTTTAAAAAAAATAATTACTCAACCAGCATTACTATCTGTCCTCTCTCTCTGACATGGAGCTCCACCGCCTCCGACACCACCACAGCCACCGGACCGACGACAAGCTCCAGATGCTGAACCTCAACCAACGCCTGGAGACCTACCTGGGCCGAGTGAGGCTGCTGGAGGAGGAGAACAAGCTACTATGCCAGGAGATCCAGGCCCTGAGGGGCAGCGGCCAGGGGGGGCGGATGGGCCTGGAGGACAAGCTGAGCCTGGCCAGGCAAGAGGTAGAGGAAGCCTGGAGGGAGAAGGATCGGGTGGAGCTGGAGCTAGGGAGCCTGGGTGAAGAGCTCCAAGCCCTGGGGCTGCAGAGACAGTGGGAGGCGGACGCCCATGGGGAGGTGAAGAAGAAGCTGGCAGACAGCAGGAAGCAGATGGAGGAGGAGAGGAGGGCTCAGATCTGGTTACGAGAGAAGGTGAGCCAGCTAGAGAAACAAATCCAGTTCCAGATAAAAACCCACCAGGAAGATGTTGCCGGCTTCCAGGCTACACTAATCCATGTCAGACCTGCACTGCCTCCCCCTCCACCCCAAACGGGCACCCAGCTGCCCAGCCTCCAGGAGCTGGGTGAGGAGTACTCCCAGATGGCTGTCAAGGCGTGGCATGAGGCGGCCATGGTCTTTCAGGGCCAGGTGGACAGCCTGGACGAGTCTCTAAACCAGGCCAGAACCCGGTTGGCCCAGGTGGACCAGGAGAAGACTGAGAGCCAGCTGAAACTTCAGGCCCTGGAGAATGAGCTGCAATCAGCCCAGGATAGAAGGCAGTATCTGGAGAGGAGTGTGGCCAAACAGAGAGACAGGCAGAGGCAAGAGATACAAAACCTGCAGGTAAGAACAGTTAAAGTAGCCGACCCTGGTCTTTGGTGTGGGTGTATTTATGGGTGTGGGTTTATTCATGTCAATATCTCATAGGTAACTTTGTTAACAGTTAATTTGCCAATTCAATCATATAACAGTATCAATTTGATTATTTAGAACTCCTGTTCACCTGAACTGAGACTGAAGCCATAAAAGTGCGATTCCTAACCATACTATTAAATTCCATGTTGAGTGACGCTTGAATAATCATGCATTGTTTAAAACGTCTTGAGTGTGTTGTCTGAATGTGACTGCTGTCTGGGATTTAGGACCTTCAACTGATTTCAGTCCAAAGACAAATTACAATGTGCTTGTTGTGTATCTTGCCAGTTAATCGAGACCGCTAAAGCTGCTTCTAGTTGAGCAAACCAGAGCAAAACAAAACGTTTCAAATGTCAGTCATAGCAGAACGTTTTTCAAATGGACATGGCCCAAAATAAAAACAAGAACAATATGGTAATTTTATGAGAATAAGGTGTTTTTGTCCAAATGAGTCTGATCTCTATGACGTAGAAACATACCAACACAGTATCTCTGAAAAGGCTTATATTGTGCTCCCTTTCATTTGAAATGCTAATGAAATGCTTGGACAGAAACAGCATGTTGGACTCAGGCTGGGGCTCTGGGAATTAGTTACAATTCATAATTTGTCCAGAAAGGTCAAAAATCCACACGGGCCCAACCAAAAGATGCAGGGAACACAGCATTGAACATTCTATGGCATAAGCTCTTGCCATGGGACCAGGAACCATAATTCAGTGCCTTCAATACCTGTTCATGTGCTATGGTTGGATGACATCAATGTTTCTAATCAATTCTCTTCCCTTTTCCTGTTCCACAGGCCCATCTGGACGTGTTGGAGATGGAGAAGGGTGCGCTGGGAAATCAGATTGACACTCTCCTGACAGAAAGTAGGGGTCTGCTGCAGCTGAAGATGTCTCTAGGCATGGAGGTGGCCACATACAGGTACGGTACATGTCACAGTACATATATCAGACGCTACAGTACCGCTCTCATCCTACCTTTAGCACGAAATTATAGACATTTTGGGCCAAATGCTAAAGGATAACTAGTAAATCATGCATTGATGTCAATTGGAGCTTTGCTTGAAAGCATTAGCTGTATACAAGGATCTCAAGTTGGACTTCAGTCTTAACTAACTTGTTTTCCTTGTATGTTTTTCTTCACAACCACTGATTGTATAGACCATGCCAGATGAAAGTATGTTGATGGCCATCCATCCAGTTATTTTACTTATCAGCTGAAGAGGGAAAGGGGATGAGGGGAGGAAGCCATGAAAGACCATTGGCACACAGCCAAAGGTGATAAGAGGTAGTGTCATTTTTTATGTAAGAGAGGTGTGGGAAGGTTCAAATAAAGGTGTCGCCTCAAGTTGGTTTGAACATGCTCAAATGAAGGCGGCAGCCGCTGAAAAAGCGACACCAAGCCCACGTATGTTTGATGTCTGCAAAAAAGCCTGTCGATCAGAATATGAAAATTGAGGCAAATGTCCCACTCCTCCCATCTTCACTACTATCTTCCCCTTCTTTTCCAAGAGTTTCCAAACATGTTCTTTTTTTTATTTTTTAACTTTTCTACCGATTTGTGAGAAAGCCATCATGATTTAGATGTCTAGTTTATCACATTCAAAGATGGCTTTTCAACTGGAAGTTCAGACTGAGCCCCATCACCCCTCCCCCTGTGAGAATGTGGAACAAAATGTAGATGTCCAAGGCCTGTTGTCCAATAGGGCTCAGCCATCTGGCCTGAAGGTCATCCCCTTGAAAATGCCAGTCTCGGCTGTCTTGAGCAGGGTAACTTTATATGGGGCTCTATAGTGGCGCCTTTCTCTTTCCCTTGGTCTCTTCCCACTCCATAGTGACCCCGAGGTATCAGCAGGGAATGACCAATGTATGAGCTATAGGAGTCTAGAGGAACAGGAATAAGAGGCATGGGGAGAAGCAGAGAGCAAGTCTCAAAGAGATTTATTAAATTCATCAAATTCATATTATTGACACCTATACAGTACATCCCAAACGCAATAGAACACATTGAGCAACACTTGGAATGTAATTCTGGGATATTCATGTGCACCAGTTTATGTACTTCTAAGTATTGTTTCCTTAGAGATGCTGGTTTGAATGTGTGTTGGAATGGGCATGGTCCACATTGGTGAATACAAATGGTATTAGTTCTGCTTGGGCTAATCAGAATGTCAGGGCGTGCATGCCTGTGTTTTAGGCTGGGGGAGTGGATGGCCGTGGTATGCACAGCAGATGGCTTGTCAATGACAATGTCGTCCCCACATTTCCATAACAACAGATCTCATGTTGGCAACAAAAGCCCTCCCACTTCACTCCTCTCACCCCTCCCTATGACACATCATTTCAGAATACCCCCTAGTGTGGCCAAACAAAAATTATTTTGGTTATTTGTCACATTAGTATTCAAGTTGCTTCTAACCAGGACATACGATTTTCTAGATAGTGATGCAAAAAAATATTACATAACTTTCCCTTTATGAATCATTCTCTCGTTTGTCTGTTCTTTTTCTTCAGAGCTTTACTGGACAATGAATGTCTGAAGGGGGATTTCTCTTCAACAAAGCAGCTAAGGAGTACCTACATCTCTGGTAAATGATCACTTCATACAGGAATTAACCAGCTATATCAGTGACTGTGTTGTAGTACAACATGATATTGATAGGTGTCAAAGCCAACACCTCCATGACATGTACTCCTGTTACTGTATAATTATACTCAAAACCAAAAGGCATATTCCTCTTACTTAAGGTGGGCGAGTCCTGACTCTGTATTGTACTGTGTATATATTCACATTAGACCAAAACGAGTGGGGGATGGTGTGGGTTGGTTAGGGGGCTGAGCTAGGCGCTTTGTGCTCTGTAACGCAAGCTACCTAAGAGAGTCCCCAAAGGTCATTGAGCCATATGGCTTTGCTTTCCGGTAATTCAGACTGGAGGGGAAGTAAGTCATGATCAATATCTCTCCATTACTATCTAACCTCTGTTCAGGAGAACATGTATCCTAATATTGCCTTTGGGATGGGGTTTCGAGATCTCTGTCAACTTAAGATAAAACTGAAGACATTTTGGAATAGACAGAGATTATAAGACAAAAAGCTATCAAAACAGGTGAATGTTTCCTGGTATTGTCAATATTATTGTCAGTGTCATTTCAACCTTATTGATGTCTATCTACGATAGTCCCTGGCCTGTGGCCTACCCATTACCATTATGTATGGTGTACCTATTCAATAATCTTCCTATGTCATTCACAGATGGAGTGCCCAGCTCTCGAGGGGTTAAGCAAAGCTTCCAGACACAGCTGGCTACCAGTCACATGATCAGGCCCATCTCTACCATCCATAGAGCAAGCCCACGATCCAATGTAACAATGATGTCCGCATCACCAATCTGGACTCAAAATCAGGTAGCCCTGAACGAAACACCTGAGAGTTGTCGAAAGACAGAAGAAGAACATATTGACTTTGGCGTAGGGCCCAACCAACAGGTAAGTTGTTCAACGCCTTACCCCAAAGTACCACAGGACGGAATTTCAGTCGACCACTTCAGACCCCAAGATGTCCATAAAGAAGTCAACTATGCTGAGCCTCTCTCACCTCCCAATGAAGAGGCAGGAGCTGATGTTATATCGTTGCTTGGATCTGACCATAAGGAACAATCCATGTGGGATATGGAAAAGGAGGAAGAGGATCAGAACATAGTCAGAACCTGGTTTGCTGAAGAGAAAGCAGTTCTGGAATCTGCCATGAGTCACCAGGTTGAGACCAGCTTCAGTATGCCAACTGTGTTCAGCACTGATGCTCAAGAGCTCTACAGCCCTTCGGTGAGCTATGAGAGAGCAGATTCAGTGACAGGGGCACATTCTGCTTTCTCAGCGAATGATGATAATGATGTACCTTTTGAAATGTCTTTTGAAAAAGAGGAACCTCTACTAGATATGCCTTACGGTCCCATGAATGCATCGGAGGAAAGAGATCTTGAAACAGCAAGGAAAGCTGCTGAATGGGCGGGAAATGAAGGCTTGGAATCTGAAACTGCATCAGTGCTAGAACAAGCATTTGAGACCTTCACAAGCAGTGAAGCTTTTGAGTATGGGGTGGGGAAAAGTTACAACAAGCCAAAAGAGTTCAACCAAGAGGACAATATGTCATATGAATCTACTCAAGTCTCCCACGGTTCAGAAGAGGCATTTCGCCATGTTAAAAGAGTGGAGGAAGATGTTATTAATCACACAAAAGAGGATGAAATGGATATGTCTAACAAACATGAGGAGCAATTGGAAGATGAATTGCACCCCTATGGGTATGGCAAGGATAATTGTGAAAGATTGGGAGGATTCAATAAGGAAAATGAAATGACAGAAAGAATCGATAAGTTCAACCAAGAGGAGATTATCTCATATGAATCTGCTCAAGCTTCTCACTGGTCAGAAGAGGTATTTCACCATGTTGAAAGAGTGGAGGAAGGTGATATAAATTTCACAAAAGGGGATGATGAAAATGATATGTCTAACAAATGTGAGGAACAATATGCATTGCACCCCAATGGGGATGTAAAGGATGAATGGGATAGAGTGGGAGGGTACAATGAAGAAAATGGAATTAGAGAAAGAATGGATGATTGGAAAAAAGGAAAGTATCATATGAAAGAGGAAGAGATGTGGAATAACAGAGAAACCCAACCCAATCGGTCTGATCAAGAGTATATACCTTCAAATGTAGAGAAACTGAATCAGTCTGAGCAAAAGTATATAAATTCAAACGGAGAGAAACTGAGTATATCCGACAATGACAAAGAGGATCATGATGAGGCAAACTACTGTGAAAATAATTCTGTTTCATGGAGGGCTGAGCTAGAAGGCGACAGCTATGCTCAGGACAACACACTAGCCGACACACACCCCCTGATCCATTACAAGAGTGACGAGACTGATGTCAACACTCAGGCTTCACACATGGGTGAAAGTGACTCCAGTGATGGTGAAGAGGACAGGGAGGTTTTCCAGACCGGAACAGGTACCTGGGGCGAAGGCAAGTCCAAACAGTTTGACACCATGGAGGATCTGTATGAAGAGTCAGAAGGTGATGTCATAGATCAGGAAAGTAACATGGGCTACACTCACCAAGAGGACATGGATGCTAGCCAAACAAAAGAGCATGCTACACAGGAGAACGATGAGGAGAATGCTGTAGATCTGTTGATTCAGAAGGCAGAAGAGGAGCAATCCTGTGAGGAACTTACAGAACCTGGAGAGTACTCCATGATGTGCTCTGATGAGGACTATAATGAAGAAAGAATTGATAGATTGGTGGAGCAAGAGTTAGAGAATTTATCTATATCCAGTTACAGTGAACACTTTACTGGGCAGATGATTGAGAGCGAGTCGGTACTGAGTCTTCAAATTGAGTCTCACACTGAACTTTCCCAGACACAAGACATATTATACAGTGAGGAGGTAGAGCAGATACACTCAGAGAAACTGAATCAATCTAAACAAGAGTACATACCATCTGGCGGAGAGAAACTGAATCAATCTGAGCAAGAGAATATACCCTCAGACGGAGAGAAACTGAATCAATCTGAGTCAGAGTATATAACTTCAGGCGGGGAGAAACTGATTCAATCTGAACAAGAGTATATAACTTCAGGTGGAGAGAAACTGAATCTATATGCGCAACACATACCCTCAGACGGAGAGAAAATGTATCAATCCGAGCAAGAGAATATAATTTCAGGCAGAGAGAAACTGACTGTAAATGCACAAGAACACATACCCTCAGACGGAGAGAAAATGAATCAATCTGAGCAGGAGAATATACCCTCAGGCGGAGAGAAACTGAATCAACCCGATTCAGAGCATATACCTTCAAACGGAGAGAAACTGAATCAATCTGAACAAGAGTATATAACTTCAGGCAGAGAGACACTGGATATATGTGAGCAAGAACATATACCCTCAGATGGAGAGAAAATTAATCAATCCGAGCCAGAGTACATAACTTCAGGCGGAGAGAAACTGAATCTATATGAGCAAGAACACATACCCTCAGACAGAAAGAAAAGGAATCATCCCGATTCAGAGCAAATACCTTCAAATGGAGAGAAACTGAATCAATCTGAGCAAGAGAATATACCCTCAGGCGGAGAGAAACTGAATCAATCTGAGCAAGAGAATATACCCTCAGGCGGAGAGAAACTGAATCAACCCGATTTAGAGCATATACCTTCAGAGCATATACCTTCAAACGGAGAGAAACTGAATCAACCCGATTTAGAGCATATACCTTCAGAGCATATACCTTCAAACGGAGAGAAACTGAATCAATCCGAGCAAGAGAATATACCTTCAGGTGGAGACAAACTGAATCTATATGAGCAAGAACACATACCCTCAGACGGAGAGAAAATGAATCAATCTGAGCAAGAGAATATACCCTCAGACGGAGAGAAAATGAATCAATCTGAGCAAGAGAATATACCCTCAGACGGAGAGAAACTGAATCAACCCGATTCAGAGCATATACCTTCAGAGCATATACCTTCAAACGGAGAGAAACTGAATCAATCCGAGCCAGAGTACATAACTTCAGGCGGAGAGAAACTGAATGTAAATGCACAAGAACACATACCCTCAGACGGAGAGAAAATGAATCAATCCGAGTCAGAGAATATACCTTCAGGCGGAGAGAAACTGAATCAATCTGAGCAAGAGAATATACCCTCAGGCGGAGAGAAACTGAATCAATCCGAGCAAGAGAATATACCTTCAGGTGGAGACAAACTGAATCTATATGAGCAAGAACACATACCCTCAGACGGAGAGAAAATGAATCAATCCGAGACAGATGATATAACTACAGGCGGAGAGACACTGAATCTATATGTGCAAGAACACATACCCTCAGACGGCGAGAAACTGAATCAACCCGATTTAGAGCATATACCTTCAGAGCATATACCTTCAGGCCGAGAGAAACTGAATCAATCCGAGCCAGAGTATATCATTTCAGGCAGAGAGAAACTGAATCAATCCGAGACAGAGGATATAACTTCAGGCAGAGAGACACTGGATATATGTGAGCAAGAACATATACCCTCAGACAGAGAGAAAATGTATCAATTCGAGCCAGAGCATATACCTTCAAGCGGAGAGAAACTGAATCAATCCAAGCAAGAGAATATACCTTTAGGCGGAGAGAAAATGTATCATTCTGAACAAGAGTATATAATTTCAGGCGGAGAGAAAATGAATCAATCTGAGCAAGAGAATATACCCTCAGGCAGAGAGAAACTGAATCAACCCGATTTAGAGCATATACCTTCAGAGCATATACCTTCAAACGGAGAGAAACTGAATCAATCCGAGACAGAGGATATAACTTCAGGCGGAGAGACACTGGATATATGTGAGCAAGAACATATACCCTCAGATGGAGAGAAAATGAATCAATCCGAGCCAGAGTACATAACTTCAGGCGGAGTGAAACCGAATCCATATGAGCAAGAACACATACCCTCAGACAGAGAGAAAATGAATCAACCTAATTCAGAGCATATACCTTCAAACGGAGAGAAACTGACTGTAAATGCACAAGAACACATACCCTCAGATGGAGAGAAAATGAATCAATCTGAACAAGAGAATATACCTTTAGGCGGAGAGAAACTGAATCAATCCGAGCAAGAGTACATAACTTCAGGCGGAGAGAAACTGGATATATGTGAGCAAGAAGATATACCCTCAGACAGAGAGAAAATAAATAAATCCGAGCCAGAGCATATACCTTCAGGCGGAGAGAAACTGAATCAGTCTGAGCAAGAGTGTATTTCATCAGAGGTTATGTATTCGGTGCACTCTAGGATTCTAATGACATCTGAACACACATCTCTCAGAGAAGGTTCAGTAGAAATATCCAAAACTGAATATTTGGCTCAAGGTAAGGTATTCAGTGGGGGACTGGGAACTGAAGCTGTACCAGACAAAATAGAAGGAAAGGATGACCAGAACCTTTCTATGCTGACTCATGCAGACTTCACTGAAAGCCATTCTATCTACAGGAGTTTAAACAGCAGGCCTGAGAGTCAAACCAACATGAACAACTTGGATATAGAAGAGTCCAACAGCACAGATGATGAGTCGCCAAATGCAAGCCAGTATTTGCAACCTGTCACCAAAGCAAATCTAAATGCAGATCAGGAAGACTTGTTAGATGTGGCGGTCTCTCACTATGAGGATTGCAATGCTCTTATAGAACATTCTGCAGAGGAGGTCACTAGCTATCAGGCAAGTAATGAATGTCTCCAGACAGATGAATGGGAAGTCTTAGAAAGTCCAAACAAACACCTAGAATCTGGAGATCCTTTTGCAGGTCACTCCGAGAGATCATCCAAAACTGACAGCGAAGGCCAGAACCTCCACAGCTTCCTCAGCTCTGGTGTACACAACAACTTCTGGGGTTCCAATCTGGAGACAGGAGCCCCCTATCAACCGGATGAGCCATATGACCATGTGACTGAGCTACCCAATCAGAACCTAGCCTTGGCTGACAACCTATCCTGGGTGGATCTGGAGAATCCACAGGCGGCTAATTGGAACACAAAGATGCACAGCGACACACCTAAAGCTTCCACCCTTGAAGAAGAGGACAAACAGATTCCCTCAGAGGTGAAGCAGCTGGTGTGTAGAGATGTGGTAGAGGGTGTGAATGTTACTTCTGAAGATGAGGGAGACTCCTGGTCATCTGGGGAAGAATAGGGACAATTTCAGCATGGTTTAAAGTAGAAGTAACAAGTGTTACTGAGAGTGTAAAACTATTTACATTTTACAGGCTTTGAATTTGAGCATTGATTCACATTGATCCTCACAGTGGAAAGTAAATGAATGATAATTTCATCCAAACATGAATGTACTATGTCACAGAATGTCATGACAATTCAGTGCTCTCCAGGATCCTTGGGATGTCCCTACCCTAAACCCTAACCCCTACCCTTACCTTAACCCTAACTATAACCATAATCCGTACCTACACCGTTTAAAACTTCAATGGGGTAGGGACATCCCAAGGATGCGAGATAGTACAGACCGTCAAATATTTATGCTGTTTTCAAAAACCAAAGTTGTGCTTTGGTGCACACCCTGCTGACACTAACCACCAGTGTACCTACTCCATTTCAAGACATTGAGGGGCATTTTTGTAAGTTTTACAAATTGATGTTTGAAAAGCCTTTGTTTTTTTTGGCCCTTTTGAAGACAAAGTAACTTAATTAAAAACCAAAGAAAGGACATTTGAAAGTCAAAGCATTCTGAACTGCCATTAATTGATACTTGATTTGATTTGATTGCACTGATTGAAGGAAATCAATTAGAGCAAAAGGGAGAACCAAGGTATTCCACCGAACAAGGGACCTGGGACCTTGTTTTTTCTAGTAGCAACTTTTATCTTAACATCTTAAGTCCATTTGATAAGGACTCCAGTTGATATATACAGTGCCTTCAGAAAGTATTCACACCCCTCCATGGAATAGTGTTATTTATGATTGTAATTTAATATTTCAACTCACACACTACAAGCAGCAAACCAAATCAAATTGTATTAGTCACATGCACCGAATACAATGCTTACTTACGAGCCCCTAACCAACAGTGCCTGTTTAAAAAAATACAGATAAGAGATAAAAGTAACAAGTAATTAAAGAGGAGCAGTGAAAAATTACAAGATATACAGGGGGGTGCCGGTACAGAGTCAATGTGCAGGGGCACCAGTTAATTGAGGTAGTATGTACATGTAGGTAGGGTTAATTAAAGTGATAGATGTGCATAGATGACATGACAACAGATCGTGGCAGTGGTGTGGAGGGTGCAATGTGAATAGTCTGGGTAGCCATTTGACTAGATGTTCAGCAGTGCATGGTTTGAAATCCTAGAACAGTTTGCCTTAATTTAGTAGTACATAGTATACTAACATAAAATGAAACAACATGGTACCATATTAGTTACACTTTGTTTACGATTACGGCAAAATAAACTTGTTTTTTGGCTAGTGTTTTCTGTAGAAATGCACAAAAAAACATACATGAAAAAATAAAGCAAATTGACAAATATGTTTATAATTGTATTTTTGCTTAAGAACGTTGTATGACTTATTTCATGATGCAGCTTTGATATACTCTACATTGAAATATTTACATAAAGATTTTGTAAAATTAAGGGAGAAAAACAGAAATATAAACAAAAACACACTACGGTACATTTTTTTTTTATTATTTCATGTTTATTTTACAATGAGGGTCTTATATCCAGGAGTCTCTTCTGATAGAGGAAAGACCAGCGCACAACAGGTTCTGAGAATAATTATCCAGTGTCTGTTGAAATCTGGACAAAGCTCTTTAAAGACAGAGGAAAGCATACCCTTAGACCAGGCCAAGAAAACAGCTGGCTTCTTCCTCAGCATCTATCCGTTTCCTCTGTGTATTACATTAAAGTGAGTGAGACCCAGGGGCGGTGTGGGAGGTGAGATTTGGCACCATCCCAGCTTTACTGACCTCAAAGCAGGCTAGCTAACAAAGCCGCAGCGGACCCTCCATAACAAACAACCATCCCATGGGTAGACCGAGGGATAAAATAGGCAACAAGGAACAATGGCTGACCTCCCCTCACCTACTCCTCTTCCAGCCTCACGGCCTTCTTTCCACCTTTTTTGTCATTCATTATTCAGTTTTCAGAACAATGTTGGCTATTTCAGCTGCCGGTTGCCTGCTCACTGCCCAAATCTGTGCAATGACTGATTGAATAAAGGGGGAAACCACAGCCATTCACAGAGAGAAGGGCTGGGTGCTGGAATGGCATTATGGCAGCTGTCTGGCATGCTCTTACTCTCTAACGTCTATGGCTCCTACTCAGCCTTATAACTAGCTATGACAATACAACTTTATATATTCAGTTCGGGGAATAAGAATAAACTAACTAGGTTATGTACGCACAAGATGATCTACAGTATATGAAATAACAATAATTATATAAAGAGATGTTGTGGATGGACAAGCTATGTCTATCTCAGGAACACATAGTTTCCTGACAAACAGCCAGGATGACCACATCTGATGCAAGAGGCTGAAAGTGCTTGGTCACTAAGTCCGGCTGCGACCAGAGGCTCCATTTCAGCTGGGCCAGTCTGGTTAACATGGGGGGAGGGGCTCAGCTGGAGGGCAGGGGTGTGTGTGAATTTGACACAGGAGGGATGTAAAACTATACCAGCTCTCTATAGGGAGTGTTTGCTCTCCTTCAACAACCATCTGTCATCCATTATTCCCTTTCTGTTGATTTACTCCATGTGGCGAAAGACCTGTAAAATCAGACGAAGGGTGGCTCCTTAACTGGCCTTCCTTTTCTCTGTTCTAAATTTATGACTGGCCCACCCCTTGCAAACAATGGGCTATAAGGAAGATAAATATGTTATACGTGCCATGTTGTAAACAGAATAGAAACATATATTCAATCAGTGAAACCTGATGCATATACAGTATGCACTTGTTCTATTAGACTCAAATAATTGTATGAATACATCACTAAGGACAAGTGCCACTTACCAAGGACAAACAAATGACAAAGCACTTTAGACAGCTGCTATCTCACAACCACATCAGCTGCTCCAAAGAATGTGTGAATCATTCTCACATGAAAGGTCCCCTTATGATGAGATAAGGTCATGTCTGGCAATCAGCAACAGGGTAACAGAAATAATCACACGCGCCCAGCCAATGACCTTGATTGTAATAGTGGAGCCACACCCTGGATCATCCCTGGCCACGTGATACACACACAAACACACAATCGTAGCTTGCTCTCCATAAATAGTGATAAAAGGATGATATAGACGCAGGTTGGCGTTTATTGTCATGAGTCTTGTCCTGGAGGCAGAACGGAGTGATTTCCCCTTAAGCCAGCTGCAAAGTCAAAATTGTCTAAATTGTAATAATTAATTAATTTTTATTTTTGGTCCTCATTTAAGGTTAGGCATTAGGGTTAGCAGTGTGGTTAAGGTTAGGTTTCAAATTGTATTACTTTGTGGCTGCGCCAACTAGTGACCACTCTGCAGAGCTGCCTCCAGAATAAGATTCATGACAAAAAATGCTAACCTGCGAGGTATACTGCCACAGACTGAGTGGTCTGGATTATAAATGATTATTAGTTGGCCATTGCCACTGGAGACAGAAGTGTGTGTCTGAGACATGTGCTCATGGGCCACACAGGACAGAAGAGCTGACACTTCCAGCTGACACTATGGTCAACTGTCTGGAGGGGATAATGCACCCACACCGCATCGCTCCAATCCTCATCTCATTACTTCATCTCTCTCATTCAGAAAACTGGGACTAAACAGGGTCTTATTTATTAAGTATTTGTTTACTGTGCAATTTAACATCCAATGATACATTTAGAAACTGAAATCTTGCACTTCTTTAAATAGAGATTATGTCAGTGGAAAAGTTATCATGCAATGAATAGACGCCCCAATACATTTCTCCATTAGAACTGCCCCAAGTCTCACCTTCCAAGATCATCTCTTTTCCTCCCATGACAGTTATGATTTAGAAACAGAGGAATTTTATATCAACATTAGTTTTATTTGTATTAATCTTAGTTATGTCATTCAAATACTGTGGCATAGTGTCTCACATAACATGCAGTTTAAGTCAATTAAGTTTATCACTTTACTTGCGAAAAATGGAATGCTTTAAATGTGATTCAATATAGTCAATTATTTCTAGAAACATTTCCATTTTGGAAAACTAAGAAAAACCAAAACAAATTTGGTTTAGGTTTAGGCTTAGGATAATTCAGTAGATCTGAACACGTGATAATGATGCCCAAAGCATTACCAGCACATGGGATGACATCTTATGGTGAAAATACATCATTCCACTTCACATATCTCTGGCAATGAATGAACTACTCTCTCAACAGTCCCATATTTTCTGTCACTTACCAAACATAGCTGATACATCACGCTTCAGAAAATGTTTTTCAGAAAACAAGTTTGTGTTGATAAATTATCAAATGTTTTGATAGTGAACAACACAAATACACATTCTTATGTAAATCATAATAACAAACCAAACCTCTTTGTAGGTCAACTTGTCTATTTAATATATAAAATACAATAAAACATACGCAAAAAGGGGAGGGTAAGAAGGGACAAATGGATACTTTGGTACAATAACAAACACTTTTTTGTAAAAGCAGTATAGAATTTGTAATAACATCAGTGCATACTTTATTTATGAAAATATACACAAATTGTATATCATTCTCCAAAAACAAAAAAAATTGTTTTTTTTTACAACAAAAAGCAGACTAGCCGAACACAATATATTAGCTATAATTTTACTTTTTCTTCAATTTCTATTTTATTTCTGTGTGATGTATATTCTTATTGATATTACATTTCACATTTATTTCCTATAACATGATTCATTCTTTTTTTGTGTTACGCCCATGCATTGACATCTTTGTGTCTGGTCAGAAATAAATTAAATGTGTCTTGTCTCCACTTTACTATCTGTAGACTAAGTTTTGTACATTTGACAAAAAATTGCAGCATTGAACTGGTCATTATATTAAACTTGTTTACCACCTTTCATGATCTCACATGTACTAATATTACTACAGCGGTTTTGTTTTACGTCATAAATCGTGCAATTTTAGTACACCCTTTGAAGAAAAAACAAAACAAAAAATGTAAAACAAAAACAAAAATATATTTATATATAATAAAATAAAATTCAAATAAAACAAGATTCCTAACCTACAGAAAACCGCAAAAAATAAAATTGCCTTTTCTATATCATCATTACAATTACCATTGATGGTCACAATAATGATAATATTAACCGTAATAACAGCAATTATCATAGAACAATTATAATAAAAACAGACAATAGAACTCTCACCAGCACAAATTAACACTGGAAAGTGAGATTCTCTAAACATCATTCCTTATACATGGGGAATATGGGGGCGCAGGTTAACTATTGTCATGACGATTGTCTTTTCATTTGTGATTACAGTGACCCTTAGTGTTGTTCTGAGATAATGTCAGGGCTTTATACAACACCTCGACTGGCCAGCGTCCAGAGTACTAACCAACCCCATCGTCTGCTTCATGGTATGTGGCCCTATTCAAGACATAGCTACCATTATTATAAAAAATAAAAACATCAGGGTCAACGTTTTGTTCAAAGCTCAGGACACAACAGTCTTACAGTCTACGGGTGTGTGAATATGCCGGCAGGCGTGATCCCTCTCTGTCTCTTGCCATCCGTCTCTAGACGATCGTCTAGACTCCTGAAGAGTCAGGCTGCACAATCCCTACGGCAACAACTACAACGATATAAAACGATAAAGAGCCAATGGGAGGTCATTTGAACCGGTTCTGGACGGAGTACAGAGTATATACGAGTACGGTGTTTGAGTGTGTGGAGCAATGAGGCGTTTTGGCAGAAAATTGATAGTGGTAGGGGTCAAATGAGCGTGAGATGGACTTGTCTTTTAAGTCACTGGTAGGGAGCGGTCGAGTTTACACCACAGTTCAATGAGTGAAATTCTGTGGCCTGGGGAACTCTCCTCTAACAGAAAGCACAGGGGATACTTGTCTGGCTAACGTGTGTAAATGTGTTTGTGTGTGTGTTGAATGAGTTTGATGTGCCTGAGGACATGCAGACATGACTGTCCCTTTCTGGAGGACACCTAGCTTTTGAAGAGAGGGGGCATTTTGGGTACTTGGGGGGAGGAAGGGGTTAAAGTGCTCTCCGTCAGAGTACTAACCACTGCTCACTCAAACAGTCCACTGCTACATCCCTTTCTGTGCCTCTAGCACCCTCACTTGGCTTTGCAACCTAGTACACTTATGTACACACACATAAATAGAAAGACAGATCCACTGAGAATCAACACATTAGCTTTTAGGGATATCCTGCTCAACATATGTGGACATATATTTCTATATACAATCCCTGTCGTCTATCGTTTTCTCTGCATCGTATGCAGTTCATCACTTACTCTCAAAATCTGCTATCGCTGCTGTTTAAATATATATTTATATGCTCTATATGTTTACCCTCAAAAAAACGATGTCCCTGCTATACAAAAGCCATACAGAAAGAAACCAAATTGCTTATATACACAGTTCTTCACTTTTTCTCCCAGTTTACATCTCCTATTCAGAGTCTTCTGAAACACAGGCATTGTTTAACAAAAATACTTTTCGTGTGTGAGTGCGGATGGATTTGAGCGTGGGGAAAATCAAAAAGTCAAGAAGGTAGTAAAAAAAAGAAAAAAACTTTACACAAAAAGAGCATTTGAAATAAATATCAAAGAACAGGAACACACGCAGCATCTGAAGTTGATCTGTAGGTATCTGTAGCATGTGTCATAGAGCTAGTGCAGCCCTTCCCCTGATAAAACAGTATTTGACCTAGATAAGGTATGGATGTTTCAGATTAAACAGCTATTTGCACGGTTCTGATTAAATACCTGGCTAAAACTAAACAAAACAAAACAAGGATCGTCCACTTTAGAAGAGTAAATCGTGTCTTATAAAATGGATAGCTAATCAGTTTGACTCAGTGAATGTTGGGACTCAAATCTAAAACAGAAATGTTAATAGAAATGTAAAGATGGTTGATGGACAACAGTCAGACAGAGAGAGGACGTAATATTCCAAGAAAACAGTTCAAATCTCATTCACCAATCTCATACTCCTTACAAAAACACCAAAAGCTGGATTTAACAGTGCCACTGGGCAGATACAAAGAAGTGGATTCATTTTGGTTGTCGTATTGTTTCTCAACAGAGCAGTGTAGCTGGACTAGAGACCTACTGTGGATAAAAGACAGGAGGATACCAGCTGTGTATTATGTGATGTAGAGGGTGAAGAGAAAACCCAGCAAAGCCAATAGTCAGTCAGTTTTCTAGCTGCTCTCTCTCCCTTCAAAACGAAAAGGACACAGAGCCAGAATGAACAAAAAATAACTAATTCATTCCAATCCTAATCTTGTCCAACACACTATGTTAACATGTAATCCCTGGTTCGATGACTCTGCCCCTATAGAGGGTGTTTGTGTGAGAATGTGTGTGTGTGTGTGTGTGTGTGTGTAGTACAATATAGTGTAAAACAGTATGCAGCTTGTGTGTCGACGCATACATTTGTGAGAGAAGAGTGTAAGAGTGTGTAAGAGTGTAAGAGCATGCGGAAATGGGCGTGTCCGGTGCATGTGTGTGTGTGTGTGGTGGAGGCATGTGTGGGAGGTCAGCATTTACTGTACATACGGTAAAAGGGTGGGGCATCTCTCCCCTTCACACTCTTGTTCTACACATCTATGTGACCCAGGTGTCCAGTCTCATTCTCTTCACGTTGGCCCCCTCCTGCTCCTGCTGCTCCTGCGTGGATGAGGGCCTCAGGAGCCCCATGGCCGAGGAAGCCCCTCCCTGGTGGTGGAAGTCCTGGGCCCGCCCCTGGGCCCCATCGTCTCGGTCCCCCTCGTAGGAGCTGCCGTTGCTGCTCAGGCTGCCGACGGGCGAGCGGCCCTGCAGGGTGGATGGCTCCAGGCGCAGGGCCCCAGGGTACTGGCCTGACATAGGAGCCCCTGTGATGGTCACTAGGCCCCCTCCTCCACCACCCCCGGCTGTGGAGCACGGGGTGCTGCGGTCGCGGTTGGGTGACACGGGCTCCGACTTGATGCTGATGTTGGGGTTGGTGTTAATCGTCAGCATGGTGCCCTGAGGTAAGTGGCCCACCGGCCTGGAGGGACCGAGAAAAGAGAGAGAAATGGTGAGACTTGTGCTGACATCTGCTGGTCAGCCAGGGTAACACTACTTACAAACACACATTTCAACATCCCCGTGAACATCACTTTAAAACACAGGAGCCCAGACAGGGACCTGCTAACCAGCACACAGTGCAGTAAGCGCTGATGGAACATAGAGTCAACACCTCCACACACTAGGTGGAGGGGGGGAGGACCCTAGATGACAAATATGTCAGCAAATTGAGTAGCGAAAAAACAAACAGAACCTTGCAGAGAGAAATAATATAATTGTTTATGGGAGTGCTAGATAAGTGTCCCTTCTATGAACTGCGTAGGTCTTCAATTCTATGTGCCGTGCTGTGTTCCACCCTACTGTTCATACACACCCTGGGCTGACAGCTCATGTTTTGGCTAATTGCTAACGACAGGTAATGTTTCACTGCTAATGTTTTAGGGAAAACTGTGTCATGACGTAGCTTTTAAAGGCGACTATAGGTTGATGGACTGAGGTTAGACACACGAACAGAGACGCAAACAGACTGGATGAAAAGGCCACACGGAAGCGCACGGTCCACAAGCCATGCAGACTGACTCTGGATTTCGAAAGACCACTCCCATGCCTTGTGCCATGTGTCCACAGTCACTTTTATCTTTTGCATTTAGTAACTCATGCAATTGTACCCAGACATCTCCAACTTCACACCCCGCCAACAAGTCCCATCTGTAAATTCACACAGCCCTCAACACCCTCCCCCTCTCTCCCACACCACTCCCCACCCCTCGATTGGAAAAGCCAACTCACTTGAATCACTTCACCCTTAAATCAGGTCCAACGCAGCTGTTTTTACCTCAATATCAAATCATTTCTGGCTAACAATTCAATACCTCACTGTGATTGTTTTCAATTAAAATAGTCAAAAAGAAACAAAAATTGCTTCCTAGAAAAGAGCAATTTCTCATGAGTGTGGAGGGGAAAACTGAAAACTAGCTGTTATTGGCAGAGAGGTTTGGATGTCACCAGGCGGTAAATCAGTGAATAGACCAATAAAAAAAAAAGATGTCACCAGGCAGGCTAAAACTCCATCCCACAATAACAGGCAGCCATTTTTCCCCAAAAGTATTTTCAAACAGCTCTTACACTAAAAGGGCATTATCATAATTTCCACAGTTTTATTCCATCCTCAGGGTAGAAATATATGGTGAGCTCCAAAAGTATTGGGGACAGTGACTCATTTTGTGTTGTTTTGGCTCTGTACTTCAGCACTTTGGATTTGAAATGATACTATGAGGTTAAACTGTCAAGCTTTCATTTTAGCGTATTTTCATCCATATCGGGTGAACCGTTTAGAAATGACAGCACTTTTTGTCCCCCCCATTTTAGGGGACCAAAAGTATTAGCACAAATAAGAATAGAATGTATTTCTAAACACTCCTACATTCATGTGATTGCTACTATGATTACGGATAGTCCTGGATGAATCGTGAATAATGATGAGCATCCCCATTAATGTAGAAGTGTTTAGAAAAGTGTTCTATTCTTATTTACAATAAAAGTGACTCCAAAATGATTGGTCACAAAATAATGTGAAACACAACCAAAACAATGATGTAATCATTGCGTGCTAGGAATATGGGACCAAATACTAAACTTTTGACTTCTTTAATACACAAGTGAATTTGTCCCAATACTTTTGGTCCCATAAAATGGTGGGACTATGTACAAAAAGTGCTGTAATTTCTAAACGGTATGGATGAAAATGCCCTCAAATTAAAGCTGACAGTCTGCATTTTGTCATTGTATCATTTCAAATCCAAAGTGCTGGAGTAAAGAGCCAAAACAACAAACAAAATACATCACTGTCCAAATACTTTTTTTTTGTTGATCACTGTACATAAAACACAGGTAAATCATGTTTTTGACTGCACTGGGCCTTTAAGCTAGTGTACTTATAGGGCACAATGACCTATTCATATTATTTTATATTATCACAATTGCACAATAAAAGACGCAATAACGTGATTCTTTACCCTACAACACACACACATACTCTCGCTCATGTGCACACTCACTCCCTAAACCCTTGACTGTGTTACTCCGCCTCTATGTGCCACTTTATCAAGTGTAAGCCCGGCATTATGGACTTGTACAGGTTGATGGATTATAGTGCCACAAGGGTCCTGTTGCTATGGAGAATAATACGGTCAGAGTCAGCAGGCTGGTGACAGTGATGAAGGCTCGCTCTTCAGGCTAGCTCAGAGCGCTAACACAGCTAGCGCAGTCAGAAGCACAGTTACAGTACAGTACAGTATAGCGCCATTTCCCAAAACGTGGTCCAGAAGGACCATTGTGTGCACAGCTTTCACATTAAACCAATCTCTCAATGAACTAGCTTAAACTGAGTTGATAGTCAGTTTCATGGATGACTATTACCAGTAGCTTCATATGGACCCTCTGTCGAATAATTATTGGATCTGGTTTTAAATGAAAACCAGCATGAATGGGGGTCCTCACAGACCAGGTTTGGGAAACAGTGCCATGCTGTGTGGCTAGTTATACACTGAAGATAGAAGAGGCTGGTGGGAGGGGCTATGGGAAGATGGGCTCCTTGTAATGGCTAGAATGGAATGAATGGAACAGTATCAAACACGTCAAACACTTGGAAACCACATGTTAGACTCAGTTCCATTTAGTCCATTCCAGCCATTACAATGAACCCATCCTCCTATAGCTCCTCCCATCAGCCTCCTCTGACTGAGGAGATATACAGTACCAGCAGAGACCCTCTTCCCTGCCAAATAGAAAGTTTGATTGAGAGGCCATGCTGTAAAGGGAGGGTAAAAAAGAATGTTTGAGAAACTAACACAGGGAGGGTGATTCAGAAACCTGCTCTCCATTAATGTACATAACAGACAGCCAAAAAACTTGGCAGAGATAGAAAATAAAAATACTTATTATAAACATGGCTAAATCATTTTACATTCAAACTTTGTCAAACATTGGGTTTTCATTTACTAAATAAAATGTAATTATATATTGAATGTATTGACCAAGACATGTTATTTTAGCGATTCTATTATTTTTCCCTTTCCTGCAATGTAGCGTAATCAAGCTGGAGTGGATGTGTTGACACAATGATTCCCTATCCTGTCGCCTGTGCAAACAAACAACTATTCCTTGAGGAGAAAGTAGCTTTCTCTGAACTAAATAGGATATTATGTGCACACAGCACACAAATCAGCAGTGTGTACACAAACAACTATTCATTACGGTGTACATTGTAAAACATGTGTAAGGTAGACACATAAAGGTAAGCCTTTCCCTGAACAAAACAGCTGGAGAGAGAGAGAGAGAGACAGAGAGACAGAGATATTGAAAGGAAGAGACACAGACAGAGAGTGAGTTAATAGTGATTGACAGATAGCAACATACTGAGGTAGCGAGTTGTGTGTGTGCACCCTTTCTCCAATGCAAAAGGACATGTCCTTAATGCAAGGACAGACAGACAGACAGACAGACATGTTCCCTAAACAGGAACCATTTCTCCAAAAACCCTTAAAACTCCAACTCAGACCCTTTCTCTCCTGAATGCATCAGCTGGGTTCCTCAAACACAGAGACCAACACATCCTGCAAGGCTGAAGGCAGCAATTGACATGTGGAAAACGATTCAATAAACAAGTCACCTCGGGAAGGCTAGAGGGACGCCATTGACACAGCATTAACATTTAGATTGGTGTGCTAGTCAACAGGTGCACGCTAGTTGCAGTGAGTCTTTACAGGAGGCTCTGGAATGATTGGCCACTCAGTGCAAGAGAAGGATGTGGAGAAAAAAAAACCAGGCAGAAATCATTTCCCCCTTGCTTCCCACGGCAAGTAACCAGGGCTGACAGGGAACGCGATGCTTGCAGTGAAAAACCGTCAATCACCTTTGATTGGAAGTGTCTGCTCACTGCGGCTACCGTGCAAGGGAATAAATAACAAAACAGTGGGACTGTACGTATAGCCTTTGTAATCAAACGCTTGTGTGAGAGAACAAATCGTGGGAGTAACGTGCTCTTCAGGGCAAAATGAGAACGGTTTGTTCAAGTGCCTTACTTTGAAGCAGCAGTTTCACTAATCTATATGAAGTATGGATGGGTGAAATCTGACAATTGATCTTACTGTCAGGCCATCCAGGTGATAGAGATTAATAGACCTGCGCTTCAAGACAAAAAAAGTAGGACTACACTACTCATTCTTGGTGTGTGTGTGTGAGTCAATGCTGTCTTGTGAGACTGACACACACAGCGTGGGGTGGCTGCCATATTCCTGCATATTGCTCTCTTTGGTTCCAACACTCAAAGCCTCAGAAACAAGATATGAAAGGAAGTAAGACGCAGATCCGGGTTCGATACAAGGCTGTATCGCAGCCGGACACGACCGGGAGACCCATGAGGTGGTGTACAATTGGCCCAGGGTCGTCCGGGTTAGGGGAGGGTTTGGCTGGCCGGGATGTCCTTGTCCCATCGCGCTCTAGCGACTCCTGTGGCGGGCCGGGCGCATGCACGCTGACATGGCCGCCAGGTGTATGGTTTCCTGCGACACATTGGTGCGGCTGGCTTCCGGATTTATCGAGCAGTGTATCAAGAAGCAGTGTGGCTTGGCGCGTCGTCTTTCAGAGGACGCATAGTTCTCGACCGTCGCCTCTCCCGAGACCGTATGGGAGTTGCAGCGATAGGACAAGACTAATTACCAATTGGATATCATGGAATTGGGGAGAAAAAATAAATAAATAATGTTTTACAGTGTAAGGTACATGAAATCTAAATTGTTATACCTTCATTATGTTCTTATGAGTTGAACCCAACCTGAAAGCCGCACAAAATGTATTTGATACGACAGACATTAAATGCATGACGATAACCACACATGTAGCACTAGATGCTAATTCGTTCACCTCAGGTTAGCAGCGAAATTGGAGATGCAGTTAGCCATCTCCCCGTTCTGTTTCTCTGCGCCCCACATGCTGTGGACAAGAGGGGGAGAACAAACAGGCGGTTACATACAGCTACCCCGCGGCTAGCTTAGCCGCCACAATCACAGAAACCTGCATTTAGCTCTAACAATGCTAGTAACGAGACAAAGCTGACGGCTAATGAGGATCACTAGCTAGCTTTAGCCTACAGCAGGTGGTCAATGCACACCTAAACCTAAAGTGCTCTTGGAACCACGTGGGGAGATGTTAAGGGAGAGGGAGTTTAGGTCATCCTCTCAGACATCCTCAAACTGAAAGTGGAGGTACATGCATACCAGAGATGGTTGGTGGGAAGAGTTATAGGAGGACGGCTCATTGTAATGGCTAGAATGGAATCAATGGAACGGAGACAAACATGTGGTTTCCATATGTTTGATATATGTTCCATATATTCCATTCCAGCCATTACAATGAGCCTGTCCTCCTATAGATCCTCCCACCAGCCTCCTCTGATACATACTATACCATAGCAAGTGGATACCAGTGACGGTCTGAGGTGTTCACAGTTTGGGTCTTTATTGTAGCTAGCAACCATGCTACGCTGCTCTTGAGGAAAAATGCTTCATTTCATGTCAAATGCCAATGATGCACAGCTTTAGTAAGTCAGACTTGCTGATGAAATTGTGTGCAGACAGTAAGTGCATGTGTGTTTACGGGTCTATGGGCTATAGAACAGGTAAGTACAGAGGGATAGTCTGTATGGCATGGGTGAGGAGTTACTACTAGATGATTGGTCACATAGTATGGAGAAAGTGTTGGGTTAATTCCCTTTTAACTGAAACTCATGAATTGAGAGCAACGCAGATATCGGTTTAGGGCAGTGGTATTCAAACTTTTTCAGCTGGGACCCAATTTTTTCAGCTATAATTTCTGGTGTCCCCATTTTTCGCCCAGGAATTTCCCCCATCCCACCCCAAATCTAACGACACAATGTTAAAATCGAATGACACAACCTCTTTCTGTTCTTATTAAAATGAAAAGAAACCAATAAATACATTTACTTAATAATTGTTTTTGTATATTGTTCCATACAATAGTCTGTACTCTTAATTGTATTGCAGGGGGCGAACCCACTGCAGTTCCCCGTGAGCCCATTAGGGGTCACGACCCAGACTTTGAATACCACTGGTTTAGGGTGCAGCTAGCTACACTTATACAATAGGGTGACCGGGGAAGTGTACTTACACCAAGTTACTGAGTGACGCCAAGCTGATCTGTTGTTGTTGTTGCTGCTGCTGCTGTTGTTGTTGTTGCTGCTGCTGTTGCTGCTGGGATACTGCTGGTTGCTGTTGCCAGGTGGACATGTTGCTAGGCAGCAGCCCTGATGGCGTGAATGTCTGGAGCGCTGTGAGATCTGCACTTGTCAGCTGGTACTCTGAGATGGAGGCAGGGGGAGGGAGGGAGGGAGGGAGAGAGAGGGAGAGAGAAAGAAATATTCACACATTGATCAAAGTGAATATGCATAGGATTCACTTATAGTCGTAAATTGTGTTCCTTTCTGCCTTTGCCAATGTGGGTAATTAAAGGGCAGACTGACAAAAAGAGAATAACTGAATAAACTAATCAAAAGTATTCACCCTTGTGTTTCTGTCATCCACTGGTCCTAATATACTTGCTTTAAGACACACTACAGACATACAGTGAGGGAAAAAAGTATTTGATCCCCTGCTGATTTTGTACGTTTGCCCACTGCCAAAGAAATGATCAGTCTATAATTTTAATGGTAGGTTTATTTGAACAGTGAGAGACAGAATAACAACAAAAAAATCCAGAAAAACATTTTATAAATTGATTTGCATTTTAAATGAGGGAAATAAGTATTTGACCCCCTCTCAATCAGAAAGATTTCTGGCTCCCAGGTGTCTTTTATACAGGTAACGAGCTGAGATTAGGAGCACACAATCAATCAATCAGATTCCAAACTCTCCACCATGGCCAAGACCAAAGAGCTCTCCAAGGATGTCAGGGACAAGATTGTAGACCTACACAAGGCTGGAATGGGCTACAAGACCATCGGCAAGCAGCTTGGTGAGAAGGTGACAACAGTTGGTGCGATTATTCGCAAATGGAAGAAACACAAAAGAACTGTCAATCTCCCTCAGCCTGGGGCTCCATGCAAGATTTCACTTCGTGGAGTTGCATGAGAGCGGTGAGGAATCATCCCAGAACTACACGGGAGGATCTTGTCAATGATCTCAAGGCAGCTGGGACCATAGTCACCAAGAAAACAATTGGTAACACACTACGCTGTGAAGGACTGAAATCCTGCAGTGCCCGCAAGGTCCCCTTGCTCAAGAAAGCACATATACATCCCCGTCTGAAGTTTGCCAATGAACATCTGAATGATTCAGAGGACAACTGGGTGAAAGTGTTGTGGTCAGATGAGACCAAAATGGAGCTCTTTAGCATCAACTCAACTCGCCGTGTTTGGAGGAGGAGGAATGCTGCCTATGACCCCAAGAACACCATCCCCACCGTCAAACATGGAGGTGGAAACATTATGCTTTGGGGGTGTTTTTCTGCTAAGGGGACAGGACAACTTCACCGCATCAAAGGGACGATGGACGGGGCCATGTCCGTCAAATCTTGGGTGAGAACCTCCTTCCCTCAGCCAGGGCATTGAAAATGGGTCGTGGATGGGTATTCCAGCATGACAATGACCCAAAACACACGGCCAAGGCAACAAAGGATTGGCTCAAGAAGAAATTTGCCACCAAGTACTAAGTCATGTTTTGCAGAGGGGTCAAATACTTATTTCCCTCATTAAAATGCAAATAAATTTATAACATTTTTCACATGCATTTTTCTGGATTTTTTTCGATGTTATTCTGTCTCTCACTGTTCAAATAAACCTACCATTCAAATTATAGACTGATAATTTCTTTGTCAGTGGGCAAACGTACAAAATCAGCAGGGGATCAAATACATTTTTCCCCTCACTGTACAGTGTGTGTCCAATTCCCATATTCTGCAAGCTTTGCCCGTGAGCAGCGAGTACCCTTGTCCTCTTTTACTCACCAGTGTTGTAGGCCGTCTGCATGGCGGAGAAGGGGGCTAGGAGACTGGGCGTCGCCACGGAAACCACTGGCGTGCTCAGGTTCCCTTGAGAACCGCCTAACCGCTGAGCATTCTGGGAAGACAGAGGACACAGGAAAGACTCTTGAACATCAGGAGGCAGGAAGTAAAGACTTATTTTAAACCAAAAGGTTTGTGCCCACGCAGTACCATGACATTCACAAACAGTATCAAATAGAAACGAAGGTGGGAACATCCTGGCCTGTATGGATCTTGACTTCTCTATGACACGGAAACCCCAACATTCACAGCCACGTGAAAGAATAGTTGGTGGAGGTGTTAGGAAGTGTTCCACTCAAATGGAGAATCATGCGGATTGAATGAGAGGCATGCATCGGGCAGAACATCCAGAGTGAGTGACAAAGTGATTGTGTTTATGTGTGTGTGTTGGTGCGTGGTGATAAGTGTGTGAGTCGGGGCTCAGACGCTCCAGGGGTGGAGGTCATTGTGCCATTGGTGTCACCTTGTAACAGTTTGTCCTAGTCAATGGATACACAAGCTCCAGAGAGTACTGCAGCCTATACACAATGACCTCCTCCTGCCCAACCTGACATAGATTACACACACATGGAGTTGACCCATGCACATGCCAAGATACATAACAATGCATTCACAGAGAGCTTTTGCTCCATTTTGGATTTACCACACATAGTATGTATACATGGCTACACACTTCTATAACATACAGTACCAGTCAAAAGTTTGGACACACCTACTCATTCAAGGGTTTTTCTTTATTTTTACTATTTTCGACATGGTAGAATACTAGTGAAGACATCAAAACTATTAAATAACACATATGGAATTATGTAGGAAGCAAAAAAGTTTTAAACAAATCTAAATATATTTGAGATTATTCAAAGTAGCCACCCTTTGCCTTGACAGCTTTGCACACTCTTGGCATTCTCTCAACCAGCTTCATGAGGTAGCTATCTGGAATGCATTTCAATTAACAGGTGTGCCTTGTTAAAAGTTAAGTTGTGGAATTTATTGCCTTCTTAATGCATTTGAGCCAATCAGTTGTGTTGTGACAAGGTAGGGGTGGTATACAGAAGATATACAGAAGAAAGACCATATTATTGTGTTGACACTGTCTGTGATTTATTTAGAAAAAAAAAAAAAAAAAGGCACACTTAACCAGCATGGCTACCATAGCATTCTGCAGCGTTACGCCATCCCATCTGGTTTGCGCTTAGTGGGAGTATAATTTGTTTTTTCAACAGAACAATGACCCAAAACACACCTCCAGGCTGTGTAATGGCTATTTGATCAAGAAGGAGAGTGATGGAGTGCTGCATCTGATGACCTGGCCTCCACCAATAACCCGACCTCAACCCAACTGAGATGGTTTGGGATCAGTTGGACCGCAGAGTGAAGGAAAAGCAGCCAACAAGTGCTCAGCATTTGTGGGAACTCCTTCAAGACTGTTGGAAAAGCATTCCTCATGAAGCTGGTTGAGAGAATGCCAAGAGTGTGCAAAGCTGTCATCAAGGCAAAGGGTGGCTACTTTGAAGAATCTAAAATATATTTTGATATTTTGATTTGTTTTTGGTTACTGCATGATTCCATGAGCTATTTTATAGTTTTGATGCCTTCATTATTATTCTACAATGTAGAAAATAGTAAAAATAAAGAAAACCCTGGAATGAGTAGGTGTGTCCTAACTTTTGACTGGTACTGTACATTGTACTGTGCTCTTATTCGACTGATACTACACTGTAAATACTGTATACTAATTATCTACTAATATACCAGTATGACAGTATACCAGTATGACACTCATGCCTGTGAGACCACAGTGTTGACACAGCAACCACAGTCAAGTCTAGGAGTTCTATTCACCTCACTCACCAACTCCAGCTCCTCATCGGTCTGCAGGGGGCAGTAGGACAGAGAACACGGGTTACAGCTCTGTACTAACCTGCTGATCTAGGATCAGCCCCCAATCCTAACCTTAACCATTGGGCTCATTAAGGGGAAATGCAAAACTGAACTCAGATCAGTGTCTGGGGGGGTATTTCATCACGCACTCACGAAAATATCAAATTCAGAACGGCAATTATAACGAGATGCATGGATGCATTTTGTCGTCAATCCTTCTTTAGCACAGTCTAAAGCCACACTCAGTGCGTGCCAAAATTAACCTTTGAATTAAATTTTACAATAATTGCTGTCCTATTAAATTGTTCAATTGCTTTATAAACTAATAATGACTCAGCATCTGTTTTGTAGAACAATATGTGAACTTCCGAGTGACACCAACTTTGTTATTACTGTAGACATCCCAACCTCCTAAAATGTGTTGAGTTGAGTCACAAGACACAATAATAAATAAATACCTCTCATATTTCAACCGTTTACAAATCAAACAGTGTAAGCTTCGTTTTGGTATTAAATGTTTATCTCAGAAGGAATAGAGATTCATAAAGATTCAGCACCCCATTGTTTTGTGACTGGCGGGACACCAACGAAGCATTTATCAATGTGAGAAAACAACAGACTCAGTTTGGGCCAGTAGGGCTCCCGTAGTGGATCTCTCTGTGGCTCACCAGCTGCATCAGGCTCTTGCCGCTCTGGGAGGTGATGACCCGGAGATCAGGCTTGCGGCTGTTCACCATCTGAGGGCTGGGTGGAGGTGGAGACTTGGCCTGGACTACTTTCCCCAGGCTGTTGCCGTTGGAGACAGAGAGGAGGCCGGGGGAGGCCCTGGCACTGATGTAGCCGTTCGCTGGTTGAGAGGGAGACGGAGAGGAGATATTAATATAGTGTTAAGGAATGGATGGAGTGTTTGTGTGGTGTGTGTATGCCTCTCACTTACTGTAGGACAGCTGTAACACTGTGAATATTAGTATGAATCTGTAAACATTACTCGTTTGACCCTTTCACGCATTACACTAACACTACTGGACAAAACCGCATTGCTTTTCACTACAGGAGCAATGTCACTCCTATGTCAACCCTACGGCATCCCTATGTCAACATTCAGACAGTCCCCTTCAGGTCACGTCATGTGACACACCCCTAAGAGAAACAACCTTTGGTTATTACTCAAAATATTCCAACCTCCTAATGTGTTGTTGTCTCATAAGACACAATAAAAATAAAATTAAATAAAAAAAACTATTATTTAAATTTGTTTACAAATCAAACAGTGTACACTTCGTTTTGGTTTCACTCATTATGAAGGTCTATCCATCGAACGGCTCAATGGTGAGCAGTGTTAATCTGGGACAGCATCAAGCTACTCAGACAACAGCATTCCTTCTTGCCATGGGACAAACCCTCAGACTGATTTCCCCTTACTTGGTTAAAAGGAGCCGTTGACTCAAAGAAAGACAGGCTCACTGTGTGGATGGGGGAGCGGGGGACTTTCCCAGCACTGTCAGGAACACAACCAGGCAAACACAGACAGTAGACACACACACACACAGACAGAGAGAGAGAGACCGAGAGAGAATGAGACCGAGAGAGAGAGAGAGATACAAAGAGACATGCACACATACTGTGGGCAGACACACACAGTCAGACGCACAACTACGCACGCACACACACTCCCTAGAGCTGGGCAGGGTTCTGCGATAGCAGATAAAAGTTGCTCCATGACGTGTCCCAGATGCTACCAGCATTTGACACCGTTTCATCTCAGTCACACATACTTCAGTTCAGACACACACACAAACGTACACACTGATGAGTGGCAAGGACAGAATGATGTTTGTTCCAGACTCATTTGTGTCAGCAGTATCAATAACACACTACTTCCATCAAACATAAAAAATGCGTAACAGTTACCATAAGTTTGCTCACGCCATTCACAACTGGATAGAGAACTCTGGGCAGCCAGTGAAGGTTACTTTGTACTGAGGTGTTTTGGGATGGGAATATGGGAATTTACGCGAGTGTGAGCCACAGCCGAGGGAAAAGTGGAACAGAGCGATGGTGGCTTTTTGTGTTGTACCCGACCTAGCAGACAGACACTCGCTCAGTCCTTCCTCTAAGAAACTGGACGTTCACTCACTCATCTACCCCAGCAACAGAGGGAGATGAAGGAGGAGAAAGAACATGTGTTAGTCGGATGTTGGCCCCAGGCCCTGGGCTCTTTGAACAGCAGGGCTCTAGTGTGTAAGAATTCACACTCATTATGGGTCTGTGTGAATGTTTATCCATGCATGTGTTTGTGTAAGTACATGTATGTTTCTAAGTGTTTATGTGTTGTATGTATGCATCAACATATGTGTTTTAGTGTATACCTGTGAGTGTGTGTGTGCGCTCTCTCCCAGGCTCTACTCCTATTACCCAGTGCCGGGTTGTGGGAATCTCAGGAATGCCGGGTGACGTCAATGGTGACATTCCCTGAGCCCAGAGCCTGGGTCTGTGTTCAACAGCTGAGAACGACAGAGCGAGGGGGAGGAGGACGGGATGTGGAGGAAGGAGGGGGAGAGAGAGACAGCGGGCTAGCAGGGTGAGTCACTTGAGCTGCGTCTTGGGACCACTGCACTGTTTACTGCACTGGAGGGTTACTGAGACAACCCCAGTTTAGAGAGAGAAAGACATTGTGACTACTGTGGTCCCTGTTCCATGGCTTTGTGACTTGGGTCTGATTCTGAAACTTGAGATAGGAGTGTGTAACTCATTGTCGTACGAGTCTTTCATTGATATCAATGTGAAAGCTGAACCTATGCTCACAAAATCTAGCTTACGATTTGTTGCTTAGTGCCTTAGTCACAAATAGAAAAACATATTCTTCTCTATACAATAATACAGCCATTCACTTTTCGGGAAGATGTTGTAGCACAATATCTGATAATACTGTCATCTACCGATGACTGTATGCCGAGAGGAATTAGATTAGAAGTGAGGCTCTGGCCGGTGTCAAAGTCACCTCTGAGGAGACGGCTCTGCCAAGACAAGGTACAGTTTGAACCACGGGGGGATTGGAGTGTGTGTGTGTGTGTAAAGGGGGAGGGGGGGACATGGGGGAACAGCTGCGATGGAGGGAGAGAAGGACAGAGAGAGGGAGGGAGAAAGCGGGGTCAGGGGAGACAGAAGAAGAGGTGTGAGGAGATGGTAAAGATGCTAGGCCAGAGTGTTCATGTCATTCTTGTCTCTCTCTACACCTCTCTTTCTCCATTTTTTCCTCAGGTCTTTCATTCTCTCTCATTCTCTTTCCCATCAACCCCCTGGCTATTTACAAGTGGCTTTCCTGTGACCCTCAGCTGTCGCTGGCCAACAGGTGTGTGCGTGTGTGTGTGTGTGTGTGTGTTTGAGTACATAAGTGCCAGTGTCAGTGTTTGTGGCGGATGACATCGACCAGGTATCCTGACATCTTTTTATCTTCCATCAAACACTGGAGTCTGTCCCAAAGTGTAATCCATACACCTTTTATGCTTTACTATAACCCACAACTCTCATCACATCAAGGAAAGCCATGAAGGGTAAAAACTAACAAGATAATCATCTATTGTCACAGCTACAACAAAGAGACGCAGTTCACTGTGTATTCGGTATCATCTTATTTGCTAAGTAAAAACGACTCAAACACAACTAGGTATTTTAGCAGAAGTAGACGTCACTTACGAACAGGGCTCGGGCATCCTCCGTTGGAGTTGTTCAGTTCACCTCCTAATAGAGCACCTGTGGAGGGAAGAACAGAAGACAGCGGCCATGTTGAAAAGGACAAGTTGCACATACGAGTTGATGTGAATGGTAAGAATTGCGAAGAAAACATGAATAATGCTGAATCCATAACATTGATGCTGTTCATCGACTACAGCTCAGAGTTCAACCCCATAGTGCCCGCCAAGCTCGTCACCAAGCTCAGGAACCTGGGACTGAACACCTCCCTAGATCCTGGACTTCCTGACGGGTAAACTCCAGGTGGTAAGAGTAGGCAACAATACCTAAGCCACGCTGATCCTTAACAGGGGTGTATGCTTAGCCCCCTCTTGTACACCCTGTTCACCCATGACTGTGTGGCCACGCCACAACTAACTCCATCATCAAGTTTGCTGATGACACGACGATGGTAGGCCTGATCACTAACAGCGATGAGACAGCCTACAGGGAGGAGGTCAAAGACCTGGCAGTGTGGCGCCAAGACAACAACCTCTCCCTCAACGTCAGCAAGACAAAGGAGCTGATCGTGGACTACAGGATACCGGAGCGGGTGCACACCCCAATCCAGATCGACAGGGCCGCAGTGGAGAGGGTCAAGAGCTTCAAGTTCATCGGGGTCCACATCACTGAGGACTTAACATGGTCCTCTCACACCAGCACAGTTGTGAAGACGGCACGGCAGTGTCGCTTCTCCCCTCAGGAGGCTGAAACGATTTGGCAGATCCTTAGGAACTTTTACAGCTGCACCATCGAGAGCATCCTGACTGGTTGTATCACTGTCTGGTATGGCAACGTCACTACCCTCGTCAGGAAGGCCCTACAGAGGGCGGTGCAGACAGCCAAGTGCATCATTGGGGGTAAACTCCCAGCCATCCAGGACGTACATGCTAGGCGCTGTCTGAGAAAGGCCTGAAAAATGACCAAAGCTTATATCCCCTGGCCATAAGACTGTTCATTGGCTAACAACTACTGCTCCCAGTCACACCTACGCTGCTGTTAAAATGATTATTGATTAGATCTATTACTACCACTATGCTGCTGTTCACTGATTATTGATTGCCATTACCATTTGTATTTATCCAGTTTACATGTATATATTACCATTAGTATATTACCATAAGTATTTATATATTCCTGCTACCAGTCACTTTTCAGCCCTGTTTACCTGTACACTGAGTATACCAAATATTAGGAACACCTTCCTAATATTGAGTTGCACCACCCTTTTTCCCTCAGAACAGCCACAACTCGTTGGGGCATGGACTCTACAAGGTGTCGAAAGCATTCCACAGGGATGTTGGCCCATGACGACTCCAATGCTTCCCACAGTTGTGTCAGTGTCAAGTTGGCTGGATGTCCTTTGGGTGGTGGACCGTTCTTGATACACACGGGAAACTGTTGAGTGTGAAAAACTTCTTTAACCTGTCTCCTCCCCTTCATCTACACTGATTGAAGTGGATTTAACAAGTGACATCGATAAGGGATTCACCTGGTCAGTCTGTCATAGAAAGGGCAGGTGTTCTTAATGTTTTGTATAATCCTCCTATCACGCCTTCATTTACACTCATGCGCACACACACACAACTTATGCTGCCATACTGTTTACTATTATTATTTATCCTGCTACCAGACACTATCTCCTAATCCCTGCCTACATGTACAGTACATCTCAAATACTCCAGTATCCCTCCACATGTTGTACTGGCACTGCACCTGTATATAGCTTCCTCTTTTATTTTGTATTTCTCCTGTTTTTTATTTTGTATTATTAGTTCAATATTACCGCACTGTTGTGTAGGGCTTGCAAGTTAAGCATGTCACTGTACTTGTGCATGTGACAAATAAAGCTTGAACTTGTGATGAAGTCAACCATTAACCACTGTCCACTCTGTTCCTTACCTGCGCTGGCTGGTCGCTGTGGTAACCCTGGAGACCCAGTGTTCCTCTGGAGAGATGGTTGCTGTGGCGACAACAGGCGGGGGTCTGTGAGGGTGGAGGTGACGAAGGAGGTGGTTACCAGGCCGCCAGAGTTACTGAACTGGAGAGCATTCTGATTGGACACTGGCACCGTGACGGGCATGGAGAAAGTGGGCTGTGGGACGGCTGACTGGAGGAGAGACAGGAAGAGGAGGGGCTTAGGAATGTAAACGCACGATGGACACATGTATAATGTTAAACACACTAACACACACTCTCAGAAGCATGTGCATGCACAAGCACACACACATACTATCGCACAGGATTCGTTAGCATGCAACTGACTTGTGGAAACAAGAAGCTGAAAAAGTGTTTGCTTTCAGATCACATGCAAGGTTATGTGTACATCATAAAAGCTACATGGGATTGTTATTGCATTGGTTAATCGGTGACATATTGTACATCACATTATACATCTCATGACCCCATATATTGTCTTTAATTGCATGGAAAATTTAAGAGAAATCATTGGGGGAAAAAAGCTTGGAACTTTGAGTATCTGTATCTGTTAAGTAGCCTTTACCGGAGAAGTTGACTGCTAATTTGCTTACTTTTACCTGGAAGTAAACATTTACCCTTAAAAATGTATAGAACTAGGCACTAAAACATTCTCTAAAGTATCAAGGAGTGCTTTCTCAAAGTATAAGAAGTGTAGTTTGCATATAGCTTTGAACAGGTCCTGAGTCAGCTAAATAATACTAGCCGTGTGACCCAGCCCAACACCAGGTCCTAGTCAGAGACAGGACCCAGGCCAGGGTTGTCCACTCTTCTGCCTGTAACCCATTTCACCCTGTTTCTCATCACGGCAGAAAGCAGGCAGGGCCCTCTATATATAGAATATGGGCCAAGCGTGGCCTGGTACTGTATGTGCTGAGTGGGACCCAGTTTAAAATAGAGAAAGAAGATGCTCTACAGAAGATGCTCTACTGTCCATCATATCGACCTTCCTTCCCGTTAGCCTACAGCGTATTCCACAAGTTTACATCCGGGATGTGTGTGTGATGTTATACAGGGGAAGAAAGGGGAGCAGGGAAGACTACGTTGTTTTGGTATGGTGTGTTTTGTATTGTATCTGTCATAATCTGATAAGAGTCCCGTCATTCTTGTGACAAACCATTTGCCAATGTGGGGAGACGGAGTGTAACCTCTTCCTTTCTTTATAGCATTTTAGTAGATTGAGTATTAAGTCTGTGTCTGCATTATCCTGTTCTAGTGACGAACAACGACAGTGCTAGGTAATGTAAAGACAAGGCATCCGGGCTGTCACTAGTGCTGTAGCTCCTCTGACCCATCATGTCACGTACACAACTTCACTCAATATGCTGCATATGTCAAGAATGTTCAGGGGACTATGGTGACAAAACCAATCTGCCTTTGACTCCACAGTAATAGAGATGTCTCAAATCCCAGAGCACCAGAAACTGAGAGAGAGGCAGAGAAAGAAAGAAAGTGCGAGAGATGGTAGGGGAGAGAAAAAAAGAAGAGAGGAAGAGAAATAAAGAGAAAGACAAGAGAAAGCCCAAATGGGTAAGCCTACTGGGCATGCTGGTGGCCAGGTCTGGCGTCTGGGGAGGTAGTCTACAATATAAGGCAGAAGGTTACAGCACTGCACACTGGCCAGGCAGAGAGGAGGGAGAGATGGATGGGTGGAGGGATGGAAGGATGGCGGTGAGGTTAGTGTGAGGGGCAGAGGTGTGGAAACGTGGAGCATACAGCACTGGGACAGCTCTTCCTACATACACTTATCGTACACTCATTACAATATACTGTTTAATACTACACTGATGTACTCTAAACTGTGCTGTGGTGTGGCATTTGGACAGATGTCTCTTGGATAACAAGTTATTCAGTGGTATTGCTATGTTAGGTCAGATAACTGCCAGTTTGCATAATCTTAATACTAGATTAGAGTGACTCATTCATTGTGTCAAGTACATGGCATTACAAAGGCCCTAAAATGAATCATATTGGATAAATAATAGTCTTTCAGCTTTTCCTCGGGCTAAGTGGGTTCGTTGAAGGCAGCTCAAGGCCTTCAACAGCGTAACAAAAAATAAACCTATTTTTCTCAGCGGAGCGCTACATTGGTGTATTTCCTAGATGCGAGGGTATCAGAATGAATTAAACTCATGCCCTACTTTCCTTCCCTCCCTCTTGTCCTAGAAGCCTTTGAAAGTTTCCCTTTCAACTTTAGGAAACGCCTCATCCTATTTGTTAGCAGTGATGGATTAAAACCACAAAAACAACTTTCAAACAATGTTCAATTGACCTTTAAAGGTCCTTGACATTTGACTACAATGTTGATCTCACCAGTGAATACTCTGTATAATGCAATTAGATTGAATCGTTTTACGAAAATAATGCTCAGCTTTAATCTTAGTATTGTTGGAATACAAGAGGGAAAACGAGTGCTTTAAAGATTTCTAAAATAACGTCAATAGAGAAATAAGCTACATTTGTCTCTCTTTTTAGTACAAATTTGAGTCACAGCCTATTTCAAACAAACACAACAGGAAACACATAACATTGCAAACAATATCAAGGAACATCACTTAAATCTGAAAAGCTAAATCAGCTGTGTCACCAATTGGCAAGTTCCAGTCTTGCCTTGTAATCCTGTACATGCCTGTAGACTGCATAGCTAGCCTCCCTATGCTCCCTAGTGCTTTCTACTCGACTCTGGGGATTTTAGTGCGAGTGGGATTAAGCGTGTATATCCCAGCCCCCTAGCTGTCATGTTGGTGGATTATGATGCTGTTGAGGGAGATTGGTGCTGTATGCTTCCGTTTGCTACAGTAGGCCCTGTGAAAGGTGTGCCGGGCAAGGTGGGGGGATGGGGGCTTGCTTGCTTCCAATCGACTGGGGCGGGAGCTACACTCTCCTGGGGGTGGCAGATTGAATTCTATTCTTCTTCTTTCTACTCAGAAATGCTTTTAGGAGCTATTTCAGCTCACCACAAACATCAAAGTGTTGGAGATACGGCGTAGGTTAAATGAGCTGTATTCACTGAATTGATTCGATAGAGACATTAAACTTTTTTGCTGAACCGCTGCTTTAAGTGAGTGGTTGGGTGTGTGATAATATCAGTTTTGGATAACAAAACCTTTCCATCAACATTGTTTTTTTTGTCTTAGTGACAATATCCTGTCTTAGTGACAATATCCTACATAATACAGATTATGCAATACATTGTAGTACATGTTGTATAATACATTCTAAGAAAACAGGGCTTAAGTCAGGGATAGGTGTGTATATCTCCAGTTCAGCTCATCCTGTGAGCAGTAAAGTCCTTCACATTGGCCCGACGGGAACTCGATAGACAAAGTCCCATCCCTCGTGACCAATAGGGAGGCCAGATCAGACAGGAAGCCTGGTTGTAAATTGAGTGCTCCTCATTAAACTGAAGTTAATGACATTACTGAGCCCTGGTGGAAAATAATGAATCATAAAAAAATTGGCACCGGAGAGAGGAATAAAAGAGGCGATAAACCGTGGCAGCGTGCCAATTATAAGGCAGCCCTGGAGAGTGTCTGACTGACACCCTGGAAAATGAGGAACGGCCTATCCGAACCTAGATGGTCACACTATCTGTAAAACTAACGCCCTTGAAAAGCATTAATTTGTACGATTCTTCTCACTCTAACAAAGGGGTGACAATGCATAATGAGAAGTATTGCTTTGAATGTGTTATGCCCCGTTTGCTATGGCATCATCATATGCCACTTTTATGTAGTCTTTATGAAATCTGTCAATAGCTTATGAATCACTCCTGAGACCTGTTATGTCATGTTTATGAAGCCTTTACGATTACTTCCTAAATGATTGGCTGTGACCACTCTCCAATCAATCAGACTGTTGAGCTCCGCGCCCAAACCTCCTTGCCCTTGCCCGGGCACACACAATCAGAGGGGAGGGTGAGAAATGGAGGGAGTGGGGGGGTGCACTGTGAGTATTTGGGTTGCTGTCTGCAACCGGATCTGGGTACAATCCAGTCCGGGTAACACAGCAGTTGCAGTACAGCTCACGGTACTCACTGACAGCCTATAGCTCTGCATCATTTTATCAAACTCCTCGTCAATTTTTTTGTATTTCTCCTCAGTGTGGGGGGTGAGGGAGAAGGGCTCCTCAGGGTCTGGGCTCTCTGAGTCCCGGTGCTCTTTCTTGTTCAGAGCCTTGGTCCGTTCGTTCCCACAACAGAGAGAGAGAGAGGAGAGAGAGGGAGATTAGAGAACGTGACGAGAGGACGATGGTACTCACGCCATAGCGCTTGAACAGGATATCCAGGTCCTCGTTCTTGCGGTACTTGTCGTCGTTTAACGGGCTTTGGTCGATGGAGTCGTCGCCATCTGGCTCGGGGCTGTTGCAACCATTAAAGCCTTTCTTTCGCAACGTCTGAAGCGGTTAGAGGAGGAAGAAGCAGAGGAAGGAGGAAAACATTTCATTTTCACGCACAATTATGTCAACAACACCCATTAACCAAAATGTACCACCATTTAAAATTTGAATAATGATAAAGAAAAGAACAGCGATGGCATTCGAACAAGACCAGTAACATGATTCTGAGCCTCAGATAATATTCAATATCAACGTTCACAACATCTATGACCATCGTTTCGAAGCTAACCACCTTTAAAGGTCTACTCTACACAAATCAACAAAGATGTCTGAAAGAAGGAGTTATTACTGGACAATGACTAACAATTTAAAACAACACTTTTCCTATATAAAAAAAATATATATATCTATATCTCTATATATATCTATCTATCTATCTATATATATATATATACACACAGTCGAAGTCGAAAGTTTACATGCACTTAGGTTGGAGTCATTAAAACTCGTTTTTAAACCACTTCACAAATTTATTGTTAACAAACTATAGTTTAGTCAAGTCGGTTAGGACATCTTTGTGCATGACAAGTAATTTTTCCAACAATTGTTTACAGACAGATTATTTCACTTATAATTCACTGTATCACAATTCCAGTGGGTCAGAAGTTTACATACACTAAGTTGACTGTGCCTTTAAACAGCTTGGACATTTCCAGAAAATGATGTCATGGCTTTAGAAGCTTCTGATAGGCTAATTGACATTATTTGAGTCAATTGGAGGTGTACCTGTGGATGTATTTCAAGGCCTACCTTGAAACTCAGTGCCTCTTTGCTTGACATCATGGGAAAATCAAAAGAAATCAGCCAAGACCTCAAAAAATTATAGTAGACCTCCACAAGTCTGGTTCATCCTTGGGAGCAATTTCCAAACTCCTGAAGGTACCACATTCATATGTACAAACAATAGTATGCAAGTATAAACACCATTGGACCACGCAGCAATCATACCGCTCAGGAAATAGACGCGTTCGGTCTCCTAGAGATGAACGTACTTTGGTGCGAAAAGTGCAAATCAACCCCAGAACAACAGCAAAGGACCTTGTGAAGATGCTGGAGGAAACAGGTACAAAAGTATCTATATTCACAGTAAAACGAGTCCTATATCGACATAACCTGAAAGGCCGCTCAGCAAGGCAGAAGCCACTGCTCCAAAATCGCCATAAAAAAGCCAGACAACGGTTTGCAACTGCACATGGGGACAAAGATCGTACTTTTTGGAGAAATGTCCTCTGGTCTGATGAAACAAAAATATAACTGTTTGGCCATAATGACCATGGTTATGTTTGGAGGAAAAAGGGGGAGGCTTGCAAGCCGAAGAACACCATCCCAACCGTGAAGCACGGGGGTGGCAGCATCATTTTGTGGGGGTGCTTTGCTGCAGGAGGGACTGGTGCACTTCACAAGGGAGGAAAATTATGTGGATATATTGAAGCAACATCTAAAGACATCAGTCAGGAAGTTAAAGCTTGGTCGCAAATGGGTCTTCAAACTGAACAATGACCCCAAGCATACTTCCAAAGTTATGGCAAAAAATGGCTTAAGGACAACAAAGTCAAGGTATTGGAGTGGCCATCACAAAGCCCTGACCTCAATCCTATAGAAAATTTGTGGGCAAAACTGAAAACGCGTGTGCGAGCAAGGAGGCCTACAAACCTGTCTCAGTTACACCAGCTCTGTCAGGAGGAATGGGCCAAAATTAATCCAACTTACTGTGGGAAGCTTGTGGAAGGCTTCCCAAAACTTTGGACCCAAGTTAAACAATTTAAAGGCAATTCTACCAAATACTAAATTGAGTGTATGTAAACTTCCGACCCACTGGGAATGTGATGAAATAAATAAAAGCATAAATAAATACTACTACTATTATTCTGAAATTTAAAATTCTTAAAATAAAGTGGTGACCCTAACTGACCTAAGACAGGGAATTTTCACTCGGATTAAATGTCAGGAATTGTGAAAAACTGAGTTTAAATGTTTTTGGCTAAGGTGTATGTAAACTTCCTGTACACACACACACACACACACACACAACCGTTCAACGTTTGGGTCACTTAGAAATGTCCTTGTTTTTGAAAGATTTGTTTTTTTGTCCATTAAAATAACATCAAATTGATCAGAAATACAGTGTAGACATTGTTATGTTGTAAATGACTATTGCAGCTGGAAATGGCAGATTTTTTATGGAATATCTACATAGGTGTACAGAGGACCATTATCAGCAACCACCACTCCTGTGTTCCAATGGCACATGGTGTTAGCTAATCCAAGTTTATCATTTTAAAAGGCTAATTGATCATTAGAAAAACATTTTGCAATTATGTTAGCACAGCTGAAAACGGTTGTTCTGATTAAAGAAGCAATAAAACTGGCCTTCTTTAGACTTCAAATCAAAGTTTATTTGTCACGTGCGCCGAATACAACAGGTGTAGACCTTGCTGAGTATCTGGAGCATCAGCATTTGTGGGTTCGATTACAGGCTCAAAATGGCCAGAAACAAAGAACTTTCTTCTGAAACTCGTCAGTCATTTCTTGTTCTGAGAAATTAAGGCTATGTCAAGCAACAAATTGCCAATAAACTGAAGATCTCGTACAACGCTGTGTACTACTCCTTTCACAGATCAGCCCAAACTGTCTCTAACCAGAATAGAACGAGTGGGAGACCCCGGTGCACAACTGAGGAAGAGGACAAGTACAGTAGACTGTCTAGTTTGAGAAACAGATGTCCTCAACACAAGTCCTCAACTGGCAGCTTCATTAAATAGTACCCGCAAAAGACTAGTCTCAACGTCAACAGTGAAGAGGCGACTCCGGGATGCTGGCCTTCTAGGCAGTCGCAAAGAAAAAGCCATATCTTAGACTGGCCAATAAAAATAAAAGATTAAGATGGGCAAAAGAACACAGTCACTGGACAGAGGAACTCTGCCTAGACGGCCAGCATCCCGGAGTCGCCTCTTCACTGTTGACGTTGAGACTGGTGTTTTGTGGGTGTAATGTGGGAAGATAGCGCTTTGTTTTTTTGCGACAAATATGGCTATGATGAAACTGGCTATCACGCCACAGGAAAGGAAGACCCAGTTACCTCTGCTGCAGAGGATAAGTTCATTAGAGTTACTAGACTCAAACATCGGCAATTAACTGCACCTCAGATTGCAGCCCAAATAAATGCTTCACAGAGTTCAAGTAACAGACACATCTCAAAATCAACTGTTCAGAGGAGACTGCGTGAATCAGGCCGTTCATGGAAGAATTGCTGCAAAGAAACCACTACTAAAGGACACCAATAATAATAAGAGACTTGCTTGGGCCAAGAAACATGAGCAATGGACATTAGACCGGTGGAAGTCTGTCCTCTGTCCTTTGGTCTGATGAGTCCAAATTAGAAATTGTTGGTGTCTTTGTGAGACGCAGAGTAGGTGAGCGGATGATCTCCGCATGTGTGGTTCCCACCGTTAAGCATGGAGGTGGTGGTGCTTTTCTGGTGACACTGTTGGTGATTTATTTAGAATTCAAGGCACACTTAACCAGCATGGCTACCACAGCATTCTGCAGTGTTACGCCATCCCATCTGGTTTGCGCTTAGTGGGACTATTATTTTTTTTTCAACAGGACAATGTCCCAAAACACACCGCCAGGCTGTATAAGGGCTATTTGACCAAGAAGGAGAGTGATGGAGAGCTGCATCAGATGACCTGGCCTCCACAATCACCCGACCTCAACCCAATTGAGATGGTTTGGGATGAGTTGGACCGCAGAGTGAAGGAAAAACAGCCAACAAATGCTCAGCATGTGTGGGAACTCCTTCAAGACTGTTGGAAAAGCATTCCAGGTGACTACCTCATGAAGCTGGTTGAGAGAATGCCAAGAGCGTGCAAAGCTGTCATCAAGTCAAAGGGTGGCTACTTTGAAGAATCTAAAATATATATTTTTTTGGTATGTTATTTCACAGTTTTGATGTCTTCACTATTATTCTACAATGTAGAAAATAGTAAAAATAGAGAAAAACCCTGGAATGAGTAGGTGTGTCCAAACTTTTTACTGGTACTGTATATATTTTATTGTCACATACACCGGATAGATGTAGGGTCAGCCGTAGTAGTACGACGCTCTTGCAGAAAATTAAGGTTAAGTGTCTTGTTTAAGGACACATCAACATATTTTGTCTGTCGGCTCAGATATTCGAGCACCTCTAAATTGGTGTGAAGCGTCACGCCAACAAAAGCCATTGAGCAAAGTTAAAGGGTAGGGGGTGAAACGGAAGCACACCGCCAGCCACAGAGCTAGAGCAGTCAGGCCATTTCAGCTCTAATGCACAGTGGAAAGGGTCTTGTTTTGACATGATTCTGGAAACAAGCTTTACTGTAAGTAGCTTTGCCAGTGGGATCTGGACCAAACAGCAAACCAGATCCCGACACTTGCTAAATGGATTCTAACCTAGAGTGTGGCAAATTCTTCTACACGGCAGATGTACTATTCAGTTCTATTGTATATGGAAAAGGAGAATGTGTATTTAAGTGAAGCAACATAAATACATGGGTATCTACAGTATTGTGTGGCAGAGAGATGACTGTATTATCTGCCATACAGTGAGTGCTGCCTGATGGAGATTTGATTAGTAGATAAGTGGATGTTCTCTAGGACACCCACTAGGGACGATCACTGTTCTCTGTGTAGTGAGGATGACTCAATACCATGAAATTCAATGCCAAGCTGAGAGGCAGAGAAAATAAAAGATGTAAAAAGACTAATGCAGTCATTAGCTACCCAACTGTGAAGTTAAATCCAGGTTTACTGAGCTAAACCCCCCAATACAGATCAATTACACTTTAAAATGTGATGCCAATACTATTATCCATAATGTAAAGTATGATATCCAAAATATATAGTATATATTATATCCATATTATTACACACAGTATGAATATTAGTACCCGATTTCTCTGTTCAGACATATCAATTCAAATTAGACACTAGAACTTCCTGACACTGTTCAGCCACCATACTGTTTATTCTGCACTGTTCATGGAAAACATGATCCGTGTGTGTCTGTGCTGACCTAAAAAGCTAAAAACTGACAATGATAACATGTGACAAAAGTCTGTGCGGGGGACGGGGTAGTCATGGACATATACAGCCGACTGTCAACAAAAACAAAAATCGCTACATACAAAACTACCCTGACAATAGGACCTGGCAGTCCTATATAATGGTACACACACACACGCACACACACACACACAAACAAACAGAAGTCAGTCAGCTGATCAGCTTGTCTAAGTCAGTTCCATCTGTTCACCGGTCCCTCCGCACCTCTCCCCCACTGGCACAATCTTTCAAGTGCTGCCCTCTATTGTGTTGCCAGGGTAAGATTCCCCTGCAGAGCAGCACACAGTGACTGGCTGGGCTATGAGCTTCCCTGCCCCTCCCCCCTCTGGCACTCTCATCCTATCTCCTGCTCTCCCTCGCTCTCTCTCTCATTCTCTCGCGGTCGCTTGGTTCTGGTCTTTCTCTCTCCAGCTGTATCTCTCGCTTTCCTTCACCTTTCACCCTCTTCTCTTTGACTCTATCCATTTATATTCATTTCTCTTTCTCCATCTTTTTCTCGCTCAGGATCTCATAATCGATCCATACAGTCCTCTCACGTCATCCTCCTATTCTCCCACATTCTCCTTTGCTGCTCTCCTTATTCCTCTTATCCGGCCTTCACTTTTCCTCCATCTCTTATCTATCCATCTCTCTCCTCACCCCTGTCCTCTTTTTACCTGCTTTCCCTTTTCCTCTCTTGATCTATTCCCACAGCTTCCCATCCTACTTTTTGCTCTCAAAATGCCATTCATCTCTCCTTTTCTCCAATTCTACCTTCTCTCTCTCTTTAGAATGGAAGTATGTGGTGAGCAGTACGGGCCGGGGCCCTTGTCCACAAAGGCAGAATGTAATGTCACGTCCCATTTGCAGTTGTCCACCTTCAGGTACATGGAGCCCCCCAGGGCATCCTGATGGAGCACAACTAAAGCCTATTCTTATTAAACTACTGGGCTGCCAAAGAACACATCACTAACGTAGCAGCATCGGGGAAACTGAGTGGCCATAGCGGCTCTGTCCGGCTTTATCCTCCCCATTTATTCGATAGTAGCATATCCCTGAAGAATGTCTCCCACCATTACCACAATGGCCAGCACTGGGTGTTATTACTTATACATGTGGTTAATGGATCCCCTCTATCACACCATCTCAGGAGGGGCCGATGGCTTGCTTCCTCACAGAGTACAGAGGTAGCGGACCATGCCCTCATTGGATATGGATGGTCTGAAATCTACCGGGTGTCGGATGTCAGATAGCAGCTCATAGGATGACAGTGTACTTATGCCTATGAGGAGAATCATATGATCTGTATCACAGATCGAGCAATCGCATCCTCTTGTATTTAACAGTCTGTCTAAAATAGGCATAATGCTGCACAAGCTCTTTAAAATATTGAGATTAATTTGAACTTATGCATCAAATCACACTATTTATTTAGCTTGCCGTGATGAATAAATAAATGTGGCTTTCATTTGCTCTTAAATAATCAACCCTGCTCTATTAATGTTCCTGGCAGTAACAACAACAAACATGATGCAGACTAAGTGCCTGTTTAACAAAAACAAAAAAACGGAATCTGATTTGATGTCATTTACCATCACACCCTGGTGCATCATCATTAAACCTATTACCGTCTCCATGGCGATCGTGGTGCGTCATGTGACCTTTGGAGGCCACGTGATAAGGAGAAGCCCCCATTGACCCTGTCCTGTCCCGATTAGGATATTGGGATACGACAGGTCTTAGGGGACGTCCCAGGAATTTGGTTGACACGGCAAAACGGGATTAGTCCCCGAGGGAGGGAGCATCGCCAGGGCAACAGAGGGAGGCCGCCTCCTAGAGAACCATCAGCGTCGTGATAGGACAGTTCCGAAGGGCCCTGGCCTCTACCCAGAACCCCTTTTGGTGGTGGGCCTCCATATTGGAAAGTGATGGGCAATTATATGTTCTAATTGGAATCAATTACTTAGGGGGAATCTTGTCAAGTGCTGTTTTGTGGCGCGTGTGGTGAGGAGGTCCTCTCACCGTGCCCTTGAATCGGGGTAGTGACAAAGTCTTTAAGCCATGCTGTGGTAAGATCTTCCTATTTGAGCTGTTTAAGAAAAAGGGCAATCCATCTTCTTCCTCTTTCCTCTCCATGGCTATTCATCTCCCTTTTCCTTCAGAGCTCATTCTCCCTCGCTTTTCCTTCCCTCGCCCCTGATTGGGATCTGCAGTCAAGCGGATTAACACGTTCTGGCAGGAGAGGCAGGCTGCCCACACACACACACACTACACACAACACGTGCAGCACAGAGAGAAGCCGTGTGTGTACATATGCATCAACTCCCAGCTGTGTACTAGAGTATAGGAATGCCCAACTGTGTGAAGATTATTGAGTGTGTGTGTGTGTGTGTGTGTGTGTGTGTGTGTACGTACAGTACCAGCCAAAAGTTGACACACCTACTCATTTGTTTTTTTTCTTTATTTTTACTATTTTCTACATTGTAGAAATAATAGTGAAGACATCAAATCTAAAATAACATATGGAATCAGGTAGTAACCCAAAAAATGTTAAATCTAAATATATTTTAAATTCTTCAAAGCAGCCACACTTGGCATTCTCTCAACCAGCTTCACCTGGAATGCTTTTCTAACAGTCTTGAAGGAGTTCCCACATATGCTGAGCACTTGTTGGCTGCTTTTCCTTTACTCTGAGGTCCAACTGATCCCAAACCATCGCTATTGGGTTGTGGTCGGGTGATTGTGGAGGCCAGGTCATCTTATGCAGCACTCCATCACTCTCCTTCTTGGTCAATAGCCCTTACACAGCCTGGAGGTGTGTTTTGGGTCATTGTCCTGTTGAAAAACAAATGATAGTCCCACTAAGCGCAAACCAGATGGGATGGTGTATTGCTGCAGAATGCTGTGGTAGCCATGCTGTTTAAGTATGGCTTGAATTCTAAATAAATCACCAACAGTGTCACCAGCAAAGCACTCCCACACCATCACACCTCCTCGTACATGCTTCACGGTGGGAACCACACATGTGAAGACCATCCGTTCACCTACTTTGCGGTTGGAACCAAAAATCTCCAATTTGGACTCATCAGACCAAAGGACAGATTTCCACCGGTCTAATGTCCATTGCTTGTGTTTCTTGGCCCAAGCAAGTCTCTTCTTCTTATTGGTGTCTTTTAGTACTGGTTTCTTTGCAGCAATTTGACCATGAAGGCCTGATTCACACAGCCTCCTCTGAACAGTTGATGTTGAGATGTGTCTGTTACTTGAACTCTGTGAAGCATTTATTTGGGCTGCAATCTGAGGTGCAGTTAATTGCCGATGTCTGAGTCTGGTAATGCTTGTCCTCAGCAGCGGTAACTCTGGGTCTTCCTTTCCCCTGGCGGTCCTCATGAGAGACAGTTTCTGCGACTGCACTTGAAGAAACGTTCAAAGTTCTTGAAATTTTCTGGATTGACTGACCCTCATGTCTTAAAGTAATGATGGACTGTCATTTCTCTTTGCTTATTTGAGCGGTTCTTGCCATAATATGGACTTGGTATTTTACCAAATAGGGCTATCTTCTGTATACCACCCCTACCTTGTCACAACACAACTGATTGGCTCATACGCATTAAGAAGGAAAGAAATTCCACAAATTACCTTTTAACAAGGCACACCTGTTAGTTGAAATGCATTCCAGGTGACTACCTCATGAAGCTGGTTGAGAGAATGCCAAGAGTGTGCAAAGCCGTCATCAAGGCAAAGGGTGGCTACTTTGAAGAATCTGAAATATATTTTGATTTGTTAAACACTTTTTTTGGTTGCTACGTGTGTTATTTCATAGTTTTGATGTCTTCGCTAATATTGTACAATGTAGAAAATAGCAAAAATAAAGAAAAACCCTGGAATGAGTAGGTGTGTCCAAACTTTTGTGACTGGTACTGTATGTATACACATTTCAGTGTTATTAGGATAAGTGCTTTTGAGCATTGGGTCTGTATATTTATGTGTATGTATATTAATGTACTCTGTGTGTGTGTGTGCGCGTAGGGTACATAGTAAGCATAACATATGACTAAGTGTGTGTGCGTGACTGCATCAAACTCCATAATTCATACACCAAAGCACTTGCTTGTAGAGACCAGGGAAGGCAGAGCGGCAAATGGACACATTTTGTGCCTATCCGCTCAACCCCTCTCCTCGCTCTCCCTCGGTCTTTCTCCTCCTCTTTTCCCACTCACCCGTGCCAAACGATTCATCTAAACTCTGCCCCTCTCCCTCGCTACACAATACAGATCAAACTAAACAAGCTAGAAGGAGCCTCTCGGTCTGGGGAATGGCAGTAGAACAGTGGTTCGCCTCTGGGCCTGAGGCTTGCTGAAGGAGATGGAGATGCATGGGGGAACCCTCATATGGATTCAGGCAGTGACACACTCCCGCGCTGAGGCTCTCATCTGGCCTGAATATTGTATGAGGCATTCTCACAGGCCACTGCAGAGTGGGCGCATGCACACAAACATGAAGGCTTACAACACAAATACAGGCAGACATACACACATTAGGAGGCACACACACACAGCCAGTGGAGCTTAAGCTAATGTGGCCCGGAGCGGCCCAAAGCCCTGCCACAGCACACTAGCACACACACTTAAGAGCCATCTGCAACTGGAGCTCCATGTAAGTCTCCCACTGAAAGCCCTCACCTCTGCCATCCACAGAGAGACAGACAGACAGAGAGACAGACAGACAGAGAGACAGACAGAGAGCGCGAAAGAGACTAACACTCTGAATGCCATCTCAGTTATTCCACGTGGTAATGGACAGCTGCAACGGCTGTACCAAGTATTTCATGATCCAGTGACATGGGCTTCATAGAGCGAAAACCGCATATGAATTATAAGTGGTAAGTTAATATTTAAATAGCCAGTTAAAATGTATCTGCCCATTTGTTGTGAATCCATGAGGAATCCTTTGTGTATGAAAGGGTCAAGGCAGATAAATTATACCGCACATGTTGGTGAAAAAAAGATATCACTTGAGCGAATGAGCGCTCAATGTAACCTCCTTCACATTTCCATCTCTACGCTCCTCCTCCTTTGTGCAGCCCTCCATTTTGTGACAGTGTGGTTCCAGGGGGACCGGAGGCTTTTTGTTGGAGTGGCCTTGGAGCCCCGGCCAAGGCCAGGGGGTGGTGACAGCAGGTCCAGCTGTCCCTACCTCTGCCCTCCCTCCATGATCCCAGGCACCAGGCAGCCGGCCAGGCCTGGATGGATGGATACTGGAACAGGCCCCACACGAGCCTGTAATCTGGCCACAGCACACTGGTGTACATGCCTGGCCTTCTAGAAGCCAGCCCATGCTAGCTAGGGGCGGCCACGCTAGGCTAACTGCCCTCTCCCTCCCTTCCTCTCACTAGACATTTGTTTTAAGAGGAATTCATGATGAAGGCTTATAGCTTGTGTTCATATTCATCTACTCTGGCTTTGACAAACACAACATCCAAACAACTCTGGATTCAGCAGAGAAAAGCACAAGTACCTAAAAAAAAAGCGATCTTGAATAGCCAAACACTAAAAAAGAAAAGAGAAAAAAAAACCATCCCTTTCTCCTGCTACATAAATAAAGACCTGATGGAGCTGATGGCTTTGGATTGAAGGCGCTCATCCAGACCAGAGTGGTGGTAAGTCAAAAATAAAACAGCTCTTGATATCAAGAAAACATAACACCAGGTCACATGGGCCTGCTATCAAATATAAATCATGAACACCCTAGAAATGTTGCCTACTTAATTCATCAACAAAATAAAATAATCATCAGTTTATAGACAAGCCCTAAAATAAAGTGTTATCAAATCTAAACTACCTTCAAAGCTAGCATTTTATGACCCTACTGCGACCAAATTACAACCACGGTTGTAAAAACAAAATTAAAACACAGCGAGCCGTTTCATTACAGTCTCTCCTCCATGGCATTGTACTAAAACGTCATATTGTAACACCGCTCTCAGCCCCCACTACCTCAGAACACACAACCACTCTGTTCACCCTCTCAGCCCCCACTACCTCAGAACACACAACCACTCTGTTCACCCTCTCAGCCCCCACTACCTCAGAACACACAACCACTCTGTTCACCCTCTCAGCCCCACTACCTCAGAACACACAACCACTCTGTTCACCCTCTCAGCCCCCACTACCTCAGAACACACAACCACTCTGTTCACCCTCTCAGCCCCCACTACCTCAGAACACACAACCACTCTGTTCACCCTCTCAGCCCCCACTACCTCAGAACACACAACCACTCCGTTCACCCTCTCCTCCCCCACTACCTCAGAACACACAACCACTCTGTTCACCCTCTCCTCCCCCACTACCTCAGAACACACAACCACTCTGTTCACCCTCTCAGCCCCCACTACCTCAGAACACACAACCACTCCGTTCACCCTCTCCTGCAGGGAACTACACAGTAACACCCCCCCCCTCCTCCTCTCTTCCTCCTCCATTACCTCCATGATGTCGACGTTGGTACGGCTCTCGTGGGGCTCGTTGTACTCCGTGTATTTGAGCAGGACCTTGTCCATGTCGGTGCTGGCGTACTGGAACAGCTTGTTGGAGTGGTTGAAGATGATGAGGGCGATCTCACAGTCACACAGCACGCTCAGCTCATACGCCTTCTTCATCAGGCCAAACTTCCTCTTGGTGAACGTCACCTGTGAGGGGAGGGATGGTGGGGGTATATTGGGGGGTTTATTAGAGGGTGGTAGAGAAGGGATGTTGTGGAGAAGGGGGGGTGGCAGGTGATATTGGGATAGGGGAGGGGAATATTTGGCATAGAAGGAAAGAGGAAGAACAATAACATTAGCAATACTGTAAAAGTAAAGGAATTTCTGTTACTGTATAACAACTGGTTAAACGTAATAAAAGTGGGAGGGAATATTAGAATAACAGTCTCTTAGAGAACAGCTTATGTGTGAACAAACAACACATTACAGACAGCTAATTAAAGGTGACAACAGGGATGAGGCCCTGCAGTGTGTTGTGGTTCTGTTTAATACCACTCCCTTGGTTTTGAGGCATTTATGCAATGGGGAATATGAGTTTGTTTGTTTTGCTGTAGACAGGATCAGAGAGGAGCACAAGGAAGCAGACGCACGGAAAGGAACCACACAGGCAGATTCTACAGCTGCCATATGAGACCTTCAATTGCTCGCTCTCTCTTTCTCGCTCTCTCCATCTCCCCTCTATAATTGCTTGAGCACCCCCATGTTACACTGATGCCTCTCTGTGGGGCAGAAGCCAGCTTGTGCTCTCTCCTTGTCCTCCCCACGGTCTCAGTCTCCCTCTCTAACTGTCTCCGTCTCTCTCATTTCCTCGCCCTCATTTTCTTTTCTCTCCCTCCTTTTCCTCTCTGCGTCGTTCTTGCTCACTCATTGCTTCCCGCTGCCACAAATCAAATTATATCGGGGTCGTATCCATGGGCAACCGCCTACCACCCCCTCCCTCAAACCCCATCACACACACACACACACACACACACACACACACACACTCCCACAATCATCTCTGCACACACATACACACACACACCAGAACATAGAAACAAGGGGAAGAAAGTTCAGCGAGGACAATGGCAAGCCAGGCTCACAGAGCTGATAAACAATACTAATACAATGACTCTCATAACCAATTATAAGACGGTTTATCATGAAGAGAAATACTCTGATTTGTCGGAGGCGTGAGGTACACCGAGTCTTCGACAATAATTAGTCTTGATCCTTCCTTCGACATGAATGCCAGGATAAACAAGCTGAACATAATTGACATTAAGAATAGAATTGCAAGTAACCAATGGCAACGAACGACAGAACAAGACATCCGCCATGAGAGGGATGAGTTGTTTCATGGCCGTGTCCTAACGAGCGTGGTTGTGCGGCGAGGAGAGGAGGAAGCCACAGTGACAACCACAACCTCCCCAGCTGCTCTACTTTCTGCACCTGCAATGTTTCAGAAGTGTTCATGGTTTCCGTAGCATTCGGCGTTCAGTTAACAATCCATTACTATGTAAAGTATTTGTGGTTCTCACGCTCTCTTTTCACAACATGTATTTCACTGCTGTTGAATTTCCGTCAGAGTCTATAGCCTTGGGGATGGGGCCAATCCATTAGTGCCATTGACAGTATCTTGTAATCGACATCTAGCAGGATGATGGTTCACCAATATTTCTCTCAACTTTTGACGAATCAACATAATGCCTGAACGCCTGAAGCATTTTGAGTCTCTGTGTGTGCTGCTCTATGAAAATGGGCACCTTTAAAGATTTACAAGGATAAACTTATGATTGTAGGACCTCAGGCCACCTAGTGTCTAAAACACTCAGGTTTTACTCAGCCAGGGACATTTTGGGGATGGCAGACGCATCACATCCATTCCTCAATAAGCTCAAATGAACCAAAGCCCATTAACCAGTTGATTCATTTTAGATGGATCATTGAGCCTTTCATGGTCTTGGAAAATACTGGTGTAGTCATAGGCATGAGAGTTTTTACATACAAAGAAACATTATCCACACACACACACACACACACACACACCTGTCTGTTCCGTTCGTCTGTGATCCTCTGTATTTGGATCTTTTTCCTTCCCATGGTTCCGGTCTGGCGGTGGGAGGGGCAGGGGGCGTGGCGGGGTCAGAGGGCACAGCTGTCCTGTGGAGGTGGTTGATGGGCACTGTTGCCGACTAGGCGCTTGGCTGTCGCACTCTTTCTCGTACACACTCGGTCTCCGTCCGCTCCACCGGTCTGAGGCGGCTAGTCTAGGAGCTATTACCCCTGCAGGAAATAAGGAAGAAGAAAGAACGGGGCCACGTGGCGGGGCCTTCAGATCATGGTCTGTACAGCGGGCAGGTCATCCACTGGTCCTCTGAATTAGGATCCTCTTCCCCTCTTTACTGCAGGTGTGTTACTCCTGGAAAATAGAGAGCATCGGATCAGTATGAGATTCAGGAGAGGTATCATTCATGTAACATTCCTGCCAACGTCCTTCAGAATCAACAATTGTCTTAGCCTTTTAACCTCCCCAGTACTTGACAGAGAAACCAAAGCGATGCATTTAAGTCAGGGTTCCTTTCAGACAAATTAGAAGCACGCTTCGAAAGAGCAGCAGCGGGGGGAACTGAAGGATGGGGGAACCCTTCTCTTGGGGTTAGTGTTTCCATGGGGGCAAGTGAGCCTGGCGCGCTGCGGAGCGGGAGCCCCTAAGGGGGGCCACAGGGAGGGAGGCTGTGCTGTATCAGCTTTATTAGAGGCATCACCGCCACATAACTGATCGGTTGGTTGCCCGCAGCAACTCGCTGCCTGCTCGACCTGACGCGCTGCATGTGATTCCCAATCGAAGGCAGAGTCCGGCCCTATGGCCCAGTGAGGCTGCTCGCCACGAGTGGGCGGGATGCTAGTGCTCAGAGCTTCTGTTGCGTTTTGAAGTAGGCTCTTGGATTCTGTTACTGAACCAGTAATGTTATCATTACCACTAGGTTTTGTTATCTAAACTGTGGTAATTTGGCACAGTTCCATGTTAGATAACACTCTGTGTCCCTTTAATATAAGGAAAAGGAGTGTATTTAAAAATATTGAATTGAAGACAGAAAAGTCAAGGTCCAATCCGCAGTTGAAATAATAACAAAGTCGCCACCCCATCTCTGTTTTGGTAAAAAGCTGAGGGATGGGACTGGATAAATGTAACCACTCTCAAATTCATAGAAAGAGCTATGGACCGACCATCTATAATAATCCAAATTATCGTTTGAACCATGTTTTGAGGCTATACAGTGTGTGTTTACATTTATAATGTTTACAAACATTGGAGTAAAAACAAGCTGATATTTTGGGTTCTGATGGGGTGTAACAGTTGAACTTTGCTCATGAGGCATTTCTAAAAGGGATATTATTTTAAGAATCAATATATATCAGTCGGTAAATATCATTAATTGAATTAGTTCAAAAGTGCGTGGAGCAACTGCAGATTGCCCCTTTAACTAAACAGGGATTTTATTATTATTTGTTGCAGTGTATAGCAATTTGTAACAACAAAAAGAGAGAGGGCAAATAAGAGAGAGCAGAGTACGTGTGCATATAAATTCATGAATGAATGAACGAGCAGACTGCAACCCAGGAATGGCAACAGAGGCATGGACCATTTTAATTAAGCCCCACTACTACTACTATTTGTGGTTCAGCCTTAAAAATAGCTCTCTATATATACATCCAGACTGTGTACTGTTCACACACACACACATACCCGCATGACAGTGGGAGCCGAGCCATTGAATTAGAGTGAGTGCATCTGGAAAGCCTTGAGTGCAGTTTCAACACTACATCACCCACATTGTTTACCTGCGAGACTAGTAAAACCACCCCCTGATTAATGCCTGCTCTGCTTCCATTATAATAAAAAACAAACAATGACGTGATAGAACGGGTTCTGTGTGTGCACGGACACGTACCACACACTTGCTTTTAGTTGATGCAATTGCCTTCACTATGGCAATGAGTTCTCCATGAATTATGCAACACGTATTTGACTTGGAGGCAGGACAATGGGAGGTCTGAGAAAAGGGTGTTATGCATGTCATAATTGTTCCCTTAAAAATAAAGCCCTAACAAAAGCACTAGAGGCAGCTTCAGCTCTCGTTTTACATGGAAAATATGGAGGGGGTTGTATTAGGGCATTTCCACGGCAATGGAATTACGCTTTGACGCTTTTTCACTTTAAAATGTATGCCAACCAAAAACAATTGATTTCAAAGTTTAACAAAGCATACAACTCAAAGCACAAGGACTACTTTGAACAATTTACACAGAACGGATTTACATCATGAGTCCCTGATTTGTACTATATAGAAATGCATAATTATGGATATGAATATAATTCTCTTCATGGTGATGTATCCTGAATAGGTACACAAAAAAAGGTAGAAATATGCAACATCCTTCTTTTGCATACTTGGGTATTATTCTACACACTGGGTATTATTGTAATGAGCCCCGCCCCCGAACAAGACCACATTTGGTTGGTCCGGACCAGACCAAATCTGAAACAATCATAGACGTTTGGACATCACAGTACAGCACAGTAGAGTCGAGTCAAAGTCAAAGTCACCATTATTAGTCAGTTGTACAACCGAAACCGCAGAGCACAGTAAAGTAGATATGTTCAGTACAGTACATTAAATGATACTGTTCTCTGCTAGTGTACTGTCCTCTACTGTACTATACTACTTTACTCCATTGTCCAAACTTGTGAAACATACTTCTATGATTGGTTAAAATTTGGTCCTGTCAGGGCGGACTGACCAAATTTCAACATCCATGGACGTGCGATGTTGGTCGGTGCCCAGTGGGTGAGGATGCTTGTTACAGTAAATGGAAAGAGGGTAGGTGTCAGTAACATCCAGGAGATTCTACAACCACCTAAAAGGAAGTGATTCCCAAACCTTCCATAACAAAGCCATCACTTACAGAGAAATGATGAACCCCTAAGCAAGCTGGTCCTGGGGCTCTGTTCACAAACAGACCCCACAGAGCCCCAGGACAGCAACACAATTAGACCCGACCAAATCAAGAGAAAAACAAAAAGATAATTACTTGACACATTGGAAAGAATAAAAAAAAAAACAGAGCAAACTACAATGCTATTTGGTCCTAAACAGAGAGTACACAGTGACACAGAATTAAGGAAATCTTTGACTATGTACAGACTCAGTGAGCATATCCTTGCTATTGATAAATGCCGCTAAAGGTGGAAACTGACCTGCACTTACTAACCTCCTGCCAAATGTATGACCATATTAGAGACACATATTTCCCTCAGATTACACAGACCCACAAAGAATTTGAAAACACATACAAATGTTGATAAATTCCCATATCTATTGAGTGAAATACCACAGTGTGCAATCTAGTAGCAAGATGTGTGACCTGTTGCCACAGGAAAAAGGGCAAGCAGTGAAAAACAAACATCATTGTAAATACAACCTATATTTATGTTTATTTATTTTCCCTTTTGTACTTTAACTTTTTGCACATCATTACAACACTGTATATAGACATAATATGACATTTTAAATGTCTTTATTCTTTTGTAACTTTTGTCAGTGTAATATTTATTGTAATTTTTAATTGGTTTATTTCACTTTTGTTTATTATTATCTATTTCACCTGTTTTGGCAATGTAAACATATGTTTCCCATGACAATAAAGCCCCTTAAACTGAAATTGAATTGAAAGAGAGGGAGAGTGAGTGAGTGGGAGGGAGAGGTGTCCAGACTGTTTTTACAGTATTGCTTTGACCACCAGAAGACAGAAAGAGAAAAAAACAGTTATGATCTGAACATAACAGTATGCCAGTGGAAGGGAGGACAGTAGCAGGTGACCTAACTGTGGTTTGTGACTACTACGATTTCCCATTCTAGCCAATTCAATTGCAGCAATTCCCTTACAGATTGTTCAGTAATTCGGTTAATGATTTGGTAACAGAATTACATGTTTGAATCACTTAATAATTAATTAACAAACTTGATATCAGTAAAAACACTACAACTATTTGGTCGGTCTTCCTTTACTTGTTACTTCTGTGAACTTTCATTATCCTACCTCCTCATGAAGGAGATGAATAAGAAAATATCTTCAAGATACGAGGGTTTTTGGTAACGGAATTTCATGGCACAAGTAGGGCTGTTGCGGTAACCATGTTACCGCCACACCGGCGGTCACGAGTCATGAAGGCAGTCAAATTCCACGTGACCGTTTAGTCATGGTAATTAGGCTTCTCCAAGCTCTGATGCTGCTGATGGTCATTAGTAGCCTACCAAACTTGCTAACTGCCTGGTACTCAGCACTCTATTGGCCCACTAATCACACTGTCATCAATGATGGCCTCTACTAAAAAGAGGAGGATCAGCTTTCTATAGGCTAGGCCTACTATATTTATTTCTCAACTTTCTTAATATTAAGCACATTGCTTATATTTACAACAGGATTATAGCCTACCTGGCTGGCATGAAAATAAACCACTGGGAAAAGTGTCCTCCATTCGCTATTTAGGTGCATAGATTACATGTATTTTTTCCCACTGCCTCTGTTTCGATACAGACACATGATAATAGTCTAAATCAAAACAAATTTCACACATATATTATTTAGTATATGTAAAGACAAAACTAAATCAAGAATAGTCTGATGGGTGACAATATTAGCCTATCACTTGTGAATTATATATTAGTGAATGATGCAGAGAAAAATAAACAATACCTTTTTTTGCGACATCTTCAAATCGTAGTCGGACACCGCATGTAGCCTAGCCCATAGGCCTATATGTTTTAATAAGGTTTGTATCACAAGGGGTGTAGAGCCTAACTGGCATACATAAGCAGCACGTGAGTTTCAAGTTTGGTGAAGATAATTTTCACCATAAAAAAACTCACCTTTATAATAAAAGCATTACAAGCATAATTGCATTTGAGGTCACTTTTGATAATGGTGTTTTCCGCTAATGGAACATATGCGCTTATAGCCTACTACCATGTGCGCATTGCCGCGCTTATAATGTGAAGAAATAGCCTAACAGTTGATCAACAATTTAAGCTAAACGTTCTGATCTGTTGCGTCAGCAACATTGAGTAAAAAAAAGTTTTGGGATGCTAGTGTTTGTATTAATTTTGGATCTTTCGCATCCCACAACTGTCCCAGACTTTGTTTGGAATATTTACTTTTCGCACAGAATAGGTCGACCTTTGTACTATGAAGAATAGTAGATTGACATAGGCTAGTGCTTTTGCTGTTTGTTAGACTTACTCATCTTGTTTGCTGATGAAAAGTAAATGTGGACAGTTCTTCCAATATCTTCAATATTCACCTCGGAATTGGATAAGGACACGCACAGTTGTGTCCCCGATGTGTCTGTCTTCACTTGTAGCCTGTGAGAAAGACCCGATCACGCCATGGAGCACGCTGCACTCAGGGAGAAGGGCACAACGGCCACAGGCCGCAAAAGGCATGGATTTATTTAGGCTGCATTATCGCCACAAAGGGAGAGTCACATCATTAAAGTCGCATCATGCAGCCGAACAATGTATTAAAAATCTAAACTTATAGCCCAATGTTTGTAGAACACCTAAAGTTACATTAATAACTAAATTAAGCATATAGGAATACCTACTTCTTTGTTAACCACTCACCACAGAATAGCTGTATGTGCACACTCCCTCAAATTGTTTGGAGAAAATATCCTTTCTATTTTATTCAGCTTTGTTCAATTGTATTCTTCATACTATAAAATAATACCATGAAATTCTAAGCAAGTCTTGTCTGCTAAATAAACTAGTGTAAGCCACAGCCATTTGGCATAGCCAGATCAGGACCTAACATAAGGACAACTCAGAGTATGCTATTCTGTTCTTCTGAAATATACTACATTTTCTTCATATCATGCTTCTTTAGACCTGTCTAAAATAAGGGAAACCCAGCCGCGAACTGCCCAGTGATGCGAGCCTACCAGACAAGCTAAATGTATTTTATGCTCACTTAGAGGTAAGCAACACTGAAGCATGCATGAGAGCACCAGCTGTTCTGGACGACTGTGTGATCACACTCTCCGTAGCCGATGTGAGCAAGACGTTTAAACAGGTCAACATTCACAAAGACGCGGGGCCAGACGTGTATTCAAAGCATGCACGGACCAACTAGCAAGTGTCTGACATTTCTAACCGGCAGTGTGGTGCCAGGACAACAACCTCTCCCTCAATGTGAGCAAGACAAAGGAGCTGATCGTGGACTATAGGACTACAGGCCCCCATTCACATTGACAGGGCTGAAGTGGAGCGGGTCAAGAAGTTTCAAGTTCCTTGGTGTCCACATCACTGACAAACTATCATGGTCCAAACACACCAAGACAGTTGTGAAGAGGGCACGACAACACCTTTTCCCCCTCAGGAGACTGAAAAGACTTGGCATGGGTCCCCAGATCCTCAAAACATTCTACAGCTGCACCATCGAGAGCACCCTGACCGGTTGCATCACCGCCTGGTATGACAACTGCTCGGCATCTTACCGTAAGGCGCTACAGAGGGTAGTGCGTATGGCCCAGTACATCACTGGGACCAAGCTTCCTGACATCCAGGACCTATATACTAGGAGGTGTCAGAGAAAGGCCCAAAGAAATTGTTAAAGACTCCAGTTACCCAAGTCATAGACTGTTCTCTCTGCTACTGCATGGCAAGCGGTACCGTGCAGGCAAAAAATGTGGCAAACAGGATGCATGTTTTGGAATATTTTTTATTCTGTACTGGCTTCCTTTTTTTCACTCTGTGATTTAAGTTAGTATTGTGGAGTAACTACAATGTTATTGATCCATCCTCAGTTTTCTCATACCACAGCCATTAAACTCTAACTGTTTTAAAGTCACCATTTGCCTCATGGTGAAATCCCTGAGTGGTTTCCTTCCTCTCTGGCAACCGAATTAGGAAGGACGCCTGTATCGTTGTAGTGATTGGGTGTATTGGAAACGCCCGTTCTCAGGTCTGTTCAGCGCTGGTCCGACCAATCTGATTCCACGCTGCAAGATTGCTTTGAGCACGTGGACTGGGATATGTTCCGGACAGCATCAGACAACATTGACGTATACGCTGATTCGGTGAGCGAGTTTATTAGAAAGTGCATCGGAGATGTTGTACCCATAGCAACTATTAAAACCTTCCCCAACCAGAAACCGTGGATTGATGGCAGATGCTTCAAGAGGGCCACCATTGTTCCTGTTCCCAAGAAAGCTAAGGTAACTGAGCTAAATGACTATCGCCCCGTAGCACTCACTTCCGTCATCATGAAGTGCTTTGAGAGACTAGTCAAGGATCATAATCACCTCCATCCTGCCAGACACCCTGGACCCACTCCAATTTGCTTACCGTCCCAATAGTCCACAGACGACGCAATCGCAATCACACTGCATACTGCCCTAACCCATCTGGACAAGAGGAATACCTATGTAAGAATGCTGCTCATCGACTACAGCTCAGCATTTAACACCATAGTACCCTCCAAGCTCGTCATTAAGCTCGAGACCCTAGGTCTCGACCCCGCCCTGTGCAACTGGGTCCTGGACTTCCTGACGGGCCGGCCCCAGGTGGTGTGGGTAGGAAACAACATCTCCACCCTGCTGATCCTCAACACTGGGGCCCCACAAGAGTGCGTTCTCAGCCCTCTCCTGTACTCCCTGTTCACCCATGACTGCGTGGCCAAGCACGCCTCCAACTCAATCATCAAGTTTGCTGACAACACTACAGTGGTAGGCTTGATTACCAACAACAACGAGACAGCCTACAGGGAGGAGGTGAGGGCCCTCGGAGTGTGGTGTCAGGAAAATAACCTCTCACTCAACGTCAACAAAACTAAGGAGATGATCGTGGACTTCAGGAAACAGGAGAGGGAGCACCCCCCTATCCACAGGACAGTAGTGGAGAAGGTGGAAAGTTTTAAGTTCCTCTGCGTACACATCACGGACAAACTGAAATGGTCCATCCACACAGACAGCGTGGTGAAGAAGGCGCAACAGCGCCTCTTCAACCTCAGGAGGCTGAAGAAATTCGTCTTGTCACCAAAAACACTCAGAAACTTCTACAGATGCACAATCAAGAGCATCCTGTCGGGCTGTATCACCGCCTGGTACGGCAACTGCTCCGTCCACAACCGTAAGGCTCTCCAAGAGGGTAGTGAGGACTGCACAACGCATCACCGGGGGTAAACTACCTGCCCTCCAGGATACCTACACCACCAGATGTCACAGGAAGGCCAAAAAGATCATCAAGGACAACAACCACCAAAGCCACTGCCTGTTCACCCCGCTATCATCCAGAAGGCGAGGTCAGTACAGGTGCATCAAAGCTGGGACCGAGAGACTGAAAAACAGCTTCTATCTCAAGGCCATCAAACTGTTAAACAGCCATCACTAACATTGAGTGGCTGCTGCCAACATACTGACTTAAATCTCTCGCCTCTTTAAATAATAGGAATTGGATGTAACAAATGTATCACTAGCCACTTTAAACAATTTTGTATATAATGTTTACATATCCGACATTACTCATCTCATATGTATATACTGTACTCTATACCATCTACTGAATCTTGCCTATGCCGTTCGGCCATCGACTCAAATCTCTAGCCACTTTAATAATAAAAAATTGGATGAAATAAATGTATCACTAGCCACTTTAAACGATGCCATTTATATAATGTTTACATATCCTACATTACTCATCTCATATGTATATACTGTACTCTATACCATCTACTGCATCTTGCCTACGCCGGTCAGCCATCACTCATCCATATATTTATATGCACATACTCGTATTCATTCCTTTACTCTTGTGTGTATAAGGTAGTTGTTGTGAATTTGTTCGATTACTTGTTAGATACTACTGCATGGTCGGAACTAGAAGCACAAGCATTTCGCTACACTCGCATTAACATCTGCTAACCATGTGTATGTGACAAGTAAAATTATATTTTATTATATTTTATTGATACACCATCTAAAGTTTAATTAATAACTTCACCATGCTCAAAGGGATATTTAATGGTTGGCTTTACTTTCCCCCTTCATCTACCAATAGGTTCCCTTCTTTGCGGGGCATTGGAAAACCTCCCTGGTCATTGTGGTTGAGGGTGGCAGGTAGCCTAGTGGTTAGAGCGTTGGACTTGTAACCGGAGGGTTGCAAGTTCGAATCCCCGAGCTGACAAGGTAAAAATCTGTCGTTCTGCCCCTGAACAAGGCAATTAACCCACTCGACATCCACGTCTCCGGGCGCCGAAGACGTGGATGTCGACTAAGGCAGCCCCCCGCACCTCTCTGATTCAGAGGGGTTGGGTTAAATGCGGAAAAGACACATTTCAGTTGAAGGCATTCGGTTGTACAACTGACTAATAATGGTGACTTTGACTTTGACTGAATCTGTGTTTGAAATTCACTGCTCGACTGAGGGACCTTACAGATAATTGGATGTACGGGGAAATCATGATTAAAAAAATCATCTTAAAACACTATTATTGCACACAGAGCAATAATAGTATTTCTAAAACACAGAGCGAGTCCATGCAACTTATTATAAGACTTGTTTAGCAAATGTTTACTTCTGAACTTATTTAGGCTTGCCATAACAAAGGGGTTAAACATTTCTAAAAACATAATTCCACTTTGACATTATGGGGTATTGTGTGAAGGCCAGTGACACACAATCTCAATTGAATCAATTTAAAATTCAAGCTGTAACAAAGAAATGTGGAAGAAGTCAAGGGGTGTGAATACTTTGAAGGCACTGTAAGTGTGGATATTAGTTGGCAGGGGGTCTTTACTTCAACATTATTTAGTTTTGATGTACGTCTAAAAGCTTTAAAAAAAAAAATCTGGTCAATATTATCCAAGACCCTTTTTTCCATCTGTTGGACAAGAAATTAAAGCCTTTGCTTATTCAAATTTTTTGGGATGGAAAATTGTAAAAAAAAATGTATATATGCCTTAATTTCTAAAACATATAGACTCGTAACATTCATTTGACACCCAATTTGACATGCTCCTATAAAACTTCACGTGTGTGCTCATGGGTGGAGACACTTATCTCCCTCACTAGTTTTAAGCACCAGCTGTCAGAGAAGCTCACAGATCACTGCACCTGTACATAGCCCAACCAACTACCTCATCCCCTACCGTAGTCATTTATTTATCTTGCTCCTTTGCACCCCAGTATTTTTACTTTGCACATTCATCTACTGCACATTTACCTTTCCAGTGTTAAATTGCTATACTGTAGTTACTTTGCCACCATGGCCTATTTATTGCCTTATGTTCCTTATCCTACCTCATTTGCACACATTGTATATAGATTTGTTTTTTTCCCTACTGTATTATTGACTGAGTGTTTGTTTACTCCAATGTGTAACTATGTGTTGTTGTATGTGTTGAACTGCTTTGCTTTATCTTGGCCAGGTCGCAGTTGTAAATGAGAACTTGTTCTCAACTTGCCTACCTGGTTAAATAAAGGTGAAAATGGTGGAAATGCCCATTATATACTAGCAAACAGGAGAAACTCTAGAGAGGGTTGTTATATTTGCCAAAGACTGTAGAAGAGGCAGGTTTATACTGAAATTACTCAAACTTAAACAGAAAACACTTTTGAGTTTTATGTTATACACTCAAATAGTAGAGGACTAGTGAGTGAGCAGAGCGCTACTCCTACACCAGGAACACCGGTCTACAGTTCAAAGGCAGCGGTCAGTGGGATTTGTTTGGGCTGCGGGCCGGTCACACATGAAAAGGCTGCTTTATCTGCCCGGGTGTTCAAGTCTCAACCTTTTACCCTTCATGCAGCGGGAGTCAGCCTCCCATGTCTGATGTCAGGTAGAATCTCTCCTCTCACATTGAAGGCAGAGGGCCTGGAGAGTGTCTACTGACTGAACTAGGGAGAGTGTGTGAGACATTTTAGACAAGGAACAGATTAACACCGATAAAAGCTATTCTGCAGTGGTCCTTGCATTTAGCCCTGAGGAACCCTCTAAAATATATGCAATTTGTATCTGTATTGTTGAAGATAGTATACTGCACACTAAAATATCAACAGCTACCCTACATGGGGAAGATCTTTGATCTTTGCATGTAAGGTCAGAAACTTATAGCACTCACGACAGAAGAATCTATAAAAGAACAGATACACAATGGTGCATCATTTGTGTGTTCAGAAGTTCAGAACATTGGTTGCTGTTCTTTCAACCATTTCAGAGGACAACCTCCTGTTCAGCCTATGAGGGAGAACAGCCATTGGCTACAAGGTGGTGCAACATAGTAGGAGCCACAGTGTCGTACAGAGTTGCCACCTCCTTATCCATCATGCTGCATGTGTTATAGCCTACAGTGCAGAGGCACAGTGGTCACGACTGAGTCATGACGTATAGCACAAATGACAATTGAATGCCACAGCAGCAGGGCATATGGGCAGAGATATGTGTTGGAGAGGTTTTGTGCATGTGTGTATGTCCTTCTGTTAATGCATACATATGTGTATGTATGACTGTGTGTCAGCCTGTCAGTGTAGTCGGCTACACGTGTCAAGCTGTCAATTGTGTATATATGCGTGTGTGCATATTCACACACACACACACACACACACACATCTCTTTGTAAGTTGGATCAGAGCACCCTGGGGCACAGAGATAACAGTCAGTGGTGGGGGCTGCTGGAGTCAGGCCAGAGCACTGCTGAGAAATCCATCACCTTTCCCACTCAGCACCAGAGCCTGCCAGGACTGACCACAGTCTGCTCATAAAACACAGCTACACTATAGTTAAGAAACTGTTACTTACACCCAAATCAAGATAAAACTAACATTTAAAATTAAGTTACCTCTCATTGGCAGCTACTTAATGGACACAGAGTGGGTTTCATTTTGTTTTATGTACACAGATATGTTTATTGAGAGCAGTTACAAGCTTTGCTGTGTTTATGCTTACGCTGCCTTGTTGGCAGACATCACCAATATCAGGGGAGTCACCTACAGCTCTGTTGAGGCCTTAGGTTTCATTGGGAGCAGACAGAATCTCCCTCTCTGGCTGCATGGGGCTATGGGCCCTGGGGAGGCTATCAACAAGACAGATCTCTCTCAGTTTGTGGTCCAGGCAAATCAATACTTATATTCAGTATCACCATGGTCACCCGAGCTAGGGTAAAGGTAGAATCCCTTCTCCTTGTATGAACAATAAAATATTCGATGATGGATGACAGTCTGTCTGCTCCATACAAATGAAATTGCTACTCAGAATCGAATAGAATTCAATCAAACCAAAGTGCCACCATGGTATTGCATATAATCATTGCAATCCACACCTGAGGCATGGAGGCCACCTGAACAGAGGGACAGGAGTCTGATTAGTTAGCCATTCATTGGGGCAGACATATCCGCAAACACAGGCAGTAACTGGGCTACTGATCTCTCTCTCATCCTGCCCAGCGGGACTCTGTGCTTTCACCCCAACCTTGGGCTGTAGTTCCAGCACCAGCTGTGGGATATTTACAGCCTGTTCCGGCACAGCCATTCCGCTCGGCTGGCCCACTCCACTCTGCCTGTTGACTGACCGCGTGTTTGGTTAGACGGGTGTGCATTGTGGCTTATAACCGAAGTATTCAGTGTGAAGGTGAATCTGTGTGAGTGATATGGTGGAGAAATGGTTGGTGGTGGGCTTGGATTCTTTTGATGAGAGGAAGGAAGGATGGGGGCTGGACCTGGGTCTACTGTTTGGCTTGTGACTGGGCTTGTGCCTGGGTCTATGCTGCCAACACTGGCTGGGGAATATGATCCCACCCCCCTCCTCCTCTTCACCAATCGTAGGGTGGGTTTTTGGTGAGGGGGTAGCTGCTGTGCAAGAGCAGCACTTCTAGAAGGGAGTGGGAAATTGGAGGAGGTTGGACAGGTTTGGGATGGGCGGTAAAGAGATCTGAGCTCCTCAGCTCGTGAAATCACCCCCCCGCTGCCAGTCATGTCAATACTGCAGTCTACCCCAACAACAAACACACACACACACGATACACAAAGACACAATCTCAAAGCACCTGTCACGGAACTACCGCCACCACACATAGAACGAATCACAAACTCAAGTCTGTCGCAGAAGGCACTCGCACTTAACTGTGCACAAAAACACACATTCATATGCACAAAGAGGGCCACAAGACTGTTGTAGTCAGGTTTGTTGTTGACAGAGGCTTGTCTCTGTCACCACGTTATTAATGTGGCGATGTGGTTTGACCTGTCAGGTGACATCACAGACTCACACACAAACAGGACCACACCCACTCACCCAGCCCCACTCACCCAGCCTTGCTTTCCACAGGTTCTTCCCCCAGTATGTCTCTAATGGGAATACTCAACCCATCATCTTTCTCTTTATTCTCAGTCTTTCGGTTGGAGAAACCTAATGGATGCCCCTCCCCCCAAAAAAACTTCCCTTTCCCCTCGCATCAGATGAGGGCCAACCAGCGCTGAAGGTCTGAGAGAGAAACACCCTCCAGACAAAACACTGATGACATCAATGTGACATTAGGGGAGAGGGTGTGTGTGCGCAGGTCTGTGTGTACAAACGTTGGTTGTCGTCACCAGTTGAACATGTTCTGTCAATGAGGCCTCACAAAAGAGCTAGACAGACAAGATCAAGATAGATGGCTGTACTTAAGTGCCAGTCAACTATCACTGAATAGTATCACGTTTGTTTATTTTTAAGACTACCGGTGAGTGGGTGTTGGAATGTTTTGGTTCAGCCTTATGTCGAATTCGAAACAGTTTTCCTTCTTTTTTCAAGTCATTAGTGAATAAAAGCTAAATGTACATAAACATGACAATGAGTCTGTAAATACTCAACGGTGCACGAAACCATGTGATGTTGTTTTCAGGAGATTACCCATGTTCAGCACAACTCTACGTATAGAAGGAGCTTGCAATGTGTTGGTTAGACAACCAAGGTTCTTTCACTAACCTCATTTGAAGAGTTCAACCTACTTACACTGTATCCTGCAGATCTCCTATGCACCTGCAGTGACTCACAGGATTTCTCATCATTCTGTTATTCTTCGGAGGAGCATTTATTGAGGCTGCCTGATCATTAGCAGGGCCTTTTGCTCAGAAGTATATGATCAGTGGCTTTATTAAGCATGCTACATGAATATAATTAAAGTAGAATTGACATGTCTTGGAAAAACTCAACTCATTTTCAGTTAGCGTCTCAAACCCCTATCGAAAACAACAGACTTGCAGTGAGCAGCCAATTGTGATGGAAACGTGGAAAATTGGAGTTAACTAACCACACTTCACAGATCAGTAGCTTGAAAGAGTTATTCTTCTCACAGTTATGCGAGTCACGAAAGAACAGACAAAAATAAACGATCATGTAAGGCCATATTTTATAGCATATTAGCACAATGCAACAAAAAAAAAGATGGAGATGAAACTTGGATGAAAACTGGCTACCTAACATCTTTCAAATAAACCAAAACGTCACTTAGGCCTACTGAGTCACATGGGCTGCTGTAGAAGAAGTGGGGAATTCACAAAGTAGGCTTCACAAAACCACCCGTATGAAAACTGCTAATAGTGTTGGCCCCACTGTGTGGTTGACAGTGAAGCACAGGCCACACAGTAAGTCACCTCACAGTCTGACATCTGCCTCGTAAAGTCCTCAGGACGTGCCATCACTAGCCTCCTATACTGATTATTAAACCACAAAGGCAAAACAAAAACCACAGTAACTACCCTGAATATGCTGAAAGCACAGTCTTACAGTAATATTATTCCACCAAGACAACTTTTTTTCCATTAGAACTTAAGCCAGAGGAGAGGCCTCAGACTGTGCTCAGGAGGGACATTTTTCTGTATAAATTCATTAGGCATTTAGCTGGAGCAACATTTGAGTTAACGCACAAGTCAAGTTGTAAGGAAGCAACAAATCTTATATGAAAATGCAATGCCGGTATTGGTTTCCCTTACCCTTAGCTGATCAGCTGACCGCAGTCAAAAATCAGAGGCGCAAGTTTAAAAAGATTCTTTAAAAAGGCAAAAAGCACAAGCAAGCACTCTGAATTGAATCCAAAAGACTCAGTTACAGTGGCACCCAGAGCATTCTAAGTCAAAGTTCAGGCATATTCCCAGTGAGAGGGATCCAAACAAAGTGTGGTGTGTCCCGTCCTGCACATGACTGGTAGAAATGAAAACTGCAGCAGTGCCCCTCACACTGGAGACCCCCTCCCCATACTCGCCTTCCCTCTGAACAATCCCCTTCCCCCCCAGTCAACCCCCCCTCCCTATCATACTCTTCCCAGGTTACCCTTTGCCCTAATATGCAGTCAGGCTCTGTAGTTTGTCAGATCCTCTATACCCCCCTCTATTCCCTGGCCTGTACACATGTGTGCATTCTCCCTTCAGATTCACAAGCTGCTGTAAGTGCAGTGGCAGCTGCCCCTACACACCTTTTGTTCCAACAGCCCCTCTCCCCCTACCCCCTGTCATCTCCTCACACATGCTCAGCTGTTGAAAGGTTGGGCACATTGGACTAGTGCTGACCTATGCAGCCCAAAATCTGTAGATGTTCTGAAATGGTCTTTTGACCTACCCATCTTTTCTTTTACACATGCTGCGTGTAGTCACATATTGTGCCTCAAATTGCTAGTGTGTCATGCAAGAAGGCAAAACGTGCAGGGGTCCGACTGAAGGCTCTGACTTGATTAGCTATAATCTCACAATCAGGCCCAATTAAAAGCTGGAAAATTGGAGAAATCCACACGAGAGTTGAGAAGTGATGCCATATGTACAAGTTGTCATGCGTGTCTGTTTTTCAAGAATGACTCTGCTTCCCAAGGAGTACATCTCCGGTTGTGCCATTTCATGACCTTAGAATCTCTGAGGGGGTCGAGAGGGTGTGGGAAATGGGAGGCCAGGAGTCTGTTGAATAGTTGTGTCATTGAGTTTCCACAAAACACAGCAAATATCTTTATGGGTAAAGGCACGTCTATGTCCAGAAACCAACTGGTTAACAAAGGGTTGAAATTCAGAGGAGCAATCTCGTCTTGAAGCAATAACTTACATGGATACATCTGAGGAAGGGAAAAGAAATGGCTCCCTTTGAGTATCGGAGAGGAAATCTGCACATCGATGGGAAAAATGCATAACAGCCCTAAACACAACAAGACACTTTGAGGACACAATTACTTCAATTACAACAAACACCAGTGATTGGTAATGGCCTTATCTCGCTGCCCCTCTCCAGGTTTTACCCTTCCTTCTCCTTATCGTCTATGTGCTAGCAAGGCAGCCTGGGGCTCTCCATGTTGAACACATTGTGTTGGCCCACAGCCTAATAAGGGGATCCATGTGACTGCCTCCTCTCTTCCGGTGACTAATGTGAACGCTGCCCAGGACTGTGTGGTGCTGCTGGCCCACGTGTGGTGGTAGAGTACGGGCATCAAGAAGGGAGAGGGATGGTGGTGATAGAGCTGCAGTATGGAGAGTATTAAAATAATGAAGGCATTTATTTTCTCTCTGAAAAAAGTCACAATACCAAATTGACAAAGTCACAATACCAAATATATCATTGAATTATTATGCTGGAATGTAGTGATGGGGGAAAAATAGACAGTTACTTATTGGGATATTATTTTGGCGATATATTGTATTGTTTTGACAATATCGCAATATTATTTTTGCGCTAGTTGGCTGTACCTGTAACAAAACTCCAGTATTTTTCCAAAACTCTCACTTGTCCCTCTGCAGAAGAAGGTGAGCATGCTGCGAACGTGGAACGTCGAATCTCAATAAAGTCACATTATCAAATAGCAATACATATAGAATCACCATACCAATCGTATCGGAACCTAAGTATCATGATGATATCGTATCGTAAGGTCCCTTGCGATACCCAACCATACTGGAAGGGACATTTTGTTTTAGAAAAGGACATGCAAATAAACCTCCATAGAGCTCTTATACCTCTGTGCTGGACAGCTGCTTACCCTAGGAGTCCAGATTCACTTCGTTCAGGGTCTACCCAGACAGAGAACGTGGATACTACTTACACTAGTGTTGACAGTATACCGAAAGTTCAGTACTTTTGAGATACAAAAAAATATATAATTGTTTGGTTCTAGAATTTTTGTTATGTGCGGTACTTCTGTCAAAATGTGTTTCACGTGATTGAAAGGATCAAGTCTGTCTATCAGCGCACTGAGCGCAGCCCCTTTAATAAAGCAGCTTCTTTGCGCTATGCGCTATGGCTTTAGAGCACACAGAGTAAAGCACCTGCTCCACTTACTCAGCTAGAGCTAGAGAGCTGTCTGGGCTGCATCAGCTTCCCACTCGTGCTGCACAGAAGTTATCACACTTGAATAATGCAACACAGCATGTAGAAATGTTGAAACTGTTCATTACTGTTCACAAAACAATGTCCATACAGGCTAGAACACTTTTACAATGCAAGACTACTAAGCTTCCAGCTTTAATTGTAGGTTAATTTTCCTTGCTAGCTTAGAACTACAGCTGAATTCATTTTGTTTGCGATAACCAGAATGCAAAATATGCTGATTTCAAAGCTGATTGTCAAAAAACTTTAATTAATTCATTCACTTCGTCTCCCTCGCCACCAAAAACCTCATTCACTTCTTTGTCTCCCTTGCCTCCCGTCTGGTTTACACTAGATTCCATAGCCACATTCTGTCTCAGCAAATGACCTCATTAGGCAGCACACACTTTTATAAAAGAGATCTTCATCTTCTTTATTGTACTGATCAGTACAATAAAGTAATGTTCTCCTAGCAGTTGCCAATAAAATAAGTGTGTAGCCCCATGAAATCAACTAAAACAAGCTCAATAACTATGCACGCACACACTTGTTGAATAATATGCATTCACCTGTATTGTGAAGACCTACGCTACATCTTAATTTACCCTGTTTATCAAGAGATTTACCATGTTGTTTTGTAGTTAGATTGGTAAAAACAAAGTCAAATTGATTGTATCATTGATTGTATTAATGCATACATTGACAAACATTTGCAAATATAATGCTGAACTCAAAAGATGCCCAACGACTGAACAGAGCAGGAGCTGAGTTTCTCTCTGAATCAAGTGCCATTCTGTGACTTAGCTAATATGCATTCTTTTTTTTTGATATGGTACCGTTTTCGTATTTAGTATCGTGATGTTACCAAATATTGTGATACTAAACCTGGTATCGGTATCAAAGTCAAAATTCAGGTATCTTGACAACACTAACTTAAAGTACACTTTTAAAATAAAATAACGGAATAGAAATTGAACCATGAAAGGTGCGTCTTTAGAAGGAACTCTCTGCTCTAACAGTATTATAGGAAATTCACGGATGCTTTATTCAATACAAGCTCATTTGGTACTCTCTTTGTAAATGACTAATACATTTGTGAACAAACATGATATGCTTTCAAGTGTGTTACAATGAATACCCTAATTATGCAAATCTGCTTCCTTCTCAGGGACTGCATAAAAAAACAAAATTACAAAGAAACTGCAGTACCGCATTTTAATTTTGTGACATTTGATATTACAATTGTGTCAACCATAACAACAATAACTTTTCAGTAACATGTGAAAACAATGTTCTCTAATGCATTATTATAGGAGAATAATCTGCAGGGTAAAAGTAGTAAACCCTGAAACTCTAACCCGAGGTCTGATGTGAGACTTGACAGATTTTTCTTCAGGGATTGACCATTCAGCACAATTTTCAGTCCTAGGCGGCAACAGCTGCCACTAAGATATTTAGGGATTCTCAAAAGAAAGATGCCAACACATCCGACCCACTTTACCCTAAACAGCCTTACAACATCATTAACATTTAGCAACTAATATGCTCTCATTCATGAATATCATCAGGGCTTGGAGAGACAACCAAACGACTTGTTCCAAATTCTCTGAACAAGACTACTGTCCAACAACAACAACATGGACTTCTGTTAGTGTCCCTCCATGAGAGCCTTGCCTCATTCTCCTAATCAGGGGAAATTTGGTATCTCCCAGCCCTGGGAGCTGTCACAGCTAAAGGGTAGAGGTCAAGAGGAGCGAGACGAGTCCTAACAGACGCGGCAACCTGTTCCCTTCAGCCGCGCCTCACTCAGCTTCCTCCACAAAGGTCCCCTGCCTTCACACAGAGGCAGTCGCCAGCCACGACACTCGGAGACTACCACACAGCAGAATGACCAACCTGGGAGGCGGCAGACATTTAGTCTAGGCTGAGACAGAATGAGACATAACGTTTATACACAAAGGTTTATCAACAGGATGTTGTTTTGATTGTGAACCGAGTAGGACATTTCAATAAAACCAACGCCTGTGGTCTCATTTTTTAGTAAAGACAAATAATGGAACCAATGTAAGTCATAGAATCAAGATTTCGGCTTAAATTGAGCATATGTTAAAATCTCATTTGAGTATACTTGATGTTGAATATCTGTATGAAATCTACTACAGCCTACAGTCTTTAGATTATACATGATCACTGGATTTAAAAAAAAAAGTGACGAAAACAAAAGGCTACCGAGTCCACATTCTAATCTATGGTGATTGGTATTAGACTTGTGCGGTATACCTTATACTGGGGTATTTGTAAATAGCCACGGGATGGTTCTTCAATATCGTTGAAAAACTATTTATTTTAGGTTTTTCAGTAGATTTTAATATTTGTAGCATTTTTTTTGTAAATACCTGCAGTCAACTTGTGCAATGCGGCGGCAGGGTAGCCTAGTGGTTAGAGCGTTGGACTAGTAACCGAAAGGTTGCAAGTTCAATTCCCCGAGCTGACAAGGTACAAATCTGTCGTTCTGCCCCTGAACAGACAGTTAACCCACTGTTCCTAGGCCGTCATTGAAAATAAAAATTTGTTCTTAACTGACTTGCCTAGTTAAATAAAGGTAAAATAAATAACATAAAATAAAAATGCGTTAGGATTGTTAGGAGATAAAGCAGATCGCGTTCTTCATTTTACCTTTCACATTTTCAGCAGAAAATAGCTTCATTTTTCATCAGATGACAACAGAAGTGCAAAGCGATTTGGCTAGAAGCCACACAATTAAATGAGCTTACAATGAAAAAGCTATGTATTTTTTGACAAAACAATGCACGGCCTTCATATTTCTAAATGTTTAGGCCTACCATAGAAAGAATGTAGCCAGCTACATTTCCTAATGTTTTGCTTAAAGATAATCTTGCATTTTACCAGAGAAAAATTGGTTGGCTACACCGAGAAAAGTAGCTACACATAAGTCAGGGTGCTGTCTGCTGATAAAATGCCCATCTGTGAATTGTCATCCAAGTTTAGAAGTGCAACTGAAGCACAAAATGTGTCTGATGCCGAGCAGAAATTACAACAAGAAACATTTTAGATCAACATTTACAAAACGCAGCAAGACATTTATGCGTTATATTTTTTCCTGCGTGGAAAACGCAGAATTATGCTTTAATACGACCCTTAATTTTAACTTGCTATCTAAGTAAGTGGCTGAATTAATAAGGTGACGGGGCATCATATTATTTTAGCTTTCTGCCGTGTTTGTGAAGTCAAAGCCCTTTGGATAAGTTATTTGTACATCTGCCATCTTAAATAAAAATTTGTTAACGGACTTGCCTAGTTAAATAAAACAATCTCGAATTCCTTGCATTTTTTTCTCCTCTCCATTCGCGACCTGTCTGCTCCTGCCCCCTCTTCTCTGAGCAGAGAGGGCAGGCCCGTTGCCCTAGCGACTCCAGACAGACACAGTGTGTAGACATGCTGCTGGAGTGACAGTACTGTTCTTCCTTCAGACAAGCATGCATCAAAACTTTGTTCATTTGCACAATGTCTCTCATTCACATTCGCTTGTAAAATGTCCAAACTCACCAAAAACGACATTCGGTAGCTCCTACATATATATATGCAAAACTTTATGAGCTGGTTTGCCAGTCTTTGGAATTTGTTTATTTTCATTTTCGCTCGTTAGCAAATTTAGCTAGCAGCCTGTAACACCGTAAATCTTGGGGTGAGAGAAGGACGGTATGAAGATATGAAAATCTGGATATCACCCAACCCAAATAGCTATTTCTAGCCATTACATTCAAAGGGAATGTAATGTCCTATAAGATTCAAGATAGGATTTAACATAAGAGGCAACCTGTGCTTTTTCAGTAAACCTTTTTCATATTGGGTCCAGAAGTCTGTCCTTCAGAGCACCATGGACTGGTACGGAGCACAAGAGCTGTGCGAGACAACTACTTCGGTATTTAAGAACGAGGCAGCTGACCCTGAGGGAAAATAAGACTGGGGGGGGTATATGAGCTGCACGGCATGGAACAGCCCAACTGTCAATGCACACAATGCAGATGAGGCGCTGTGTAGTGCACAAACACCCAGGCGACGAGACGTTTGATGTACACAGTGGGGCGGAGAGGCCTTCACACAAACGCCTCCCTTCCTTATCCCCCATCTCACACACACACACATACCTCCTCAGAAACAGCTGACGTTTTAACAGGCTTACAACAGCTGACAGGCTACAGGTGGGTCAGAGGGGACCCTTTATAACCCCCTTCCTCTCCTCTTAGTCCCCAGCTCCATAATTCCAGCCGCACACACACGCACACTGATAGGCACTCAGAGTCCCAATTCCACACCTGTTGTGACTCCACAGGAATTGTCCTGCATGTAAAACCCAGCTTTACCAGTAACCACCCATCCAACTCAGTTGACCTCTCCATCTCTAACCCACCTATTCTCTGGCCCTTTAAAAAAGAGAGCTTTATGACCTGACAGCATGTGTCGGAGAGGCTTGGTTTGACCACGCGGCTCAGTGTGTGGGCACTGTGTACAGTATGAGAGCAGCAACACATGCTACTCTGGTGTCAACTATAACTACCGTACAAGCAAACCCGCTAAGCTCCTTTTCTGCTTCTCTTACGGATGTCTACAGTGGTATTACCAAACAGCAAGACCACAATGGAAATAGAATCATTGACTACAGTTTTAATCCAGAATAATTTCTCAATGTTTTTATGTAATATGTAGACATTATGTTACATGATGCCCTATTTTGTAGTACATTTCTGCTTTCAATTATTAAATAATACAATAATTAAAAAGATATACAAGTCAGATGTTCTTAACCTTCTCAGGAGCATACTAGACTGACACACACAATGAAAATGAATTGCAGCAAGATGTCGGTTTTACAGGTAGTGGTAGAAGGTCAACGCAGCTGAAGGGGCCTTGGGCTGCAGTTAAACTACCAGTGGTTGCAGCGCTCTTCTTACAGGGAGCTGTGATCACAGAGTCTCAAGGGTGACAGACTGACTGAAAGACTCGTGAAAGTTGAATTGTGAGGGAATGCTGTCTTCATATTTAGGACAAGTAGACAGTTTGTAAAAGGGTAAAGCTCTAGAAGAGAGGGGATTTGAAAGCACAGCACTTCTTTGGATTGGATGGGAAAACCAACCATGGGGTGAAAAAAAGAATTTAGGATTTGGGTATTCTTGCTGTGTGTGCAAAATGGAGCAGAACACTTTTCCTCACTCTTGTCACTTACAGTTCAAGTCGGATGTTTACATACACTTAGGTTGGAGTCATTAAAACTAGCTTTTCAACCACTCCACAAATTTATTGTTAACAAACTATAGTTCTGGCAAGTCGGTTAGGACATCTACTTTGTGCAAGACACAAGTCATTTTTCCAACAATTGTTTACAGACAGATTATTTCACTTATAGTTCAATGTATCACAATTCCAGTGGGTCAGAAGTTGATATACACTTGGTTGACTGTGCCTTTAAACAGCTTGGAAATTTCCAGAAAATGATGTCATGGCTTTAGAAGCTTCTGATAGGCTAATTGACATTATTTGAGTCAATTGGAGATGTACCTGTGGATGTATTTCAAGGCCTACCTTAACTCAGTGCCTCTTTGCTTGACATCATGGGAAAATCAAAAGATATCAGCCAAGACCTCATACAGTCAATTGTAGACCTCCACAAGTCTGGTACATCCTTGGGAGGAATTTCCAAAAAGCCTGAAGGTACCACGTTCATCTGTACAAACAATAGTATGCAAGTAAACACCATGGGACCACACAGCCGTCATACCGCTCAGGAAGGAGACGCGTTTTGTCTCCTAGAGATGAACGTACTTTGGTGCGAAAAGTGCAAATCAATCCCAGAACAACAGCAAAGGACCTTGTGAAGATGCTGGAGGAAACAGGTACAAAAGTATCTATATCCACAGTAAAATTAGTCCTATATTGACATAACCTGAAAGGCCGCTCAGCAAGGAAGAAAACCTCCATAAAAAAGCCAGACTACGGTTTGCAACTGCACATGGGGACAAAGATCATACTTTTGGAGAAATGTCCTCTGGTCTGATAACAAAAATATAACTGTTTGGCCATAAAAACCATCGTTATGTTTGGAGGAAAAAGGGGGAGGCTTGCAAGCCAAAGAACACCATCCCAACCGTGAAGCACGGGGTGGCAGCATCATGTTGTGGGGGTGCTTTGCTGCAGGAGGGACTGGTGCACTTCACAAAATAGATGGCATCATGAGGTAGGAAAATTATGTGGATATATTGAAGCTACATCTCAAGACATCAGTCAGGAAGTTAAAGCTTGGTCGCAAATGGGTCTTCCAAATGGACAATGACCCCAAGCCTTCACAAAGCCCTGACCTCAATCCTATAGAACATTTGTGGGCAGAACTGAAGAAGCGTGTGTGAGCAAGGAGGCCTACAAACCTGACTCAGTTACACCAGCTCTGTTAGGAGGAATGGGCCAAAATTCACCCAACTTATTGTGGGAAGCTTGTGGAAGGCTAGCCGAAACGTTTGACCCAAGCTAAACAATTTAAAGGCAATGCTACCAAATACTAATTGAGTGTATGTAAACCTCTGACCCACTGGGAATGTGATGAAAGAAATAAAAGCTGAAATAAATCATTCTCTACTATTATTCTGACATTTCACATTCTTAAAATAAAGTGGTGATGCTAACTGACCTAAAACAGGGAATCTTTACTAGGATTAAATGTCAGGAATTGTGAAAAACTGCATTTAAATGTATTTGGCTAAGGTGTATGTAAACTTCCAACTTCAACTGTACCTTCTCACCCTCCAATCTCTCCATCTATCTATCCTTGCTGAATCTCTTAAATTGTGGGAGAAAATGTTTCTTCCTCTCCATGATTCTCTCTATTTCTCTTTCTTTCTGAAGGAAATGAGTCTGTTGGCTTTTAGCTGTAATGTGATAACCATTTAAATTACATAAACAATAGCCAGACTCCTCCAGAGGAAGGGGTGGTTAAGATTCACTTGGAGTGTCGAGGCCAAAGCGCACAATGAAGCTGACTTGTAAACACATAGCATGAGTGTGTGTGTGTGTGTGTCTCAGTGGATAGATGTCTCTGTGTGTGCACATATGACTGTGTGTGGGATGAAGAGCATAAGAGGCCTGGGAGAGAGAGAGAGGTGAGGACGAGTCAGTCAGCAAACACGCTGAAATGAAATGTTATCTAATACATGGAGTTGTGAGAAAAATACACTATCTAGAATGTCACTGCATTTTCCCCATGGCAAACTAACTGACCACCTGCATTGCTATAGTCTGGATGCCTGTCGAATTAGAATTCAATGGATTTACTGTGGGATTGCATTGTAGTGAATAGGGGAAAGGTTTTGAGAGTCATAAGCTAGGTTTCCATCCAACTGGCGAAAGACTTTCATAAGAATTTTCAAAAATCTGCATAAAAACAATATGCACCAGAGATGTGTTTCCATCAAACTGACTTGTTGCGGATAAAAGGTTGTGCGTGATGATGTAGTGCACATAAAAATAACTTTTGCGGTTATATTCCCATGTACCGGATTTAAAAAAACAAGTTCAAATGCGTTTCAATCTCATTTTTCAACTCTCCTGATGGTTTTGTCACAACAAATATAGCGTTATATAGCCCACTCTGGTATTGGCATGTGCGCCTAAGCCAACAGCTCACAGACACAGTGTGGGCATAGCCCACATGATGAGATTATTATGGACAAAAGAGCAAGATTATTTTATTTGTCAAACGGCAGCCAAACATCGATCACCATGTCACCAGAATAAGAACCTGGATATTTATTGGAAAGGTGCATCAAGCTCATCACTGTGCACTTTCACCATCCTGTGAAGTTCATCATTATTTATTTCATCTGTTGACTAATAAACTGCATGCTTTCCAGAGTCGTAGTCGGAGGACCACACAGACTTTCCACCGCCATTTCACGCATATTTAATTTTACAGACACAAACTGATCCCACCTTGTCTATCATATTTTGTTTGGTCTACATTTGGAAAGTTGACCAACAAATTAGCTGTTTCCATCAGGCATGTCATGACATTTTTTATCCGACATTTTATCCGTACTTTACTCGCATAAAAAAGGTTGGATGTAAACCTGGTTATAGACTGTTTTTCAGTGGTCCAAAGGCTGTATGACATGCAGTGGTCTGCCATTTCAACACTTGTTCCATGGTAACATCAGATTGCCCTTCCCAGTTGTTGTCCACACTACTCAGATTGCTGCTGGGGATCAGTACCAGACCAGCATGCTCGCACGCACTCACACACACACACACACACACACACACAAACTCGCACACAATGGGAAGTGTGTCACTTTGGAAGGGTGGAGAGGGGATTTTTTACTCTCTCTCTCCCTCTGACTCACTGGAACCATTCCCAGCTCTGGGTAATGGCTGCTTCACAAGAGAAGAGGAATAAGCCAGCCATCTTCCCTCCCAACGTAACCTAACACACCCTGCATGGAGCGCACGGCTAACTCAATGAGTCCTGTGCAGATGGCCCCATTACTGTACCACATCTGTACAACCATCAAACTATACCACGCCCCAGTGAGGAAAGGGTGATACGCATTCAATTGAGGGCACAACGTACATAATTTGCCATAAGTCAGTGACATAAGAAGTGTAAGACACAGGTTTGGGGGGAATAAGATGGAAGGGGAGTTTGGACAAGAGGAAGAGCAAGAAATGGCAGGACGTGAGATCAAAGGGAAAGAGGGAGAGAAGAAGAAGGTGAGAGGAGTGTGAGGCGGAGGTGTAGTGTTTAAGCTCCTGGGCCGGGCTCTTGCCGTTTCAGCTGTGCCGAAGTGACGGCCAGCCCCTGCTCTCGCACCACAGTAACTCCGTCAGCACAGAGGCAAAGCTGCCGCTTGGTCTCACTCTCTCTTTTTCTCTTTCAGTCTCAAAGTTGGGATTATTATGTTTCTCTACTGATGTGGAAGTCTCTTCTCTCTCCATTTCTACTTTTGTCTCTCTCCTGGATGCTTTTGAACTCTCGTAACAATGACAGACCTTCCCACTGTATTTGAAGTTTTCACATTGTCCAATGGATTCAGCTGCTTTTTCCAAAGAACACGGGTTGGTTTTCCCAAAGGCCTCATCCTATACTCTGATTAAATACAGTTCACTGGTGGTTGCTGATCCTGATCCAACATCCTCTCCCCCCTTACATTAAATCTAACATTACCTGAACACACTGGTTCAGGTTAGTTATCAACCATCTGTGCTCCACTCAATAGATTTTCTAAATACTGTTCTCATTACCTTGTTTCCTTGAGATATGTTATGTAGAAAATGACAGAAAAAAGGCTTGCCTGATTTAAACACAAATGTAATTAAAATTGACACCACAGTCAAGGTCACGCTGGCCCAGGTGTGGTGTAGTTTAACACTTTGTGTTCCGAATCCCTGCTCATCTCAGACTCATTTGTTAATGATAATCTTGCATATGTGTTGCATTTAGCCTACATAGGTTGTGATGTCTTGATCCCACCAAAGACCTCCAAAAATCCCATTCGGTTGGCATTAGGCAAGATTACCCTTTCTATTCGCAAAGAGTATATTAAGGAGGGAAATTCGACTTCATCTGGATAAAGCCTCTGGCAAAACAACTGAGTGGTAGAGAAGAAGAATGAAAACAAAAGGATATGGACACCGTCATGGAACGGAATGAGGGAGTTTTAATATACTCCTACAGATTCCATAATCCCAGATAAAAATACATGTTATGTGGATTCACCATTTTGATTTATTCATCTGTTTCTACCTACTAGCCAAAAGGAGGTCAACCCAGATTTCAATGTTTTGCTCCAAAGCTGTATATTTCAAGCAATGTCTTTAGAGGTGGATTCGATAAATGTAGTGCTCTGAGCAGAGTGTTTTTAGAGAAAAGCAACAACTGGATGTAAGGATTTACCATAAAAAAAAATTCTCTTCAGCTATATTTTTACGAAACATTGATCACTGTAAGCTATAACCTGATGCATGATTGACATTCATATAGAAACATGGTGAGCAAACAAATCACAAGACAATGGTATCTGATGATAAACCAACTCTTGAAGAACTGTTGAGATGAGTCATTTCAGTGAATTTAGCTGCCCTTACAAGAACCACGGAAGATCTCGTCATCTTTCGGAGTCCATCTAATCAATGCGAGATGTTAACATGCTTACTAATGCTGTTACAACAACAAGGATCAAGAAAGACCATTTAGAGCTGTGAAAGGAAAGGAAATGTTATTTTAGCTACGGTAGACTAATGGCTCCAGTGAGAATTGATGAATGCTACAGTATATTAAATTAATAGGGAATCATTGGTATGCTTTTATGACCAGCAGTTCAATGGAACGCTAATCGCTATACCATTCACGGCTTTAAGTCTATGATTGAATTCTAACAAGCAGAGATTTGGAACCTAACTTCCCCTTCAAGAGGCGAGCAGCTGCTATTTTTGCTGTAAACTGACACCGGTGGTCGCACAAAATCAACCACCTCGTTTCAGGGAACTCGTTTTTCCAGAGTGACACCAGTCAGTTCTCATAATTTTTCAGTTCAGAGAACGGATGTAACAGATTCAAACGCTCATGAGATTACACTTTGGTGTGTTGGAGCCGTTTGATACATTGCGTCCTTGTACCCAAATAATCTACATGACCAGGTCGAAGGTGTTTGAACCTCCGCTAGAGAGAAAGCAGCCGTTTCAAGTCAAATAAAAGTATTTCTAAATAATGAGAGAATTTCAGCTTTTAATCACTGCTATTCAGGTTATTTCATAACATTCTATCACCTCTGCTTATTCGAAATGACCAAGGAAAGGTGAGTGGGAATCGAATCTGAAGGGTAGTAAAAGATGCAAAATGGGAGCCTCAAATAGAATACCTACAATCGTGTTGAGAATATGTCAATGCTCTCTACTTTGCCTTTAGACTGGGGGAATGCCAAGAACCACCCTTTGGTAATTAGAATACGACTCTACTCCATCAGACCTCAACTCAACCAGGACGTTACCCCTCACGATACCAGAATTTTGTCTTCGATACCAATACCAGGTTTAGAATCACAATACTCGATACCAAAATGATACGTCAAAGAAATAAGGCGTATTAGCCAAAGTCACAGAATGGAACTTGATCATTACATTTAACTTCTAAACCACATAATAGTAATCATTTATTTTAATGGTAAATCTCTAGTCTATTGATAAAGTGGGTAAATCAAGATGTAGCCTAGGCCTATTCACAATACAGGTGAATCATATTCAATAGGAGTGTGTGTATGCATTGAATTATTGAGCTTATTTTGGCTGATTTCATGGGGCTACAGAATAAAAACAATTTGTTCACTTTCCATTTGGAACTTATAATCACTGATTTGGCATTCAAGTCTGTCTATGAAAATGCCCTTGTTGTTAGATTTACCTAGAACCACACATAATGCACATTCACTAATAATGACTAACTTCTTGTAGCAGGCGATATAGAAAATGAACAACCTCTCAACCACAAGCCCAGGTGCTAGTGAGTTAGCGATGGGGGTGGAGTCAAATCGATACAGTTACATATTATATATTATTTGACAATATATCGTATCGTTTTGACAATTTAGCAATATTATTTTGCGCTAGTTGGCTGTACCTGCATAAAACTACAGTATTTTCCCTTCATTGATCGTTCTCCATCTTATTTTTAAATAGAAAGCCAATTTGTTTCCAGCACTTTTATTTATATAACTGATCAAAACAATATGTTTGGAACATCAAATCGCACCAAAATTGTGAGTCGCAATATATATCGTATCGCCACCTAAGTATCGTAATAAAATCGTGAGGTCCCTGTCCCAGCCCTATCTATAGCGAGTAGCCATCTAATCTTTATACTTTATATTTAGCCAACTTGGATCTATTTGCTAGCCAACAGAGTACAGTTGAATTGTTACGAACACACCCTTCTGTCCATCTCCAACTGTTTTGGACAGCACGCTAGCCAGTCCACTTTGTTCAGAAGTTGAAATCAAGTGACTTATCTTATTTATCAGAATGAGAACGAGTTGCCAATTCCTTATATAAATTGTGCTTTTTATGGTTATAGCACATTTATAAAAACACAGACTAGACAGCTAGCATAAGTCTTTAGCTAAAATGCTGCTAGTGGTACGTGTTATCGCAATGCCACATGCGAAAAACTGAGTATACATTTTCCAGAATCAATGTTCATTGATACTCCCATTTGAGTAGTGTCTGCTCTGCATGCATGGAGTTGAGACATAAAAATGATGTGGCTAGAAAGGTTAATTTCTCCTCTATCACAGTAAAATTATCTCTCAATGTGTTTCGATGTTCATATGACCAATTCTGTTGGACCAAACCTCAAATGCAAATAGCGAGTTGAAATCGCTTGTCAGAGAGGAAGAAGTGATCTCTCAGCTTTGTTGTTGTGAGTGGCAGGGGGAGGGGCTTGGTATGTGTGTAAATAGTGCACACAGCACAGAAGGAATAGAGGAGGACGCAAGAGGAGGAGCGGACAAACACTCACGAAAATAAAAACTTGATTCTTGCGATACAGGCATTTGAAATATCGTGCTAAAACATTAAATTCTAACGTTTGACAGAAGAACCGAAAGTAACAAAAATTATAGTACCGAACCGTTTTTTATGTTCTATTACCGCTGATCGGTAGAGAATCACATTATCACCATCAACCTGTTCCACTCCATGGTCCAAACCACTCATCCCTAAGTGGGCACTTCACATCTCCACTTCTCCCACAATATCCCCTCCACTGGCCCAATCTTTCCTTCAGGGACCCTAGGGCCTAGTTGACCTCCCTGCCCTCTGGACTGGAGCCCTCTCTCCTCTGTGCCTCTCTGCACATCACTGATGGCTAAATAAAAAATAAAAATAAAAAATATATATATATATTTAACCTTTATTTAACTAGGCAAGTCAGTTCTTACAAATTCTTATATACAATGACGGCCTACCGGGGAACAGTGGGCTAACTGCCTTGTTCATGGGCAGAACGGCAGACTTTTACCTTGTCAGCTCAGTGATTCGATCCAGCACCCTTTCGGTTACTGGCCCATCGCTCTACATGAGGTCAGAAATTAAGAGCTTGCTGGAGGAGAGATTAGTCCTGGGTAAGTAAAGAGTTTTCTGCCCTATAGCCAAGGAGAAGCAGAGCTCACTGGGCTTTAATCCTTGGAGGGACGGTTGGGAGACAAAGGTTGCCAAGACTGCTTCCCACATTACACCTCTGTAGGTCTTTGCCCTGTGCGGAGGTCCTCTGGCTGCAATTTCAGAATGAAGCATTGAGGGGAGGCCATTTTGAAATGACATGGAAAGAAAGGGGATGGAGAGGTGAAGCTTGCCAGTATACTTCTCACTTTAAGCACCTTTGGCTTGTGGCTCCATTAAGTGAAGAGAGAGGGTGACATTTCTTTCCCTTACAGTGTGCTGGGGTAAAGTGAGGCCCTGTGATGATTGAATCACTGCCATATTGGCAGAAGGCTGGACCCTGCTGTGCAGCTAAGTTCTTCCTGCTCTCAACACTCAGCGTGGGAAAAGCAGTGGGCAAAGCTGCCTTGGAATAAAAGAACACAAAAAAAAAGAGGCCATGAAACAAACACGGCGAGAGCACACAAGTAATGTTATACTTGATATTACTAAAATGCTCTCACTCTTTACAAAGCTGTTGGTTTGTTACAGGTGGAACAATTGGGTTCTTCGGCATGACAATGAGCAGAGGCTATACTTATCTGACCTGACTGAAGTGAAGATAAGACATCTTCCTTCGCAATAGAGCGAGATAACATGAGGTCAGCTGTAAGCCAGTGCATGGGAGACAGACAGACATTTGACTTGAACTGTCCAGGCATTATTTCAGCCTAGGGTTAGGCAGTGATTAAATCACATCAATATTTGTGCCAGGCAAGGGGTGGCCAGTACACCATTGATTGTCCCAGAGATTAGTGCTTAATTGAAATTACACTGTAATTGGAGGAGAGAAGGCCTTGACCAATAGAATGTTCTGGACAGCAGGCATCTTAAGGATTTAGGGCTATGCTGATCCCTCACTCTTTAGTCTAATCCATAGATTGCTAGACCCCCACTTCTATCCCTTCTCAAGTATCCTTACTCTCTCTGTCATTCCCTCCCTCCCTATAGATGCTCACGCCAAAACAAATATTTTACATTCACATTCACACACGTACCACACATAAAAATACAGTAATTGTATGGGCACATACTCAAACACTTACATGAAAACAAATTCAGTCATTACTCCATACAGACTGCCACGTGTGAGATGTCTGAAGAGCACAATAGCTGACCATCTGCGTTTGCAGTTAAGCAGGTCGCTGCAGCATGAGAGGATGATTGTTATTCCTTGGAGACTGATTTAACAAGAGGAATCTTCTTTTTTTGACTGGAGCCACCATGTTGCATGGCTATTCCAACGGTGCCATATAAACATTGTTTTCACGTGTGTAATTACAGTGTTATTACATAGGTATAAGACCAACTTAATGTAAAGTGTTACCCATTTGCCTTTAATATAACTTAAGTCATTGTAAATAAAGATTTGTTCTTAACTGACTTGCCTAGTTAAATAAAAGGTTAAAATAAAAAAAAAATTGTAAGAGACTTGTCTGCCAGAGGCTAGTAGGATGCGGCCACGCTTCTCAGGAACAAAAAAGGCTTTTACTTTGCTGAGCCTAAAAGTTTTTTGTCGCTAAAGCCTTTCCTTTCACTGATATGAGGAGAAAGTACACTAGTCTACTTACACACACGGCCTAAATTGGCAGATTGAGTGTGTGTGCGCGCGTGTGTGTGTGTGTTGAGAAATAAAGACGGTGCAAATCATCCAATACCTAAACACTTTAAACTATTTAATGACATCCTACCGTGTCCTGTGGTACATGCGGGAATGATGGCGGGAGCCTCTAATGATGTCAAAATTGAGGCCAGCACAGGAGACTCATGAGGGCCAGTGTCTTCCAGAGAGACGAGAATAGATAAGGTAGGGGGAGCTGTAAGGGGGAGGGGTGTAAAGCTCCCATTAGCTCTGACATCTTGACAATGTCAGAGACAGCAGAGTTATTTTGTATTGGTTGGAATACCCAGTTCGTGGCACTGGTCCTGACCCATACTGTCTCAATGATGAACACAGATTAGCCTTTATCTTTTTTATCAGGGTGAAAAGTGTAATTTGTTCCCTGTCTTACCTGTAAGTACTCCTCCGCGGGAAACACAGGGGCATGTCCTTATGGGGACAGCTCATTGTCCTGTAATCTCCTACTCTGTCTCTGACTACTCTGAGGCTTGCCAGTGCTGGTGAGAACCTCTATCTGGACTGTGTCCCTGAGGACCCTGTCTCTGCCATGTGACACCCTGACTGGAATCACGACGTGCACTATACCTGCCTGCATAGCTGAAACACTCCTCAGTTTATGCCCCTCGTTTATGGGGGGAGGGGAAATACATTAATACATTTAATCCCCCAAGTGAGACACTAAACTGTCACATATTAAGGTTTAGGCAGAGCATTAATTAAAATCACTAGACTTCCTTTACTGTAAAAACAACATGCAAGGCTAATGGAAAAACGGACAGAATATAATTTCTCACTCAAAGAATATTGGGAAAGAATTCCTATTACAACACACTAATTACACTGAAGATTTAGTCTACACATGCTATCTCCAACACTTTCACGCGCAAAATGGATTCCGGATTTTAGGAGAATTCAATAGTTTGTTGACACTTTTCCCTTGAGAAAACAGCAATTACACCACAGGCAACCATTTTTGCGCCATCAAATTCTTATACAGTCAGGTCAAAAGTGTTTTGGCCATGTTTACTATTTGATGGATGCAAAACATTAACGTTGGCTTACATGCGCATTCCGTTGATACCAAAGGTTCCTTAAACGACTTTTTTCCTGACACCTTGATGCTCTCTTTACGCTATGCTGTAACACTTGCCGATGGAGAAAGAGACCATCGAATTGCGTGTCTGCCATGAAGGAACAACCAACCATAGCCTCTTAATAGGAATAAAGTATGCAGTACGCCATTCATTCTACTCACTTAAGTGAAATCAATTCATAGAAATTAAGAGTAATCGTGTCAAAACATCGGTGACACTTTTCATAAATCGTTCTGACAGCTAATGGTGAACGGTCACCAAGGCTGTTGCGCTCATGAAGGAAGAGACTCCTTACATCCATACAATCACCAATTATTAGAGTTTATTAACTGTGCTAGTATCATACCATTGAGGCGACATAAAGTAATCACTAGTTTGCAAGTAATACAAACTAGCAAGCCAACTCTCCATCGTGTAGTCTACCCTTGACACTCAAAATAAAGCACGAGACAGCGCGCGACCACCACACCGAATTATGGTTGCTTGGAGTTGCCCTCAGTTCAATGACATCAGAAAGTGGCCATTCGAAAGCAACACGTTGTTAAATGTCAGTTATTCAAGGTAAACAGATGCCTAATGTTACTGACCAAACATATTCACTAGCAGGTAGCTAACCTGGGTAACGTTAGCGAGCTTATGAAGAGTGACTTACCCTGTAGAACTGTATCCACATCTGTCTGGTAAAACTGGAGATTCAAAAATATATGACTGTATATTTAAAATGTTGATTGAGAAATAAAGATTATGTAAACAGGCTGTCTATCGACGTCAGTATAAATTTAAAAAATCGTTCCTCTTGATGTACTAGGTAACTATTTAGTTCTGTCAAACGATACAATGTAGCTGCTGCTGCCCAATCTATCTTGATTGGCACTGCTTCATGATTGACAGTAGCCAGACCAATAGGCAAGAGATATTCGTGTTGTTTAACCAATCACTGGAGAAGTCAGAGGATTTGACTCGTCAACGTGAAGTTAGTAGAAGGTGATCCGTGAAGTAGGAAGGACTAATGGTGAGATCATGTGTGAGTGTATCCCTCCGCCTCTTCTGTTTTACTGTAAGTGGGAACAGCTCTATTTTAATCATGATATCCATTGTCAATATTGTCTTACTTCTCGAATTTACGGACAGCGTTTGAAGTAATGCAGTGTGTCATTTAAATTGTGATGCCAGTGATTTCTTATGTGTTGGCCTTGTAGCGTAATATCAAAATAAATATTATCTTTCCTCTTGTAAGTCTATTGGATGTGGCCAATCATCTGAACTTATACGTGTGCGTTTTCCCTCAGTACATTTCTCTTGCATTTAGTCTTACAATATTTCTTTAAACCAGCCTCAGGCCTTGATTATGAGAGGGGGTGGGCAGTAGCATATTTTAGAATCTGGCTATATGCTGTTGGACAAAAGTGCATCCATAACCTCTATAAAGTAGCATATGGGTACAGCATAACCTACGGAAAGTAGCATACAAATCCTGTACAATGGGTATTACCTAATGGGGTAAAATTGGAAACTTCGATTTCTGCAGACTTGAAGGGTAGGCTACGCACTAAGCGAAAAGCAGAGCAGCGTTTCAAAGATGAACTACTTTATCTCACGGCTGCGGAAGAAAGTGGTGTTTACAGTGAGGAAAGGGGTGATGCTGGTCTGCATAGAAATGAAAATGTACGGATGTAGTGTGAAGCGCATGACACGCTTGAATGTTCATTTGCTCATAATCATCTGTAAAGTTTTAAGGCTACTTCACCAGTATAAACACGTAATGTTATTTATTCCAGACTAATGAAAATATGCGTACACTATTTCTATCTTATTTAGTTTCATATTACAGTCTGTCGCACATAGCCTACGTCACCACTTCGTCAGTAGCCAATGAAGCAAATGGTCAGGGCTGTCAAATGTAAAGTTACAGGACATGGTATCACAGAAATATTAAATTCAATTATATCTGAAAGTAGCCTACAGTTATTAATGATGTCAGTATCTTCATTTTTTTTAAACAAACGTGTCCTTTTATTATTAGACAGGCTGATGACAGACTGATTTAAAAGCATTTCGCTACAACCGCAATAACATCTGCTAAACACATGTATGTGACCAATAAAATGTGATTTAATTTGATGACACAAAATGGAATAATACGTTTAATGGGCCTACTTTAATCTTTTCCCACATTAGCATTTTATCGAACTGCAGATGAGGTTCCTCTTATTAGATCAAATGTGCCTTTGTTTGCCTGTTGAAATATTTCCAGTCACTTTTGGGGGCTCTCCTACACTTCCCATTTCTCTCTTTCTCGATCTCTCACACACACACACACACACACACACACACCAATAATGTGTCGTATTTCATTCTGTGCTGCCACAGTCAATGCAGAAAAACATATGGAAAGACCCAGCCAAGGGAGGCTCGGCAAATGGACCATTTACTTGCCTGACACTTTAATCAGTGTATCCATAAATGTACATTGGACTTTTTGTGATCCATCGACGAACAGACAGATAATCAGAAAGAGAGATAATTGGGGGGTAATCAAGCAACAGTAGTAGTAGTGGGGAGAAGTAGGCAGTAGGTAGAGAGATTACACTGTGTTTTATGCTTTATGTAAGTAGCTTACATAGTGGGGTTTTACAGAGGAGAATTAATGCAAACAGATGGGCACCCTGTTGGCCTCTCTCACACCGGCCTGTTCCTAGAGTTGGACAGCATAGCGTTCAACCAGTTGGCCTTGGAGCCATGAAAATGCCATGGGAAATAAAAACAAAATATTCACACTGGTGCGAATAAGTCCCCAGAGACATCTCCTTCAAAGTTGATCGGGCTGTAGATTGTGCCTGTGGAATGTTGTCCTACTCCTCTTCAATGGCTGTGCAAAGTTGATGGATATTGGCGGGAACTGGAACGCGCTGTCGTACACGCCGATCCAGAGCATCCCAAACATACTCAATGGGTGACATGTCTGGTGAGTATACAGGCCAAAGAAGAACTGGGACATGTTCAACTTCCAGGAATTGTGTACAGATCCTTGTGACATGGGGCCGTGCATTATCATGCTGAAACATGAGGTGATGGCGGTGGATGAATGGCACGACAATGGGCCTCAGGACCTGGTCACAGTATCTCTGTGCATTCAAAATTCCATTGATAAAATGCAATTGTGTTCGTTGTCCGTAGCTTATACCTGCCCATACCATAACCCCACCGCCACCATGGGGCACTCTGTTCACAACGTTGACATCAGCAAACCGCTTGCCCAGATGACGCCATGTCTGCCATCTACCCAGTGCAGTTGAAACCGGGATTCATCCGTGAAGAGCACACTTCTCCAGCGTGCCAGTGGCCATGGAATGTGAGCATTTGCCCACTGAAGTCTGTTACGAAGCCAAACTGCAGTCAGGTCAAGACCCTGGTGAGGACGACGAGCACACAGATGAGCTTCCCTGAGATGGTTTCTGACAGTTTGTGCAGAAATTATTCGGTTGTGCAAACCCAAAGTTTCAGCAGCTGTCCGAGTGGCTGGTCTCTGACGATCCCACAGGTGAAGAAGCCGGGTTTGGAGGTCCTGGGCTGGCGTGGTTACACGTGGTCTGCGGTTGTGAGGCCGGGTTGGATGTACTACCAAATTCTCTAAAACGATGTTGGATGCAGCTTATGGTAGATAAATTAACATTAAATTCTCTGGCAACAGCTCTGGTGGACATTCCTGCATTCGGAACGCTCCCTCAAAACTTGGGACATCTCTGGCATTGTGTTGTGTGACAGAACTGCACATTTTAGAATGGCCTTTTATTGTCTCCAGCATAAGGTGCACCTGTGTAATGATCATGCTGTATAATCAGGTTCTTGATATGCCACACCTGGCAGGTGGATAGATTATCTTGGCAAAGGAGAAATGCTCATCACTAACAGGGATGTACACTTATTTGTGCAAACAATTTGAGATAATAAGCCTTTTGTGCATATGGAACATGAAAGATGGCACCAACACTTTACATGTTGCATTTATATTTTGTTCAGTATACATTATTATTTTGGTAAGGGGTTCACTTGCAGTTAGAAAACTTTGTTTATTCTGAAACAGTCATCAAGAGCTATGTTATGGAAGATCAGGTGTGCAAGCACATTCCACACAATAGTTACTTCTCACGAATAAGCAATGTTTTCAAAAGTCACCATAATATTAGTTGTGTAGACAATATGAAGGCAGCACTATGTGGAGGATCCTGATTGTGGGGACACGTATATGATCATATTGTTGCATGAGGTTCGTTTTTTTAGTTGAAAGAAAAAGGGTTCCACAATGACATTATGAGTGTCTCTGTCTCAGTTGATTTGGCGTTCAAGTTAAATGCAATGTCCCTGGTGACCTAGCTGCCTCTCTCACCCCAGACTTCCGCAGGCTAGAGACCCTTCATCCCATCCAAACAAACACATTAGCAACAAGAGGCTTTGAGGGAGGGAAACAGGCTGCTATAGTGATGTAACCGGATTGCTCTTTATCAGGGCTCTTGTGTCCAGCAGACCAGAATCAGTACCAATCAGAGTGTGTGTGGTGCCCATATTTATTTGTTTGACATAGGCTACAGCTAAATCTTCTCAATAGATGTTGTGGGAAATGGATTTATCTTGATTTTGGACCACTTTTGAGGTCAGACAATATCTGACAGACTTGTAAATATTGTTTTTCACTGCCTCACCCTTGCTCTCTCCTCTCGCTCCCTCTTCATAAGCCAAACTTTCCTTTCTTTTTTCCCTTCTATTCCTCTCTCCCTCTCGTTCTCTCTGTGTGGAGAGTGTGTTAGTCCACGTGAAAGGTGTGTGGGTGCAGCTCCCTCTCTCTGCAGTGACCCGCTGCTCCGCCGCACTTGGCTTCCAAAGCATCCTGTCGGCTGCCTAGCAACACTCAGTGTCCATGGCAACGGAGCCAACAAACCCTCCCACCTCCATCAGCTGTACCCCCTCAATCAGAGCTTAAATGTGGCAATCAGGAGCAGGACTGGAATCCAGTATCTGGGCTATAGTGAACAGGTGGAGTCAAATGTTACAGTAGTTTTTTGGGGGTGAGAGCCCACCAATTTTCAGCTAAGACTACCAAACTGCTGAGGGTTCAAAAAGGGTGACAGGTTCTCGAGAACCAGGATGCCCCAGTAAGAGACTAGAGGGAGGCCAAGTAATTGCACCAGCGGAGAGTTTCCGAAGTGCGGAGGATGTATCTGTTATTTTGTAAAGAGAATACAACATAAAAAGTAACTAAGCCAGGGTCAAATTAGTTTTCAACTTTTACCTTTTTGTCTTTAATTCCAATATGAAAAAACTGCAAAAAGTTATGATTGAGATTGTCTTAGTAGAAGCCCACCTGAGTTTTCGTTCTGATTAGAGACAGACATGGATGCATATAGGCCTACTGTATACATTCATGTGAACAATACATTTATGGCTTTGGTTAGAGCAGGCTCTTCAACCCTGTTCCTGGAGAGTTACCCTCCTGTAGATTTTTGCTCCAATCCAAACCTGATTCAGTTTATCAACCAGCTAATTATTAGAATCAGGATAGATTAGGGTTGGAGTGAAAACTTACAGGACGGCAGCTCTCCAGAAAGGATTGGAAAGCCCTGGGTTAAAGGTAGTGTGTCCCCTCTAGCGGGTATAAGTAAGCATTACACCCAAGTGAAAATTGACAGCAAGGTCGTAGTTCACCTGTTCCAAAGATATCATGAATTCACTGTTGACGACTTACACCACCATTTATGCCATTTTTACATTGCTTTGTAACTGGTTTGATATATGCTCACATTGAGATGAGGACATGACTGTGTGTGGGCTTAATTCAATTGAATCTGCATGTAGTATTTACACACTTGTAAACATGCCATTTCACCCCTGTTGTTTAGGGTTTGATTGATTCTGGTTCTACACAGTCAGTACATTATGCCTACTCTCTCAGTTGCTGATGTTATTTAAAAGTAACCCATTTTAAAGCAGCTGGTGGATGTAGAATGGCCATGTAGTGTTACAGTGAATGGTGGCTTAGAGGCCTTTACCACTTAAACAAAGTCTATGAGCTCATATTTTGTTTATTACAATTCTAGGATACTGCATGCAAATTAATAGAATGGAAATCGGTATAATTAGGCCAATTTAATTTGACACCAGTGTTTTTTGTAAGAAACAACATGTAATGTACAAATAAAATCACTTGGTGGCGACCTCTATCAAGGAATTGGCCTATCCTGCACAAGCAATCTTTTGTATCAAGGATGGGGGCTACGTTTCTCCACATTCAACACCCCTAGGCTCAAACCATGTTTACAATAACCATGGCAATTAGGCTATGAAGAGGTTGTAATTCATTAGAAGCCTATTATTTTTTTTTAAATGACAGAAATAATTCTGCTTTTTTATGATATTATTCCATGTTGATATTAGGCCTATCAATAAGATTTGCCTACAGGTAGATCCATAACAGAACTAAACCTCAAATTGAGGTTTCATTATCTGCAGCATTAAGAATACTTACAAATCTTTAGGCAGATGATGCCCAATAACTGAAACTTATAAGACATATCCATATTGGGTTGAGTCTATAAGACCTACTTTTATATTTTCCTTGCATTGTCATTTGTGAATAAATAATAGAGTAAGCAATGAGTAAGCACTTCATATACAGTCACTACATCCGTAGAAAAAAGGTGCTATCTAGAACCCAAAAGGGTTATTTGATGGTACCCATAGTAGAATCCTTTGAAGAACCCTTTTGGGTTCCATGTAGGACCCTTTCCAGAGTGGGTTCTATGTGGAACCCAAAACGGTTCTCCCTGGAACTAAAAAGGGTTCTCCTATGGGGAGTACCCACCTACACAACCTATTCCACATTTTTATAGTGAAAGAATTATGGAAAATGTTCCAAATTGTTACAAAAATAAAAGATTACCCCAGAGTTAATACTTGGCAGCTGTGAATAAATTTGAATAGGATTCTACCAACCTTGCACAACTCTCAGGGCAACATACACTGAGTGTACAAAACATTATGAACACCTTCCTAATATTGAGTTGCACCCCCTTTTGCCCTCAGAACAGCCTCAACTCGTCAGGGCATGGTCTCTACAAGGTGTTGAATGTGTTTCACAGGGATGCTGGTCCATGTTGACTCCAATGCTTCCCACAGTTGGGTCAAGTTGTCTGTATGTCCTTGGGTGGTGGACCATTGTTGATACACACAGGAAACTGTTGAGTGTGAAAGTGTTGCAGTTTTTGACACATTCAAACCGGTGTACCTGGCACCTACTACCATACCCCATTTTAAGGCACTTCAATATTTTGTCTTGCCCATTCACCCTCTGAAAGGCACACATACAGAGGGTGAATGCAGATAGCCTAGTGGTTAGAGTGTTGGACTAGTAACCGAAAGGTTGCAAGATTGAATCCCTAAACTGACAAGGTAAAAATCTGTTGTTCTGCCCCTGAACAAGGCAGTTAATCCCACTGTTCCTAGGCCGTCATTGAAAATAAGAATTTGTTCTTAACTGACTTGCGTAGTTAAATAAAGGTAAAATTAAATAATTATAATAATAATTAAACATAAACGATCCATATCTCAATTGTCTCAAGGCTTAAAAATCATGCTTTAACTTGTCTCCTCCCCTTCATCTACACTGATTGAAGTGGATTTAACAGGTGTCATCAATAAGGGAGCATAACTTTCACCTGGTCAGTCTATGTCATGGAAGAGCATGTTTCGTACACTCAATGTATATCCATTGTTTTTGTAAAAATTCCTCAAGTTCAGTAAATTTGGTTGGGAATCATTGATGGACATCAATATGCAAACCTTGTTTCTGATTTTCAAGCTTATTTAAGTCAGGACTGAAACTGGAATATTCAGGAACACTCACATCTTGAAAAGCGATTCTGGTGTGTCTTTGCCATTAAAACGTGTGTAATTGTCCTGCTGAAATATAAAACTGTACCCCAGGATTAGGTTTTCAGAAGTGTATGGTTTCCTTTTTAGCTGGGCTTTATTCCTTTCATGTTTCTTTTGATCCTGGTGCTGTTGACAAGCATACCATGATGCTGCCACAACAATACTTGAAAATACAGAGGATCAACAACATTGCATTCACTCCACATTACTGGCCTGTATGACAAAGAAGGAAGCCTGTATTAAAAAAAGCCACTCCATATCATGTTTGCAGCAAGGCTGTTAAGGAATATTGCAAGAAAACATGGAAATGAACTTTTTGGCTTAACCCTCCTGTTGTGTTCGTTTCATGTTAATTATTTCTGAATTCCCGGTCCAATATGACCGCCCCATTATAGCTGATTAAAAATCCATAATAATACTTATATTATCACCTAATGTTGTGTTAGATCTTTTTATCAACTTAAGTTCTTGTGAACATTACAAGTTTTGAACTTATATTTGATATTAATGGCCTGTAGGCCTCATTGACCTGAGCTCATACAACTAGTTTTTGAGTAAAAAAGAGCATAATGTATGGATTATTTTGAATATTACAAATACTCAGATGAAACATATTGTTCTATTTATCACAGACTAATTTGTGTCAAAGTTTAACAAGGACTCTCTCCTCCTCACCAGTGTCATGATCAAAGATATGATCAAGAGCCTCCTATACAGTATATAGTTTGGTCATTGTGCTGCCACAGAATGAATTGTGAGCAAGGCCTCAAAAAAGCTTAATATACCAGAGCTTCGAGAAAAGTTCTATATATTATTGAAACAATATTGCGATTATTTGTGAGAATGCCAACAGGTGTGGTTCCCGTGGGGGGAAAGATTCTATTGGGGAAAGGTTCCCGTGGGGGTTGCCATGGAAGCCAAGAAGGGGAGTGAGGTGTGTGTGTGTGCGCGCGCTCAAACACGCATGCATGTGGGGGTCTAGGAGAGGAAGTGTGACCATCTGATGAATGGCCATATGCCTGAACTCAATTTTATACACTAATTGTAGTCTCACCCATTCATTTGGTCATTTTTGACCGGGAACACCACAGATGTACAAAGGTTAACTAAAACATGCAAAATTGAATGACAAAGTCATGGAACCTTATGATAATCAGATTAAATGAACTACATTTTTCAGAGAGAACTTGTAAATGGGTCCATTTCGACTTGAACACAGCAGGAGGGTTAAATTAAAAACTACAGGTTTGGACCAAATTCTTCTGTGTTTTAAAGTATTGTGGTGCAGAATCATGTTATAGGTATGCTTATAGGTATGGATCAAAATAAATATGGTAAGAGCAAAGCCAAGCTAAAAGGTTAGAGGAAAACACAAGTTTTCTGAAAACCTAACACTGGGATAGTTCTATTTTTCAGCGGGACAATAACGCAATGCCAAAGATAAACCAGAATGGCTTTCCAAGAGGTATTGAGTGTACCTGAGTGATCCAGTCTCAGTCCTGATTTGAATATGCTTGAAAATCATAGATAGACAAGGTTTGAATATTGCTTTATTTTCGATTCACAGCAGTAATTAATGGCCGTAAAAGGTGCTTCCACCAACTGTAGGAAAAAACATCTAATGTAATCCCTTTTTAAATTCAATTTTAAGGCAGCAAAATGTGAAGACTGTGAAAAGGGTGTGTAGACTTTCACTAGGCACCGTATGGGGTAATCAAAATAGATTTTCTTTGTAAACCTTTATCCATACAATTATATACGACATAAGGGGTGTGGCAATATGTAAACCTTAAATGGACCGTCTGATCATTACCATTTATAGTGCAATAACATAACTGCAAACAATTTCCATAATTATATGTTTTTTAATATTGTATGGTGTTTATGGAGTGGTTAAGTGGAAACGCCCACCTTTATGAGGAGCTAGGTATTCTGCATACCGTCATTTCATCGATAGGCCTACTTTTGCCCTTGGGGATAGCGGTGGGGGGTGGTATAGGGCTGGTGTAGCCTACTTGCAGAAACACTTTCCTCCCTCCTTCCCTAATTTAGCGTGTGAACACTCTGCTTGTTACTCCGCCAACAGAGGCCTTTCTCTTCCTCTAGGAAGACCGCCTGTGCCTGGAATTTAGAACCCTCTCACTTTTAATTTATGTGCATATTAATTGCACGCCATTGTAATTTCCACCGTGGGATACAACATGCAAATGAACAGTGTGTGTCTGTCAGATTTTTTTCTCCTCTGTTAATCCTGCACTACCGCAAGAGAGGAATATTTCTAAAACCAACCCACATGCCCATAATTATAAAACATCGTGAGTAGCCCGCATACCCTGCCAATGGACATAAAACAAATTCTGAATTATGACTGCAGTTGTTTCAATTAGCACGTTTCTGCCATGATTAGTGGTGTATTCTTCTCGGTCTTTAGTTGCATGGAAATGTCATGAAATTAATATTCACATAAATGAAAATTGTGTTAATTAGTTGTTGTTTTTTATACAAATAATACGAATAATCATAGGCATAGGTAAGCAACCAGAAGGCAATGTTAATCCAATATGATCCGCGGTAATAGAAAAAACCTACCTGCTCATTTTTTACCTGCTGAGAAGTGGTTTCATAATGTTAAAATAGTAGGCCTAAGTGTAGAGAGTGCTATAGGCTACATCAGCATGGGATGTTTCCATATTTTGATATTTGAAATATGCAATTTAAATTCCATTATTTCTGCTAAATGTAGCGTTGGCGGCACAACGGAGTATAGCCAATATGGAGCATGATAGGGCCACTGAATGCAAAGTGTCTTCGTTGAAAACAACTAACAAAAGATTTGATATCAAAGGAGAACCTGTAATTGACTTCTTCCAAGTAAAAAATAATGGATTTTTCATTTTTTATTTCAGCTATCATTTCACAATAACATAAGTAAGTTCTTACACTTTGAAAGTGACTAGTTCATATTTGTTTATTCTCAGCATGAACATACAAATAGCCTTAAAGGTCTAAAGCAGCTGTTTTCATTTCAATATCAAATCATTTTGGGGTAACAACCTTATTGTGATTGTTTCCAATTAAAGTGGTCAAAAAGAAACCAAAATAGTTTCTTAGCAAAGGACAATTTCTCAAGCAAGAATTTAGCTAGGAGTGTAAGGGGGTGGTCTGAGTGGAGAGGGAAATCTGAAAACTAGCTTTTATTGGCAGAGAGGTTTGGAATTCTCTTTACTATTGGTCTATTAGCTCATTTACTGCCTGGCGATGTCACCAGGCAGGCCAAAACTCTGTCCCACCAAAACAGGCTGAAATTTCAGGCTATCTTTTCAAACAGCTATTCCACTAAAAGGGCATTATCATAATTTTCACAATTTGACAATATTATTCCAACCTCACAGTATGGATATATATATATAGAACATATAGAAAAATCACGTTTTTGACTGCACTGAGCCTTTAAAGAAAATATGCAGGTAAATTCCAATCCCAGAATAATGTAAAGCCATAGGCCTATAGTTTACATGAATGTTTCCTTTAAATGATCGTTGAGGTTTCCGTTTTACAATGTTGGGGGTTATCTTTCATTATTTATCTATATGGAAGACTTTTAAAGGACACAAACGTGTATGGCCAACATGCGATTTTTTTTCTCATACTCATAAATTAAGTAACCTATGATCAACGGCCATTGCTGTGATGCCTACTTTTAGTCGACTATCTATCTGATCCTGATAAGTAAGTATGTAAGTGAGTAAGAAGTAAAATACCAATATGCAGAATAGAGAGACGAATACACGTTATCAATGTAGCTTTATGCTATATTAATTATACATGGTGCATGCAATATGTGTAGGTTTTCCCTGTTGAAATTCCTCTATTCTACTTTGACATTATTGTTTACCACCAGAGCCTTCTATTTTTAATAAAACAATTATATGCCCTGGTTACCACATATGATACTTTATTCAAAAAGAGCATGTTGGATACACATAAACTCATTTAAAAAAAATGATATAATAGGCTTTACATATGTATAACCTAATTGGAACTTTGAGTTGCATTTAAGTAATGTCAAAAATATTATTCTAGTTACAAAGCAATAATTGAGAACATGTGGCCTGTTTTATTGTATTTAAAAGGGGCGCAGACCATCATGTGTGATGTGGGGCCAGAAAAAATAAGTTATGGCCTCAGCATCCATTTACTTAAATGTGATACTAATAATTGCCAGTACTCTATATATTCCACCAATTATATTTAGATCCAGGACAAGAATAAGTTTACATTTAAAAAAAATACCAGCACTGTGTTCTAGGGCTGAAGTTTGAGTGACGCGTAACTTCAGGACCATGCATGGAGTGAACAGTGCTTCCTGACTGAAGGCTATACAGGTGCGGTGGCGCACTCAGTCAGGCAAATCGTATTATACAATCTTACCTCTTCTCCAAGAATATGCCTATTTGTTGAATGCAGGGGGGGTGTTTTATTCCTGCAAAGAAGGGACAAACAGTCCATATAATTCCATTTACTTTTATTCAGGAAGATAATGCAGCCGGACGTTGAGGTATTGTCAATAGGAAACGTGTTGATCTCAAATATGCATTTTTGCACGGATTCATTTGACGCATGCTTCTGTGTAAGGTTTTAGACCTGAGGTTCAGGCCCTGCAAAAATGATGAATGAATAAAATAACACGGTTTGTTTTCTCAATAGATGAGACATTGAATTGATTTAATAATATAACATCGACAAATAAAGCAAGTTTGGATGCTCTACGCAGATTTAAATTATGAAAATACAGCCTTACATTTTTGCTCTGATCTCACATGTCACAAGGCACCGTATGGGGTTAAAACAAATTAGGAAGTTGATATCCTATCCATTTGAACAAGTCAGGCGATAAAGGCTAGTCTACTTGTTTGGTTAAAACCTTTTGTCCATTGAGGTATAATCAATCCAATTAATCCAAAAACAGGCCTAGTTAAGACTATAATTAATCCATAATCCCATTGAATTCCATCATTAGTTCAGTTAAATCTGAACGGTTTAACTCCCATTGATTCTCACACATGATTCCCAGATTAATATCACAAACAAGTTCATCTCCACCCCCTTCACTTAGGGCTACCGGCACTTAAATAAACAAGAGCAACTGGTACAGGCACACAGGCCTAACCTCTTTTAAATGAGGCCAAATTCAAAGGATAGGAGGGGGTTGGTATTAGGAATATATCTCTAATGTTGTCTAAACGCCCCCAGGCATACATTCAATAAACATTCAAAAGCCCCACGAGCTCAAAGGTCCAATAATGAAAATGGGCCCATCTTCACACTCGCGCGTCATCTTAACACAAATAAGATCGGTTTCGTGCATTTTTATTAGCACACCGACCTCCTCCGGGGCGGCAGGTGGCCTAGTGGTTAAAGCGTTGGACTAGTAACCGAAAGATTGAAAGATCGAATCCCCGAACCGACAAGGTAAAAATCTGTCGTTCTGCCCCTGTTCCTAGGCCGTCATTGAAAATAAGAATTTGTTCTTAACTGACTTGCATAGTTAAATAAAGGTAAAATACTGTAGGTACACAACCACGCTGACAACTCAGTCGCAAAGGTGAACAGTGCTCCAAAGACTGACTTTCACCATTGTGCCCCTTGCGTTTTGCTCTCTTCAAAACATCTCGTTTCATGATGGGCGTGGTCGTATTATTACAAATCCATTTTTTTTCATTCGATTCTTTCTTTGGGTTATGAATGGGGAAGGGAGGCCGAGAGAAATAATTGCTACAAAGCCTTCTTGTCGGGTATGGTATAGGAGTGCTCGGTGCTGAGAAAGTTTAAATCGAGCTGTCTTTTACCACTGACACCGTCAGAAAGCAAAGGGTAGCCTGAACCCTAATCCCCAAACCCAATTAGTGTTTCGCGCATTGGATTTACTCCAAGTAAATTCTCCGCCAAGCAAATGATGTAAGAAGATGGCAATGTGTGTTCAATATGCAGCCCATCATTTATTCATACTCTACAATAAAGCATTTGGTATCAAAACCAACATAATGGGCCTAGAGAAATGCATTAAATGGGCCTCGAAGACTGACGTGAGTGACTATCTACGAGTTTTTAAATTTTTCATATAGACTGTATTAACTCAATTTTTCCAGTAATATAAATGGCAAAGGGGAAGACACGCTAGAGAAACTACGATTTAAATATTCGTAGTTCTTTCTCATTTTAAGTGTGGGCGCCTGTTGATAATCCTCCTCAGAAACATGGCCTGTGATTTCTTATTTTCACAAGTTTGTCGTTCAAAGTCATTGTTTAGCCGCAGCGCATTCAATTGCATGTGTATTAGCCTACCGGCCTACGATAAAGATGTTATAATTGGGCCAAATGCCTGTACAACAAATTCATCTGATCAATCAAAATATTGTGCACAAATATGCACATATCCAGAATAGTGCAGGAATTCGACAATTGAAATGCATACAGTTTACAGTACACTGGCTTACAGTACACTGGTATTAAAGTCGCCTCAATTGCCTGTGTTTATTTTCTTGAACTGTGGGTACATAATATGCATACATACTATGTTGTGTTTCTGTAAAAAAAATGTAACCAGGCAAGTCAGTTAAGAACAAATTCTTATTTTCAATGACGGCCTATGAACAGTGGGTTAACTGCCTTGTTCAGGGGCAGAACTACAAATTTTTACCTTGTCAGCTCAGGGATTCGATCTTGCAACCTTTCGATTACAAGTCCAACCACTAGGCTACCTGTGGTATTCGTTATTGTCAAAATACATTTCGTTGATTAATACTTCAACTGAACGAGTGATATTTGGATTTAGCAAAGCTCATGCAATTCAAGATTGGAACGTTAGAAAGCTTGGATAGCCCCCTTCACAAAACCTTAAAAATATTTGTACTTTGTAAAATATAAGACAAGTATAATTACTCACAGCATTATATGTTTGTTAGGCCTATTGTTCCGAAAATTGTAGAGCAGTTTCAAAATATGTTTTCCATTGATTTGCCATGGCCACAAACATCTCCCTAAAATACAAAAAAAGATTATTCTATAATAATTCAGGATACAGGCAAGCAAGTGGCGTTTTTTTTAGAACAGAACATTGTAGAAAATATTATTAAATATAAACCTACAGCCAACTATAAGATCTGTATTGTATTATATTCGAAATTAAATACCTATTATGAAGAAGCTTAGCAACTATGGACTAGGCCTACACCCTTATATTTGTGGTGATGAAGTAAATTCTGATTTTTCAGCCACATTATTATACCATTATGAGAGTTGCACCTATAGGCTACCAGCCTTTGTAACGTTGTCATTCTGATGAACTTTGTGTTCCCCATGATGACATCATGTAGCTACGCAAAGCTCCTACATGCATGTCAGCAAATTGGGGCCTCTTGCATTCATATTTATGAACGCATTAATTAAGCAATTAATTTGGCATTAGGGCCTAAGCATCACTCTTCATCATTTCGAGAGTCCTGCTATGGGGAGGAGAAACCAACGGCCACAGACCTGCGAGCTAACATGATCCACCAGAAATACTACTTTTGGTCAGTGAGAGATTGTATCTCAAAGCAGAGCCTTCTTTTGAAATAGGTCTAATGCATTGGGGAAACAGATTTTTGACCCAGGGACATATTTACTGAGCGTTTGCAACAGTGCAAAGCACATACATATTGTCACATAACCTTGGTGCAGTATTTACTTACTTATCAATTATTTCTTCAATCATGATGTAACCTGCGTTTTGTGTTGTCCCACCAATCTGTCTCTTTACAAAATAAACGGGACCATTGGACTTATATGAATACTGAACAGGGTTTGTGTAAGGCTTATATACGCATTCTGCCCCCCTTTTGCAACGTCAGAAGTGCATCTGGGAGAGGTTGTTTCCTGTACACTTGGAGTGAAATAAAGCGCTCTCACTCCTGTAAAACCACAATACATGCATTAGATTGTTCTCTTTAAGATAAGGAACTCGTTTTCGGAATTTGAACACAGAGACACTAAACACATCAGAAATATTGGCCTGGACTGCATTTTTTCTTGTGTGCATTTTATGTATTTGTGCAACTGTGCATTGATAAGTTGACCTGCAGTGAAGTGAAAAGCTTACTGTAAAATGTATTGTCATTTTTCATTCTTGATGCTTTCTGAACCTTATGTTTACCGATTGCACCAAAAATACATTATGGTTTTGCTTTTGATCCACACGAAGGGCCTCCTTCTCTTCTCCAATTGAGCGTCAAGATTAGTTTTTAACTGATTAGCATATGCAAATGTATTTTTAATTGCAGGCGTAATGACTCTTGCGTGTGCGGTTTTTCAACCCGCCATTTTTGTTCCTGCATGGTTTACAGGAAACATTTTTCAATAAACAGACCTGGATTCCTTTGTTATACATAAGACATTCCTACACTTAATACCGAAGAATGTAGGCCTACTAAATGTACTGTAACTGTAAGTAGTTTTACGTTTTATCTGCACGAGGCATGTACACTAAGCTCGGTTGCAATTCTCTCAACGTAATGCTATTCACACAATTTCAGAACAGATTCAATGTTGATTGTTTTTAATATTGTATATCAAAAAGTGCAAGCGGACAGTTGCAGCCCTATGGTAAATGTAAAGATAAGAATATATGTAGGTATCATTTGTAGCCTATTTACAATAGGCATATTTGACATCCGTGTTACAGAAATGTGTAGGCGATAGATTATCGCCTTGTTTCTAAAATACCTGACGTAAAAACTTCCTCTCGGTTGATGAATGGGGGAAGGGATTGTCTCGTGTGGCGCGAGGAGAGTGTGTGCGCGCAATGGGCTCCCATGGAGTCTTGACAATATGTCCAGATTTAGGAGAACAAAAGATCGTTGAGCTTTGAGTTGCTAAGCACGTCTCAGATTCTAGCTTGCCAAGACAAGGGTGGCAATTTATTAGCAGTGGTGAGAAAAAAATAGCTAGGTTGGACTTGGGAAATATATTGCAAAGCGCATAATTTCAAGCCATGACACACAAATATCGTTTTTTATCGGGGAAATGTGATATGATTACAAATAATTGATAAATACGAGTTATTGGCATTATGGGCAAAGTTTAAAAACAATTGAGGTATTGTGGTTTTTCAATTTCCACACCACATATCTGTATTTCTCTCTCTCTCTCTCTCTCTCTCTCTCTCTCTCTCTCTCTCTCACTCACTCACTCACTCACTCACTCACTCACTCACTCACTCACTCACTCACTCACTCACTCACTCACTCACTCACTCACTCACTCTCACACACACACACACACACAGCACTTGAAGTTTATAATTGCCTCATATTTCAATTAAAAAATAGCGTACACACCCTAAAGGGATTGGGAGTGACATGTGCCTTTGACAACAAGCTCTTGCACTGACAAACGTTGCTATTGCCGGAAACACACCTCTGCTGGTTTGGGCTCGTAGCCTACAGGCTATACGTGCCTTGAAGTGTGAATAAGAAAGCTATGTTATTTGGAGGAATAAGGCCACAAAACCACCAAACCATGAGACAAATGGTCGGTATTTGTTCAATTTTGTTGCTTCATCTATTTTTTTTATTTCTTTCTGTGCAGATAGAATTTACGGTGCTCTTATAAACGTTGTGCCACGTCTTACCTTTGCAATTTGGCTACATGAGGCCTCACTATATAAGTACGGAGCTATTCGTGAAAAATGAGTGAATAAGACTTTGGCTCTGTAACTTACGTTCAAACCAATGCAAAATTAAACATTGTCTTAGCATTTTATTTGACGCTCTCACAATGGCTTGAGAAAAGGCTAAAATATGCATAGAGATGAATGGATCCGTTTTGCATAATGCCCAAAGTGCCTATAATCGCATTGGGAGTCTAAATCAACACGTGTCCATGCTCAGCCATAGGTGAGTATGAGGCTATTACTTCACTAGAAGCACGAGCAAAGATGGATCTCAGGCGGGTTGTCATTACGCACACAATACACACACATGTTCCTCAAGAGATGGTTTACGTTTTAATGGTTTATGTTTTTATGTAGGCCTATGTGTGCTTTCCTTGTATGTTTTAGTTTTTGTTGCAATATGCCTAATGGGACAATAAAGATGTTCTAAATCTTAGTCTCAATCTATTACCAGAAGCAAATGAAGAAGGATATCATAGTCTATGGGTGCACGGAATCTGGATGATATAACAAGTGCTTTGTCCTTTACATAATAGTTCAAACTGGTGTGGTTTCACACAAAGTAAGTTCGTAATCAAAATCCTCCCTTATATTCATTTTTTTTAACCAATGCGTAAAGTCCACGAATGTAAAGTTACGCATGATGACATTGTGTTTTTACCACAGCATTTACTAGCGAAAATATGGGTGCTGCCTAAACTGATAGGCTAGTTGTTCACCGGGAGCTGTTCAAGAAAAACATTAGATTAAACCCGTCAGTAGACACATCACAGAATGAGCACTACAGGACATGTTCGATTTATGCGTAATTAAGTAATTACGCATGACGAATTCCTCATAAATATTAGCTTAAAATATATTACGACTAATAGGCCCCTATAAGAAGAATGTAACATTTTTTTGTGGTTTTAGTCTAAAATGTGCAAACAGTGAGGCTGTACTGCCAGGAGGGGGTTGGGAGACATGCTAGAGTTGCCTGACGAGTGATAATGAACTTGAGACGTGCAAATTGCCATCATACATTTCTGAACAATATCTCTTGTCCACCACGGTCCCTGGATTCCCATCATGCGGTCGCTGGGGGGAAACGAAGCCATTGTCCCAACCCAAAGCCCATTAGCCACTACCAAAGGACGGTTTTAGGCTTGCCCTTGGTAACCTGTGCATCGTTGTGCGCTGGAGAGAAGAAAAAGGCTTACCAAGCTAAGCCCGGAAAAGAAACAGTAGCCGTATTTATACTTTATATTTATACTCACTAGGAAGCGTCCAAAATGTGGAGAGAAAGAAATGGGGACCCCTGAACACTGATAGAGAGAAACCAACAACAACTGTGGCTGACAAAGTTGTCTCTTTGGCAGTCGCGCCTCCTATTGAATAAGTAATTTATTCAAAGGAGATTTCCATCCCCACGATCTGATTATTATGATAATCAACCGACATAGACCCCTTTCTTGGCTCTTGTCTGCTGGTCTGGACTCGTTGCTGACGGTAAAAGTTGATTTGCACGGTCTCACCCTGGCGATCCAGTGGTCACATTCCTCGAGTCTTATGTATCAAAGAGACAGACAAAGGGGATGGGGAATGCGCGCACTTGATTCAGGCGCAGGAGTTAGTCCATAGTCGCATGGGCCTTCACGTCAAACGAATATTGGTAACTAGACAAGATTACACGGACTTCATATAATCCCACAGGAGCCAGGGTCTAAAACGCACTCCAACCAGTCATGCCAAACTTTTTAGACTTTCACAAAGCAATAGAGTTATTTCACTCAATATTTGAAATGTATCCCAATGGGAGTTTTGAAGCCCATGACACTGATTCATATAAACTCATCCTCATAACGTTGGCATGAAATCCCAAGAAAATGGACGCCATGAACAGACATAAAGGATTGTAGTAGCCTAGCCTATATGAGACGAATATCTTGGACACGTGCACTCTTGAGGGCGATAACATTTACCGTTATACAAAACCATGGGTGGGAGAGATGTTGAATATATTCATATCGCAGCCCGTTTTCTTAATTTCAGAGGGAGGGGACACAATATAGCTGCATCGTGTCAAAGAGGCCCCTACTGTCGTGTCATAAGGGGAGGGTCTTGGCGATGCTATATGTTTTTTGGCAGGCATGTTTAAGTTCATATGCATTGTACAAGAGGAATGGCGAGCGCGAAGCACAGCGAACAGTTCACTTCGCTCTCAGCGGGGGGAGGCGAACACCATCTCTATGGGAAATAATCTCGATTATAAACAAGGGGGGACCCGGCCGCGAAAAGATGAATGGATGGGGCCAGCGCGACGTCACAGCGAGCTGCAGCCATGAAGCTCAAGACCAGGCGCGAGCCAACCTACAAGCGCTCAGTTGTTCTACATCTCTTGACTCGCTCGGTTGATTGTTGTGGAGAGCGTTTGTAACCGTGGCTGGCAGACACCGGGGTGAGTATGGTATATATGATTAGAAAATGTATGTTCTGTTGCGTGCTATTGACGCGGATGCGGACAACGCATTCGTAATTGTGCATGCATGTATAGCATAAAACATAACAAATAAAAAAACACGCTAGCGCATCGTTTTATCCGGGTGGATTTGGCACTCATTGTATGCGACTCGTGCAATATTGAGCGCGATATAGGAGTCTTTGGCACCGGTTGTACTGTATCAATCGAATAGGCTATCAATTCAAATGTGTATGCTCATTTGAAGATTGTGTATGATAATTTATATTGAATGGTGTCCGCACATTGGATATCCTACAAGACAAAAAAACAACTAGCCTATCCATTACAGCTTGATTAATTTTTTCGGCTGAAATTATGTTTGTACCATATGGAAACAACCATTTCGATATTTCCTCAGTTTTGGATGTGATCTCTCTTGAATTGAATGACTGAAAGGTCAGGCTTACATTAGATACGATACATCTCTCTCCTTCATTACACCCAACACTTCACCTACTCTAGTTTAATCATTTTGAGCAAACAAAGAAAGATGGGATATGGGCAATCTTAGGCTAGGGGGCTTGATAACGACCTCCATTACGCACCATGGAGTAGACTAACCATGCCCCTCACACGGCAAGGTTCCACATGCATCTCCCAGCCAGACGCAGACCCACAGAGGTAATATAACGCATATGTCATTTTACATACCATACAATTTCTACATACATTATTGATGTAGCCAGATATACTTCTAAACATCACAAGGGAATTGTCTATATGTCATCCGGTGTGTAATTTGCCACATAATGTAGACTACAATAATGTAGCCTATTATTACATTTCTATAGTTTTAAGCAAAAGTCGCCTATTCGAAATGTAGGTTAGGCCTCGATCAGTTGATCAATTGAGATTCGAGTCCAGACTATGAAATAATAGCAATAGTATAAAGTACAATTGCTCACACCTATAGCGGGTGGATGGTGAATCACAAGGCCATCCAATCCGCACGTGCACGCCGATTGCGCGGCCTTCTGAGCACACGTGTGCGCATTACTGGAGTATAGACCATTGATATGTACCTCCATTATGCTTTGTGAAGTAGTACTATATATGTGACAGTGTTAGGCCTGTACAGGACACTAATACATACGTTAATAATGCGCAATAGCACATTGCGTACACAGTTGTAGTTGTCATAGGCCATGGTATGATGTGTAAATAAAGAGACTGCAAAATTATATGACATGTAACGCTTGTATTTTGCGCCCTAAGATCAAAAAGTGAATTGGTTTTGCACAGCCAGGTTGTTGTTTGGTTTGGTTTTATAGTTTGTGCTACATCTGGTGACATTCTATCATGTAAACGTGCGTGTTTTCTTTTTTTAGTCAATTGCAAATAATTGAATCTTCACATTTCTCCCAAGCATTTAGCTGTGTTGTGGGTTGTGCGTAATGTAGGTCTGACTCGGTTTTTGACGAGTATTGTTGAAGGCCTTGTCTAAAAATCGATCTGCCTATTGCCTATATGTCTTTTAGAGAGCTTTTGGAGATGTCATCTGGGGCGTGTCCTACCTCTAGACTAGGGTACCTATCTAGCTCAGGTGCCTTTATACAGGTAGATTACATAACAACGCTCTCGTGAATTTTAGCCTACTATCTTGGACCATGTAGTGGTTTTATGTCGCCTCAACGTCATATCTAGAGGGACAGATGCAGGCTCGACTCCTCGTACCTGTCTGTAGGCACAATCAAAAAAAGTTATATACTCAGTTCAAACGAAACTGTGTTGTTGTAATTGTTGACGTAAAACGGACAGTTACCATAGGACTGCAGTTGGGTTGGAAAATAAGCGTTTCTTGTTTTTGTTTTTTTCCAGGATTCAATGGAGAGACATATAGGCGCAACAGAGCAGATGACATAGGTAACATAAATACACCACACTCTCTTACAGTTTTAATAACTGGGCTGGTATGGCTTAGACATTGTTCACTTTAATTCAGTTAAATCACTTGCACAAAATCCAAATGGAAGAGACATTGTAGGACGTGTTTTGCTAAAATCGTTTTTGTAGCCCGTGCTATTTGGGATCCTTGGAACGTCCACATCCCGTTGAAGTCGAAATTGTTAAGGTAAGGGTTATGGTTATGGTTGTGGTTAGGGTTATGTAATTGGGTATGGCTATGGTTATGGTTATGGTTATGGTTATGGATATGGTTAAGGTTAAGGTTAGGGTTTATGGTAGGGATGTCCCAAGGATCCTCGACAGCACTGACCTTTTGTTATTAAATTAGCCTATATGATATAATTTGTGCATAAGAGTGCAGTGAAAGTACAGATTGAAAACTTAAATTCGAGTCAATAGTTAATAAAGTATTACAAATTGACTAAGCCTATGGATATTAATACTGTATCAATCAATCATAATTTCACAAGAGAATACAGAAATGAAATATTATTTTACTGCATATCTACACCTTTGCGTTCATACTTGTCAAGCTCGTCATTTTTTCGTAGCAGTGAACGCTGTTGATATTATGACACCACAAGGTTCCAGTGTGCAGCCGCAGGCTACAGTAGCTTAGGCCCTCTGCCAACAGATTGCATCGACCGCGCCAATTACATATGATGAACATTTAGAAATTACCTCAGTTCGTGCCTCGTGCATAAGAATTGAGACCTGGGCAACAGCAATGTGGCAATAAATTACGGATCAGGTTGGATTGATTTACATCGATTCAGGTCATATCTCAATGGCATACATTGATCACTTTATTATAAATCTATAACTACGTTCTTTGTACCTAAAATACATCTACAGAAAATATGTGCATTGTGTATTGCTTCATCAAACATTTTGAATGCAGCCTATCCCTGTGCGCTTCAATTATTCCTAAGGATCAATTTGAAGGACGTCACCAACATCTTAACCAATGACGAGGAGTGATTAGGTTTGTTTGAATGAATGAATGAATGAATGGTTGAATGAGTTATACCCCTTGACAATTATGTGGTTGGCAAGATGCAGTAATAGACAGTCGATCCGGATCTCTCCCTGGCACGTTACTGCGCCATATAGGCCTATCTGAATTTACCAAGGGGTAGGCCTAGGTTAAACTGTTTAAACAAGAAGACAAATGCAGTTATTTTTTTACTGTTTGTATAATAGTTAATATGCTTATCGGGGATTTTGATACGTTATGATGGTGTAGAAATCCTGGCACTGAAGGCTACTAAGAGACAAGGTCGCTGTCCACTGTTGTGGTGCTGAATCTGCGGTGAGCTTCGTTACAGTTGCGCAGTGTGAGTTCTTTGTAATCTTATGTGGCGCAATGTAGGCCTAATATAAAACATATTATTTCTTACTTTATTTCCTTGAATAATGTATATTATTATTATTACTTGAAATAAAGTTGGTCAAATGCATTGACAATATCAGAAGGAAACGTAGCAACGGCGTATCAAACTATGTGGAATTTGCACAGTATAATAATAACAATAATAATGATAATAATATTATTAATAATAATATTGATTAATGCAATAGGATAATAAAAACAACAACTTTCCAATTCAAACTCTCCACTGCAAACGATGAAATACATGGTAAATGTAATTTCTGGAAAGTAATATAACATTCATGTTTATGATTGTTTTCAATATAATGTTGAGAATATAATGCTACTTATCGTTGGTGGCAGTATTATACGTATTTATATAATATAATAACTTAGCAATTAAAAATATATATTAACACAACTGTCTCACATACTGTGTACAGTATCACAAAAACAGTATATTATTATTATTATTTAGTTGTATTTCAAATATGAATCCCTGGACAGTATAATTCAAAATAATTTCATGCATTATATGTACAATCCAGTTATTGGCTGTGCAAATAAATAGCACAAATGAATCACCGAGATAGATGTATTGAGAACCCTTTATGCTTATATAATCAAGTCTCATTATTTAAACAAAGTTTATCCAATATCCATGTCAGATATCATTTCAAATGATGCTGTAACATGTAAATTCTCTCTCTGACAAAAAACCCATAGAGATCAGGACATTTCTGTAACTGTAACTTCATCCGTATTTTGTTTTGATGGCATTTTGTCCTTGGCAGGAAGAAATACCTTCCTGAGTGAATAGTCACTTTTTCAGGAAAGATAGTGGCATTCCTATTTCCAGCATGTGTGCATGCTTTTGTTTGATTTGCACGTGTTTGTGTGTGTGTGTGCGTGCATGGGTGTATGTGCATGCACTATATGGAATATGCATGTTTGCGAGTGCGGATGCTTTCAAAGAGCCTTGCTTTGTCCTTGTGTAGCATACTGTAGTAAGAAATGATAAAGGTGGTTAGAAGTCCTTATGGTGACTGGTAGATTATGAACAAAATAAAGATAGAAGACATTTTGAAGCTTGAATCCTTGTCCTAGCTGACAGTAAGGAGAGGATGTGTTGTCTGCCAACAGTATGAGACTACAGGTAAAGATGTGTACACTAAAGGGGAGAATGTTCTCTGTCTTTCTCTCCCTCCAGCTCTCTCCTGTCAGTCTTTAGAACATGTATAGATGGGAGGAGCCTTGTTGTCGGGCTGGGCACACAGAAAAGCTTTTAATTGGCCCTTGTGCCATGTGCCTAAAATGTGTGTGTGTAGGTTTGCACTTGTGTGTGTTTGTGCTTTTGTGCCGTATTCTGACCCCAACCTTGAACATGCCCTCCCCAATTTACTGTGGAATCTCTGATAGATATGCAAAACGCAAGAGATGAACCTTTCTCTCTGTATCTTACAGTAAAACAGCTTTCATTTAAAAAATACATTTTGGACATGGCGGGGGGAGGCATTTGAAGCTATCACCCTCCTATGGAGCCAGTCCTTGTGAGAGACTGCCTCACCATTGGGGTGTGCGCAGGGGCGGAGAGGTGTGGTCTGGGAAGACTGGCGCCGTAACCAGTTTGGACTGGTTCTCCAGCCTGTGTGTTTTGATCAAGCCTCATGCTGATTATTTGACTTTGAGGAGTCAAGGCTTTGGCTGCCATGTTACGGGCTGGCCGTCCAATCAAAGGCTTTGTAACAGCAGAACAGTGAGGGCGGATTGGCAGGAAAATGTTACAGTTAGTAAGTGGCCAATTGCTGATGAGTACTTTAAGCAGAGGGGCAGGAGGTTCTGGTATTTTTGTGAACTGTTAAGTACACATTTAACGAAAGTTAATTCATTTAAATAATCAGCATTTCTTACATTTTAGGTACTGCATGTACTTGACCAGACTTCTCTATAGAACTGATACAGTTTACTCACTGTGCACTTAAGGTTGAAAAGGGAAATTAAAGTCTTAATTTTTCTGATTGTTAATACAATTTTTTCCTGATTATAGGTCAGAATCTGGCCCGTGCGTATCACCTGTGGCACAAGAGGATGGGCAGCCTTAGGGGTTGGTTGTTATCTTTGGTTATCTAGCTGTATGAGTGATGTACATTCTTCATAAAGCTAGATAACCGAAAGTAACAAGAATCCCATTACGCTCCTGAAAGGCATCAAGATCCCCAACACATATCCCCCATGCCGCACCACCCCATTCTACCATTCACAGAAAAACAAGCAACGAAAATGGCCGACGTCATAGGACATGGGAGCAGAAGAAAAAGTCAAGTAAGTCGTGTGATGTCATCCAATTGCACAGGTTTATGTGTGTATGTGTACATGTGTGTGTCTTTTTAACTCAGAGTGACAATTACAACTATCTGTTCTCTGTTATTGCCTCAAATATATCAGAATTGCCTCTGAGAATTTTAGCAGCAGATTTAAGAGTTTGAGTATTTGTTGAGTTTCTTATAAATGTACATCTTTGAGTATTATAATTTTTGAGGCATTGAGATTTCCCCCTGAGCCATATAGTTGGGAAAGCCTGATCTCTTTGAGATTGATCTCTAAAAAATAATGAGCTATACACATAATGCCATATACATATTTTCTCATATTTGCACATGGCCGGTGGCATTGGTCCCTAGCAGCCCAGTTGGTCCAACAGGATCACTTGTAATCTAATAAGCCCCTGATCCCTCTGTGTGGGGCTGCATGCAGCGGCTTATCCTTACGATCACATGGCCAGCAGTGGTGGGCGGGACCCAAAGAACCAACGGCAACCTGAATGGTGCTGACTGCGAACTTTGCCGAAGTGGTTAACAAATTGGCAGTCAGTAGCTGCAAGTAACACCATCCTACCGTTGTAGCAATTCTGTACTCGGCTGATGGGGTTTTAGTTAAGGCTGTTGGAAAACAGGTGAAATTAATAGAAAGTATGGTTACTGATTATAGCCTCTAATGTCATATGTTATTTGGATGGTGGAAGTTTACAATGGACTTTTTAAGTTAATCCCACGATCATCTCCCCTGCCAGCACATAGTCGAATGGACAGATTTGTTTGAGGCCAGTTTTGTTACGCTAGATGGTTGTTTATTTGTTTTCTCCCCCTCTTTCTTTCATATGGGAAGGTGTTTGATTTTGCTTTTGTTTGGGTGTTTGATTTGAGGTGACAGTTGGCTTGGTTGTGAATGGGCCATGGCGAAGCCTCCATTGCACGAGGTGCTACCATGTGGAAAGGCCTGATGGGTCTTGTTGAATGCCACTGTGTGGGGCTCTGTGGGGGAGTGGTCCGAGGGCAATCAACCAGAAACTGCCCCCAGTGACAGAGCCATGAGAGAGTGAACAATCCGGGCCTCAGCCAATAGTGGGGTGTAATTGGTCAATCAGATCTTCACACCTTCAATCAGCCATCAAGGCAATGATGTTGATTTCTTTTCAACTAGAAAAAGAATCATGTCGAGTGAGGCCTCTAGTATGATGTATAGCTTCAAGACATTACAGAGAAATTGGAGAGTAAATTGTATACTATAGCAACAGTATGTTTGAAAAACACGTTATTCATATGGTGATCAATGGCTTAAACAGGGTTTTAATCACATTTACTTGGCTAAATTTATACATTTGAATTCTGCTTTGATTACAAGCACAATATTGACTCCAATATGGCACGTCGGACTAGACTGAAACTCCTGTTGGAGCGTTTGTATAGCAACAACACTCACAATGTCAATCTTAGCGGGTTGTGCAGCGGTCCCTGCCTGCTGCATTGCAGGTGCTGAGTGTGACATTTGAGCTCAGGGCTCAGCGAGGGAGCGAGAGAGACGAGGGCCTTGACAGGAAGTGACAGGCGGTGATGTCACCTCCTCCGGTGGCACAGTGGTACCTGGCTCTTTGTCTGTTTTCCCTAGCTACTGTCATTACCAACAGAAGAATCCAGGGGAACTGGAACAAGGCCCCAACGACTATTCTTGGCTGTTATCTGTGGTTGTATAGCTATATACATGCCGTTGTGGCTGTTATTGTGACAAATTGGCTTTTTACAAAGTGTTATGCAAGTAAAATTTGATTGATTGACAACATTTATGAGTAGAGGTTTTAGCAAAGTTAGATTATCTTTCTGACATCAGTGTGTATTTCTTTTTCAGGCAGTAAAAGTGTTTTTTTTTCTCTCCAATTAGCTACAGTTTGTACGATAAGCATGAATACTATTTGAAGAGAAGATGATATGAAGTCAGTGACAGATGCCCATAAAGGTGTGTGCACTGGTGCACCTGTTTGTGGCGATAAGGGGGATGACTGTGTGTGGCACAGTCATATCAAAAACAGTCCACACTAGGGACCCTAGAGTGCGGTTGCAATAGTCCAGAAACTTTCTGGTTGGAGGATGCACGGAGTAATGAGGGAATAAGCAGGAAATCCAGAATCTTCCAACCAGGAAGATTTCTGGAACACCAGGGAGTTCATTGAAAGTTCCTGGAATTTTGCAACCCTACCCCAGAGGAAAGACAGCCTTTGCACTGCCTGCCGGAAAATGGCACAAAAACAGGAGTTCCACAAAACATCCGGGACTCTACTGTAGTCCTGTCTGGAGTGGAGGGAGGGAAAGAGAGAGGGGGTTAAAGAGAAAGGATGGAGGGAGAGGAGAAAGGAAGGGAGGCAGAGGGAGGGTTTGGTGGATTTGTCTTAGCTTTCAGGCTCTAGGCAAGCAGATTTAGACTCCAAGTGTCAAGTAGAAAACAGGCATTGTGGCCGGGCCCTGGCGACCCCCCACCAGTAGACTTTACAGTCAATAGAGCTAGTCCACTTGTCACAGGGAGACAATGGGCTCCTTTACCACCCTTTCAGCACCTCCGGGTCCTAGCAGCCAGACGGGTTTCTGGAAAAGGCCCAGTGATTCTTGCCCCTTTTCTCTGCCTCTCTTTCTCTCAACAGAACACACCAACAGAGTTTGGAAAATGGCTTCACTGCTGGGCTGGTACAGAGGGGCAGACTTTGCCATTTCTAAAGCGGCCCCCGCCTCCCTGTCGCTCCCAGAGAAATTAATGTATTTCAGGAGTTTACAGAAGTCAATGGGCCCACCCAGACAAAAGAGATTAAGTTTGGTAACTTAGCAGTAACAGGTGTACTTTGACTTGGTTCGGACCACACCGGAGGTGGGTGTTATTGTTGGACCCGTTGTTCTGTTTCCTCCCTGACAGTTTTGACTTGTGTGTAGATAAAGATGGAACTGCTTTACGGCCTTTGACAATCTGCTTTATATGTTCCCTCTTGGAAGTTAGTGCTGGGAGTTTGTTTGGCCTAGCTGTCCAAGATCAGTCTCTTATCATTTCTCAGTCTTTGAAAATACTTTGCTACAATTCATCATTGATTTGCCAAGAAGTCTCCAAAGGGAGACAGGAGTTATGTTGAGATCTCCATCCACTGTTGACCCAGGGAGCTAATGAAGGGTAAACAATCCAAATAGAGAAATATCTGAAGGATTACAGAACACTATACATTCTATCATTTAGAACAATGCGCTCAACTGGTAATGCTTTAACATAGAAAACATTTTGAGGAAAAAGCAAAAACAAATCGGAATATTTTAACAGTTATGAAAAAGAGTCTCTCAACAAAAAGAGAAAGATTACATTTTCAGAAGTTGGGCAAGTATTGCACAAACTGAAACAAACTATTTCAGTCTTGAACAAAGCTTTTGGACAGAGTCTGACAGAGTCTCAGTCCACAGAAGGCCATTCTGGTGAAATTACTTGTCAGAACGTCATGTGAAGGGGCTGTTCAGACCGAAGCTGCTTTGGCAGTCATTGTCTTGTTCTCGCTCACACACCTACGAGTCCAGAGCAAGCACACAATTTCATTGTTGCCTGAGCTGTTAATATCAGAGGCTTCACAATGGAGCCCATTCGCCATATTTGCATATGGGACTTTTCTAACAAGGACTCGGAGCGGGCTTGAAAGCTGGACCACTTTAGTGCCAATGGCAAAAAAATGTCAAGTGCCAATTAGGAGAGGTTTGCCACCATTCAGTTGTACCCCACCCCCTCTACTACTGCCCCTCCCTTCCTCCTAGCCTACTCTCTCATACTCCAAGCCCCTTTCCTTCACCTATCCCTACTCCCCATTACAGCCTACAAAATAGTGTCTCCCTACTGGCACCCTGAAACAAAAGCTGCCTCCTTCCTCTAGCCTGAGAGTGAAAACAGACAGCAGCTCTCTCCTCCCCGATTAGTCTGCTCGTTGGTTCAAATGTCATGTATAGGCTAGGCTGGTAGCTAGTTAGAAGATTCCAACCCAGATTGGTGGAGTTAGTTTGTAACTCTTGGGTTACTGCGTGTGTAGCTTGGCCGGAGAATGACATGGAAAATAACCACTACAATATGCTTGACTAGTTTGAGTTTGTGCTAAAAGAATGCGAAGGCTAACATAATATCTCCATCAACCTCTTCATCAACCTAGCATGTTGATACAATAGCTCCATCAACCTCTTCATCAACTTAGCATGTTGATACAATAGCTCCATCAACCTCTTCATCAACCTAGTATGTTGATACAATAGCTCCATCAACCTCTTCATCAACTTAGCATGTTGATACAATAGCTCCATCAACCTCTTCATCAACCTAGTATGTTGATACAATAGCTCCAGCAACCTCTTCATCAACCTAGCATGTTGATACAATAGCTCCATCAACCTCTTCATCAACCTAGTATGTTGATACAATAGCTTCATCAACCTCTTCATCAACCTAGCATGTTGATACAATAGCTCCATCAACCTCTTCATCAACCTAGCATGTTGATACAATAGCTCCATCAACCTCTTCATCAACCTAGTATGTTGATACAATAGCTTCATCAACCTCTTCATCAACCTAGTATGTTGATACAATAGCTCCATCAACCTCTTCATCAACCTAGCATGTTGATACAATAGCTTCAGCAACCTCTTCATCAACCTAGCATGTTGATACAATAGCTCCATCAACCTCTTCATCAACCTAGTATGTTGATACAATAGCTCCATCAACCTCTTCATCAACCTAGCATGTTGATACAATAGCTCCATCAACCTCTTCATCAACCTAGCATGTTGATACAATAGCTCCATCAACCTCTTCATCAACCTAGCATGTTGATACAATAGCTCCATCAACCTCTTCATCAACCTAGCATGTTGATACAATAGCTCCATCAACCTCTTCATAAACCTCCATCAACCTCTTCATCAACATAGCATGTTGGCACTGTAGCATTGTTGTGTTTGTTATAATGAAGTTTCACAACATTTGGTCTCATACAGCAAACCATCTGTGACTCCAATAGCATATTTTGGACAGCAATCCCCTTCTAGGTCACAGCCTTTTTCCCACTGTATTATATTTTCACATGTGATCACATAACCTTTCATGTGGTTTTGGTACAACTTACAGTACATGTGGGGATATTTGACATGATTACATAGATGATGCCCTGCAAACAAAATGTCCCACAGTGTCTTCGATTGACATATTTGACACACATGATTACATCGTGTATGTTTATTTATACAGTAATTATTATTTAACATGTCCTCACCTGGGATATGAATTCACAACCTCTTGGTTCACGGCATTACATACGATCATCCTGCTATGCCACCATGTCTGTGTCAATAACTGATTTCACCTCAATTCCTACACTTTGTACTTCAAAGTAAATCTCAGCTTTGTTAAAAATACACTATTATATTTATCATAGTGATTCAGGACTAAGTAAATAATATGCCCCACCAACATTAGACAACTATACAGAAAACCCACAAATTGATTAAATAAGTAAATGAAATGAATGATGAGATAATAGTCAGATTAATTTATAACTAAAATAACAGCGCAGATGGCACTTGTTTGCTAATTGCAGAGATGCATTGTAGGTAATTAATCTGTAGAGGACTTCTGAGAATACTACAGACTTTGTGACACAGCAGAAAGATCAGCGTACTCCAAATATAGAGAGTGTGATTTCAAATCCCAGGTGCGTCATATTGAAAAGTAAGCACTAAGTCATCAAATGTAATCATGTTGACTAAATATACAGTATTACACTATCTTAGCTGAACAGCGTACCGCTTACTTTAAAACTCCAATACCATTTCATTACTTCTTTTACAAAAAAAACATGAAAAGAGACAAGTGAGGTTAGTTGTTCACATGTGAAACCATATGTTCACATGTATTTAGAGTTCACATGTTAACACCACCTTTTCACATGTGTGGAGAATAACAGGTTTTCACCTCACATAAATTGTAGTAAAAGCAACATGTGAAATTTGCAGTTTCACATGTGAAAAACGTTCAAGAATGTTGCATCCCCATGTTGTCACATTTCTTTCACGAGATCATGTTTTCACATGAGCTCAAATGTTTTCACATGTGTAGTTTCATGTTATCACATGTTGCTTTTACATGTTGTCACGTTATCACATTAACTTCACATAAGATTATGCGATCACATGTGTAATTCATGTGTTTTTTCAATAACGGAGCTCAAGTCCTTGAATGAAAGTGAAGACATTGTGGAATTGCTGAAACGCTTATGTTAGCTGGAGCAATCTCCTTGCTTACTATTGCAGATGATGTGAGTCTGAACTTAACTTCATGTGAAACTTGTATGATATCAAGTATGATGTTAAAATACAGTGCAGTCAGAAAAAAGATAAGTCATCTTCATAATACAAAAGGTAATCGTGTTTGTCCAATTTGGGCCACTGTTGTTCCTCCACATGCCATTTACCTGACTTACTGCCTCCTGCCACTCAAAAGGATTTTCCCCCTGTTCTTTTTCTCTTTCATTCTTTCTTTCAATCTCTGTGTCAATTTTTTTTCTTCCCAGTGTTGATTCTCAGATGGTTGGATCTGATTTGCATGCATTTGCATAATGACAGTCATTTGCATGCTCAGGGGCAGACTGTACCATGAGAAAAGACATGTGTGGGTGCGTGTGTATACGTACATATGCATGTATGTGTATCTCGGCTGGTTAAACCGCATACTCACATTTTCTCTTTTTGCCTCATCTCTTTCCCTATTCTTATGTTTTGTGCAGACTACCAACATCACCGTGACAGAATGCTGGCAAAATGAGGCTGAAAAACAGGGAGAGGAAGAGAGGTTACTGTTGACTCTGCCTCCCTCTTCTCGTCCTCCTCCGTATCGCCTCTCCCTTTCTCCCCTCCCTCGCTTCATCCTCAGCTGCCTTCCCCATTCTCCTGTACCGAGAGACATAGCCCACGCCACCATCTTAGGACGAAGCACGCTGGCATGAAATGGAAGTGAGGACCATAGAGAGCAGGTAACAATAACAGCCCTGCGCCCGCCATGCTGCATCACGCCTCCATAACACCACCACCGCCACCATCACCCCATCCTTTCCTCCTCCTCTGGACCTTCCCTTCTCTCTCACTCCCTCCCTCTGCCAGGCTGGCCTTGCCTTTAAGCACCTCAGATGTGTTTGCTAATTGCAGAAATCACAGGACGCGTTGATGGAGGGGGGAGGCAGGCTGGGTTTTTTGTGTGTGTGTGTGCTTGCATTAAATCACTCCTTGCTCTCACTCCCTCTCAGGAGGCATTCAGTGGGCATCTGTGCTCTGAACAGCCCAGTTTTCTTCCCGTTTGGGAATTGTTGTGCCATCCTCTTCACACACATGCCCGACATGGCGACGGCTGCCATTTTGGTTGAAATACGCGGGCCGTATTCCCTGGTCAGAGTAACTGAGACATGAATGTTCCACATTTAGCATATTATACAAGATAGTTACACCCAGAGACTATTAACAAATATTAGCTAGGGCTATATTATATCATCATCACTATTCTTATTGTCATTAGTAATCAAAGAGACGGTACGCTTTTTGCAATATTTATTTTCACCAAGTCCTATCATTCCTTTTTTGTAATTAATTATCCTAATCTGCTGACATGTAAACATTTACGCTAATGACTGTTTAGTTAAAAATGCTAAAAGCAGTTCAGAGCATATCTTTAAAGGAGAAAACGGTGATGTCCATGAGCCAGCGTATGCTGGCTCAGACAGACACTGCAGTACAACACCAACACAGAGAGAAAGGGACCAGGAGAGAGTGACTGTGGTTGAGAGACAGAGAGAGGGAGCGAGAGAGGCAGAGGCCGAATGAGAGTATGATAGCGAGGTCTCAGTAGAGGAAAGCTGTCTTTGTGTTGGTGGGTGAGGTTTTGGGGGAGCTGGTGCTGAGACAAGTCGTGTATTGTTCTCCTAAGCAAGCTTGTTGTAGCGCTCCTTTATTCCGAGCAGGGAGCTGCAAGTTTAAAAACCGCTTAATAACCAAAACACCAATTAGAGTCGGCTGGGCCCGATTAAATAAGGCAGCCGGTAAACAATGTGTGCCATTGTCCGTGCCACACGGAGAGAACTCCCTTTGTTAGTGTCTGCATACTGGAGGTCGAGACAGTGCTATCGCTAAGATACTGTACGGTGCCAGAGCATTGCTAATGGATAGGCTGCTGAGTTACTATATGGACGGTGAAACACTAGAGTGCTATTAAGTCTGTCTCGTCGCCAATCCCACCAAGGTATTCCGCTGCTTGAGGTCTACAGAGACATTGCTGTTAGGACTAGACATAATGAATTTATTAACGATGTTAAAATAAACTTTAGCAGCTGATTAAGCCAAATGTGGAGATAGAAAAAAAATCCTGACAAAACCACAACATTCACATTGGAGCTTCATCGGATCATTAGCTGGTAACAGTTTTTAATGAAATTGATTTAGTCTCAGTTTCTATGTTGGGGAGCCAGTCTAACAAAACATCGCATGAGAACCTTAGCAGTAACAGTGTCTAATCTATTGCAAATCCACTAATCACGGGCAGTTTCTGTAAACAGGTGGTAGATTGAGCAGGGGCCAGGGCCATTCTCAATTTACTGTGTAAATTATGCAGAGCCCAAAACAATACAAACAGTAGACAGTAGAGTGGCTGGCGTTGGGTAATGAGATGATGTGTTCCCTGTGCGGGCTGGGAGCGAGGCGAGTCGAGGGGGTGGGTGGGCACAGTCAGCAGCTTGCGTCTGAGTGTGCGGGTCTGGAGTTTGGGCAGGGGGCAGACACTGTCCCGTCTGCACACACCCCTCCTGCCTAGACTAGGGGGTGGGGTGAGGCAGCTGGGACATGGAGCACCCTCCCCCATAGCTCCAGCGAAAGCTCCAGTCTTGGGAACTTCTGTGGCAGGCAGAGGTCCCCCCAACATTGGCACGTAGGGGCCCCCTAAAGCCTGGCTGTGTCTGTGGCTCCCACTCCCCCCCTCCCTCCTGTCTCCCCACAGCCCCCCAACCCCACACCTCCCTCCCCACTCCCTGCATCTCTCCCCAATGGGACGCTGGGGGCCTGGGAAGGACTTGAAGTTCATGGCCAGACCTCCTATTGAGCTGACAGGCTGACTGTTTGCTCAATTCGACTCCCTATTCAAGACTGAGCTAGAGGGGGAGTTTAAGGGGTGTACGGTGGGGGTGTTGGTGGGGGACACCACAGAGCTGTGACTATTCATTCAGAGGGAGAGACAAGTGAATGGAGAGAGAGGAAAGGCCAGGAAGAAGATAAAGGGTAGAAGGGAGGGGAGAATAGACAGGGTGCATAAATAAGAGTGAGGATTCCTTGCACAAAGTTTGCTCTGAGCAGTGTGTGCCCCCTCTCACACTCCCTTAGACTCTTAATTACCAGCGTCCTCCGCTCTACTCTCTCTCCCTCTTTCTCTCCCCCTCACAATCATTCTCATCGTCCTCTATGTCCCCCTGTCCCCTGGTTTTATTGGCCCACATGCTGGGGTTGTAAATTTACCATTAACTAGCTCATTCACCGTAGGCCACTCAACAAAAACAAGGCCATGCTTCCCAATAACTCAAACCGACACCAATACCCTAAACCCCTTTTGTGACACCCCTTCTGTCTCATTTTGCATTTCATTGGAAATGTCCTTCCTTTACTTGTAGTTAGCCCATTGACATACAGTACATATTAAACTGCTATCAAGATGCTATCTGGCATGGCTAACATGATTCTGGGTAATAGTTAATATGGCTAACATAATTCTAGCTAATAGCTAATATGGCTAACATGATGCTAGCTAGTTAGCATGCTGGCTCTACCCATTCTAGTTTTGAATCCAGACAACCACAAACATCATGGCTGGTTCTCTATGTACTCTATGACCCTTGAGTAAGATTTTAAGTTGCTTGTCTGAGTGGCTCTAAAATAAAAGGTCCCCCAGCTCTCAGAGGTCCCTCAGTCTCAGCTCCTACAGCTTAGGGTGTATCACATGCTTCCTCTTTGCATTATGGCCCCGTAGCGTACCAGGCTCCCGGCAGTGCCTTTCAACTTCACCCTCAATCCCCTTGGCTAGCTGGCAGTCTGCGCCTGGCACACAGAGCCGGGCTTACCTCAGCTACAACCAGACCAGGCGCACCTAAGGCCACTTGTCAGAAACTAGCTGATGGTTTTTGCTATATGAAAGAGACTGGCTGTTCACTAGAAAATATTTGAACACATAATGTACTGGCTTTATTTTGAGTTTGTTTTATATATGGTGGTGTTTTAATTAACCAGTGGTCGCATCATCGCTGACCAATTAAACATGTAAACAACTAGCCTACCCGTTCTCTATCCGTGCTAATTGGTGAGGTAAAATAATAAGCTAAATATAAAAACAATGTCGATTTCACAGGTTAAAAAATTAAGGAGAAAAAAAAAACTATCTGAACCACTACTTTTTTCTTCTTCAAACAGTTCAGAACCTTCTTATGCTGGCCGGAACATTGGAACAGAATGAAAAATATAGGGGTTCTGTTCGGGAACGATTGGAAAATAATTTTGGTTCCAACCCCTGCTTCTAACATAACATTTTTCCCCCCTCCAGGCAAATAATGGTCCAGAACACTGATAGAGGGCAGAAAAAACAGCGAGCAGTAATCCATTGGGAGAAGAAAAGTTGCCCACAAACTACCAACCCAACTACAGGCCCATTACAACAATGTGTGTCCACTATACTCCGACTTGTGCCCCAACATTTGAGCATCAGAGCACTTTAGCTGCCTCTGGAGTGTGGTTGGACCTCTGGCCTGGGTTTTGTTATCCAACAAGGGCCAATCTGTATTGGTTTTGTTTCCTGTCTTAAGCCAATAAGAAAGTGGGTTGGTGGTGTGGAAAACAAGAGCAAATAGCTCAGGATCCAAGATGAACAGAGAAGCAGTGATTCTTGGATACACTGTGCTATGAATGAGAGACATTACATGTGCTGTGTACCTACAGTATTTGCTTGCAGCCTCAATAACATCTACACAAAACATTAAGAAGACCTGCTCTTTCCATGACAGACTGACCAGGTGAATCCAGGTGAAAGCTATGATCCCCTATTGTCACTAGTTAAATCCACTTCAATCAGTCGAGATGAAGGGAAAGAGACAGGTTAAAGAAGGATTTTTAAGCCTTGAGACAATTGAGACATGGATTGTGTGTGTGCCATTCAGAGCGTTAATAGGCAAGACAAAAATCTTTAAGTGCCTTAGAACGGGGTATGGTAGTAGGTGCCAGACACACCGGTTTGTGTCAAGAACTGCAACACTGCTGGGTTTTTCACGCTTAACAGTTTCCCGTGTGTATCAAGAATGGTCCACCAGCCAAAGGACATCCAGCCAACTTGACACAACTGTGGGAAGTATTGGAGTCAATATAGGCCAGCATCCCTGTTGAAAGTTTTTTTTTGTAGAGTCCATGCCCCGACGAATTGAGGCTGCAACTCAATAGTAGGACGGTGTCCTTAAATGTTTTGTACACTCAGTGTATGTTACATGTGAGGAAATGTTCCTTGCAATACAGATTCTTAGGTGAAAACATTTATAGAATAGCATAGAGCACTTTACTACTACTACTGCTACTACTACTACTACTACTACTATTACTACTACTACTACTACTATTACTACTACTACTACTACTTTAATTTAAAATCAATAACAATATATGAATAGAGTCCATGGTGTTGCATGGGAATGTTGTATAACAAGCTGTATAAATAACATAGACCCACCTAGATCATAATGGTTAGAATTCTTGCCCATTTTTGTGTTTATGTTTTATTATTTACTAGTTGCTATGACTGACAGATACATGAATGTGAGACCCACGGCAGCAGTGAAGAATACTGCACTGCGATTGGACGGCTCCGTGTGTCATTTGACACACAGGCGAATGGGAGAGCTGTTGTCTTTATACTCTATGCAACTGTTTTTGGCCTGCTACCAAATATATTGGGCAAGCCGTCAACTGGATTATTTTTGGGTGAACAATCTCATGAAATATTGTGCTGTTTATTCAGTTTTCTCTCACCGTGTAGGTTTTTTTGTATGTGTTTGTGTTTGTGTGTGTGTGTGTGTGTGTGTGTGTGTGTGTGTGTGTGTGTGTGTGTGTGTGTGTGTGTGTGTGTGTGTGTGTGTGTGTGTGTGTGTGTGTGTGTGAGAGAGAGAGAAAGGTAAAGAGAAAGTTAGACATTACAGATGAACATAACACATTTTATTTATAAATCAAATTGTGGAGAGACATTTTAGTTAACATTTTTCAATAACAGAGTTGAATACGCTGGCCCTAAGCCTCTGCCAACGCAAATCAGTGTATGAATTACACATCTAATATTCTTGATGGCAGAACTCTGTTTGATCAGCAGTGCGGTTTATAGGGAGTAAGCTAGGCTGCACGGACAGAACATACTAAACCACCAAAGCTTTCCAAGTAGGCTTTGAATGCAGTAGCCTGGCTTTCCCTAGCAAACCACGTCAGCGTAATACAAGGTACTTTAGAGTAAGACATGATAAATACAGAGAATTCAAAGGCTTCCTTCATTTCCTGTCCTTGACATTATCGTATACACACACACAATACACACACACACAATACACATGTGAGCAAATGCAATAATGCAAGCACTATCATAGACTAGTTTGTTTTATATACATTTTCAGGAAGTGGCACATTTTTATTGCTATTGATAATCTATGCAAATCTTTGAAATATTCCTTTTAACAATCTATTCGGTGCTTGTGCAATTGAGTTGAAGGAGACTATCTTGGTCTGATTTTGTAAATGTATTATTTTGATAATCACAATGCCATATTATTACTTATCTGCCTGGATAAACTTGAAATTGAAAAACATTTTTAATCCATAACTAAAAGTCACTTTAGGGATGGCTAAAACCAGTCTATTCGCATACATTCAACAAATTGTCGTACTGAAATTATTCAATAACTATATGTTTCTTGTTTTGTTTTGCACCAAGATGAAATGTCTATTCAGATAGTTTTAAACAACCGATGCTGTTTGTGTTATGCAGTCTAATGTGTATTACGTAATGCTAGATTGCACTGAATGAACCACATGTGCCTTTGTGTGAAAAACAAACTGTGTCTTGTCATGGATTAGTAATAAAAGTTTACATTGAAAACAAACAGAAAACATCCATTTTGTTCTATTTCTGTCCATCGTCATGAATCTATTGGCATGTAAAGACAAGAAGGTGGAAGACCCCCCAAAAAATCACTGACAGTATATCACAAGACATGCTAGCCCTACTTTGAAGCTGTTAGCAGATTTCCTGTTAACTCAGAGCCAGGACTGGAAGATTCTACTGCCAAATTCCACAGGATTAAGGATCTTATACGTTTAGTGTTGAGCTACTTTAGATCACAATAATCATCATAATAATTGTGATAAAAAAGTCAAATGTTTAAACAATTCCAATTCAATACATATTTGAGATGGATTTTTTTGTAAACGCAATCCACAATTGCTCTCATTTATTTTGATTTTACTCAACACAAAGAACTCAAGGACTCAAGGGCACACCCAAAAACCCCTCAACACAAACACGCGCGCTCGCCCGCGCACACACACGACCATACTCAGGTGTGTAGTCCTCTGTGTACTGCATGTCCCCCCTGAGATGTCTGACACCACATATGGCAAATGTGCCAACATCGGCATATGGGCCCTCACAAGTCACTACCATTGTCATGTTAAAGAGTCTGTTAACCCGAGTGTATAGGACTGTAAATATACTGTAAAACAAATGAAATGCAACCCTAACAGCATAGGTTCATCAAGCAGTTGTTTTCGTTTCATGAATCTTTGTGCAATTTAATGTAAACATCTTAATGCTGCAAGCATGCCGATACAGGATTTTGATGTCCACATTAAATAGTGTTGGAGTTCTAAAATAAACTCTTTTGTTTTGTATAGCTATTGCCAGCAGAAAACAATTGGCTGTACAAATAAACATCCACTCCATGCAAATATTATAGTGCCCTTATTAATCGGGTCAGGTTGCAAATACATTATGTTCCAGGCGTTAACATCTCTCCTCGCCCCCCATGTTTCTTGGCGGTGTTATCGTCCTCATAATCTAATTCACTGGTTTTTGCCAACCTGCCAAGAGACAAGTTGCATTAGCTGAGCGCTATAGGCTTTAATGAACTGAGCTGTGATGTTAAGTACATTTGAGCAACGCTAGCTACACAACGGAACTGTTGTCAGACTGATGGTGTATTATGGTCTGAGCTAGCTGTTGCTTGGACTCACAGGTTGGTCAGGGTCAGGTCCAGGGTAAAGTCACCCAGCTTGTCTGTGAAACGCTCCTGCTACTTGCCAAGATACCACCCGGCTTCTTTTGTAGCCCCGTCATCCATTGGCATCACGTCAACAAGGGGCAGCCATGGAAAATAGAGGAAGAATTCAATGTTCTATAATCATATGGGCTACAAATCGTATTGGCTCTGTGAGCTTCATTTTACGATGGACAATGTTAATTTACAGTACTTGAGGTCACTTGCCATTTTATTGCCTGATAATGTGAATGCTTCAAACAAAGGATTAGCATGAGCAAATAAGGAGTTGCTGTAGTTAGTTAACATTGAGAGAGTGTTGCATTCTTTTGGGAGAAGCATGCATCACCTACGTCTAACATGAGAGCAATGTATGAATACAGACTCTTAGGCATTCCAACATGGCGGCAACGGTCTGTCAACATAGCTTTAACCTGATACGTAAAATGGAAGATTCACATTTATGACCATAGCTGTTTGATGGACAGTGGCACCAGGGCCAGTGCCAAGGGAGTACTGAGGGGGAAATGGCGGGTTTTGGTAGTTGTCCAAAGGGGCAGGAATTCGGGTGCTGCTCCTTTCGAAGGTTCCTCAGAATCATCATTACCATGCAGGAATGTGCCCCTAGGAGTCCATTCTGTGTGTTTTGGAGGGAAACGCGTTCTCAACCTATCACTATGGACCAAGGATGCGTGTCCTTGGATCCAACTGTGGTCAGTGCCAAGTATAAGCAGTCACCCTGTTCAAATAATTTTGACCTCTTTAAGCGGTTGTTGCTTTTGCCATCTTTCGTTGCACGGCCATTCCATGCAGTGAGCAAAAAGACAGTGGCCAGAGGTGCATGCTAAAAATATGATAAATATGTCATCAACAGAAAAATGTTATCAACAGAAAAACTTAATAAAGTATCAAAGCACTGTGCTGAAGTATTAATGGATCAAGTGAAAAGCATTGATCACTGATCAATTGTGGCCACTGTCTTTGTTTTTTTGGGTGCATCAAGTGAATCCTGTTCTGGAATGTCAACCTATTTGGCCAGTGCTGGCGAATGGAGGCAGTAAGTAATGTGAGTAATGTCTTCTCTTTCACAGCCCTCTCAACCCCCTGCATCCTCCTCAACCGCCAAAACGTCCCTCCAAACTTTATGGTGATGTCATTCATATGCAAAAGAGGTTTGCTTTCAGTGAGTGACTGAATGAGTGAGTGTGTGCATGCACATGTTACTCGAGTGGTTGATTCCATTACTTGAAGGACCATTACACTTGCCTGTCACTAACCAAAAGACCTGAGAAAAGTGTGTAGATCTAAATCACCCTCCTCCTACCACAATTACTCATCCTCACTATCAAGTTATTTTGGCACAAACCTTATTTGGATACTCTTAAAATATCACTTATCATTTGTTCTTGAGCAATCTTATACATGAACACTCTCAAAGCTCTCAACAGGACACATAGGATTGTTGAGGCTAACTAAGTATAGCCTACTATAACTATTTAACAAGAGGGATCTAGTTTCCTTCTGTCCTTAATTATGACAATAGCATTTGTAAAGTGAATTGGTGGAAGGCCAAATGCAATCAAGGAAACTCAAAAGGTTGGTTTTACAATCTCGTAAAATTAAACGGCATTCGTCCATGTTTGCTTAGTTTAAGCACTCAACTTTCAATTGGTGTGGTCGAGTGGGGAAGTTTAAATGTCACTGAGGGATTAGGTTAACTCAATAACTATCACAAATCAACATTGCTGTTGTTGAAAGGGTCTTGACGGTCCTGATCTCTCCTTGATTGACAGAAATACTATCATCTTGTATTTGGTTTCGACCTACATCAACTGTGCATCCACTCCAATCGCAGCTTCTCTTTAACATAGAATATTTTGGGGTCAGATGTTGAAACCATAAAGTAAGTTAATAATGGAGAATTATATTAAACAGTGCTGATTGGAATTGATTGTTGTTTGAATACCAATCAATGCCATTAGAGAATGGATCAAATCTGACACTTTTGACAAATTCTGAAACGTGTGTCTAGTGTCTTATCATGGGAGCAGAAAGCTAGTGGAGCTTCTCCCTTAATCCCTTAAAATCCAAATAATAAATCTGAGATCCAGTGTATGGGAATAGAACCCTTGGGTCAAATTAGCATACACACACTGTGACATTGGATGGGACCAGAAGGGTGTCCCGAAAGCAGCCGTGGAAAGTCTGAGGAAGGCCCTGCTGATAGGCGGAGGAGGCTAGAGAAGAGAGGGGCTGGGGGGTGCGAAGAGAGGCGCGAAGAGTTAATGCAGACAGTTCAACAAAGGCATCCACCGCCATCGGGGCAGAGAGGAGTACGGGAAAAAGCTGGGGTCAAGGGGAACTCAGGGGGGTTCAAGTTCAAGGCAACTGTCACTGTCTGCATTTTAACCGCCATACCACACCCACCCAGTTCTTCTACTCCCATTGGTACCCCCATTCTCTCCTCTTCCCAACATTAAATCTGAGGCTAAACACAAATTCCCTTTTGTCTCACTACTGCCCTATCGGCAGAATAAAGGTGGAAGTAAAACAATGCATCGTTTTAGGATTCGTCTGGGTGACTCTTATGGTAATGTGTGTGATTTTGAACTTCTAGTGGCTTCCGTGGGAGAGTGGGAAGGGGCTTATTGTGCATTTAGGTAAGGTGGGTGGTATTTTACTGGCAAGAAAAGGAAATGTTCAGTGACTTATGCATGATATGTGTTTACGAGTCAGAGGTTGTACCATTACACTCTATAAGGGAATTTGTCTTCATAGAGCTGATGGTTGTTGTGGTAACCCGCGCTCTTATCCTGATTTGGTTGTTCATTTTGAGAGGCTAAGTAATTATGTAAAGCTATGCAACACAGGCAGATCTTTACCATAGTTAGCTACACAGCAAAATAGTGGCCATTTTTAAGCAGACACATTTTTTTTTAATAAAAGGAATCTAGATATACAAAGCAGTAACTCAAACAGTCAGATAATGCCATAGGATAGTGACATAGCCTATTTCGTTTTTAAATTGTTTATATTTGCATAAAAGATTGTACATTTTACCATTCTGTTTCCCAATGTTTCCATTGAGGCATTGCCACACTGAATGACAGACAATAGTCTCTCTAGGACTCTACATTAGGCTCAGTTAATCCACTATTACATCAATACTGACTAATCTTGACCAGAGCAGAAGTTCAAGTCCATTTAATGAACTGGAACCCCACGTGTGCTTTCAGATGGCGTCGCCTCCATTGAGAAACAGCATATGTTTGTTTGCTTGTGACCAGCCTTGGGTTTGGGGGCACCCTGACCACCACCCCCACATAAAGAGAATATCATCACTGCCCTCTTGTCACCTCTTAACCCGGGGCCACAATGGAAGGTCAATTGAGCGGAACTTTGCATACCCTAACTTTGCATACCCCCCTTTGTGTTTGTCTCAAACACCCATTCGACCGCAAGGTGTCCACAAGCTGACCCCCTAACCCCATGGCTTACTGGCCACACATGAACCAGTCAGGACTGGCTGAAATCCCACCACCCAACCATGTTTAAGATCTCTGAATTGTCCCCAAGGAGAGAGAAGTGTGTTTCTAGGGATAAAACATGTATTATATATACAGTGCCTTCAGAAAGTATTCATACCCCACTCCTTATTCCACATTTAGTTGTGTTACAGCCTGAATTCAAAATGAATTTAAAAATCACCAATCTACACACAAGGCCCCATAATAACAATGTGAAAATGTTTTTGGAACATTTAGCAAATTTATTGAAAATGAAATACAGACATGTCTAATTTACATAAGTATCCACACCTCAATCCATGTTAGAATCACCGTTGGCAGTGATTACAGCTGTGAATCTTTCTGGGTAAGTCTCTAAGGGCTTTGCACACCTGGATTGTACAATATTTGCACATTATTCATTTTACATTTCTTCAAGCTCCGTCAAGTTGGTTGTTGATCATTGCTAAACAGCCACCGATAGGAAAAATGTGCTGCTCAATAAGGTATTTTTCTGATCTCCTGAGATTAATTTGATCTTCTTAATTTTGAATCATGTGACTTCTTTCTCCTAAAGGCCCCTTAGGAGAAATAAAAAGATGTTGACGAGAAGCTATTATTTGAAACATATGATAGATTGAAAGTGTAAACTTGAGATGCATTTGAGATGTACAGCGAATTAAAGGAGATGTTATTATCATATACCCACTATGTTACTTGCTCTAAGACAATTGAGAGAACTCATATTTTGATCATACTAAGATAGATACTAGATTAAATATGGTGATACTTGTCTGTGATAAGTGAAGCATGTTTGAGATGGATTCTAGTTATTTGTAGTCAAATGGAGATTTTGTTCTTCTTTTCTTTCTTGCACGAATTAAGGGAGTTGAAAGGAAACATTTAAGAGAATTTAGAGAACTCATACATTGATCAATGTGAGACCAATCCATGGTTATTTCTCCGGAGCAACATTTTAGATATGGGAAAATACTCTAAATCTCTGCGTTGAATAGTACTCAGTTTTGTCTAGGAGACATACTGTAAAGATAAAAAAGAGATCTCATCCTTGATTTTCCTTTCCTACTGGCATTTTCAAGTCTTGCCATAGATTTTAAGGTTATTGTCATACTGAAAGGTTTTCCTCTAGGATTTTGTCTGTGCTTAGCTCTATTCCATTTATTTTTATCCCCAAAAACTCCCTAGTCCTTGCCGATGACAAACATACCCATAACATGATGCAGCCATCACCATACTCAGTGATTTGCACCAAACATAACATGTTGTATTCAGGACATAATTTTGGGAGTTTTACTTTAGTGGCTTATATGTGCAGTATTCTGTACAATCTTCCTTCTTTTCACTCTGTAATTTGAGTATTGTGGAGTAACTACAATGTTTTGATCTATCCTCAGTTTTCTCCTATCACAGCGCTTAAACTCATTGGGCTCATGGTGAAATTTCGAAGTAGTTTCCTTCTAGAGTTGAATGGCGGAACCCGGTTACTGAGATTTACCTTACCGCCCAAAACCACTCAATTTTCCCTGGATAAATAACTGAGAGAAACAGGTACATTATAATAGATACTTTATATAAACAGCATGGCGTGAAATGGAACTGTAAAATTATATGTCTAAATCTGGCTTCTCTACGGCCTCTGCTGTTAGGCGGAGCGGAATGGATGAACCCAAGAGCAAACTCAGACGAGGAGACAGGCATGAAGTAACCAAGGTATTTATTGGAACACAGGCGGAAGATGGGGTGCAGGTCAGGGGAAGCTCGGGCTCATTGCTGAAGACTAGGTGCGGAGGCTGAGGCTGTAGCGAGAGGGGTTGAGACAGGGTAAGCAGGCCCGGGGAATCCAAGGGAGTAGTAGAGTGGGGAATTCAGGACAGAGTAGCAGGATGACGAGACGTGGGACTGGAGATCTTGACCAGAGTCAGAGCGGGCAGAACTGTAGCGGAGAGGAAAACAGCGTCAGGCAGGGAAACAGGCACAGCAGGGTAACAGGATCTGAATAGTAACAAATAGCTAGAAGCGTAGACTGACTGAGCATAGATTACGACCTGGCAGTGTGGAAGTGGCAGGACTGAGTATTTGTAGAGGTCTTGATTATGGAACGGGTTCCAGCTGTTGGGGATCTGCTCTGACTCCAGCACACCTGTCTCTGCCCACACACACACACACACACACACACACACACACACACACACACACACACACACACACACACACACACACACACACACACACACACACACACAGAGAGAGAGGGAAAGAGCACTGGGGGAGGCGGCAGGTCAAAGAGACACAGGATGAGCAGTAGAGGGCGTTGTGACATCTGCATGATGAATCAACGCTCAGGTTTAGGACAGACAGCCCATCTCAGTATGGAGTGCAGTTCACAATCCATGTAGAACTATCATCTCATCATGGGAACTTGTTTTTCTTGTGACAGGTAGGCCTACATTTGCTGCAGCATAGCCTATGCTACAGTAATATAAAGACCGAATGTGTTCTAATTTACCCATCTCCATCTGTCTTTCAGAGGTAACAGTTTTTTTATTCTACATTTTTTTTTTTTTCATTGCAGCTGCAGAGTTTTAAAACAGACTATCACTCGAATATTGTTGCTTTAAATCAGTGCATGCGCGAGCACTCTCTCGCAGTCTTTCTCTCTCTCCATCAACTCCATTCAAATTGCATCCAAAATAGATAATCCTGTTCTAGATTGATATATGGCCCGATATATACACATGTCCTGCTGTATTAGCCTTATATTTAGCTAATTAGTGATGTGTTATTTATAATAAGCTTTTAACGTATAGCCTCTGTCTCTTGCGCTGTAAGTAAGCACCTGTGTTCCAAAGGCCTCTCCTTAAAAAATGCTCCTTAGCTCTTGGTGTTCCATGCAGGAAAAGATAGACTAGAATAGCTTGCTGGACATTATTTTTTTTGCATTTCTTTTACATAGGTGGACTATTCCAAGAGGGACGCAAGCTCTTTTTTGCTGAATGTTAAACAGCAGCCAATAGAACTCACAGGTGGTTTGAAAGAAGGGCGAACGTGCGATGGCGGTAGGCTATAGCAGTTATTTATGCAGACCCATAACCATCCAATCCTCGTGAAGAGAAGGGAAAGCCTTTTGCATCACATTCTAGTCATATATTATTCATGGATGTCATGAAAAAGATAAGGACAACGAAACTTATTTCATTTAACTGTTGAAAGCGAGGAAGCAATGAAGCAACACTAGAGAAAGAGGAGGTTGGCTAATAACATTAGGGGACATATTATGAAAGGGATATATACGTCAGCCTACTAACTAAGCAAATATGCCCTATTATATTTAAACATTAAAATCTAATTTGCTAGCCTATACTTGTAACTTTGGAAGAAACAATCACATGTTCTCTTCTGGTTTATCATGGTTTGAACGACGTAGGCCTACATAATTCCAGTCCATATAATACAGTGCAATGCAATACAGTACAGTAATACAATTCACACTCAAAAAGATTAGCCTACTGGAGCTAGTGTCATTTATTTACCCAAGAGAGCATATAGCTAGCTTCATCTACAGGCTTTTATGTCTTTCTTTCTTGTGTAGTGTGCAGTAGCCTATATCATTTATGTATTGGATAACTACACAATCATTTGGGCTTTTTTGGGCTTGAGCTCTTTAAATGTCATGAATGTAGGGCTCATAAAATGTATTTATATATTGCTCATCAGGCTCAGGTAGCATCAGGTTTGAATTTTCATGCTGATCAAAGCTCTAATCAAGTCCAGACATATTTATACGGTTATAATACTTTTGAATGACACTTCCGGTTTTGGTGGTAAATACCGGGTTATCTGTGAGAAAAGTGATTTATTCTCAGGATGGAACATTTGTAAAATCCTGGGAAAATATTCAACCCTATTTCTTTCCTCTCCGGCAACTGAGGAAGGACACCTGTATCTTTGTAGTGACTGGGTGTATTGATACACCATCCAACGTGTAATTAATAACTTCCCCATGCTTAAATGGTTATTTAGAAGGTACCCTTTTTTGTGAGGCATTGGAAAACCTCCCTGGTCTTTGTGGTTGTATCTGTGTTTGAAATTCAGTGCTCGACTGGGGAACCTTACAGATAACTGTATGTGTGGGGTACAGAGATGAGGTAGTCATTGAAAAATCATGTTAAACACTATTATTGCACACAGAGTGCAACTTACTTTGTGACTTGTTAAGCACATTTTTACTCCTGCACTTATTTAGGCTTGCCATAGCAAAGGGGTTGAATACTTATTGACTCAATACATTTCAGCTTTTAATTTTGTATTCATTTGTAAACATTTCTAAAAACATTTCCACTTTGACATTATGGGGTATTGTGTGTAGGTCAGTGACATAAAATCTCAATTTAATCCATCCAGGCAGTAACACAACAAAGTGTGGAAAAAGTCAAGGGGTGTTAATATTTTCCGAAGGCACTGTACATGCAGGGTGAGCATAATTTTCTATGGCATATAGCAGCCTTTAATTATTCAATATAAACACACTAAGCTCTAATGGAAAGGTGCATGGTGTTAATGGACATGGATACTTTGTTATTTACATTAACTGTGATTTCAAGTATTTTTTTCTCCTCGGCAGTGGAAAAGGCACAATCACACACACACACACACACACACACACACACACACACACACACACACACACACACACACACACACACACACACACACACACACACACACACACACACACACACACACACACACACACACACACACACACACACACACACAGTTGAATGGTGCTTTGCTCCACCTCTCCCTACAGCTTTCATGCTAGATCCTGGTTGCCTTGGCAACTGGCTCTGTGCATGTGTGCGTGATGGCACTGAGTCAGGCAGGACATGGAAAGAGGTTGCAACACTGTAAAATGCAGAACACACAAAAAACATGTGCGCATGCATAGAAGTAGGGGTGCTGAGCGTGCTGCAGCACCCCCTGAAAAATAAAATGAAAGTATAATATCAATAATATTTAAAAAATAAATAAAAAATATCCTTAACTAGTCCTGTATTAGCAGACCAATAGACCGATATAGCCGTCTGTAGTGCGGGCAAATGTAGCGCAGCGTAAAAATCGCAGAACCCCCACCCCTAAACATCTTCCCAAAGCTGTGTGCCCATGCATACATACTATGAACTGTATTGATTTGTAGAGATACAATACAATTAGAAGCATTAGTGTTACAAACACTGTTGGTGTCACACTACATTTAGTGTGTGTGTGCCACAGTTCACAGAGTCACTGTGGTTATTATTTGGCCTTGTGTCTCTAGTAGTCTGGGAGGAGGGGTGCGTTTGATCCCCCTCAGGTAACTTGTCATCCCCCTTTAATCCACACACATATACAGTGGCTTGCGAAAGTATTCACCCCCTTGGCATTTGTCCTATTTTGTTGTCTTACAACTTGGAATTAAAATAGATTTTTGGGGGGTTTGTATCATTTGATTTACACAACATGCCTACCACTTTGAAACAAACAAGAAATGAGACCAAAAAACTGAAAATTTGAGTGTGCATAACTATTCACTCCCCAAAGTCAATACTTTGTAGAGCCACCTTTTGCAGCAATTACAGCTGCAAGTCTCTTGGGGTATGTCTCTATAAGCTAGGCACATCTAGCCACTGGGATTTTTGCCCATTCTTCAAGGAAAAACTGCTCCAGCTCCTTCAAGTTGGATGGGTTCCGCTGGTGTACAGCAAACTTTAAGTCATACCATAGATTCTCAATTGGATTGAGGTCTGGGCTTTGACTAGGCCATTTCAAGACATTTAAATGTTTCCCCTTAAACCACTCGAGTGTTGCTTTAGCAGTATGCTTAGGGTCATTGTCCTGCTGGAAGGTGAACCACGGTCCCAGTCTCAAATCTCTGGAACACTGAAACAGGTTTCCCTCAAGAACTTCCCTGTATTTAGCGATATAAATCAGCGCAGTTATTTATTTATTTAATAATAGTTATTTAATTCTGACCAGTTTCCAAGTCCCTGCCGATGAAAAACAGCGTGATGCTGCCACCACCATACTTCACTGTTCTCGGGGTGATGGTGTTCTCGGGGTGATGAGAGGTGTTGGGTTTGCGCCAGACATAGCATTTTCCTTGATGGCCAAAAAGCTCAATTTTAGTCTTATCTGACTAGAGTACCTTCTTCCATATGTTTTGGGAGTCTCCCACATGCCTTTTGGCGAACACAAAACGTGTTTGATTGTTTTTTTCTTTAAGCAATGGCTTTTTTCTGGCCAATCTTCCGTAAAGCCCAGCTCTGTGGAGTGTACGGCTTAAAGTGGTCCTATGGACAGATACTCCAATCTCCGCTGTGGAGCTTTGCAGCTCCTTCAGGGTTATCTTTGGTCTCTTTGTTGCCTCTCTGATTAATGGCCTCCTTGCCTGGTCCGTGAGTTTTGGTGGGCGGCCCTCTCTTGGCAGGTTTGTTGTGGTTCCATATTCTTTCAATTTTTTTATAATGGATTTAATGGTGCTCCGTGGGATGTTCAAAGTTTCTCATATTCTTTTATAACCCAACCCTGATCTGTACTTCTCCACAACTTTGTCCCTGACCTGTTTGGATAGCTCCTTGGTCTTCATGGTGCCGCTTGCTTGGTGGTGCCCCTTGCTTAATGGTGTTGCAGACTGTGGGGCCTTTCAGAACAGGTGTATATATACTGAGATCATATGACAGATCATGTGACACTTAGATTTCACACAGGTGGACTTTATTTAACTAATTATGTGACTTATGAAGGTAATTTCACTTCAACAATTTGGACTATTTTGTGTATGTCCATTACATGAAATGCAAATAAAAATCTATTTAAATTACAAGTTGTAATTTAACAAAATAGGAAAAATGCCAACGGGGATGAATACTTTTGCAAGGCACTGTACATACCCCCGCTCCCTCCCTCATTCAGGTCCTGGCTAGGCCTCCTGTTCCCAGCACAGCCTAGACCCAACCACTGCAGAGAGACAGAAAGAGAGAGAGAGAGAGAGAGAGAGAGAGAGAGAGAGAGAGAGAGAGAGAGAGAGAGAGAGAGAGGCAGACAGACAGGCAGACAGTGACAAAGATGGAGAGAAGGCGATGAATAGCAAGAGGTTGGGTATGTGTTTGTAAAAAAGGAGACAAAAAGAGAGGCAGAAAGAAAAAAAGAGAGAAAGTACAGGAGGATTTGGCTATATGGCAGATGTTTGCCACTTCAACTCTTGAATTGACAGCCCCAATGTGACACTCTTCAGGCATTGACATCACCTCTAGTGTGAATATTCACAGTCCAATTAACCAAAAGTGGTAGCCTGTCTATTTCATCACTAGCTACCGTTTAAAAACAGAATGTCAGCAGCGAAATCACTTCTGCACCGTGGTTACACTAAATACAAGGAGAGACCAGCACTATTTAGAAAAAGAATACGACAGGATTTCTTTCAAGACCTTCAGACTCCTGAAATGTAATTGTCTCTTAATAGAGTCATGGGAACTGTTTTGCTAAAAAAAAAAAAAAAGAAAACAGTCCACCTGAGTTATGAGTGAAGACACAATTAGGAGATGAACCAACCACTGCTTAAACACACCAAACTTTGCTGAAGTGACACAAGAGGTCACGGCTAAAACAAGCACCACATGGCCACTCAGTCTGAGATCGAGTGGCTAATGGGGAGTGGGGGTTACACCCTGCTGATAGACAGGAGGTGGAGGCTAGAGGTCACTTGACCTCTACGTGTGTGAGTGTTCATCCCCTGGGAAGCTGAGGAAAGACCAGCAGCTCCTCTAATCTCCGTTTTAATGACCCCTCCATCAAGCTCTAGTCCTGCTTGGGACAATGGGTAATCAGAGGAAGTGTTGGTCATTAACAGGATACTCACAGCATCTCTGGGACACTCACAGCATCTCTGGGACTCAACTGAACATCCTCAAACACTTGTGCGTGAAGAGGAGACAAACAGGCCTTTCAGGGAAGTTGAAGTACCATCGGCTAGTGTCTCGTGTTTCATGCTGAAGAGAACATTTTCACAATAAAAGACTTGTTAAAGGAGGTATGACTGTCCCAATACATATGGTTTACAGTGACATAAGTGGCACCAAGCACAAAGTGTCTTCAACACATGTCATTGCGTAAATTAAAAAAATATATATAAGTCAAATGCATGTATTAATTAAAAAGAAAGACCTGTTTGTTTGTCAATGGGAAGATCTAAACAACAGTCAATGCTTAGGCAGAGAGATATATTTGTAAAAGCGGGACAATTTCATATACTACGACATGGGTAAACATAGGTCTATTATTTAAAAAAAAATCTAAATACACAATATATATTATAAATGGGATTAAATGTTACATGATTAAGTATGACACATATTGTACTAAGCTGTGAACTCAAAGCCTCAACATCAACAAAGGTTTGAACCAGAGTCATCTCTGGTTTAAACCTGAAAAGCCACCGAAATCAACCCTACTTTAGCTAGGAAACAGCCTAACCTCAGTGCATGGTAATTAGGATCTTGCATTAAAATGAGTCATTTTACATATCTATAGCATTACAAATCTGAAAACAACATTGATGCAATCAATAATGTCTTTAGTGCCTTAGCCTTGGGAGCAGACACATTCATTAACATATGGCAACAACAGCCGACACAGTCATGTCCAGACTTTGGTGGTAAACACAGATGCCATTGATGCTGGGTGAATAAGATGCACACTAGTAGCTGATAATATGATGCATATGTTTCCCAACCCATGGCAATTCCACAGGATGAACCCTAAAAACCCAGACATGCACACACACAAACACGCACATCAAGTCTGAGGTCCCCCACCCATAGTACTTTTAGGGGGTCCCCACTTGATTAAAACGCAGCCAAGAAAAGGGGTGTAGACAGAGGGAACAGGGAAAGGAAAGCTGATGAGAGAGTCCTCCAGCATGTCTGGTTAGGAGTGTGGGAGCATGTGTGTGAGAGTGTGTATGTGGACGTCTGTGTGTACAAGGGGGGTGTATGGGAATTGACTTTGGTATTAAACGACTTGATTGAGAGTCCCTCCCTCCCATGGCGAGAGGAGGGTGGGAGAGTCATGACAGGATGGAGAGGTAGTGGTAAGGGGGCTGTATGGGGCCGGCAGCCATTACCACTGCAGCAATTTGCTGTCTGGGACGCACAAAGGGGAGGTCAGAGGTCAAATAACTGCGCTGAAATGGGTCTGCTTTCTTATGCTAATGCTATCGCCAACAACTCCCTTCGGCCCTGGTGTGTTAGAACACCATCAGGGACCTCATGCTGAAAGTAGCGGGTGCAGTGGGTGATGCCATGTGGACACACTGCCAGTTTCAACGCCAACACCTTCGGCAATGAGAAACTAGTCACTGATTTCCTCTAAATGAAACTTCCAATAAGGAAAGATACACACTAGGTCGGTTTTCAGTCTAAAGCTGGAAGATGCTAAAAACTCACATCAATAAGTTGATCCATGACAAGCCCATCATTCAGTATACTTTTTTAAACAGTCGTTCTATCCTTTGCATACACTCAGCTTCATGCAAACCCCAGTCTACCCTGAATAGAGCCACACTCTCTATGAATGGTCCTACTGAACCAGACCCGGCTAGCTGCTGTAGATTAGAGTCAGACCAAACAAGTAGCAGACACATGCAAATCTCTACTAGTCTAGTCAGCTGCTTTTGTGACTGTGTGTGAGCTGCCTACCAAAACCAACCTGCCTTATTCCCAACCTAGACTGGATCTCAAAGAGACGTCACCCAACCCCCAGACCCCCTCCCCTCCTTGCCCACTCTCTCACATATGCTCCCCACTCCTGTGTGCAGTGTGTGCGTGTGTCTGCCTCATCCCAGGAGGGAGTGTGGGAGCAGGCCATGGGGCCAGTCTGGGAGTTAGCTTCCAGGACCTCCACATTCTCCCTCTCAATAAGTGACCAATGTGAGAGGCCCTCTCCGCACACAGACGTGAGGAGCTGGGTGAGGTGCATTGTCAAGCCAGATGAGGCCTGACTGAGGCCTGCATGTGTTCTGTGGGCCTGTGCCTGGCTGGAGGGCCTTTTCAGACAGTGGGGAGGTTACAGCTAATGCCTCACCAATGGAATGCCCATTAAGGGAGTCTGAGGTCTGAGGATGTATGTTAAGAGTCTGTGTGTGTGTGTGTGTGTGTGTGTGTGTGTGTGTGTGTGTGTGTGTGTGTGTGTGTGTGTGTGTGTGTGTGTGTGTGTGTGTGTGTGTGTGTGTGTGTGTGTGTGTGAGAGAGAGAGAGAGAGAGAGAGAGAGAGAGAGAGAGAGAGAGAGAGAGAGAGAGAGAGAGAGAGAGAGAGAGAGAGAGAGAGTGAGAGCGTGTCACAATTCATGGCAACATGGTTGTTCTTTGAAGTGATTGCCAATTTCCATTTCATTTCCTAGGAGATGTCTAAAAACTAAGACCATATACCATCCAAGAGTAGGCCATGAGAAAAAGGTAAACAATGGAGAAATTGTAATTATATTTTCACAAAAACACTTGATTTAAATGATACTGTCAGCTAGTGCTCAATGAATGACATCCCATGAGAACAATCACTACAACAATTGATCACAAATCAGGCTTACTAATATTTTGCGTGACCAATTAAAGCTTTAGTTTTTTTCTGTATAGGATTTAGTTTGCGGCTGCATTATGTTGCTAGCATGTGTCAGAAGTAGCCACACCAAAAATAATTTACCTTCTCTACAGGTGTATGATTATGACATCATTTTTTGGGAGATAAACGTCATCATTCAAGACAACTCGGAACTCGGACACTCAGAAATGTACGACTTAGAAACTCCTTGTAGAAAAATTAGCTCCGAGTTTACCACGGGGAAAGTATCAAAATCAACCAATAGAAGCTCTACGTAAATTGTTCCACATTTCCCGAGTTGTCTTGAAAGCACCAATAGGCCTTTCTCAGTCATCAGCCAGGCAGCTTTGTTCATCATTTGTTGCTTTTTCGGGAGGGGGGGGACTCGTGTATCTGTAATTTCTAGTTATCCTTAGCCTGGGTTTGATGATAAAGAGTCAGGTTACAATAAAGTTCATTTCTATAGTTGATCCTAATCGAAGTAGCATAACAGGTTACATCGCCATCTCTTTCTCTGTCACTCACTCTGCTATCACATGAATCCCCCCTCAGCCAAGGCATGTGAATAAAAGAGTCTAACATAAAATCTAAATGGCAATGCCATAATACAAGTCCCAGATAGGGCTTACTGTACATTACAGACATTTATGTTATTCATCTCATACATTTTATAAATGTGCTATTACGACACCATTGCTACAATCACATTAAGGTATGTACATATGGCTTCTTTCAGCCCCCATTATAAATTCATCAGAAACTCATAACGACAGTCATACCTTAGGGATCATGCATGGTCAATTATTGACACAGGCATTATATCAATTGGAACTGGACTGGAGAACTCTTGCAGAATAGGTGTTCGGTGTTCCCTTCAAGGAAAGATCTGTTTAAAAGTGTTTCCCTCTTAAAAGTTGTAGCCTACTTAAATGTATAAATAAATGTGTACTGTAGTCTATCCAAGATATTTTGAAACATAACAAATAGAACCCAGATTCCACACTTTATTATCTGACACTTGACTATGGTCCCATTATCTGCACAGTCTTCTGATTCACATCTTTCTTGGGTATTTTATGCACATTGAAGTATACATGACGTCACCCCAGGTCCTGAGCTGATTGATGTAATTCATCCTCACATATTTCTACTCAACAAAGTGAAGTGTCTCTTTATGCCTGAGCATTTTGGGTCCCCTCCGTTCAATTCTTCGCATTTGGACTCAATTAAATATTGAGAAACGCAAAAGAACACTGTGTCATGTGCTGCCGCCGCGCGCGCGCTAATTCATGGTCATGCCAACCCATCACAGGCCTAGACTGGCATCGTTATTATAGTGGAATCAATTAATCTGCACGGCTGCGTGTAAAAAGGGAAACATTCCATTCGGAAATGAGCAAACCCAACCGCAGAAGCTATGACCAGTCACCACACATTTCCAAACACAAGTTTCATATTTTGAATCCCAACTCCATGCGGATGAATTATACATTGTTGTTCTGTAATTGCTGTTACAATATTCAATTTTACAGAATAGTAGTAGTAGTAGTAGTAATAATAATAATAACAATCAGTAGTATTCATTCATCTTGTGAATTTAACTAGTAGGCCTAGAAGTGCTCTGCTGTTATTTATGAAACCTGTAATCCAACACCTTGGGTGACAAAAGGAGAACATGTTTCAAACCCTATTTATCTCAAGATCTTTATAAACTAGGCTTACACCTGATATATGCTGAGTGCTTCACAACGAAAGGTATCCAGAAATAGCGAACGTGCGTCATTACGCATGCACATTTGGATTTATCGGCGATGCAGTCTGGTTCTTTGTACCAAGTGCACCTAGAAATCGAGGCTGTGGATTCAGGAGAGTGAAACGGACGAGTAAAGGCGTCCGCATGCTTCCTATCCCTGCGTGGGCCCGCCTTTCCAGGGCCTCACTTGTCTGTTGAGGGGTGTCTAATGAGGGAAGACAAGCGGCTGACGGAATGACGATGGCTAATTGGCATGGCGTCGTGGGAAAGCGTAAACAAACAGCTGCCATTGGCATTTTGTTGTTTCACATCGCTTTCTCATGAATAGCTGCATAAGTGGAAGAGCAAACTGGCAGCTGGGAGCGGGGAAGTGGATTGGAGGCCTGAATTGCAACACGCCGAAAGATGAGCCTATTTTATGCCTCCTCCATTCCCGCAAATGACGGAAACCCATACATCTCTTTTCTCCTTAGCAACTAGGCCTTACTGTCATATTTCCGATATGGTCTCTAATATTTCCATTTAGCTTGTAGGCTGCGTTATCCTATTCCTCGTTTAACTCTGCACTCAAAACCCATATCAGTGTTTTTTTATAGTGTTGGTCGGGCGATTGACGTTCAAAACTATTTTCGATTTTATTCGTTATTTAAAGAATAGTTTATTGGAGACATTACCTTGGGGTTTTAAATCAATTTAGTCATTCACAGTCAAAGGTTGCAGCACCCAAGACATTTTGTGTATGAATAAGTAAGTGAAAGATTGACTGAACGAATGAATGAGTGTTAGTCAATCACAACGTATTAGCAGTGTTGGCTTAGTCATTATTGGGATCAAGGTGCATGTTAAGGGTTAGGCTATTAATCAAATCAAATCAAATGGTATTAGTCACATGCGCCAAATACAACAGGTGTAGACCTTACAGTGAAATGCTTACTTACGAGCCCCTAACCAACAATGCAGATAAAAAAAAAATACGGATAAGAATAAGAGATAAAAGTAACAAGTAATTAAAGAGCAGCAGTAAAATAACAATAGTGAGGGGGGGTACCGATACAGAGTCAATGAGCGGTACATGTAGGTAGAGTTATTAAAGTGACTATGCATAGATGACAACAGAGAGTAGCAGTGGTGTAAAGAAGGGGAGAAGGGGGCAATGCAAATAGTCTGGGTAGCCATTTGACTAGATGTTCAGGAGTCTTATGGCTTGGGGGTAGAAGCTGTTTAGAAGCCTCTTGGACCTAGACCTGGTGCTCTGATACGGCTTGCCGTGCGGTATCAGAGAGAACAGCCAATTACTAGGGTGTCTGGAGTCTTTGACACTTTTTAGGGTCTTCCTCTGACACCGCCTGGTATAGAGGTCCTGGATGGCAGTGATGGCCCCAGTGATGTACTGGGCCGTTCGCACTACCCTCTGTAGTAGTGCCTTGCGGTCGGAGGCCGAGCAGTTGCCATACCAGGCAGTGATGCAACCAGTCAGGATGCTCTCGATGGTGCAGCTGTAGAACCTTTTGAGGATCTGATCTAAAATACATAATCTAAAGATATCATGGTTCAATATCAATGCTTATAGGATCTGTTTGTACTTTTTAGGATTTGGTATTTGGGGGCATTTTGGTAAATGACTCTATATAATTAATACTTCAATGATAGGAACATATTCTGAGGTTTTAAAAAAAGAACTACAACCTGTCTAAAATATGAATAAAATGTACTGTAAAATGTACTGACACATTGACTATTGTTTCAAGAAGTATTTGTGTCTGGTAGGTTTCTGATGTTTATTATTGGGAGTATCTTACTGAATGTAATGGTTTAAATATAATACCATAATAGTTCAGTAGGATATTTGGTTAGTAGGCTACAAATTTACATTGGGTATCAAACATTTTAATCGTTGCATATGTATGCATCCACTGCTGACATTAAGAATAAGTTGTGATCAAAAACAAAGAAGTTCATTGATTATTTAGAAGTTGCGAGCCATTTATTGGTGAATACGAATACAACATAAAGTTAGATTCCAGAATTACACCATTTGATATAGGCTTGGATGTTAAGACCATTGTTCATGTAAGATTTACTCAGTCACTGCATAATCCACTATGTCTTCATAGTTTTGCGTTAGTGTTTGATCATTTTTGAAACATTGCTTCATGGTTGTCTGTATAGTATACCTGTTAAAATGTTTTCATTCTCTAGAACTAGTTATTTTAACTCAGTTTTCGTTTACGTATATAAACCAACTTGAGACTTTCCTGAAACATGCACAACTGTCTAAAAAAGAAAATTATAATTTGTTGTTGCATTCAGAAACATCTCAACTGGATAGCATATGCCTGGCTTCCATAATGATGTGCTTTAGATTCTCTTAAATATGCAGATATGTTTGAAATAGAGCCCAATCAACGTGTAAGCAATCTGGTCTTGAAGACAAATATAGGTAGGACTAACAGCTTTGATTTATTTATTTGAATGAAGACCATTTTTTTCCACAAAGACATAATTGAATATGCCAGAGGATCCTACTGCTCCACATAGCCACAAATTACATAATTTGCAGAGTTGTGGTGTATTTTTGCACATAGGGGGACACCAGAAGAAAGCGACGTGGGCACAATTGAGCCAATGAACCATATCACGCTCATTCACTTTGCATTTGCTATTTCCTTCAGGACTTTTCTTCTTTGATTTCTTTGAGTCATGTCAGCGCTCCTCGGATGCTAATAATAGACTTGTCCATCAACTGTCCCCACCCTGGGAGTTAATTGGCCCTGTGCAAAGGGAGCCGCTCTGTTCGACAACGCTCAGAAGTTGGGCCGTCATTAGATCACTGAATGTTGTCCATCCCCACGAACCCCCCACACACTCCCTTACATACACGTACGAACACATACACCCTCACAAACCACCACCCCACCTGTTCTCACGACGCACCCCTGTGGTGTAGACCCTCCCCTTTCTGTCCTGTGGAGCCTTCTCAGGTCTTGAGAAGCCGACCTGACTCCTTTCACACCCAGGCAGGCGTCACCACCATACCAGCGTCAGTTGTAATCTGCCTCAGAGTAGTGTACCACTGCTACCCCATATCCATATCTTGGTCTCTGATGTTCATTCTACAATATCTTTGTTAAATAACATATACACTTCTCTTAAACTTTTTCTGATTTTGGTGTCTTGAGTTTTAACTTTCGTAAAGACAGTAGAAGTTGAGTGGTTGTCCATGGAGGATCGACACAGCAATGTTCATTGGTGGCAAAAGGAGAGCGGCACAAAGGCCCAGGCTTGCCAGTCCTCTTCGGATTGGTGTGTGTTCCCGCATCTTTGTGAGCGAATGTGTGTGTATGTGTGTGTGCATGTGTGTGCACAAGTATTTGTGTGACTGGGTGAATGTGTCCTTTTCTGTGTGTGTTCTACACAAACGTTGCCTCTACTCGCTTGCCCCCTCACCCTGGCACATCTCCCATGCCCCTGCCCCCGGCTTCCTGCCTCTAATGGCCGTCTCTGTGTGCCATGTCGGGAAGCCTGACATCCCCTCCAGAGGCAAAGGGCCCGGCGTTAATGGAGCCCATTGAGGGGGAATAAAGGGCCCATTGTGGCGCCAGGGGCAGGAGTGGGCACCCGTTTGCTCACACACAGTCTCCTCCTCCCATGCAGAGCCGGCCGCTTAGAACTGGGTGCCAGGAGCGGAGATTCAAAGACAGGGCTGCAAATGCCCCACCGAGGAAGTGGCAGAGAGGGACGGCCAGTGGGAAGACAGAGAGAGGGGGAAAGAGAGAAAGATGGGTAGAGGGAGGGAGGAAGAGAGGGTGAGCATGAGAGCGATAAATATGCAGAAGGACAAAGAAAAATGAGAAAGATGGAGGGAGACAGTGATAGTGAGTGAGATGGATTGAATAGGAGACTGGGAGAGAAAGAGAGAGATTGACAGGGTTGGACTAAATAAAACCAGATTGAACAAGAAAATAGAGAGGCGCAGAGATAGCGAGGGGCAATACAGAGAAATGGAGGGAGAAAGATACAGAGAAAGAAAGAGAGTCCAAAGAGAAAGCCGTTGAGGATCAGATCGCCCACGAAGAGCTGGTTGATGCTGGGTGGCCCTTAGGAATAAAAGTCCAGGAAATTGGAGGTATGCACCACTGTCTGGCCTGTCAACTGTTCACTGCCCTGTCCCTAGTGATTTATTAAACCTGAATTGCTCTCATTTAAAAGTCCTGAATCGTGGGGGGGATGCTAGTCAGAACGTTCTCTGTGTTGCAAATGGCCAGACAGATGTGGTAGGACTGGAATGAACATCTGAAATAATGTTTTTCAGGCATCAAGGAGATTCATATACTTCAACGGGTAATTTGCTAACACAGGGTTATAATCAATTCAATGTGTAATTTTTGTTAGATGAATTTTGTCTAAGAATTCTCAGTGCTCTGCTAATGAGAAGCAAACACAGACTAAATATTGAATGGTTGCCATCATTTAAAGTTATCACAAATATATCTTTCGAATTATTCTACATCAATGTATGCATTCAATTACAATCACACAGCGAGGATGAGGCCAGTCAGACCACCAAAAGTGAATCACATTCCCACCTCCCATGCCTCAATGATTCCCCCTAGTGCTCAAATATTGAATCGACTCACACCTCTCTACTTCCAGCACAGTGGCTTGAGCACAGCTCCATGCATTCATTGTTCGTGCTGCTAATTAATTCTCACAGTGCCTACTGCTAATTTCCAGCTGCTGGCTGCATGCCATGGCTGGAAGTCACTCTGCGCATGCTGTATCCCTGCGCCACCGTGGGAGAACAGAGAGAAAGTAGTGCCATATTTGTCCCAGTATGTCATCTGTTTAATACGCCTGATTCCCTCTTACACTACAGTCTCCTAATTAATATGCAGTGGCCCTGGCCCCACTTCCCTCTGCTCTCCCCTAAGACAAAAGAGTATTGTGTAGGCACCTCCTGTTTTAATTACGCTCAAAAGGGAGCCCGTGTGTGTGTGCGCCACGATCGAGTTTGTGTGTGTAAGCTGTGTATGTGAACGTTTTTGAAGGGTCACGAGCAATGACCGGATGTGTGTGTGTGTGTCTATGTATGTTTGCATGCGTGTATGTGCGTATGTTCTGAGAATTGTAAAACAAGCAGAATCATGCGTGAATGTGCGCTAGTCCATGTGTGTGTATTTGGTATGTGTGTGTGTGAATGCATTCGGGGGTCTTAAAACAAGAGGACATGCAGTGTGTTCAGTGAGGGGACGTGCAGCTGCTGTCGTATCACACAAAACAGTGTGGCTGCTTGTTGCCTTCATGCAAATTGGCATCCGATAAAGGTTTGGGAGCCACAAAGACTGTTTGTGATCGGAGCACAGAGGAGAATAGAAGAGGTTGGGAGGGGTTATGGGGAAAGGAAAGGGACTAAATTCCCATCGGAGGGACTTGGGTGCCATTACGTTGCATTCCTCTCTCTCCTTTTTTATTCTCTCTCCCTTGTTTTCTTCCACCCTTTTCCTCACAGCCGTGACCCGGTTATTCATTTGGTTGAGATTAGTCACTGGTTAATTAAGGCACGCCCCCCCATCTTTCCTCTCATTCTCATCTCTCGGTTGTGTCGTCTTTTTCATTCTTTATCAGTTTTCTTTTCTTCTTCTACTGATGGGACTGAACTAGTGTTGGTATGGGGGTAGGAGGATAGGGAGTGGTGTCAAATTCGGTCTCAGTTAGCTCATAGGACCAGTACAGATAGTGAACATTTCATGTTCAAACGTTAGCTGTGGAATTAGTAGGAACCAAGGCACCGCTGCTTTCTCTTATATTCTACATAGTTTACTACACCACCATGATTTGCTTTGCTGATGATGCACATGCTCCATCATTTCACAGAATGTTCACATTTTGAGATATCCACAGAATTCTTCACTTTTCATAGTACCATTCATTAATTTACATCTCCCAGAATTCAGATTCCCTCCAACTATAGGACTCCATTGCCCTTCATTGTCTTATGTCTTACAAACATCTATGTAATTCCAGCCACCTCAGTTAAGGGGAGGTGGATTCCATTAATCAATAGCCAAGTTGAGTGTACATGTAAGAGTCATCTGATTTGAATGCACTACAGTGCAGTGGGCTTATACAATGCTCTAGTGACCTTCATTCCGTTTAGGGCTCTCCTGTTGTGACTTTTAATAGGTTGTTAACCCAACTGGCTGCCGCCTAAGCTTTGAATGGGGAGAAAAACTGTAATTAATTGTACCTAATTCAATGGAATTCCACGGTTCTCATGATTCCAGCCAGCTCTCAATTTCAGCAGTGCCTCCAAAAAAGTGTAAAGAATAGCAAGAGTGGTTGATGGGTCTATGTGTGTGTGCATGTGTGTCTGTGTGTGCGTGTATATGCCTGCATGCGTGTGGTGGAATTGAGATCGGACAGAGTGACTCATGGCATGACTTTCTTATGATCTTCTCTATTAGCAGAGCTAACTTATCCCCATGGAGACTCAGCGAGGTCCCTGCAGAGCCACATGCTCCCTGAATGGACCCATTGAATTAACTGGCCATGAATACTAACCTCTCTTGACCTCCGGTGACCCCCAGGTCACACACCTCCACAATGTCGTTGTGTCGATATAGGCGTGCATGAGGATGCGGCGGAGAAAAGGGAGGGGTGGTCAGTGGTTTTGTTCCCCTCATGTCCAGCTTGCTCTTGTCTTTCACGGGGAGTGTGTAATAAATTGCTTTGTTGGTTTTCAGTTGTGCTGGTTTCAGTGGGAGGCCTGTTAGTACATAGGATGATAAACTACAGCCAGGTGACCTATCAAGACCTTGGAGATTAAGATATTTCTCCAAAATGTGATCTCTAATATTCATATTCATAAGCGAATATTGAATTATATTTGAAAACATTTCAATTTCACTTTTATTTATTCATATAGTTAAACTTATTTTGTTAAGCTCAAATATGTCTCTTTCTTTACTACTAAGGTAATTAACTATAGCCAAGTTGTTGCATCAGTGTACCATTGGGCACACACTGGTTCGATCACCGTTGATTTTATGTAATTTCAACAAAATTACGTTGAACCACCGTGGAGTAGACGTTGTGCCAAGTGGGCGTCTGTGCCAAGTGGGCGTGTTCCTGTTTTTCTTCTATATCTATCATTCCAGTATAATAAATACCATCTTCATACTAAACTAGCATCAATGAAGGGGGCAGGTGTTGACAGACCTCTTGGCATTCACACATCCATATTCTTTAGCAACAGCAGATGAACAGCAAGATATGTTTCTCATAACTTTTGAGGATTTTACATTTTGTGGTCGTTGTCTTCAAAGTTGTTAGCGTGGATCGCAATATACAAAATTAGCATGACACAAGCTGAATATATGTAAAAGGATTTGAAAATAAAAAGCTTGGTAGTCTTATACACAGTGGTGGAAAAAGTACCCAGTTGTCATACTTGAGTAAAAGTAAAGTTAAGTACAGATACCCCAAAAAAACAACTTAAGTAATACTTTAAAGTATTTTTACTTAAGTACTTTACACCACTGCCTATACGCTCAGTGCTCCAATGTCATTTCACAGGGATACGCTTGTTTTTGTGAGGAATTTCAAATTAATATGAAAATCATATACTAAAATATGAAAATACTACATGACATGTCTCAAAATCAATATCAATCTTACCTCTATATTGTTTTATGTCCGGCGGATTCAAGAAGAAAGATGACCAGTTCAACTGTAGCGAGCCTGTCAGGTAGCCAGTAGCTTTAATTATTACACAGCATCCAGCCTAGTTGACGAGATGCAATTTTCCTGATTTGTGACCAATTTTTTTTTCGCTGGCCATTGATTTAGTCACTCTAATTCTGGTCATCCTACAAGGGTAAAAACTATGGCTGTGACAATACCAGTATCACAACTATTTCCCATGGCAAAAATGAAAACATGAAGCAGACTCTTTGGTCCTTTTAAAACCTGCTGTATGTAAACTATTGTGTGCTATAGTTTGCAAATAAATGTGACTCTGGATGACAACATAATGATGTTTGTTTCCAACATTAGGGCTGTTTTCCATAAGAAGTTAAATCCGCTTTATGTTTTGTTTCCTTGTCACGATACTAATGAGTATCGCGATACTGGTATCTTCCCAGCCCTAGTAAAAACTCCAATAACTTCTGAACTGATTATGATGGAGACATAAGGTTTGGACTATTGGTTTTCTTTGAGGATTATATACACAATTAATATATTATTTTAGTCATTGGTCAAAAGATGTGTTTTTGATTGGACACCCTACCAACTGCATGATTTATTTGTCTGCTGGGAATTACACACCCTGACTGGGACATACAGCCCACTTGGCGGTGGGGGCTTTGGTTCAGCAGCACTGTCCCTAATTCTTCCCATGTAGCCCCATATTTGGTGGGGGTGCCTCGACATAAACAGGCACCATGGTCTTTTCCCAGAAAGGAGGGGACATGTGGACAGCTGTTTACTGAATAGGCGCTAATGCTGAAGTACTTAATTGAGCTTTCTTGTGCCGATTCAAATAAGTAATTATGATGATTATGATTATGGTAGCCTAACTATTTCATTTTCCACCGTTTCTAGAAACATGGTTAGTAATACCTTTGGAAAACATTATTGCATATGCACATGCAAAACAAGTTTGATGACATTGCATTAAAGGCCACATTCAAAGGATCACAGTCAGTTTCAAAGGATCACAGTCAGTTTCAAAGGATCACAGTCAGTTTCAAAGGATCACAGTCAATTGCCAATGCAGATATGATTTGTAATGATTTTTTATTTTTATCACCAAAATATTCCACTCAAAATCTGGATCAATATCATTTAAACTGATGGATTATAGAGAGCTTAAAATAGGATAATTAATACACAGAGGAAAAATACAGCTAAGAGAAATAACAATACAGTAATAGGCCAACATGTTAATTGCAGGAATTTGGACAGAGTGAGAGTATTGGTGTAAAATTATCATGGCCTCTGCCCATTGGCTACCAGGCAGTGGGAACGGTATTGAGACCCTCAGGGCCCTTTGGAGGTTAGGAGTCCTAGCCAGCTTTGGCCTCCTATGGCGCTCAACTGATGTCAGATCCCCTCGACCCCAATCTAAAGTAGAACATAATGAGTTAATAGAGTCCTCAGAGTTTTACATTCTCCTTTGGGAATTTTCCCCTGCTTATTATTTGTGGGAGTGTTTAGTGTTGTTCTTAATTCTAGTGAATTCTAATTGTGTGTTGTCATTTCCCCCCTATAGCATGTCAGTAAAGGATCTCTGCATTTGAACAACAGCATAAATACACCTATTCACTTTTGCTGCCACTGTTTTGAACAGATTATACAATTTAGAACAAGCAGCATAGGGTGAATGGTTGTCACTAGTTACCACAGCTAGAAATTCATAAAATTGCCCTATTTCTACAAATTATCTTCTTAAAATTTGATTTTGAACCTTACCTTAACCCTAAAATTAACCACACAGCCACCCTTATGCCCAACCTTAAATGCATTTTTGTTTTCATGAACGATATAGCCAATTTTGACTTTCTGGCTGTGAAAATGACTGTAACTGGCTAATTAATTTGATTACGCTTTGTGATGCACCCAGTTTTATGTTGTTTTAATCCACACAACATGTCACCCACAGTAGAACCTGATGTACAACATGGGCAAAACAAAAGTGGACATGCTTTTTTGTCCTACTAGATCTGCAATGAAAAGGTTCTAGCACAGATAAAACAATGAGACGGATATTTCACCGGATGTATAAATGTGAAGCATCCGCTTGGCGTTTCCACTCACTACCACATATGCTGGTGAGAGGAAACCATGTGGCTGGCAGTGGGAGAAGATGGAACAAGATGGATTTTGGCCAACATTCTGCAAATGTTCTCAGTGATGAAAGATTTGATCTCAATACAGTTTTCTGTTCCCAAAGCTAGAATCTGATATGAACAGAGTGGACTACATTTTGTAGACTTGACCCTTTTCCAAAGTTTCCAAAAATTGCATTGTTTAGAAGAAGTACAAGGGCAAATTGAGTTATTGCACACGCCAAGAGTTTGCGTTTTCCTAATGGAAATATGCAAATACATGCTAAAACACGCCAATAGGATCTTGCTAGCTCGTGCTTGACTCTGCCTGGGGCTAGCTCGTGCTTGATTCATTTGTTCCCATTCGAAATGACAGCCTGTGGTCTATCTTGGGTTAGTTATAAAGATCTTTGGTTCTAGCTAGTATATCCCTCAGCCTCTGTTCTTTGACTTGTTGGATGTAGTTTATCAGGTCCCAGGCTCCCATGACTGTTATGATTATGTATTTACAACTTGCTTTTTTGCTTTAGCGTCATTTGTCATCTAAACTCAGCAAAAAAAGAAACGTCCCTTTTTCAGGACCCTGTCTTTCAAAGATAAATCGTAAAAATCCAAATAACTTCACAGATATTCATTGTTGAGGGTTTAAACACTGTTTCCCATGCTTGTTCAATAAACCATAAACAATGACATGCACCTGTGGAACTGTCATTAAGACACTAACAGCTTACAGACAGTAGGCAATTAAAGTCACAGTTATGAAAACTTTGGACACTAGAGGCCTTTCTACTGACTCTGAAAAACACCAAAAGAAAGATGCCCAGGGACCCTGCTCATCTGCGTGAACGTGCCTTAGGCATGCTGCAAGGAAGCATGAGGACTGCAGATGTGGCCAGGGCAATAAATTGCAATGTCCGTACTGTGAGACGCCTAAGACAGCGCTACAGGGAGACAGGACGGAAAGCTGGTCATCCTTGCAGTGGCAAACCACGTTTAACAACACCTGCACAAGATTGGTACATCCGAACATCACACCTGCGGGTCAGGTACAGGATGGCAACAACAACTGCCCGAGTTACACCAGGAACGCACAATCCCTTTATCAGTGCTCAGACTGTCCACAATAGGCTGAGAGAGGCTGGACTGAGGGCTTGTAGGCCTGTTGTAAGGCAGGTCCTCACCAGACATTACCGGCAACAAAGTTGCCTATGGGCACAAACCCACCTTCGCTGGACCAGACAGGACTGGCGAAAAGTGCTCTTCACTGACGAGTCGCGGTTTTGTCTCACCAGGGGTGATGGTCGGATTCGTGTTTATCGTCGAAGGAATGAATGTTACACCGAGGCCTGTACTCTGGAGCGGGATCGATTTGGAGGTGGAGGGTCCGTCATGGTCTGGGGCTGTGTGTCACAGCATCATCGGACTGAGCTTGTTGTCATTGCAGGCAATCTCAACGCTGTGCGTTACAGGGAAGACATCCTCCTCCCTCATGTGGTACCCTTCCTGCAGGCTCATCCTGACATGACCCTCCAGCATGACAATGCCACCAGCCATACTGCTTGTTTTGTGCGTGATTTCCTGCAAGACAGGAATGTCAGTGTTCTGCCATGGCCAGCGAAGAGCCCGGATCTCAATCCCATTGAGCACGTCTGGGACCTGTTGGATCGGACGGTGAGGGCTAGGGCCATTCCCCCCAGAAATGTCCGGGAACTTGCAGGTGCCTTGGTGGAAGAGTGGAGTAGCATCTCACAGCAAGAACTGGCAAATCTGGTACAGTCCATGAGGAGGAGATGCACTGCAGTACTTAATGCAGCTGGTGGCCACACCAAATCAAATCAAATTTTATTTGTTACATACACATGGTTAGCAGATGTAATTGCGAGTGTAGCAAAATGCTTGTGCTTCTAGTTCCGACCATGCAGTAGTATCTAACAAGTAATCTAACAATTTCACAACTCCTACCTTATACACACAAGTGTAAAGGAATGAATACAAGTATGTACATATAAATATATGGATGAGCGATGGCTGACCGGCATAGGCAAGATGCAGTAGATGGTATAGAGTACAGTATATACATATGAGATGAGTAATGTCGGATATGTAAACATTATATACAAAATTGTTTAAAGTGGCTAGTGATACATTTGTTACATCCACTTTTTAATTATTAAAGTGGCAAGAGATTTGAGTCGATGGCCGAACGGCATAGGCAAGATTCAGTAGATGGTATAGAGTACAGTGTATACATTTGATATGAGTAATGTAGGGTATGTAAACATTATATAAAGTGGCATTGTTTAAAGTGACTAGTGATACATATACTACATCCAATTTTAATTATTAAAGTGGCTAGAGATTTAAGTTAGTATGTTGGCAGCAGCCACTCAATGTTAGTGATGGCTGTTTAACAGTTTGATGTCCTTGAGATAGAAGCTGTTTTTCAGTCTCTCGGTCCCAGCTTTGATGCACCTGTACTGACCTCGACTTCTGGATGATAGCGGGGTGAACAGGCATTGGCTCGGGTGGTTGTTGTCCTTGATGATCTTTTTGGCCTTCCTGTGACATCGGGTGGTGTAGGTGTCCTGGAGGGCAGGTAGTTTACCCCCCCGCTGTTGCTGTTGCGCCTTCTTCACCACGCTGTCTGTGTGGGTGGACCATTTCAGTTTGTCTGTGATGTGTACGCTGAGGAACTTAAAACTTTCCACCTTCTCCGCTACTGTCCCGTCGATGTGGATAGGGGGGTGCTCCCTCTGCTGTTTCCTGAAGTCCACGATCATCTCCTTAGTTTTGTTGACGTTGAGTGGTGAGGGCCCTCACCTCCTCCCTGTAGGCCGTCTCGTCGTTGTTGGTAATCAAGCCTACCACGGTAGTGTCGTCAGCAAACTTGATGATTGAGTTGGAGGTGTGCTTGGCCACACAGTCATGGGTGAACAGGGAGTACAGGAGGGGGGCTGAGAACGCACCCTTGTGGGGCCCCAATGTTGAGGATCAGCGGGGTGGAGATGTTGTTTCCTACCCTCACCACCTGGGGCCGGCCCGTCAGGAAGTCCAGGACCCAGTTGCACAGGGCTGGGTCGAGACCTAGGGTCTCGAGCTTAATGACGAGTTTGGAGGGTACTATGGTGTTAAATGCTGAGCTGTAGTCGATGAACAGCATTCTTACATAGGTATTCCTCTTGTCCAGATGGGTTAGGGCAGTGTGCAGTGTGATTGCGATTGCGTTGTCTGTGGACCTATTGGGATGGTAAGCAAATTGGAGTGGGTCTAGGGTGTCTGGTAGGATGGAGGTGATATGATCCTTGACTAGTCTCTCAAAGCACTTCATGATGACGGAAGTGAGTGCTACGGGGCGATAGTCATTTAGCTCAGTTACCTTAGCCTTCTTTGGAACAGGAACAATGGTGGCCCTGTTGAAGCATGTGGGAACAGCAGACTGGGATGAGGATTGATTAAATATGTCCGTAAACATACCAGCCAGCTGGTCTGCACATGCTCTGAGGTCACGGCCAGGGATGCCATCTGGGCCGGCAGCCTTGCGAGGGTTAACACGCTTAAATGTTTTACTCACGTTGGCTGCGGTGAAGGTGAGTCCGCAGGTTTTGGTAGCGGGCCGTGTCGGTGGCACTGTATTGTCCTCAAAGCGAGCAAAGAAGTTGTTAAGTTTGTCTGGGTGCAGGACATCGTGGTCCTCGACGGGGCTGGTTTTCTTTTTGTAGTCCGTGATTGACTGTAGACCCTGCCACATTCCTGTCGTGTCTGAGCAGTTGAATTGGGACTCTACTTTGTCTCTATACTGACGCTTAGCTTGTTTGATTGCCTTGATTGCCAGACTGACTGTTACTTTTGATTTTGACCGCCCCTTTGTTCAGGGACACATTATTCAATTTCTGTTAGGCACGTCTGTGGAACTTGTACAGTTGAATCTTGTTATGTTCATACAAATATTTACACATGTTAAGTAAAGATGAAAATAAAGTTGACAGTGAGAGGACGTTTAATTTTTTGCTGAGTTTAGTCTCACGTGTGGAAGTAAGCCATCTGGCATCAGAGACTCATTGGGATGGAGACTAGAGCTGACTTACAAGTTCTGACTGAACGGACTCACATTTGAGCGCCCCAGGATGGTCCATTCACTTTGTGCTGTTATAATTTATGCTATGAAATGCTGCGATTTCGTTGGGGCAGTTCTCCCTCATAGAAAATAGCTGGAAAAACAATCTAAGCAGTGTTCGCATGGCCTATGCGCCCACAGAGGCAGAGCTGCTGCTGGCAGTCACTGAGGGGCAGAGTGAACTGAACAGCTTGTTTTTGAAACCCCTAACGCCCTGACGGGCGGGCCACCCCGGAGTTATCTTCGATCAGTGGTTTCCAAACTTTTTATAGTCCCGTACCCCTTCAAACATTCAACCTCCAGCTGTTTACCAGGGTCAGCGCACTCTCAAATGTTTTTTTTGTTGCCATCATTGTAAGCCTGCCACACACACACACTATACGATCAATTTATTAAACATAAGAATGAGTGTGAGTTTTTGTTCGAACCCAGCTCGTGGAAAGTGACAAAGAGCTCTTATAGGACCAGTGTACAAATAATAATATTCAATAATTTTGCGCTTTATTTAACCATCTTACATAAAAAAACGTATTTGTACGTCGAAAATTGTGAATAATTCACCACAGGTTAATGAGAAGGGTGTGCTTTAAAGGATGCATATAACTCTGCAATGTTGGGTTGTATTGGAGAGTCTCAGTCTTAAATCATTTTCCACACACAGTCTGTGCCTGTATTTAGTTTTCATGCTAGTGAGGGCTGAGAATCCACTCTCACATAGGTACTTGGTTGCAAAGGGCATCAGTGTTTTAACAGCACAATTTGCCAAGGCAGGATACTCTGTGCACAGCCCAATCCAGAAATCTGGCAGTGGCTTCTGATTAAATTCTATTTTCACAGAACCACTTGTTGCAATTTAGATGAGGCTCTCTTGTTCAGATATCGGTAAGTGGACTGAAAGGGATAACGAATCCAGTTGTTCGCTATATCACATTTGACATTGTCCGTAAGCTAGAGTTAATTTGCACAAAAAAATCATACAATGATGGAAAGACCTGTGTTTTGTCCTTGTTAATGCAGACAGAGAAGAGCTCCAACTTCTTAATCATCAATTTTGTACCACAATTTTGTACCACACATTGAATATAGTTGCGGAGAGTCCCTATAATCCTAGATTCAAATCATTCAGGCAAGAAAAAACATCACCCAGATAGGCCAGTCGTGTGATAAACTCGTCATCATGCAAGCGGTCAGACAAGTGAAAATTATGGTCAGTAAAGAAAACTTTAAGCTCGTCTCTCAATTCAAAAAAACGTGTCAATACTTTGCCCCTTGATAACCAGCGCACTTCTGTATGTTGTAAAAGCATTACATGGTCGCTGCCCATATCATTGCATAGTGCAGAAAATACACAAGAGTTCAGGGGCCTTGCTTAACAAAGTTAACCATTTTCACTGTAGTGTCCAAAACGTCTTTCAAGCTGTCAGGCATTCCCTTGGCAGCAAGAGCCTCTCGGTGGATGCTGCAGTGTAGCCAAGTGTCGGGAGCAACTGCTTTCACGTGCATTACCACTCCACTATGTCTCCCTGTCATGGCTTTTGCTCAATCAGTACAGATACCAACATGAGCAGCAGCTACGTTTGGCTACATACAGACCGTTAGTGGAATTCCCCAGAGAGTAACGGTTAATGTGATTGGATGTTAATTATTTTACTAGGCTACCTGTATTTGACATTGTGTTGTTATTTCGCTGAACACTAGATGGTTTAATTTTATTTGGGGCAGTGAAAGGAGGCTACTTAGGCGAGAGAAAAAAAAACTTGCCCAAATATATAGCCCATTTGGAAAATATAAATGGACTGTTGTGAAGAAAAATTACCCCTGACGGCATTGCGTACCGGTTTTGGAATACCTGTTTTAGATTAAAACTCCAATATGTAACCTTTTGGGTGACCCACTTAATTCAAATAGAAATGTGAGTTATAGATATTTAAATCCGTTTGAAAGCAAGTCTAAGCCATAGATCTGTTCTGTATGCTATTTCTATGCTTCCCGTTCTGAAGTTTCATTTTTGTATCTTTTACTTTCGGTTTTGTACACCAGCTTCAAATAGCTGAATATACTATATGTTTGGTTATGGAAAATATATTTTACAGCGGTTTAAAGGGTACAATGATTATCTACACTAGACTTGCTTGTTTTTGTCACAAACTGAAATTAGGCTAACTATTAGAATTTTAGCAACCGGGAAATGGCGGAGCGATTTCTGCACAGTGCATCTTTTGGATGGTATTTTTGAGGAAGACTACTTGCTGCTCAAGAGTTATGTCTTTTAAGAGAGTATGTGAGGCACAGTTTCCCGACATCACGTTTTCATTGCTAATCCTGTAGAATCAGCAACAGTGTCATGAATATGTTTATTTTCGAAGGCTTCCGCATGTAATTATTACATTGTCCTGACCTGCATGTTTTCGACATAGGGACCTTCAGGAGTTCCGACGATGATGCAATCAGAAGAACACCTAAATGTTATTGCAGAAACCTTTTGTTTTTCTCGCACGACCATTAACTGGCTCCGGGCACTTCTAACGAGTCTATATGTAAGACACATGTTAAAGGCTGGGTTTACATAGGCAGCCCAATTCGGATCTTATTTTCCACTCGTTGGTCTTTTGGCGAATTAGATCTTTTCACAACAGCTATTTTTCATCTGATCTGATTCATTAAAATTGAATATGGCTGCCTGTCTAAATGCAGCCGATAGCAGCTGCTTCCTTAGGCTGTTTGATCCCAGAAAGTGTTAATCATGTGGTATATGAAAAAAAAAAACATGTTGATTTCGGGAATTAACTGAGGTATTTACGGGCTCAATTAAATATTCTGGAACGGATTAAAGGAACGTTTCAGACAAAACTACTCAATGTCCAATGAACAACAAGATAAAATAACGTAAAAAAATGTGTATCACATTTGAAAGATTTATTTCTGCCAAAATATCCTACAAGTTTTATTCAATTATCATTTAAATTCACAGCAATTTTCTCCAGTGTAACAAAGTCTGGGTACCATTTTGCCCCCTGTAGCAAATAATCCGTTTGATTCAGTGGGTTTGTCTGTAGTGGTGAAGCTAGTCGTTTCAATTATATCACATTTTATGTTGTCTAAACATTTATGTACAATACACAACTGTACATAATTGTACAATAGCGACACTACCCAATACATTGCATAGTATAGAAATAGAAGAAAAGGAGAATCTCGACCCAGAGAGAATATTCAATCTCAAAACTCTACTTTAACTATCTATGCATAGTTTTAGTCTGGAATACTTTTAATTTTTAGTGATGGACTTGCACCTATAAAAGTTATTGTCTATTCATGAAAACATCAGCGATCTACATTAATCAAATGCGAGGTACAATTTTCTTTGGTTTTAATATAGAATTTACAACACATAGGCTTACTGCGAATTTGTCTTTCCCTTAGTCAATCGGATGATTCAAAATGTTTAAAAGTGTAATTCCCTTAACATTGGTGCATGTAACATCTCTTAGAAGAGCGGAGAAGCCAAAAAAATCTGAAAAACACTCAATTAAAAAGTATCTTAATCCATTGTTTTTGCATCATATCCAAATTCTCAGACCATGATTCAAGTCTACAGCTCGGTCATATACTGTAGCTTCATAGCATCCTCTAGGACCATAACATAAGACAGCTGGTAGGAGGTATATTTCAATGGACTGTCCATGGCCCATGCTACTTGGAGGATAGCATGCTTCTGTCTGGTGTAAACACATTATGGATTACCTTGAGAATGTTTTCTTCTGAGAGTGAAAGGCACTTCTGCTGATTGTCTTGAGTATTTGAACACACACTACCACCATACTAGTGAATCAGATATGGTCATTGGCACATTGAAAAATGGCAGACATACACAAGCACCATGTGCTGCCACATCCTGGTTGTACATTCCACCATGTGTGGATCTCAAGTGTGTGTGTGTATATATGTGTTTATGCGTTGAGCTTTTCTGCCTCGTCCGGTGTCCTGACAGTGGTCAACTCCTCATGTGAGCCCTCCTCACCAGGCAGCTGAGAGAGAGAGAGAGATAAATGGAAAGAGAAAAATATGTAATGGATGATTTATTTAGACCTCATTTTCACCTTATCTAGTCATAAAAATGCAAGTATACCTATTTCCTAGCTAATTTCAAGACATTCCTAAATCTTTCTTTTTTTTATCAAGAGAATCGTCAATTTCTGATTATACATGCATTGACCATGTGAAATGGCACCACCTGGTGTTCTGAGGGTGACTGCTTTGCTTATGATGAAATGCAGTTATTTGAGTTCAGGAACCAAATGCAAGCATGACACCTTGTGGCCACATATCATATTGCACAACATTGGGCCCAACTGCATGCCATCGTTGACAATCTTTAACCCTTCATGGGCCTGAATGGCCCTGCACTCTCACACAAACACTATGTACAAATCTGAGTCCTGTGTGTTCATTCATACATACAAAGTGACTGGGTGTAGTAGCTAAACTTACCTCCCAGTAGATACCATCCTCAAAGCAGATGGTGTCAGGAGGAGCACCATAGATTGGCAGCTTCAGAATAAAACCTACAAGACAAGGACATGATACAATTACACACAGACAAGGCATAGGCCTATATACAGGGACAAAAGTGCATAGTTATAATATCACCATGCATTTGTGAAACAAACAAGTCAAGACAATGACTATGTGTGCTTACAACAAGCTGGTAATATTTAAATCCCCCCCCTATCCTCTAGCTAGTCCCTCTACATACCGGTGATAAGACCGCCCAGGAGGGCGATGCCCAGGGTCACGGCCAGGGAGATAGCCTGTCGTACGCCCTGGAACGAGGCCTCCACATCACCAGACTGGATGTCAGGGAACACATCAGCCATCCTGCAACACAAAGAGTAGGGAGTGTTGAATGAAACTGTTGTGTGAATGCACGCTTTGATGGCGTCTGTCTGTTGCGCAATAGGGGGGAGCTTCACCATAAAACCAGGAGAGGGCACACTTTCCCAACTTGTCACTAAAAGGCAGACTAACCCATCTCCATAGACATCCTTGGTTGCCAGAGCAGCAGTAACTGCTCCAACGATGGCTCCCAGGACTCCAGGCATGCCGTGCAGGTTGTGGACGCCACAAGTGTCCTGTATCTTCAGCTTTTCTTCCAGGATAGGCTGAGAGGACAGGGGTGGAAAGTTGCCAGTGCTATGAGTGCGGGTGTTTGTGCCTGTAATGTCTATGTACCCTAGCACCCTTATGTCCTTCAAAAGGTGCCAAATACACATAAGTGGATGTGTTTCTCAACATGACTGTTTATGTTGTAAATAGATACTCTTGTTCTGTTGGCATCATTAACAGTCATATCCTACTGAGACCCCTTGAGAGGACATTCTGGGCTTTTCAATGATATCTCATGTGGGAGTGTGACCTGGATAACTTTCTCTTCCAGGTTTGTCAAAATGGCTGCTAACACAATTAGCACATTTTATGGTAAGGTAAGTGTGTGTAATTGTGTAATTATATTTTTTTGTGAGTTTGATATTCAATATCTTTTAGTAAGTAAATATCTCAGGAATAGTTTGGTGAGTTTTCAGAGCAGTGCACTCATTTTTCAAATAAGAGCTTAATTATGTCCTCTGTAGTTTTTTTTACCTACTGTACTCATTTACTGTAATGTTAAATTGTTCATATTTACTATCAACTGATTTATTAAGTCCACTACAGTGCACATACAATAGAAAATAAATAAACCTATATTTGTTTTCTTTTTCTGTAAAAAGTTTTTTTTCACCCCAAACACTTCTTAAGTAGTATAATTTATTTTTAATTACAGATATGTTTTATTGCTGGGTATCAGGAGGATAATACATTTTAATTTCCATACACTTCTGTCCTATATCCTGTCTTACCAATGGCAGGTTGGCCTTACCGAGAGGAACTTGAAGCCCAGCACAGAGATGGTTCCAGCCAGGAAGCCCACAATCATGGAGCCAAAAGGAGTGAGCATCATTTCACCAGCAGTTCCCACGGCAACCCCACCAGCAAGGGCAGCGTTCTGGATGTGCACCTAAAGAGAGGAGAGAGACAAAGTTTTTTTAAATGGTGTTCAAAATGGTTGATTGTCAGAGTCCAGTCAGACGTTTATTTTAATTATCACTGTTCTCAAATTTTGCACGGTACCAATGTCAAGGAACGAGAAGGTAGGATGAATTATGCAATATTTGAATAATAAAAAATCCCAACCAATGGAGCATCGTGTGACAATTTGCTATCGCCATCATGCAAAGTGGGGGTGTGCGAGTGTGTAGAGTTCAAATCAAATTTTATTGGTCACATATTTAGCAGATGTTATTGCGGGTGTAGCAAAACGCTTGTTAGATTGCAGACAGATTTTATGATATGCTGCTGACACACTACCCTTTCACCAACTATGAGATAATCTCATCTGATTAGAACGGTACTACTATCACTAGGTCATGTGGTATGTTCACTGACTCCTACACTCCCTCCATTGTATAGAAAAGACAACTTCAGATTGATTGCCATCTAGACAGAAATGCACCGTCTTGATTTCAGCATGAGATGCAGATGACAGCCATGTCCTCAAGGGACATAGCAACTAGATATATTGTCTGGCTCACATGACTGTATACTCTAAAGGTAGATAGTAACTACGGTGTGATGCTTCAGCATGCATTTTCTGGGGATGGTTTCCAATCTAGGCATTCCTAAATCGTATCTTGTGAGAAAGTTTGATGATTCATAGTTTGATCGTTTAGAATAGATAAATCAAATCTAAACTACAAAAATATATTTACTGAAGAAAATGTGTGTGCTTGTTTTAAAGTGTTTATGTTTTTGAAATAAGTTATAGAAGTGGTAGTGATGGTAGTGACTGGTTAAAGTTGAACAAGTGGGTAGATGAAAAGATTGATTGATTGGTAGGATAGCCTAAACGTGTGAAAGTTGGTTCGGTGTCTAGCTTGAACGGTTCAAGAGTTACTGTTGCTGAGTTAAATGCTATCAAACCGTTTCTCAAGCAGTCTAAATTGGTGCAGTCTGCATCATTTAAGAGCTAGAGCGAGGGGAATACATATAATAATAATGATAATAATGTAAATACGTCAGAAATCTAGAGTTGTGTTTTGCTTTCAGCAAGCCCGCCTAACTACATCTGTTGACAAGAGTTGAAATACCTGTCTGTATATGCAAACATACTGTATGATGATTCAGAGTTTGCCAATAAGGATTTAATCCCAAAGGAGTCATGATTCATTCAAAATATTTACTTACATGTATAACATCTATTAGGGCTACAGTATAGCTAGTAGGCCTATGATGCAAAATACAGTTGAACCAGATTGTATTGACAACAAACACAGGGAGAAATCTTCCTTCCCCTACCATGTCTAGTCTCTAACTCCCACTTAAAATTATTTAGGAAGACCACTTTAAGCCCCTCATTTCCACTGCATTGTCCCTGTAGAATCCTACTTCTCCCTACAATGTCTCCCCAAGTCTGCATCACCTGTCTAGCCCTATACTACTTTTAAGTCCCCACACTGTACTAGCCCCCTCACCATATCGAGCTTGCCATCATGGGCCACAACGGCAGACAGGCCATAGGTGGCCAGGGTGCAGGCAGCCAGGGAATAGTAGGTGTTCATAGCCGTGCGGTGCTGGTCGTCTCCGTGGGCTGTCACAGCGGAGTTGAAGCTTGGCCAGAACATCCACAGGTAGATGGTGCCTGAGCAGGCAGGGAAAAATAAGTATTAGTGTAACCGGTGTGAAATGGCTAGTTAGCTAGCGGGGTGCGCGCTAACAGCGTTTCAATTGGTGACGTCACTCGCTCTGAGACCTTGAAGTAGTTGTTCCCCTTGCTCTGGAAGGGCCGCGGCTTTTGTGGCGAGATGGGTAACGATGCTTCGAGGGTGGCTGTTGTTGATGTGGGCAGAGAGTCCCTGGTTCGAGCCCAAGGAGAGGGACGGAAGCTATACTGTTACATTAGCATACCGGTATGTAATATAGTCCTTTAGTTTAGCAAGCTTACAGGTAAGGTTTTTTCCTGTGGAGGTGGATTTACTCTTAATTATGACACAGATTCCCATACATTGGCATGCATTGTATGTACAGTCAAAACATAACTGGCGTCTTCAGAAAATGAAGGTTAAGTTGTCCGACTTGTTGACGGTGGCTAGTTGTAGCTAATGTACAGGCTTCCTGCTTTCGATGAGCAGGAGGTATTCTTACCAATCATGGCGAAGAGGTCAGAGTGGTAGACAGAGCAGTTCTTGTGTTTGCTCTTGTCCAGGTTGGGGCGGTAGAGAACACGAGCCACCATCAGGCCAAAGTAAGCTCCAAAGGTGTGAATGGTCATGGAGCCACCAGCATCCTTGGCCTAAAGGTTGAAATTATCTAATTTAAGGAGTGTAAAAATGCTTAGACAAAGTACATTATTCATGAGAAAGCCTAATTGGAGAGTATGTATAATAGTACGTAAAAAAGCAGTTTTACTGTAGGTTTGTATACAGACATATACAGTAAGACATGAATTGTTTGTTTAATGGTAGACCTAAACACACACACACACACACTCACCCCCAGAACAGAAAGCACAATGAACTCATTGACTGCGAACAGGGTGACTTCAATCACAGACATGACCAGCAGCTGGACTGGACTGGTCTTCCCCAGGACCGCCCCAAACGAGATGAGCACTGAGCCTGTGCAGAAGTCAGCGTTGATCATACTGCAGGAGGGACAAACACTCAATTCTTAGTGATAGGGGTTATTATGGGATACACTACAGTATACACTTACACCCGTATGATATGCCATGTATACACATCACATGTATCTGCTGGTGTGTTGTGTTTATTTTAGTATGAAATGTAGGTTAGTGTGTGCTTGAGCCCTACCTCTCTATTCCGACGTGGATCTTGCCCCCATGCATGCCGTGGAAGAATCCCTGCATGAGAGTGGCCCACTGCAGTGCGAAGGCCGCGATGAGGAAGTTGAAGCCCACACTGCTAAAGCCGTAACGTTGCAGGAACGTCATGAGGAAACCAAAGCCAATGAAGATCATCACGTGCACATCCTGAAAGCCTGAACAAAGGAAGAGTACACATTACAGATTATTGTATTGCGTTGGATGCACATTGTCACTATTCAACTGCCTGTGTGGTCAGTCTCGTAAACACATTAACAATCCCCTTCTCATGGTTTGGTGAGAAAGACTATCTGGCATATGACAGTAGTATAGCAGTATATTTTAAGCAATTAAAAGTTCTGGTGACTTCTCCACAAAACACCAACAATCCCTTTTAGTCAACATTTTGTGATTTAAATTGAGCGGGACAGGTGGCTTTGGAAACCTCAGTTGGCCTACATAGAAGGACACAGAGAAGTTACCCTGTGCCTCATAGCTCCATTCAGCCTGCTATCTGGCCTTGTTAACCCGGCCTACTACACCTCCCTCTGCCCACTGGACATATTCATCCACATGGCACTGGGGAGTAGGGACAATATCTCTTGGTCGTTGCCTGGCAACTGATCATTGGCATGGAGGATATTCCCACTGCCCAACTCCCCATTGGCAGGCTGGCCCAATTACACTGTGCCACCCCCTAGAAGGACACCTACAGAGCGGTGAGAAAATGTAACATGCACACACACGGGCAACACCAGTGAGGATTAAATAAATTATAAAAAATTAACAGACCAGTTAACCTAATGACTACCTTACATTTCTCTTAATTCTGACAGCATCTTTCAATCAATATATCTAGGGGGCGGCAGGTAGCCTAGTGGTTAGAGCGTTGGACTTGTAACCGGAGGGCTGCAAGTTCAAATCCCCGAGCTGACAAGGTAAAAATCTGTCGTTCTGCCCCTGAACAAGGCAGTTAACCCACTGTTCCCGGGCGCCGAAGACGTGGATGTCGATTAAAAAGGCAGCCCCCCGCACCTCTCTGATTCAGAGGGGTTGGGTTAAATGCGGAAGACACATTTCGGTTGAAGGCATTCGGTTGTACAACTGACTAATAATGGTGACTTTGACTTTTGACTTTGACTTTGATATATCATTTGTGGAGCAGCCATAATTCTATGATCAATGAGAGTAGTCAGATGTGCACGTGTGTACTGTATGTGAGTTTCATTCTTGAAGGTGATCTTCCATTCAGCAGTGAAGGTGACGGGTTAAAGATCTGAAATAATTACTTCTAATGGACCTTTAGTGCTTCCTCTTTCAAATTTACCCAACCTTGAAAAGGTTTCTACTTTGTCAAACTCAGTGTACTCAATCACTCAATAGCTTGAGGCAAGAGCATAAATAGTGAGCCTGGCATAACATGCATCAGCAGCTTCATCTGCTTAAGGGAAGGTCCAATCTGCAAATGCTCAATTGATTGAAATCTCAAAAGAGTCAGACTTCAACCTCAAAGATTAATTGAATTCAGAGTCAAACGGACATGATCCAACTCTCAGAGATTCATGTAATTCAACTCCCAAAGTTTCCCATGACTCCCATAGACTGGTCAACCACACTGACCACAGTGGTCAGTGTGATTGACCAGGCTATGACTCCCCGGCCTTAACAAGGGAAAACCAAGGGGAGACTGGAAACCATGCTACATGCCAAAGTGGCTCACAGCTCAACTTTGGTTCCTTAATTACCTTTTTGTGCCACACAGTCTTTTTCTCCGGCTTTCTCGCTCTCCCTAACGCTCTTTCTGTGTATATCAGTCATCCATATGACAAGCCTTGCTGGCATGACAAACACATAAATCAGACTGCCACAGCAAACTTTTCCTTCTCTCTGAAAACAATCGCTCTCTCCCTCCTAACCCTTTCTCTCCTTTTCACCTTCCCTCCTGTTCTCCATCTTTCACTCAACCTTTTCACCTCACACTCCTCCCCCCGGTGCCCTTTCTCACGCAGAAGCCCCTATCCCCCTGGCCTTTCACATATTAGACAGTGATGGGGTGAATGTGAAAATTAAACATTCCTCCAACACATTCCCATGTCTGTATATCAGACATTCTCATACTCTTTCTACCCTGGGGCTTAATTGCAAACATCCACCTGCATGACATATAGTACAGGGACAGTTTGGGAAAGCCTCAAGGTGTGGTGACAGGTAAGACTAGTTGCACACAGGAACTTTAACAGGGCTAAGAAGTGGACACACCCAATACCTCCACCACCTCCCCCCAGCAGTCTGCCTTTGAATTTCATTACTGATCTGTTAAGGTGGAACAGCATCGTTCAGAGGAGGAAAAGGATTCCTTTGCCCTTGTTGACTGATTGGACACCCACTACAACAGACATGCTATAACCTATTCAGAGACCAAACTTTCTTCCCTCTTGCTGTTCAAAGTAGCCTATGAGTTAGAGGGTTTTGACGCTAATAAAAAAAACATTGACAGAAAGATCTGAGAAACTAAACGGTTAAATTAAGGGACAGAAATTTCTCCCCATGCCGGATTTGTTTCCATATTGACATTGGAGAACTCTCCCTCTCCTCCCACTTGACAAAGAGCTTCTAGTTTCCAGTTATTTTCAGTAGACTGCAGGCAGACGGTATGCAATCACTTAAGCACATTGTCTGTTTTCAGGTATCCGTATGTCTCCAATATGTACTGTTATGACTGTTGATGTATATAGTACACCAGAACACAAAGCAAAACGGAGCATATCAAGTATAAAACCGACAATGAGAAATGATCTATTTGGTACATCAGTGAACTGGAGTGCACTGTCACAGAAAGAAAAACAAGTTCACCCAAAAACATTTGGCAACCAAGCCCTCCTCTAATTAGGAAACAAATTAACCATTTGTTGCTTTGCTGCTTGAAGCCAAATGTCAAACCAAAAGGAGGGAAAACTCACATTGAACACTGAGGAGCTCAGGGGTCATAGGGGAGAGTGGGGTAAGTTGATACATTATTTACATTCAGCATTACTCCGTCAAGGGAACTATAGTATTCTTTCTAACAAAATTATTAACATATATTTCAGTATGTTGTGTATCCCTGGAAATAATCTGAATTAATGTAAACATTACAGTTTTGAAAACATAGCTTGGTCTATGTGGTCTCTTGGCACAAGTTAAGCCGCCTACAAATTTCTGTACTGAATGAAATAAATATACCTTTTTAAAACCATGCCTATCTTTATTTCCGAAACATATTTATACACAATCACAATTGCTTCTTTGTATTTATATCATTTTAAGCATCTTTTAAAACAGGCTTAACGCCTAACAAACACTTTTAACATAGGCCAGGCTCTGTTGTTACCTCATATCCCAGCAATAATGCCTTGCATTATAGCTGAGAAGAAAACACTTCAATTTGCTCAACTTGCAATTGGCTCAACCATTGGCCCAACTTACCCCATGGCCATTGGCTCAACTTACCGAAGGACAAACATTTTGACTATATTAGCCCACACAGCTACAAGGATGCACTTTCATGCTAGGTTTAGGACCTCATATTGAAGCTAATAGACAACCCAACTGATGTATAATCTTAAAGTATCTTCTTTGGTTTAGATACAAGCATCATGAAATTCATTTGACATGGTGAAAAAGCCTACACCTAACTTGCTTACCACTTTTCCATGTGGTTTATTCCTTCACATAATCCATGACCTCTTCCTAAATATTTGGTCATATTATTAATTTTATGATTTCCTAGAAACAAGGGTGGCTCAACTAAGCCCTTTGGCTCATCTTACCCCCACTCTGCCCTATATATATATATCAAAGGGTCTCAGAGTGGGAATGCTAATCTACAGCATTGAGCACAGATCAAACGTAAAACAGAGTTGCTCTGCCCCTCTAAAAACCCTTACAAAACAGCTCACCTCAATTTCCCATGACCATCCCCACCCACCTCCCCATCTCCTCCACACGACCGTATTGTAAGTACATAACATCCCAAAGAAAGACAGGTGGGAAGGCAATATCCAAACACAGCACTGGAGCAAGACATGCGGCATAACACAGAAGGAAAATAAATTATTTCCGATTTAGTTGTCAGATTTAGTTGTCAAGTTTTCTGTCATGTTCATTGTCTTGACAAACATGTATGGCATGAATGATACAAGACACTTGCCTAAACAACAAACACATCTGCTTCCATGCAAGTCTCAGACACATAGACAAACCATAACAAAGGAAAATAACAATCATTTCATTTCTATAGGTGGACTCCACATCCCCCATCCTCTCCACCCTCACAAGGTAATAGTTACCCTTATCCACAGATTTAGGGTCAGACCACCATACTACCTAATCATAACCATAACCATTAAAAGGATGAAAACGTATCTGATCCTGTATCAGTGGTTAGGGATGTCTACTGCCCCACCTGTCTCGTTACCCCAACCCTAACACTCTTGCTGCGGTCACTCACTGGGGTAGCGGTAGTAAAAGTCGTTGTCGTAGTTGGAAGAGCCATTGGCGAGTTCCTTGTGCCACTGCTTGGCATCTGTCTCATTGTCGTACTGCACCAGCGGGCCGAAGAGTATGATGATGATCACCTCCAGGATGATGCAGGCCACGGGCAGCTTCAGCCGCAAGTTAGTCGCCGAATTCGTCATGGCTGTGGGGTTACCTGGGTTATCCTGGCTCTGCACTATGGCCTTAGGGGTGAATGGTTAGAAGTTAAACTCAGCTCCTAAGCGGGGAACACAGCAACATACACTAACACTCACAAGCACTGGTGGCTGCAGTGATGTGATGGGAGAGTGGGAGTGCAGGGAGTGAGGACTCAAGCTGACACATGAGTTGGTCTGACTTAATTAGTGCGTTTCGGTTGCAAATGTTCATGCCCACCACCTTTCTGTATGCCTCCAATCATAGGCTGCAAGAAAACCTCAGCTCCTCCCCTTCACTATTGCTGCTGTTAAGGTGGTCTGGAATGAGGTCGGACTCCTTAAAATGATCAGTTACTCCTCTAGATTCATAGAGAAGGAAAATGAAAAACAACTTTTTTAATGGGGTTACCCTTTATATTGAAATCATTTAAAAAATGCTTTTTCATACCTTATCTAGGGTAAAACATTAGGCTGATGGTTCAAGGCCCATGGTGAATTAAAAAACACAACCGGATGCATGCAGACAGTCAGGCATGCACATGCATAGGATCTAACATATTGCAGTGTCTCTCCGTTATGACTCCTCAAAGTGAGACAAAAAGTAAAATAAAAACCAAATATCTTGGGGTCAGAATAGTTTGTGCAACCAGGTGTGGTAATGTGCCAAGACACACATACACACACACACATTCACCTTACTTACTGTCAGAATGTTAAAAATCTAAAGGAGCCTGTAGTTGAGATGTTTGGACAGGCGCAACTGGAAAGGTTGTGGGACATCGGGTTTGGGATAGGTGGGTGGGGGTTTTGAGACAGGTTTTGAGGGAGTAGGATGTGAGAGGGGATGGAGGCAGGTCTGTGCACATCTTTCTTCTGTAAGGAGCAGCCATCACTCACTATTTACACTATCTTTCTCCTTTAGAAAAGAGCACCTAGCAGGAATGCTGTTATGGTTTAGAGAATCTCAACTAAAAGCTGATCACAGGCACAAAGTCAAACTATGAAGTTGAATCCTGAACATCTGTCAAGCTTCCTGCCTACCTACAGGCCTGTATGATTGTCTGAAGAGTTGGGGTCATTTCACATTTAATTCGGTCAATGAAGGTCAATTTAAAATTAAAGAATTGAAGAATTCCACTAATGATGATGACTGATGGCATACTGTAGGCCTACTGTAGATAAGGCACAGCAAAATCCAAGTAGAACTTACAGTAACTATGGATATTATTGGCCCACCCACCCCTTCGGAGGACAAAAGTTACTTACATTTGTATATATTTTTTTTCACATACATGGTACTTCTAATAACAGTATTACTAGGGCCATAACCAGGGTTTGAGTTTTAGTGAGAACAGTTTGGGACGGAGGGGGGTTTGGAGGGGTATTTAAGTTTATTTCCTGAATTGACTGCCTTTGTTTTGAATTGAGGTCATGTGCCCTGCGTGCATGTCGGAAATTCGGATGTGATTACTAAAAGTTTAGATAGCTGGCTAGACTAACAAATTTACCAATCAAATGTTTTACTGATATGGACTAATTGAGTGACTGTCAGTCAGTGACCTATAACAAGAGGAAAACTGTACATGTTCAATTAACTGAAACAGAGAGGTTATCTGGATAAAGAAAAAAAGGCAATAAAAAGCCCTTCTTACTACTTTTAAGTATACCTGTTGTATGACTGACGCTTTAATAACCTTTTACTGTGGTGGGCAAAATCAGGGTCACACAAAGTGTTTCTTGGTAGTCTTAAAACAAATCTACTTTGAAACAAAAGTATACACCTCACACACATCTTTATGGGCATAGAAAAAATAAGACACGTGTACTATGTCAGATATAGAGTTGAAATGTATTCAATTTTGAGTTTGCATAACAATATTACACTTTATATACATCACAGAAGATCGAAATATAACAAAACCGTTTGACATAGAAACAGCAGATTTTCGGCAGGTAAATAAAACGGTTTAATTATGATATTATGAAAAATATTAATAGCATTCCACCCATGAGACCACTAGGTCATTTGACTGCAGGAAAGGGCTACGTGAGTGTCACGTCCTGGCCATAGAGAGCCCTCTGGGTTCTCTATGGGGTTTTGGGCCAGGACGTGACTAGGGTTGTTTAGGTGTGTCTATGTTTGGTTTTGAGTTGGTTCCCAATTAGAGGCAGCTGTTTGTCGTTGCCTCTAATTGGGAATCCTATATAGTTTGTTTTCTCCCCACCAACAGGTGTGGGTTATTATTTGAATGTGTTTCTGTTAGTGAGCTACATATAGGTTATGATTGTTTATTCTTGTTTGTAAATTTTGTGAAGTTTCACTGGAAATAAATATGTGGAACTCCTTGGTCCATGTTTGAGAATGATCGTGACAGTGAGAGGTTTAATGCTTTAATATTTATTAATTTTATCCCCCCAAACTCATTTCCATTATATAAACAAGCACATTTAATTTTGTCTGGCTTACCATTGCAAGTAAAGTTAAATATTTGTTACTCATAATTTGAAAAACAAGTCTTCTGGAGTAGGCAGAGCTATAAGTAAACTGTGATTTTCCTAGTGTAACATGTTTCATCCCGTCTTTCCGTGAGACCCACTACCATTTCTCCCCACGGTATGTTGACAGGGTATCCTACAGGGCACATCTAAATCATCAGCACCTTCAAAACAATTGAGTTTCACATACTTAGCCCCCTTACTTATCCCCAACTCAGGAGCATTCTTCTCTAAACTGATAGCATATACTCAGATTAGTCAATTACATTGATGAGCAGAGAGCATAACATATCGACCATGTTCTGTACATAGTGTCTCGCCATCTTGATTAATGAGACTTTTGAAGTCGACAAACAAAAGCCCTGGCTCATGGGCAAAATATCAATTTGACAGAGGTTAGCCTTGGGTAAGGGATCCCTTTGGTCATTTATAAATGAGGGCAGTTTTTTATTGAGTACATTTAGGGTTGACCACAATTAGTTGACTGGTAGATTGTTTGGTCGTTGGTTTGTTGGTCGACCAAGTGTTTTAGTCGAACAGTAACAAACATATATACTGAATATTTTCGCCCATCTCTGTGAACAAATCCATTGCAGAGGCCTAGACTAAAAACCAATTTATGCTTGATCCGAAAATGTGGTCGGAAACTCCATATAGAGGGTGTGACGCAATTGTGGAGCCTCCAGAGGCACGCAGAGACCGTATCGCCATGGCACTTCCAAATTTTGTAACAATGCGGAGGGCTCTGTATAGCTCCGCATTGACATGATTGGTTGAAGGTAGGTGGGGGCGGTATATCCTGTATAAACACAAACTCACTTCCTTGACAAAATCTCTGCACTGCTCCGCGAAGCGAAAAAAGTATGATTGCCCTAGCCTCTGACTTTTGCTGAGGCCGTATTACCGTAAATTCTGCATGGCCAATGCAGACGTCAGATTGACCATGCGCCAAGATGCACAATGCACTTCTCGCTCCAGAATGAGCCCTCTCCTGACAATTTGTGCACATTAACCGTTTCATAACTTCATTGTGTGAATTATTTGCGTTTGATTGTTAGTGTATATCAATTCCCCATTACATACGGTATATTACCAGTAGTACATTTACCGTTAATTCCTATAATTAAGTGATAATGCACAAAAAGCTGGTGTTTGGAGGATATATTGGCACGGGTGCTAGGTGAAGTTGAGGGCCGGCAAACTGTGTATACAACGGGTTACCAACATATTAAAATAATGTTAGACAAATATTAATAAAAAATGTTATTTTTTAATAATTTATTCATACTATTTCATCCTTCCACAAGATATAGTCCCGACACAAATCGAAGGTTGCTACCCAAGTCGGCTGGTCGTTCATTCTATCGGTTCAGTTGCCAGAGACGCAACCAAGTCGTTTCATTCTAAATGTTCCATTGCCATACTGGCTGGCAACGTTCTTATCCCTTGCTTGCTAGCTAGCCAACTACGGCTAACTTACAGTCACGTCAAAAAGTGCAGCAAGATTAACAGCAAAGTAACTGCATTTGCATTTGTTTATGCTGTTTTATAGTGACATTTATTTGGATACATCCATAACAATGAGCTAATGTGGCACGATTTTGCCTAGCATAGAAAATGTGCTCACTCATCAGGACACTTGTTCAGAGGAGCTAGTCAACAACACAGCTAACACAATCACTTCAAACTGAAGATGGAAAGACTGCAAACTAGCTACACTTCATTTCTTTTTCCTTTTTTTCAATTGACATTTCTATGTATATATCCATAAAAATGATACCAGCTGATTCATGACATTTATTTTTACTTCTCTAATTACGTTGGTAACCAGTTTATAATAGCAATAAGGCCTCTCGGGGGTTTGTGGTATATGGCCAATATACCATGGCTAAGGGCTGTGTCCAGGCACTTCGCAATGTGTCGTGCATTAAGAACAGCCCTTAGCCGTGGTATATTGACCATATACCACAAACCCCCGAATGTTTTCTTCACCTAAAATAACAAGCAAACGAAGTCTGTTTTTACATCCATTGAGAATTACAATAGTTCCTCAATGTATATATATATTTTTTCCAGCGCTCTCCATTACGATAACCACTCAGTGGTGCAGGAGCGCCACAATAGTTTTGAGCTAATATTCTATAAGAGGAACAGGAGCTCAAGCAGTAGAACATTTGAGGTACAGGTACTCAGCTCCGGTGAGCACCTGTCCAAGTCAAACATGGGTTCTTATCCCTTGCGCAAATGGCCTACAGCTGTGTCTGTCCGGAGCTCACTAGTTCGCTAGTGCATACTTCAGGCCAGACTCAAGTTGATACAATGTTTCAAGTTCAATGCAGACTGGCCATGTGTTGCCAATGTGATTTATAGGATATTTATTTTTATCAAGATATTTTCTACCTGCAGGCTGCAATGTTTTTATTTGTTGGCTTTATGTAGGCTCTTTACATAGTTGACAATGGCAAAAAAAGTAACTTTTTAGGTAGGTTTGTATCAGTTTCATTTAGATATGGATATAATTTTGATTAACCACATGATCATGATTTTGAGATATGAAGACATTATTATAAATTAAATGAAACTTTTTCATAAAAATTTGCAAATGAAAACCATAACTGGCAGACAGATCGGTAGATATGGTAAGATAAATTGGCATTCCACTTGAGAAAGGTTGCCGACTCCTAGTGTAGCCTATTACCGGCAACTTCAGGAGAATAATGGCAGAATCTGCAAAAACCAGCAGGATCGGGAGGAGAATAAAAACATAATAGTTTTTTACTTTTAATACATTTGCAAAAACTAATAAAAACCTATTTTTGCTGTGTCATTATTGGGTATTGTGTGTAGATTGATGAGGAAAAATAATAATTTAATCAATTTTAGAATAAGGCTGTAATGTAACAAAATGTGGAAAAAGTGAAGGGGTCTGAATACTTTCTGAATGCACTGTATCACAATTTAGCATAGACACTGTTACCCCTAGTTATCATCATCATGATTTCTATAGTTTAGGCATATATAGTAGATAGGCCTACCTAGCTATTTTTTGTGTTATCCCACTAGCAATAATAGTGCTTGCTAACACTAACAAGTTAGCTAGTGTTTAGCTACATTGAAAAGGAACTAAAGTTACTTGATATGTTGACAAAAGTACGTAGCTAGCCAAAGTTAACATGCTAATTGTGTCTCACCGTATGGATACCCTGAGAACAAGGTTCAGGGAAAATAAGGCCATTGAGCCCAGTTAACGTTAGCTAGCTAGTTAACTAGCGAGTACCGACAAAACCATAAATGCCAGCTTTAGGTAGCTAGCTAGCTGGAGAGTCAAGGTTCGAAAACTAGCTAGCTACCTAGTGTGCTAACTAATCCCCAAAAAAGCTAATCCCCAAAAAACTCACAGATTGCATTGAAAGCGTATTCTGTAGATCAGGGGTCTCTAAACTTTCTAGCATGAGAGCTACTTTAAAAAAATGTCACGAGCTACAATTTTTTTTCTAGCTTTCAAATATGCACATTCTTCTCTTCTCCTCCCCCCTGTAAATCTTCCCCAGATCTTTACTGTAGAATATACACCTGGTAAAATATTGGTTAATAAACAACTCAGGGGGCCCTATAAAATCTGTGATTTTGTCCCCAAAAATTATGTTTTATATTTTCCCATATTATGTTTTATCTGTTTTATTTTTCCTGGTTTTAGATTTTGTTTTGTTTTTCACTCTCAAAATTACAATTGTTAATAGAGAAACAAGGAAATTGGATCTTCTATTGACGCTGAGTCAGCGTCAATAGTTAAATCACCTCAGAAAAAATATCCCCTTCAATTGCGCATCTGGACCTTTAATTGTACCTCTAGTCAGTGAGGAATCTAATGTGCCGGTCTAGCGATGGTTCTGTACTGCTGCTGCTCCTTTCATAACAATACAAATAATATACTTAATTATGATATACTTCTGTAACTAGCTAACTAGATAGCCTATTTGTTAGGCCGAACAAAAACACCAGCCAATGTTTTCTACCCTTACAAAAAAGATTGCAGTTTAGAAACTACATTAAGAGTGGAGTAACTACAGTCAACTCTGGTATTTTGGATGCAGTATTTGCTGAACTCAGCAATCTTTTTTCATAAGGGTATTTTGGTATTTTATCAGGATCCCCATTAGCTGTTGCAAAAGCAGCAGCTACTCTTCCTGGGGTCCACACAAAACATGAAACATAATACAGAATGACATAATTCAGTCTGGATTTCGCCCAGCTCATAGCACTGAAACTGCTCTTCTCCGGGTGGTTAACGACATTCTTTTGTCCATGGATGCAGGGCTGATAAACATCCTGATGCTTCTTGATTTAAGCGCTGCTTTTGACACAGTCTGCCATGAAATACTTATCTCTAGGCTTTCTGACATTGGTATCACTGGCTCTGCTCTTTCTTGGCTCATCTCCTACATTAGCGACAGAAAGTATTATATCACTATACAAGGGTTTAGATCTGCCACTGCTTCACTTACACAGGGTGTCCCTCAAGGTTCGGTTCTTGGCCCACTATTATTCATCATCTACATATATCCACTCGGTGATATCATACGCAGGCACGGACTTCAGTTCCATTGCTATGCTGATGATATTCAAATCTACCTCACCACCAGCTCTGATAGGTTATCTTTGCCTGACTCACTCACTGAATGTATCAGGGACATCAAGAGATGGATGTCCCTGAATTTCCTTAAACTGAATGATAATAAAACTGAGATATTATTGATTGGTCCTGCTGCCTCAGCCAAAAGGATTGATCAGTCCTTTGATGTTGATGGAATCCACGTTAAGCCTTCGTCATTGATTCGTAACCTTGGTGTCTTATTCGATTCAACTCTATCTTTGGCTCTCACATTTCTTCTCTTGTTAAAAACTATTTTTTCCATCTTCGTAATATTGCTCGTCTCCGATCTTCTCTCACTTTAGCTGATGCTGAAACTCTAATTCATGCATTAATCACTTCACGCTTGGACTATTGCAATGCCTTACTTCTTGGTCTTCCCAAAAAACTTATTGCAAGATTACAGTATGTTCAAAACTCAGCAGCAAGAGTTCTCACCTCCACTAGGCGCTCTGCTCACATCACTCCTCTGCTTCATGACCTTCACTGGCTACCTGTGGCATCACGTATCCACTTTAAGGTATTGCTTCTAACTTTTAAAGCATTAAATGGTCTTGCTCCCCAATATCTCTCTGACTTACTCTATCCTTACCGCCCTGCTCGGTCCCTTAGATCAGCTGAACTTGGTTTGTTGACCGTCCCTCGTTTCCGGTTGTCCACTGTAGGTGGGAGGTCATTTGGTGTTAATGCTCCTAAATTATGGAATTCACTACCTCTTACACTACGCAATACCTCATCTGTGGGTGCATTCAAGATCCAGTTGAAGACATATCTGTTTGACATGCATTTTGGGTAGTGTGTATCCTATGTGACTGCGATGTATGTGTGTGTGTTCTGAATGTATTGTAATGTGCAATGTAAAGCGACCTTGAGCTATGGAAAGGCGCTATATAAATAAAACTTCTTCTTCTTCTTCTTCTTCTTCTTCTTATAATGCAGAACACCAACAGACAAGAACAGCTAAAGCACAGAACTACATAAAAAGTTTTAAAGGCACGCGTAGCCTACATATCAATGCATACACACAAACTATCTAAGTCAAATAGGGGAGAAGCATTGTGCCTCGAGATGTTGCTTTATCTGCTTTTTGAAACCAGGTTTGCTGTTGATTTGAGCAATATGAGATGGAAGGAAGTTCCATGCAATAAGGGCTCTATATAATACTGTACACTTTCTTGAATTTGTTCTGGATTTGGGGACTGTGAAAAGACCTCTGGTGGCATGTCTGGTGGGATAAGTGTGTGTGTCAGAGCTGTGTGTAAAATGACTATGCAAACAATTTGGGATTTTCAACACATGAATGTTTCTTATAAAAAGAAGAAGTGATGCAGTCAGTCTCTCCTCAACTCTTAGCCAAGAGAGACTGGCATGCAGAGCATTTCTAGCATTTATATCCCCTGTGTTGGCGTTTCTGACCTAAACCACTTTGTTTCTTTCACAGCAATCTTTCATGTCTGGATTTTGCACACTGACCTTCTCGACCCCGTTCTTCACGCACTATCACATGACTTAGGTGTCAACGCATGGGCAGGTTCAAGGTTGTCCTTATTGCGACCGTGTTGTGCAGATCTTGACATGATGCCTTAATTCTTGGGATAAATGCATCCCATTCAATGCATCCCATTCAAAAGAGAGAATGTTCCTCAACAGTGAAACCATTTTCAAGGTTACATGATGGAATAAGAATTTGTTTTATGATAAACCATTATTCGACCAAGCTTAATACTGCAATGTGTAACTTTTTGGGCAACCTGATGAAATTCAGACTTACTTTCTCATTGAAAGCAAGTCTAAGAAGCGGTATACCTGTTCTATGTGCGTTATTTCTATGTTTCCAATTCTCAAGTTTAGTTTTTTGCATCTTTTACATTCGGTTTAGCACACCAGCTTCAAACAGCTGAAAATACTATATTTTTGGTTATGGAAAATATATTTCACAGTGTTTTAGATTGTACAATGATTCTCTATACTATACTTTCTTGTTTTGTCACATAAACTGAAATTAGACAAACTATTACAATTTTAGCTACCAGGAAATGGCGGAGTGATTTCTGTATAGTGCATCTTCAATAGGCTCACCATATGGCAAGCACTAATTACTATCTCAACATTTGTACCATACATGTTTAATAATGTGTCTAAAAATGTTTAATTGATGGTTAAAGAAATTTACATGAACACATTTTTGCCATTGGGGCTGGGCATCAGACTCCAGAGCCTTTTATTGCAGCGTTCTGTCAATGAGGTGGCCAGTTATCAATTGGCTAACACTTATGAGGTGGTTTGTACAGGCTGAAATATGGTGCAGCCTGTGAAATCTGGAATCTTTGGTGCGTCCCATTTAAAATGGTTAAGGTAGGGGTTAAGGTCAGGGGTTAGGTAAGGGACTGAATAAAAGGTGCCAACCCACTCCAGTATGTGAGTGTACCTTGCATCTACCAAAAGGTAGATGCAAGGTGCCCGTAACGCCGATAAATCCCACTCCTGGTGATCCCCCTAAATCACTACATTGGTAGTAGCAGTGGGTTTACCGATGTGGTCCCGCTGTTCAAATCAAGATTTGTGTATGTGGTGCAAGAGGGAGAATAATTAGTCTAGCCTGGGCTAATTGTATAGACTAATTCCCCTCCGTCTTGCATCCCATTCCCAAGTCCTAATTTTCTTGCATCCCTGTTTATGAGTGTAGCCTAGTGTGTTCACTGTCAAGTCTCAAGAGGTTTGAACCTTTAATGGCACAACTAGTGCTCTCGCCATGTTAATGCAGAGTTGCTAGTTCAACACTTAGGCCTGAAGATTATGATCGATAATGCCAAAAGCTGCACTAGAGTCTAACAAAACAGCTCCCACAATCTTCTTATTATCAATTTCTTTCAGCCAATCATCAGTCATCTGTGTGAGTGCCATACATGTTGAGTGCCCTTCTGTGATGCGTCTGAGTGTAGCTGCTGTAGAGGAGTCAGGCGCAGGACAGCAGAATTGAGTAATAATAGCAATTTACTCAAATAAATATTGATACATGTCAAAATAATGCCAAGCCCACAAATACGGACCGCAGAGGGTTAAATAATGAACATATAATTGGGGGAATTGAAACCAGGTGTGTAAAACAAGGCAAAACAAATGGAACATGAAAAGTAGATCGGCAATGGCTAGAAGACCGGTGACTTCGACCGCCGAACGCCGCCCGAACAAGGAGAGGGACCGACTTCGGCGGAAGTCGTGACACCTTCACTATAAGTGTTCTGAAAATCAGTTGTTAACTTGTTTACTGTGATATAGCATTGTATCTGATCAAACACAATTATTTTCAAAAGATTACTAAGGATTCGTAGCAGGCTGATTGGTTATTTGAAACAGTAAAGGGTGGTTTACTATTCTTGGGTAGCAGAATTACTTTTTCTTCCCTCCAGGCATGAGGGCACACAGTTTCCTGTAAGATTTAAGAGATGGCCAATAGCAGTGGCAATATATGTAGTCCGCTATCATCCTCAGTCATTTTCCATACAAGTTGTCAGTCCCAGGTGGTTTGTCATTGACAACAACAACAAAATTCCACACTCACTATACGGAATTACAACGCTCGTCTTTCATAATTTGGTCAGTTATGCATGGATGTGTAGGTTCAGAGTTTGTTGTTGGCATGTTATGCCTAAGTTTTCTAATCTTGCCAATGAAAAAAAGTATTAAAGTAGTATCAGTGGGTTTTGGGATAAATGAGACATCTGATTCAATGAATGATGGAGCTGATGGAGCGTTTTGCCCAAAATGACATTTAAGGCAGTCCAAAACATTTTACTATCATCCTTTATATAATTTATCTTGTTTCATAGTACAGTTTCTTCTTTTTGTTTTGTTTAATCACATGATAACTCCATTTACAGTACGTTTGCCATTCCTTTTGCCTCGTCCTCTCAACCATACAATTTTTCAATTCCTCATCAATCCACGGTATTTAACCATTTTTACAGTAATTTTCTTAATGGGTGCATGCTTATTAGTAATACGTTTGTAGTGCATCCCCAATACACTTGTAGTTCAATTTAAATTCTGTAATGCTATATCAGTCTATCAACTCTCAATGAGTGAAAAAGACTATGTTAGTGAATTATCACTGATCAATGATTTGGAGGAAACCAAACTACGGTTGTTCTTCTCCCAGCATGTCACATTTTCCCACTTTGGTAGGCTACTGTTTAGGCCTATACTGAATAAGAATCTGACCCCTAGTGTACATAGCAATCCTGTATATATCCTGCTATTCTGTGAATCTGCAGAAGATGTCCAAACTGATGCGTAAAGGCGCATAGCTTTCTGTAAGCATAACACTGTCCAATATAATGTGCAATCAGGCGCATGCACTGATAGAGACCTAGGGATGCTGGAGCAACTCCCCTTTGGCCCTCCTATGAAAAAAGTGCCCTTTGATTGGTGGTGAGCTTGAAATTAATTCAGCCAGTAGTAGGTTACTTTGTAGTTGCTAGTATGTGTTGTCTCAGGGACAGGGACAGGGTTGGAGGGTCAACTGCTGTTCGACTGTTTGTCAGTAACATAACAAGTTAAAATCAAGTAAAGACTAGCATAACCTAACTAACTAGCTGATTAATCTAGCCTACATTAGCGACATTCACGTTTCCGCTGCATTCATTTAGCTGTGGCACTTTTTTACTACCAAACATACTTTCAATAATTTGTCCGGATACAACATCGTTCTAAAGATTATTTAGCTCTGTCTGGGTACAACATCGTTCTTAAGGTTATTTAGCTCTGTCTGGGTACAACACTGTTCTAAAGGTTATTTAGCTCTGTCTGGGTACAACATCGTTCTAAAGGTTATTTAGCTCTGTCCCGGAACAACACTGTTCTAAAGGTTATTTAGCTCTGTTCGGGTACAACACTGTTCTAAAGGTTATTTAGCTCTGTCCCGGTACAACACTGTTCTAAAGGTCATTTAGCTCTTTGTGCCACTGTAGCAGCCAAATCTGCCTGCACATGAAACACAGTACACAGTCCTCCAGACAGCATGCTAGTCACTGGTATGGAATACATATTAGGAACGTTGTCATTCGTCCTCCTCAGACCTTACCCCTCACCTAGTCAAGTCTAAACCCTGCACTAGTCAAGTCTCAGCCCTCCTCCTCAACCCTCCCTAGTCAAGTATCAACAAGTGGCGTAGCGCAGTTTCGCGAGGTCCGAGAAAGACCTCTACATATTTTGCCATGGGACAGAGAGAAAAATGTGCAGGAATTAAAGTGTGAGTACGTGAGGGTGGGTGCCCTTTTATTTTACTTTGAGCACCTGGCCAACCAAAGGTCTGTGCACGGCCATGTGTACAATATGAAGGACTAGGCTTCAATTAGATTTACACTTTATTCCTCCATAGTATTTGCTTTACGTGCATGCTCTTTTGTAGGCCTATACATGCTAGTTTCTTTAGAGAGCGTACAATATTTGCCTTTTCAATCATGAACATTATCATAAAGACAACGCATGTAAACATCCATGCTTAAAGATCAACCTGTTCAGACCTGTTTGAAAAATGCATTGCACAATTTGGAGATGTGCTTTGCAGCCTACTCTGTAACTTAACCTGTTTCTGTTTCAACTGTGCGCATAAGGCCCCTAAGTTTCATTTGTACACTGCTCAAAAAAATGGGGAACACTAAAATAACACATCCTAGATCTGAATGAAGGAAATAATCTTATTCAATACTTTTTTCTTTACATAGTTGAATGTGCTGACAACAAAATTACACAAAAATTATCAATGGAAATCAAATGTATGGAGGTCTGGATTTGGAGTCACACTCAAAATTAAAGTGGAAAACCACACTACAGGCTGATCCAACTTTGATGTAATGTCCTTAAAACAAGTCAAAATGAGGCTCAGTAGTGTGTGTGGCCTCCACGTGCCTGTATGACCTCCCTACAATGCCTGGGCATGCTCCTGATGACGTGGCGGATGGTCTCTGAGGATCTCCTCCCAGACCTGGACTAAAGCATCCGCCAACTCCTGGACAGTCTGTGGTGCAACGTGGCGTTGGTGGATGGAGCGAGACATGATGTCCCAGATGTGCTCAATTGGATTCAGGTCTGGGAACGGGCGGGCCAGTCCATAGCATCAATGCCTTCCTCTTGCAGGAACTGCTGACACACTCCAGCCACATGAGGTCTAGCATTGTCTTGCATTAGGAGGAACCCAGGGCCAACCGCACCAGCATATGGTCTCACAAGGGGTCTGAGGATCTCCTCTCGGTACCTAATGGCAGTCAGGCTACCTCTGGCGAGCACATGGAGGGCTGTGCGGCCCCCAAAGAAATGCCACCCCACACCATGACTGACCCACCGCCAAACCGGTCATGCTGGAGGATGTTGCAGGCAGCAGAACGTTCTCCACGGCGTCTCCAGACTCTGTCACGTCTATCACATGTGCTCAGTGTGAACCTGCTTTCATCTGTGAAGAGCACAGGGCGCCAATGGCGAATTTGCCAAACGTGGTGTTCTCTGGCAAATGCCAAACGTCCTGCACGGTGTTGGGCTGTAAGCACAACCCCCACCTGTGGACGTTGGGCCCTCATACCACCCTCATGGAGTCTGTTTCTGACCGTTTGAGCAGACACATGCACATTTGTGGCCTGCTGGAGGTCATTTTGCAGGGCTCTGGCAGTGCTCCTCCTGCTCCTCCTTGCACAAAGGCGGAGGTAGCGGTCCTGCTGCTGGGTTGTTGCCCTCCCACGGCCTCCTCCACGTCTCCTGATGTACTGGCCTGTCTCCTGGTAGCGCCTCCATGCTCTGGACACTACGCTGACAGACACAGCAAACCTTCTTGCCACAGCTCGCATTGATGTGCCATCCTGGATGAGCTGCACTACCTGAGCCACTTGTGTGGGTTGTAGACTCCGTCTCATGCTACCACTAGAGTGAAAGCACCGCCAGCATTCAAAAGTGACCAAAACATCAGCCAGGAAGCATAGGAACTGAGAAGTGGTCTGTGGTCACCACCTGCAGAACCACTCCTTTATTGGGGGTGTCTTGCTAATTGCCTATAATTTACACCTGTTGTCTATTCCATTTGCACAACAGCATGTGAAATTTATTGTCAATCAGTGTTGCTTCCTAAGTGGACAGTTTGATTTCACAGAAGTGTGATTGACTTGGAGTTACATTGTGTTGTTTAAGTGTTCCCTTTATTTTTTTGAGCAGTGTATTTAAACTGTGCATTCATTATATATTGTATACACATCCAGATACACAGTTCGTTTGTGTGGTGACCTTTTAGGGATAGGAGAGATTCTCTGAATATATATTTGTATTGCTGTGGATAGGTTGAGGTTATCGGGACAGTAGCCTATTACACCCAGTCTTAAATCATTGGACAACAAAAGTAGGCTGTAATGATGAGAGTATAAACTATTGACTATAAAAGTCTGCTGTTTTCTGTCAATTTCTACAGCTTGTGTCTTAAGGGGAGGTTCAAGGCAGGTTGGATTAATTTGCATGTAGGGAAGGACCAGGGAATCTGGTCACAATATGGACACAGTGGGCAGCTCGAGACATTTTATGTATGTGCAGACAAAACAAATCTCGATCGGATCATCTTGATCAGATGACGACAACCATATGTTAATGCAAGGTGTAACCACGGCTAGAGATGTGCGATATGGACCTAAATGCGATACAGGATTAGGCTGGCTATGCCGGATGCCTGTGAGATGCCAGGAATCCCTGTCATCCCAGCACACACACTCAGGCATAGTGGGGAGACACATAGATTCCACCTCCAATAAAAGTCCATCTACATTTGAATAATTACATTTCATTAGCATAGGCACACAATCCAAAGGAATAAATTAAATAATATACACACACACACACACACACACACACACACACACAAACACACACACACCCCCCCTCAGTGTGTTAACCACCCCTGTCCGCACAGGCATCAACTGTAGAATTCCAGCAGCTGCACTACCACAAATGTGCGTGCAAGAGTTGTGCTATGAAGTGTTCTATTGTCACTCCATCTACAGGCTGGCTCCTGGGCCTCTCAGATAAGACAATCTGGCCGTCAGGCATGGCTGATGGGACTTGTGGCAACGGGGGAGTTGCTTGTGGGGGCGGGGGGGTCAAATAAGGGATGTGCGCTGTAACAGAACCGGCTACTGGAGCCTTGGCACCTGATCCGATGCGATAAGCACAAGAAAGGACCTCTCCGTTATACAACCTGCGATAACATACAGTAGTACATCATACAGGTACTTCACACATAGCCTGCAAACCTGTGTGTGTGGAGGTGTGTGTTTTACGGAACGTTATAGTACTACTGTTCTTGCATGCTTAGAACTGAGGCTAGGAGAGAAATTCTGAAGTGGCGGACTCCATCGAAGACTGTACAGTCGTGGCCAAAAGTTTTGAGAATGCCACATTTATTAATTTTCACAAAGTCTGCTGCCTCAGTTTGTATGATGGCAATTTGCAAATACTCCAGAATGTCATGAAGAGTGATCAGATGAATTGCAATTAATTGCAAAGTCCGTCTTTGCCATGCAAATAAACTGAATCCCCAAAAAACATTTCCACTGCATTTCAGCCCTGCCACAAAAGGACCAGCTGACATCATGTCAGTGATTCTCTCGTTAACACAGGTGTGAATGTTGATGAGGACAAGGCTGGAGATCACTCCGTCATGCTGATTGTGTTTGAATAACAGACTGGAAGCTTCAAAAGGAGGGTGGTGCTTGGAATCATTGTTCTTCCTCTGTCAACCACGGTTACCTGCAAGGAAACACGTGCCGTCATCATTGCTTTGCACAAAAAGGGCTACACAGGCATGGATATTGCTGCCATTAAGATTGCACCTAAATCAACCATTTATCGGATCATCAAGAACTTCAAGTAGAATGGTTAAATTCTTGTGAAGAAGGCTTCAGGGCGCCCAAGAAAGCCCAGCAAGCGCCAGGACCGTCTCCTAAAGTTGATTCAGCTGCGGGATCGGGGCACCACCAGTACAGAGCTTGCTCTGGAATGGCAGCAGGCAGGTGTGAGTGCATCTGCATGCACATTGAGGCGAAGACTTTTGGAGGATGGCCTGGTGTCAAGAAGGGAAGCAAAGAAGCCACTTCTCTCCAGGAAAAACATCAGGGACAGACTGATATTCTTCAAAAGGTACAGTGATTGGACTGCTGAGGACTGGGGTAAAGTCATTTTCTCTGATGAATCCCCTTTCCGATTGTTTGGGGCATCCGGAAAAAAGCTTGTCCGGAGAAGACAAGGTGAGTGCTACCATCAGTCCTGTGTAATGCCAACAGTAAAGCATCCTGAGACCATTCATGTGTGGGATTGCTTCTCAGCCAAGGGAGTGGGCTCACTCACAATTTTGCCTAAGAGCACAACCATGAATAAAGAATGGTACCAACACATCCTCCGAGAGAAACTACTCCCAACCATCCAGGAACAGTTTGGTGACGAACAATGCCCTTTCCAGCATGATGGAGCACCTTGCCATAAGGCAAAAGTGATAACTAAGTGGCTCGGGGAACAAAACATCCATATTTTGGGTCCATGGCCAGGAAACTCCCCAGACCTTAATCCCATTGAGAACTTGTAGTCATTCCTCAAACTCCAAGCATTGACTATGCAAGAATGGGCTGCCATCAGTCAGGATGTGGCCCAGAAGTTAATTGACAGCATATCAGGGCGGATTGCAGAGGTCTTGAAAAAGAAGGGTCAACACTGCAAATATTGACTTTTTGCAGCAACTTCATGTAATTGTCAATAAAAACATTTGACACTTATGAAGTGCTTGTAATTATACTTCAGTATTCCATAGTAAAATCTGACAAAAATATCTAAAGACACTGAAGCAGCAAACTTTGTGAAAATTTATATTTGTGTCATTCTCAAAACTTTTGGCCACGACTGTAGATGTGAGAGCGTGCCTATTAACTCCTCTTCCAAAGGTGATCTGAGAATAAGTGATTACGTTTGTGTGCAAGTCAAGTATGTGTGTTTAGGAAGGCATTTTTGTTGTTATTACATTCCTAACCAAAAGACAGTTCTTCTCTCTCTCTCTCTCTCTCTCTCTCTCTCTCTCTCTCTCTCTCTCTCTCTCTCTCTCTCACACACACACACACACACACACACACACACACACACACACACACACACACACACACACACACACACACACACACACACACACACACATACACCTATTTCCTCATGTGCTGTCCGTCAGCACCCATGGCATGCAGTGTGTTGCTAGAGCAGAGAGTGGTGTGGAGTAGCTGCAGGGGAAACGGAGCGAGAAAGAGATACGTAAACAGTCCTATACCTGAGCCCTATCTCTGGTCTTTGCCTATGTGACTGCCCATCAAATGAGGAGCACACATGCCCCAAAACCAACTAGACTGAGAATCTATGGGGTTATCCAGTATGTTGTTGTCACCAAGGGGGGGAAAAGAGTGACATGTGGGGACAGTGACCCCTGGGCTACAGGTAAGAAATAACAGAGATGAAGAGATAGTGTCTCACCTAACCTCCCAGAGCTTAGGTTCACTATAGTGAGTGAATCAGTGTTATCACTATAAGCTACCCTGATAATAATGTCTAAGTAAGAGATGCCTTGCTGTGCGCTACACATGGAACAGTAGGCCTAGGCATATCTACAAAGCACATATAGAAGCTTGGCTTTTCTTTTTCATAGAGGTTGCAGGTGTGATGAGTACAGTTAGCATGCAATATCTTTGGAGAGACAATGTAATGGCACGGGTAACTCATTGTGGGAGAAGGCTCATGACAATGATGAACATATCAGCTTTTACAAGGGAGCACAGAGATAAGTCTCAATAGAACTGGTTTAGCAGAGTTTTGAATGAGCCAATCCATAACAAGCTATGTGTGAATGGGAGGAGCATCTGGTTGTCCCCTAGGCAATCTGTATACCAGAACATCACATGACACATTTTAGACAACCATCAGTAGACCCAAAAACTGAAATTAAAAACACATCCATTCACTCAGGTATGTGTGTAGACCCTTTATCAGTTCTCCATGTAAAATGGCAGTTTGTGAAGGCATAATGCAATCAAACACCCACATGTAAAGGTTCCTATAAGAAAAAATACATTACAAGTCAAATTTGGGGCAATTCGATACAAACATTTGTGGCATTTCTTCAATTACACAACAACAATGTAAAGACTTACTCCAACAGCAACAACCAACCCACTGGGCACAGACGTCAATTCAGCGTCTGTTCTATGTTGGTTCAATGTAATTTCATTCATATGATGTGGAAACAATGTTAATTCAACCAGTGTGTGCCCAGTTGAAAGTTAACCAACAGTTCAATTATGCTTTGATATGCTTTAATTACTTAACCATTCATCTATTACACTATTAGTGTCAGTGCCAAGTCATATTTATATCATAGCCTAAGGAATATATTGCACTTTAGATAGCATGAAAGATGAAAATAAAGTGCTGAACAACGTGCAAACCTCAACCTAAAAAAAATGTTTTTTGGACATACAAGTTGTTTACAGAGTTTGGGAGGGTGGTTGTTTGCACTGTTTAGGGTTAAAGGTCAAATTTAAGTCCATTCAATAGATCCAGGTTGTATGTTTAAGGCGTGCAAAAACATCTACCCGCATTCTCTATTGTGAACAGTAACAACCTTTGGTCAGGAAGGGGCACCTTTTAGACCTGTCAGAAACATGCACTTTTTACAAGTGTAGAGGACATATTTCACAGTGTTCAAAATGTGTCAGTAATATGTTTAAAGGGATGAAAGGGCATCTTTAAGAATGTGAAAAACAAACAGATATGTGAAGTCTTTAAAGATGCAGTCCGGGAACTTATGCACAACAAATTTGTTACATATTGTACGAATTTGATCTGTTACATTTCACCCAAATGACAAAAAATAAGAGGAGGAGGAATAAAATTATGAGCAGGGCCTTATTTCTATTAAAGCATATTGGATATTCCATTCACCCAGCTCAATGTATCACGTTTCAGGTAAGACCCAGATGCAGACAGTGTCGAAGTAACACAAGTTTATTACTAGTACAGGGGCAGGCATTGCGACAGGTCAAGGGCAGGCAGAGGTCAGTAATCCAGATAGGGTGCAAAAGGCATGCAGTCTCAGGGTCAGGGAAGACAGAATGGTCAAAACTAGGAAACAGGAACTAGAACAGACAGGAGCAAAGGGAAAATGCTGGTAGGTTTCGTGAAACAAAATGAACTAGCAACAGACAAACAGAGAACACGGGAGACAGGAGACAAAGGGCTGTGAGACATGGGGGCTGTGAGACATGGGTTTAATTCTGGTAACATGAAAAGTGGGATGTATACGGAGGGTGCGGGGCAACAGAAGACAAACAAAAAAGGGGCTAATGACCTTGGAGATGGGGAAAGGGCCGATAAACCAGGGGGAGAGTTTGCGGGATTCCACCCGGAGGGGCAGATCCCGGGCAGACAGCCATACCATACAATACCGGGGGAGCCGGTGTCCAGTGGCGATCTTCTTGTCGTCGATACCTGGAGGTGGTCTTCAGAAGGGCCGACCAGGCTCTCTTCCAGGTACGATGACAAACTCCTCCTGCTCAGGGAAGAGCGGGGGCTGATACCCCAGGGAACACTCAAAGGGCGATAGACCTGTGGCAGAGCAAGGAAGGGTGTTGCGGACGTATTTGACCCACACTAGTTGCTGGCTCCAGGTGGTGGGGTTGGCGGAGACCAGGCAGCGCAGAGTCGTCACCAGGTCTTGATTGGCTCGCTCTGACTGGCTGTTGGACTGGGTGTGGATCCCGGAGGACAGGCTGGCCGACGACCCAATGAGTGTGCAGAAAGCCTTCCAGAACCGGGACGAGAACTGAGGACCCCAGTCGGAGACCATGTCCACTGGCAGTCCTAGGATCCGGAAGGCATGCTGCACCATTGGCTGGAACGTTTCTTTGGCAGAGGGTAGCTTGGGGAGAGGAATGAAGTGGGCGGCTTTGGAAAACTGATCCACTATGGTCAGGATGTCGATGTTGCCATCAGACGGGGGGGGGGAGACCTGTGACAACGTCCAGGGATAATAATAATAATAATAATACATTTTATTTAAGGCACCTTTCTCGACACTCAAGGACACCGTACAGGGAAACACAAGACATTTAAAAGCATAGAACAGCATTAAAAACAACAAAAGAAGCAGAGCAATTGACGTCAAGTGAGATAGGCAGTTTTAAACAGGTGTGTTTTGAGTTGTGATTTGAAATGGGAAAATGAATCAATGTTTCTGAGTTGGGATGGTAATGAGTTCCAGAGAGATGGGCGGGGGGGACAGACAGGTGAAGAGGATCTAAGGGAGCGGGTGGAAGTTGGACCCTGGAGGAGATCAGACAAATATGGGGGGGGCGAGTTTATGGATGGACTTGAATGTTAACAGAAGGACTTTGAATTGGATACGGAACTGGACTGGGAGCCAGTGAAGCTGTTGGAGAACAGGAGTGATGTGATGAATGGAGGGGGTTCGAGTAATGATGCGGGCAGCTGAATTCTGGACCAGTTGAAGTTTATGGAGGGATTTATGAGGGAGGCCAAAAAGGAGAGAGTTGCAGTAGTCCAAACGGGAAGTGACGAGACTGTGGACAAGGACGGATGGTATGGGGGGTAAGGGAGGGACGGAGTCGATGTCACGTTCAGGCCTGAGAAGACAGGCTGGCGTGTTTTGTTTTGTTTTGGTGTAGGGTTTTTCCTGTTCTAGGTTCTCTATTTCTATGTTGGGGTAATGGTTCCCAATTAGAGGCAGCTGAATGTCGTTACCTCTAATTGGGAACCATGTATATGTTTGTAGTTTTCACTAGGGGTTTGTGGGTTATTATTTGTGCATAGCTTGTTGTATGTTTAGTTGTGTTCAGCATCACGATCTTCGTTACGTTCATTTTGTTGTTTTTGCCCAGTTACGTGGATAAATAAAGCATGTATACTTGATACCTCGCTGCGCCTTGGTCTGTCCCTTCTGGAGATCGTGACAGTCGATTGATGTTTCGTAGATGGAAATGGGCAGACCGTGTAATGTTATTAATGTGCGATTGAAAAGATAATGTGCTGTCAAGGATGACACCCAGACTCTTAACCTGTGGGGAGGGTGAAACGGAGGAGTTATCAATATTAAGAGAAAAACTGTCGATTTTGGATAAAGTAGATTTAGTGCCAATAAGTTTTATTCCTGTTTAATTTGAGGAAGTTTTGGGAAAACCAGGTTTTTATTTCCGAGATGCAGTCAGTAAGGGAGGTGAGCGGAAGAGTGGACGAGGGTTTGGTCGAAAAATAGAGCTGGGTGTCATCAGCATAACAGTGGAATTGAATATTGAATTTGCAGAAGATATTGCCCAGGGGCAGGAGATAAATGATGAAAAGTATGGGCCCCAGGACAGAGCCCTGGGGCACACCAGAAGTGACGGCGGAGGGACTGGATTTTAAAGATTTAAGTTGAATGAACTGAGTGCGGCCAGAGAGATAAGATGTGAACCAGTCTAACGGAGTGTGGCTAATGCCGATGGAAGATGGTGTGACTGATGGTATCAAAGGCTGCACTCAGATCGAGGAGGATGGTAAGAAGTCCAGAATCAGCTGCCATAAGGAGGTCATTGGTGATTTTGATAAGTGCTGTTTCGGTGCTATGAAGTGGACGGAAACCGGACTGGAACTGTTCATACAAGTTATTGTGGGATAGATGAGAATGGAGTTGAGAGGAAACTGTTTTTTCAAGAATTTTGGAAATGAATGGTAAATTGGATACAGGACGGAAGTTGTTGTAGTCAGAGGTATCCGCACCAATTATTTTCAAAATTGGGGTAATAGCAGCAGTTTTGAAAGATGTAGGAACAGTTCCAGTAGTGAGAGGAGTGGATGATAGCAGAAATGAGGGGAACCAGGGAGGAAAGGCAGGCTTTAACAAGTTGTGTGGGAAAGGGGTCAAGTTGACAAGTGGAAGGCTTGGATTTCCTGATAAGTTCTGTGATTTCTGAATAGCGGGTAGCTGGAAGGAAGAAAATGAATGTGTGGCTGGGTGAAAGTCGACTGAGATGTTGAGGTGAGGGATAGATCCAAGGTGCTGGTGGATGTTTTAGATTTTTCTGTAAAAAATGACATAATGGAGTTGCAGAAGGAGGTTGTATACAAGTGAGGGGGGAGAAAATTCTGGGGTTGGGTGATATTGTTAAGTAGGGAAAACAGTGACATGGAGTTTCCTTTATTAGCAATGATTATGGTGCTAGCAACAGAGTCCTTATAATGTAAGATGTGGTTATTGTACATTTCTTTGTGAATAGTGAGACCAGTTTTTCTATAGAGACGTTCAAGTTGCCGACCTTTGGCTTTCAAGAGAAAGGGTTTTTAACGGAGCAAGGGAATTTAGAATATTATGGAGTCCAATGTTGTAGTGAGATACCAGATCGGGATATGTGAGACCAGGGATTGTGAGGCACAGGCAGAGGTTGAAGGAGAGCTTGCAGAGGAGTCTTGTTCTGTGCACAGATCGTGCATGTGGCGACGAATTCGGAGATGTCAGGAACCACGGTAGGCCACCAAAGCGTTCTCTCACAAAGGCCAGTGTCCCCCGGGAGCCTGGGTAGCAGGCAATTCTGGAACATCCGGTTAACTGGGCCCCCACAGGGGCTGGGAATGCTGTGCCTCATGAACCTGCATCCCTATTCCCCAGCTGAGTGCCGTCGCCAGGCATGAGGTGGGGAGGATGGTCTCGGGTTCCGGGGTTCAAGCCGTGGGGCTCTAGCGGAGTGGCAGTGTATCCGGCTTGACATTCTTGGATCCCTGCCGGTATGAGAGGGAGAAGTTGAACCGGCTGAACAGCAGGGCCCACCTAGCTTGCCTGGAATTGAGGCGTTTGGCGGTGCAGAGATATTCCAGGTTCTTGTGGTCAGTCCACACAATGAACGGATGTTCCGCCCCCTCCAGCCAGTGCCTCCACTCCTCCAACGCCATCTTCACAGTGAGGAGCTCACGACTCCCCACATCATAGTTCTTCTCCGTGGCACTGAGGCGGTGGGAGAAGATGGCACAGGGATGTCTCTGGGACAAGACAGCCCCCACTCCGACATCCGAAGCATCGGCCTCCACCACAAACTGGTGGGACCGGTCAGGATGAACCAAGATAGGAGCTGTGGTGAAGCGGTGTTTGAGATCCGGAACGCCCGGTCAGCAGCTGGGCACCACGTGAACGACACCTTGAGAGAGGTGAGTGCAGACAGGGAGGATGCCAGGGTGCTGTAACCCCGGATAAAGCGGCGATAAAAGTTGGCGAATCCCAGGAAACGTTGCAGCTTCACCCTGGACGTAGGCTGAGACTAATCCACCACCACTCTCACCTTTCCGGGAACCATCTGTACGCTCCCTGCAGCTATGATGTAACCCAGAAAGGGGATGGTGGAGCAAAGGAATTGGTTGTCCAGGAGGCGTTGGAGGTAGGTGTTTCGTAGGTCCAGCTTAGAGAACATGGAGCGGCTCGAAGGTAGAGGAGATGAGAGGTAGCGGGTAGCAGTTCTTCACCGTGATGTCGTTGAGACCCCGGTAGTCACTGCATGGGCACAGGGTTTTGTCCATTTTCTCCACAAAGAACCCTGTGCTGGCGAGGGAGGCAGAAGGAGGGATGAACCCTGCAGCTAGGGAGTCCTCAATGTAGGTCTCCATAGCCTTGGTCTCCAGACCCGACAAAGAGTACAGTCGTCCCGGAGTGATGCCTGGGAGAAGGTCAATCCCACAGTCATAGGGTCAGTGCGGCGGAAGCGAAGTGGCCCGGGCCTTACTGAACACCTCCTGGAGGTCCTGGTACTCCGCAGGAATGAGGGCCGGGGCAACTTCCGAGCCCTCAGGCTGCCCTGATTTCAGACAATGGGCGTGGCAGAACGGGCTCCAGCCCAGAATGGCACCAGCAGTCCAGTCTATGATGGGATTGTGTCGTTGGAGCCAAGAGAATCCAAATACCACGGGAACCTTAGGAGACTTAATCAGCATAAGTTGGATTGCCTTGCCGTGGTTCCCTGACACTCGTAGGTTGTTGGGAGTGGTATTGTGAGTGACTCGGCCTATAGAGCGCCCGTCCAGCGCTCTAACGTCCATGGGAATGGAAAGGGGCTGAGTGGGGATGCCCAGCTCCGACGCCAGGGTAGCGTCCAAAAAACTCTCATCGGCCCCAGAGTCGATGAGTACCCGGAGAGATTGACCCACAGCAGGATGGCATGGAAAGGGGTGCGAGTAAGGGGAGAGGAAAAGTTCACCATAAGTCCCACCAGAGTACTCGCCCCTTCTTGATGAGCCTTGTTTTTTAATGGGCAGGTAGCTACGAAATGTCCTGAAGGTCCACAATATAGACAGCTCTAGGTGTGAAGTCGGCGTAAGTGCTCAGCCCGAGTCAATCTAGCACTGCCCAGGTGCCTGGACTCCGAAGGCGCTGAGTCGGCAGTCCTCAGGGATTCCCAAGAGAACTCGGGTGACATCGGGTTCTCTCGGACATGTAGACTTCGGGGGTCTCCAGGATTCTTTTGAGGCAGGGTGGGAATCGAGAGTGAATGAGGATGACAGGACACAGATTCCCTTTCCCTTCTACGTTCTTGAAGCCGCCCATCGATCCGGGTTGGTCAAGTCTATGAGGGAGTCAAGGTCCATGGGCAGCTCCCGGGCCACAAACGTATCTTTGACCACCTCCGATAATCCATGAAGGAACATGTCGAACAATGCTTCCGGGTTCCAGGCACTCTCAGCCACCAAGTGAAATCCATTGCGTAGTCTGCCATACTACGGGAGTTTTGATGTAGCTGGAGCAGCTTATGAGCAGCCTCTCTCCCGGACAACGGAGAATCAAATATCTTTCGAACTTCCCGGCACAAACTCCTCTAGACTGAGGCAGACGGTGGACTGTTGCTCCCACACCGCCGTAGCCCAGGTGAGTGACCTCCCGGACATCAGCGTTATGACGTACGCTATCCTCGAGCGGTCTGAGGGGAACCAAAAGGTGGGAGCACTGGGAGAGAAAAGCCTGGTCAGGTTCTGGAATCTCCAGCGAAGGGCTCCAGAGAAGGTAAGCGGGATTCTCAGGACACTGGGGTAGGCTGGGAGATTATGGATGTGCAAAATAACAGGTCAAGGGCAGGCTGAGGTCAGTAATCCAGGTCAGAGTCCAAAAGGTACAGAATGGCAGGCAGTCTCAGGATCAGGGGGAGGCAGAGGTCCATAATCCAGTGTTTTGGGACAAGGTACAGGGCGGCAGGGTCGGGGTCAGGGCAGGCAGAATGGCGAAAACCGGGAAAACTAGAAAACAGGAACTTTAGAAAAGACAGGCGCAAGGGGAAGGCTTGACGAACAAAACAAACTGGCAACAGACAAACAGAGAACTCAGGTATAAATACACAGGGGATAATGAGGGGAGATGGGAGACACCTGGTGGGGGGTGGAGACAAGCACAAAGACACGTGAAACAGATCAGGGTGTGACAGTTCCAGTGTGATAGCCATAGCCAGCTAGCTAACATAGCATTCCTCACTTTATGAGGCAGGTGTTTGAGTAGGCTAAACTAGCTAGCTACTTTACATTTGCTAGCTAAGTGAAAGTGAAAGTGAAAAATACAACAGATTATATAGATAGCTCTCTGTCTCTCTCTCTCTCTCTCTTGCTTCTCCTTCATTTTTAAAGAAATGAATTTGTTCAAAACTGTTAATCTATTGTCTTTCTCTCTCTTTGAGTCAACTACTCAACACATTTTATCCACTACAGGTCTAGCTAGCTATAGCTTATGCTTATGATCCTTTGATTGGGTGGATAACATGTCAGTTCCTGATGCAAGAGCTCTGATAGGTTGGAGGACGTCCTCCAGAAGTTGTCCTAATTACTCTGTAAGTCTATGGAAGGGGGTGAGAACCATGAGCCTCCTAGGTTTTGTATTGATGTACCCAAAGGAGGACGGAAACTAGGTGTCCTCCCGCTACACCATGGTGCTACCCTACAGAGTGCTGTTGAAGATACTGTAGAGCTTCATTGCAAAACAGTGTTTTAATCAATTATTTGGTGATGTGAATATATTTAGTAAAGTTGTATCTAAAAATTAGAACTTTTTTGATGTTTCACCATTTTTTTTTTGTTCCCTGAGGATGATGGTCCTCCCCTTCCTCCTCTGAGGAGTCTCCACTGGCTGAAGCTCATTGGCTTGATCTCGAATTGGTAGGGGGCTGGCCCAAGTGGGTGAAAATGTTGGGAAAATGTCGCCACAGAGCTTTCAGTAAACAGTCAAATAAAGGATTTCGTGGCTAATTGAAGTAAGACATTAATTCTGCTCATAGATTATGCATGTATGAACTACACATTCACACATCCAGCCCAAAGCAGGAGGTTACTTACTAATCACCAAAGTTCCGGAGCATGTATTTAACTGGAGGGAAAGGGCCTCTTGCAAGTTGATAAAGACCTGTCAGAAATGCGCGCCTTTGGCTTTGAAAAGCCTTCATGACCTCTATGTGTGTGTCAAGCTTTCGTCAACACAGTCATGCACTGGTGATCTCAGTCAACTGATACTACATAAAGGCTTCAGGGCTGGTATGCCAAACCTGTTCTTTATCATTCTTTCTTGTCTATGATATAGGCAAAGAAAAGGTCATTCAAAAGCTCTAGCTCAACTGACACCCCAAAATATGAAATGTCATGTTAACGTTGTGGACAATAGGTTTACAGACTATATTTTAAATTTATAGTGTAATACTGTACCTCTTCACACTTCTAGAAGTGATGAGCTAAACTACACTAAAATGTCTAGTAGGTATAGAAAACAAGTTACTTTGTTACTGTACATCCATTCATTCATTGTTAGTTAGTGTACACTAAATAAGTACTGCAGCTCCACTGTAATATCCATGATACTCATGACCCTAGCTTCTTGAAAAACCTGACGGTTTACCACAATGATTATTTCCAAGAAGCCACAAAAAAGTCCATAAATCAAACTGAAATGAAACATCCGAACATGTCTTTACTTGAGTCAGGATATTTAGTACTGTTTACCTAAGGGCAAGAGAAATTGTGACGGTAAGAGTAAAAATGTTTACAATGAGAATGGGATTGAGCGATAACGGAGAGAAGCAATATAGAGAGGGGTCGATACATTTGTGCTAACTTCCAAAACAGAGTACATACAGTACACTAGTATAAAACACATAGAGAAAACCTGTCAGTTAGTCTTGTGTTAGTCTCTCTACCCTACCTCGTGGCCCTAAGGACAGTTGCGAGTATTCATGGATGCCAAGGGAAGCCAGGCTTCCCCAAAACTTTACCAAGAAAAAAACATACAAAACATACAGACATCTCTCCGTGCTTCATACATTTCCTTCAATTTGCAAGAGGCTGAATGTATCTCACCGGAGAAAGCATCTGAGCGAACGAAACAGCGCCCCTCTGTCTGAGTATGTGTAGCCCATCTATCTGAAGCTGTCTGGTCAGAAAGAGTATGACGTTTTTCTGCCCGTAGCGTTGAATGCAAGGGAAGCCAGAAAGCATCTGGCCTCCCTTGATAAAAAATGTATAAATAAAAGAATAGCCAATCAGCGTTGAGCTAAACTGAGTGAGCTCAGCTGTGAATGGTCCTGACGCACCAATAAAAAGTATCAAGGGAAGCCAGTTTGAATTTGGCTTCAAACCAATCACATCAGAAGCCAAACTTCATTGACAGAAATAACTTGAATTGTTGCATCTGCATCTAGCTAGCTAAAATCAGCCCTTTCCCAAATATGCCATGGATGGAGATAGGGATTTGGACTTGTGGTTTTATTAAATTATCCGTACTGGCCAATGATTATAACGGCAATTCTGATCCAACCCTAAATTCATACATTGAGAGGATGAAAGTTCAACATGTAGGTAGATGTAGTAGGCTAATGTTATTAATTAGCTGGCCTCGCACATCGTTGCCCATGAAAGGAAGTTAGGCTAGCGATGAAGCATTTTAGCCTGGTGGCCTAGGACAACAAAAACTAAAATTGTGTACTGTATGACAGAGTCAGATTGTTTCTGCAAAATGAAAGAGGAGGATGGCATTGGCGTTTCCCTACAAGTATGGTGAGTCAACATGTTTTTTCTACTTACATGCACGTACGCAAACACACACACGCACACAGAAATCAGTACCATGAACAGCCACATCATATTTAGCTTACATTGATTGGACTAAATCATTTTTGGTGTCTTTTATTTGATGTTGAAAAGTTGAAGATGAAATGGTGCTGGAATAGTGGAGACAGTGCCTGTTTTAGGAGGAGTTATAAGAGGATAGGCTCATTATAATGGCTGGAATGGAATAAATGGAACAGAGTTTCTATGTGTTTGATACCGTTCCAATGATTCCATTCCAGCCATTACAATGAGCCTGTCCTCCTATCGCTCCTCCCATCAGCCTCCTCTGCTCTCCGTGGTTCTAAATCAATAGTTGTTCAACTTGCTTGACCATGTAGGTCATGTAACTGTTTGTTACATGCAATATGTTTAGTGGACTTCACCGGACAGGTTTTGTAATGAAACAAAGGTTTGTTTGAATTTATTCTGCCACTGTGTCTTCTTATTGTCTCAGCTTTAGGCCTATATAGCACAGTGTCAAGGCATATGAACTAACTGGTTATAGAGTAAACAACCCACATTCTTCCAACACAGGTTATAATATGTTATTTTTTCCCTGGCTTGGCTTCCCCAGTTATTCTACTCACGCACTGCTACTGCCTAAAGTGCCTGTGTGAGAGACAGGTTAAGCCGGGTGTACACTACACGACTTTCAGAACCCTAACATTGCTGAGCCTCTCACATTAAATGACAGTCTTTCATGTAGTTTTTTGGGGTCTTGCCAACGTTGTGGTGAGCACCCTAAATGATGTGACACAGACGGGGGTCACACACTACAAGATTCCTCACTTGGTGGTGAGGATTCTCGATACCACGTTGTCTCGCCAAAACAATGATGTGGTGATGTGATTAGATTTAACGTAGCTACAACGAGCTGTGGCTCAAAGCAGACTCATCAAAGTTTTCCGTCAGACATTCACGCTTGCCATACAGAGTTTAAATATCTAACCAAGATTTTGAATTCAATAACATTGTTTGTGAACTTCAGAGCTGTAACAATTTGATACTTTGGCTTTGGCTAAAACAGGGTTTTCCCAAACTCGGTCCTAGTTTTTGCCCTAGACCCTCACTCCTGCTCGAGGGTCTACACATTCTGGGTGATGTAAAACAACGTCATCATCTCACTGGCTTTTTCTCTGGCGCGCTCTCATTGGCTATTGCTGATCACTGTTCTCAAAAATTGTCATTGCACATCTCACATTACAAGAGCATTGCAGATTTTGTGACAATAAATATCGGGACGTCTGGGACTGCTCAAAGACAAGATCGGTATCCCTCAGATTGCGTCTCTGACCTGCTCACATTAAATGAGAGTCGTGACGGCCGCACGCCCCAAGTAGGCAACGACATGGGAATTTAGTCTCCGATCTCAAAAACGTGTCTGGGACAGCTAAACCGGGCCAAAATCGTGTAGTGTGCACCCGGCTTTGGAGAAGAACACGTTAACCGCACCTCTGACACCAGGCCTGACCTATGAAATCAATTGATGAGATTAAAGGAGTTTCTGTTGGTATTGATGTGCATCTCTAATTCAATCGAGTACAGGCTTAACTGAATGACAACAGAGACAGAATTTTGAATTTTATTGAATAGCTTGGGGTAGGCCTTGTCTCCGAGGAACGCTCCAGAGACAGATGACAGTTTGCTGATGACAGGTTGCCCAATTCTGGGATGCTGGCATCGACCCCCCCCCCATGCTAATGAGGTAACATTATAAACATTTCCCTATAAATGGCGGCTTTATTGATGGAGTAACTTGAACTTTCGTAACTACATTACAAATATGCACCAGAGGGCAGTGTTTCATTGACTCACAGCACTGAGGAGTAGGTATTGATTGTGCATCTCTTATACAAATATGCACCAGAAGGCAGCGTTTCATTGACACAGCAGAGAGGAGTATGTTTTGACATTCGAAAGTGATTTCAAAGAAAGGGGGGTTATGGAGCTGGTGAGATAGAGGAAAGCAACTGAGAAAGTGAGGTAGAGACAGAGATGATCAGGACAGAGAAAGCTTTTTCTCAGTCAAAAGGTTATTGATTGAGAACGAGAAAAAGGAGATGGAGAGAGACAGGGAAATTAGAAAGAGCAAGCATAACTCCCACCATGTCCAACTCTCCTACCTGCATATACCTATCTACAAATTTCGCCTGAACACCTGTAAATCATTCGATGGAGGGCCAAGTGCCTGCAGGTTTTCGCTCCTCCCTTGTACTTAATTAATAAATTAAGGTAATTGATTTGTTAGAAACACCCCTCACCTGGTTGTCTAGGTCTTAGTTGTACACTCTTATAAAAAAGGGTTCCAAAATGGTTCTTCGGCTGTCCCCATACAGTAGGTCTGGGAGAACCCTTTTTGGCTCTGGGTAGAACCCTTTTGGGTGGAAAGGGTTCTACATGGAACCAAAAAGGGTTCTACATGGAACCAAAAAGGGTTCCACCTGGAACCAAATACGGTTCTGGTTCTTCAAAGGGTTCACATCTGGGGACAGCCGAATAACCTTTTTAGGTTCTAGATAGCACCTTTTTTTATACACAAATTGAAAGGAAACAGTGGCGTGTATTCCTGTATGCCAAGGGAAGCCAGGCCTCCCCAAATATTTGATCAATAAAAAAATATAAATTATAAAACAATTTATCTTTTGTCTCTCTCTGTGTTTTCATAATTTTCCGTCAATTTGCAAGTGACTGAATCTCACCGAAGAAATCATCCAAGCGAGGGAAATGTCTCAGTGTGTGTAGCCCATGTACACTGTCTCAGTGTGTGTAGCCCATGTACACTGTCTCAGTGTGTGTAGCCCATGTACACTGTCTCAGTGTGTGTAGCGCATGTACACTGTCTCAGTGTGTGTGTACACTGTCTCAGTGTGTGTAGCGTATGTACACTGTCTCAGTGTGTGTAGCCCATGTACACTGTCTCAGTGTGTGTAGCCCATGTACACTGTCTCAGTGTGTGTAGCGCATGTACACTGTCTCAGTGTGTGTAGCCCATGTACACTGTCTCAGTGTGTGTAGCCCATGTACACTGTCTCAGTGTGTGTAGCGCATGTACACTGTCTCAGTGTGTGTAGCCCATGTACACTGTCTCAGTGTGTGTAGCCCATGTACACTGTCTCAGTGTGTGTAGCCCATGTACACTGTCTCAGTGTGTGTAGCCCATGTACACTGTCTCAGTGTGTGTAGCCCATGTACACTGTCTCAGTGTGTGTAGCGCATGTACACTGTCTCAGTGTGTGTAGCCCATGTACACTGTCTCAGTGTGTGTAGCCCATGTATCTGATGCTGTCTGGACAAAAAGAGTATGACATATTTTGGCCGTAGCATTTGATTGATTGATGCCAGCAATCATTTGGCCTCCTTTAATAAAACAAATTTAAGATCATTTGCCAGTTAGCGCTGAGCTGAGCTCAACTGTGGGTTGTCCTCGAGCATCAAAACACCCCCCAAGGGAGGCCAGTTTGGATTTGGCTTCACCCCAATCAAATCTCACACTAAGCAAAATGTAATTTTTGTTTCTGGTCATCTTGTGGTGATGTCCTGCAGTAGCTATCAGCCCTTTCCTAATTCATGGATGGAGATGGGGATTTGGACTTGTGGTTTTGACTTAATTCTTTGTACAGGCCAATGATTACGATGCGATTCAGATTTAACCATAAATGAATATGCTGTGCAACTTGCCTGAGAAGATTTAAGTTCAATATGCAGCCTAGATTTAGCCTAGCCCTTTTAGGCTCAAAGTTAACTAGCTAGCTAACCTAGCTGGTCAATCTTTGCCGATGCGGGAAAGTTAGGCTAGCAAGCATTTTAGCTAGGTAGCCTAGGACAACAAAAACTAAAAGCTTACTTACTGTATGACAGAGCCATGGACCGTTTTGCCAACATAAAAGAGAAGAGGATGACATTGGCGTTCAACTAGTCAACAAGTAGGGTGAGTCCCAAAAATATTTCGCTTGCTCGCACACGCACTCACACACATATACACACACACACATTGGACATTGATTGGACTAAATCGTTTTTGTATCTTTTTAAGTTTGTTTTCAGTGTATGAAACTAAGCATGTATAGCCCTGTTGATTTGATGATGTTTAAATGTTTATGTTGAAATAGTGTTGAAAAAGCTGAGGCAGTGCTCCTGTTGCCTTTGTGCAGATTTGCGATAACTAAACTGTCAAACATTAACTTGCTTGACCATGCTGTAGGTCATGTAACTGTTTGTTACATGCTCAATGCTTTGTGGACTTCACCAGACAGATGTTGCTCTCCAGTTTTGTGATGAAACAAACATATGTGTAGTTGAATTTATTCCGATACTGTGTGACTGTTGTGTTTTTGTTGTCACGGCCTTATTGTATATCACGGTGGTGTATGAACGATTGAGTTATAGAGCAAACAACACAATCACAACAGGTTGTTATATGGATTTTTTACTGGCTTGGCTTCCTCAGTGATTTCACCCACGCGCCTCTACTGAACGGTACCTTGGTACCGGTACCCCCTGTATATAGCCTCGTTATTGTTATTTTATTGTGTTACTTTTTTACTTTAATTTATTTGGTAAATATTTACTTAACTCTTTCTTGAACTGCACTGTTGGTTAAGGGCTTGTAAGTAAGCATTTCACAATAAGGTCTACACTTGTATTCGGCACATGTGACAAATACATTTTGATTTTGATTTGAAATAAAAAAAAACAGCAAACACTCTGCCCTCCATGGAATGAGTTTGACGCCCCTGATCTAACCTCTGAACTTAACCAACACATACAGTATGATAGAAACCAACACATACAGTATGATAGAAAATACATGGAGAGCTGGGGTCGAAGTACAGTGAGAGAGGGAGCGAGAGAAAGAGATAGAGTTGGATGGAAAGAGGGAGGGACAGAGACGGGACAGTTGTCACTTAAGCGTGTCCTGATGAATACTAATTGCTGTGAACTAAAGAGCCAGAAAGAGTTCCATTGATGGCTGAGCACAATGGAGAAGGGAGGGGAAGCAGAGGAATTCTATTATTTCATTTTTCCCATCTCCTAGTGTTTGTATGCCAGCCCGCCGCCTGTTGTCTTTGGGGGGAAAGGAGACTGTGGCTCTCACAATGCAGCCCTTGTGTCTGGGGCCAGAGTAAGCCAGGGCTCACACAGCTTCCTCCCTCCCTGCAAGATAGCAAGGGCCTCAGCGTACAGGCAGGCTTGCCATCAGTAGGGTTTTGAGATGATAAATTGAGCTCACTGGCGTAGGGGAAACCCCAGTAGCTCCCGCAAGGTGGGGGTCCCACGAGCTCTGGGTTCCCATGCGCCCATTATCTCACACCTACAGTATGTCTAAATTTGATTATATTTTTTGATAAATAATTTTGACAGTAACCCTCCTTTTTAATGTCAACATGTAGCAAGCAAAGTGTTTGTGCTGTCAATCTACATCGGGATGTTACATGGAAAATTCATTTTACAATCTGCAATGTTTGAATTTCCAACTTTAATTGCTGAACAAGTACATACAATATTGCCGCCAGCCATCATTCTAAATAGCAGCATTGTGACACCGTAGGCCTATAGCTTCGTGAAACATAAACGTTAGGCTTAACATGAGAAAATGCCGACCAAATAAAAGTAAACATGAATCCATTAAAGCAAAGCTATAGGCTACTACAAGCACTAGAACCACACAATCTGCAGCCGTGTAGACGTCGCAATTTAAGAACCATGGACAGCGATCAGTAAGTAGTCTAAATTTCTTGAGTGGCTGACGCATTAGATTTTCTGGGGTCCAGAGAAAATGCGCTACGCCAGTGGTTGAGCTAGCAGTAGGTTACAACCTTCCTACTGAAAGTCACAGCATGGACCAGCAACATGGTTACTTCCATGGGGATATGCTGCTGTTTTACCCATACACAATACCAGGCTCAAAACTAAATATGTTTAAATATCCCTTTCTCTAACTGTCTCTCTATTACATAAATACAGTAAACAGACACATTCTACTTTCAAACCCTTTGAAAAGGCGCAACTCTTCCTCACTTCCACTCACTTGTCCCTCATTGACAAGTAGAGGATGGAGGCAGAGAGAGACACAATGGCAGCCTGTCAGATCACATCCTCATTAACATCTGGAGCAGAAAGGAAAACAACCCTGTTTACACTGTCCACCATGGCCTGAGACACATGAGCACTGGTGAGAGAGAGAGAGAGAGAGAGAGAGAGAGAGAGGAAAGACAGAGAGAGAGAGAGAGAGAGAGAGAGAGAGAGAGAGAGAGAGAGAGAGAGAGAGAGAGAGAGAGAGAGAGAGAGAGAGAGAGAGAGAGAGAGAGAGAGAGAGAGAGGAAAGACAGAGACTGGGGGTCAAAGGGAGGAGGGAGGAAGGAGAGATTGCAGTGGCAGAAAGGGGCTCAGAGAAAAATAAAATATATATTTTTGCTTCCAAACTATCCCACCAACGGGAAACGGTCATGTTTGGCTGAATAACCCACAAAGGTGATCAGTCACCACTGTTTTGAAGAGAAAAATAAATCCTCATCTCATCAACTGCTGCAGGTTAGAGCTTTGGGATTTTCTTTTGGTGTCTGTTGAGCTGTTTTGGTCCTCCTAGGGGCAAATGTTATATGTATAAAACTGTTCTTCTTAGTACAATCAAAAATGCTCTACCACATTATGTAAACATTCTAAATAAGACAATGTTGTTATTCTATTGCAGGGACAGGGAGGGTGACTTGCTTCATTATGAACTGTGCTGCTATTTTGATACTAACAGCAAGTTGTTTCAGTTGGACGTCTGCAATTTATCTCCCAAACAGACAAGGTATGTTTTATCATTTTCTGAGTATAAAGGTTATTTTAGCTTATGACAGGAGAGTATGCAGAATTGTATCCATCTAATGAATCTGTTCAATTTAGTTCATGAAGGCCACTAGCTATAGGTCAGTGACGTTGCTTAATGATGACCATAAAATAATTCTAACCCAATGTAATGTATGAGACTTTCATTGTTGAATAATGGAGGACTATGGAGGAATAATCTTACAAGGAAGCTGTCTTAATTCCCTCAGCAACAAAGAAATTGAAGTATCTGCTTGAGCCACCTGTTTATGCCGAAGTAACCAGCCCTCGGGGAGGAAATGCCACTTTGCCATGTGTACTGCGATTCAAACCAAGCCATTACAAGGTGAAGTGGACAAAACTGGAACCACTTCGTCGTGGAAGCGAGAACATTGTCATGATCACAAACGGTTCAGCCCACAAACCCTATGGCCTGCTTGGGCCACGGGCCTCGCTTCGTAAGGCTCATACCATGGATGCCTCACTACAACTCAGCAACCTGGAACTAGAAGACGATGGTAGATATCGCTGTGAGCTGATCAACGGTATCGAGGATGAGAGCGTCATCATTACATTGGGGATAGAAGGTAAATGTTGATGATTCTTGTAACCTTTCTAAACATTTCAAATGTTGTAAAGAAACTGTATTGCTTGCTATTCAGACAAAAATATATTTGGAGAAAAAAAAGGCAAATCAGACAAAGTTTTTGATATGTTGTGTGACTTAACATCAACATAAAAAGAGACAACTTCTATTTACTTTTAGGGATGGTGTTTCCATATCAGAGCAAAAACGGCCGCTACAAATTCACCTACCATCAAGCTAAGGAGGCCTGTGCTGAACAGGATGGCACATTGGCCACATTCAAGCAGCTATACAGAGGTATTCAATATTCAATCAGTAAAACATTTACAGTTTACTCTGTAACTTTACTGATGCCATAGAGGTTTATGTAAGGCTAACTTTCACTAAGTAAACAGCAACACATTCTCATTGTGTAGCCTGGACAGAGGGTCTGGATTGGTGCAACGCGGGGTGGCTCATCGATGGGACAGTCCACTACCCCATCCTGCACCCACGAGCAGAATGTGGGGGGGAGCTGCTGCCTGGCATTCGCAGCTATGGCCCCCGGGACAGGATCCGGGACCACTTTGATGCCTTCTGTTTCACCTCTAGAACCACAGGTCAGCTGAATGGGTTTTGGTGCTTTATGAAGCAGTCAAATAGCAACGTCAGTACAGTCTTCATGTGCCAAATTAGTTCCACTCCTTTTAATTCGAGATGCTGCTTATTGAAAATGAATAAAAGGAGTTCAATTGGATTTGGGCGATGTGGTACATTTTTAAAATAGTCTGGAACCAACATATAATTGAACATTAATAAGGATGCAATTACATTATAGTATTGGTAAAAGACTGTGTTCAGAACAGTCTTATGTTATTCTGACTGTAAACCTTCCATAGCAACAGGGTGACCTTTGGCGATACATAGGAGTGGGCTCGTTAATGGTCCTGAAAGGATGGAGATGGACAATAAAGGCTGTTGTTCAGACCCACTTGTAAACAAGTCCATCTGTGGGAAAGTAGTTGCCCTTTAGTGACATTAGAACATCCACTGTAATCGGAAAATAAAAACCTCAGTGGAAATGTTGAATTATAAAGATTGTGGGGGGTTTTACCATATAGCACGGTTCCCTAATAAGTTAAACATTTTTATTGTTGGACATAAAAGACTGTACATTTTATTTTAGGAAATATGGTTGAAAGTATTCCCACACATAATAGAGATATACAGGAATGTGATCGTATACAAATGTAAGCAAGGTTTGAAATGATTATGTTTCAGTCAAATGTTATATCTGTTTGGACTTTTTGCTGTCAATTTGCAGTCTACAAACTATTTGTAATTATTATAATTAGAAAAAAATCTTCGGCTGAATCTAGTTGATGATCGTTGCCATATAGGGATGGATACAGCACCATACTTAACTTAAATAACAGTAATGATATTGTTGTGAGTGCATGTCAACACTTCAGATCCAGAATGACTGATACAACAAATTACTTAAAATGCTTTAGCACAGGGGTTATCAACTTGATTTAGCAGAGGGATGATTTGTTTCTTGAGTGGATGGTCAGGGGGCAGGGACCTACTTACAAATAATTTGTGGACTGCAAAAATTGACAGAAAGAAGCCCAAACAGATATAACATTTGACTAAAACATTTTAAACCTTGCTTACATTTGTATATGATCACATATATACTGTACTTGGTAACAGATTTCCAAAATTAAAATCACTTGGAGCTGATTTGCTGGTGTTATTACAGTCTTATGTCCAACAATAAAAAAAATGCTCAAAACTTGGGGGGCCAAATAAAATTACCCGCAGGCCAAATTCGAACCACAGGCCGCCAATTGGCGAACACTGCTTTAGCAGGCTAAAGAACTTGTATTCCCCTTCCTCTCTTCCAGGCTTTGTGTTCTTCGTTGGAGGGCCACTCACATTTGGGGAGGCAGTGCAGGCGTGTAGGGGTGAGGGAGCAGAGTTAGCTCTGGTTGGCCAGCTCTATTCGGCCTGGCGTTTCCTGCGCTATGACCGCTGTAATGGAGGTTGGTTGAAGGACGGCAGTGTGCGCTTCCCTATCACCACCCCTAGAGAGCGCTGTGGCGGTATTCCCGAGGCTGGGGTGCGCACCTTTGGGTACCCCAACAAGACCCTGCGTCTCTATGGTGCCTACTGCTACAGGTAGCTTTCATGAGACCCATAGCGTGTGGAGCCTACTTCCACTGACTTCATAGATCCAAGACGCAGAGCCATTGTGAAGACTACCAGTGACCCCTACAGGTTTCATTACGCAGGGCTTGCAGATACAAGTAGTCAAAAGGCTGGGAACTGGTTCCTCAACAATGGCAAAAGATACCAGTAGCGCTGCGCTTTTCTGCAATACTACACTATGTTATTACAGGAAATCTCAAAGGCTTAATGCCTTTTTCCATGGGACACATCAATAAAAGCCTGCCACTTTTATGAGCTTTACTGCTACAGGTGACTGCTGTACATGTTTTCCTGCATTTGTGTAACATTCGTTTTGTGATCTTTGTTATCCAAGAAGCACTATTCTAATGTAACAGGATAGTTATTACACAATGACAAATTCATAAAATGCTGTTGTTAGCTTCTTATCTGATGTAAGAGAGTGAGTGAATAGCAGAATGGGAGAAAGTATACGGATTGAGCATAACTGTAAAACAATAAAAGATCTTGAAAGTATATTTGATCAATGGCATTAAAATATAATTCAAATGCAACTATATTCACATGGATAAATACATTGTAATCAATTCATTTTATTAGATATTTATTTTCTACTCTCCAAAAACTCAGACTACATTACAAAATTAAGTTTTAATTAGTTTTACAATTACCTTTTTTCTTTCATGACAAGTTCATTATGTAATTGTGCAGTCACAAATGGGATTAACAATTAGCACAATTTGATTACTGTTAAACACTACCAACGTAAAGTAGTACTTCCACTGGAACTAAGACAATGACATCATTGATTCATGAAAACTGAAATACCATTGTGGACATTTTCACATGTTCTTCCTAGTATCTTAGTGATTAAGTTTTTACGAGAGTATAAAATAACAAACTTTGGATTCTGGCTATTTTCAAACCAAATACTTTAAAGTGGATATTGGCTTCTAATATTGGGTCCAAAGTTCGTAAGACACCTGAAAAACAAAGCACCAGATAAGAGAACATTGTGGGAATTGAGAAGATATGGATTGATAAGGATTTTTGTCTTATACAAAAGCATACAAAAGTGGAAATCTTAATTCTGTCTTTGTGGCAGAGAGTGGGAAAGTGGCTTCAGTTAATGTCAGACCAGCTGAGGTTGAGATTTAGGTTATACTTTACTAAAACTCTCCATCAAAATCATTCAGTTTACCATCATAAACATGTCATAATATATGTTACTAGCAGTCAAATACAGTAATCCAACAGCACAGGTGGATATCGAAGTATTTCACTAGTCAACAATCACATACAACAAACAAGCCCAATGATGGATGGGACATCTTCGTTAAAGCTCATTCCAATGACAAACTGTACTGTGCAAATTTGATCCAATTCCTCTAATCGTGGCCTTATGTTGGGATGAACTCTTGTTGTATGTGTGATCGGTCGGCACTAGGTCCGAGTAACATCAAGTCTGTTGATGTTCTAAATGGGTTTATTCTGGAAAGAGCTGGTGACAGGAATGTGATGACTCGTTCTCAGGGAGAACATTTATTTTACAAGGCTCCACCTTGTTGGAGGGACAAGGTTGGACAGTCTTTGAGTGGAACATAAGATACCAGGGAAGGGGGCAGAGGGAAGGGGCATATTGAGTTTGATGAGCTTATTAGTTCCACTTGATGTCCCAGAACTCTGAAGTGGCTTTCTCTGTGGCTGTGTCCACCACCTCCACCCCCTCGTTCTGATAGGGTGACGTCGTGACCTTCTGCTCTCCCTCTGCTAAATTGGTCAGGGCTGGAAAAACATAGCAGGTACATCATGTCATTATCACAGTAGAGCATAAAATAACTTAAGCAAGTCATACAATGATAACATTAGAGACCTATCACACACATCATACATTTATTTCGTTTTATGTCAGTCAATAGAATTAATGTCTGTCCTCACCAGGGTGACAGGTGATCAAAGCCTCCTCCCATTGGCCGTTGGATAGGCACTTAATGACGGGGTTCTGTGTCTGGAGAAATCCTTCTTCACAGTAGTAGCGCACCTTGGAGTTGGTCTCGTAGCGCAGACGCGACTTACCAAACACCTTGGCATTGGCAATGACGGGGGGCTGTCCACAGGAAGCTGAACAGAAATAATGCGGTTAGGAGTGCAAATACATTAAAACTATACTGAGAGATTGAGGACAACTTCTATGCTACACTACCATGGTGGTTATGGTTGTGTACTCACAGGTGCCCTTCTTGCAGGTGTAGGAGAGGTGGTAGTTACAGGGCACATCGCTCCAGCGCCCCCCGTCATGCCATACCATCACCACACAGTCCTCTCCAGACAGGAAGTAACTGTCCGGCTGGCCCCGGTACCAGTTCTCATACAACTAGCAGAGAAAGATGGGAAGTAGGATGAAGTTAGTTGACATTTAAAGTAGCTGAGAAATAGTATGAGAAGCAGATCACATACCAGGAGGAGGTTATTTTAGCATCAGGTCTTACAAAACACAAGTGAGGATGTTCTGTATACCAATGAGATACAATCCCAGAGGCACGTTCATGCAAATAACAATGTTTATGGAGAACCTAGACATTTTTGATGGGAACACGGACTATGTGAGACTCACCAGAGGATTCCCGTCAGACCAGCGGAAGTCTCCCTCTATGGTTCTGTCATTCAGTCCCGTCCACTGGTACTCTCTGTACTTATCTAAAGGGAAAGAGAGAGCGCACTTTAACTTTGGGCCTGCAAACGCTCGCTCACTAGCAGGTAGGGGCCGGTATGGGTCTACAGGCCATGGGAAACAACTAAGGAATGCTAAATAATCATCTCCTCCATATTTCCAGACATAATACTAACACTGGCATCAAAGCCCTCCCATGTTTCATGGTAAAATGAGTGAATGGCAGGTGAGACATGAAAGAAGACAATGTTGCGTCTTCCCTGGACCATACAACCTTAAACAGTCAAAGCCATCTGTTTAAACATTTTTTTTTAGTTTACAAAACATTCCTCACAGATGGTACTGGGGTTACAGAGGCATCATTACGCATTCAGTTTATGCATTTTGGGACTAAGTTTTGTTCACACTGAATAAAGCTATGACAAATAGTTAAATTAACTAATTTTCCCATTTAAATGATTGAATTACACCTTTTTAACAATCCACGGATGAGGGTTACAGGTCAAGTTATGCAGGGCACTTGGAGCTGTCTGTTACAAGATCAAAGGACATGTTTTCAGGCCTGCTGTACCATTAATGTAGTCCTGTTCCTCAGGGGTCATGACCGAGATCAGGTGACCGCCACACATACGACAGTGCTGCTCTGCCACCTCCCAGCCCTGACGCTTGGTGAAATGTCGGTAACAGAAGCCCATGAACTTTTCCCAACCCGGCTCACACACCTCCAGGTCTGACCAACATGAAGGAGAAGAGGTTAGATGCACACAGAGGAGACAAAAATATACATAAGGGTGAGCGATATGTTAATTATTTTAACATTATCTTAGAGAAAACAAAACATGAAATCTGTTACTGTACCTGTCTGGCACATGTCTCCTCCATAGGTGGGCAAGCAAAGGCACTTGGTTGAAGACCCACTGTCAACACATGTTCCCCCGTTATAACAAGGATTCTCTAGGCAGGCATCTGAGACAAAGGTAGGAGAGGACAAGCATTGGCACCAATGTAAATGCAGTAACAACATATCTAAAATATTTTTAGTGTGTGTGTTCCATTTTTGAATCCCCTCTTCAGAGTGTCAATGTAAAGGACAGATATGATTGATTCACTTTATTGTTGATTTACATGGGAATTTATTTGACTGCCACTGGAGGGAGCCATTATACCAACAGTACTCATCATCACTGACTGACTATAGGCCTACAGTGGCCTGAGAGTTCAGTTTACAGAAAATATAATTTTACCTATTCAAGCCCCTGTGCTGAGGAAATGTTTGACTTAGGTGACCTTTTCAAATATGCACATTTGCTTCCATGCTCTTTTTTACCATGTCATTTTGTTAATGCCCCCATGCAGTGTTTTTCATTTAATCTTTAAATCATCAATGTATGTCTAATAAATCACTGACTTTATTTCATGAAAATAACTCACTGAGTCTCCTTTTGCCATTGAAATGCTCAGTATGATCATGTGAGCGTGTTGATACAAATTGAAATATATTTACATATACAGCCCTGCTTGGCAGATAGGATTGTCTAGACCAGGGGTGGAAAACTCCAGTCCTCAAGGGCCTGATTGGTGTCACACCTTTTCTCCATCCCTAGCAAACACAGCTGATTAATCAAATTGCATTCTAAACAGAAGATCATGATTAGGTGATTATTGGAGTCAGGTGTGTTAGCTGGTGCTGGGGCAAAACTGTGACACCAATCAGGCCCTCGAGGACTGGAATTGCCCACCCCTGGTCTAGACTCTAGAGCCCCTTCAAAGTAAGAGGATACATATGCAAATAAAATATGACTGGTCATTGGTCAGAATAATCAGATCAGATTGTGATGTCATGCTGTGAGCCAAAAACTCCCTCCCACCTGAACAGGCAAAAATTTCCTGGTATTTTTTTTTCTTCTTCAAAAGCTCATCCACTAAAGGGGAATTATTTTTAATTTTTACAATTTCAGAGTGTTATTTCGACCTCAGTGTGGAAATATCATTACAAAAAACAGGAAATAATGTTTTGACTGCACTGCCCCTTTATTTATTTCTGTTTTGGCTCTGTACTCCAGCACTTTGAAATGGTACAATGACTATGAGGTTAAAGTGCATACTTTCAGCTTTAATGAAAGGGTATTTTCATCAATATAGGGTGAATTTACAGCATTGTTTGTAGATAGTCCCCCATTTTAGGCAACCAAAGTTTTTGGACAAATTCACTTATGTGTATTAAAGTAGTTGAAAGTTTAGTATTTGGTCCCATATTCCTAGCACGCAATGACTAAATACAGTACATCAAGCTTGTGACCCTACAAACTTGCATTTGTTTTGGCTGAGTTTCAGATTATTTTGTGCCCAATACAAATGAATGGTAAATAATGTATTATGTCATTTTGGAGTCACTTTTATTGTAAAGACGAATACAATATGTTTCAGAACACTTTTCTTTTTTGTGGGGGGGGTATGTTATCTGTGTCTCTGTAACTTCCTCAGTCATCATCATTCACGATTCATTCATGGTTATCCGCAATCATGGTAGCATCCACATTAATGTAGAAGTGTTTCAAATTTCATAGTCATTGCATAATTTCAAATCCAAGGTGCTGGAGTAGAGCCAAAACAAAAACAAAAATTGGCACTGTCCGAATACCGTTGGAGCTCACTGTATATTATGTTCCCAATGCTTTGCTGCTATGAACAGAGACAGCTCCTCCTGCTGTGTGTTTACCTCCAACAGAAACAATGATAATCCCCTTCTTTTGCTGAGTCAGTTGTTTACTCTGACTGCCATGTGAAAGCATTTTTTTTTTACTTTCTAATGACTAAGCAGACTGGGGGAGGCATGAGCCCATAAAATAAATACAAGAGTCAAGTGGGTATTTTAAGGTGAGGTATATGGTTGAAAGTATGCAATTATGTTTTGCATTAACACATGCATTCAAATAATTGTCAGTGTTTGAGTTACATTGAACATTACCTGAAATGTTCCCAAATCTTGGAGTAGTAGGAGTGGTAATCAGTTTCTCCTCATCAATGTCCTCTGGATATAGTGGAGTTGCCGTCGTAGTCTGGTCATCGAAGTCCTCTGTGGTGGGCGTCGGGCTGGGGGTCTCCTCAGGCTCCTCAGTGGGTGGAGTGATGGAGTCAGGCTCCTCAGTGGGTGGAGTGATGGAGTCAGGCTCCTCAGTGGGTGGAGTGATGGAGTCAGGCTCCTCAGTGGGTGGAGTGATGGAGTCAGGGTCCTCAGTGGGTGGAGTGATGGAGTCAGGGTCCTCAGTGGGTGGAGTGATGGAGTCAGGGTCCTCAGTGACTGAGGTCTCCCCACTGTACTCCAGATCTGCATCGGCCCGGGACTCCTGGGGTACGGTGGGGGAGGGCACTGGGGTCTGGGACAAGTCAGGGAGCAGCGTGATCTCCATGTCAGTAGAGGGCGCATCTGTGCTCGACTCAGGCTCGCTTTCATCTGTGCTATTGACAGTTGTGACAGTTTCATTTATGTACGGGACTTCTGGTTCAAGAATCCCTGAGCTTTCTCCAGATTCAGCAGATTCAGAGGGCTCCTCGTCTGATCCTGAGCCGGACTCCACTCCCTCTTGGCCACTCACCTCCTGGTCACTGTCCTCGTTTCCACTCTCCTTGCCTCCACTCGCCCCGTCTCCACTCGCCTCCTGACCACTCTTCTCGTCTCCACTCGCCTCCTGACCCCTATTCTCGTCTCCACTCGCCTCCTGACCACTCTTCTCGTCTCCACTCGCCTCCTGACCACTATTCTCGTCTCCACTCGCCTCCTGACCACTATTCTCGTCTCCACTCGCCTCCTGACCACTATTCTCGTCTCCACTCGCCTCCTGACCACTATTCTCGTCTCCACTCGCCTCCTGACCACTCTTCTCGTCTCCACTCGCCTCCTGACCACTCTCCTCGTCTCCACTCGCCTCCTGACCACTCTTCTTGTCTCCACTCGCGTCCTGAACACTCTCCTCGTCTCCCCTCGCCTCCTGACCACTCTCCTCATCTCTACTCACCTCCTCACCAGAAGCTGTCTCTGGGGTAGTCGTTTCGACTACTTCTGGGATTTCACCCAACCCCTCTTGCTCCACCTTCTCCAGCCCTTCTTCCAGGGGATCAAACCCAGATGGAACGCTGGATTCTGGGATGAAGGTTAAGAAGTCACCTAGGGAGCTGGCCTCTGCTTCCACAGAACGCTGGGTCGGGGGGGAATAGGTTATAGGTATTGGGGATGTCAAGAGGGTAACGTCAAGCATTCCCTCGTGGACCCCAGAGGCTTCACTAGAGTCCGTGTCATAAATAACTGTAAGGACTTCGTCAGTTGGAACTGAACCCAGGTCAGTGAGCTCATCCTGGTCAGTGGAGCCCATGGAAACCTCTGGTAATGAGTCCATTGTGCCTCCTGCCACCTGCTCCACATGGTCATCTAGGGTAGAGGAGTCGGGTGACGTGACACCAGACTGCTCCTGAGTGGGGTCATAAGCTGCCAGGAAACAGATCGCAAACATTGTTCAAGTCTACAGTTAGTGTTACCCTGTCCACACTTGAGTGTTCAGCTCTTAATTTTTGTGCATATGCAAAAAAAGGGCAGTGATTGCGGATATTGCCCTGTGTAGGGTGCTGTCTTTGGATGGGACGTTAAACGGGTGTCATGACTCTCTGTGGTCACTAAAGATCCCATGGCACTTATCGTAAGAGTAGGGGTGTTAACCCCGGTGGCTAAATTCCCAATCTGGCCCTCATACCATCATAGCCACCTAATCATGTCCAGCTTCCAATTGGCTCATTCATCCCTCTCCTCTCCCCTGTAACTATACCCCAGGTCGTTTCTGTAAATGAGAATGTGTTCTCACTCAACTTACCTGGTAAAATAAGGGTTAGATCAAATTAAATAAATACAATTTACTCGCTATTAGTCAGCACCTCTACCACCTTTTTGGGGGGTGCTCATGCTCATGCTTTTTATGTCATTAAATACCGTTAAATATTTACTGCACTAAATCTTCAGTACATTACATAAAGAAAAGTGTAAAAAAACCAAAAAAAAAACGTATGCACAAAAAAGGCTTCTCTATGGACTCACCATATTCAGAGGTAGGGATCAGTTCATAGGAGTCCATCTCCGCTGGGCTTAGGATAGCCAGGTCTCCTGACTCAGCAGTAGCAGAGCCACTGCTCTCCCCTGTCTGGATGACCAATGAGTCCAGTGATGTGGTATGCTCCTCAGGGAGAAGGACACTGGCACTGTGGTCCACAGAGTTGGTTAGGCGGTATTCAGGTGTGTTCTCCCAGTATGGAGGCTGAGTGGTGGACTGGTCAGGGAAGAGCTCTGTTTCCTCGTGAGGTGAAGTGGAAGATACAGATGTCTCCTCGACACCCCCAGCGATGGCTCCCTCAGGCCTGATGGACCCTCCTGAGAGGTCGTAAGAGGTGCTTGGGTAGACCGTGTCTGTGTCTGTGACATGCTCCACCTGGATGGCATGCTCATCTCCGGAGTGGTCCCTCTCAGGAGGTGTGGGCAGCCCACTTTCCAGTTGCTCCTCTGGAGAGCTGTCATACCTAGTAGTGGCTTCAACTCCTGATACATTATAGCCTGCGGTCTCAGAGGTAAAAGTGTAGTGTTCGGTCTCCTGGGTGATCTCTGTTTGCATATGGCTTTCCTCTGAAATACCATACTGAGACTCTGTTGGCTCACCACTCTCAGGGGTTGTGCCAGGCATGGGATGTGGATCACTGGACCCGTCCACCTCCTCATATGCTGTGGTGGGCACGGGGGCCTCCAGAGCAGTCCCTGGTACACCCTCTATAGAGGGCTCATCTGATTCCACATTTGACTCTAACGAGGGCTGGTAGGGATCGGGGCTACCAATGTTGTCTTCATGAGCAGTTGTAAGATCACCTGATTCATAATTTGTCTCGGGAGAAGGTGGATACAGTGTTGGGTTTGCATTCAGCTCATCATAGGGTGTGACTGGGTAGTTTGCCTCCTCAGGGGCAGGCTGATATGATTCTGGATTGCTGACCTCTTTCACTGGCTGCCAGGTATCCTCTGTGGGCTCCAGGTCTTTGGGGAAGGATGTGGGGGTGAATAGGTCTTGAGGTTCAACCAGAAAGGGTAGCTCCTCGTGATAGACAACAGTAGGGCCCAGGCCATCGACAGCCCCCTGCTCCTCTCCAGGCTGGTCTGGGTACTGCTCCCCATGAACAACCCCCTGTTCTTCTCCATGCTCCCCAGGGACAGCCACCTGGTCTGGGTACTGCTCTCCAGGCACAGCCCCCTGCTCTGGGTACTGCTCCCCAGGGACAGCCCCCTGCTCCTCTATATGCTCTGATGGGTGCTGCTCCTCTGGAACAGGGATGGCAGTCAGGGAGCCTTGAGCTTCTTCGCTCACCACCTGCTCCGTCACCTGACCCAGGCTGAATTCCTCCAGAGGCTCAGACAGCGTCACAATGTCCTGACCGATGTCCTCTGGCTCTGTTGCCAGGTAATCATGGGGAGATTCGGTGTGAGTGTTGCTGTTGCCTGTCAGATGCAAGGGCAATGAATCAAAGTTAGGCCAGGGGATGACTTAGAATACAGTAGGAACTGCGTTGGGATGCCACTACTGAAGCCCAGGATAACTTTCAGAAGCTCTTACCTCGGAAGCAGTATGTGTCGTGGCGAGTGTGTGCCTCTGGAAAGCCTGTCTGGTTCGAATGGCGATAGACAGTCCTGACCCCGGGCTCCCCTCCACCACGACGCTCCCTGGGAGTTACAATGGGGTAGCGTACACTCCCATCAGCCAGCCACCCCGGGCTGCAGGCATTCAGTCCGTCATTCCAGGCTGCATACAGCTGACCTGTGGTAGCCAGCTCCGCTCCCTGAGCCAGACAATAGGCCTTAGCTTCCCATAGGGTGAACCTTCGGGGGGCAGAGCCATGGAACACTTCCCCTGTAGATACGGAGGGAGGAGTCAGGTTGTAATAATCTGCACTTGATCAAATGAATGAAATACTCCAATAAATAACATTTTTTCCTACCCTCTGTGTTCTCCACATAACAGTACACATCGTACAGCTCATCAGGTTCCAGCAGCCCATAGTTCCTCACTCCAGGATGCCCGTCCATGTCTCCAAAACATCCCTCTCGTGGCATCTGGATGGGATATCTGTGGAGAAGAGTGTTGATACTACATAGTGTTATACAACTGTTATAACAAGGGGGGAAGTCTGTTGAAGTGGGCGAAAGCATCTCTCTATCTGTGTCCACTTGATATGAGAGAACATTTACAGTGGTCTTTTATCTGCCTGGCCCTTACCTCACTGAGTGGTCTGAGAGCCAGCCTGCATCACACTGCTCATAGCCACTGTGGTAGGCTGCCAAGAGCTGCTCTGGGGTGGCGATGTGAGCCCCGATCTCGTCACAGGCGTCCCGGGCCTGCGCAAAGGTAAAGGCATAGCGACTGGAAGCATCCCGGTAGTGGAACACCACCCCTGTTGAAGGTCCACAGTCTGCCGTTATTTCAGATTCAGCTACATTCACAAGCATAGGCTATATCTGATTTATTAGGTTACAAACTGCTCTGGTCAGGCAATCCATAATCTATTACTTGCTGGGTGCATAGAGTGGGACAACCAATTAATCTCAGCAGAATTTGTATGACATTATAAAAGGGACAGAAGTGTACAATAAGTGTACAGAACATTAAGAACACGTTCCTAATACCGAGTTGCACCAGAACAGCCTCAATTCATCGGGCCATGGACTCGACAAGGTGTCGAAAGCTCTCCACAAGGGTTGTGGCCCACGTACACACAGGAAACTGTTGAGTGTGAAAAACCCAGCAGCGTTGCCGTTCTTGACACAAACCGGTGCGCCTGGCACCTACTACCATACCCCGTTCAAAGACACGTAAATCTTTTGTCTTGCCCATTCACCCTCTGAATGGCATACGCACCGGTTTGACACAAACCGGTGCGCCTGGCACCTACTACCATACCCCGTTCAAAGACACGTAAATCTTTTGTCTTGCCCATTCACCCTCTGAATGGCATATGTAACAGTATAGCTTCCGTCCCACTCCTCGCCCCTGCCTGGGCTCGAACCAGGGACCCTCTGCACACATCAACAACAGCCACCCTCGAAGCATCGTTACCCATCACTCCACAAAAGCCGCGGCCCTTGCAGAGCAAGGGGTACAACTACTTCAAGGTTTCAGAGCGAGTGACGTCACCGATTGAAATGCTGTTAGCTAACTAGCCATTTCACACCGGCTACACATACATACACAATCCATGTCTCAATTGTTTCAAGGCTTAAAATCCTTCTTTAACCTGTCTCTTCCCTTTCATCTGCACTAATTGAATTGGATTTAACAAGTGACATCATTAAGGGATCATAGCTTTCACCTGGATTCACCTCGTAAGTCAATGTCATGGAAAGAGCAGCTGTTCTTAATGATTTGTACACTCAGTGTAAGTGGTAATGTACAGTCAGTGTCTATGCTGTGCTTTGCAGGACATTCTCTGTCTCTCCTAGAGCCATCCTGTGACTGACAATTCTGACTGGCTCACTACCTGCTGAGACACAAGCATTGACACACGCACTCCTGAGTTTTTACTGTCGTAGGTCAGGAACTCTGGCTTATCCCCTACATCTATGACATCAACCCCCGGCCTCACCTTTGACCTTGACATGAGCCACATCGTCGGCATCCTCCAGGCCCTGCTGCACCTCACAACGGTAGAAGCCAGAGTCGTTGTACTGCAGGCCCTCCAGCCTCAGGGTGAGGTCGGCTGGGGAGGAAGCGTAATGGAGCAGGGAGGCTCGGTCCTTGTAGGCCTCGCTGACCTTCACCCTGTCCCCTCGGGCCACCAGGACCTCAGTCTCATGCCCCTGGGACAGGACGCTCCACTTGACCCTGGGTAGGGAGAGGACGGCGTGGCGGCCATTTGTGTTGGGGGGCGGGTGGGACAGAGACACCAGGCAAGGTAGGGTAAGAGAGCCTCCCAAGACGGCAGATAAGGGAGGGGTCGTAGGGATGGTCACCTGTAGGAGTCTGGAGTCATCTGGAGAGTGCAGAATAAAGGGGTTAACCTTGATTTTTGCTGTTAAAGTCACACCTTCTAAAATAGTTTCCAGAGTGTGTCAGCAAAAACGATGAATGATCGGGGAGTGATTAGAAAGTGCCCCTATACCCTTAGAAGTCAAATGTCATAGATAATTGAATGGATGTCAGTATAGCCGGGGCTGATGGGGGGTAGTCACGCACCTGAGGCTTGGCTGGGGGTAGAGGAGGACGGTAGGACGAGCGGACAGATGGCACACAGCAGCAAAGACAGGAGCATCTCCAATCTGCAATAGAGCGGGATAGAGAGAAATAGAGAAGTGGAGGGGGAGAGACACACAAAGAGAGAAAGACATTATCATTATTGTGAAAGCTTAATAGACAAATGGAGAAGTGCTGTAGAGAAAGTGAGAGAGAGGCAAAGAGGTAGGGATGACTCCCTCAATATCTCTCAGAGGGTCCTGCGGCCTCTTTGGACACCAGGAGACAAGATAAGAAATATACAAATATTGATTCAAGCTTACAGTCATTCATCAACCTCAGAGGATATTACTAGACAGTGGCAAGTGGCCAGCTTTCACCAACCACCTCAGCCTCTCGTAAAGTAAAAGCCATGGCTAAGACATCAGCGCTGTCATTTAGCAGAGACCTTGAGAACGGATAGGATGGTGTGTTAATCCATCACATGCAACATCAGTCCTGATCAAGCTGAAGTCCTTTTGAAATAACAAATATTAATTCTTCAATTTTGACAAATTGATTTGTATGACAAGTGTGAGGGATTGTTCTTTAGTTCTGCAGAATTTTGTTGAGCTTCCAATAAGTTAATTGATGAGTCTATGGACATGTCTTGTGTGTGTGTGTGTGTGTGTGTGTGTGTGTGTGTGTGTGTGTGTGTGTGTGTGTGTGTGTGTGTGTGTGTGTGTGTGTGTGTGTGTGTGTGTGTGTGTGTGTGTGTGTGTGTGTGTGTGTGTGTGTGTGTGTATGGTAGAGTAGCTGTGTACTGCATGTGCCTTTTTGCATCAGTCAACTAGAGTGTGTTAGAGAGTAACTGTCTGTGTGGCCTTGGTGTTATCCAGCTGGCATGAGTCAGACTTTGGGAGCTCTCGAATGTGAGCAGAATTCTGATGTCCCCCAAATTCCCCCAGGATGGCATGGCAAAAAGCCAATTTCTCCAACTCGACCGCTTTATCATCATTATATCCCTTTAAGCAAACTAAATGTTAAATCCCAACCACCCCCACCCCATTAACATTACCCACACACCAAAGACACATAGACACAGCTACACATTTTCCCCACTGACTGGATAGGACCGCCACATTACCCATTCTGAGCAGGCCAGTGTATTCAAATAAGCAGTGTGTTTCTTAGAGGGTGCAAAACTGTATACGTGAATAGAGTCCCCCCCCCGGATGTGGTGGTGAATGAACTGCGCAGTCATGCTGCAAACCCAGTGCACCGGGTGCTTTAGTGATCACTCACAGTTAGAGATCACCTTCCTATTATTGATCAGACCCCTTTTGCCCTCAGAACAGCCTCAATTCCCCAGGGCATGGACTCTACAAGGTGTCGAAAGCGTTCCAAGTTGGCTGGATGTCCTTTGGGTGGTGGAACATTCTTCATACACATGGGAAACTGTTGAGCGTGAATAACCCAGCAGTGTTGCCATTCTTGACTCAAACCGCTGTGCCTGGCACCTACTACCATACCCCGTTCAAAGGCGCTTAAGTCTTTTGTCTTGCCCATTCAAAAAAATCTTCTTTAATTAGCTTGTCTCCTCCCCTTCATATACACTGATTGTCTACACATCAATATGGGATCATAGAGAATCTCAACCTTTACACTACACTGCCTGTCTGGATTGTTGCTTCACTTTTATATAGAATCCTGATATTGTGGAAAATCACATCAGGAACTGGAATTAGGTCAAGAAGAACTAAATTAACTCGAAATATCAAGGGAGAAATTTATGTTGGTTTTGTAGTAATCCGACTGCGCTGAATGGTCAATTACCCAAAGTTCCCATGTAAAACTCTGATTTCAAAGTTTGAAGTACAGTGACCTATTGCATAACATAAACTGTAAATCCATTAGTAAACATGGGGATTGTTAGAGTGTGATCTCTGCTAATACAGTAGAGAGGAGTGGTTATGATAGAAGTGGGTAAATTGCACATGAACGAAACTGTCTCGAACCTGTGAAGAAAATCATTGGGTAAATCATCCACATCATAACTGTTGGTTGAAATTAAATTGGGGAGGTGATGGATCTGTGGCAGTATCCATAACAGTAGATTGAGAGAATGTGGACAAGCAAATTAACCGTCATCTTGGCAGCCTTCCCTCCTACTTGTCTCAACTCCGGTTTCTAGGAAAATGAAGTCTTTTTTGTTCGGTTCCTCAATTACCCTCCATTCAATCTTCCTCAATCCTGTGACTGTTAATCAAGTATATAAGCAGACAGTACGTATTCCTTTCCCCCAACACATCCCCACCCCCCAATATCCACACACACACAAACTAGAGCTGGGACAATAAACCCCCAAATGATCGATACAGACCGAACCAACCGTTTATCGAGGGCATTAAACTGCTATCGATAATAATGATAAGTAGCCTTTACTAGAGGAATGTGAAGTTTGAAATGAAACGGGACAATGGTAGCTACAACATTCAAAGAGGTAGAAGTAGTTTTAAGTGTAATATTTAAAAAAGTAACTAGTGCACATTAATGTTGTAAACTTATCGCTCAACTTATCATGATAATTCAGTAAATGTATCATGATATGGATTTTTGTTCATACCGCCAAACTCTAACACACACACACACACACACACACACAGTAGTTTTCTTCCCTGCTGTGTTGGGCACATGGCCCTTAGCCACGACCACATTTCCATACTCCAAGGAGAGAGAGGGAGAGGGCTTCCTCTGGGGAGAGAGGGAGGACGCATCCCAGGCAACCTCAGAAGTGCTTAGACATGCATCACAAGTGGCTGGAATAACCAATGACTTCACCTTGGTCTGACCAAGAAAGGTAATTTCAGGCTGATGGACTGCAGTATACAGTGTTGGTGATGGGGATGATGGTGGTGGGAAGGGGGAAGTGTGTGAGTGTGGAAGTACCTCTGTAAGTAGACTTATGCTTTCTTGAACTGATTCAATGAGGGTTAGTCTGCCACCCTCCATTACCCGGACTCGTTCCACCCCACCACCACGCCCACCCTCCAATCATGCCTCGCGTTACCTCGAATGACTCCATCTGCCCATCTCTAGGGGCAACCCATACCCCCTCACAGGCCTGGGCTGTCTGGAAGCAAAGTTGGGGGGGGGGAGTGAGAAAGAAAGGGGCTATGAGAGGGAGAGATAGGGGGCCAAAACTGTACAGAGTGCACTAAGAGAAGAGAGAGAGAGAGAGAGAGAGAGAGAGAGAGAGAGAGAGAGAGAGAGAGTCAGCAGGAAGGAAGCTTTGGTGTGATTCAGCAGTGCCCCTCCAGCAGGGCAGGATACAACAGAAGGTCCAGCTGAGGAGTGATATTAGCCATATTGATATTAGCCGTTAGCCACTCCAGCCAAAGGAACTGACTCATGGAGGTGGATGGGGGGGCAGGGGCCTTGGCCCATTTGCAGCCTGTGCAACGGGCTGATTAGGCAGAAATGTAGGGCTTCTGAGCGCTTTAAGGGCTTATGGGAGACTGTCAAGGCAAACTGTGGCAACTCTCACAGCAGTACACCAAATCAGTCCACTCTCATCCGTCAACAACACAAAGATGGTGCGATGACCTATTTAGAAACCAGTGATATCATATTTGCAATGGACAGTCATATTTGCAAGGTTAGTCAAACTGAGAAGGATAGCCCAGATACCATAGCATCAAAGTGTCTGTCTTGACAGTCAGGCTGCAAGGAGGATATAGCTACTTGATTGTAAATAGGAACATGATTAAGAGACCAGTAACGTTAGGCTGACAGCTAGGGCATTATCCGGCCCTGTTAAAACTCAGCAAAGTGCACCTTTATTCTTATATGCCGCTACTTTCTTTATGGAAGAGATAATAATAACGGTCCTGTGAGGCTCAGTTGGTAGAGCATGGTGCTTGCTAAGCCAAGGTTTGTGGGTTCGATACCCACAGGGGCCACACATACGAAAATACAGTATATGGTTGCATGACTGTAAGTCGCTTTGGAAAAAAGTATCTGCTAAACGGCATATATTATGATACAGACCTCCTTATCGTTTCTCCAGTGACTGGTTGGCTGAATATTCAAATATAAAAGTTTCAAGCTGACAAACAGAAGTTAATTATTCACTCTTTCTTGAACAGCAGAGCGATGTCATGCACTCACCCTGCCCTCTCTCTCTCCCTCCACTCCATACAGTAGAGTCCACTTGGGTAGGCCATGTGTGTCACTTCCTCTGCTCAACTCACACCCCTCTTCATATTTCAGGGAGCTCCTCATGGCTGTCCCTACCTGGGGCCTGAGTGGGCTTGGGGGGCTCTCTCACAAGCAAACGAAAATGTTTACAGTTCCACTTTTCCATGTAAAAGTACAAGGCTTGATGACATAGGTACTGTATCAGACAGGTCCTGATTGGGGCATTGTACTAAACTAGGTTAACGTACTGTATGGGTCGATGTTAGCTTTTTTAAAACGACAACATCAACTTAGAAACAGAAGTGTTGATAAATCAACACTGAGATGTCATGCGTGGAACCCAATCACTTGAAATAGCCTATACATTGTAAGTGCACCATACTATGACGAAAACTAGCAAAATATGTATGATGACGGTGAGAGGTGTAGAGCAATTAGCTAGCTAACTGTTCCAACGTAACTATCACTTGCCATTCCACAAAACATGTGTTAGCCCACTCAAATATCAACTGGCATCAAAAGGTCCAATCCTTTGACACCCAGTTGTTCCCCATGCGCCGATGACGTGGATGTCGATTAAGGAAGCCCCCTGCACCTCTCTGATAAAGAAGACACATTTCAGTTGAATGCATTCAGTTGTACAACTGACTAGGTATCCCAATTTCCCTTTCCAGGTCAGAGATCTGTATGTCTTAATCAATATGTTTAAACAAAGCCACTGGTATTAATATCAATACACTAGTTGGTTGGGGAAAATAAGATGCATTCCCTGTCACAGAATGTCCATAAGTAGCCAGTTTGGAGTACAGTACAACCTGTATTTCTATAGGTACAAGTAGGCCTGCAACAACAGTGTGCATTGCCCCATGCCCCATATGATTTACTTAATAAAATCAGTTTGATCATGAAATCAGTTTGGAGTGAATCCTTACACAGCACTGTAGCAGGTACAATCTGTCTGGATCCTGCTTAACTGTGCTCAGCGAACAATGCATGAGGAAATTTTAACATTGAATAATTGAGATTGTGGATTCAAGGGTAAGTCAAAATAACTTTATATCAAAAAACTTCCATAAAATTGTCATTTTGTCCTACAGAATAGCAATAACAGTAGGTTAAAAGAGGTGATAGAAAATATTTAATTATATATTTGACGAAAAACATAGGCTGTATTGTTTAAAACGTTTTTTGAAAATGTCTCTAATTTGCTCGAATTATGGAAAAATGTATTGAGCATTTTATGTTTGATTTATACAACGAAAAAACATTTGTTGGCTAATTCGTGAACAAAACATGTTATTTTGCGACAGAAATGTATTCTTATATTTATCAAGGACATGCCAAAAATATATGATTTACAAATCCATCACTTACCTCATTTAAACGACGCACTCAAATGATCCTTTCTGCGTACCTTTGTATTTTGAAGCAGACTCGACAGGTGAAACTTCTAATAAATATTTTCCCACCAAATTTGAATGAAATTAGACAATGGGTTGTCAGGTACGAGGATTCCCCACGTTGAATTGAAAAAGCTAAAGAACGACTTGAGCTCCGTCCGCCAGCGAAGGAAGCAAAGTAAAGAGAGATTGGGATAGGGGTGCAGAGAATTATGCACACCAAAATCTTGAACAGCCCACTTTCTTCCTCCGACCAAGAACACTTTCCCATTTGCGGGATAATGGAGAAAGGGGGGTGTGGGGGGATAACGGAAAGACAAATCAATCACTCACAAGGATGCAGGTTGAAGGAATCACTTCAGGGGAAAATAATATCAGAAGTCAATAGCCTGAATTCAAAGTTGCAAGTCAGTGTGTCAAAGCAGGACTCAGGATGCTGTGCGGTCCCATAAGCAACACATGTGAAGGGCATGATCCCACACCATCTTGCAGCAAAGGCTACCACTGAGAATGCTGAAGTGGGACTACAAAAGAGCCCTATAGGCTACCAGCAGCGCCCATTCACATACTCCAGTTACCTATACTACAATTAAAAGAAAACAGCACTTCAGACTGCTGGTTTTTCAATCTATCAATTTTTTATTGATTTAGAGCAATCATGCATAAATATTTAAATAGGCCAACCAAACTTGTAAACCACAAATAATTCGTTTCCATGCTGCAAATTCAGTGAGAAGAGAACATATCATGGTGATTTGATTATGCCTAGTTATTGCCTGTCATGAAAAATATGGCCATCGCTGATCAGGAGAGGGAATCTTCATTAAAATACTCCTCCTACTAGCTCCCCTGAAATATTGCAAGGCTCTCAAGAAATTAGAAATTCATCCAAGACTGAGGGTTAACAGCTAATTGTGAACAATCTAAAATTATCCTCATTATGTGCCACTGCACAAAGGGATTAATTAAGGGTTAGTAATCTGGGATAATCTTGACTAACGTGAATGATAGATGTTTTTGCTCAACCTGTCGACAACATGAAAGGCCAAACAAAATGTCACAATCACATTGCTTTGAGTTCCACTTGGATGCTTACGCAATTTCAGTTCCCAATTTAACAAAATCTCTCTGGGATTCATCAAGACCTGTATTGGATTACATGCACAACAATATGAGTGTGTGGAGGAACTATTTGTCCTTTCACAGCCATCAGAGTTAACCCAATTTTTTTTTTTAAATACACACAAACTTTTACAGATGCACAATCGAGAGCATCCTGTCGGGCTGTATCACCGCCTGGTACGGCAACAGCTCCGCCCACAACCGTAAGGCTCTCCAGAGGGTAGTGAGGTCTGCACAACGCATCACCGGGGGAAAACTACCTGCCCTCTAGGACATCTACACCACCTGATGTCACAGGAAGGCCAAAAAGATCATCAAGGACAATAACCACCCCTAGCCACTGCCTGTTCACCCCACTATCATCCAGAAGGCGAGGTCAGTACAGGTGCATCAAAGCTGGGACCGAGAGACTGAAAAACAGCTTCTATCTCAAGGCCATCAGACTGATAAACAGCCATCACTAACATTGAGTGGCTGCTGCCAACATACTGACTCAAATCTCTAGCCACATTAATAATTAAAAATTGGATGTAATAAATGTATCACTAGTCGCCTTCAACAATGCCACTTTATATAATGTTTACATACCCTACATTACTCATCTCATATGTACAGTTGAAGTCGGAAGTTTACATACACTTAGGTTTCTTGTTAAACTAAAGTTTTGGCAAGTCGGTTAGGACATCTACTTTGTGCATGACACAAGTAATTTTTCCAACAATTGTTTATGGACAGATTATTTCACTTATAATTCACTGTATCACAATTCCAGTGGGTCAGATGTTTACATACACTAAGTTGACTGTGCCTTTAAACAGCTTGGAAAATTCCAGAAAATTATGTCATGTTTTTAGAAGCTTCGGATAGGCTAATTGACATAATTCAGGTCAATTGGGCGTGTACCTGTGGATGTATGTCAAGGCCTACCTTCAAACTCAGTGCCTCTTTGCTTGACATCATGGGAAAATCAAAAGAAATCAGCCAAGACAAATTGTAGACTTCCACAAGTCTGGTTCATCCTTGGAGCAATTTCCAAATGCCTGAAGATACCACGTTCATCTGTACAAACAATAGTACGCAAGTATAAACACTATGGGACCACGCAGCCGTCATACCGCTCAGGAAGGAGACACCTTCTGTCTCCTAGAGATGAACATACTTTGGTGTGAAAAGTGCAAATCAATCCCAGAACAGCAGCAAAGGACCCTGTGAAGATGCTGGAGGAAACAGGTACAAAAGTATCTATATACACAGTAAAACAAGCCCTATATCGACATAACCTGAAAGGCCGCTCAGCAAGGAAGAAGCCACTGCTTCAAAACCGCCATAAAAAAGACAGACTACGGTTTGCAACTGCACATGGGGACAAAGATCGTACTTTTTGGAGAAATGTCCTCTGGTCTGATGAAACAAAAATAGAACTGTTTGGCCATAATGACCATAGTTATGTTTGGAGGAAAAAGGGGGAGGCTGGCAAGCCGAAGAACACCATCCCAACCGTGAAGCACAGGGGTGGCAGCATCATGTTGTGGGGGTGTTTTGCTGCAGGAGGGGCTGGTGCACTTCACAAAATAGATGGCATCATGAGGATGGAAAATTATGTGGATATATTGAAGCAACATCTCAAGACATCAGTCAGGAAGTTAAAGCTTAGTCACGAATGGGTCTTCCAAATGAACAATGACCCCAAGCATACTTCCAAAGTTGTTGCAAAATGGCTTAAGGACAACAAAGTCAAGGTATTGGAGTGGCCACCACAAAGCCCTGACCTCAATCCTATAGAAAATGTGTAGGCAGAACTGAAAAAGCGTGTGCGAGCAAGGAGGCCTACAAACCTGACTCAGTCACACCAGCTCTGTCAGGAGGAATGGGCCAAAATTCACCCAACTACCCAAAACGTTTGACCCAAGTTTAAATTGTTTAAGGCAATGCTACCAAATACAAATTGAGTGTATAACCCACTGGGAATGTGATGAAAGAAATAAAAGCTGAAATAAATAATTCTCTCTGCTATTATTCTGACATTTCACATTCTTAAAATAAAGTGGTGATCCTAACTGACATAAGACAGGGAATTTTTACTAGGATTAAATGTCAGGAATTGTGAAAAACTGAGTTTAAATGTATTTGGCTAAGATGTATGTAAACTTCTGACTTCAACTGTATATACTGTACTCTATACCATCTACTGCATCTTGCCTATGCCGTTCGGCCATCGCTCATCCATATATTTATATGTACATATTCTTATTCATTCCTTAACACTTGTGTGTATAAGGTAGTTGTTGTGAAATTGTTAGATTACTTGTTAGATATTATTGCATGGTCGGAACTAGAAGCACAAGCATTTTGCTACACTCGCATTAACTTCTGCTAACCATGTGTATGTGACCAATAAAATGTTATTTGAGTTTCCTATAAAAGTCAAACACATGATACAGGTTGAAATTATGTGGGAAACGATTATGTACAGATTTCCGACTAGACACAAAGCAGGACCTTGCTTTCTCGTGGACAGGCTGCAGAGTCAGAGTCATGATTCATGTCTGCTATGCTCACCACTTGTGGACAGAGGGTGGATGCTGGCCACCCACAGAGGTTTTAATGGTCCAACGGTATAAACAGACAGAAGTTAGAAAAGTGGGTGTAGCATAGTAGTAGTGCTGAGCAAGAGGTCTTGGTAAGAGGGGAGGGTGAATACGGCTTTGTTCATAGCCTTACTCAGCTGACAGTTGCGGCCGAGTGGCGGGCTGTGAAGGAATTTAACATATAGGCATGGTGCGGGATGGTCAACATAGGTGCTGGGAAGCCAGTGGAACGGACGCCGCTGTTGGACTACAGGCCCAGAGGCATGGATATGATGGTAGGCTGGCTCAGAGAGTCACCCGATATTTTCGCCATGCACTTCCCACATCCAGTCTAGTTCATTATTGGTTATTGCGACCATCCATGTCAATGTTATAATTAATATTGACGTGAGGGCCAAAACATAATTGAAGACAACACATGTATGTTAAAACTTGATTAACTTGCTCTGGGAATACTTTCATTCCAGGCAACGTTTCCCAATTAATTCAGCTATATCCCTTCATGGCACAAAGACATGCATTCCACCTGCGATTAAATCTGATCACTGACCTGATTGTTCAACTGGTGTAATACTTTACTGCATTTTTAAATCAATATTAATGATAATCTGTTTGGCTCATCTCACAGGCTGCATACTTCTTCAGCTGTGTCACTGATGAATGGGTTGGTAAGAGGTAATTTCTCAACCAAACGCAATGACTTCTCTGCACGGCACCTTCAGGCATTTTGTAGCAGAATTTAGAGCTCAGGCTTCTCTGCCATGTGTAAAGGTCCACTCTGTGGTGCCTACACAAGTGGGAGTGGAATTGAAAGTGAATATGAATGAGACAATTTATTCCTTGACATTAAAATGGTAAAAACCATCTGATAAGAGGAAACAATGGAAAGCTCCAACAAGTCAAAGATTTTTTGTGAAATGAATTGTCTTTTAACCTCAGTGGATAGTTATTGTGAAGAGTCAAGATGTCCGTCAAGATAAAACAAGGGTCCACGTAACCAGTGAATAGGTGGCAGCCTGGAAGACTGGCATAGAGTGGCGTGCCCTCTCGGAATCACTAATACATTCTGGCGAGAAGGTGTAATGTCCTGGATTTAGCCATCAGGAGCTCTTGCACCAGCGGTGGCGATACCGTGGTTTTCAGTTGCCTGCTCGGTCAATAGAGGTAGGCCAAGGCTGACATGAGAAGAACAGAAAGGTTCTCTTTGAATACCTAGCATAGGTCTTCAGAGGGAGGGGGGAAACAGAACAGCCAAAGGCAGTAGCACAGATCACACCCTGACCTGGGCAGGAGAAGGTACAACAGGGGCCTCTCTTTATGGGTCCCACAGCACTGAAGTATAAGTCCACAGTCAGCGCCAACAGATGTAATCAACAGCAACATGAATCAATGTGATCTCTAGTTGAAATCATTTTTAGTTTTGATAAATGCTTCTAATTGAGTATTGCCATTGAGCTAATGCGTCGCTACTGAAAAGAAACAACTGGATGACAATGCATGATGTTTGTTTAATGACTTCTGGGGCTGTAGTCTATTCACACCAGTCTGGCACACTGTTGTGTTGAATGGTGTCTTGGTATCAGTTGTGAGTCAATAGGACCAGTGTCTACTTTCACAAGAACCCTTCAGGAAAGATTCTGGAAACCCCTGTTCAATCTCAAGTCCCTGGACAGACATACAATTGCTTCTGTGTAATGTTATTATCAATAAGTAATGTAGGCTTAAAAGTTTCAATGGTCATTTATTTCTTCCCCCCCATGTCTGCCATTAAAATGCTTGTTTAAAACCAATTTCATCATTATACTGCAGTTGTATTAAAATCGATTTTACTTTCACCCGTCAAAATGAACATGTACTGAGATACTGTATGCTAACAATTGATTATATAAAATTAGAAGTGTCTGAACAAATAACTCTAGACAATTCAAAGCAAAGAAAATGATCACAGTACTGTATTAGGAATGAATGAATTAAACTGAGAAAATAGACTGCACCCTTGTGGCAGAGGACTGCCATCTTGTGGCATAGGTTATCCACCACAAAATAAACAACTGCAACCCTGAAGGCAACTTTTTATTTTTTTACAGAAGTAGAAAAAGAGACAGAAGTGGCTGAGGTGAGAAGTGGAAGACCTGATAGTGATTTCTGAATGTTAAAATTATGTTAAACATGATACGTCCATACCATCTCTCAGCCTGTTCACCAGTTCAGTGCATTCAGGCTTTCACTGGATTTTTTTATTTGGAGGCTAAGGTCCTCTCCCACTCCACCTCCACAACTTTGTACAGTTCCATGGTGGCTTTGGCGTCCTCCACAGACGAGTGCCCCTTCTTCCCAGTCTGAGAACACAAGGGGAATTCCTTGTTACTACAAAATAACATAAGCTACACAATAAGAGGTTTATTAGCTTACTACTTTTGTTGAGACTAGAAAAAACAACCCAGACTGAATCACTGTAGATTATATTCAAATCAATCCTGTTTCAAATCAGAAGTCTCTTCTCACCTGGATGTTGCGGTTGAACAGGGCCTTGGTGAGTCTTTTCAGTGAGGCAACATCTTTCTCTGGAAAGCCAGCCTTCTGGTTGAGGAGAGGAATGCGGGAGGTGTCACGCGTTAAGACAGCAGGGTGACTGTAACTTAGGGACTTGAAGTCATTGTGGACAGCATGCCCTATCACCACCTTTCCTGCAAGGATCTTCAGTATCTATAGGAGGGGAAAACACAAGAGATCAAATGATATCATGGTCATGTTTAGTAAAGTAAAAGGTCCAAATAGAATAGATTAAGGGGCAATTCCACGGTAACGGATTTATGTTTTGACTCAGTTTTTTTTCCACTTGAAAATGTATGCCAAACAAAAACCATTGATTTCAAAGTTTAAAAACCATACAACCAACGTTCCCTAAAAAAAAAATATCACTGAGCAAATTTCAGGTCTGCTGAGTGCAAAATTGAAGTGCAACTTCCGGTGCGCGTTTACTGTGGACACTGATGCTGTACCCGCTTTAGGTAAGTTAACAGTGGTCAAGTAGGCTACTGTGAGTATTTGATCATAATGTAGTTCTACCAGTGGCCTACCATCAAAAACAACAGTAGCAGCCAATGTGTGGGGTTCAATGTAGGCCTACATTACATGAGACCTTTGAAGAAAAAAAACATGCAGGGCTTGACATTAACCTGTTAATCCACTTGACCTTCAGACAAGGTGACAAAAAAAGGTGTTGTTTGATACAAGAAGAATCAGACAAATTATGCTACCATCTGCCTATTGGCACTGCCCCTTTAAGTAAAAAAAAATATATATCTTTACCTGACTCGCTTTTCAAAGAAAATGCTCACGTTTTGTGCTCTTGTAGGAAGAAATAAATCCCCCATTGCTGCCTACAAATGATCTATAATTGGGCTAATAACTCACTAACTAGCAAAGGATATGAACAAATATGCACACGTCACTACATGTAGCTCTCGCTTTGATCTCAAAACAAGCGCATCTACTCATGCTGTAAAAACAAAGGTAACGGATGTAACCACGGTTATGTGAGCTATATGGATCACTCCAATACATTGGTATCACTCCGCGGCGGAGGGATACATCCGAGGTGAGGATTTACAGATTTACTCCCTTGTACACCTGTGTCATGGCTGGGGTCCACCCCTATATATAGACCCCATGGCCGCGACACGTTCTCTACGTAATTTGAGGCGCCTCTAGCACCGTTGAGGATTGATCCAAATTGCTCACATAACCGTGGTTACATACGTAACCTTCGTTATGTTTCACTTTATTGGATCACTCAAATATATTGGCATACACGTACCAGATTAGTCAGTGCTAGAGGGACCTGGCCAGCCAGCGGCGAAGTCCCAGAGCAGGACCGAGACGCAGGGGCCATCAATGTGGAAGGGGGTCCCGGCACAGTCCCCGGAAGGCGAGGCATCGCCCAGGACCGCTGAACCAACTGCAGAGGGAGGTGCCACATTTACCCAATTGTACCTAGTAAAGGTGCAAGAGGAAACCCAGCTGGCCGCAGCACAGATCTCAGCAAGGGGCACTCCTCTCAGTAGAGCCCAGGACGCAGCCACACCTCATGTTGAATGTGCCACCACAGATCCCAGCACTGGCATGCCAGACAGGCGATATTCTGTCGTATTCATGTCCACGATCCAGTGAGAGCCTCTTCTTTGATAGCCCAGCCCCCAGGACTCTCTCACCAAAGCAGGCAAAGAGCTGGTCTGTTATTCTCACTGACCGTATCTGCTCCACATAGGCAGCCAGTGCCCTCACAGGGCACAGCATGCAAGAGGGAGGCCCAGACTCCCCCGCCACTGCCGGGGGGTCGTAAGCAGACAGGATAAAAGGGATGTTCACATGCCTGTCTGACAGAACCTTCGGGAGGAATGAAGGGTTGGGGCAGAACGATTTACTCCTCCCCCCGGGGTCCATCCAGTAGCACTTAGAACTTACCGAAAGAGCATGGAGCTCACCCACCCTCTTCAAGAAAGCCACCTTCATAGAGAGGTGTTTCAGGGAGGCAAACTCCAACGGTTCGAAAGGCGGCTTTGCCAAAGCTGCCAAGACCACATCCAGATCCCAGCTCGCCATTGAGCGGGTCCTAGCTGGACGCAGGCAACGAACCCCCTTCATAAACCTGGAGACCAAGGGATGGCGCCCCACTGGTCTGTCCATCCACCCCACATGGCCGGCAGATATAGCGGCCAAATACCGCTCAGTGTAGAGGCTGTCAAGCCCTCATCCAAGCGAGACTGCAGGTATTGGAGGACATACTGCACCCAGCATTGCTCGGGCACAACCTCAATAGCAGTGCACCAAGAGCAGAACAACTGCCAGCGCAACTGGTATGCCGCGGTTGTAGCTGGCGCCCTTGCGCTTTGCATGGTGTTCATTACACCCTCCTGTAGTCCTAACATGGATCATTGGTGCCGTTCAATGGCCAAGCCCACAGACTGAGGCGGTGCGGCCTGGATGCCACAGAGATCCCCCGGCCTGAGACAGCAAGTCCGGTCTCAGGGGAAGTTGCCAAGATGTCCCAGACAACAGGGACAGGAGAAGGCTGAACCAGGGTCGTCTGGAACAGTATGGGGCCACCAGAAGCAGACGATGCTCTGCCATCCTGGTCCTGTCCAGCACAGCCTGGATCAGGGGAAAAGGGGGGAATACGTAAAGCTCCAGCCCTGATCAATCGTGAGCCAGAGCATCCAAGCCCAGAGGCCCTGTTGACTCCGATATGCAGTACCCCAGGGGGAAGTGTGCATTCTCCCTCCTGAACTTGTCCCACAGGTGCTGCACCACCTGGTGATGTAGGCTCCAGTCCCAAGGTGGCAGACCCTCCCTCGAGAGCATATCCGCTGCCACACTCAGGATGTCAGGTACGTGTGCTGTGCGTAGAGAAGCTAGACAGCCCTGAGCCCAGAGAAGGAGCTCCAGTGCTATAAGATTGAGGCGGTGGGACCTCAGTCCACCCTGATGGTTGATGTAAGCCACCACTGTGGTGTTGTCCGTTCTCACCAGGACGTCTTCCTTTCAGATGTGTAAAGAAAGACCGCAGGGGCAGCAGTACAGCTCAGAGCTCTTGTGTATTGATGTGCCTGCCGCTCCAAGGGGGTAGCCAACAGCCGCTGGCAGACCTGCCCTTGGTCACACCCCCCCAGACAATCTGGGAGGCGTCTGTGCTGACCAGCTCCCGGCGGCACATCCTCAGCATCTCCACCCCACCTGAGAGAAAGGAGCGACAGCACCACCTCAACAATGCCCCGAGGCCCTGTGCGGTCACCCGCAGCTGGCGGTGCCTGTGGTGCTTCAGGTGCAGCCGGTGGGAGTTGAACCACTATTGAAAAGGTCAGAAATGGAGCAGGCCCGTCAGCAAGCTCAACAGGCGTTGGCAGGTCAGGGCGGCTCCCACCCGCCTCTGCCGAAAGTGGTCAAGGCAAGATGGATCGCCTGAACCCTTCTGGTGGGCAGGCATGCTCTCATGAGGACTCAGGGCATGCGCCCTCCGTTCAAGCTGGTCCCAGCTCTGCCTGCGGTGTTTCTGGCCACACTTCCTGGGAGGGGTACTGGGCCCAGACTAACAGCTCGCTGCCGCACCACTCCTGAGGGAGGGAGCTCGTCCCCAGCCTGAGCCCGAGCCTGGCCGACCCACTCACGCATGGCCTCCAATCGCCAGGCGCAAGCGTTATGAGAACACCACACAGGCATCCAGTAGGGCACTCCACCGCCCTCTCCGCGTGGCTCAAACCCAGGCAACGTAGTTTTCCATGATACTCCACTCTGCAGGGGAAAGAACAAGACAAAAAACATGCAAGATAATTAACAGACAACCCGCACCTACAGCTCGGGGAGCAGCATGTTATTTAAAGCAATTCACAACACACACAAAGAACAAGCCAGTCGGTAAGTTGTGTAAGGTAAATTACAGTTTGTGGCAGCAAGAGCCACTAACATATTAATGCACACGAGTCGTAGTGTAACACTAACGAAACACAAGCACGACAAACCACGGGCGGAAGATACAGATCAACCACAAGCAGCAAGTGGAGCACTCAAGAGGGTCTGGCCATGTGGCCAGCTGCTCCAGGCTGCAAACAGCCAGTTAGTATACTTCCACGCAAGATATTACACTTACCAGTGACTTACCAAGCGAACTTCTGAAAGTTTGTACTTCAAACCATACGGACGTCTGCCGAGAAAATGAAAGAGAACATGTCGCGGCCATGGGGTCTATATATAGGGGGCGGACCCCAGCCGTGACACAGGTGTACAACTGAGTGAATATGTAAATCCTCACCTCGGATGTATCCCTCCGCCGTGGAGTGATACCAATATATTGGAGTGATCCAATATAGTGAAACATAACAGTCCAGTTCAAAATGAATGAAACAGATCTATGGTGAGAGCGTGAGGCTTATCCAGACTGAAATCCAGACAGACACTCTTGGTTTGTGACTATTATGATTTCCCATTGTAGCCAATTCAGTTGCAGTAATTCCATAACAGATTTTTTTGGGTAATTCCATTAACCATTTGGTAACAGAATTATGAGTTTGAATCACTTAATAATTCATAAACAACATTTATGTCAGTAAAATCACTATAACTTATTGGTAGGACTACCGTTACTTCTGTGAACTTTCATTATCCTCCTTCCTCATGAGGGAGAGAAGTTTGAGCTTCTGGGGCTTTTGGTAATGGAATTACATGGCAATATTTCTTAAACTTACAGGAGGTTAACAACTTACCCAAAACTCAATATAAGTGTTGATATTAGTTGACAGGGGTCTTTACATTACTATGTTTTGATGTATTTCTGATACCTTTTGAAGACTTTGGTATGTTTTCTAAGCCCCCTATTCCATCTGTTTATCCAGAAATCAAAGCTTTTGCTAATATCACATTTTCAAGATGGAAAATGGTTGAAAAATGAATCTATGCCTTCATTTCCCCAAAATATAGACTCTTAGCTTTCATTTGACACGGAATTTGATATGCTCATAGGTCCTTTTCGGTGTTCCTTCGAACATTCTCCTCCAGGAGGCTTCTTACCTCCTTCCTGGCATGTTGAAATGGCATGGCTTTGACCAGTTGATGCCAGGAGATGCCACTCCAACGAGTCCGGTAGTCAGTGACTGCGTTGGTGGGTTTGATGTACCTGTCATACACCACGTCTCCGTTATAGGAGACAATACTGCATCGTGCCAGCTCACTGTTGCGACCCTTGGGGCCAGTGCCGACCATCTCACAGTCCATGGCAAGGTACTTCAGGGGGTTACAAAAGGGGTCCGACCCTCTTGGGACAGGGGCGCAGTGGGAAACAGTCCTGGTGGGTGGGGGTTGGTTCCCCGGGGTGATAGTCGAAGAGGATTGCTCAGGATTGGTGGAATTCTTCACAGTAATGGTCAAGGATGTTGAGCTGCTTGTGGATGATGCAGGCTTGGAAGCAACACCTCTGGCATGCTCTGAACTGGGTATGTGATATGAACTTTTACTGTGAGTATTCTGCGTGTGAGCAGAGCTTTTGTTGTGTGCAGCATTGGGTTGAGATGGCCGATTGGCCCAGGGAGGCGGGCCCTGATGTTTATTCCCCTGTCTGTGATTGTGCTGGTTCTGCTTCTTGTTGAGGTAACCCTTTTTCTCCAAGAGTCGCCGCCTGTCGATGAATGCCTTGTGTTTGCTGCTTCCCGATGAGTCCTTACAGGGCCCACTGCTGCCAGAACAGTCCAGGTTTAACATCATGTCTGACATCTTGGAGGGGAATCTTCCTCAGCTGGGGCTTGGTTTGTTCTTGGACTTAAACGGTTGACGTCCCACTCCCTTCAACAGGACATAAAGGCCTTCACTGCTGTGCAAAATTAGGTTCAAATATTTGTTTTAATTAAATGTCATTCTGACCCAATTGTCATGACATCAATTGAAGCGGTATTGTGATACCTGGACAAAAATAAAATTGATTTCTGTTAACAAATCAGCTGGTATGTCTGAAATTGTGGGAAAACATTCTAGTCATGACAAACAAAAAAGCTAGCTAGCTGTTTATATAATCTAGATAGTTTGGTACTAGCTTAGCATGAAACACATTGAGGCCACAATTAACGTTAGGTATTTTCGAAAGTATGTGTAATCCGTGTAGTGTAAATGCTAGCTTGATAGATAGTCAGGATGATATTACAGTAGAAAATACGGCTTAGGCGAGCTAGTATTGGGTCCTTGGCTAGCTAGCTAACTAACTACAGTAATACTAGCTAGCTCTGATGCTAAGCTTCCCGGAACAGCGACTCGAACATTAGCTAGCTAGGAATGATACTCTATTCTCCAGACATACTCATTTAACTGTATGTCTTCACTCATATTGTATCCTGATAATATGGTGCACAAATCAGCGTTATACAACAAATTACACATTTACACCGACCTATAAACATAGCACCATGCTCCAACATCCTTAGCAGCCAGTCGATTACTTCCGGTTCAGAGGTCGTGTTGTGATGAGCGTGCGTTTTGAGGAAGAGCTACAAACAAACACTTCTTATCGTCGTTATATAAAACTCTTTCACTCGGTTGTAATAGTGTATTGTTGAAATGTTTAACGTTCACATTTCATAACCGGTCAGTTGCCGATGCGACGGTCGAATGATGTGCTCACCGACACTTTCAGCAGAGCAGCAAAGAGAGTTGGCAAGAAATCTTACATATTTTCTGTCGACGTACAAACACATCTCTGATTCCTTCATAATTGTACGTAGCAAGCAACTCATTCTATTTATATGTTTTTTAAGATACGCTGATGCAGATTTTTATACGGTTATTTGATTATAAGATGATCACGTGATATACTGCTATCAGGTCTTGAGTCCTCCGCTCCAGGTTGAAGTTTCCCCTACAGATCTAGATTCAACTTTCCTTCCCTCCAGCCTGACCTAAACCATTATTTGGAAAAATGCAAAACTGACCAAAGGTCAGCGTCTAGAGGCAACTTCACTCTACGCTCCCCATGAAGCTTGATCCCTGGATCAAAGGGTCCCTGAATAGATTTCTCTAGCTACTCTTCAATTAATGTGTTATTGATCATGTTTTCTCCTGCCATAGGAATTCTTCAGTGAGGATCTATGGGCTACATTGCCTACCAGATGGCAACAAATCCTCTGTGACCTGTCACCCCCACAAATAGCTGACCTCCTATTGGACAGATTGAATGTGAATAGAAGGTATTCAGTCATACCAGTGTATTCGTTCAATTTGAATTGGATTCTATATCATAACACAGTTTGAAATAACTTATACAATTGTACTTTTTTATTTCAGCTACTCTTGTGTATGGCCTCTTTCACTATTGGCTTTCCGGGCCACAGCGCATGCCCTGACGTTCCCCAGGACACCCCAGGGCAAGCGGGGACATGAAGTGGGCATGCTGAAGCCAGAGGAGTTCTTGGAGAACAAGAGTCAGAGCTCACTGCTGGGACACATATTTAGAAAACATGTGAAACCCAAGAAGCAGCATGAGATCCGGAGTCTGGGCACGGTAAAGATGTGCATACTAATTTGCATATAAATGGAGGTGCATACTACTTTTTTATATATATACTGCTGATTCAAATAACCATTTCAGTTGTTGTTGATACTGATCTGTTCATCTCTCTCCACAGTTGGTGAAGCAGCTTTGTGACCTGACAGACTGCAGTAGTGTGGTGGATGTGGGTTCTGGACAGGTAACCTAATATTCAGTCTTGTTATCAGACCTACGTGTCACACAATATTACTTTTTGTAATCTGCCTAACAATGAGATTTGTCACGGTTCATGATGTTGTGTATCCCTACTGGTCTCCCTAGGGCCATTTGACTCGTTTATTGTCGTTTGGGCTTGGTCTGTCTGTGACTGGAATTGAGGCTGATCCAACTCTAGTTTCCATGGCATCCAAATATGATGGACAGCTTCTGTGGACGCTGGAGAAGGAGCGGCAGAGGAAGGTAATTCACCAGAACGCTCAGTAAATTGCAAGAAAGGCACAGTTGATTGGCTCAGACTAGGCATTTTTTTTGTAAAACAATAGTTATTAAGCAATTTGGTGAATATTGCTAATATGCAGTGTAATGAAGATTTAAATATTTATACTGCTCTTACTCTTTCAGAATGGACCTCCGCTCTCTAGATCTGGCCCCTCACCCTGCCATGTGGCTGGCTGGGTCAACCCCAAAGCATCATGGGAAGACTTCATCAAGCAGGTAGGAAATGGTAAATGTGTCTGTGTTGATCAGACCACTCCGGCTGGACCCAGTAAGAAGAGACAGCGGGAGTCCATGTCAGAAGCTGATCAACAACATGGGCACGGAGACCTGCCTGTGTTGACTTCAGAATCAGAATTCCTGGGTTGTTCAGACAATGGCCAGGCTGCATCCCCACTCAAGAATAATGACAATACATGTACAAACTCTTTTACTAGTGTAAAACATGAACCCCGGTCTAGCTCACTCTCGTTTGCAAAACGTCTCTGCAAGACTGAAGCCGGGCAAGGCCCATATGTCCACCCACTTTGCCAAGAGAGTTCATCCACTGAAGTTGTCTGCCCTGTGGAAGAAGGGCAGGGATGTACAGATTTTGTCCTAACGGGCCTCCATGCCTGCGGGGACCTTAGTGCCACCCTCCTTCGCCACTTTGCCAGCTGCCCTCACGTTCGTGGCATCACCTCAGTGGCGTGCTGCTACATGAAGATCACCACCAGTGAGAACCCCAACCCCCCCTGGCCTCATAGCCCCTCCCCTATCGCCCACCAGTGAGGCATCTCACTCAGAGTTTGGCTACCCAATGAGCTCCTGGGTGCAGGGGTTGCCGGGACACCAGTTGTCCTATAAGGCGCGGGAGGGGGCGTGTCACGCCATAGAGGACTACATGCACAGGCTGCGGGAAGAGAGTGGGTTGCTAAGGATGCACTGTTATCGGGCAACCCTAGAGACAGTTATCAGGGAGGCGAAGCCAGAGCTGCGCAGGCCGGGGGGTCCAGGCAATGAAGAAAGCACATCTACTACCCTTTGCAGAGTGAGTGTTTACACAAGTTTGTATCCATACCTCTTCAGTCTGTATCATTAGGCAGCAGCTTTCAAAGTATGTTAGGATGAAAACCTAAGAAATGTAACCTTGCATATGTCTCAAAAACCTTTACTATTTGGTATTATCCTTGTGTAAAATGATAGCAATTTTGATGATCACATTTAGGAATTCAATAGCTGCATTCTCTCTATATTGCCTTTAGGTCAAACATAATAATCTATCTTATATGTCCCCCTCTCACCATGTACCCACAGGTATGCCCGTCTGGGTCTGCCCCGCGTTGGCCTGCCCCCTGACCTGCCCCTGGATGCCTGCAGAGTGGGGGCCATGCTGAGGCAGGAGGGTCGTGTGGTGGTCTACTTCAGCCTGGCTCTGCTACTGGCACCGGTGGTGGAGACACTGGTGCTGCTGGACAGGATGCTATACCTGCAGGAGAAAGGTGAGGAAATGTACAGAGAACGTGTATTATCAGATCTTAATGTATACTGATATTGTATCTGGATTCCATACATCTTTTCTGTGGGCCCAGTGCTAACAGTAAAGGTGTTATTTGTTATTACTTGATTGTTGGTGTAGGTATAAAGAGTCAGCTGGTGCCACTCTTTGACCCTGCGTTCTCCCCCCGAAACCTGGTACTGATGGCTTTGAAGCAGCCGTCAAGGGACAAAGAGACTGAGTGCACCCTTCCATAACCAAGGACACCTCTAAAACAGTGTGTTGTGTTCAGAGTTTACTCCCTTACTCTATGGTGCTCAAGGACTTTGGAGTGGAAGTTTAGAAGTGAGTAGCTGTGTCCAAATATCCATACTAGCGTACTACATACTTCAACTGCATACTCATTGTCGCAAACTATTTTGCACATACCGTCTGAATAGAATAGTAATGGAGTTATAGTTGTCTTGATGTCCTTTGGTGGTGAACCATTCTTGATACTCATGGGAAACTGTTATTAAAAACCCAGCAGCGTTGCAGTTCTTGACACAAACCAGTGCACTTGGCACCTACTACCATACCCTGTTCAAAGGCACTTAAAGCTTGTTTTGGTTTCATTAACATATTTCGTGAAACTCAAGTGCATATATAAATGAAATCAAATAACCTAGTACACACACCAAAACTTTTCAAATCAACAACCAAAAACAGGCCATCAGGTGCATTGCAAATTCAAAACTGCTGGACAGCAACATAAAACTAAAGCACTGATAATTGGGAACGACATCAGAATGACTGCTAAGGCTTGATCCATAAATTAAATAGGTAGCTTAGCCTACAAAACCAAAACAATCCATATGTTCAAATCAAAAGGACTGATTAACATGACATCAATAACGCAGCCACATCCCAAGTCCCCGGTGCTGACAAATTAAAAAAATGGTTTAGACTAAAAGCTCTGACAAACACTTAGAACAGAAATCCACTTTGGGTAAATACATTTATTTTTCAAAAGATGTAGCCTACGATGCAACACTCATGATCACTAAAGAGAACAAACTACTTTGCCTACATTACATTTGAACACCACCGCAGAAGCGTCGCTATTCGGCATCTTCCTAATTAAGTTGCCTAATTTTTTTAGGCCCTAGCTCTAAGTAGCCAATCATTCGCAGCCCACCTCTTCCAGTGCATCGAATTCTACTAGATGAGCCACATTTAAACCATACTTGATTTTTGAAAGTTACATACTATAAAACTTTGTTTTCCCATACTGAGAATGCGTCATGCACAATTGCATTGTTTCGTGTTATTGGTTAATTTTGGTAGCACATCCCCATATCTGGTTGTCAAAGCTATAAGGATGACATCCGGGTATTTAAAGTATACTTTATTTTCAAAATGTTGCATACTCAAAATATTTAGAACATAAGTATGGGTATTTGGACAGGGCCCGAGTCAAATTACTGATATTTCATCACAGAATGTGGAAATAAGTGGAGGGTAATCAACCAACTTGAATCAAGGTACAACCATACGCAATTGCTTTTTCATATGTCTAGACAAGATTGTTTTTTTAAAGTGCCCCTTTTCTGGCAAATTGTGTAAATAATTACAACTATTTAGATTTCACCAGATGAATCATTTTCCTAAGCCTGTTTCCAGTAGTCATTGTTGCCATTGTTCATAAATCTTTTCAGGGATTGACACTCAAATTGACCTGTACTGTAGTTTAAGGATTAGTCTAATGTATTTTACACAGCAGCAGTCATACATGAAACCCCTGACATGTTGCTTAGTGCACACTAATTTTAAGCCGGCAAGCTCTAGACGTCTCAACCTTATCCACAGACCTCGTTTGTTGGTACAGGGTGGTGCTATTGTTCGATTTATTCAACCCGCTGGAGTTGCACCAAGTACTCTACATCAGTACATCGTGATCAACCACATACCATTGGTCGTATCCTACTTGTGTCCATGACCACAAATGTGCCATATAGACAGTATCTTGATGTACCTCTGACTCAAACTGTGGAACCACAAATAGTTTGAATTTACAGTCTGCACCATGTGACAGTTTGTTACAGGGAGTGTTTAACGCAAATGACTGAAGCATCCAGACTTTGGCCACAGACTCCAGTATTAACTTGTCAGAGACTGCAGTGTTCTGTTGCCGCTGACGCATCATCACACAGGATCTAAAGCAGTTAGTCTTTTGCAAGTTGGATTTAAATCAAGCCTTGCATGTCATTAAGATTGTCTGGCTGCATTCTAATCAGTTTCACCAGTCTGCTTCGTGAGAACTTAAAATCAGTTTAGCACTGTTTGTTTTTAGTCAAACAGAAGGGGTTATGTATTTCAGTGCAAATCCTTCACTATAATGTTGGGTGCAGTTTGCCATGTTTAAGCATAGGTAGCAGACCAGGGGCCATATGAAGAGTCTCAGTACAAGTGCTGTTCTAGGATCAAGTCCCTACTGTCCATGTAATCTTATTCACTTTGATCTAAAAGGCAAAACTGAGCCTAAATCAGCACTCCTGAGACAATCGATTCATACGGCCCCAGATTTCACATGCAAAAGACATGTACCAGTAATGCACATTAAAGTCTACAATGAGCCGAGTTTAACATATTTAGACAGCAATAATCACCTTTATTGATCTGAGCAGAATGTTAACTAGTGCAATGAGTGATAGTACACTGAAACTGGCCAGTCCATTGCAGGATTCTCTACAGCGGCAATCATTTCACAACAGTCAAGAGCCTTTGTTAGAAATAACCATTGTGACAATATTGAAACCTTTGCCGGTTTCTGTCAAAAAGTATTAAAAAAAATTGTTAACGCAATCAAAGCATACATGTTTGTTTTATTAACAAGGAATAATGAGTAGAAAGCAGAGGTCAGACGGTTTCCTAACTCATTCATTCAGGCTCTCTACAAAGAACTCGTTACAGGCCACGGTCAGCGCAGCAACCAAGATGACAAACTCCTGAAAGTCCACTTCGCCGTCTTTGTTTTCATCCAGATCACTCATGATCTTCTCTACTACCATAGGGTCCTTACTTGCCTGAGGGAGAGGAGTAGGAATGGTTAATGCATTAACATGTACGCCCAGACCAGAAGCAGCCGCATGACTCTTGGAACAGTTGTAGATGGAATATTGAACAAAGCCAATCAGATGGAAAGGTCAATCTCATGCCATATTGTTATACCCATCAAATCATTTCAGATTAAAGTAGTGTCTAGGTGATGAGAATTGTTTCTAGGCAAGGCCATAGTATTATTTAAATTATTCTAGTACAATGTCTTGAAGGTGATGGATACCACAACTGTTCAATAAATCAAGACTTCTCCAATACTTGCCTGTATGACTTGCTTTGGGGCAGTTCTCCTTTTGTTTATGGCCATAAAAATGTAATTGATCAGAATGTCATTGAAACCACACATATCCCTCCCCTGGACAGCAATAGGAATCAAACTCACCGCCAGGAAGTCACTCAGTTCGCCCTGCAACAGATTCTTCAGCTCAACTTTGCTCAGCTTGTACTTGTCCCCTTCTTTTGAAGAGTATGAGTGGAACACTCGAATTAGCCCCTCCATTGCACTCTCGAGTTTGGAACCCATTTTACAGCGCTGTGAATACCTTAAAAAAAAAAAGGATAGGTTAATCCATGACAGTGTATAAACTGTATGGACAATTAGATTTTACAGTAGAAATCAATTTGCATAAAGTGAACCCCTTACTGGTTCCTGTTTATTTTAACACATTTGTCTGTGTAGAATATTGTAAACTGTAGTCAAAAACCACTGGGGCCAGTTTTTTTTGCATTTCATCCAGCTCCAAATGATCATGTGGGTTAAAATCTATCCCCCTTTCAAATTTGGTCTTTGAAAAACAAAGTACATGCTAAATTATGATAAAGATACAGGCATCCAATAACTAGCAACCCATGAATTAAAAGCTTTAAATAATATTGACTCCAGCAGCAACTAGAATTGAAAAATATTGAGCCAAAAGGAGAATGAGACATTGCTATTGGTTGCCCAGGTGAGCGCACGTCACCAATACAGCCCTGGTGGGCCGACAGAGGAAACTGTCAGAGCTTGCTGTTCTCAGGGGTCCAGGATAAACCTCAAAACGATCAGGTATCGCAGTAAGGTTATAGATGGTTTCGCAAGCTATTGATTGTCATCCCCAGAGATGCATAAATAATGTAGCCCAGTCTTTTATGTGTGTGGGAGTGATGAGTGCAGCCATCCTAGTAATTCAAGCTCGGAAGGGTAGGCCTAATGTTTGATGCATCTAAAGCACACCATACCCCTGAATCAAGCATTATGATAAGTTTAGATTGTGTGGTTCTGTTCCTTACAAATGTGATATAGGCTATGTGAGACACCCTTAAGGACATGTGATTACATTAACTCCAAGGGCTGTTGAGGCAATTTGACTGAAAGTACACAGAGTTAACAAAACATAAGGAACACCTGCTCTTTCCATGACAGACTAACCAGGTGAAAGCAATGCTCCCTTATTGATGCCACTTGTTAAATACACTTCAGTGTAGATGAAGGGGAGGAGAAAGGTTAAAATATAGGATTGAGAGACATGGATTGTGTATATTTATTTAACCAGGCAAGTCAGTTAAGAACAAATTCTTATTTACAATGACAGCCTAGGAACAGTGGGTTAACTGCCTTGTTCAGGGGCAGAACAGATTAACCTTACGGTTACTGACCCAACACGAACTACAAAGCTACCTGCCATTCAGAGGGTGAGTGGGCAAGACAAAATATTTGTGCCTTTGAACAGCGTATGGTAGTGTGTCAAGAACTGCAACGCTGCTGGGTTTTTCCACTCGCAACAGTTTCCCCATTTGTATCAAGAATAGTCCACCACCCAAAGGACATCCAGCCAACTTTACACAATTGTGGGAAGCATTGGCATCAACATGGGCAAGCATCCCTGTGGAATGCTTGACACCTTGCAGAGTCTATGCCCCAACAAATGGAGGCTATTCTTAGGGCAAAAGGGGAAGGTGTACCTAAAGTTCTGTACACTGTATAGTGAACATAGGCCTACATCTCCTTTGCCAAACTTTTTGTAGGCCTAATTAAGCCAATTATAAAACAGATGGCAATAATCAAGAGAATCACTATAAAATAAAAACTCAATGCTACCCACACACAAAAAAGGAAATATGATTTCTCACCAGGTAGCCTATAGGCTGCATGGCACAGAAATGTACATATGCTCAACAAGAAATAGGCATGCAGGTTATGTTAAAAATATATTGACCACAAACACGTTCGCTACTCACCTCAATGCTGATGACAAATGAAGCAGAAGTGGCGTCGATCCTCATCTTACCTGTTTTATGCATCTCACCTGTGAGAAAATTAAAATCAGGCGCCTCCCACCGGTGAAACCTGCAACATCACGGATACAAATGGCACGGGTAGACCTAATTAATTTGACCATGTAAGGTTACATTTGGCGGTGCAACTACTAATTATTATACAGAATGTATTAGCCTACCACATAAACAATACAGTGTCAGTATACTATCGTATAGGCTGTATTTAACAACGACGTCTTCAAATGATGGAACCTATTGGTATTAAGCAACTAAAATGACGGACTTCCATTCCGAGTTTATTAGCAGGGTTGTATTCATTACGTCTTGAAGTTGCAACGGAAACCGTTTACGGTTTAAGAACCAATCTGATGGAAACAAAGGAAACGGGAATGGGACCTAACTGAATTTGTCGAATAGAAACTCTTGCAAAACGTTTTCTACTCCGTTTGGAGTAGGCTAAACGGTTTCTGTTGCAAAACGTTTTGCAACAGAATTGGCGTAATGAATGAATATACCCCACGTAACCCTTATTCTATTGCATTACATGAGCCATTGAACTTCCTCTTTAGCCTTCTGAGGGAAATGCCATGACACTTCCCAAATGCTCTGTCCAAACGCAAATAGGCCTATGCCTTGCACAAAGAGATAACGTTTTGGAAACATTTGGAATAACTTTCACATCAGTGAAAAGGAATTATATATATATATATATATATTTTTTTTTAAGTTAAATGACTACACACCTTTTTAGGATTAGTTCCCATGCCGGGCGGCCATATTTCCATGTTATAGCGCTTGTTTAGGCCTACGGAAGACAGAGGTGACGGTGAGAAGAGTGCAGGAGGGCATGAGACAAAGGAATATGTAGTATCGATGGAAACAGTTGTGCGTTAACTGTGGGGGTACCCATGATGCTGAGGATCAGAAGTTTCCAGTGAGAGAAAGGCAGGCTGAAGTTGCCAGGATCAGAGTAGTACAGAAGGTGTGGTATGCTGAGACAGTGAAGAGAGTAGGAGAGGAAGATGGGTACAGGGCTAGAGATAACTGAGAGGATCCCTGTTAGGAGGCTGAGGCCAACAGAGAGTGAGGCATAGCCATGGTTATCAACTGTACCACAGAAATGGAACGTAAATCACAGAAAATATATGTTGTGGTGGCAGCTGCAGAGAAGTACTTGGGTGTATGAGATTTTACTGCAGAAGATTTACAAGGTGTGTTGAATGATAGTGTCTCTTCCTCCCAAGATTGTTGGCCTGGTGTAGGATCAAATAGAGCCAAGTAGTGGAAAAGTGGTGAGGTTTTTAATGGGTGTAAGGTTAGTTGGTCCCTTTTCCCCGTCCCCTTCCCTTTTTGTGTCACAAAGTGTAATGAATTCACACTCCAGAATAGTAGGCGGAAACACAGGCCTAGATAAGAGAAATAGATGAATAGGGAGGCTGTGACCGGCCTCACACTCCAGTACAGTAGGTGGTGGTGTATGTACCTTTCAGTTTGTTGTGGTCCTCCAATACAAATTTGTAGAATAATAGTAATAATAATAATAAGAAGAAGAGAAGACGATGCGACCACCTCTTCTAATTAGCTATCGAAGCATCTTGTGTGTAATAGTGTTGTAACTGAAAAATACTGTCGGCTGCAACTGTGTTAAAAGCGGTTAAAACAGTGTACAGTAAGTGTTTATTTTGCATTTGTGAAATTATTTTGATGCGAAATTGAAAGGATTTATGTTTCCAAAACCGTATCGCAAGGGCGGATTGTTAACGTTTCTAAATGTTAAAACAGAGCGTCAGGATTGTAGTTCACATGGAGCCAGCTGTCTTCCATACCATCTGCTGAGAACCCAAGACAGGGACCGGTTGTAAGCAGAGAGGAAGAGGCGAACCAAGAGGGTTTACTCCGCCCAAAATATGTCCATGAAAAGTAAGCCCCTGAATTTCTGCACAAACTGACAGAAACCGTCTCTGGGAAGCTCATCTGCGTGCTCGTGGTCCTCACCAGGGTATTGACCTGACTGCAGTTTAGCGTTGTAACCGACTTCAGTGGGGAAATGCTCACCTTCGATGGCCACTAGCACACTGGAGAAGTGTGTTCTTCATGGAAGAATCCCGGTTTCAACTGTACCGGGCAAATGACAGACGTTGTGTGGGCGAGCGGTTTTGCTGATGTCAACGTTGTGAACAGTGTCCCATGATGGTGGTTGGGTTATCGTATAGGCAGGCATAAGCTTTGGACAACTAACACAATTGCATTTTATCAATGGCAATTTGAATGCACAGAGATATTGTGACGAGATCCTGACGCTCATTGTTGTGCCTTTCATCTGCCGCCATCACCTCATGTTTCAGCATGATAATGCACAGCCCCATGTCGCAATGATCTGTACGCAATTCCTGGAAGCTGAAAATGTCCCAAGGGGTCAGTTAAGTGATAATGCCTGAGAAGCCGTGGTTTATAGGATATCTTGGCAAAGGTGTTAGGCCTGATATGTGATAACTGTCCATGTGGTCAGAATAGAGACCTCTGTCATAAGTAGTGACATGTCATATACTTTGCGTATTACTTTGTAGGCTATACTTTTCTTAACCTTCCAAGATTAAACGGCTCCATGACAAATACTGTAAGTCCGGAGGAAGTCATTCATCGAGGCTTGGCCATGTCAAGGCCACAAAAGCGGGCTCTGCGGAGTGCATTTCCGAGGTGATCTCACTTAAGTAGATGTCAACCTGAGTGACCCAGAAAAAGAGCACTCACCTTTCCCTTTTGTGTGGGAAACTAAAGCCACCATCTCTCATTACTGTGCAGAGAAACAGAACCAACTGTTAGAATCTCTTTATAGCCTGTGCAATCTTCAACTTAATCGTACCTTCAATTATCTTGTTGATAAACACAGTTCACACTTATTATTCCAGAATACTGAAAATACAGGAAGCAATGATAATGCACATGGGATTGAAAAATGCGAAGCGTGATACCATGTTTTCTTCTTATGTTCTGTGCTCGGATGGCAATTTCTTTAAATAGCCAGCACATAATACGTTTTGATTTAGTCTGGGTAGCGATTTTCTCATATAACAATTGGAAAAACACAAAAGGAGACTAGAATAGGAACAGCCATATTTAATACTGTACATCAAATCAACATTCAAATATTTGGATAATAAATCTTGAATCATTGGAAGATATCAAAATAGTATAAAATAATATAATATATACACCCAGATAGTAATATCCCATGCGAAATGATCTCAGCATATTCTTCCCAGAATCGTTATTAAAATCAATCTGAACTTCATGTGACCTCTGTGGCATAATGTCATGTTTGTTGTCTTGCTGGACATATAACTACAGGCAGATTCTGTTTGTTATATCATGTCTGACATCTGCCAGTTTCTGTGATATAAGTCTGATCTCTTCCTCAAAACACACACACACACACAAATTAAATGTGACTTCCAGATAATGTAAAAGGGTGTCATCTATTGGTCACTTCACACTCATATTGTAAAACAGAATTACACTGCATTTTAACACATCCATATTTCTAAATACCCACTCAACAGTCAAGTATAAAACACACCACTGTTTTATTAGAGTTATTGGCTTAAATTCATGTGCATTAGGCAGTATGTTATGATAAGCAATTAACTAATTTGTTATTTACTTCATTAGTAAATATCATTCACATTAACAATAACATTCACATGTACATTAAAGCATGTAAAGAGTAGAGAAAAGTAAAAAATATTTAGTAAACTATATTTCATTATTATATTGTATTTATATTGTTTTGAATATTTGGATCATCACATTTTTTATCAATATTACTGGACATGAATACATTGCATTTTTCATTCTAAACAACTGTCATTTAACATGCAGTCGCCACTGGTTCCCCCTTTCACATGAGATTTGTGGCTTGCATGCCCTTTGACATGGCAGAGCAGAATCTGCACGTGCACATAATGCAATTTGCTTTGGATAAAAGTGTCTGCTAAATGGCATCCATTATGTGTTACAGTAATTGTGATCAGTGGCCGAGTGGTGTTGGGAGTGTAACCACGCTGCATGACACCTGTCACCACATCTCCCTGGCACCTTGCTTGTTATCTCAAGTGTGACACGGGAGATCCCATTTGAGCTGTTGAGTTTGTGGTCTTTCAACACCTGTCAGCAGGGCCCTTGGCCTGGGTCGCTTAGAGAGCACATGGGGCAGAGAGAACCTCCTCTGCACCAAGGCTTCCAGTGCCTACAAAAAAGTCTACATCCCCCTTGGATTGCTTCACATTTTATTGTGTTACAAAGTGGAATTAAAATGTAATTGTATTTTTTTGTCAACGATCTACACAAAATATATAAAAAAGAAGAAATATATTTAAAAAAATGTAAACAGAATTGAAAAATAAACATTCATATACCTTGATTAGATAAGTATTTACCCCCCCTGAGTCAATACATGTTAGAAACACCTTTAGCAGTGATTACAGCTGTGAGTCTTCTTGGGTAAGTCTCATAAGAGCTTTGCACACCTGTATTGTGCAATATTTGCCCATTATTCTTCTCAAAATTCTTCAAGCTCTGGGAAGGTGTTGGGGATCATGGCTAGAAAGTTATTTTCCATTCTTGCCCTAGATTTTTCAAGCAGATTTAAGTCAACTGTAACTTGGCCATTTAGGAACATTCACTGTCTTCTAGGTAAACTACTCCAGTGTAGATTTGGCCTTGGGTTGTAGGTTATTGTCCTGCTTCAAGGTGAACTCCTCTCCCAGTGTCTGGTGTAAATCAGACTAAAGCAGGTTTTCCTCTAGAAATTTGCCTGTGCTTTGCTCCATCCTGTTTATTTTTATCCTGAACAATTTACCAGTCTTTGCCGATGTCAAGCATACCCATACCATGATGCAGGCACCACCGTGCTTGCAAATAAGGAGGCAGTTATTCAGTGATTTGTTGTGTTGGACTTGCCCCAAACATAAGGCTTTGCATTTAGTCCAGAAAGTGTATTCCTTTGCCATGTTTTTTTCTTCTTTCAGTATTACTTTAGTGCCTTGTTGCAAACATTTGCATGTTTTGGAATATTTTTTATTCAGTGTATTTGTATTATTATTTTTCTCTGTCATTTAGGTCACTATTGTGCAGTCACTACAATGTTGTTGATCCATCCTCAGTTTTCTCCCATCACAGCCATTGAACTTTGAGCTGTTTTACAATGGCCGCATATTGACATCCCTAAGAAGTTTTCTTCCTATCCTGCAGCTCAGTTCAGAAGGACGACTGTTTCTTTGATGTGTCTGGGTTGTTTGATACATCCTCCACCGCATACTTATTAACTTGACCATGCTTAAAGATATATTCAATGTCTGATTTGTTATTGTTACCCATCTACAAATCACTGCCCTTCTTTCAAAAAGCTCCTTGGTCTTTGTTGTTGAATCTGTGCTTGAAATTTAATACTTGACTGAGGGACCTTACAGATGATGTATGTATGTATGTATGTATGGGAGACAGAGGAAAGGTAGTCATTCAGAATCACATTAACCCCTATTATTTCACACAGAGTGAGTCCATATAACTTATTATGTGATTTGTTAAGCCCATTTTTACTTCTGAACTAAATGCAACAACTATATTTTAGTTATTTAATTTGTGTTCATTTGTAAACATTTGTAGAACTTTTTTTTCACTTTGACATTATTGAGTATTTTTATGAGTATTTTGTGTAGATCAATGACAAAAAAATTACAATTAAATCTATTACAATCCAACTCTGTAACGCAACAAAATGTAAAGAGTTCAAGGGGGAGTAAGCACTGTACATGTCAGAAGGGTGGGTGGGATCATGTCAGAAGGGTGGGTGGGATCATGTCAGAAGGGTGGGTGGGATCATGTCAGAAGGGTGGGTGGGATCATGTTATTCACTGTCATCATTATGAAACACTTGCTAATGCCACCAGCAGCTTGGAAAACACATTATCTGCCACAGCATGGCCAAGAAGTCACTCAAGCTCAGCATTTCAGAAAGAGATTGGTCTTGGGACACTATACACATTACAAGCTACATGCTTGGCTTATTTTGTCTCATGCCACGGCTACAGGGATTGGTCTTTGCCCATAAAACTCTGCACTTCTCACTGAAAGATTTTTGATCTTCTGAGGAACTACTTTGTGGAGCTCTGCTTCTCTGACTAAATTTGGCATAGCTATTGCTGGCTTCCCATCCTCGAGAGGGAGCTCTATCACAGGCACAGCGCCCACTGAGGATACACTGCTGCTCTTACCACTAAGAGCCTGCTCTCTAGTCAGTGTGGGCTTGCCCAGGACGCTCCGAAGTTGAGCCCAGAAGAAGGTCTGCTGCTTGGCTTGCTGGGGCCACTCTAGGTATGTTTTGGTGTTCAGCATCTTCTTGAGCTTACAATACTTGCTGGGCAGAGATTCAGGGTCTATGGGCTCTTTAACCACCAGAATAACATCGCTGAAGGTCTTGCCGATGGCTCTTTGCTGGGCAAAGTAGAGCTCGTAGTTGCACCAATCGCTGTTCACAAAGTGGTGTGACAACACAAATATGACCTGGATTTGGAAACAAAAAATTCATAGGATTGGGTGTATTCATTTAGGCAAATGCACAGTGCAGGAATCAGGATACAACCCTAAACAAAACATACATCTGACATTTTGGGTTGTTCAATTGACCTTTAATATTCAAAAGTCTGTTACTATTTATTTGTTAAAACACCTCTAACTTGTCTTGGTGGGTCCTCAACCTTACCTTTTCGCTGCTCTCAATATTTTCTATGATGTTGTCGATGATCCATTTTCCTGGCATGAAGTCTCTCATGGATACAGAGTCGGTAGGGGGGCTTACTGTTCTCCAAGCAGGGCAACAACTGGTCCCTGACCCAGTGTGCATCTGAGTGGCTGTAGGAGATGAAGGCATGGTAAGCATAGATCTGTGATTTTCCAGATGTTCCTTCCTGATGAGCCCTGTATTTGGCTCTGAGGATCTGATATGTGGCTTTTGTGTACCAGGGAACATTGAATATGTAGCATATAAGCATCAACACTAAAACCACAGCATTAGTAGCCACACAGATGATGATGACCAGTCTGATATCGCAGGCCACGTGACCCGGGAATACATTTTCCACAGCGGTATTGAGCAGGGCCTCTGGATGGTAACATTTGTAGTTCTCTGGTCAGTCAGTGATGTTGACCTTCCCCTTGGAAATTGTGTCCTGGATGAAGGCGTGGAGGTCGCAGGTGCAGTGGAATGGGTTGTTCCCTGCCGTCAGTCGAGACAGCTGGGGCATGTCCTGGAAGGAGCCCATGCTGATGAGCCCAAAGGAGTTCCCATCCAGAGCCAGTGACTGCAAGGACCGACTTCTCCACGCAGAGGAGATGAACTTGATCTTGTTCCCATTGAGCAGGAGTTCCTTGAGGCTGATGGTTTGTTGGAAGTAGGCCATGTCCAGCTGGTCCAGGTCACAGTATGAAAGGTCCAGGAATTGTACTGTGGTGGGCAGACACTGGAGGGCACCACTTTCGAATCGGTTGTGGTGAGCAATCACCTGGGTGATGTTCTGCGTCCAGTTACAGTTGTGACTCTCCTCAGCAGAGCCCAGCATGTTGTGACCTTCAACTGTTTGAACTCCCTGGCCAGGGAGGCTATGTCCTGAAGGCTGGTCAGTTGGTTGGTGCTGACATTAAAGGAACGAAGAGCCGGCTTGGTGCCCCTGTAGTCGCGTCTCTGGTTGAAGAGAATGTTGTCCTGCAGGCGGTTGTTTGATATGTCCAAAACCTCCATGCCTTCCATATTAAGCCAGGCATCGCAAGGCACAGATTTGAAGTTGACATTCTGAATGGACAGCAGTCGGACTTTGTTGAACCATGTGAAGCGCCAGTCGAATCGCAATATGTCTGGATTACTGATGTGCCTGAGGAGTAATGGAGACAAAAAATGTAAGCATGAAAAAACGTGTGGCCAAGATGATAACATAATTGGTACTTTCACACTACATAGATATGGAAACAGATTTCAATTGATGAAAAAATACACTTGTGACTAGGAACCTGTATTTGCTTTTTTAGCATCTTCTGGGTAGAAAAGTCTGCATAGTGCTTTTGTAATAGAATAGTAGAGATTTAGTCTACTCAGTGCAAGGTCTTTGATACTGGAGCCCATGCCATTATCCTCAAAGTTGGGCGAGCGAACAAAGTCAATGTATTGCAGTGTCAGACGTTTAAGGGGGGTGACCTGTAGATTAAACAGAGCCATCCTCATAAGGTTCTCATTGAATTGTCCACGGTGAAAGATGAGCGAATCTACTTGGATGTCTTGCAAGCCTCTGAAAATGTCCTAATCTCCCAAGTAATACATGAACTCAAAGAGGTTCCTGAATTGGATGCGACTGAAAGTCTTGTTGGCCAAGTCTCGTAGAATCAAAGGTAGGAAATTCGGCTTCTGATCTATGGCCATGTCAAAACCCATTCTACTTGTCTGGATTACCTTCAGACTACCCGGTTCATAGTAACTGATATTTGATGACATTTAATGGCAAACTCCTGTAACCGAATGTTCCTCAATGCATGGAAGTCCCCTTTCCTTAGACCCTTGACCAAGGGGCCGCCCATGGACAGGGCCTCCAGATGGGTCAATCTGGAGAAAACGTCAGTCCCAATGTGGCCTGGGTGTAAAGGTTATTCGACAGGAGTTCCCTTAGATTTAAAAGGTCCTGCAAGCCGTTGGCAGGGATTTCCTCTAAGGAGTTGTTAAAAATGTTAAGATGCTCCAGGAGGGGGTTGTTGTGGAAGGAACAGTCCTCAATCACAGAGATGTTGTTGAACTACAGCTTGAGGACACGAAGATGAGGTAGGCGAGAAAAGTAATTAACACGAATGTCATGAAGTTCATTGTAGGAGAGATCTATTCTTTCAATTGTGGAAGGGAGGTGCTTCCATGGAACATGATCCAGTCGCTGACCAAGGCAGTTTGCGGAGCGACTAGAGTTGTAGATTTGACATCATTCGAAGCAGGGGTTGGTGAGGCAAGGATCACAAGAAGTGGTGGACTAAACCCCACAAAACCCAGTAGAATCATTGTGTGCATGCACATTTTGGATCTGTAAAGGAATGTTAAAATCTGTCAAGTTTAACAAATTACAAGATTGACAAGATTGTTAACAAACATCTATTGCATTCTCTAAGTCTTTATCATTTGAAGTTTGACTATAGTCTCCTCTTTACGCCCTTCAATCCTCAATTGCAACTAGAGGAAATAGGGAGGGAGGAAATGGATTTCACTCTGATGTTACCCAGTATTTATGTGTCTGTGCCCAACATTACCCACACGTTTATGTTTCAAAGCCAAGAGAAGGGATTTGTGAAATATCGCCATGACACTCTTATCTATGGATACATGTTTGGTTCTACAGATGCACCATCGAGAGCATCCTGACTGGTTGCATCACTGCCTGGTATGGCAACTGCTCGGCCTCCGACCGCAAGGCACTACAGAGGATAGTGTGAACAGCCCAGTACATCACTGGGGCCAAGCTTCCTGCCATCCAGAACCTCTATACCAGGCGGTGTCAGAGGAAGACCCAAAAATTTGTCAAAGACTCCAGCCACCCTAGTCATAGACTGTTTTCTCTGCTACCACACGGTAAGCGGTACAGGAGCGCCAAGTCTAGGTCCAAGAGGCTTCTAAACAGCTTCTACCCCCAAGCCATTAGACTCCTGAACATCTAGTCAAATGGCTACCCAGACTATTCACATTGCCCCTTTTACTTGTTACTTTTATCTCTTATTCTTATCCATATTTTTTTTAACTGCACTGTCGGTTAGGGGCTTGTAAGTAAGCATTTCACTGTAAGGTCTACACCTGCTGTATTCGGCGCATGTGACTAATAAAATGTTTACATCCATGTTTACTATCACTGTCTTGATTATTACAGGTTGAATAGTAACATGCTTGCAGTGAAGAATGGTCCAACGGTGCGCATCTTTCAAGTTAGGCTTTAGTGTAGAAGTCAGCAAAGTATTCATAATATAGGCAAAAAGCAACCAGATGAAGAATACCAACAACCAATCATTTCCTGCCCATTATGTATAGTTCTTGCTTTGTGGGCAATAAAATGAGGAAATGCCAAATTGAACGTGAGATTTCTCAACACGGACTGGACTGTATGTTAGTTCTGGCATGCACACCACCTGATCAATTGATTTAGTTCAGAATACTGTTGTGGTGTTGAAGTAAAATGCTCAAATTTCCATAGCAAAACTAAAAAAGGATATATGGAATTCTAAGGGGGCTATTTCCAGGACCCAGATTTAAACCTATTTATGGGCTAAAATGCATGCTCAATGGAGAACCTTTAAAATATATTTAAAGATGCATCTTTTAAAAACGTTTAACTGTACCTGTAAATGGAGGTGATGCTGTTACAGTATCTGTTCAAGACCAGCTGATGTGTTGATGATATGCCTTACACAAGGGAGTGAACCGCTTCATCCTCCTTGACTGAAATTAAAATCCTCTTGCAGACTAATTCTCATGGCTGAATGTTTCTACCAACCCTCATAAGACACAGTACTCTGCTCATGGCTGTTAGGTACAATCCCCCAAGTCCTAGTAATCCTTTCCTTTATTTATACTACAAACCAAGGGTAACTCACTGTTTTGGCATTACCTTCACGTGGGCAATATATCAAGTTTTATTACCATGTAGAACAAACTGTTTTAGTAAAATTGTATCCAGTGAGTGACAAGAAGGGAGTAAACATTTATGTCATTAATAAATATGGACTGGCTTCAGAATTATTGCTTCATTATATTTACACCTGATTTACATCGGCCAACACTTTCTTCACCAATATTTAAGAAAGTAAATGATTGTCATGGATGACATATTCTAACATCTCATCAAATATGTCAGTGAACCCTTTTATTATTGTTCTATAGCCCAATGGTTCCCAAACTGTGGGGACGCGCCCCCTAGGGCGAACTAAGTCTGGCTTTAAACTTACTATTGAAAGTTGTAATAGTAGAATGCACAAGGTGCAATTTCAAAATTGGGTAGTCCATCATCACTTCCTCTTTTCATGTTAGTCATAGCATACCTTAGAGAGCTATTTATAACTTGTCAGAAATGTCCAGATCAACTAGCTCATGTCTGCTAACGTTTTTTTATGTTGTTTTTTTTTAGCCCATAAATATTGTTGTAATTTGTTTGTCACTGAAATATCAGATGAATACACATTAGACATGGCAAAATGTATAGAATTGCAAGTAAATTAGCTTTAAAACTGCAACATGTTATTTGCACCCCATGACAAAATGTGTAGAATTGCAAGAAATAAGCTTTAAACCTGCAACATTCTATTCACCAACTAGAGGGCTGTGAACAGTTTGTGTCATGAACAGTGCTTGTGCCCATAGACATAGACGTGGCGTGGGATGTTCCCCAATGCTGGAAGAGGGGCCCAGAGTGAAAAAGTTTGGGAACCCCTGCTATGGCCTACAGTAAATTTGGTATTCTATCAATGTGTTATGATATTTTGAATAATACCAACTGATGAAACATAAAACAAAAACATTTTATTTTCAGAAGCCTTTTCTCAATAAAGATTCTGGATTTATTTTTTTTATCTGTGGCATATTGTATTTTCTGAAAACAAAATATCTAAGGTATTCAATTAGCCTCCACTTTGTTCACTGTTTACATTGGGTAGTATATACTTAGGCTATGGAATACTTCCTGGAGACCAGCAATTGTGACTGACCCTTTCAAACTTCAGGTCGGAGTTCTGCTCTCAATATAGAGGTGAATATTTAGATCATGAATGCCTTCTTTCTGCTAGAGGGGTCAATTTATGATGTTTAGAATTCATTGGGTAGTCTGTTGGACTGTTATCTTTATCTTGACCTCTTTTTACGAGGTGCATCTGACGTTCATATCTGGCAGGGTTCCTTGACTCGTAAATATTTCCTTGCTATGTGGGGTTGTTTTGTCATTTAACATAGAGGAAATATGCCCTTAAAAAAATATATATATACAGTGGGGAAAAAAAGTATTTAGTCAGCCACCAATTGTGCAAGTTCTCTCACTTAAAAAGATGAGAGAGGCCTGTAATTTTCATCATAGGTACACTTCAACTATGACAGACAAAATGAGGAAAGAAAATCCAGAAAATCACATTGTAGGATTTTTTATGAATTTATTTGCAAATTATGGTGGAAAATAAGTATTTGGTCACATACAAACAAGCAAGATTTCTGGCTCTCACAGACCTGTAACTTCTTCTTTAAGAGGCTCCTCTGTCCTCCACTCATTACCTGTATTAATGGCACCTGTTTGAACTTGTTATCAGTATAAAAGACACCTGTCCACAACCTCAAACAGTCACACTCCAAACTCCACTATGGCCAAGACCAAAGAGCTGTCAAAGGACACCAGAAACCAAATTGTAGACCTGCACCAGGTTGGGAAGACTGAATCTGCAATAGGTAAGCAGCTTGGTTTGAAGAAATCAACTGTGGGAGCAATTATTAGGAAATGGAAGACATACAAGACCACTGATAATCTTCCTCGATCTGGGGCTCCACGCAAGATCTCACCCTGTGGGGTCAAAATGATCACAAGAACGGTGAGCAAAAATCCCAGAACCACACGGGGGGACCTAGTGAATGACCTGCAGAGAGCTGGGACCAAAGTAACAAAGCCTACCATCAGTAACACACTACGCCGCCAGGGACTCAAATCCTGCAGTGCCAGACGTGTCCCCCTGCTTAAGCCAGTACATGTTCAGGCAAGTCTAAAGTTTGCTAGAGAGCATTTGGATGATCCAGATGAGGATTGGGAGAATGTCAGATGAAACCAAAATAGAACTTTTTGGTAAAAACTCATCTCGTTGTGTTTGGAGGACAAAGAATGCTGAGTTGCATCCAAAGAACACCATACCTACTGTGAAGCATGGGGGTGGAAACATCATGCTTTGGGGCTGTTTTTCTGCAAAGGGACCAGGGTGACTGATCCGTGTAAAGGAAAGAATGAATGGGGAGATTTTGAGTGAAAACCTCCTTCCATCAGCAAGGGCATTGAAGATGAAACGTGGCTGGGTCTTTCAGCATGACAATGATCCCAAACACACCGCCCGGGCAACGAAGGAGTGCCTTCGTAAGAAGCATTTCAAGGTCCTGGAGTGGCCTAGCCAGTCTCCAGATCTCAACCCCATAGAAAATCTTTGAAAGTCCGTGTTGCCCAGCGACAGCCCCAAAACATCACTGCTCTAGAGGAGATCTGCATGGAGGAATGGGCCAAAATACCAGCAACAGTGTGTGAAAACCTTGTGAAGACTTACAGAAAACGTTTGACCTCTGTCATTGCCAACAAAGGGTATATAATAAAGTATTGAGATAAACTTTTGTTATTGACCAAATACTTATTTTCCACCATAATTTGCAAATAAATTCATAGAAAATCCTACAATGTGATTTTCTGGATTTTTTTTCCTCATTTTGTCTGTCATAGTTGAAGTGTACCTATGATGAAAATTACAGGTCTCTCTCATCTTTTTAAGTGAGAGAACTTGCACAATTGGTGACTGACTAAATACTTTTTTCCCCCACTGTATATACCTACTGTACCAGTAGTTTAGAGGAATCAGTTCTCCAGCCAACACTGATAGCTATTCTTACAAATTAATGAAATAAAGATAATTAATATTGATTCAGTAAAATGCCTTACATGAATATAACCCCATCACCAAATAATAACCCAGCATAATGACCACCATAAAGCATAGGTCAATCATGAAATGGTTCAATATAAGTATTTACCAATCTTATTGTTATTGTACCAGGAACTCAGGAACATAGGACAATATGGTCTTCCTCCTTTAAAAACTGCTTATGAGTGGCTGATGAGAAGGGGAGGATTTTCTTACTGTAACGCAAATTATTATCTACAAATGAGTGACATACAGTACCAGTCAAAAGTTTGGACACATCTACTAATTCCAGGGTTTTTCTTTCTTTTTACTTTTTCTACATTGTAGAATAGTAGTGAAAACACCAAAACTATGTATGAAATAACACATATGGAATCATTTAGTTACCAAAAAAGTGTTAAACAAATCAAAATATATTTTACATTTGAGATTCTTCAAAGTAGACACCCTTTGCCTTGATGACAGCTTTGCACATTGCTCCCAGGTAATGACTTGCCCCAAACTATTCTGTCATGGTACTGTCCGTTGTCTGATTGCCTGACACGCATACTGTTAAGTTATGAGTTTGACTTGAGCTATAGTTTTTACAATTATATTAAATATTTTTTTATACAGGTTAGTCTCATTGACAGAATCTGTTTTTCAAGAGAACTGGTCAAAGGCCTTCAATATAAAGTTGTACCCTGACACATTAACATTAAATACATATGTGATAAAATGTCTCAATTGCACAGACTGCACAAAACCATGGCCCTCACATGAGTCCTTCAGTTAGTTAGCACAATATTATTGGTGTCAAACGCACCCTCATCCACCTGGCAGATCACTGTTCCTGGACTTGAGAGAAACATCTGACAGAGCAAAGCTCATGATGGTGACTCCTTCTATAATCGCAGTGTGGTTCTATAATTGTCTCATACAGCCTGTCTAGACATGCTTACTTTAACTTGTTTGATTTCTCAGTCACTTAAACAGTTTAAATTAGCATATCTAGATTTTTTCCTTTGATGCCCAACTGTTTGGTATTTGTGAAAACATCCATTAGTGCAAAAATAGTTACTGCTAAAATATTTGAGGTAATTTGAATCTCAAAAATATCTAAATTTGTGAAAATGTCTGGTGCTATCACCATCTCCCTAATGTGAATATCTTCATACTGTTAAAATGATCAACATTTTAGATAAAGTAGTCAGACAAACTCTCAGAACTCACCTGAAGATGAAATATTAGTGAACCAATTCAGCCCTTCGGTTACCAGTTTTCTGTCAGTGACTGATCATGAAGGAAGAAGACCAGCCCTTTACGTCTTATTTTCCACATTGCTCTGTTTGTAAGCGATCAGGAATGTGGAATGTGGGGGATAAAGCCATTCCCTTTCCTGCAAGGCAGTGCTTGACTTGTGCAGGAGCCTACTGGAGCTGAGTACCGGCACCTCAAATGTTCTACCGCATCTCTTATAGAATATTAACTCAGAAGTATTGCAGAGTTCCTGCACCTAAGTATAAAAGGTACCTGCACCCAAAATGAGTACCAGCACCTATTTCAGTCCAAGTCAAGCACTACTGCCAGGGGTTGCAACCTTTCATGTCATACATTGTCGTTTGAGGTGACTGTGGGGAAAATAAGATATGGGGCCATCTTGTGCAATAGTACATTGAAATAGTTTTGTCTCTGTTATTATTCCACCCTGGGTATTCTAACACATAAAGAGAAAATGCTAGGTCAGATCCTTCAAAGTTCATAGTTAAAACCTCTCTGGCAATTAAATAGATTTAGTGAGACGTGTCATTAGATATACTTGTATTGTGGTTGTCTTTGCGCAGAGGAAAGCTTGAACCTTATAAAATGGATGATTAACATACTGTTATGTTTGTATGTAGCAGGTGTTTTGATTTTGTTTTCATGTGGCTCTCTCTGGCAGTCGATAAGTAAGCCTGTCTGATATTGAATAAGATGAGTTGTTTCTCTTCTTCATTATGGTTGCCTCAGTTTGTTGGTGGGTGTTAAAAAGTGAATGACAACCCATAACAAATGCAAGCTGTCTTGTAAGATCTTGTTATCAATCATAAGTGATCCATCACCATGTCAAGCCAAGTATCCTTTGGGGTAAAAAGCAGGAAGTGATGGATATAAAATGAGCTTACAGTGAGTTGGCAAAAATAAATAGTCTCTTTTGTGTTTAGCAATATCACTTCCCTGACAATGGAGTATGTCCTATAATAGGCATTCACCAATATAAATATTGTTCATCAACAGTATAAATAGGGTTCACCTGTCTGTTTCATGGTTTAAGTGGTGTTTTTATTTTATTTTACTCTTATGAAGATCAGTGTGCAGCATTGACACTGAACTGTCATACAATTGTACACCAGTAGATGGTGCAACATTTTCATCATAATTTTCTCAGTGTAGAATCAACCATTTTGTGGTTCTCCAGCATGAACTTAACACAATCTGCTACAATTTAAAGTAATCTAACTTTCCACTGTGCCGCAAACCGTGCCATGCTCATTGCTCATGTATTATACCATTACGTATGACTCGCTCTCTCTCCCTCACCTCTTCTGATATGCTTGTCCACATCCCTCCCTCTGCCCCTCCTCTCTATCTCTCTTCCCAGACACACATGCAAATAAAAAAAAGACCAATGATATACATTTTTCTTCCAGTTTGTGAAAAATATATATAATAATTACCCTGAATAAATAAAAGTTAATAAAAAAGAAAATACTGTAGTTGATTACTTTATTGATTTTCACTGCACATGTTCAGTAAAGGGAAACATATGGAGTTACAGATTTGTTACATGGACATGTATTAACACTTCGTAAAGACAGACATCTGTCTTTTAAAAAATAAATGGTTATGGTGAGGCATTAACGAGCATGATACCAATACAATCTCCTCTTCAACCGAGTTTGGTAAGCTGATTTCCAATAAAACGTACTAAGACACAGAATGCAATCAACACTGTCCAAAGCACCAGAGAAAGGATTTAAAGACAATACGATTCACTTCACTCTATTTCTCTGCTGGCATTATTTATCTAAAGGGTAATTGAACACAACAGACCGGTTTAAATCTTTCTAGGATAATGATAATCACCCGCATGCAATATATCCACTGTTTATGTCCACGTCAAAGCAGGGACTCCTGGCTATGAAGGTGGTCATTAAATAAAGTGCTCCAGAGAAAAGACAAACTCCCATATCACCGCCGCCCCTTGGAAATCCATGAAAGGCCAAATACAACCAACTCTGCACAGCCACGATTCATTGACCGTTTTTAACAATACCCACTGACACTAGGCCATCTGTCTTGGTAAAAGAGCTTGTATTTCTCTGCAGTGAGTGATACAGGTTCAGTTGCCTAGTTAGTGTTGGCTAGGGTATGAGAGGCTTCTGTTCACTGTTTTCAGAGACACACCAGCTTCATGCTCAAAATACAATGAAACAGATAAGCAACAGTAAATACTGGAGTAAAGGGAATGAGATTGATTGTTAAACAAGAGGTGTGTGTGTGTGCGCGCACCGACATGCCTGTGTGTATTTGTGACATATATAAGAATGTGTGTGAGTTTGAGAAAGAGATTTGGGAAACCAATTACTCAAAGTGCTCAGTGAGTGAGAAGCGGCAGGGGCTGAGGCGGCTCAACACAGCTTATGTTTGGCACAGTCAATAGCCCGCATCAGTGCAATGCAGCAAGCAGATCCTCCTGAGACCTCGAGACAACAAACGTACAGCCACCCCCAGAGAGAAAGATGGAACCTGCAGAACTATGGCTAAAACTGTTCTAAGAACAACATTATGTAGCCTGTTTTCTACAATTTTTTTCAAGCGACAGTGTTTTTTTGCCATCTCAAAATTTACCACAAAGCTCAGTGGCACAGTTCAAAACACAATAGTGGTTGTAAGATGGTGCTTCAGTACTGAGATACTACAATCAATAAATGGGGACAATAGACTTGCATTTTGTTGCAACTACATTCATATTACTATGTTACATTGAACATTTGCTCTGAGTAAACCACTCCCTCCCAGCAAACGTTCTCTGCCTCCAATAAAGCACATACTATTATTATTTGAGGTCAGGTGCTAAAATAAAACAAAACATATATTGCTTAAAGAGGAATTTTGTTCCATATCTTCCAAATATGTAAATCATTAATTTCAGTCTTTCTCCCCAGAGTATGGTGGCTGCTCAAAGTGTTCTACTTCACAAAAGGAGCCTATCAAAATTATGTAAAGCGTTTGTCACAGCATACAGATACAAGTATGAAAATATCCGCTTTGAGAATTATGCATTGGATTTTCCCATTGAGAATAGGTTAGTTAAAGCAGTCAAAGAGGAACATCATTTTATAACCACAGTATTTAACGGAAACCCAGAGAGGACATATGAATAAAATAAAAAGTTTCCTCGTTATGTCGAGATCAAGACATATTTATCTCATAACAAAAGTTGTTTTGTCGAGATCACAAGATAATTAAAAGTACTACGCATCATCCATGTATTTCTTCAGATGCATGATAACCACTTCATCAAGGAGCCTTGTGGCTGTGTTGTTTGCAAAGTGAGGCATTTAAGCCCTGAACGATGCCTGGCAGGCAGCTCAGTCTCCCAGGGTGTCTGCCGCCCCCAAGACCACTTGGCTAGCCTTGTGAGCTATCTAGTTAGCAAGCTAGCTTGTTATCTATGCCGGTGGTTAGCTTGCATTATTGATATGTGTATTTATTATAAGGGGCACTTCATTTTTTGTGAATAATATTTACCTTTACAGTGGGTGAGCTGCATTCCTGACACGCTGATCAGATTACATTTCAGCCTCAGAGGCTGATAAATCAGGATGCTGCCTTGTAGGCTTTTTCATAGGTACGGCTCCTTGCAGGCAGATTAGCTGTCAGCGCTGCATAGGCTGATAAATATAATCCAGAGTGGGTGAGCTCTATTTCTGGCAAATTGATCAGATTCAATAGAAGCCTCAGAGGCTGATAAATCAGGGTGCTGCCTTGTAGGCTGTTTCATATGTAAGGCTCCTTGCAGACAGCCTACTAGGCAGCATCCTGACTTATCAGCCTCTGTGGCTGCTATTGAATCGAATCAGCCTGCCAGGAATAGAGCGCACCCAGTCTTGATCATATAAATAATGCACTGACTGCTAATCTGCCTGCAAGAAGCATTACCTATGAAATACCCTACAAGGTGGAATCTGAGACTGATATTGAATCTGATCAAGCTCTGAGGATGAAATGTAATCTTATCAGGCTGTCAGGAATTGAGCTCACCCACGCTGTAAATTGTAATATTAACCATAAAACACCCCTTACAATTATACACATATTAGTTATGCAAGCTAACAACCAGCATATATAACAAGCTAGCTAACATACTCACAAGACTAGCCAAGTTGGCAGCATTGTTGCTTGCATGCAATTGGCATACAGATTGGGAGACAAGCCAGCCTTTCAGGCATTGTTCAGGGCTCAAATGCCCCATGAAGGCTTAAATGCCCCAAGAGCTCTTTTATTTTGAACCTTTATTTAACTAGGCAAGTCAGTTAAGAACACATTCTTATTTACAATGACTGCCTAGGAACAGTGGGTTAACTGCCTTGTTCAGGTGCAGAACAACAGGTTTTTACTTTGTTAGCTCAGGGATTTGAGCTAGCAACCTTCCTGTTACTGGCCCAACACTCTAACCACTAGGCTACCTGCCACTCTTAGCTCAATTAAGGGACATTTAGCTTACTAACATTCTAATTTATAACTGACAATGAGCGACATGTTAGCATGAAATGTACCATCCCCTAGTGTAGCAATCAATAAATACATGTGCTGATCCACCGTGGGCTCTACCGCCTCAGCCATAATGTCAATCTATCATCAATGCGTCTACTCCTATTTATAGAGTTAATCTCGTGACGTTGACAAAACAACTTTTGTTATGTCGTGATCATGAGATAAATAAGTTGTTATCTCGACATGACAAGGATTTTTTTATTGTCCTCTCTGGACTTCCGTACAGTATAAAACCTTGAACCATCAAGAATAACTTTCATATACATAGGCAGCAATGGTGGAAATCAGCATTTGCGGAGCAATAAAATACTTAACACACAGTACTCATATAATCACAAGCTTTTTCTCATTTAGCAAACTACAAAATGGAACTCTACATGTCATCTACTCAATTCTAATTTGGCCTCACCTGCCACTGAATGATGTTTACTGTACTTATGTTTATTGAAAATGAAGTAGCATAATATGAATATCTGATACTATCCAATAAAATGATGCAATAACTGCCTTTACTGCAGAGGACTTGCCCAAACACAGTGATGTTCAAGGATGAGCTCATGCTCTTCTACCTACTTCTTGTCAAAAAGATGACTTATTGTCAAAATGATGACACTTCCTCCCAGCATCAAAGTAAGGCTTGGCCACCTCATTCACAGATTCAAGTCAACACAATTGAGCAGTTTTGCTTCCACTGCAAATTGTGCTTAGGGGGTGTGTCCCAGAATTGTTAAGGCTTTTTTTTTTTTTACTCAATACCAGACATTCTAAATACTAGCCTATACTTATGACATTCAACAGGATGTTTGGATGTTAGAGCAGTATTCAAGCTTCAAATATTAACAAAGTAGCACAATCAAGTTTCAAAATAAGTTGAGAAACCATAAAGAGAAATTGGCCTGGTATTGTATTTAACCCAACTCATGAGATGTCGTCTCTTGGATGGAACAGGCAAGGTTCGCAAAGCACATCTTGTGGTTTGATTCTGTATTTCAAATTCAGAATAAGACATGATAATATAGTTTGTCTTTCCATAAAACCCATATTGATGTTAATGTATTAATTAAGTTTAAAAGTTATGTATTTTAAGTTTGTTTTAGGCATTTTTTTGTTTAAAAAATACAGTATTGGTTAGTATGGTAGGCCCATATATAATTAAAAATAAATGGCTTTGTTTATTTTCAGGCATTTCCTGAAAAATGTAAATTAAATTAAAAAACACTTTTTCTGAAAACAGTCTCTGTGGGCAACACTGATCGCATTACCTGACCATTAATATCAATGCTCTGCGAACCTAACCTGGGTATGGTGGCCCCTCCTCTCCTGTCTGACAGAGAGAGGGCCTTAGAGGCTAAGGGGTTAGCTTTAGCATTTGCAATGGTTACAGGAGCCAGAGGGTGGCTGCAGCAAGCAGGAGGCAGGGCCCCAGGGTGGAGGCTAAGGAGGCAGGCAGAGGCCCACTGTTAATCACCAGCCTGTAGGAGACCACCTCCACCTTGTAGCCGTTCTCTGTGGCCATGCAGCGGAACACCCCCTGCTTAATGGGCAGGTTAGGGGTGGGTTGCAGCACACAAGAGTCTCCAATGATGAAGCAGGGGTAGTGCTGGATACAGTTGTCCTTCTCCCAGCTGTATGTGGCGTGAAAGGAGCGCACGGGGCAGGGGAGGTTAACAGGGCCATCCGAGTCAATCACCACCTGTTTAGGGTTTGTCCTATGGGTCTTCAGTGCTGTGGGGGTTCAGAGGGCACAGCCTGGTTAACATTGATCTCACCGAAATGAAATACTTACTTATGGGCTCCCTAGACTAGAGAGTAGGCTATGGTTTCATACTTATGGATTGTTTTCGTACAGTTGAAGTAGGAGGTTTACATACACTTAGGTTGGAGTCGTTAAAACTTGTTTTTCAACCACTCCACAAATCTCTTCTTAACAAACTATAGTTTTGGCAAGTCGGTTAGGACATCTACTTTGTGCATGACACAAGTAATTTTTCCAACAACTGTTTACAGACAGATTATTTCACTTATACTTCACTGTATCACAATTCCAGTGGGTCAGATGTTTACATACACTAAGTTGACTGTGCCTTTAAAGAGCTTGGAAAATTCCATAAAATTATGTCATGGTTTTAGAAGCGTCTGATAGGCTAATTGACGTCATTTGAGTCAATTGGAGGTGTACCTGTGGATGTATTTCAAGGCCTACCTTCAAACTCAGTGCCTCTTTGCTTGACATCATGGGAAAATCAAAAGAAATCAGCCAAGAACTCAGAAAAAAAATTGGTTAAAAAAATTGGTTCATCCTTGGGAGGAATTTCCAAACGACTGAAGGTATCACGTTCATCTGTACAAACAATAGTACGCAAGTATAAACACCATTGGACCACGCAGCCATCATACCGCTCAGGAAGGAGACGCGTTCGGTCTCCTAGAGATGAACGTACTTTGGTGCGAAAAGTGCAAATCAATCCCAGAACAACAGCAAAGGACCTTGTGAAGATGCTGGAGGAAACAGGTACAAAAGTATCTATATCCACAGTAAAACGAGTCCTATATCGACATAACCTGAAAGGCCGCTCAGCAAGGAAAAATAAGAGAAATGTCCTCTGGTCTGATGAAACAAAAATAGAACTGTTTGGCCATAATGACCATTGTTGTAATTGGAGGAAAAGGGGGGAGGGCTTGCAAGCCCAACAACTCCATCCCAACCGTGAAGCACGGGGGTGGCAGCATCATGTTGTGGGGGTGCTTTGCTGCAGGAGGGACTGGTGCACTTCACAAAATAGATGGCATCATGAGGATGGAAAATTTTTACTTGGAATAAATGTCAGGAATTGTGAAAAACTGAGTTTAAATGTATTTGGCTAAGGTGTATGTAAACGTCTGACTTCAACTCTATATATGGTAACAATCATAGGTGAGTTCAAAATGGGAACGTCAGGACAGGATTGGCAGGACTACTTCATTATGTGAGAAATGTGTGGGTAAGAGGCCACACTCATATTTGTGAAAAAATATACAGGTTATTGTAAATGATAACTTTGCTCTCAGTTAGTAGGACAATTGTGACTCAAAGCCCAGTAAACCTAAAACCAGACTAACGTGTACAAATTGACACAGAGATGTATCTATTTTATTCTGTGGTCTGATACTTAGTCTCTCTGGAAAATATCAGCTTAAATAACAGATTAAAATATAATATCTTTATATATGATATTGCATAACCTTTCATCCTCCACTCTCTAGGTTTAAATCTCAATGTTCCAGGAATGGAAGAAAGGGAAACAGTCAACAGATATGCATGACAGCTGCACTGAGACTGCGACCAAGAGAAGTCATGGAAAAAAGAGACTGTTAACAAAGACAGTACATATCCCAGAATTTGTTTGGATTATTAGAGGTTAATATGGTTGAAGCTATTGGGCTTTGAAGTGAGGGCAAACTTTGATATTAAACCGCTTAATGGGTTTGAGCCTCCGCTCAATTATATGATATCATCTTCTGAGTTAGGCTCTGGAAAAAAAATCCTTATTCCAGTTAATGAAGATACAGAGAGTCAGAGAGGAGGTGGAGTGGCACTCACCAGCAGCTTCACCACAGATAGAGGCATTGGAATGGTCCAGACTCTGAGTGAGTGCCCTATGGTATGAAACAAATTATTGAAGAAACATCAAATTAGCATGTACCATTTTGAACAATCAACCATTTTATGTAAATGAAACAATTATCATAAAACCTATAATAGTAGTTGGAACCTCGACACTCCTCTGTGAGAAATGATATGTTATGGCTGGTATTGACTATAATTTTTTTGGTACACTGCATGTTTTCCATAGGTATCTAAACCGTATTCCAGGAGTGACATCATCACATCGCATACCCAGTGCTGATGTTGTATCCAGCTGGGATGGGTGTGCACCTCCTCCTGGCTGTGTCCCAACCACAATAGGGATCCCGAGCCAGAATGCACTCCCGGCAACTGTCTCCATAGCGACCGCAGTCAGCCAATGGTATGCGCTGGACCTCCATTGCCGTGCCCACATAAATGTGGCCCTGAGGGAGAAGGCAGGGAGTCATACATGAGAGACAGGAAGAGGCATACAGTGGTGATCACTAGAAGTGCATTGTTTAAATGGATTGGACTGCAGCTACGTCATAAACAAATTCATCTACGGATATTAGTGCGAGCTGCTAAGGAGTGTTCGCTGATGGTCTCACAGTACCTTCTTAGAGTCGATGGCCATGCTTAGAACAGGACCCTCGTTGAGGAAGATTGAGTACTGGGATATGATAAAGGCATCCTCGATAGTGTGCAGAACCTTGAGCACTTTCCCCTGTTCTATCACCAGAAAGAGAGAGAGAACATTATCAGAGGAGAGAGAGTCACCATGGTCGAGCCCTATTATTTTTTATGTATCCAGGAAACCCAGTGACTATTTTTGATTGAATATGGCCCCAGGTTTATAATAGCACATGCTGCCTTTTTCCTCTACTGGTCAATTCATCAGTGGGTGACTTACGGAGAGGAGCAGGCCTGTCCTACAGCTTGTCCTCTCTTATCTCCTCCCCAGATTGAGAGGCTATTACTTCCCACAGAAGACTCTGCTCTAGTTTGTTATTAGGCCACCTCTGAAACCCACGGCTCTGTTCACAGCTCTATCACTACTTTCCCTGTGGTAGCGACTGACTTCTTTATCAGAGCACGTCGATTAGGCTGTGGCTACTTAGTTTTTTTTTATTCAGTCAATTTATCTGGGATTCATGCCAAAAATGCACTCTCATAATAAGCCCCAACTCATGCCTGCGTTGAGCAAACAACTTTTTTATTTACTTTGTCAAGGAGACTACGTCTTCTAAAAGATAACTTTTAAATAGGTTACACCAAACATCTGTACATGAGATACAGCTTGACAGCAAAAAACACACACACACCTGTTCCCAGGTACAGCACACTATAGTGCTCGTCGTTGACTGCCAGCACCATGGCAGCGACAGTTTGTGTGAAGTGATCGTCGGTGGGCAGGTTCAGCGGTGCACCCCCGACCGGACGAATCACATCCTCGATCTCCGGGTGGTCCCTGATCACCCCTAAGGTCTTAGGGTTGTGGGCTGCCGTGGAGTTCTTGAAGGCACACTGGGACAGGAAGGGATGTAATGAAAGCGATGTTATCAGGAAGGGAGACAGACTTAGGCTGTGGCTTTGCCTTGCACAATAATTTCACAACCAGTGTCTGTCATCTGCAACTGTTCCAAAATAGAAACACAAGTCTTCCACTTCCCCAAAATTGACGGACTCACATGCATGAGCTTATTCAATTAGCCCTTGCAAAATTAGTTTGATTGGCACTACAAAACGTTTATTAATATAAAGTTAATTTAACTGATTCAGTGGGTGTCTTACTGTGCCAGGGCGATGTCCAATCAGAGGACTGCTGTAGCCCTTCAGTTTGGACGTGGCGAAGGCCTGGTCAATGTCCTCGATGGAGTAAGCACATATCACTGTCGTGTCCCTGGTCAACCAAACAATACAACACTTATAAGCCTTCCTTCCTTCTTCTTACTTTATTCAAACTTTATGTGAATTGGAATGTTGTTAGCAACTCAATCACAAACTGATAGCTGAGTAGAATCATATTACTATGACTCCCTAAAAGGACTTAAAAGATTTAAGGGTGCTCTAATAAAAGCACTCAAGCTCAAAAGTAATTGGCCGCCTCCACAGAGCATAGCCCACTTCTGATTCAGAGGGGTTGGGTTAAATGCGGAAGACACATATCAGTTGAATGCATTCAGTTGTACAAATGACTAGGTATCCCCCTGTCCCTTTCCCTTTTAAATACAATCAAGTATTTTCCTCACTGAAACTTCTTGCTGCTCCAACATTTTCATTGCTATTCCTGTCTATCCAGCTCCTGTTCCCCATTTGGATGTGCTGTGCATAATTCCTCCTTTCCTCTGATTATGTTGTTTGTGCAGCTCATTCCTCTCCTGCATTGTAAGCATGATACAGTCTTAAGCAGCCATATGGGTTGGAGGGTGTTGAAGGTGTAAGGTGTCTACTCACCAGGCGTTGGCAAACAGGCCGTACATGACCCCGGTCCTCTTCTCTTGGGCCACGTCAGACAGCACAAAGGCCTGTCTGATGTTGTTGTACTGCTGAGGGGTGCTACCCGCACCACACATCACCCTGGCTTTCAGGAAGGTAGTCCACGAGTCCGCCAGCAGGTTCTTTATGCCCCCCTCGTCCACCTGGAGACGGACACACAGTATACAACAGTACACCATAACATTAAAGCTGGAATCCTTAGCGGTGAAACTGCCAGGTTCGTTTGCGATATTACAACAACAAAGATGTTACTTCAAACAACAAACCCAGTTTTTTTCCCCTCTGACATCATTGCACGGCCGATAGAACATCAGAGTATGTGCTACGTTTTCTTTTTACCATGAGGCTGGATGCTCATCTCTTCTGTTTAAAAAAACGAAACAATAACAATAACAAATGTGCCTGGGGGGACCAGTGGTGCTGTTTCTCCTTTCGCGGAGCTTAGCTTTATTACGCAATAACTTTGCAATACAGCTGATATATGGTGATGTTGTTGTGGTTACCATGCAGATTCGGCCGATGCGCGACCTGTAGGGCTCCTCGTCCACCATGGCCGTCTTGTTGATCTCACTGAAGAAGAAGTAGATCTCCTCCTTGTGTTTCTGAGAGGCTGGCATTACTGATGCTCCACCAAACTGAGGGCCTGCAGCAGGAGAGAGAAAGGACTTCCACCAGTGCTTGAAGTGGACTGAAATATGTGCCGGTACTCATTTATACTCTTTATATTTAGGTGCTGGTACTCATCACTATTTAACAGGCACTATTTTATCATCCCACTCACTCTGCAGCCACTTGCTCTCAGTCTTCAGGAGCTTCTGAGTGCCGTAGGTCCGCCGGATAGAGCCAGGATGACGCCCCACTGCTGACAGAGCAGAGTATAGATTCCCATCTGAGAGCAAGAGAGAGGGGGCGTAAAGATAAAGAGAGAGATAAAGAGGAGAGAGTGAGACAGAGATAAACAGAAGTTAGAGGGAGAGATAACAAATAAATAAACAGAAGACAGCTGACTGCACCAACAAACATCCTCCCATAACCAGACTACATTTACCCCACTTAGGCCACTGTCTCCATAGCAATAAGAGAGGTAATTTGGAATCATGACATTAATGGTTCAATGAGAACTGAATGTTATCCGAACGCTGCCCCACTCTAGCAAATGGCTCATTGGTTCATCACTCCAGTCCAGCCTGGTCTGCGCTATCACAGTACCTGCTATACAAAGTAACCTTGCCATGATTCCGATAATACTGTGAGTTACAGCTTTGCTACATGTTGTGAACCATCTGTGGGACTATGGTACCATTTTAAGCATATCACTTATCCCATACCAAAGCCAATGTTGAGGATCTGATTGGTCTGTATACTTATGAACATAATGGCTGGATGGAGCTCTCTACCAAAATGCTGATACTTATCCTATCCTTTCAGATCCACAGGGAGGAGTTAACAAGGATGTACAAATAGGGGTGAGGGATGGGTTTGGTATTGTGCCAATAGCAGTGTTTCTATGGATGTTTGGCTGGAGTGTCTGTCTGTCCTCGCATCGTACCTGCGGATAGACTGACGGACCTCTGGGAGGGGTAGGGAGGGGAGATGTCAGAGGCTGGTGCCATCTGTCCATTGGTGGGGGCGTCAGTCAGCGCAGTGTCATTTACCTATGGAGAGGAAATGACATCACAACCTCACAAGCCATATCCTGAATGCTCTTGCCTCCTTGTATACAGTACAAATAGAGATATAAGTTAAAGTTTTTTATTGAACACTATTACCAACTTTTATAAAAGTGATACAGGAGTTAAGTAAGATGAAAGTGTGACCATTGTGAGAACAGTAAACACATGTTGAAGACAATAGCTATTCTATTCATCATCATGTCATCTTACCAGCAGCCAGCATTTGGGGGTTCCTGCATTTGTCCCGCATACCACAAAAGTGTCATTGACTTTCTGAATGACTGTGATGAAATTGTCACACTCCAACTGTAGCAGAGAGAGGGGGGATACGAGAGAGAGATAGAGAGAGAGAATATTGGAACAGATCCATTTTTCCTAATTTGGCAGATAGCGCAAGAATTACCTCTGCAGTACTGAGGGAATGCATTGTCTGCATAACTTCATATGCATTGCATCACTTATTCATTAAGTACAGTGGCAGGACTTTTATCTTAAGAGAAACTTCCAGATGGAAATTGTGCCTCAATACCAAATACAGCATTGTACCATTTCCCTGTCCCAACCTTTAACCTTTGGGACAGTTTCTACTGGGGACGATATCATGTTGATATTATGTCTCTGTTTTATTCATATTCTTACAGTAGCAACAAACTTACCTCACTGTAATGATGGTGATAATGATGACGAAGAATGATGAAGAGGATGATGAGGATGATGATGATGGTGACCACCTACCTTTGGTGGGTCTGATTTGGCGATGCAAGCTGCCTTTGCGTTTTCATCGGTTACCACAGAGATCTGTAATAATATAAGATACATTCCAGTATGTCATACAATTTATCCATAACTCGTATGCAAATTAGGCCTTTCAAATATGCAATTAACTGCAATCAAATTCAGTGTTGAATGAAAATGACAAAAGTCTGGTCCTGTGCCATAACCTAACAAAGGGAGAATTACTTTACTGTCTCTAATATTTGATCAACTAAGCGTAACTATAGGGCACAGCCAATCAGAATAGTCACAACACAAGGCTACCTTCTGCTCATGTTCAACGTTGACATTATTAGCTCAGTGTATTATCTTTATTGTATGTTGACCTATACAATCACTTCCTTCCGATTGGACAGAGATGAGATCTGCTCTATAAATGTATGCATGACCCATCTCGTGCTACGGAGGCTGTTGAACTAGGTCGACAGCTGCTGCCTCCTCTTTAAGCCAGTCTCCTGTGCCTGCATTGGGTTACTGTGTCACCACCACCGAGTATCTCTGTTCATCTCTATGGTTACCAGCAACTCACCTGCTGGCTGCGGATCCCCCTGTCAGTGAAAGTCAGCACGTAGATCATTGTCTGGCCCCCCACGTACAGCACGTTGGTGCCCTCCTGGTGGTACACTGACATGTAGTTCTCCGGTTTCGAGAAGTGGTACCTGGCCGGCTCTGTGGGCCATATCAAAGTAGATTAGGAGAAGGTGTTGTTACAATGTCGTTATATGATATACCAGTAGATCAGTGTCGTTGGGGGTTTCAAGTTGAATTCAATTGAACATGTAATTGCCCATCATTTTCAGTTCATTAATTTGATTTAACAAGAATGTATTAATTGAGCTCTGTGGTGTGGTCATGTAACATCTGAAATAAAATTTAAAAAGCTGCCAGTCTACATTTTGGCCCAAGTCATTCTAGTTTTACATGGTACGAGGCTAAAGCTGTACAGATCAGAGAGAGAAAGAGTCTGTACTGAAACTGAATTGGTTGCCATGGTTAAGGTCAATTTACCCTCAGGACTCCTATTCCTACAGGCACATGCAAATCCGTGAGTTTTAATATATAATTGTTAGTTTGCTGCGCAGAATTCTCATAAATATTAATTGGGCTGTGTGGATGTGTGTGTTTATGTGTATGTGTGTGTGTGTGTGTGTGTGTGCGTGTTTGCGCGCGCTTGTGTTCGCGTGTGTTAATGAGGTCCTGGAGCTAAGCTGCTGCTCTATCCTCAACAAGCCTCAGCTACTGCAGTACCTACCATCAACGCGTCAGCTCGTGCACCTGCATTGCAGTTCTGCAGCGCGAGCTAAGTATTCACCATAATGCTGTGTTTTAACTGTAATGTAGTGGTTTTGTAATACGTTCACTGACATTGTGTCTTTGAGTAAACTTAATGACATTACATCCAGAGCTCCTCAGCACTCTTTTCAATTAGCACGTATCATTTAGCCTTATATTCTGTCTTGAAGAGTGAATGAGGTGCAGATCAGAATAAATATCCTGACATTGATCACAAATAAGAGCTGTCTGATTGGTTAACAACACCAGGACTGCGTTTCCATGACAACTGGAAAACGTCTACCCACTGCGCTAGGTTGAACCTCACACATGAGTTATCAATGATCGAAACGCCAAAACGTGCAAAACCCCGAGCCTGTCAAAACACTTAAAGGACCAATGCAGCCGAATTTACCGCCTGGTGATTTCACCAGGCAGGATACTATTCCATCCCATCAAAACAGGCAGGAATTTCAGGCGGCCTTTTTAATAAACAGGTCTTACACTAAAGGGGCATTATCAACCTTTTTGACAATTTCACGGTATTATTCCAACTTCATATTGTGAAAATATATATAAAACTCAGGCAAAACACGTTTGACTGCACTGGGTCTTTAACATACAGCCTCTGCATTGACATGCTGAGGTGCGCTCTGAATTCAAGATTAGATGTCTTCGTAGGAGTGGGTCACTATTGTATATGACAGGCTACCCGAATAATCAACACCTAAATAGTAATAATAGGCTATCTTAATTAAGCCAGTTTCTTGTACAACACAATTGGTTCTGAATAATTCCACCGTTCCCGCTACCATAAACCTGTTCCAAACGTATGAACACTTATGTCCCTTACATTTCATAAATTTGCCCACATGAAGCTTAATATAATCTAATAAACAGTGCTTAATTTCTTCCATTTAATCTAATACACCGTGCTTACTTTCTTACATGTAATCTAATACAAATTGCTTATTTAATTTAATTGAGAACAGGGACGCATAAATAACTTGACAAATCGCCTATTCAAATTATACAATTATACCAAGTCCAAAGTGTTTTCTCTCTCATCACATTATTTGTGTTTCTCTGAGATCAATTCTCATTGACACAATGCCAATCATTCTGTCAATTTAATATAGCCTAGTATCATTATTAGGCTACATTTCTATTTTGTTGGTGTAGCCTGTTTTGTGGAACATTTTACATGATTGCCTAGCTTGAATCATGCATGATGTCATGCATGTATGAACGCGTGATGAGGAAAGTGATCCACTACTTTGATTTTCAAGTAGACTACAGTCTATTGTTCATTGTTAATCTAACTAACGGTATTTCCATGGAGGAAAAAACAAGGTCCTCGCATATAGCCTAATACACAGACAGGGCGTATCTGACCACCCTAAACGCCAATAGATAAATTAGCACATACCTTTTACAATGAATTTCAGCCGAGGTGACTTTTCGGCGAAAACCATGGAAAAAACGGTCACCAATATGATATAATTCATCATTCCACGTCCTCAATGTGCCCGATTTCCAAGGATTTAATAATCAAATGAGTACTTACTATATTATTTCCACAATATGCAATCAATCGGCTTTTGTATTGGTATAATGTATTGATATAGACTATTGGCCTCAATCATGCAACCCGTTTAGGTCTGTCTTGCCGACAGTCCACTGAAGAATCGGGGTATCAGGCTCCACCTCAAAAACTAAAAGAACGGTGGGTGTGAGGAATGGGGCGCGAAAAAGAAATGTAGGCTTTCGTGATGTGTGGAAGCGCACCATGGTCACTTTCAGAGTAAGTCCACCATAAACGCGTAATTTGATACCTGTTGCTCTGTATGCTCTCTGCAGTGTGTTGAAGGACTAATCCTATTCAATCACGTACATGTACAATCTGCCCCTGTAATGTGTAGGCTTTGTTTTCCTATGTTTTTAGACCTAACATGAGAAACTGTTTTTTTTGTTGCTAATCACAGCCATTTTGTTTTAATCAGGCAGTAGTGTTAACACATCTTAGGTCCACATCAAGAAGCCAATAATGGCAGAGATGGGTTATTGTAATATTGCCCAATCAATACCTGTAAATAGTCACTTGTACGCTCAGATAGCGACGAATCAGCAAAGCAGTTCTGTTGTATGTGCATCCAAGGAGGGTTAATTGACTTGAATGTCAGAAAATGCATCAATGCCCATGGCAGGAAAAATGGCTTAATGGATGGTTTCATCGTAATGGTAGTGTCAGTGTATGCCACGGTGGCTACCGTCTGAGACAATAAAGAAGAGCGCTCACAGCACCCCGGAGTAATAGATAATTAGACACTTTTAGCTAATTACGATATTTCAATAATACAGAGATCATTTGGCATCTGTTATTTTAGATATAGGCTACTGTATCTGCAGCATATGCCATACTTCTACCCATCGCCTAGATGAATTAGTCATTGTCACCTATAACTACATTTTACTTCCCTTCTTATAAAAATCAGAAGGAATTCCCCAAAATGATTTCCCAAGAAACGGTGACCCAGCACCTTTGTATAATTAATACAAAATAAAATATGTTTGGTAAGATTAATGGATGAGACTTGAGAATCTTTAACCATGGGGTTTTAGCACCGCTCAGTGGCCAGCATCAGGCCAGATAAGGGGAACACAAAGCATCATGGTTATTTTAGCACCTGGAATTCAGACACAAGGGCCCCAATTCAATCAATTATAGGTAAAGAAAAACTGCACTGTGGGTTCATTAAAGGTGTTAACCATGTTAAAACTGACACACCTGACATGTTCTTTCTCTTGTGGGCATATCTGTGTAGAGGTGCAATAATACTGTAGACCTGTACTGTAAACCATGAGACCTACTCAAGAGTATATCTTTCTTTGGCAGGCTGTTGTAAACCTAAATAGATTTATACCTACAAAAAATAATGATTTTCTGTCCTAGCAGTCTTTAATATCAGTGAACATTGCACCTGACAGCACAAGTAAGTAAATAATGCCCTTGGATTTGCTTCCCATAGGGAGCATTGGCTTATGACGCTACACTAAAACCTTTGGATTCCATTCCATGAGAGGAAATAGTTGCATTAAAACAGATAATATGACAGGCCAGGCCTTGGGTTAGCAGCCACCAGACAGACCTATATAACAGATTGAGACATGCAGAGGTAATCCAAAAGGGTTTAAATCTCTGCTCATGCACGTGATTATCATTTTTTCTGGATTATTCTGGGCAAGGGCAAGAGAGAGAAAATGATTTGCTCTCCACAGAATCCACTTAGAGCTGGTGGGCTTCATATCCGCCTGGACGGGAAATTGTCAGTGGATCGTGGATCTCCTGAGGTTGACCTTCATCCTGTCACCTTCAACTGAACTAATGAGACAATATACCGCAAAACCCTAATGTACTATTTCCCCCTTTCCCATCAGAAAATTAAGACTAACATGGAAGGGTAACAAACAAACACAGCTCTATCAAATAACCATCTGCGTTTGCGCTGAGGCAATGAAACAAATCTATTTATCTTCTCTGTTCTAATCGATTGAAATGGTCTGACAACTGAGTCAAAACATTGAGATTATTAACGTACTGTGTCTTATGCAGGGAAGGATGTCTCTCTCATAGAAATTCTTTAACAATGTACTGTATAGTCATTTAAAATAGAGCCCAACTCAGATCCACTGAGATTTGTATGTTGTAGCAGACTGAATAGTTTTTTTGTCATTTCATAAAAGGCTATGGGATATTGCTGAATCAATCCAAGGCAATAAGGCAGGTTAAAGACGTTTTTAATCATTTCAAAATGCAAAAAGATTATATTTTACAAATAAGATAGCAAAACAACAGACTTAACTATAAATGTGTACATCATTTACATTGTTTTGGACCACCAAAATTTTGGTTTGTGTGTACCTACACAACAAGTGTACATGAAAGAAGAGTGGCATATTTGAGTGACACTAATCCACAGGACTAGATACAGCCATAAAGTAACCTAGAGCATGGAAATGTCCATGACCTACATTTGACATTGAATTTCACAAGGTACTGTTCGCCATTACGGTTCATCATTGTTTCTTTAATGGCGAGTAAGATTACTCAGGCACATATTTTCAATACCCTGTGATCGATAAACATTCAGGAAAAATAAACAGTGTGAGGTTACATGAATGTTATACAGTTATATTATCATTGAAGCATTGTTGCTTTTTGCAATATCTTACCAAATTATACAGTGTGAAATTCCACTGATATAAAAAGAAAATGACTTGCCAAAAATAATCTTGAATTCTCTGTATTTGATGTGTGAGAACTATCTTACTTTGTTATAAAAAAGAAAATGGAAATAGGATTTAAAGCTTAAAAGATTGTTTATAATATGACATTGAATTGGATACATTCTTATGTACAGATTAGAATTTCATCACCCGCTGGACACTGTCATATTCTGATAACTAAATAATACTTTTGTCCCCAAAACAACATGGATTTTCGATCACTAGAGGCTAGTCAAAAAGTGAGCCATGAAATGTTCCTGTACAGGGAAACTGATTTATCTACAGTATTTGCATATAGCCTAGTACAATTATCTATACATCTATTATAACTATATAACAACAGTCATGTGTTTGCATATTATTATAGTTTCATAGAGCCTTAAGCAAATGGTGAGTTTGCAGTCTCTGAATGGATCCTCTGTGGATAAGCATAAATAGTTATCCTCAGGTCAGAGGGCAATGCTTGCTTGACCTGTATTGGCAAGTTGACACATGATATCCACACTTACTATATATCTGTATATCAGATCCACCAAGCACCCCTGATATGAGTGAAATGAACCTTGACACTTTAAATTCCTTATACACATGAACATGTATAATATTTCATATCATCATGTTCAATTTGTAGCACTGTAATTGTAATGTTGAATAAATAGTTGAATAAATAAAATGACACAATTTAAAAAAAAATGACAACAGAGTTGAAATAAACCGGCTTCTAGACAACCACTGTTCATTATTTTCTTCAAGATATTTTGGATGACATGTCCGTATGTTTAGGGTGCACTGAGGATCTAGCTTTCTGAAGGCAGAACGTGGCCTTGTGTCCCTGTAGAGCCTTCACCCTCAGGGAGTGACACAGTCAATGTGTCCCAAGTCCTCTCCCACATAACCTTAGATAAGCTTCATGGTGAACTTGCCAGCGTCCCCTCCACCCCCTCCTCCTCCTCCTGCCCCCATTGAGGTACGGGGCACATAGTCGATGGTGGCTGTGTGTTTGATTTGCCCCTTGCTCTGGCTCCAGAAGAACATGAAGACGAAGCAGATAGCCACTGAGCTGAGGAAGGACAGGAAGCCCATGGTGGTGGCGATGATAAGTGTCTTGGCATCAAATGGGTACTGGTTGGCCACCTGGGCAGAGGAGTTGGCAGTAGGGGGAGTGTGAGGACTCTATCCAGCCTTCATCAGTGAAAAAGGGCATAGTGCGGTTACGTGGGAAACCCTTCACATAGAGGCTGACGTACAGGCTGTCATTGCCAGCTGCGTTGCCCGCCATGCACTGGTATGTGCCACTGTCCTGAACCTGGGCATAGCGTACCTCTAGAGTCCCATTGGACAACACCCTGATGCGCCCCGTAGTGGAGAGCGGAATCCGCTGGGCTGACAACCAGGTAAAGGAGGGCATTGGGTCACCGTCCGCCTTGCAGGAGAAGAGCGCCGTAGTGCCCTCCTCCACCCTGACCTCCTGGGACCTGCGGTCTACAATGCGGGCCTGCCGGCAGGTGAACAGTCTCGGGAGCTCTTTCTCCGAGAAGTCCCGGAATTCCCGCTCTCTCGCACCATGTCCGGGGTGGAGCAGGTGGGTTGGCGGCCGTCAAAGTTCAGGCGCTGTCGCCGGCGGACCACCCAGAGCAGTCGGCAGTCGCAGGCCAGGGGGTTCCCATCTAGCCGAAGGACCTGCAGATTCCCCACCGAGTGGAAGGCACTCTCCTCCAGCGTGCTGAGCTGGTTGGATGTCACGTTGAGCAGACGGAAGTAAGCCAGCCCCCTGAAGGCCCCTGGCTCGATGCGGAGCAGGTTGCCCCCAGCTAGGTGCAGTTCCTGCAGCCGCAACAGGTCCCCCAGCAGGTTACCCTGGATGGCTGTGATGGGGTTGTAGGACAGGTCCAGGTAGCCAAGGTAGACCAGGTGGCGCAGCGCCTGGTATGGGACAGCACTGAGATTGCAGCTGCTGATGACCAGCGAGGTGAGGTTGAGGCCAATCAGGCTGTTGCTGGCCAGGGTGTCCATTAAGGGCCAGTGGGAGATGGCGAGGCTCCTCAGCCGATGCAGGCGGCGGAAGGCATTGTTAGGCATCGCCGAAATGGTGAGGCGTATCATGCGCAGCCGAGTCAGGCTCTGGAGCTGGGACAGTGCCTCGGTGGGGATGGAGGTCAGGTTGCTGCGGTCCAGATTGAGCTCCTGCAGGTTCTGCAGACCAGTAAAGGCCCGCTGGGAGATGAACACCAGGTCATTCTCCCCAGCCTCCAGCTGATGCAGGCTCACCAACTCACGGAAGGTGTAGTCCAGAAAGACCAGGATCTCGTTCTCACTCAGGTCCAGGAAGCGCAGGTTGGGCAGTCCGGAGAAGACCCCCACAGAGATGATCTTGAGGCGGTTGCTCCTAATGCACAGGGTCTTGAGGTTCTGCAGGCCCTGGAAAGCCTCCACTTCAATCATGGTGATGATATTGTCACTAATGTCCAGATCCTCTAGCTGGGTCATGCCAAAGAACTGGCGACGACCCAGCGTCTTCAGCTTGTTGCGAGATAAGTTAATGCGCTGGGTGCCACTAGCGAAGCCCTGAGACACAGAAGTCAGCTGTTTGTCAGAGCAGTTCACTTCTAAAGTCTCAAGCCGACACACACACCTGGCAGGGCAAGGCCAGGGGAAGTCCCCTGCTGACACACCCAATAATCCACACTGGAGCAAGATGCTCCATGCCCCCCATCGGACAACAGACTCCACAAACATCTTGCCTCCTGCCTAAAAAAGGAAACAAAAAGGACACAAGTTATGAACCGATAGCTAAAGAGCAGTCGTGCTTACTCGCAATGCCATAACAGATGAAAACAAAGGTCTGAATATATTTTAGTATTTGTTAAGGAACTTACCGATTTCCTGTGAGGATGCAGGTTTTCATAACCAGTGGTGGTCAAGTTTGGATCAGACTTGAGTTAAGTCTTCTAGAAGAGATGATGTTCTGTAAAAAAACATGTCCTTGCAAGTGGCCTAGAGAGACAAACGAGACAGGAATGAATCTTCCCCTCCCAAAAAAACAAAGGCAAGGATTCTTTGTAGCATTTGTAAATCATGGATTGCAAATGCTATATTTATGGACAAAGCATGAGTTTCCAACATTTTGAGATAAACCTAACAAAGTGGTGAATTTGATAGTGGAATCAAGACAATATTTTTTTTTTTTTTTAATCCACATTATTAACGTCAGAGCATAATTAGGGTACGTTTTAGAGCAGATTTAATAGTTACTATCAACCTACATCTCTGTTTAATACAGACAACATCTCTACTTAATGATTACATAATAATACATCCTTTACCACTTTTACTCTGCACCTTATATCCTCAGTCTAAGCTGCAGGCTAAAAGGAATTGGTATGGTAATGAAACATACGCCCATGACTGTGCCCCATCTTGATCTGCACAAAAACATCCTCATTAGTGCATCCAGACCTATGCTTACTGGTTCAAAACCCAGATGAAGGCCAGTTCGGATGGGAGCTGTGCCCCCTGGCCAGACATCTGGATTAGGCAGGCTATCTGGGGTCTGGGCCAGTGACACGTGACGGCAGATGTGCACACGTAGGCTATACAGGACCAAGTTGAGAATGTCGAGTAGGGAATAGTTAAACATTCCCATAGAGGCACATCATACATACCCCAAGAAACAAAAAGGTTTTGTCGTACTGTGCAGCCTCGTTTTCAATTAATTAAGCAGGACAAGAAATTAGGGACCATTTTCAACTACACTGTATTAAAAGGGATAGTTCAAGATTTTGGTAATCAAGCCCTTTCTTCTACTTACCCAGAGTCAGATGAACTCATGGACACAATGCTAGCAGCTACTGTAGACTTCCAGTTGTTGCACTAAAGCTAGTAAGCAATAGCTCCAGAAACTACCTTTGACTTCCTTTAAACTGCACACAGACACATACATTTCTTAATTTGACTCTGGGTAAGTTGAAAAAAAAGGCTTAATTACCAAAATCTCAAACTATCCTTTTAAGTACAAATATATAAAATATAATATGACATACATTTCAGCAACATCTGTGATTCAACAATGGTGCAAATCAGATTTTTGGAATGCTTTTAAAGTTTTAATCCTGATGACGACTAAAGCACTAACTCTTATACCGACACAAATGCCAAAAACATTAGTCGTAACTGCAACTACATGTAGATCTACAGTAGCCCTCATAAACACCAAAGGTCAAAATCTTAATCGACAACATCAAAAGCAGTGGTGTAAAGTACTTAAGTAAAAATACTTTAAGGTGCTACTTAAGTCGTTTTTGGGGGTATCTGTACATTACTTTTTATATTTTTGACTACTTATACTTTTACTTCCCTACATTCTTTAAGAAAATACTGTACTTTTTACTCCACACATGTGTTAAGTCAGGGATGACACCCAAAAGTACTTGTTAAATAATAGTGAAGACATCAAAACTATGAAATAACACATATGGAATCATGTAGTAAGCAAAAAAGTGTTGAACAAATCAAAATATATTTTATATTTGAGATAATTCAGAGTAGCCACCCTAAGCTTTGCACACTCTTGGCATTAGACCGGTGGAAATCTGTCCTTTGGTCTGATTCCAAATTGTAGAGAATTTTGGTTCCAACCGCTAATTGATTACTAATTGATTAGCATATAATACATCCTTTACCACTTTTACTCTGCACCTTATAGCCTCAGTCTAAGTTGCAGGCTAAAAGGGATTGGTACGGTAATGAAACATATGCCCATGACTGTGTCCCATCTTTGATCTGCACAGAAAAATCTGCCGTGTCTTTGTGAGACGCAGAGTAGGTGAACGGATTATCTCTGCATGTGTGGTTCCCACCATGAAGCATTGAGGAGGTGTGATGGTGTGGGGTTGCTTTGCTGGTGACATTGTCTGTGATTTAGATTTCAAGGCACACTTAACCAGCATGGCTACCACAGCATTCTGCAGCGATACGCCATCCCATCTGGTTTGCTCTTAGTGGGACTATCATTTGTTTTTCAACAGAACAATGACCCAACACACCTCCAGGCTGTGTAAGGGCTATTTGACCAAGAAGGCGAGTTATTGAGCAGTGCATCAGATGACCTGGCCTCCACAATCACCCAACCTAAACCCAATTGAGATGGTTTGGGATGAGTTGGACTGCAGAGTGAAGGAAAAGCAGCCAACAAGTGCTCAGCATATGTGGGAACTCCTTCAAGACTGTTGGAAAAGCATTCCAGGTGAAGCTGGTTGAGAGAATACCAAGAGTGTGCAAAGCTGTCATCAAGGCAAAGGGTGTCTACTTTGAAGAATCTAAAATATATCATATATTTTGATTTGTTTCTGGTTATTACATGATTCCGAATGTGTTATTTCATAGTTTTGATGTCTTCACTACTATGCCCTGTGAATGTAGTAAATAGTAAAAATAAACAAAAACCCTTGAATGAGTAGGTGTGTCCAAACAAAAATAGTATTCAATTTCAACTATTGTTCTGATTGAAATAGTTGTTGTTGAGGAAGCTGCTGAATGAAGTCTGTCCTGGGTGGTAAGGGTATTGGGTTTGTTTTGTTTTCAGCTGAAGAGTTGATGGCAAAATGCCTGATTGGCCGATATGATGCTGCCGTAAACCTTTTGCATAACAACAAAACCCACCCGTCCGAACCTGTGCAGCGGCCAGCTCTTATCCAACAGACAACCACAACACCAAATGCAAACAATATCAAAGCCAACCTGATGTAACATCCACTCAGACAATCCCATGGCAGATCCAGAAATCATGTTTGGTGTTTGGGTTGGATCCCACTGTTGCTTAATTCTTTCAAACATTTGGACTTTCCCACTCAGTTCTCCCCCATCATCTCACAAAACTCATCAAGTCCGCTCAGCTGTCATCGTGTTACATCAAACTGTGGACAGATGTCAGAACATTCTGAGTGTCAAAACAGTGACCTTGCAGTGCGTGCATAGCTACAGAATCCCCATTACTGACTCCATGGAATCACTTTAAGTAACCAACACACTCAGCACTGTGGCTCATGAGCCTCCTTCTCATTTTGACATGACCTGCAGCAGAAACAGAGCAAAACAACAACCCCAAACTAAGTTTGATCTGTTTTTTATGTGATTCATTGTTTTTAAGGGATATCTGCTCTGCAGCCTGCCTAGTATTTCCCAAAGTCTTTGGTCTTTCCTACCTCAAGACATATTTTTCCCAATCAGTACTGGCAGGAACACTTAGAGATTATAGGCAAAAAGACCCAATTGAACCGGTGCATGATGTCTAGCTGGGGGCCGCATTTGGATGGGCCACGAGAACAGTCTTATGTTCATTCATTGTATTGAAGTCAGTCCTCGAAACAGACACCCTGGCAGACTTTTCCTCCCCTCCCCACATTGGTCGCTCTCTAAATCGCCATGGGGTTAGAAAGAGAATGCACAGTGTAAGCCAGGCTACACTTTGACACTTGCCTAAGTGCTATTCTTAGACCAATTAAGATGGCTGAAATGAAACAACAGCACGGACCAGGGGGCCTGGCTGTGTGTATCCACTCTGTTGAAAATGTCTCTGTGTGTATATCTGTATGTTTTTATATGCTAGAAAGACATTGTTTATTGCTCCTGGCACCTGCCACAGTGTACCAACCCCTGTGATATGCACCAGAGTTCTACAAGCGTGTATTAAAAGGTTTCTGAGCAGAACAGCTGCTAGGCTGAGGGGGAGAGAATAGCAGTGCTCTTCAGAATGCCAAATTCTTTTTCCATTGGGTCTGCCAGGAAAAGAAGAAAGGGCTCGTAAACAACCTCAAGTCAAGCGAGCCATTTCTGATTCAATCACTTTAAAACATTTTGTAAAGACAATCTATACATCAATAATATTGCAGTGTGTGTGTGTGTGTGTGTGTGTGTGTGTGTGTAGACCTACATTAGATAGATTGTGTATTTGCATTACAGTAAGCATGTAGGGAAGCCATAAAGAAGAGTATGTTTGTCTGGCTGTAAGCTTGCAACTGTGACAAATATGATTATATTAACTGTGTGACACTGTGCCCACATTTGCAATTGCATTTATTTAATCTGGATTTAATGTGTTTTATACAAATGCTTTTTGTGTGTATTTGCAACTTAAATGTCTGTGGGTTTTGGGGAGTTTCTGGTTTCTGGTGGAATGTGTGTTTATGCGTCGGTATGCTTAGGGTTAGGCGTTATGCATTGTGTGTGAGTGTGTGTGTGTGTATGCGCGTGTGTGTGCTCTGAATGTGCTTGTATTTACACTCTCACTCTGTCTCACAGGCAGAGGCAGAAGTGGGTCACTATGACAGCCCACTTAAATAAATCTGGTTCCAGAGACACTGTTCTGTCGTGTTGTAGGGTGCACTATATTATAATTCTTTATCAAGGCAGTCAGTTAAGTCACTGCTTGCACAAAGTGCACTGTCTGCAAAATTAATAATAGCACAAATAAATTAGAAAAGTTAATTGGTTTCAGTGTAGCACTGATGTGACATGCCAAATGAGGTCGTTTTAGTTAATAGCATTGACGGATTGAATCCATCGAGGTACAATGAGAGAAAGAACAATGCCTGACAGGAGGAGATGAATGGTAAAGAAGGATTCGAGCAAGCATTCTTTATCAAAAGGTGCTTGATTCTTCTGAAGGTGGACTTCAGCGGCCAGGAAACTTTCCACCTATGGGGAATATACCAAGAATAAATAACAGCGGCCAATTATACCATTCGTGGATTACATTGGGCCTCTGTTACAAGGTCTCCTTTAGGCTACACTTTCATTAGAATGTCCTTCCATTTTCAGCATACCCTCTCTGCTTTCAATATTCCAAAACAGCTTTGAGAGGACAAAGAGATCAACCTCTTGAAAGAGAGCCACAACAGTTTGTTACGGGTTGCGTTTTTCACAGAAAAGCAACTACACTACATAATCCTCCACACACCACTGGACAGGTGGAGCTTTTCCATTTTGGCACACTTACCGGGCTGCTTACTAATCTGATCAGAGCCATCCACAATCCTAACTTGATTCCAATAAAGGTACCCTGCTATGGTGGTGCTAACGCTATAGTGTGGGTCAAATCATGTGGAATGGTAATAAAAGACACATACTGTACTCTCTGGGTACAGCACATAGTGGGGTTGTTCTCTCATCTAATAAATGTGATGAAAGAATACATCATCAGATAAAGGCTCCAGAGACACATTCCATTTCCTTGTGACCTCAGAGTAGGTATGCAGGTTTTCGTTTCAACCATGCTTCATTTTTCTCAAATAGATTGGTTGGCAAATTAACTATGCGGTTTTATTATAGTGCTGTGATGTTGTGTTTACATCATTGATTAGTTTAATAAGTCCTCTGATATGCAGAAACACTACGGAATTTAGTTGAACATAATCAAAATAAAGGTGGAATGGAAACATGCGTAAACATTAGTCCTAGTCCTTTAGCACCGTCTCTCATAACCACTGCAATGATGAAAATAAGGAATTTCTTGGTTTGACATGAGCCCAAGGGTATTGCCATTTAAATATTCATATTGTGACTTTAATTATGTATGCGTAATGTTTATGCAAAATCCTTCCAAATGGGTCTTGTTTGAGGCTACTGAGATGGCATAAAAAAGAGAACGACAGAAACAATCCTTTGAAACGGTCAACCCAGGACAGAGTTGGTGTGAATAGAATACATTATCCTCCATAAACAGGTTTTTAAACCAACTCTCCAATACTAGTGATGGGCAGTTCCATGTAAAAATCCCTGAAGTTCATAGGAGCACATCACATTTGGTGTGAAATGAAACCTACAAGAGTCTATATTTCTGAGGGGAAAATAATTGTCAACCATTTTCCATCCTAGAAATTAGGAATAAGCTAAGGCTTTGATTTCTGGTCAAACAGATGGAAAAGGGGTCTTAGAAAACATCTAGCAGAAAAAGTCTTAAAAGGTAATAGAAATACATAAAAAAGAACGGATTTGCCTTCTGTAAGTTTAAGAAATATTGCCTAGTGTCTTGTCATTCTGTTACCAAAAACCCACATATATTTAGGATACAAGTAAAGGTAGACCAACCAATTAGTTGTGTTTTTACTTACAACTATTTGGTTCATGATTTATTAAGTGATTAAAACACGTTATTCTGTTACCAAATCGGGAAAAATAGAATAACCAAAAAATCTGTAACAGACTGACTGCAACTGAATGGCTACAATGGAATTCATAGTAGTCAGAAACCACAGTTGGGTCACCTGCTCCTGTCCTCCCTTCCACTGGCATACTGTTATGTTCAGCTCATAACTGTTTTCTTTCTGTCACGTGGTGGTCAAAGCAAGAGTTTGAAAACAGTCTGGATAATCCACCTCTTACTGACACCTACCAAAGTTGATTAAAAGTCTTATTGAAAAATTCAGTGAAAGTTTAAAATAAGTTATACACGAACCTCCAAATTAACTATAATCTCCATTCACAGAGCTTTAGTAAAAACTCCCAGGAAAGCTTTCAAGATACCAGAGTATAACATTTTCAGAACCTCCCTGTAACCTAAAATACATTTTTGGGTTACAGGAAGGCTGAAATGTTCACTTCTGTTCGTAGAACGTAAAAAAAAACGTTATGTTTTACCAGTCAGGAAACGCATGGCTTCATTCTAACAACCAATGTGAAACCAAAAACAGTAGTTCCCACAACTTCCAAAGAACCAAATGTGCTAGCTGGGAAGGCCCCAAATATTTGATGGGCCATATGGATGCATTGACTGGCGAGAATGCAAGAGTTGTTTATTGATAGCACTGAAATCACACACACACACAAATGTGGAATCAAATCAAACTTTATTTGTCACATGCGCTGAATACAACAAGTGTAGACCTTACCGTGAAATGCTTACTTACAAGCCATTAAAACTTCTTCAGGATCGGTGGGTCACCCATGGGACGGTTGAGCTAACGTAGGCTAATGCGATTAGCATGAGGTTGTAAGTAACAAGAACATTTCCCAGAACATAGACATATCTGAAATTGGCAGAAAGCTTAAATTCTTGTTAATCTAACTGCACTGTCCAATTTACGGTAGCTATTACAGTGAAAGAATACCATGCTATTGTTCAAGGAGATTGCACAGTTAGGAACTTGAAAAGTTATTAATAAACCAATTAGGCACATTTTGGAAGTCTTGATACAACATTTTGAACAGAAACGCAATGGTTCATTGGATCAGTCTAAAACCTTGCACATACACTGCTAAATTGCGCCTGGGCTGGAATAATACATTATGGCCTTTTTCTTGCATTTCAAAGATGGTGCAAAAAAAATACAAAAAACGGTCTAATGTGTTATATTCTCCTACATTCCTTTCACATTTCCACAAACTTCAAAGTGTTTCCTTTAAATGGTATCAATAATATGCATATCCTTGATTCAATACTTGAGCTACAGGCAGTTAGATTTGGGTCATTTTAGGCAAAAATTTAAAAAGAAAAAGGTCTGATCCTTAAAGAGGTCAACAGTGCAGCTCAAGAAGAGTTAAGAAAATATTTACCAAATAACCTAAAGTAAAAAAATTATATAAAAAGTAACACAATAAAGTAACAATAACGAGGCTATATAAAGGGGGTACCGGTACCGAGTCAATGTGTGGGGGTACAGGTAGGTCGAGGTAGGAGTGGAGGGACAATGCATAGATAATAAACAGCGAGTAGCAGCAGTGTACAAAACAAATGGAGGGGGTGTCAATGTAAATAGTCCGGTGGCCATTTGATTAATTGTTCAGCTGTCTTATGGCTTGGGGGTAGAAGCTGTTAAGGAGCCTTTTGGTCCTAGACTTGGCGCTCCGGTACCACTTGCCGTGCGGTAGTAGAGAAAATAGTCTATGACTTGGGTGACTGGAGTCTCTGACAATTTTCTGGGCGTTCCTCTGACACCGCCTATTATATAGGTCCTGGATGGCAGGAAGCTTGGCCCCAGTGATGTAATGGGCCGTACATACTACCCTCTGTAGCGCCTTACGGTCAGATGCCGAGCAGTTGCCATACCAGGCGGTGATGCAACCGGTCAGGATGCTCTTGATGGTGCAGCTGTAGAAATTTTTGAGAATCTGGGGACCCATGCCAAGTCTTTCAGTCTCCTGAAGGGGAAAGGGTGTTGTCGTGCCCTCTTCACGACTGTCTCGGTGTGTTTGGACCATGATAGATCGTTGGTGATGTGGAAAACAAGGAACTTGAAACTCTCGACCCGCTCCACTACAGCCCCATCGATGTTAATAGGGGCCTTTTCGGCCCGCCTTTTCCTGTAGTCCACGATCAGCTCCTTTGTCTTGCTCACATTGAGGGAGAGATTGTTGTCCTGGCGCCACACTGCCAGGTCTGACCTCCTCCCTATAGGCTGGCTCATCGTTGTCGGTGATCAGGCCTACCACTGTTGTGACATCAGCAAACTTAATGATGGTGGTGGAGTCGTGTTTGGCCACGCAGTCGTGGGTGAACAATGCATACAGGAGGGGACTAAGTACACACCCCTGAGGGGCCCCAGTGTTGAGGATCAGCGTGGCAGACATGTTGTTGCCTACCTTGACCACCTGGGGGCGGCCCGTCAGGAAGTCCAGGATCCAGTTGCAGAGGGAGGTGGGCACTATGGTGCTTCGTGGGCACTATGGTGTTGAACGCTGAGCTGTAGTCAATGAACAGCATGCTTGGCGGCGGAGCTAATTCAAATAATAGCCAGTGTAGGATAATAAAAATGTTCTACCTTTGTGTACCTATTCAGGATACATCATCCTGAAGAGAATGACATTCATAATTATGCATTTCTGTATAGAATTGTTGGTTGTTTAGCATCAAAACTGGTGCGTGCACAACTATGGGGCAAAACAGATGGGGGGTTGACTTAGATCATTGACAGCATGTAAACTACACAGAACAAAAATATCAACGCAACGTGTAAAGTGTTGGTCCTATGTTTCATTAGCTGACATTGTTTTACACTGCTGATACTCGCTGTTTATTGCTGTTTATTATCTTTGCATAGTCACTTTACAAATGACCTCAACTAACCTGTACCCCCGCCCGCACATTGACTTGGTACCCCTTGTATATAGCCTTGTTATTGTTATGTACATTTCTTATTTTACTTTTCGATCGCTTAGATTTTTTGTAACTTTAGTTTATTTAGTAAATATTTTATTAACTTTATTTCTTGTCACGGCATTGTTAGTTAAGTTAAGGGCTTGTAAGTAAGCATTTCCAGGTAAGGTCTACTACACCTGTTGTATTCGGTATATGTGTCAAATAAAATTTGATTTGAAATAAAAGATCCCAAAATGTCTCATACGCACAAAATCTTATTTCTCTGACATTTTGTGCACAAATTTGTTTACATCCCTGTTAGTGAGAGTTTCTCCTTTCTCCTTCTAATCCATCCACCTGACCGGTGTGGCAAATCAAGAAGCTAATTAAACAGCATTGTCGGTATTTCCACAGGTGCACATTGTGCGGTTTTGTCACACAACACAATGTCACAGATATCTCAGGTTTTGAGGGAGCGTGCAATTGGCATGCTGACTGCAGGAATGTCCACCAGAGCTGTTGCCAGAGAATCTAATGTTCATTTCTCTACCAAAAGAAACACCTCCAACATCATTTTTGAGAGTTTGGAAGTACGTCCAACCAGCCTGACAACCGTAGACCACGTGTATGGCGTCGTGTGGGCGAGCAGTTTGCTGATGTCAACGTTGTGAATAGAGTGCCCCATGGTGGCGGTGGGGTTATGGTATAGGCAGGCATAAGCTACGGACAATGAAAACGATTGCATTTTATCAATGGCAATTTCCATCGTGAGGCCAATTGTCATGCCATTCATCCGCAGCCATCATCCACAGCCATGTTTCAGCATGATAATGCACTGTCCCATGTCGCAAATATCTGTACACAATTCCTGGAAGCTGAAAATGTCCCAGTTCTTCCATGGCCTGCATACTCAGCAGATCTGTCCCCCGTTGATCATGTTTGGGATGCTCTGGATCGACAGCCAGCAACTTCGCACAGCCATTGAAGAGGAGTGGAACAACAGGCCACAATCAACAGCCTGATCAACTCTATGTAAAGGAGATGTCGTGCTGCATGAGGCAAATGGTGGTCACACCAGATACTGACTGGTTTTCTGATCCACACCCCTATTTTTTTTTAAGGTATCTATGACCAACAGATGCTTATCTGTATTTCCAGTCATGTGAAATCCATAGATTAGGGCATAATGAATTTATTTAAATTGACTGATTTCCTTAAATTCTTTGACATTGTTGCATGTTGTGTTTATATTTTTGTTCAGTATATAGTTCATCTCCAATGTTAATTGAAAACAAATACATTTGCAGAATGAGAACTTGTCTTTCAAATCAATTGTTACAGTTGTTGGTTAGCTAGCTAGCACATTTTTACCCTAGCATTGACATGAAATCCGTCAAAACACCTCAAAACAAGACATGTTATCAAGAACAACATAAAACTAGCAGAAACGACACCCCACATGGCAGTTTCTTATCATTGTTGCTAGCTATCTGGCCATCCAGAATCACAGCAACACACTGCCTTCTGCCCCATTAAAGCGTTTGCATTGTTTCTGTGACGTCTGCTAACCTGTCTATAGTACAGACCAGGGACCCATGATGTCATTCTATTACCATCATTATGTTACCATGTGTTAATCCACTTCACTGTAGTTCAATAACCAAAAAATATGTTGGTTTTTTTCAAACTCATGGTGTAATACACTTCATGACCAAAAGTATGTGGACACCTGCTCGTCAAACATCTCTTTCCAAAATCATGGGCATTAATATGGAGTTGGTCCCCCCTTTGCTGCTATAACAGCCTCCACTCTTCTGGGAAGGCTTTCCACTAGATTCTTTGGGGACATGCTTCCATTCAGACACAAGAGCATTAATGAGGTTGGGCACTGATGTTGGCCAATTAGACCTGGCTCACAATCGTGTTCCAATTCATCCCAAAGGTGTTCGATGGGGTTGAGGTCACGGCTCTGTGCAGGCCAGTCAAGTTCTTCAAAACCGATCTCGACAAACCATTTCTGTATGGACCACGCTTTGTGCACAGGGGCATTGACATGCTGAAACAGGAAAGGACCTTCCCCAAACTGTTGCCACAAAGTTGGAAGCACAGAAGCATCTAGAATGTCATTGTATGCTGTAGCGTTAAGATTTCACTTCACTAGAACTAAGGGGCCTAGCCCGCAACATGAAAAACAGCCCCAGGCCATTATTCCTCCTCTACCAAACTTACAGTTGGAACTATGCATTGGGGTAGGTAGCGTTCTCCTGTCATCCGCCAAACCCAGATTTGTCCGTCGGACTGACAGATGGTGAAGCCTGATTCATCACTCCAATTTCCACTGCTCCAGAGTCCAATGGCGGCGAGCTTTACACCACTCCAGGCAACGCTTGGCATTGCGCATGGTGATCTTAGGCTTGTGTGCAGCTGCTCGCCCATAGAAACCCATTTCATGAAGCTCCCAACAAACAGTTATTGTGCTAACGTTGCTTCCAGGGGCAGTTTGGAACTCGGTAGTGGGTGTTGCAACCGAAGACAGCCGATTTTTACACGCTACATGCTTCAGCACTTGCCGGTCCCCGTTCTTAGAGCTTGTGTGGCCTACCACTTTGCGGCTGAACCGTTGTTGCTCCTAGACGTTTCTACTTTCCAAAACAAGCACTTACAGTTGACCGGGTTAGCTCTAGCAGGGCAGAAATTTGACAAACTGACCTGTTGTAAAGGTGGTATCCTATGACGGTGCCACGTTGAAAGTCACTGAGCTCTTCAGTAAGGCCATTCTACTGCCACTGTTTGTCTATGGAGATTGCATGGCGGTGTGCTCGATGTTATACACCTGTCAGCAACGGGTGTGTCTGAAATAGCCGAATCCAACTAATTTTAAGGAGTGTCTACATAGTTTTGTCGTTTTTGGACAACATGGTCACATAAAACACTGATGGAGATTTCACTGTGATTCTGTTACCAAACTTTATATCTGCACTGTTCTTCGAGTAAATGTATTTTTGTAAAATGTTCTGTGGAGAAAAAAAAGTAGTCCTTGTGTATAGAGTTGTGTGGTTTGTTTAACTTTGAAATCAATGTTTTTTTGTTTGGCATACTATTAAAGTGTTGTCTCACCACCATTATTTTACTTTGGAATTGCCTTGATGTTAATCCCCTGGACTATAAGAGTCAAATTGGAGCAGAATGGATGAAAGTGTGCAAGGATCTGTGGCACATTCTTCCAGGTTCAAAGGGTAAGGCCATGCGGTAGTGGGGTCACACTCCCACTATAGAAATTGGCATATCTTTTTTTATAATTCGGGACAGATCTTAAAGGTACTATATGCAGAAATCGTTCTGCCATTTCCTGTTTGCTAAAATTCAAATAATTCACCTTATTTATTTATTCACCTTATTATGTAAAAAAACAAGCAACGTATAGAGAATTATTGTACCATCTAAACCTCTGTTAAATATATTTTCAGTAACCAAAAATATTGTGTTTTCAGCTGTTTGAAGCTGGTATACAAACCCGAAAATAAAAGACGCAAAAACTCAACTTAATGAATGGGAAACATATAACATATAACAGATCTACCGCTTCTTAGACTTCCATTCAATGAGAATTATAGATTTATTTTTTAAAAAATGATTAGTGCTTGATGGAGTCACAGCTGCCCAGAAACGAAGTAATGCATCTTAATTGTATGCATTTAATGACTCCCATATGGCTCCATGACATATATTAAAAGATATGGCCGTTTTTATAGTGGGAGTGTGACTCCGTTACCGCGTGACCTTGCCCCAATGCTTTTAGCTAAGCCTGCTATTAAGAGCTGCAGATGAAGCTAAAAGCTGCAGCTGAGCAACCTGTCAAAATATATTCTAATTCCTGGATTGTTGGGACTTTATAAACAGCCCTGCCTTCCAGAACTTTGAAATGAAGAACAAGTACATTCGAAATATTGGCTTTACACTTCGGTAACGATGACCAAGCAAAACAAAAGAAGGCACTGATGAAAAATACTTTCTTGCTTGACCCAGATCAGGTCTGGTTAATAATTAAAAGTCAGGATAAATCAGTCCCCTAACAAGGAGACTGAAATACTTCCTGTGCATAAAGCACCTCCTGATTAAAGTGCCTATTTGGCCAGTCACCAAAACGTAATCTTTGTCACTCAACTTTGCCAGTCGCACTTCATTGTTGTGATATTCGCCTTCTCTCTGGCTGGGGAAAAAAACGACAAAAAATTCTACAGGCTGGATAACGTTATTGTATCTTTCTCTCTCCATTGATGAATTATAATTGAAATGTTCATTTTAGTTTATCAGGCTGCAGATGAAAATCAATTATGAAGTTGAAAATACATCATAAACGTCTAGTTATCTAATTATACGTTTTAATGGATATTTATATGATTGGCTTATCCAACTTATTCTAAATGATAAGAACATTTACCATGCTCAATCAGGATTGCTTTAAATGTTTTTAAAAATTGTCTTAGCATCATGCATACACTTACATCTGAAGATAAATCAAGTAGTCTAGCCTTTGCTTCTTTGACAATATAGCCTAGCCAACCCAGGTACTGTATTTTTGTATATTTATTTATATTCTGTTAGTGTTTTTGTTCCTTCCATATTAGGTTGTGGACCTGTTCAAATTTTGAGAAAAATGAATAAAACGTAAATGACAGTCACAATTTTGGCACTTATTGTGGGATTAAAGTCGAACGCCATGTCAAGAACTCGTTTGAGCAGGTCTCTGTCCAGAAGCCCACGTTGACCATAAAAACTAATACATGGGGTCTGAATTAGGCTGACCCATAAATCAATCGACGCCAAAGGACGACAACACAAGTCCGCTCCTGGACGACTGTCCTGCTTGAGTTTCCAGAAGCAAACAAGTACATTATGATGTAATTCACAATATGTACAAATTATTGTTGCCCACAGGTGCTTAATTCATATTATTGACAAGTAGCCTACAATGTTGATTGGTAAATCAGTAGCCTAGCCTATGAACTATGTCTGTTATAAAAACACAATTGCAACATCAATTAGGGTTAGGGTTACACAATTTCAAATGTACACTGAAAATTGCATACAATGAACGAAAACTCACCAGCTAATGACTTCAATAAAACGTTGATAGTAAAACATTTCCATATTTTACGCAACACTCCAAACGTTTGGGTTCCTTCTCGCCTAAGCTTTTCGTTCGGTTGCTGGTTGATTTATCATGTTTTACAAGATTTTAAAACATATGCCTTGAGACCTCACACAATTTAATTCGTCCTCCTTCATTAATTTCTTCTGACTACTGCACCACCCTCAGGGAGTAGTAGGATAATTACGCTACGGAAAATAATTTAGGTCGACTACTTTATTCTCTTCTGACGCTATCGAAAGCCCGCCTTCTTGCCCCTGCTCGTGCTCTTGTGCGTGGTAGTGATGCTCTTGCTCGAGTCGCAATCGCATCCCACAGAAAAATATCATAATTACCTCAAGCGAACTGGAGGAAAGTAGCCTATTGGGTGTGAATCAACGAACCAGTCAACTACATGAATGACACTCTTGTCCACGAGGACAGAGTGCAACGGCCAAGTGTGTAACAACGGGTTCATAGTAGGCTACCATAGATGCGCGAATATGGTGGCGAAATCCCTGAGCTCTCAGCATTCTGACAGGATTTGTGATTTTATCCACTAGACTGATTGAGTTCTGGAAATTATCCAGGACAGTACATTACTATCGCGCTGGGTAGGCCAATATTTGGGAATGATGGGCAAATGTGCACTCTGGTCAGCCAAATCTTTTGACTCAGGCAAGACACCAGCTGGATAGAAAATAAAGAAATATATAGAAATAAAAAACTATAGGGCAATCGCAGACAAAATTCATCCCCTTCGGGGTTAGGTTGGAGAGCCCATGCTTCAAAGTGTGCATACACATGCATGCAATCATTCGTGAATTTGCCCCAATAATCCTCACAAAACATTATTTGATATTTTAATTGGTACAAAACATGTTGGTATGGTTGATTCTAACCTGAAATTGAGCATTCCCTTTAGATTATACAAGAGATTTGTATTCAAGAAGAATTCTGTCTAGCACCTTATCAAGTGTGGCCAACCTGACAATGCCCTGTTAACTCCCCGTCAGTGGGATTCGGGCAAACTATTCTGCGTTTTGTTTTAATCTAACACTGTGACTGTTTCTCAGAAAGATGCCAAATGGGCTAGATGTTGGGCCTTGGCTCCCGCTAGTAAATTGTAGATTTGGGCTCAACCTCACGTTCCATTTTAAAGAATCCTCATCAGTTTGCCTGGTGTTCTCTGATTGGAGCAGGGCAGCCTTGCGGTTCCTCTCTATGGAGCATAACATGGAGCATCTGCCAGCCGGTATGTTCCTAATGATGAGCAAGAGGAAAAGTGCGTCTGAAACTGAGGCAGGTGCAGAAGGTTATTGCGTTTAACAGCACTCAACACATGGCCATGTTAATTTGTAGAAACTGCCCGAGTCCTTGTCAAAGTTCGTTTTGAACAGATGATATCCCTACAAGCTCTCACATTCTCACGTCAGAATTAGACATTCATCAATGTTTCTCAAATGTCAACTCCACATTTTTAAGGTAACGTTTAAGGTTAGGCATGAACTCAGAATGGTTAAGGTAATGGTTAAGGTTTGGGATAGGCTTAAAACAAAAAAAACTACTTTCTATCACTGGACTCAAACATGCAACTTTTGGAATTAGAGCCAGATGTATGAACGCAACATCGCTCACTGTTGCCCCTAGTGGCTGGTTTCCACGTAATCTCCTGACATCCTAGGACGTGAATGGACGTCAGAATACTGACTTGTATCACGGGTGACTTGCCTGCGATATCCATTATTCAGATAAAATGGTATTGATATAAAAATGCATCAGAGATACATTATGTCTTGATTGTACAGGAGTCCCACGCTCTCCACATGACATTCTGTTACAGTGTTGTTCACTGAGGTGCATTAGTTGGCATTGGTTACATAATGTAGCTGACAGTCACTTAATTCATTTTAATGACCAGTATGGTACATTTTCTGTAGTGATCGTGAGTAGCCTTTTATTTCTCTGTATCTGAAACTGTTGCACTATCACATTAGTGATTTGGGAGGACAGTGGCACTCTTGGCAAAACCCAAAGGACTTTAATTACGTTTGGCCACTGGAGGGAGAATGTCTAAAATGAACAAAGGGAGATGGAGCCGGTTCTCTATAATTAACCAGGTTCACCTTTACCACCGAATGGAGTTCACTTACTTTAATCTTAATTAAAGTAGTACAACAAAACAAGCTAGTGGACTACATTAATGTCACGTACTCCATTTCACATATATCAGACCTGATCAAAATCTGAGAAAACACAACGAGGAATGATTTGCATCATTGTCAAAATCTTTATATCAACATTGTTGATTAATGTAGATATATATTTCTAGCCAAAAACAAAAACATGTACAGAATATCAGAAAGATAATGTTGTGTTTCATCAGAATGATACAGTAAAGGATCATAATCTATATAATATGAATAATCTCCATGTTTTTCTCTGCACGGGAAGGAGCCTGAAATTAAGAATGAGCTCTTTCTTGAGGGTTTTTCTTTTTGTAGCGGCTGCCACAGACAGCTGGTCAAAGACCTGCTAACAGGCTCTGCTTGGTTAGCGGCCAAGAAGATTACATTGGGATTATTTGTTTTGGGTGGCTCTGATCCATCCTTAAATGTTTTTATATAATGTAAACAAGGAAAAAACAAAAACAAAGCACACTCCCTTCTCCAAAGCAAGACTCAAGAAATGAATTAAATGTAAATGCTAATCTCAGACAAACATGTAATTAGTAAAACATTGTTGTGATGAATTCGTTAAATGTTTTTGCAAAACAGAATCATGTGTTGGTAATGTTGCTTGGTTGATGCGGATAATAGATTCTGGGATACTGGGAATTTGTGAAACTGGCTTTCATCTGTTATAATATCTTGACCACCATTTAAATTTGAGATTTGAGTTTAAAATCTATAACAGACCGAACCAACCAACCAACCAACCAAGTAAACAAACACACACATACCCACACACACAATGGTAAATGTGGTGCATGGAATTTCAGGTGATATCAAAGGTCATCCTAATACTATTCCGGGGATCAAAGCATGAAACTCCAAATAGACCTATCAGCTTTTAAACCCACAGTGAGGCCTCAGCTGTTTTCTCTTGTGGCTCTGCTTGGCTCTTCTAATGAGCAGGCCCATAATGCAGAGCACTCAAGTATTCTTTAAAATATTGGCACTGCTATAAAGTGAACGTCACTTAGCTACAGTCTCCCAGCTCAATTCATTTTCTCTTCTGCACAGTGAGTGTTTGACCCTGGTCTAAAAATATGCGTTGAAGGCAGAAGCATGAGGCAGGCACCACTTTAACAAAATCTTGTCTCAGACTACTAATCCCTAAAGAGCAAACTTGGAGATGGAGCAGCATGTGGCAGATGAGATCTACCAATTTTGAAATAAAATAGTGAATGAGCTGGCAGTCTGGGGCATTGAAATGGGCTTCTCATTCTGTCTGTGTGATGTGGAGGTTAGCCATTGCTGCGCTGCATCAACTTTAATCCCATAAACAGTAAAGGGAACATGTGCACGTCAACGAAAATAACAAACGCCTGCACAACGATCCCAGCTAATATGATTAGATATTAAGAATCATGAATGGCTTTGTTCCATTGGCAGATATGATGGTATCCCTTGATAATTTCCACATCAGCACATGTCAAATCAAATCAATTTGTATTTGTCACATGCTTCGTAAAACAACAGGTGTGGACTTACAGGGAAATGTTTACTGACGGGCCCTTCTCAACAATGCAGAGAGAAAGAAAATAGAGAAATAATAGAAAAGTAAAACACGTAATAATAAACTGTGTACACAATGAGTAACAATAACTTTGCTATATACAAGGGGTACCAGTACCAAGTCAATTTTAGATATTTTTCCTTTATTTAACTAGGCAAGTCAGTTAAGAACAAATTCTTATTTTCAGTGACGGCCTAGGAACTTCAGGGAACAACACTCGTCCAGTTTGTTCTCCAGTGATTGTACATTCGCCATTAGAACAGAGGGTAGAGGCGGTTTATTTACTTGCCACCGTAGTTTCATCAGGGTGCCTGCACGTCTGCCTCTTTATCACCATCTCTTTCTCTTCCGAGTGTCGGGGATTATGGCCTGGTCCGGGTTGAGTAGTATGTCCAGCGCCGCCGACTCGTTGAAGTAGAAATCCACCTCCAAATCAAGGTTAGTTATCGCTGTTCTGATGTCCAGAAGCTCTTTCCGGTCATAGGAAACAATATCACAAACATTATGTACAAAAAAAGTTAAGATCAGCGCAAAAAAACACACACAAAATTATACATTCCAGCGCCATTCCTGCCCATGTGCAAAGCCAAAAGAGGAAGCCCCAAAGTGACATTACATCCCAAACCTTGCGGTTTAACTAGTTACCCCAAAACTAACAGCTGTCACGTGGATTTTGTGCCAATGTCACTGATGGTATTTCAGTACATACTAAGGTCTATCAACACTAAGATCAGAATGTGGTTGGATGCATTCTATGCAATGATAGATTTCCCATCCAGAGCCTCAAGTCTTTGTTGTAATACAATGTGTTGCTAATTCTCTGAACACTGATTGACTGATTCAGGACAGGCTCAGCCATTCGCTAGATGCTGTTATCTGGAGCGACTTCAAGTCAACACATACAGTAGGCCTATTGGTACATGTAACCCATGTGGGAAACTATAATCCCATGCTCCACCTGAATGAACAATCTACAAAAGTGCATTTATTCATTATCTAGTCTGATTCTCTAACCCTTTCAAACTGTGAAAGAATGCTCAGCTATAATGGGACAAGTGGTTATTTTCAACACATCTGGATGTTCCAGAGTTGCGGGACATTCAAATCAAACAATCCTGCCTACCCTCCTGGTTTATCATGGATTTATTGCATTGAGAGATGATACAGAATATAATAAACAGTCAATTTAAAAAGCAATGTACTGGAATTAAAATACAGCTTCTTGAATCTGTTGTCAAAACATATTTTAAAACCCTCTAGTTTAAATGCATTTCTCTGAATTGGTCAGTGACAAGTGCACACAGTTCACATCTGAATTCAAGCCCAGGCATACACATATTTCAGTAGATTGGAAAAAATCTGAAGGAATGTCACTCCACATACTGATACTGGACAGGGAATAAACAAAAGAGATGTATAATTCTCCTAACAAAATATATGGATTGGTTGTAAATTCCAAAGTTTCTACTGTGTAATTGCTGTAAAACATGGTAAGGAGGGGTCTTATGGATCGTGGTGTGTATATATAAACATGCTGTATGTATGGTTGTTTATGATTACTTTGTTGCTCTCATAGAACAACACAACGATGTCAGATTACTTATTATAGTACCAGACCAGTTTAGTCAAACTGGAGATCCCATCCCATGACTCAGTCACGGGATTGGTCACATGATCAGAGCAGAGGATCCTGGGAGGTGATCTACTTCCAGTTTTGTGGTGGGCTCCATGGCATGCACAGAAACAGGAAACAGATGTGGCCTCCCCTTCCAACAGCTCTGTCAGGTCTCACTGAGTGTTGCACGGAAATTCAAGTAAATAGGAAATCAAAATATGTTTAGTGTAATGGTACCAGGATTTTAGACAGAACAGAAAGCTCTGTAGTAACACAATGACCATACAATTTAAGGAACTGTAGGTGAGAGTGAGGTAAGTTGTGCCAAAAGGTTAGTTGAGCCACCCCTTGTTTCTAGGATACCATACACAAAATGAACCATGTAACCAAATATTTGGGAAGAGGTAATATTTTCATGGAGTCTGTGAAAGAAGAAACCACATGGAAAAAGTGGTAAGCAAGTTAGGTCAAAAACAATAATTTTCACTAAGTCAAATTAATTTATTTTATAGGTTTAATGTTTGTATCTAAACCAAGTATATCGTTTTAAGACTGTTTTATACATTAGTTGGGGTCTCTATAAACTACAATGTGAGGTCCTAAACCTAGGATGAAAGCTCATCCTCAGCTGTGTGGGCTAATATAGTCAAAATGGTTTCTTTGAGGTAAATTGCGCATTTTGGTTTTATGCATAATACACATAGTATTTTTGCAGTTTGTCATGCATATGAACTTAAGATGCATTTTTATTGTTACAGAGCAAACATAATGTCCCATGTATACAAACGTAAAACAAGCAAGGGTCTAGCACCTTGAGGTTCTTGAAAGAGCATCCAAGGAAGCGAGAGAAAGAAGCAGCAGCAAGGGAAGAAAAAAAATGGACCAAATTACACTTAAAAGTTACATAGGCAAAAAAGAAAATGAACATGTACCCGTGTGAAAGAGAGGCTATGATAGAGTAGCAGAGGCACACAAGGTTTTGTCTGACATTATCACGATCCTCATAACGGACAGACCAAGGCGCAGCGAGGCATCCAGTATACATGTTTATTTGACGAACAAAACACACGTAACTGGGCAAAATAACAAACAGACGAAACGAAGATCGTAACATATCACATAGACTGACAACACAAACAAAGCTATGTCTAAACAATAACCCACAAACCTATACGAAAACCCCAAACATATATATGGTTCCCAATTAGAGACAACGACACACAGCTGCCTCTAATTGGGAACCATTACCCCAACATAGAAATAGATAAACTAGAACCAAAATAACCCTACACCAAAATGAAACAAACACACGCCAGCCTAAACTCTGGCCTGGACGTGACAGACATGAGTCTGAGCTTGCCAAACATATCAAGAATCTTGAAGACCAGTTTCATGGGCTTAGTAGCCTCAGATGCAGAGAACTTGCCTACAAATTTCCACATTGAAACAACATCCCTGTCCCAGACATTTCCTGCCCCCTTTTGAAGACACCTTGCATTTGTGTGATTAGTCAAGTTCAAACTATGAAAAATTCCTTCCTCAGTTTAGTTTGTATTTATTATGGATCCCCATTAGCTGCTGCCAAGGCAGCAGGTACTCTTCCTGGGGTCCAGCAAAATTAAGGCAGTTATACAGTTTTTAAAACATTACAATACATTCACAACAGATTTCACAACACATTAAGTGTGTGCCCTCAGGCCACTACTCTATTACCACATATCGACAACATAAAATTAATGTGTACGTGTGTGTACGTATAGTGCATATGTTATCGTGTGTGTGTATGCATGTGTCTGTGCCTGTGTTTGTGTTTCTTCACAGTCCCCACTGTTCAATAAGGTGTATTTTTATCTGTTTTGTAAATCTGATTTTACTGTTTGCATCAGTTACTTGATGTGGAATACAGTTCCATGTTTCATGGCTCTATGTGGTACTGTGAAGAGACCTCTGGTGGCATGTTTTGTGGGGAATGCATGGGTGTCCGAGCTGTGTGCCAGTAGTTCAAACAGACACCTAGGTGCATTCAACATTTCAATACCGATTGCAATTTTTGTCAATCCCTCTTTGTGGCACCTGACCACACAACTGAACAGTAGTCCAGGTGCGACAAAACTAGGGCATGTAGGACCTGCCTTGTTGATAGTGCTGTTAAGAAGGTAGAGCAGGGCTTTATTATGGACAGACTTCTCCCCATCTTAGCTACTGTTGTATCAATATGTTTTGACCATGACAGTTTATAATCCAGTGTTACTCCAAGCAGTTGAGTCACCTCAACTTGCTCAATTTCCACATTATTCATTACAAGATTTAGTTGAGGTTTAGGGTGTAGTGAATGATTTGTCCCAAATTTTATTCTTTTAGTTTTAGAAATATTTAGGACTAACTTGTTGCTTGCCTCCCATTCTGAAACGAACTGCAGCTCCTTGTTAAGTATTGCAGTAATTTCAGTTGCTGTAGTAGCTGACGTAGACACACTGGCTTTACTCAAAGCCAGTAGCATGTCGTTAGTAAAGATTGAAAAAAGTAAGGGGCCAGAACAGCTGCCCTGAGGAATTCCTGATTCTACCTGGGTTATGTTGGAGAGGCTTCCATTAAAGAATGCCCTCTGTGTTCTATTAGACAAGTAACTCTTTATCCAATATAGCAGGGGGTGTAAGGCCATAACACATAGTGTACATTTTTTCAGAAGCCGACTATGATCGATAAGTTCAAAAGCCGCACTGAAGTCTAATAAAACAGCCCTCACAGTCTTTTTATTATTAATTTATCTCAGCCAATCATCAGTAATTTGTGTAAGTGCTGTGCTTGTTGAATGTTTTTCCCTATAAGCGTGCTGAAAGTCTGTTGTCAATTTTAACTGTAAAATAGCATTGCATCTGGTCAAACACAATTTAATCCAAAAGTCTACTAAGGGTTGGTAACAGGCTAATTGGTCGGCTATTTGAGCCAGTAAAGGGGTCTTTACTATTCTTAGGTAGCGGAATGACTTTTGCTTCCCTCCAGCCCTGAGGGCACACACTTTCTAATAGGCTTAAATTGAAGATATGGCAAATAGGAGTGGCAATATTGTCCGCTAATTGTCCTAAGTAATTTTGCATCCAAGTTGATAGACAACAATAACTTTTTCACCTCTTCCACACTTACTTTATGGAATTCAAAATTACAATGCTTGTCTTTCATAATTTTGTCAGAAATACTTGGATGTGTAGTGTCCGCGTTTGTTGGTGGCATGCCTTCATTTTTTAATCTTGCCAATGAAAATAATCATTAAAGTAGTTGGCAATATCAGTGGGTTTTGTGATGAATGAGCCATCTGATTCAATGAGTGATGGATCCCCCCTCTAGGCCACAACTGAAGTGTTTCTTCCAAGGTGTAATGAAAGGTATTATCACTGGGATATGAGGTTACCAGCCTATGTTAAAAGTGTCATAGAAATGTGTGTGTTTTGTGTTAAGCCTATGTTAAGTGTTAAACCTGTGTTAAAATATGCTTAAAATTATTAAAAGAGAAAAAATAAAACAAAATGATGATTGTGTTGAATTGTGTTTGTGAAATAAAGATAGACATGGTTTGGTAATATATGATTGTAATATTTAATTTAGTACAGAAATGTGTAGATCTTACACTAAGGCGGCTTAACTTACCCTGCCCCTATGCTAAATTTACCCCATACCAGGTGACTGGTGACTACCTCATGAAGCTGGTTGAGTGAATGCCAAGAGTGTGCAAAGCTGTCATCAAGACAAAGGGTGGTTATTTTGAAGAATCTCAAATATAAAATATATTTTGATTTGTTTAACACTTTTTTGGTTACTACATGATTCCATATGGGTTATTTCATAGTTTTAATGTCTTCACTATTATTATACAATGTAGAAAATAGTAAAAAGAAGGAGAAACCCTTGAATGAGTAGGTGTGTCCAAACTTTGACTGGTACTGTATATGTAGATATCTTTGTTGGAAAGAATACTATATTTCTCACATCTAATTTGTTTGCTTAGCAATTTCAAAATGAACACTCCATTGGAATTCCAGTTAATTCAAGTATTGGCACTGTCACATAAACATGGTAAATCCGAAAAGTAGTAGTAAAATACCAACTAGTAAAATACCACACCCCCCACTCCACAAACACACCAACATGCACTTGCACGCACACACACACACAAACACGTACACACACACATCACCACATCGCCATGACATGTTCTCGGTCTGAGAGGGGGACTGCTGGTTGATCGATGTAGACAGTCCTGGTGTCATTATCTAGAGTGGCTGGCCCAATCAAACAGTGCCTGAAAGAGTCTTAAAGGAGCTTAAGTCTCCTTCTGCTGCCCAGTGAGTTCCGGAGGGCCAAGGGCATATGCTTCAGGTGCCCCAGTCTACACCAGAGATCAGACAGATTACAAATGGTAATTGACGAATGCCAGGCTAGCTCTCTTGCACATGAATGACTCTCATACTCGAGACTCCACATGGCTTGACCTTAAACATCAAACTTCTACTTTTGAAACAGAGAGAGCTAAACATCTTTATTCTGTTATCTAGTGTTTTATGTTGAAATAACGATAATGTCTTATCAAAAATTGGAACTAGATTTGGAGGATTAGAAATATGTTCTTGCGATGCAAAAATATGAGGAAGTTCACTTAAACATGCATTCATTCAGCACAGGAAGAGTAGTTTGGGTTGAATAGGGCCCCATTTTACATAAAAAAAAGTGAGTAATCAACATGCAGTTTAGTGAGTTGTTCTCATTGTTGAATGTATGTCACGAGATACATACTTTTTTAAAGGGGTGGTTTAAGCATGTAGAGTCATGTCTGACTGCATGTACCTAACATCATGAGACAGTCTTCATATACACACAGCCCTGACACATTGGCTCAGGACCACAGGGGTTGACTAACACACGGAAGTACCCGCTCGAACAAGAGAGCAATGGTGATCATATGCAGAAGGGGGGACCGTAGCAAAGAATTGTTGGGATTTGCTACAGACAGTATGTCATATTCTAAATAGAGAGGCCACCTTGAAACTTTTATATATATTATACTTAACCCTGATTTGAGTCACATGGAAAAAGTATACTTTGCTTCAGCTATCCAAAGTGAAGGTCCAAAGTTATCCAAATGGCCTATCCCTCCCACCACCAGACAACACCACCCCACTCACCACTCATACCCTCAATTTTACCAGCATGCCTAGTATTTTTTTTTGCATTTCACCAATCAAATGTATTTATAAAGCCCTTCATACATCAGCTGATGTCACAGAGTGCTGTACAGAAACCCAGCCTAAACCCCCAAACAACAAGCAATGCAGGTGTAAAAGCACGGAGAACCTAGGAAGAAACCTAGAGAGGAACCAGGCTGTGAGGGGTGGCCAGTCCTCTTCTGGCTGTTTCAGGTACAGATTATAACAGAACATGGCCAAGATTTAAAAATGTGTAGAGATGACCAGCAGGGTCAAATAATAATAATCACAAAGGTTGTCGAGGGTGCAACAGGTCAGCACCTCAGGGGTAAATGTCAGTTGGCGTTTCATAGCCGATCATTCAGAGTATCTATGCCGCTCCTGTCTCTAGAGAGTTGAAAACAGCAGGTCTGGGACAGGTAGCATTCTGAAATAATAAATACTATACCAATATTTAGTTGTTTGATATTCACAATCATTCACTTTCTTTATTTTCTCAATCTTTTAAATAAACAGTAAGAGGCTACTGCTTGCCTACATCTTTTAATTCAAATAATCGTTATGCGCTTGTTATAAATCTGCGACTGAGATAAATGTGCACAATGAATAAAGGCCTATTGCAATGTTAAATATTGACTTTGAAGTTAGAGACGCCCCTGCAATTTGACACCTGACATCATCTGGTTGGCTCCTTTATGTGAGCGAATCCAGATGTAATTCCCCTTTGCGGAAACTTTTTCTCCTCCTAAACTCAGACCTCCCTTTGCACTTCCTGAAACTGCAGACTATATAACTGCTCACACAGTGACCTACTTCATCGCAGGGAAACAACTGGGAAAAGGAATTCATCCGACACCTTCTCTCCAAGTCTACGACCAAGGTAGAATTTGCCAACTCCCCATTTTTTCAATGTCTTAAATCTGCAAACTTTTGATGTTGCCTTTATGTCTACATATTTTTTTCAAGCAGTCATTTTATAGAACTATGTTCATTAGAACTTTCTGTTTCACTTGGGATTTTATGTTTCCATAAAAAAATGACCACATCGAAATAGTTGGTATTGGTAATCACTCCGTTTTGACAAATAGTAGGCTTCGTTTGTTTTATAGGGAAAATATTGCAGAGGAGTGATGTGATTATAAGTGTACTATATTCTGTTCGCAACAAAGAATGCACTTTGGTCATGGTGTAGCCAAACATTTATCATAGAAATGAAACAGTTCTCAAGTTAGCTATGAAACCTTTATAGTCTGTATTGCCTACATTAATTTATAGCACCATGAAACAATGGGAGTATTAGACATTGAGTAAACCATAAATTGCTAGCATTATTACTGTGCAGCAAAGGTTTATACAGTAACATGAAGTTCCCTATGAATGATCTGAGGAATTTCCCATAGAACATAGAGGTACTGTGTTTTGTTATGACACCTTTTAATAATGAGGCAGAGCCAGAAAAATATGAACTGAAGCCCAATGTACTTCAGCTCTCTTATGGATGTTATATTGTCAGTATGAAAGTCAACACCAATTTCTTTATTTGTACTGTAATTAGTGCCCTTCTTTGGGTTTGTCTAGACTCTTAGGCGCTGACACAATATTTCAATTTAGAAATATAATACATAATGCAATTATCAAATTTTCTTTATCAATGTAATATGTATTATACATCAATGATTAAAGCAGCCCTTTTGTCTTTTCTCAGAATGCTGCTGTGTGGTTGTGTACTGCTGCTCTTGGGCTCAGTCCTAGCTCATCCCCTGAACGAGATGTCACTGGACGCTCAGTGGGACTCCTGGAAGACCGCCCACCTGAGAGAGTACAACGGCTTGGTGAGTGTCTGTCTGTCTTTCTGGCTGCCTGGCTAACTACTCCTCACATTTATGCAGTGCTTTTTGTTTAAATTCTGCCCATTCCTCCTAAGGTTGGAAATTACAGAACGATTACCTCAACCTTGGATAACAAATACTCATGATGTTTCTTATTTGCTTTGTCGGCATAAAATGCTTTTGAATATCAAAGCCATTCATCATCATGAAATTAGTTATAATATAGTGTGTCACTTATACATATGAGAACACTGTTATCTTTCAATAGTTTACAAACTATTGTGGAAAACCTCTGTATGTGTTGTTCTCCCTTGAAATGTTTGGTTATCATACCTTGCAAGCAAGAAAAGCAGGAAACATGAGAAATAATCCTCCGTTCAGAATTTTAACTTCCTTGTTTTTACAGTAAAGAATTATCAGCCAAGCTGTTAGGAAAACAAATATTTCAGTGCTATAAGCTAACTTAACCTTACAAGACTATGTTTGGGCCTCACTGCTTCAGAATGTGTGTCCCCCACAATTTGCGGTTAGCACATTCCTCAGCTGTCAGCAGAAAACACAGAACAGAACTTTTTCCCCTACTACATCCAGCTTTGAAGCATCATTCCTCACACACTGTAATGAGTGATCGAAGAGTTGACAATAAATATTTTCCTAACTACCTTTTACCTCCACCATGTTGTGTCCCAATGAACCAGTTCAGTTGCACTGTAGAGACTGTGAGCACAGGGACCAAAGAACACATGAAAGGCCAACTGTATGACTGACACTCGTGTTTTGTTCATGTTTTCGTGGTAGGGGGAGGAGGCGATCCGTAGAACCATCTGGGAGAAGAACATGCGTCTGATCGAAGCCCACAATGAGGAGGCCGCTCTGGGAATTCACTCGTACGAGCTGGGCATGAACCACCTGGGAGACATGGTGAGTTAGTGAGCCACATCCTCTATGGGCGTTTGGTGTTGTTGTTGCATGCATGGAGAAAACGCACAAAAAAGGGAGGGTCTAAAAAGGGTCCAAGTAACTCTGTGTGAAAACATACGTCTGGAATGATATGTCCGAGGGAAACTATTTTGTGTTTGCTGTCCTCGGTTATCCTTTCTAATCAGTGTCTCCCTACTGTCCAAGGCTTATCGTTTTGGGTATGTGTTTCAAATAGGGGAATGTCCCTCAAGTTGTATTCATGGTTTTATTTCACAAACAAGATCAAGCACAGGACAGAGTAGTGGCTTTTAGCTGATGCAGAGCACAGCCATCTGTGTTTTTACTCGCTCAATGGCTTACTGATTCAAAGGGAGGTTGTTAGGTTAGTGACCATTAAATCTACCCTTAGCTGTGACATGCATGTCAGGTTGGGTCATGAGTGATGACTGTGTTAGTGTGAGACTTGAACTCCTTGAATGGGCTGTAGATTAAAATGGTAGGGAAAAGCAACCTGATATATAGCTGCTTGGCTTCTATGCCACTCATTAATGCTTTGTCCATTTATTATCCATCGGAGTACCCACAGATCAGTTCATCTGAATGTCAGTTTCACTTCTGTGTTGAGATGCGCTGTAAATAAAAGAAGGATGTAGAGTACTTCCAGTTTTACAGAGACTAGCAGTAACCTAACATGTTTCAGCACTCGTACTCGTATCAGGGCATGATGCATTTAAAATTATGTAAATTGTGTCTGTTTTTTTTATTTCATTTTTTATTTCATGATCTCCAATGGGATTAATAAGCCATTGGTCTTTCTATATGATAACTGGTGGACTATAAACATGGAAACACTTGTCCCTACTCATAGTGGGTAAATGGTTCATAGTCTATTGCTGTGCATGCATAATTCCCTCATCCTCATCCCTCTCCTCTCCCCAGACATCAGAGGAGATAGTTGAGAAGCTGACTGGCCTCCAGGTGCCCATGAACAGGGACCGTAGCAACACCTGGATCCCTGACAACAATGTGGTGAAGCTCCCCAGGTCCATCGACTACCGCAAGAAGGGCATGGTGACCCCAGTCAAGAACCAGGTTAGAGGATGCGAACAACAAAGAGCTGTCACTCAAGTCCAGTGTTTTCCCTAGATGTATTTCTTATTTCCTCAATTAATTGCACCATAATGTTCAATCAAGCTTAATTGAGGAGAAAGTAATGGTTTTAGGTAGAGAGCAACAATCTAGGCGGGGTGCCATCTGAAAATGTTTAGGGGAAACACTGGGTTATAAAGAACTGATTTCATATTCCTCCTTGCTTTCAGTCAGTTAAGTCACGCCTCTTTGTTTTCTTGAGGTAGCAAATGATCACAGTTACAGTACAGTCACGTAACATGTCTAGGACAATAAAAACCCATGGTTTGTCTAATTGACTTAGACAAGTAAAGAATGTGTTTGATTATGAAAGGTAATTACTCATTATGATCTAATTGGACACTAAGGGAATTTTATTTATTATTCATGTAAACATGGTATTTAGTTAAGTGGTACATTAAGTACCCAGGCTTAAATATGGAGTGCATCTTTGCTACCAGGGAACACTAGGAGATTAGCCATAGATTTATACCATTCATCTAATGAACATTAGGTCACTTAACATGAGCACTAATAGTCGGTGGTATCACCAAAGAGCTATCAGGTTCAGGAGGGATGTGATCGATAGTGAGGCTTGAGTGCAGTATGTCTACCCTCTAGTGGTGAATATGATAACTACAGACGTTCTGAGGGCAGACGAAAAAAATATATATTTGCTCAAACCCCCTGAAAGCCTTCAATCAGAGTCTTTGACTCTCTGTCAGAGTGCACCACCTTATGGAAAAATTGGAGAAGGCAGCTCTGACCCTAATGTAAATGTTTAATGTCCTCTCTTTCTCAGCTCTCCTGTGGCTCTTGCTGGGCCTTCAGCTCTGCTGGGGCCCTGGAGGGCCAGCTGGCAAAGACCACAGGCAAACTGATAGACCTCAGCCCCCAGAACCTAGTGGACTGTGTCACTGAGAATAATGGCTGTGGTGGAGGCTACATGACCAAGGCCTTCAAATACGTTGAGGAAAATGGAGGCATCGACACAGAGGAGGCTTACCCTTATCTTGGCCAGGTAGGGGCATGGTTTGGCTGACATTGAAACAGAATGTGACTGCCATTTTAGTTTGTTCGCCAAACAGCTGTTTTAGTTTGTTGAAATTTCATTTTCAGTCAGCGTTTTATTACAACACGTCGGGTGAGTTGGAATGTGCTGGATGACATTTGCAGTTTCTGATTGAGCTATCACATCACATGCTCTTTAACTGAAACAAGCTAATAATCACATGCTGTTAACCAAAATGTCCTAAAATGTATTTCTGTGGCCAATTCCGGGATGTGGTGACATCCATGGTCATATGTATTCTCCAACTACAAACAACACAAATACTTTGCTCACTTCCATATTGTTTAGTACTTTGCTTGCATGTAAAAAACATACCAAACCGGCAATTCTTTCTTTAGCACTTCTGTAGTTGTCCACATTTTCCTATGGTATATAGAACACACCACTTCCACGGTGCTATGAAAGTTATTTGTCATTTGCTAGAAATGTACAGTAGCAACATAGTACCAAGACCAGCTATAGTGGAAAGTCAGTAGGCCTGATCACCAACAACGACGAGACAGCCTACAGGGAGGATGTAGGCACTCTGACGGCGTGGTGCCAGGTAAACAACCTTTCCCTCAATGTTAGCAAAACCAAGGAACTGATTGTGGACTTCAGGAGGAACCAGGCTGGATCCGCCCCCATCAATGGGGCCGCTGTGGAGACGGTCGTCTCAGAGAAGCTGAAATGGTCTAACCACATGGACACCGTTGAAAAGAAGGCAGCGACTCTTCGGCATGTCCCCGAGGGCCCTCACAGTGTTCTACAGAAGCACCATCGAGAGCTTACTGTCGGGTTGTATCACAGCCTGGTACGGCAACTACGTGCAGCCGAACGCACCATTGGGTGCACACTGCCTGCCCTACAGGACACCTACAACACCAGGTGTCACAGGAAGGCCAAGAAGATCATCGGGGACCCCAGCCATCCAATCCATGCCCTGTTCTCCCCGCTTCAATCACTCAGATGCGGGCAGTACAGGAGCATCATGACAAAAACTGAAAGACTGGCCAATAGTTTCTACCCTCAGACCATCAGGCTGCTGAATAGCCACCACTAGTCAGCTACCTGCTCCCCCTTCCCCCTGCTACTCCCCCTATGGACATCCCCCCACACCCTCAACTCTCACTTACCTTACCTGCTACTCCCCCTATGGACATTCTTTCTCCTGCTGCTCCCCAACCCCCCAATGGATTTTACTCTGCCCCAGCTCAACAACATTCATCACTGTTGCAGTTGTTAATATGTATATTATTACTTTTGGGTTTTGATTTCACTCAATGATCATGCTGCTGCTCTCCCTATGGTCATTCCACCCCACACCCTCAACTGTCTTTACTCTAACTCCACCCCAAAGGACATTTATTTATTCATCACTGCCACAGTTGTTATTATGTATATAGTGCTATTTCAATTTCTATTGTTTTTATTACCATTTTCATTATTTTATTTAACTTAGTCCTGCATGTTGGAGCTCGAAGCCTAAGATTTTCACTGTACCCTGCAATCCCACCTGCAACCCTGTACATGTGACCAGAATCTGAATCATAAATAAACCACTCCATGTCTACCACTCTGTCTACAGGATGAGCAGTGTGCCTACAATGCGTCTGGCATGGGTGCTCAGTGTCGCGGGTTCAAGGAGATCCCTGAGGGAGACGAGTGGGCACTGACCAAGGCTGTAGTCAAAGTGGGGCCTGTGGCTGTGGGCATTGATGCCACCCTCTCCACCTTCCAGTTCTACCAGAAAGGTGAGTGACATTCTGCCTCCAAGAACCATGGATAGAAGAATCAACCACTTGTAGTGGTCTAACCCACGACACAAGCCAATAGACTTCTAAAGCGCTTCTCTTAAAGCTTATTGAAGCTCATTCCTTTACACTGTCATTTACTCAGGTGTGTACTACGACCCCAACTGCAACAAGGATGACATCAACCACGCCGTGCTTGCAGTGGGCTATGGACAAACTGCCAAAGGCGTGAAATTCTGGATTGTCAAGAACAGGTGGGTCACAATGCACTGGGCTTATTCAATGGCATCAGGTAACACGTTTCACACTGTTGACTTGAAATGTATTTTTTCAAAATCACGATTCATCCTCTTTATCCTCTCTCTCTCTCTCACTTGCTCTCCCCCCTCTCTAACAGCTGGAGCAAGAGCTGGGGCAAGCAGGGCTACGTCATGATGGCACGTAACCGCGGGAATGCGTGTGGCATTGCCAACCTGGCCAGTTACCCCATCATGTGAACACCAAGCGGCAGAGGGCACCATGGAAGCAGGGAAGCCAAACCACATATCAATGACTACACCCAATATAGAAAATAACACTATGTTTCTGGAATAGCACATTCATATAGTCTGGAAGTTTGGCTATCCCAAAGTTTTTTTTCAACCTACTCAAGTCTTACTGTTATATCTTCAAACTGCCAGACTTCAATTGTAGTCTGATCTACAGTGGAACAACTATGATTGTGATGAGGAATGTGTGTAGTGCACAGCACTTTACATAGGTTGTATTCAGTGTGTCAGGTCAGGTAACATTGCTGTGCAATGGGAGTTTTGTCTCACTTTCCTGTCAATGCAAAAAGGTCTTAAACTTAGTAAATGTATGTGTGTGTCGATCAAGATTACTCCTGGTGGGTTTTTTAATGATGTCGACTTTTATTTTATTGTTCAGCACTTTTACACCAAATGCTGATGATTGAATTGTAACATTGTTTTCTATGAAATGGAATAAAAGTTGATTCATTTGAAATTTGAGTGTATGTGCCTGTAAACTTCCCCATTGAAGGGATGAGACGTGAAAGAAAGACAAACAGAAAAAAGAAGATTAAGGTTCCTGTGATTTTTCAGTGATGTTAAGTATCTCAAATCAACAATCATTCAGTGTACCTTATTGCAGTGCTGTATGTATACATACACAACAATATGAAGGAAGTACACGTGTATTTGTGTTGACTGTTAAATCTGATGATGATGAATGCAGTACAGATTAGAAGCCTTCTTGAGGTCCTGAGATAGAGAGACAATGAGAGAATAAACAGGTGAAAACGTCACATACCAGTTTCATACCAGTAACACCTCTTCCTGCCTCAGGCTCACCCCCTCAAACAACAGACTTCCTGTGATCTAGTCTTAAAATCAGATGAAAGCTCTTGTATAGTTAATGTAGTGTTGATTGAATGTAATGTTTATAAATACACTGCTGGCAATGTTTAAAAAAGAGATTGGCAGGTAGTCTACTGTTAAGAGTAATGGGCCAGTAACCAAAAGGTTGCTGGTTTGAATCCCTATGCCACTAGGTGAAACATTTGTAGATGTGCCCTCAAGCAAGTCACTTAACCCTAGTTGTTTATATATTTTAACAAATATTTAAGAACAGTGGGCTGGCTACTAGTCAGTATGATATCTGCCTATATGTTTTTATATTTTCACCCTATCCTTCATAGAAGTCATACACATTATAATTAAGCGGTCTATCACATTGTTTTTAAATGCAATGAGAAATAGTATTTTAGCATGGTCAACGTAGAAATGTATAGATGACACATTAGAAATGGTCAATGAGGAAGTTCTACCACATGACATTCACAAATAAATATCAAGCAGGAAAACAGACCCACTGAAATCAATTGACGCGCCTTGCTCTCCTCTGAAGTCATCATCAGGTGCAACCGAGTTTTATAAGGTAAAACGTTTCTCCGTTTTCAGTCGAGGCAGATAAGACTATTTCAAGTTCACAATGTAGTTAGCTAGACTCGTTTTAATTAGGAATTTGGTTTTAACTTGACCTTATTTAAAAGCATTTTCATAAAGCATTCGTTTTACTTTCGTTTTTAATTTTCACTGTAACATTATTTGCTTATAACCATTCATGTATTTATGTTTTCTTCCTTCTGTGAAATCGTCGAATTCCTCTTTTTGTAACATGGACAACATCAACATTAATGAGTTGCACAGTTTCATAAACTAGGTGATTTCTACTGATAGCCTAGTGGCAAACCTACTGAGATACTTATTTTACTAAATAATAAGCCTACCCAACCACACAATATGCTTATTTTTTATGAAATTAGATAATTTTAATAGTTTGGGGGATTTCTTTTACGCAGTAGAGATGGGTTAACAAACCCGGTACGTCAGATAGCCTAATCTTGAGCACTGAAGCTTCCTATTGAATAGGCCATAAAAAAAAATCTATATGCAACGTTTTTGTAGAATCTGAGTGATGGAGTTATTTATTTGATCAGCGTTAAAGACTCTTGATCAACAGTTTGCTAGCGCAACACTTTCAATACCCTTTGATGTTTGGTCTTGTGACTTGCTGACTCATTGTGTATAGGCTACAGTAGTTCCCGTCGCAGTAAATGGTTATTGAAATGTATTGAGCTTATTTGCGCAACTCAATCTTAATTGAGTCACACACACACACTATTACTTCCTTATTTGGATACACAATGAAACACTACAATATAATTGCCTCCTGGTTGAATAACACTTGTCTATTCTCTGTGCAGGCATGATGTTGTGGAGCCTGCTGCTCGCTGTGCTATGTGGCACAGCAGTTGCCCTGTTTGACCCAATGCTGGAACAGCACTGGCAGATGTGGAAGAAGACACATGGCAAGAACTACCAGACTGAGGTGAGATGAACCAGCATCACTGCAAGGTGTTTTGGCTAGGATAAGGCCAAGCTGCTACTATAGCGGCATTTAGACAGGTTCTGTTTGCTGTATAGGTTGAAAGTACCACCACCTTTCCCACATGCATTTCTTACATGTAACTAGCTATCACTGAATGCATTGTGATTCAACCTGTGTGGTTTACATATTTGAAAGTGTATTGTTTTACAAGTCATAGACTGAGATTTTTCTACCCCTGGGTGTGTGGATACCGTGTAGGTTGAGGAGCTTGGCCGAAGGGAGGTCTGGGAGAGGAATCTTCAGCTGATCAGCCTCCACAACCTGGAGGCGTCCATGAACATGCACACCTATGACCTGGGCATGAATCACATGGGGGACATGGTGAGGGCCTCAGGTCACTGACAATGCCAAGGGCCAGTTTGGAACTCTGATATCTGAAGTTGTTAGTAAACTTAGTACCTACCTTGGCCTGATTCCATAGAAGTTTGATGGCGTGCGTGTATGGAATAGGATTCCAAAAAACGTATGCAGAATATGGTATGCTTTCTGTAGGTAATGCAGTCAGGCCTGGTTTACATGAAGGAAGAGTAAAACATTTAGATTTTGACCTACATGACTATTTATTTTGTTGAGTTCCTTTGTCATTGTTTTCCGGTGTGCAATTCTTTGGCCAATAGGTGTTGAAATGTTGCTTATACTGGTTTCCTGAAGACAAGACTGCAAATATACTTCCTTATTCCTCTAGCATGTATAACGAGTTGATGTACCCTTCCTTTCATGAGTACGCATCTGATTTGTTTTCTATAAATACACAAGTAAAAGTATCATCCCACTGCACTACAGTGCCTTTAAATGTATTTGTGATCCTGTTTCAACGTGTATCTTCCTCCAGTTGATGTAGCCTTGGGTTCATGGGATGTCTTTATTATACTGATTATAGTAAGTGCTCTTTAAATGCTCAGTCTGGTCAACGTGTTGCCTCTCTTGTCAACCATTTTCAGACCCAGGAGGAGATTGCCCAGTCTTTTGCCTCATTGCGTGTTCCTGCTGACCTCAAGAGGGAGCCCTCTGCATTTGTAGGATCCTCCGGTGCCCCCATACCTGAAACCTTTGACTGGAGAGAGAAGGGCTACGTCACTGGAGTCAAAATGCAGGTAATGATGAACAGCTATCAGTTCAGTTTATGCCTGCTCCTTTATATACTGGCATGTATGTGTAACTGATAGATGTACACACACACACACACACACACACAAACTACATGTTAATGTTTTTAAATGTTTGTAAATTGTAATGTCTTTTGGCTATAATGTATTTTTCGCTATGTGTCGGGCCCCAGTAAGACTAGCTGTCGCCAATGGCGTCGGCTGTCGTAGAAATATTGGTTCAATAATATCTCTCAGATACCGGAACTTGTGAATAGAAATTATTACAAAGTAACAAGCCGAGCTGGTCCATGCAGCAACTGCCTTCCCCAGTCTCAGCACATTCCATTTATACATTTTCAAGTTTACATATATCTTATAGTTCTTCCCCTTTATGTTAATAATCAACTATTTTTGACTTCACGCCACTTTGGTTTCCCACTCCAAATTCCTTCCCGCGGGCGGGCTTACCCTGCCCCTCCAAATCCTTGGTCCAATTATATTGGTGGCGTAATTGTGACTGTTTGGTTAAAAAATTATATCAACCCCCACCAAGCGGCAGTCATAAGTACATTCATTATATTGATTATATCAACACCCACCAGGCAATAGTCATAAATACATTCATTATATTGATTATATCAATACCCACCAGGCTATAGACATAAGTACATTCATTATATTGATTATATCAACACCCTCCAGGCTATAGTCATAAATACATTCATTATATTGATTATATCAACACCCACCAGGCTATAGACATAAGTACATTCATTATATTGATTATATCAACACCCACCAGGCTATAGACATAAGTACATTCATTATATTGATTATATCAATACCCACCAGGCTATAGACATAAGTACATTCATTATATTGATTATGACACTTCTTAACCAGGCATGCTTCTAGATTACAATGTGTGTCTATTTCTTTGTTATACTGACTTTTCTCATGCTATATAGGTGTAATTATAGGTTTCTTTTAAGCTTTTAATGATTCTGTTTTGCTATATTATTTTTTCACAATATGCTACTGGAAAATCACCCATACGGTTAATGGGGATCCTAATAAATAAAATACGTTGTGTACATTGTACTGTTCTATGTATATCATACATTTAATGTATTAAACTATTGGTAAATATCCTTGGGATGAATTAAAGTTGTTGTTACAGTATAATAACTGATATCAGGATGTTAAAACACAGAGCTGTGTCTTTTCAGGTCTTACTTCCTCTGTTTGTCTGCTGTAGGCCTCTTCATTGGTCTCAGTCATTGAATTAGTTCCTTTTTTGTGAGGAAGTCATCGGCTTAAGTGTTAGGGTGTGCAAGTGTAAAACCACTGAATGACAAGCACTGCACGTCTGCATAACATGAACATTTCAGTTACACTTTATTGTGCCAGTAAAATGTTTCTGTATTACATAGTAATACCGCTAAGCACTATTTGAAACCAAATTGAATTATATTTTTTCCCCTTTTTGTTATATTACATGTTTCAGAAACCATTCCTATCACATCATTTATTGTAGATTTAATAGTAATGAAACAGTACTGTAAAATAACTCTCAAATCAACTTTATCCAGGTATTAGATGGGGATTGCTTCCTTAACAATTGTCTTGTCCATAGGGCTCCTGTGGCTCCTGCTGGGCATTCAGCTCTGTCGGGGCCCTGGAGGGCCAGCTGATGAAGACCACAGGTAAACTGATAGACCTCAGCCCCCAGAACCTGGTGGACTGCTCCTCCAAATACGGCAATAAGGGTTGCCACGGTGGCTTCATGACCAGAGCCTTCCAGTATGTCATCGACAACCAGGGCATTGCCTCTGACCAATCCTACCCTTACAAGGGAGTGGTGAGTGTAAACTAGTATTAACAGTATTAATAGTGTGTAGCTGGGGTCAGCTGCCCTTGGTAAGTAGCTGCAGTAACTAGCTGGTTGTAGCTTATTTCCCACGGCACATTAGCCTTGTGCAGTAGTATCTGAACCCTTTGTTGTCTTGTCTCTCCTGTTAGCAACAACAGTGTAGCTACAACCCTGCTCAGCGTGCTGCAAACTGTTCCAGGTACAGCTTTCTGCCTGAGGGGGATGAGGGGGTACTGAAAGAAGGACTGGCCACAATCGGACCTATCTCTGTCGGCATTGATGCCACCCGACCTAGTTTTGCCTTCTACCGCAGCGGTACGGAAAAACTTCATTTCAACTTCTTGGGTCATGTTTTTACATTTTAAGGACAGTATGGTCTTGACATTGGTAATGAATATCTCAATCTGAAACAATGTGGATTTTATTGTGTAATTGTCTACTTTATGGTCAACCGTTTGGCTTTGACGGTGGAGAAATGCATATATATTGAGGGTTGACATGTCATTGTCCAACCCATGTATCATTGCAGGAGTTTACAATGATCCAACTTGCACAAAGAAGATAAACCATGCTGTCCTTGCTGTGGGATACGGTACCCTGGGCGGGCAGGATTACTGGCTGGTGAAGAACAGGTAAAGGATTTAGAACTTCACTCAGTTTCCATCTTCAAATCTCCATCTGCTCTTCTGTTGTTCTGAAACTAGATATTTAGTCAAACAAGGCTACTGTTCTGAGCTGAGATGAAAAGATCCTCCAAGTGGACTTGTATTCAACTAGATTACCCTTTTCAAACCTCTGTCTGCTCCTTTGTTTTATTCCGACAAACAGGACGATGGTGAAGGGTAAAAAAAGGAAGTGAAAAGAGAAATTAACCTTGGTAGTTTGGGATTTAATGCTATTGTTTATTGTGGGGTTATTCAGCTGGGGGTCTGCGGCCCCTTAGGGGTACTGCAGGAGGTCCGCCAAAATAATAATAATTGTAATATAATTTTTTCCCCCCAATGTTTTTATGAATATCTCTAGCAACAACAGAATAAACAACATACCTACTGTAGAAAACAGGATAATATCTTCTTTCTACACTTTCTACATCTATAAAAGCTAAAATGTCAGAGATTTTACTGCGTTACAGTTCATATAAGGAAATCAGTCAATTTAAATACATTCATTAGGCCCTGATCTATGAATTTCACATGACTGGGAATACAGATATGCATCTGTTGATCACAGATACCTTAAAAAAAAAGGTAAGGGCGTGGATCATAAAACTAGTCAGTATCTGGTGTGACTACCATTTGTCTTTTATTTTTGTTCGGTATAATAATGTCAATTTTATCTCTTAACTAATATTGAGCAAATTACACTGATTGGAGACAATTACACTCACTGGAGTATCTAACATAGGCTTTGAAAAAGCGTCAGCGAATAGGCTACCAGTACAGCAAGTGCCGCTGGCTGCTGGTTAGCTGACTAAACTGAACTCCACGGTGAAGGAGGTTTCTGATAAACTCCACCAACGGAGTTGAGCAGAGACCAGGCTTTGTGGAATTTAAGCTCTGACTACATTGATTTGCCCAAGGTCAATACTTAAAAAAAAAAAAAATTATGAAACACTTACCTTGTACCTACCTATGTTTGTCCTCTGTAGTTGCGTGTCTTTCTTTGTTTGTTGAAATCCTTTTAAAAAAATAAATGTTAATCAAATACAACCACTGACTGTTTGCTCGAAGATGGTAACTCACCGCGAATGTGCATGTGCCAATTGAATCTCAGATGAAGAAGGCCTAGGTCTCCAAATGCTCATGTCCAATCAAATCGCATAATCTTGGCCTACATCTTCGGAAATTAAATTAGCACATTTGGCACGACTTGCCGTCTTCAAGAAACAGAAACGAGCAAACAGTCGGTGGTTGTATTTGATTAACATTCATTGAAAAGGAAAGTCACCCAACTACAGAGGACAAACATAGGTACAAGGTAAGCATTTCAGAATGTACTTCTTTTTAAGTATTGAGCGAATCAATGTAGTCGGAGCTGAATTTCACAAAGCCTGGTCTCTGCTCAACAGTTTATCAGAAACTTCCTTCATGATGGAGTTGAGTTTAGTCAGCTAGCTGCTGGAAAACTTTCATGATTTGGACATACATGGCTGGCTAACCTTTGTTTAACAGCTAAATAGCTGCTCTTAGCAGAAATGTATTTGGAGTTACCTTTTTAGCTAATTGGCAGTGTTTGGTAGGTTGCTTTCTAAATGTAACCCATTACAGTTATTAGTTACCTGTGCAAAATTGTAATCAGTAACGTAACTTTTGGATTACCCAAACTGAGTAACGTAATCTGATCACATTCAGTTACTTTTAGATTACTTTCCCCTTAAGAGGCTTTAGAAGAAGACAAAATGTATGTTACCAATTGAACTACATCTATTGCAGGATAAATCAATGTTAAAGTTTACATAGCTGGCCATATATGGATGTTACATTTTACTTTATGTGTTTGTTATGTAGGCTTCTTCTAACCCATCACTTTCTATTACATATAATAATATGATTAAATTATATCTTTACATTAAAAACCAAAGTCTATCAGAATTCCAGTCATTACAAAAAAATGTATACCCCTTGATCTTCAAGAATAGGACTTGGAAATATGTAAGTATAGATTAGCCTAATTGTTTTACCTGAGCATAACCCCAAAACGAAGGACTTATTAGCCAGCCTTACTCTGTTGTTTATGATTTTGTTGTCAAGGAGGACGGATTTGGAGTTGAAAATTAAATGCTGCGCTCATGGAATGACACTACTGAAAAGTGCTATTTACATGTGAAAAATGAATTCCATATTCTGCATTTGCTATAGTCCTATTGTTTAACTTTTTGTTGGTGACACTTTGATATCTTGATAATATGCAGCTGTTTAATGGGCAAATCCACAGATGAAACAATAACAAAACGGGCGCCCCGCCTCTGTTTTGGCAAAAAGATGAGGGATGGGCCTGGAGAAATGTAACAACTCTCAGATTAATAGACAGAGCTATTGATGCAAGGACTGACCATCCATGATATCACAAGTATTGTTTTAACCATGTTATGAGTCTATACCGTGTTTGTTTACATTTACAATGTTCACAAACATTGGAGTAAAAGAAGCTTATATTTTGGGTTCTCATGGAGTGACAGTATATATATATATATGTATATATATATATATATATATATATATATATATATATATATATATACTTTATAAATCCAAAAGTGGATGTAGCAACTACAGATTGCCCCTTTAAATCTATCAAGTGTGCGAGTTGGAACGTGTCCATTAGGCCTATGGATTTAATTTTATTATCAGCATGAATTAGATTGAGCAATACAAGCCCTACTTTTATTCCATAGGCTTGGATACGCACTGTGCAAGAGTGCATTTTTCACTGGCTGTCCACTGGATTCAAAAACAATGATTGATGGGTAGCTTAAACTTCTTGAATTCAACCATTATTGGGTTCAAATACATATTTAGATTTGTGAACAGCCTTCCACAACAACCACAATCCGTAAGGCGCAAATAGCTAAATGAGAGAGCAGCAGTGTGATTCCCATCAATGCGCTATGTAGATATCAATAAGAAGTGATATCCATATCGCCGTAGATTACACCACTGCTGTCATCCTTACCTCCAAGCGTATATTCAAATTGGATAATCTTTGGATGCCGACAGCAGTCGTACCATTGGAAGACATAGCTTGCACTGTAGCCTAAAAAAGCCTATTCCTGCTATTTTCCCGCTATCCATCAAACCCATTTGGTGTGTCATCATAGTGGTATTTGATTTCTGGTCAGACTCGCTCAGGTGGAACAAACTTAAACTTGCGCCTTTTTTCAATGCTGATTTGAATGTCATTGAGAAAACAGAGAAGTGTCAAACCTCCTTTCAGAATTTAAAAGTAATCCTCGAAGTAATCAGTTTTTCAAAAGTTTCTGTAATCTGATTACAATATTTTAGCTGGTAACGTAACGGACTACAGCTACCGTTTTTTGGTAATCCCTTACATGTAATCCGTTACTCCTGAACCCTGCTAATAGGCTATGTTAGAGTTTACATTTCCTCTTACAATTCTAATGTGGGGAGGTCAAAATAATGAAAAATGATCTACCAAATCTATTCCATTATGATTCACCTGATGATAAGACAAGACAGGTGATTTATTTTGTTGCTAACGTATGATGGGGGGTTCCTGGGCCGCCGGTTTGCCTGGAAGGGGGTCCCTGGGCAAGAAAAGCTCGAAGACCCCAGGTTTATTGAGTATTGATGTTCATTGGAAATATGTTTCAATCTTCCTCACCCTCTGTCTAGCTGGGGCTTCTCGTGGGGAGACCAGGGATATATACGGATGTCACGCAACAAGGACAACCAGTGTGGCATCGCCTTGTACGGGTGCTACCCTGTCATGTAACTCCTGCCAATCAAAGTGGCTAACTGGAAAAACTGAGCCCTTTTATTAATTGAATGTAATTCATTTTTACTTCCTCCATTGTTTTTGTCTTGCTTTTACCATTTCACTTTCTGTTACTTTCTGTCTATATAGACAGTACTTCTTTAAAAGTGTTTTTACAAATAATGTATAAGGCAAATGTGATTTTCTACATTATCACTGTATCTAGCATCCTGTCCAGGGGGGTGTACTTGTACATCAAGTTGCCTCACGCTACAGAAACAGAAGTTAGGATCTTGCTCCTATGAGCTGTTCTGGCTCGCACATGCCAAGGCTAGTGCAAGGCTACTTACTTACTTAAATTAAAGTATATTTTGTCATCAAATAAATGTCACTTTTAAAGAACTGATTTGAATTGAATTAATACTTCTACCTCCAAACTGTAGTGACTGTAAATTGCAATGTGTGTTTATTTCCATTTCCTCAGTCATCAAAATGGCAAGTATGTAGACCTACATCATGTGTGTTGCCATGCAGTGTGAATGAGGTCAGCAAACTAAATTGGGTTACAAATGAGTCATTTTAATTTTTTGGTGCAACGTCACAACAAACAATTTCACATGAGGTATTCAAAGGGATTCTCTTTAGTTGTTACAAAATGTCCCACCATGATTGACATTTAAAGTGTTGTGTTTTAAGCCTTTGGTTGGATAGCCACATTCATTAGTTAGTCTAACACATGGACGAGAATGGCACAATAAGTATGGTGGGTGAATCCTAGTTCAGGAACCCAGACACAAACACATGTCAAATACAATATTTCCCTCAATTTGGCCTCGTTAAAGCTTTTGTATGGAGTCATTTATTCCTGCTTCCAACAGTGGGATCAAACAGTATTTCAAATACACTAACATATTGGAAAAGGGGTAATGGTTTTACAAATGTGAAAAAATAGCTTTAGTCTCCTCTTGACCTTTTGTTTTTGGTTGAACTCTTGATTCTTGGGCTTTCATAACTGTTACAGTAAGTCACATGATTCTAGTTTGGTACAAGGAATAGGCAACGTTGATTACAGCAAGATCCTCCTTGCTTGGATTGTCACCTACTTTTTTGGTCTTGAAAATGATTATATACAGATTATTGGTAAATATGACTTCTGTAGTGCACTGGACTACGCTTTGGCTGGATGGGGCTTGGTTGCTCCTGTAACAGATTGATTCCAGCACATTTGGTTTTCAAAAAGCATGAGAGACAGATGGACAGACAGATAGACAGACAGCCTGAAAGGATGTAATCTTTGGTTAAGAAACTTATTTGCCACACAACATCTCACACAGTTGAGGTAGATGGGTAAGTATTCATGTACACGGGGACAAAGGGAACACTGGGGTTACGGAGTCAAAATACTTCCTCTACAGTCACAACTTCATGTCAATCTCTCAGTTCCAACTTCAAATGCTGAACCTAAAAATACTCACTGGACTTCACTATCTTTGGATTTCTGGTGTAGTAATTAAGATGGAATAATAACCCCACTTATAGTACAAAAACAATATCATAGGGTATCCATGCATATTCAGTTATACTTTGGTATATAATGTACCTGTGTTTTTAAGCCCCAGAAGTGCTTGAAAACATTGTAGACTAAGATGTCCTTTAATCTAGAGAGACATTTCTTTACCATCCAATAGGGGGTGCAACAGGCTAAATTGATGACAGACCACCTGCAATAGTCTATCAACTCTCCATTCAAAGGCTAGTTCTCTCCTCAATTAAGACAGAGCAGACAATGACTGAGAAGGCTCTCCCCCATTTCAAGGCAGACACTATTCTAAAATATGGGAAGCGGGGAAAAAATAAAGGTGTCATGGGGACCTATCCTATTGTCTTTGATAGAGCACCATATGAGCTAGAAAACAAGGAACATCAAAACTGGTAGGGGTTTTCATGTTCCCTGCACCAGACTGGCCCCCTCCCTTGGTCCCAGCATGCTTACAATTGTTGCTCATTAAACTTTAATTCTACTCTATTGTGCCCTTCCACCCCCTCTCCCAAAACATTGCACCCTGTTCAGGGGTGATTCAGCCACCTCTCTGATCTCCCGGCCCCCTTTGAATGCCCCTAAACCCACGGGTCTGGCCAGGAGCAGACCCTTAGACCAGATACGCAGAGAGGAGACGGATGAAAAAGGCTCCCTTTGAAGTCTGCAAAAGTCGATGGCCTCTTTCATGACCGCCAGTCTTTCAAGTGCACGCTGTGAAGGGGCCTGGACAACACGCCCCTCCCAAGGTTACAGACAGGAGAGGCGCACGCTAGCTGGTAGACAAGCTATCCCTCCCCACTACCCGCCAAAGCAAAACCGAGAACACGCTAGAGGAGCCTGTGGAACTGAGAAGACTGGCAGAAGGGATGAGTCTGGAGGATGGTGAAATCACATTGAGCAGGACACAGACAGGAGTGTGTGCACTGCAGAAAGGGGAGTCACTGCTATGCAAACCCCAGGAAGATGCACAGCATGCATGTTTCCATGGGGTCTCAAAGGATTCACACTTAAGAGCCTGAAATGCTCCGTAAGTGCATCCCTGGACTCTCCAGACACTCTGCTGAATGATGTTTGAACACAATTTTACAAGCAACCTGTGAACCTATGAGATGTCACATTACCACAACATTCAAATAAGCTTAGCCTTGGCATAAGACCTGACCACAGAGACATTTGCCAATAGTAAAGAAATCCCCATTATTCTACAAAACAAAGGCCTTAAAGAGAGAGATACGTAACATCACTGGGAGTCGGGGGAGAGGAAAGGGGTTTAGGCCATACATTCAGGGAGGACAATCTTAATCTTTGGTATTACGATGGGATTCTACAACTAAAAGTACCCATCAGAAAAAAAAATCTGTTTCACACAGACATACAAAGCATTATTAAATAAATACTTACAGTATATAGATAGCATAAATAAATAACCAAATAAATAGAGAGAAAACAAAATAAAAACAATAAATACACAAATGCAGTAATAAATACATTGATCAGTTCAGCAATGGCATTTTAAATTCTTGCTCCAATGAAACTGGTTAAAAGGAGGCATGTTAAAACCGTCCCTTGAGGAACTAAAATGACCTTGGTGTACGTAGCAGGACTGGAAGAACAACTCATACTTCCATTGGATTTTTATAAATAGAGCAATGTGCTTGAAATCTGTACAAAAGGGCTGAAAGAATCACATTCCTCCATTTTCTAGGCGTCTGTAAAAAAAGATTTGCAATGGAGCCAAGGTTTGTTCAGTTAAGTGTTTTGAAACATGAGTGGAAAAAATACTACACCATTACTATACATTGTGTTACAAGTACTTCTTTCCTTTGCGTCCGTCGTGTTCAAAGTGTTTTGGTTGAGTCAAAATGGCTACAGAGTTTTTGTTTGGTAGGTCAGTCAATGTCTTAAAGCTGGAGGGTTGCATCAAAAAGTCTCTGACTTGGCATCCCTTGAAATTATGCCCTTGTTTACCGATTCTGTCCCGATTTAAAGTGAGACACATCAAGGTTGCTCCTTGAAAACTGTGATTCATTCAAGCTGGAACCGTTGTCAAGAAGTGTAAAAGAAAAGTCAAGGTTCTTGTGACAGGTAATGATTGAAAACGGAGAATCGTAGAGAGAAAAATAACCTCCTGATCATCCAAAGAGTTCTGCAGTCCTGCGAACCATGTTATATGGGAACACGTGCCGCATTCTTTAGAAAACGTGATGGAGCTATGATTTTGTCACAATCCCCATGTTATTCTCTGTGACCTTCGTCTTGACTCCTCAGAGAAACAAAGGACATAAGGAGATGGAGATCTGTCAATGTAATGGGTGGTGAAAATTTGAATTAGGGGTGTTATGCAATGCAGTGATGCCTCTTGATTTCTCTTTCTAGTAAGGGAGATGAAATTAGCCCTGAGGGCAAAAAAAAGTCCTGATTATTAATAGCCTCATAACCATATTATGCCTTGTGTCATAATAATAATAAAAAACTTTTAATCTTTAACTCTGGATTGTTGGAAAGGGATCCGTAAGTAAGCATTTCACTGTTAGTCTATACCTGTTGTTAACGAAGCATGTGGCAAATGAAATTTGATTTGATTTCACAACCTACCATATTCAAATTAAATGTGATGAAATGATAGAAATCAAGGGTGCTCACTGTTACCCTCTTAAAATTTGAATAAACTATTCACCCACGACCATTCAAATTATAGGAACAAGTTCTCACATTATTCTGGGTATCACCCCTTCAATATCAAGGAGTGATCAACTTTGGTTTGAAATGCTCTGTGATAATTCTTCATAAAAACAAAACTACACCAACTCCATCACTCCCTCTAATAATGAGGAGTACATTATTACGCCTGATCTCTACCTAGACCAGTCTATGTGCCCTCTGCTGCCACGACGCAAACCAAGCCCACCTCTATCCCATCAGGCCGTGCTGCAGGACACGGTGGAGGAGGACACGCTGGAGCCAGAGGAGCCTGTGGAAGAGGGGCGGCCCTCTTCCGCCCACTTGTTGACGTTGCGGCGCCGGGCGTTCATGAAGAAGTTGCTGACGGTGGAGAGCTCCAGGCCCAGCTGCTGGGAGATGGTGACCTGGAGGTCCTTGGCTGGCCGGTGGTTCTCCCGGAAGATGGCCAATAGGGTACGCCTCTGAAGGTCCGTGAACACCAGCCTGGTGCGCTTGGGGCCCTGGTTGCGCTCCAGTTTACTCTGCTCCTGCTCCTTCCGCTTGCAAGCTGTAGGCAGAAGAAGTAGAAAAATGGGTTAGCTAAAACAGACTGGCTAGCTAACTAGGACAAATGGATTAGCTGAGAGAAAGTGGATTTCTCGAAGGAAAACAGATTAGCTAAGCAAGTTTGATTTGCTAAAAGAGATGAATCAGCAACTTGTTTCACTGCACAGTTGGTAAAGTAAACTTAATCCACCAGAAATCAAGACATTAGGCTGTCACACTATTACATGCAAGTAGGCCACTCAACTTGGATAAATGCTTACTAGACAACTAGACTAACCCTAAAAGTATTTGTTATCATGGACATTATCCCCCACCAGCAAAGAAAAAACTAAGTAGGCTACATATAAATAACAAATAAAGAAGTCTAGGCACACATTTAATTTCTTACTGAATAGATCAACATTGACATTTCAGTCATTTAGCAGACACTCTTATCCAGATTAGTTAGTGCATTCATATGATAGATAGCTAGGTGGGACAACCACATATCTCAGTCACAGTAAGTACATTTTTCCACAATAAAGAATACGGATATGTAGCAATGGGGGCAGAGGCTACCATTGTACAGGAATAACAGACATTTTCCAAGGCAAAAAAAAAGGAAGCCAACTTGAGGTAGGCAAAATTGGCCATGCCAACCTAATAGCATCCAAATGTAGACTATAAGTAGCCTGCAAGCAATTTTTGCAGTAAAGTCCCTAAAGGCGTTTTGCATTGGATGGTAAATGACTGTCTATGTGCAAGTCTGTGCATCATTCAAATACAAAAAATCCTGAAATTGGAGACACTTATCTCCCTCACCAGATTTAAGCACCAGCTGTCAGAGCAGCTCACAGACCACTGTACCTGTTTATAGCCCATCTGTAAATAGCCCAACCAACTACCTCATCCCCTACCGTATTTATTTATATATCTTGTTCCTCTGCAACCCAGTTTTTTCTACATTGCACATTCATCTACTGCACATTTACCATTCCAGTGTTAAATTACTATATTGTAATTATTTTGCCACCATGGCCTATTTATTGTCTTACCTTCCTTATCCTGCCTTATTTGCACTCTTTGTGTATAGATTCTGGTTTTTTTCTACTGTATTATTGACTGTATGTTTGTTTTACTCCATGTGTAACTCTGTGTTGTTGTATGTGTCAAACTGCTTTGCTTTATCTTGGCCAGGTCGCAGTTGTAAATGAGAAATTGTTCTCAACTTGCCTACCTGGTTAAATAAAGGTGAAATAAAAAAATTAAAAAATAAAAAATTCACAGGAGAGTGAAAAGTGTTTATGCTCCATAGCCTATTCACACACAATTGCAGTCCAGGATCATAGTATACAGCATCCAGTGCAGTCCTCGTAAGGAAAAAAAACATGTCTCTAAGAGAAAATGCAGTAATTGGGATATATATTGTTCAATGTTTACATGTAGCCGAATTAGAGTGTTGAGAGAAAACGGTATAGGCTATGGGCTGTGTCTGCAGTGCATCCATATGAGGATTAGACAATACAAAGTGAATGGGCTACTCTGCCCCCAACTAAACATTTGACCACATATACAAGTAGGCCTACAATAGATACTGTATGTACTGGAAACACTACACCCACCGTTGTCTTCGTAAATGAAGACAGTCCCCCCCCCTTCCTTCTTCCTCCTTTTCCCTTCTCTTCCCAGCTGACTTGTCTTAGTGGACACTCCAACATCATTTGTTTCTCATAAAAGTCATTTACATGAGGCGGAGAGAGTGAGTGATAATCACTTTAGGGAGAACTAATTTATTTTCTATTAAATAGGTTACGTCAGAGAGGATTGAAACAAGCAGAGTCTGCACTGCTCCGAGTGTTCAGAAGCCCTAAGTGGACTAAAACATATTTGGGTGACTCTTGTAATTACCTAAATGCACACTTTTAAGACGTCTCAATCAGCAGTGTGTGGTTGTATTACTTTTTTGCTGATGGTGAAGAGCTTTTTAAAGCGTAAGCAGTGACACACCACATACACACAGCGAGGCTGCCCCCAGTCTCAAAAAAAGACGCTGAGATGTTCAATAGATAGATTGGCTTACTGTATATCTCCCCATTGAAAATCATCTCACACATTGAGGTGTTGATAGGCCTCATATTTGCTGTAAACCCACAGTAGTGCAAATGATAAACGGCAACTCAAAGACAATATATAAATATTTTATCATTGGGACATTTATTAGCAGTGCCATAATAACGACGACATTTCAAATTCACTAGCCTATAGCTGATGTCTAGTTTAGCAAATGTGAATGTTGTGCCTTAATACATTGTGCTGTAATTCCCACTGTATATTTATTCGGAATCATTATCTGAAGGAAATGTTAGACTCTGGGATGTCTAACCTCTTGTCAACTTGAGATTACAGGGCCTGTTAGCTTTTAGGAATCTACAGCTCATTTATATTTCTGAGAGTTATCGAACCATGTCTCATTAAAATCTGAACGGCCCGAAATTTCAGAAACATGTCAATATTACCACAACTAAAATAAATAGGTTTTCCCAACTGCTACATGTTTTACTGTCATTATATATTCCTACCATGTCAATACGAAGACTGCAGCTATAGAACCCATACTGTCCTGTGCTCAGAAACACATTGTAATGAAAGCAATGACATGAAAGTAGTGGTTCGTTTGCTTTTACTGTTGAATTATGGGTGGTTGGAGGAGTCAGGGTGTCCTACACCTCCTTTTTTCCTCTGCCCCTCCATCCTATCCTTTTCTCCCTCCCTCACTGGCGATCATAACGCCGACCATTAAGTAAATGCTTCCTTATGCTGTAATCATGTGTAAAAGGCTTGCAATTACCATGCTATAAATCCCTGGCACTGGGGCTACTCCTGGAGACATAAATATTCCCCTATAGGCTTCTTATGATCGTGGGAACAGCCCCTGATCATGATGTATGCCCTTGTCTCGTGTTGCTGAAACGTGATCGAAAGCCCTTTCCCTACCCCCCGGCATCTGTACCTCCACCCCCCTCCTAGCCGACCCCCTCCATGTCTCCCCCCTCCAGCCCCAGCCCACCCCCTGCTGATTTCTTGGGCCAGGGGCTGATAGAAATTATTGATTAAATCTGTGCAGCTCAGACTCCTCGACCCATAGAGGCTGGTTAACCCCTTCCGCGCCAGAATGGGGAGCTGCAACAACCCGATAAAAACAACATTGTTTGTTTGGGAGACTGGGCTGTTAAAACCATACTGGAATGTTACAAACATTTTATATGCAAATGTTTCCCTTGTGACCTTTGAGCTAGGACAACTGAACTGAATATAGCAACGTATATACAGTGGATTGGCTTCATGGCTTTCATTACTGGGGGATGGCGCAGCCACTGGACCTGAGACATAAACCGCATTGACCTTTCTTATTCATTTAGACCTTCAGTCAAGGGCTTCAGCCATCATCTTTAAAGTTAGGTTCCCTGATCCCTCGCGACTTAAAGTGTTCAAGCACCACTGTGTGGTCTTTAGCTGCACCCTGCCTTCTTCTCTGACTGAAGCCTGATTGCCTCCTCCACAGCCTGAGGTTGGCCTGAAGATGCATCTAATATACAGTGCAGTAATCCAGAGAGCATAACCACTAGACAGGAGAAAGAAAATAACCTTATCCATGTAAGCGCTTCAGAATGTCTCCACATAAAGAGGAATGTTAAAAGACGATGACATTACATAATCAGGTCCACCATTTATCCTAAAGCTTTGCATAATAAAACATTTTATCGAGGGAAGATAACTGGCATGATAAAAATAAACATGGAGAGCTGGCTGAGACACTGACATGCTGAAGGAGCTGCTGGGTATTTAAGGAAGTGCTGCATTAAGGTGGATCATCTTAAAACTTGAGGCGTGACGCAAAGAACACTTGAGCTATCTTCAGACTAGGGAGCACAGGGCACTGTGCATTCCAATTGCTGTCTCGATCTGCCGATGCGGTCGAGGTATGTGTGGGCATGGTGTGCTGCTCTTTCCCATGGAAATCAATAGAGGCTTGTAATTAAACAAAATGGGGTTGGCCGGGAAGGGAAAAACAACCCCCTCAGAAAGTAGGTTATATAGAAAAGTGCAGAGCTGTCCAAATTGTGCCTTGGCCAATAACTACATATGCAAGTTTAGACTGTGTGGGGGAGAAACATTGGCAAATGTTAGTACGCTTGCAATACATCCCCCATGTAAGCTCCTTCATTTTTTATGACTAGAATTGTTCTGCTCCTTGAATTTTGAGCAGTGAGTCGTGAAAAAAAATCTATGACCGTTGAGCTAAAATAACAAGAATACTGCAAGATAATCCAAATTGTTGGGTCATCTATGATAAAAAAGTGGTGTTTCCTCAAAATGAAAAAAATGATCATGTTTACAGACGGCACAACCCCTCAGTGGCAGGGGGAAAACATTTCCTCCTTGCACAATAACACTGCTTCAAGTAAAGATTGGATGCATTGAAGATATACTGTAGACAACAAAGCTGTCACATAACAGAAACTCTAAAAATCTAAACAAGATAATTAATCACTTGTAACTGGGTTGAGTATGATTAGTGTAACATTTTGTCGAACTGAGGATGTACACATGTGTTCAGAGAGCTAAACAATCAAAGATCAATAATTGTAAGAGGATTGCAAGAGTGCACAATCATTACTTATGAGCCCTATTGTGTTTTTTGGGCTTAATCAGTTGGGCTGCTGACAGATAGTGAAAAGCTGTGATCAACTGTGCTTGCTTACACAGCTCACAGACCCCTGCCGACATATACACACTCCTCTCAGCCCATATCATATTACTGTGTTCACTTGGATCTCTTTCTGTGCTTCGTGTATCAGATGGGTTCTCAGTCCCTATGGAGTGACAACACTGTAACACAGCGCTGTACATTGTGCTATCTTCTTCAGTGCATATCCGCAAAGAATATCAAATGTCAACCAAATCATGTCCTGCCTTTTAAAAATACATTTTTTTTTTCATAATGCTGTTTTATCTTGTACTCCCATTTTACAAATATTCATTTAATTTTTCTAAGATATGGGAATTTCATATGAAGCGTGGGTGAAAGCACAGGTGTATGTTTCCACAACAGAAACAACATTTCCTAACTACCTCCCCAACTCTTAACTTCAGGCATGCACAAACAAATAGTATTTTATGGCGGTTTTATGGCGGTTTCACAAACAATAATCCTTATAATTATGATCTCCATGGTTCATTTAAGAAAGCAAAATGTCCGTTCTAATGGTTTAATTAGATCACAATACATTGTGTACCCTGCTCCTTGAATGCTTTGCAACATGTATTTTGTGAGAGGCCTAAAATGTAAAAGGCTTGACCGTACAAACTATGGACCTATCATTCAAATCTATCCTTTAGAAACATAGGAAAGGTACAACTAGTTTTTCCTTCCTCTGAGCAGCATACAGATCTTGTTAGATTTTTGGAGAAAAACATGGAGAGGTGGAGAGAAATGGAAAGAGATCTTACCCTCCAGCCGCAGTGAGGCCATCCTTTGAAACTCGGGCTCCTGCAGCCAGCGGGACATCCTCTTGAAGGTCTCGCGGCCAGACTTGAGCTTGCCCCAGGGTTTGGGGTTCCTTAGGAGGTCAGACAGAGTGCCCTGTGACCTACACAGCACCCTCTCTGCAAATATGGCCTGGGGGATGCTGTACCTCTTCAGCTCAGTGATGATCCTCTGGGCCACGTCCCTGGTGTCGATCTCCTCTCCAGCCCCTCCACCTCCACCGCCCTGGGAGCTGGGCAGCATGCCCTCACTGCTGGGCGAAGAGGACGAAGAGTGGGGGAGCTCCCCGGCCTTTGAGGACTGTTGGCTGGGGTGATGGTGTTGGTAGTGCTGGCTGTAGATGTGAGGATGGTGGCTGGGTGCGTGTTGGTGAGCCTCCATCTTGTTCAGCTGATGGCTGACCGACGAGTCGCCGCCCAGCCCTGGAGGGGACATCTCCCTGCCGAAGTCCGCCGTCCTGCAGAAGATGTTGCCCCCGTGGACCTCGTAACCACTTGGAAGCATCTGGCCGCCATTGCCGTTGGGGCTGTTTCCCAGGCTCCCATAACCGTGCATGGGTGTCCCCAAGCCAGAGCCTGTAGAAGGTGGAGAAAGGCTCTGTGTCATCCCCAGATCTTTGCCGTACGGGTTGTAGAAGTTGCCACCCAGGCCTCTGTCCTCACGCATGAGAGTAAAGCTCCCGATGACATTGCTGACCGGCAGGCAGGGATGGTGGTGGTGATGGTGGTGGTGAAATTTGTCATCGAAGGGCTGCAGGGGGGTTAGTGTGGTGTACGTGCTGCCACAGCTGGATGGAGCATCTCCTCCATAGCCCAGGGCGGACATTGAGTGGTCGAAACCTGGAGGTCGGTGCTCAGGCTCCAGGGACATGGAGTGCCCCCCAAGGGAGGGCCTGGGGAAAGCAGCTGAAAGGTCCCGTGAATGCAGCATCGCTCTGCCATCCTGACTGTGGAGCTCAGAGTGGATTTGGACAGACATCTCCCCTAGGCTTCCATCCATTTTGAATTCAGTGAATTTACCTTTTTTTCTATATTGATGGTGTTGTTTCAGTAGCCTAGTTGTTGTTTAACAGTAGCCTAACAGTCTGGATGGCCCTTCTCCTGTTGCACAATACTATGGATTTATTGATTTCTGAATGGATTGATTTATGCGCTTCTATACTGTCTAATTAATTATCTGATAACAACTTAAGTAGTCTCTTTAAACTCCTTCAAACTCCAGGAAATCAAGTGTGAAGCAGCTTCAGTAAGATTAACTATCACATTATTTGGATTTGTGCTACAACACTCTTCTCATCCTTTCTTTGGGGCTCAACTGTGTTCCTCCGCAGAATCGTCGCTCTTTTGCCTGCGGGAGATCAAATGTTTACTCGTCTGTATTTTAGTTATAGCCTGCTCATGCAATAGTGACGTCTAGGCTATTGTAGACTATAACCACAGTCACAAGCATTTCAAACATTAAGAGTATTTTTTAATTCCTACGAGAGCCGATCAATGCATATGTAACACAAAAAAAAGACATCGAGATGTCTTCACAGGCAAATCCACTCTTACAAATCACATTATTGTGCAAAGTTCTGAATACTCGATGAGCGCGCACACGATTCTTTGGACATTAACGTGCGTCATGCTTGCATATTTCTCAACACAACACGGACAACGAATGGTGGTTATATGTTCTATTTAGGAAATGTCTGAGCATTTAAGTTGTTTTGATATTTAACGACATCAAAAATAAACAGTTATGTGGTCTCTTAATTGTATTATTCCTACCTTATTCCGTTATATGAGCGCATCCGCGTCTGTTGTCGGTCCTCTGCATCTCTCCGATTGTGTCGCTTGTCTCTTGTCTTCCAGCCTGTCCGCGCAGATTCACACAATTGGTCAGATGCACGGAGGGATGCTACACACAATAAAACAAGAGGCCAAACAATTGGCGGTTAGGTATTCGTCGTCCTTTCCCTGCCCTTTGGTATTTTTTTAAGTCAAACGTCCAACTGTAGCCTCGCTCTTCTCTACCTAGCAGCTCTCCTCTTTTTCTTTCATTATCTCGTGAGATTTTCCTCCTCTTCCCTCAGCCTGCTACTTCATCGATTTCAGCCCCACCAACTCTTTCGCTTCTCTTCCTCCCCCCGCTCACACTCGCTCCTTTCAGTAGGCTACGTCACAGTCTTAAAAATCTGACAGATGTGCAATGAAATTCCAACTCCAATTAACCCTTTCGCTTCGGCCAACGTCTCCAGGGAGGGGGGCAGGGTTTGACCAACTAGGTGAAGGCGAACCCTTTCTCACAACCCCAAAGTTAAGCCTTTTTATCTAATAGCATGCAGAGCTTATGAATTATGCGAACATCCTGACCATGGCTCAGCTATTTAATTCACCTGAACCTGGACTGCAACGGTTAGGCTACTGTAGCTCACTGAGATAGCTTACTGTGTTGTGCTTTTGTGTCCATCCATGCTACACAAACCTATTACTTTCTTTAGCCTGATGCCGGACTGCAGATTTAACTGTAAACAATTGTTTTTGTCCATATTTTCCTTTATTATTATTATTATTATTATTAGTAGTAGTAGTAGTAGTAGTAGTAGTAGTAGTAGTAGGAATAGAAGTAGTAGTAGTGGTGGTTGTATTCTTCTTCTTATTGTGTGATTATTATAATATTACCCTGTTACTATTATTATTAGGCATAGTGGCCTATTAACAATAACGAAAGTTATTAGTCATGAATATGCAATTATAAGAATCGCATTACAGTCTTATTGACTATTAAAAATATATTTATATTGACTACATGGTGTAGACTCTCACCACCCATTTTGGAATACCGAAATCTGCATCTCTCCATAGGGCTCATCTGAATTATATTATAATGTCCTCCTGCTTTAAAGCTTTTTTTCTTTTTTTCTTATTTTGGAGATTTGAGGGAAATGTAAATCCAACCTCTTACAAATAAATGTTGTCAAGTGACACGCTTGTAACTGATTCATTTAGGGAACCTCTTAATCAGCACTTAAACCACGGTTGAGCAGGCCCATTGACACCAGATTGCGCACTTCAATCTGTAGTTCTAAACAAGATCAATGAGGCCATTCGTTTAAATGCGACCTTTTTACATAAGATACTCGACCTATAGCAGATATTGCTCTGGCTTTTCATTTAACACAGCACATATTTGGTGAGTCCACTGTGTGTGTATGTGTATGTCTGTATTGTGTGTGTGTGTGTGTGTGTGTGTGTGTGTGTGTGTGTGTGTGTGTGTGTGTGTGTGTGTGTGTGTGTGTGTGTGTGTGTGTGTGTGTGTGTGTGCGCGCTCGCGCGCGTGTGTGTGTGTCAGATAGAGAGATTTGGGAGTTGAGAGAAGGAGATGTGGTTGATACTAGGCATACTAATCATATCTAACTGTCAGTTTAATTTTCAGAGATGAGCAATTCTGGCGTTTGAAAAAATTCCGTGTGCGGTGGGACCGATGCCTTCCCGGAGCAGATGCTGCCCTATCGATCCGCGCCGAGAAAGCCTGGATGGTGAGATACATGTATGGATAGCAAGTAGCTGGAGGTAAAATGGTCAACAGCTACAGAAAGAAAATAAAAAGGTCTTTTAGGAGGTCGGGGTGAAAGTTCACCTTCTGTGGCTGGAAAACTCGAGTAGGCATGCTGACACCCGAGCTTCCGCACTCAGACGCTGGCCTGGAGTATGTGGCCCTCAACTTCGCTTCATATCCGTGTTAGCAATATATGTAATTGACAGAAAGACAAACCGTAGGCTACTGTTTTTTTTTTGTCAAATCCTCACATTGATTAAGATTATACAAAAACAACACCAGGCTATTCTCGACGAAATCAAAAAGAGACTGTCCGGTTATTTCTCTCTTTGCCAAAAAGCAAGTCAATAGCCTATATATCGTCATATGGACATTGTTTTGTTTTTGACCTATGCTGCTATCGGACTAAAACGCAAGCCTATTGTCATCTTCTTTAATGATTTTGTAAAGACTACTGCTCACATAAAATGCTTAATTCATAGATTTTTCTCAAAATCTATCCACTGCCCTTACCTAAATTGTATTAGCATAATAATCACATAGCCTATAGGTTTCACAGACGGAGCTCTTGCTTTGAAGGCCTACCAAACTGGATGCCACTTTCACCTCAATTAGCACACAATAATACAACATTTTCCATTTATCTAAGACAATATATTATGTTATAGGCCTATTGCAGGCTACATATGGCTATTGCCATTATAATACCAATAATGACAACCATAATGATGACAAGAATACACGTGGGGATTAAAAACATGTCACTATATTATATTTGTTGAACATTAAAATATCAAATATCGTACCTGACGCAAAGATCTGATGAGTTTAATCAGGCTGTTGAGGCACATATACATAATTAAAAAAACAAATGTTTACTCATATCATAAACCTATACATTGTCATTGTATAAGAGACCTTTTTCATCGCCTCTAACGGAGAACAGTTCCTCAATGGACGCATGAAATCTGCTAGGAAGGAAAAGTAGGCCACAACTCCCTTGGTAATCTACATCTGTAAATTCATTTTCAATCTTAGTACTAGTTTCAAATCGCTCTAGACCTTCATACAAATAATTTTTTGCTTTGCATTTTTTTGTTGTTGAAAGGACTATGTGATGCATGGCCTACAGGAAAAGACATAGGCCTACCCATGAAGAGTTTCAGTTATCTTTAGGATTCATTTCTATTTCCTAATGTAGGCTAGTCAACATATCTGGCAAATGTTTTCAAATAATTGTTTGAAGCATAAGCCTATATGCTTCTATGTTACACAATAGCCTACTGAGTTTGATATGACTCTTGAGGATTGCATTATGATCTTATTTGATGGTGCTTTCATCTTGAGAACCCTCATGCATAATTAAATCCGGCATGATTTCACTTGAAAACAGAGGCATTTCTCTGCGCAAATGATGGAACACATGAAACATGAAAGCGAAACCGTGTCCAGTGCTTTGGTTGTTTACCTTCTAGCCCATAAGGGACAGGGCTTTGAGACCATGCCTGTTTCCTCGGCTTTAACCATTAAGCATGTAGTCCAAGACTCCTTACCAGACTAACCTTTCCTCGAATCCATTGAAGATTAGGATAAAAAAGTAAGCTATAGGCCAAGTGCATGAAAATGAAATCTCACACACACATGTACACACACACACACACGGCTTACATTTTCATATTTACTTTTACGCTAACCTCACGTTACATACACGCACAGTGAAGATGTTATGTGTGAAAATATTAAGGCTGAACATATGGTCGGTAGGCATATTGTCTCAGAGTTATCAGATTCCCTTTTTTTCTTAATTGAGAAAACATATTTTATAATATGTATGTACTGAATAGACTAGTTGAGTCGATTACCTAATAGGCAAATCATAAAACAAGAATAAAACACAAGGCCTTGCCCTATACTTCTGCCGATCACTAAACATTCGGTTAGGCCTATTCTGCAAGAGAAACACAAACGAACACATTCGAGGTTATTACATTTATAAACGTTTTACTCTGTATTATGAACTTTATTTATTTCATCATTATTTATGCATACCCTACGTTATGTTTATTCGTAAATGCAGCCAAACCATACAAACGTTACATGCTCTCCTGTAACAGCTTGTGATTGTTCAACAAAACCTTGCATCCAAAAGTTACTTTCCAATTTCGTTGTGTCAGTATAGTCTTATGTAGGCCTATCTCGCCATATGCATAGGACACACTCACTTTTATTTTAAAGAGTTAACAAACCATACGCTAATAAACTGAAAGATCTTGACATTTTTACATTGTAAAAACTATTCCAAACGTTCATTGTGCCGTCCATTGGATATATATTTTGATAGGCACCAAAAAAATATTTTTCCTGTTGTCTATTCTCTTACTAAATTATCACTTTCATTACACCAATCCCAGTTAGACGAACTTCAGCATTTCCACTTCATATAAGGTCATCAACATGTCATCAACATACTTGAAATAGGCCTACAGAGCATGTCAAAAGTTTAAATAGTTTCAATAGTTGTCTTTAAATCAAGAAAGTATGTTGGTCTGTTTAGGCATTATGCGGTGACATAGAGGTGTATGGATGGCATTTAAAGTAGAGTTTGGGATTTGCATAACAAATTGTAGGTTATCTGTTCCTTTTACATTGTTTATTCCAACTATATCATAAATTATCGTATATTTGGTCACATGTGGGAGTGTATTTGGCCTATAAATGGTAGACTATAGGCCTATTGGGAAAGTATAAACTGCTAATGTCATAAATAGACAAAACTTAGGCTATAGAGGTGATAGGCCAACTTGTAAATTGGAAATACCTATCTATTTATCTGTATTGTTGTGCAATTTGTTTGTCAGTTTCAAGAAAAAATGTAAATAAAGATAGCTGAATAGAAATGTATTACGAAATAGCCTTCATTGTAACTATAGTGCTGAGTGTTTTTTAAACTGCAGAATACTTTTAAATCTAATCAAATGATTTCTCAAATGATTAGGACTATCTCATGCAACATTTTTAAAAGTAATACTACGAAAATACTAATTTGTCTCTAATATATATATATTTTCTTGGTCTTTTTCTCCCCGAAACTGTATGATTCTTCAATTTTTGTTTTTATTTCATTAGGCGTATATAGTCATTCCTAAAAGGAAAGCACACTTATCAACCAATCCATAAATCAATTACTACCATGATGCTTGATGCAAGAGAATCATCAATAATTGAATTAATTTGACTTGATTAGATTTCTAACATCAGAAAATAAAATACTAGGCTATTGATCTATTCATCAATGAAAAGTCTGCCCCATATTCGTGTAACTTACAACTTAAGACAATACAGGTGTTTTTAGTGAGTCAATACATAAGTGAGTCTATAAATCCGCTAGACATATAACTTGATAATCAATTGTAGATGTACTTTTAGTTGTGGATAATGCATACTTTAGAATTAAATTAAACGCATTGTGTTTGAAACGTCGTAATCCGCGATTTGACCGTTTGCTGAAGTCTTGTCAATAAAATCCATACCTCCCTTAAAAATGTGTCATATTGGAAAGCAAACTCATATTTTCCATCCAATTATGATCCAATATTTTGATGAGATCCAAAAGACATATCAACTACGTTGACATCAACAGAGGCTCAACATGTAGCCCAGGGGTTCACTTAGGTGCCAAAAGAGCGCGAATATAGGATACTTACCCATTTAGAAATGAATATTTTTGTGTTCTAAGATTTTTTATGTTATTCTAAAAGTATAGCAGCATATCTTACATTAACTGTATTCAGTCATTAGCCTGCCAACGCCAGTAATGATATCCTAAATGTCAGGGTCAGAACAACTTTGTGCACTTTCTCTATAAACAGATCTAGTCATTTGACTTTAGTTTTAACTTTTTTTACAGATTAATATTGAACTTAGACGGCCTATAGGCAATAGAATATGTTACACGTAGGCTATTTGTAACCTGTCAAACAATTAAAAAACACTTTGATTCAAACGACCAATAAGATAAACAAGTAGCCTAAATTACTGTACTTTTGTTTACACTGGTCTCAATTCAATTAAAGCAATAGATTATAATACATCGCAGATAGTTTTTGCCCTAGCCTAGGCTAATAATTGAGCAGTATCGACTTTTCGATGCATCGAGTTTTCATATTAAGACACGTGTGTGCAGCCAGGTGCAGCTGTTGGCATAAATGTTATCAACATGAGGGTCTTCGATAAAACCACATTTTGAGTTGTTTTAGCTTAGTTCCGTTAGCTTAGTTCAGTGTAGGCTAAGTGTTCAGTGTGTGGGTGTATGCATATTTTGTTGATGTTTAGCCTAATCAATATAGGCATCTTGCATACTATTTACAAATGTAGAGCTAAAATCACATCGCTGTTATAGTTAGAATAATTACAGGAATCCATTCTTTATGTTAATGACAATATCTTATTGCTAATGTTTGCTTCCCAAAAGAGGGAAACACGATTTTATATGCAACCTTCTGCTCGACGGGTTAGAAGGGTCGATATAGTTGCGCTTTGTTTTACTCCCTGGCTCTGGTACACATCTTACACTAACTTTGTAGGAGTTCTGTAAAGTTAGAACATTAGCATTAGGCTACTCAACAATTGACTTTCCCTGTGCAGTTTCTGCAGATAGCAACATAGGCCTACAGGAACATATGAGTGCAGTAGCATTAAACACAGTCAAATTGGTATTGTGTAACTAAAACCCCAAAGTTTTATGAAGAAAATTGCCTCTTGTCAAAGATAATGTGATATAAATATTTCCTTTAGGTCATGGTTACAATCTCACCTTATTCCTCTTGGTCAATAAAATATTTAGAGCCATCTTTAAAGCCACAGTCTGGGAATTGGGAAGCTGTTCACCAGTCATTTAATGAGCTTAAAGGCCCAATGCAGCCGTTTTTGTATCAATCTCAAATAATTTCTGGGTAACAATTAAGTACCTTACTGTAATATATTAGAATGGGCAAAGCTTTTTATCAAAAAACTCTTTCTCAAGGAAGAATTTAGCTAGAACTGTCTTGGAGTGGTGTGGGAAGGGGGAAACTGAAAACTAGCTGTTATTGGCAGAGAGGTTTGGAACTCTTTTTCTTATTTGTCTATTATTATTTGTTTGTTAACCCATTTATGATGTCACCATGGAAAGCCCATACTCCCACCCTGTCCCAGTTCTTGCTTCCCGAGCGCTGTGTGAATTTGAGAGGGGTTACATTTCCCTAGCTCCATCCCTCAGCTGTATACCAAAACAACTGTCAGGGACCCCATTTTGTTTGTTTTTCAAATCCCAGAATACAGTTTTATAGAATCTATGCACAGTACCTACTGAAATTATTCAAAAAATACCTATTTATGATTCTTCTACAATACATCTAATATGATATCAGAAAAGATTCTGACTGCGCAACTGCACATGTTTCAATGCAACCTATTGCGTCTAATGCCTTTTGATTGTCTTGTGATACCTATGACTATGTTGATGCAATATGTTTCGGTTCTTGCATATTGTATTTTCTTTTCTTTTCTACCTATAGTTCAACAGATTTGATTCCAAGCAAACTCACATCAACACCCTCCCCCTCTTTCTTCCCAACCCACCTCCTTCTCTTGCTTCTCTTCTCTCTTTATCCCTCTCTCTTCTCTCTCTGTCCCTCTCTCTCTCTCGCTCTCTGACTATCTCTCTCTCTCTCTCAATTCAATTCTCTCTCTGTCTCTCTCTCATGCTCTCTCTCCCCCCGCACACACACTCACACAAACAAACCCTGCCGTCCTATCATCTCCCTCCTTGCATGCCCTCCACACCTTTCAGTCCCGCTTGGAATAAAAACCCATTTCTCAGAAATATCCATAACCATCTTATGAATTCCCTAATCATAACTGCTTAACAATGTATGACCATTTGCCACTGTGCATTAGAGATACCACTTCCAAATAGATTAACATCATACATACTGTTCTATTTTCTATCATGATAACGCTTGCCTTGGCCTGTCAGCATGAGAGTGTGTGTCTCTTACAGCCAAGAGTGTATGAGTCTTTGCGGGTTAGCTCAGTGCTGTCCAGTCGGTGCTGTTTAGGGTTTCAAGCCAGCAGCGTCGCTCTGTCAGGTCAGCACCTGCATCCATTTTCCCCTCCTCTCCCATCCTCCGCTCCGCTCCGCAGCCGCAGCCTGCTCCGGAGCTCTCCTCTCCTCAAATTATCCCCTGCTTTCCGTTCCTTGTCCTGTTTTTTAAATCCGTTCTGCATCCTCTGCCTGAGCTCTGTCTCCCTGCTTGCGGCAGGGCTCTTCTGTGTCCCAGCTGCATATGTGCGTCTCTCTCCTGCCTACCAGTTCTCTCCCTTCTCTCTTTAATCAGCATGTTAATAAGAAAGGTAACTAATCAATACATTCAATGGCCTGGCCTGGCGATTGATACTATCTCAAACACCCCCCTCACTCTCTCCAGCCAAACACACACACACAAACACACAGAGTTCAAGCACTCTTGCTACAGGGGCTCTCTGTGGTAATTGTAATAAATTATAATTTTCCAAATGTTTGGGGCAAATTTGTCACATCTATCTAATTACATAGTGAAAGGCTGACTTTTCTTTCTCACTCTTTCTGATTTCTCTTCCCTGTCAGTGAACTTCACATTTGGATGTCCATACTGTAGTTCTTAACTGCCCATATTCATCATTTTTTGTAGGTTAGTACTGTAGTGTTGTTTCAGTTATTCGGGCTGGGAGGCCTACAGAATCCTCAGGGCAGAAAAAGGTTGGTCTCAGAAGGGATACAAATGTTTAAGAGAAAATATACTCATACAGCTCAGGGCTTTTAAAAAAGAGTAAAGAACATCCTGCCTTGTACCAAAGCAAATGCATAACCACATTCCCACCCCCCAATATTATTAATAGAAAGAAAAACTTCCAAACCGTCCTCAGGATATGGACTCAAACACAGAAATAAAACATGTCTCTGCAACTACTGAGGCTCACATGAGAGACATGGCAGAAGATAAAGGGAAAGGCTTCATGCAGGGAGGAGGCAATGCTACATTGGCAACTCTACAATACAAGGTGGCCTTTTATGGCTGACAGTATGGGCTTATCCCCCTGACCTTAACCCAATGTGGTTTTGCCTTCTGGTAACTTCACTGCCGAGGCCAGAATGGTGTAGCTCCATTTACATCTGTCTGTGAGTTGAAATGTTTCCCTTTTTTCCCCTCCGTATCATTTTACCCTCTCACGATGTGCAATCAATAAGAAAAAGGCTGCAATGGTACCTATTGTATGAATTAGTACTGACAATGTGTTCTGAATCTATTGTATTTTATTATCATTGAGTCAAGATAATAACTATATTATTAGTTGGGGTAAAATGTATTTATACCGTACAATGTATTTTAGAGCTTAGAGTTTTTAATTATAAAATGACCTGCCATAAGGGTCTCATCTTGTTTTGTTTTTTTACCATTTTAGAACAGACTTTAGGTATTGTAAATTCCCACTTCAGATTGTTTTGTTCTATGTGGGTGGAGGGTGATTCTTATTACATTGGTTTAGAAACACCACAAAGGAAATTGAATCCTAATAATGTCCCAATAATGTTTATACATTTTGAGTGCATTTCTAATAAACAGTGGCCACTGTTTAGTATGGATAGAAATGCACTTACATTGTACTTGACACATGCATGTTTGAAACCTTAAAAGGTTGAAGAGAACATTACTAAATGTTCAGTAAATAGCTACCTTCTGGTTGCTTGTACATTTGGGGAATTGCTCTTATATTAACATTTTCCAGGCAAATGGCTGAACAACAGAATCCAGGCAATGGATAGGTATCAAACCTGCCTTAGCCATGTTTATGCAATATCCTTGTTTACAAACAACCTGCACATTCATGTCTGATTCAGAAAACTGGAAGCATCTACTTGAGAGGGGGGAGTCCATGTTGTGTTGATGTACCCTAACCCATTCTGCAAATGCATTAGACCAGGGTGGAAACCCTATGCTGCATCAACACTGCAATGCGTATTCAATTGATTTGAGCCTAATGTACAAAAAGCTGTGAATATCACTGGGAGATTCCACATCTAAGGCATTCGACGCCTTATATCACAAATTCCTGCTTTGCAGGATACCTCTATAGCCCATATAGCCTATATCCTGTTTCATTGCATTATCTGCATGTCCGAAGCCTCCCACAGGGGCTCAGAATTACCACTGGCCTCAGTGACCCTCAGCTCTGCTGTCACCCTTCATCATCCCGTGCTCCATCTTGGATGGTGTGGTCACCTAGCAACGGAGGCCAGGGTTCGCGGCTCATGGACCAGAGGCTATTGGGAAATTAATCGATACTCCTCGGCCAAACTCGGCTCATCCCCTTCCCCCCCTTATTATGGCCAAATGAGACGAGGCATTTATCACTTTTCTACACCTCTATTTGTGAGGATATCCTGTTACAGGACAAGAAATGGCTCTGCTTGCCAACAGCCTTCAAAGAGGATGCTTATCTGTGTATCTGTCCCTTCATCCACCATCCATTTCACCAATGAATGGTGGAAGGTACAAATAAAGCACATTTCTAAAGGATTTTAGTATCTTTGAATTGAGTATGGCTTTCAGTCATATAATGCTGACTGAAGATTGTTTTGATGCAAGATCCTCTGCTATGTACAATATGGTCAGCACAATGTTTCTGACGGCATTTAGTGCCTGCACTCCATCTTAAAGCTTTTGGATTTTCAGTTCGATTCATGAAATCGTATTAAACAACTCTCTGATATGAACACAACGATCATTTCCAATAAAGCAGAATTAATAAATGCTAATAGGATATTGGATTAGGAAATAAAGGTGAAGATGAGGTTTAGGCATATAGCTAGTGCTATCTAGCAATCCAGATCTGTTTAGCAGGATCCCTATTTATTATGAAGGTCCCCAACCTTTATAATCAGGCAAGGGTCAGTCACCTTTGATCCCCTCCGACCATACTGGGAGAATGGGCAAAATTCGATCACCTTAAACAGTTTAAGACAGAAGGGCAGAGAAGGGGAGGATGATGAAAGGTTGGGGGGAGGGAGTAGGAGGAGGAGGAGGAGAGGGAGGAGGTGTAACAAACCAGTGCTAATCTGTTCCCTGATCAGAGCCATCAGACTGAATGGGGAGACTAAAGTAGATCTGGTAGTCCATCTGTGCTGATTTACCTCCATTGTCTTCCACACTAAAAAGAGGAACACCATTTTTTGCCATCCCTGCAAAAATGGTTTCACAACTATTCAGAGATTTCACCCTAAAATCACTGCAGCCGATGTTGAACATTTTAATATGGTTCTGATCATATTTATGTCTTACATGTGTGACATGTGGGACAAAACAGTGACAAAACAGAAACTGTATTTGTAGGACAGAGCATTCACAGTCATTAAGTGCAAATGGAGCACAGTAATAGTTGTAATACTGGAAGCACCAAAGCATACTGCAGATGCACACGTCGAGGCAGCTGTGGCGGTAGCTATCTTTTGGAGGTTCTCCACAGATCAGGCAAACAGCTTTCGTAACTTTTGTTGGTCATCCCGATAAGAGGATGCCGCGTACACACAGATGGCTGTCCAGCGCGTGGCCGGAGGTGGGCTGTGAAATGACCCCCAGCTGGACACTGTGGACAGGTCACTGATCTCCAATCCCTTCCTTTTGAGCCAGCTGCCAGCGGGCCATGCTAATGGTGAACCCCTCCCCCTCAGAGGCCAGGCCACAGGGAGTGTCCAGCTGCACCCCACTCCCCGGCCTTTCACTGGACACCATAGAGCCTGAGGGGGTGGGGGCAGGGGTGGAGGCCCACAGAAGAGGCAGATGAGATCAACAGCCACAAGGATGAAGCATGGAGGCATAACAAGAGAAGAGAAAATAACATTTTAACCATAAAACTGAGGAATCGCCTCTGGAAACTGGTGAGATAGTATGAGTTTGTGTGAGAGTGCGGCTCCCACTGTCCCTGTTCAATGTCCAGTTGAGGATAGAATGGTGGATGATACAGAATGGATGGAGGAGCTCTGGAGAAGGCATTGGCTCAGCAACACACTACATTTGGATGTGTCTGATGCTAATGTGATGCTCTTACGACCAGTACTGTTTCCAGTTTGATGACTTGGCATGGGCCCATCCTGCACAGGGGGTGGCAGCTCTACTGAGCTGGAGCCTGGCTGCATACTGAGAGAAGGATTTTGGGTTCGGTTGCCTGGAGTAATGTCGATAAATCAATAGGACACACGTCACTGCGGGCCTGAGAAGCCACATGAAACTGCCATTGATCGGCATAAAGTGTAGCGGAGGGGAGGAGGGTTGGGGGGCTGAACTGAGGTGTTGGGATGGGAGGAACAAGGAGTCAAGAACCCGACCTCCACAATGAAGGCCCGGGTCAAAGGTCAGGACAGTGGCCAGTAGCCCCTGAACAACACTGCAGAGCCACGTGCCCATCAACACCACTATGTCACAGCTTACGAAACAGGAACAGCCTCCATCTCAGCAATACACTGCAATGGTGTACTCTGACACATTCCTTGACTGACTGGCACTGTACAATACAAATGTAGCCTATAATGTCACATTGTAGTTGTTTTCACTGAAATAGATCATGTAATAGTGTCAGGAAATACATAATCACATAGGAATGTTCAAGTGATTTAATTGTGTTTCATTTTAGTTAATGGATAGCTTCATCAACTTAAACCAAACTAGATTGAAGGAATATCTTAAAAAAGGCACTCAATATACAGTACATGGTTTTCCATAACCACTGTTTCCTTCGACTCAATGTCCATGACCGCAGCATTGTACACCAGATCCACTGTAGCAAGTCCCCACAACCAATTCCCTTCTCCTCCTGCATTTTCAGCAGTAGTTTCGATTGCAGATCAATACAACAACACATGATCAACACAGGCCAGATCATGATATTCATCCCCCTCACTTAGGGCGGACCAGTGGAGCACCAGGAGCCAATGAGTCCCTTGTTTAAAGTGTGATGAGTTCAATGCACACTGCAGACAGACAAGAGTATGTCTGGTGTCAAGTTCTCTTGACATTCTGTCTGGCTCTGGTGCAGCGTTTTGATCTCCAGTGCTGACCAAGAGGAAAGCATAGGCAATCCCTCAACCACTCCCTATCTCTCTCATCCAATTTCTCTTTGCTCTCTGGCCTTGCCCCTACATTTGCTCATGGTGAGCTAATGGCCAGCACATTGATCATGCTTGTTCGACCTCCAAATTGAGGTCAACCACGAAAGAAGCCCTCTCCAATGTCAGGAAACAAATTCTGATTTCAACAGTAATATGTGCATTATTAGCTTATCTGAAATAATCAAATGCATTTTCGTTTTGTTTCCTATTGCCACATGAAACGCCTGTTGTTAAATATCTGTCCCATTACTATTTTTTTTTATTTAGGCCTACTCAAAGTTATTATACAGTGTAGAATTTCTTTAAAAGGGAAATATATATAAGTTCCAACATCGTTGCATTCATTTCCCGGACGCTTTCATTATCACCATAGGTATATGAAATAGGCAGGTGTAAATAAATACATGGCAGCCTCTGTCCTTGCTCTGCGAGTTTCCATGGAAACGGCTGATAGAGTATCTTATCGATCGCGGTGTCCAGTCTGAATTGTGTAGCCTCCTGAACCGACTTTTTTTCTGCCGTGACGGGCGTGGATCAATATCCCGATATTGTATGCCTTTTCGCCTTCCGTCCTCCATAATAGCAAAATATATAACAAATAATTGGAAAATGTCAGAGATACAATTTCTAGAAAAGTCTAATGATCAACTGAAATGTTTAATTGACATTAATACGAGCATTTAAATGTATTTTATGTAAAAAAGTGACCGATGCTATTGTATGGCGCGCGCGTGTTTTGGGGGGGCAGAATAATGGTCGCGCAGCCCTCAACATTCTGTCACAGCCACTCCATAATCACCCATTTCCTATAGTCTCAATATTTACGCATAGCCAACAGTCAGGGTGCATTCACCCAAATTTGTATCCATTCACCCAAATCGTCTCTCTATAGTCGAATGAGTATATTTAACCAACTGCTAAATAAAAGTCTATTCATCTCTTCTAAACGTAACGGCGTGAGAGGAGCCGCAGCGGACCTGGGGGAGCTCGTTTAAATCTCGCCTGAGGGATCCCCCCAGCTAGGGGTCATGGTTGAAGTCATGGAGCATCGGATTTAAAGGTGGGCGCTCCTCAAGGTGTCTCTGTCGCCCTGAGGCACGGTCATCACAGTTCCTAGATAGGTTGAAATGGAAGTGCAGAGTGGACAAAGGCTTTTGAACACTTCTAGAAATGTTAGCCAAGGAGCTTGGGGATGGTCAACCACCTTCAATAAAAACACCTTGCCCTTACCAATATACTATAGGCTTGTACTTTCACAATTAATCTTGTCTCCAAACATTTTTTCAGGACCTATTGGTATGGGGGGCAAATTGTTATTGTAGTGTCAGTTTCATTCAGTGTGAGGCTACTAATAAACAGCCAGATTTGGTATTAGGCTTTGAAAAAGAGAGTAAAATAATATGGCCTATTTTACTTCCAGCATGTCATGTAGTCAGTGAGAGTGTGTTATGGATGTCCATGTTTACAAAAAAAGGGAACATGGAATGCATAGAAGCAGACTGAAGGTGGTTTGTAAGTGGACTGGTGTCATGCTGCTTTTTTTTTCTAGTCCAGCACCAACCTGATATATATACAGTCTTATCCCCACACAGAGATGTCAATATGTTTGGTCTTCACTGGGTGGAATGCGCCCTCAGGCTCCCATATGAAATTAGCTGACCATTCCCATGTTGGTTCTTTTCATGACCCCTCTTAATGCTGTGTATACTATTGTATCAATAATTCAGCCACAATTTAGTTGTAGTTGTGCCACATGTTACGGGTCAATTGTAATGGTTAGATTGCACTGTATGCCTGATATACTCTAGATAGAACTTTTGTGGCCAACCCATATCTTAGCAAAAAGGAGCTAAGTAGAACCATATAGGGTTCTTCGGATTTGTCCCTGTAGGGGAACCCTTTTTGGTCCTAGGTAGAACCCTTTGTAGAGGGTTCTACTTATAACCTTCTATGTAGGGTTCTTCATAGAACCCTTTGTGAAGGGTTCTAGGTAGAACCCTCTATGAACGGTTCCACCTTTCTTATTAGCCTTTAAAATGAAACAATTTATGACAATACCTTACATATGTCATAAGGCATTTAATTGAGGGACTAGTTATACCCTAACACACTGGTGTTATGAAACTCATGGTTTACAGGCCACATCTGGCCTGCAAGTCACATCACTACATTTTTTTAAACATTTTAGCAGACACTCTTATCCAGAGAGACTCACCGAAGCGAGTGTGTACATTTTCATACTTAAAAAAAATCATTTAATGCTGGTTACCCAATGGGTATTGAAGCCACACCCCTGTTTTTTAAAGCACCATGCTCTACCAACTGAGCCACACAGGACCATTGTGCTGGCTTGCAAAGTGATGTCTAATTCCTATTGGAATCCAGCCAGTGAGGATATCCAACAACTTGAACATTTAATCACCCGCAACCTGCATTCAGAATGACTGCCAAGGTAGGGAAGATTGATAAACGAGACTAATTAAACCATCTCAACTGGAACAACCATCTCAGTAATGGGTTCATTCAGTCCAACTACTAACAGATTTGATTAGTTTAGAAAAATGTATCTTCTTTATCTTAGTGTAGCGTAAGATCAATCAATCAATCAATGTACATGTGAAAACACAGATATTGAAACAAACAACTCTAAAAATCAACCTGCTATAGAGCATGCTGGGAAATATAAGAAGGTTTGGGAATGGTTTTGAGTGTTTTACTCTATACACAGTAAAAATAACACAATCACACTCACCTTTGGTTATTAACACCAACACTCAGAATATTTCAAACGGAAATATCTTATTCACATAAGTATTCAGACCCTTTACCATGAGACTCGAAATTGAGCTCTGGTGCATCCTGTTTCCATTGATCATCCTTGATATTTTTCTACAACTTGATTGGAGTCCACCTGTGGTCAATTCAATTGATTGGACATGATTTGGAAAGGCAAACTGTCTATATACAGTCCCACAGTTGACAGTGCATGTCAGAGCAAGAACCAAGGCACGAGGTCGAAGGAATTGTCTGTAGAGCTCCAAAACATGATTGTGTCGAGACACAGATCTGGGCAGGGGTACCAACAAATGTCTGCAGCATTGAAGATCCCCAAGAACACAGTGGCCTCCATCTTAAATGGAAGAAGTTTGGAATCACAAAGACTCTTCCTAGAGCTGGCCACCCGGCCAAACTAAGCAATCGGGGGAGAAGGGCCTTGGTCAGGGAGGTGACCAAGAACCTGAGTTCCTATTTGGAGATGGGAGAACCTTCCAGAAGGACAACCATCTCGGCAGCACTCCACCAATCAGGCCTTTACGGTAGAGTGGCCATACTAAAGCCACTCCTCAGTAAAAGGCACATGACAGGTCTCTTGGAGTTTGAAAAAGGCACCTAAAGACTCTCAGACCATGAGAAACAAGATTCTCTGGTCTGATGAAACCAAGATTGAACACTTTGGCCTGAATGCCAAGTGTCACGTCTGGAGGAAACCAAGCACCATCCCTACGGTGAAGCATGGTGGTGGCAGCATCATGCTGTGGGGATGTTTTTCAGCGGCAGGGACTGGGAGACTAGTCAGGATCAAGGCAAAGATGAACGGAGCAAAGTACAGAGAGATCCTTGATGAAAACCTGCTCCAGAGTGCTCAGGACTTCAGACTGGGGCAAAGGTTCACCTTCCAACAGGAGAACAACTCTAAGCACACAGCCAAGACAATGCAGGAAGGGCTTCGGGACAAGTCTCTGAATGATCTTGAGTTGCCCAGCCAGACTCCCCATCTAGCCTGACAGAGTTTGAGAGGATCTGCATAGAAGAATGGGAGAAACTCCCCAAATACAGGTGTGCCAAGCTTGTAGCGTCATACCCAAGAAGACTCGAGGCTGTAATCGCTGCGGAAGGTGCTTCGACAAAGTAAAGGGTCTGAAAACGTATATAAATGTGATATTTTTTTAATATTTTGAGCAAACATTAATAAAAACCTGTTTTTACTTTGTCATGCGGTATTGTGTGTAGATTGATGAGAATAAAAAAAATACTATTTCATCAATTTTAGAATAGAGCCGTAACATAACAAAATGTGGGAAAATTCAAGGGGTCTGAATACTTTCCGAAGGCATTGTAGGTACAGTTTAAAACTTTCTCATACCTATCCTTTTAATAAACTCTAAAGCGTTAAAGTTTAAACATTGAGATAAACACTAATACTTAGGCACTATTTAAAATTAAAATAAAAAAATACTATGAAAACTTATTCAGATTCAGAAGGGTTCTAGGTGGAACCCTTCTTGTCTTCCAAAGAACCCTCGTCTTCCAAAAAGGGTTCTTCGGATGAAAATGATTCTTGGTAGAACCATATCCCTCTGCAAATAACCCTTTACAAAACCTTTTTATAAGAGTGTATAAGCTTCACGCTAAAGTGGCTTGTCAAATTCATCATATTGCAGGCCTACTGTGCTTTGTGACACGGTTCTGACACCAAGTAGCTGAGCCTGAGATCCATGCTCCACAAAGGAGCAAAATGCTGAGTGTGTGTCGTATGAACACACTTAACTGGGGATGTATCCACTATCCACAGGACTGGTGGGTCCAGACAGGTCTCAGGGGTTCTTCCTATGCCGTCTCCATCGCTGTGTTGGAAACTTGCCGTTATCTGGGCGGCTAGCTCAGCCCCGGGTGGTTACTGTTAGCTCCACACACTACAACAGAAATGGAAATCACTGTAGTGTTTGTGCGTGCTGGATGGGAGGAGGGAGCAAGAGGAGGAAAGTGTCTGCCCTCGCATCCCGCTGAGATGAAAACCCTTCAGCCTGGAGAGGAGGAAACGCTACCAGGGCAGAAGTCAGCCTCCACGGGCCTCGGCATGTGGGAGAGAAGGAGAATCAAGGAGTCAAACTTTTCTCTCCCTCCAGCAGATTGTGTGTGAGAGCTGTCAAAGTGAGAACCTGATGCTAAACTTCAGCTGCTCAGCTTCATTTGTACATGTAAACGGAACTTCTTGAACATACTACAGTTCTTACCATAGAATTCTGTATTAAACTGTAGTATACTGTACAATACTATACTACACACTACTATCCCTCGATCATGTATAGTACTTAGTATGGAGTTTGTAGTATACTGTAGAATACTATAGTAAATACTACAGTATTATCCACAAAAAACACTGTAATAAACCCCTTTAGAAAAGAGCAGAATCTCTGAACTATCCTTTCAGAACCCAGTCCTACCTACTTACAGGTTATGGAATATTTCTCCAGTAGGTTTCCTCAAGGAGAAAGCCTCAACGTCTATATCAAAGATAATAAAAACAAAAATTGTTTTACAGTAATGTCCCCCAAAACACTACAGTAAATACTACAGTATACCGTGCGGAAACACTATGGAAAATACTACTGTATACTACAGTCCGCAAAAGCACTACAGTCGTTACTTAAGCAATAAGGCCTGAGGGTGTGTGGTATATGGCCAATATACCACGGCTACGGGCTGTTCTTAAGCACGACGCAACGTGGAGTGCCTGGACACAGCCCTTAACTGTAGTATATTCGCCATATATTACAAACCCCTGAGGTGCCTTATTGCTATTATAAACTGTTTACCAATGTAATTAGAGCAGTAAGAATAACTGTTTTGTCATACCTGTGGTATAAGGTCTGATATACCACAGCTGTCAGCCAATCAGCATTCAGGACTTGAACCACCCAGTTTATAATATAGTATATACTACTCTTTTTTTCACTACAGTATTTATACTATAGTAAACTGTAAAAACTACAGTATACTACAATAAATACTAAAAAAAAGTAAGCAAAAACATTCCTACCTGTAATGTCTGTGGTTCAATAGTAGAAGGAGTCAGGCGCAGGAGGTAGGTTGCGTGTGAAAAGGTATTGAATAATGTCGCCAGACGAAACCACAATGCACACTGGCAAAGGCAACAATACCCACACGAACATATAAATAAACGGGCGCAACACAAGCCACCCAGAGTACCAAGAACCAAAAATCAAATACTCACAGTACACAGACTGGGAACGTAGCGATAACACAGAGTACAACTATCACAATCACGCACAAGGGAAAGATGGGGAAAGAAAGGAATATAACAGGGGTGTGATTGGGAGAAAATGAATAACAGGTGTGTACACTCAAGACAAAAACCAACATACACACGAAAAGGGGAGCGGTGATGGGTAGAAAACCGGTGACGTCGAACGCCGAACACCGCCCGAACAAGAAGAGGGACCGACTTCGGCGGAAGTTGTGACACTACCATAGTATACACTATAGTCTTTTTTCATGCAGGATGTACTGTAGGTCCAGTTTTCTACCATTACGCATAAAAGAACGTAGCCTACACCTTCAAGGGCCTTACTGTGTGTTAGATCTGTGCTGGCCCTGCTGTCATGGCTCTATAAAACTGGTATAAGGGTTGTCGCCCAAGTCACCTGACCATCAGCATGTGTTCTCCTGCCTAGCCTTGGGTGCTGTAGGTGCGGCAGTCAGTAGTTATTCATCATCCGTAATGTTAACGATTACAGCATGTCGATAGCAAACCCAGGAGTTAAATGAGTTTGTGCACTCAGCTACGCCTGTGCTTGCAGTTCAAGGTCATTCCCTTGATCCTGACAGAGGGATGATTCTCGGCTATGTTAGAAGCACACACATCTCGGCCAAGGTCAAGTGTGCCACTATTTAGAACAAATAGATACATAAAACACTCTATCTTGTGAGTGGGTAAAGTGTGGGCTCAGACCTTGGCCAGGGTGAAGTCACCAGCCCCTCATATATTTTGTCCGTTGCTTGTATTTCAAGTTGAAGATGGTCTCATCAGTTAGCCTTTTACATTTCCAAGTCGGGTTAAATGTAATTCAATGGAAAAGTTTGCATAGATTTTTGTCACGTTTAAGGACATGCTAGAGGGCAATGTGCAGAGAGATCTCAAAGGCTCCAGGTGACATATAGAGCATTTTTCATGCACCTGCTGACCAAATGTACATCCGATTTCCTTAAAGCTTTTCAGCAAAACGTACCATGACCAAGACTGCTTTTTCATAAGGCTAAAAGCATTGTGCTTGACCAAGTTGGACAGGCAGTTCACGTGGCGAGAGGATACACTTGATTTGGAGTTAGTTAGCAGCTCATGCCTATCGTAATGGACAATGGTGAGGGCAAGTGTCTCTCCCTCCCTCCCCTTTCTCTCCTGGCGTGTTCCCCCCAGAGACACGAGCCTGGCCGGGCGCTCTGATGACCAAGCGTGACATTTAAACCCCTGCCCTCCGGTGGCTTTGGGGGAGGGTGAGGTCCATCTGAGCACAGAGAAAAGGGGTACAAGGCAGAAGCTCTCCCTTCAATCTGCCCTCCTCCTCCCTCCCACTCCTGCAGAAATCCTCAGTGTCAGAACTCAGCCATTGTAAGTGTCCTGAACTGAAGAAAGGCCCTTTGGTAAACAATTCAGCTGTCTACTCGGATCACAATGGAAGCACATCCCATTGCTTTGAGCATCTGTTTCAAGTAGGTAACACTACTGCTCAACACTGACCATATACACATATTCAATCTCAGAATCTGTTCTCCCTGGAAACACCTGCTCACATGGAATCTTATTTAACTTATTTTTTTTGCGAATTAAATAGGAATAGGCTATCACTCTGCATACAGTGCTTTCTATGGTACCACAAAACAAATACTTTTAGAGTTCTATTTGTGATTAAAATGTAATGCAGTTGGAAGTGAATACAGTAGAGAAAGAAAGAAACCTGTTTATTGGTGCAAGTACTTGGAAGTATTTGTCAATAGTCACATAGGTCTACAGATACTGCATCCTTTCTCATCTAGGCCAGAGTCTCATCACATTCTGCAGCAACATATCGCCCCCTTGTGGTCATTTTCAAAACTACCAAAATGCAAATTACGGTATAGTATGTTTTTTAAATACTTGTGTAATACATATTATTTATACTAGTTTAGAGGTATTCAATGTGTTTTTCTCTAATTTAGTTCACGGCTCCCCTATTGTTTATTTTTGTAGACTTTAATCAATATATATCAGGCTTACACTCAAATTGTTGTTATTGTTCATAGTCATGCTCAGATACCATGTCATCTATATTCCGAGGAGACTCCCCCAGTTTCCTTTTACCTTATAGCAAAGGGTTAACATCAGCCATGATGCTCTGTTGAAGAACCGCTAATCAGCTAGGAAACATTTGCTGCCCTTCTGGCAAGGTCAAAGGGGTCACGGTCCCTGGCTGAATGTCCAGTCCTCTCCCCCGTTCACCCCGCTCGCCTCTAAACCGTAACCGCCTCTGGGGCCCACAGGCCCTGCAGGCATAATCACAGCACCCCCTACATGCAGCTAAACTAAGGCCCAGGGATGGGCCAGTCCATCCGTCTATCAGTCCGTCTGTCTGTTTATCTGACAGGGCTTCCCTCCTCATCACACGAACCGCCTCGGCCGGCTCATATTGACTCAGAGACCCGGGCCTTGGCTCCACATAAGGGGAGAGACGGCCTCTGAAACCAGCCTCATGTTTGACCAGCTGATTGATCTGTTAACACTTGCCATTCGACGTGTGTCCCTGAATTTCATTTCAGAAATCATTTCTTGAGACGTGTGTAGTACAGGCATAATGTTTGAGGGATTGGGGGTTGGAGGTAAGTAGCATTGCAATTCAGATGTTGCCTGCTGATGTTGGCGTGTTGTTTTTGATTAATTTGTGCACTTTACCTCATTGGAGTAGAGCTTCAATCATACTGTATTTTCTCTGATGTATCACACACCTGATATACACTGCAATTCAGCTTTTAGACACTAATGTGTTCAAGAGCAAATAAACCTTCATATAAACTCCACATGTTTAAACTGTAGCTACATTTTAAGTCCCATCAATGCCGTCAAGTAGTCAGTTGCCAATAATTACTAAGCAGTGGAGGCTGGTGAGGGGATAGTAATGGCTGGAATGGAGTGGCTGGAATGAAACACGTTTCCATGTGTTCACTCCATTCCAGCCATTACTATGAACCGTCCTCCCTTCACCAGCCTCCACTGTTACAAAGCTATAGGAGTTAGATTAACATTAAATGATGAAAGCCACCTGTTCAATGTGTACTATTAGATTAAGTATTGGTTAGAATAATCAACCTGGATACACAGGTACTTTAACTACAATATAGTATAACATGACTAGAGACTTTCTTACTGTCATTTTATGACAGTGGGCTGTCGATATAATAAAAATAGTTGAAAAATGCTTTTCACAGCTCATAAAGATTGTCAATTCGCTGCTATGTGGATATTGTCAAAGGCGCAGAGGGCATTGCACTAGATTTTGCAGTCCATTCCACTTTCCACTTGAATGTTATCTCCAGTGCCTATAAAAAACAAGAGACAATGAAATTAGGTTATTCTCCAGTGCTGAAGACAAGCCCTGTTTGGATGTAGGAGCTGATTTGATGGACTCTCCCTCTCCCGCCAGCCAGTGTGGTGGAGAGAAGAGAGAGGGCCTGTTTGGATATGCATCACAAAGGCTTCCTGCAGTATTGATCTGCAGTGGGTTAAGGCAGTCTATCAGCAAATGTCCCTCTCTCTGGGAAAAACAACAGCTGATTAAAAGCACACAGCAGCCAGGCAGGAGGCTGCTGATGGCCGGTTATCTCAGCCCAAAGGTCAGTGTGTACAGATATAATCCACTTTCACTTAACAGCTTAATTTAAGTCACACCTCATGCTAATGCCGCCATTTGGCAGTCCCTTTGTTCAAGGTTGGCTATTATTTAACAAGATGATACAGTATTGTAGTTTTTTGGCGCTCATGCTAACAGCATCAGGTCTTGCAGACAGGAAGCTGAAGCTCTTTGATCTTGAATTGTAGCAAGAACTTGTGTTTATTTTTTCCAACCGCAGCACTAAAACAGGTGCACCCAGGTTTGCTGCTGATGGAAGCAGTTATATCTGAGGTTCAGCACTAGCGTGTAGAACTATCTGCTCCTAACCATACAGACCGAAATAAGAAACCTTTTTCAAAACTGAGATGAGGCACTTTAATTTATTAGAAACATACATTTAATCAAATAACTTACAACTGGATGGTACTGTATATTGATACTTTATATAACAATATAAAATATAAACACAATTTTGCAGTGTAAAGTTCATGGTAATCATAAGACAATTTTTTTTATGAATTCTCACAATAAAAATGTCATCCTTTGAAATAAATAAAACTGTGAGTTTCGCACTTCACAGACCCTAATATACAATTGTAGAAAATACATTTTTCCCAATCTCCATATCACACACTAGCATGTAACTCAACAATGGAAACAAAAGTATAAACATAAACAAGGTGGACTAGAAATAACCATTTCCTTTATCCTTTCCATTGTAACAACAGAATGCAGAGGTACTATTGTGGTGTTGGCGGTGGGCACTACACCTTTTCCTTTAAAACAACTAAAAAAGCCTAGAGATTTTGCCCATCCAAATTAGAACATCGGTTCTTGTCTTGACAGGTGTCTTATAGGTAAGGTGGAAAGGTCAGAGGTCAGTAGCGTTCTTTGGGTTCGCTGAACTTGCGTTTCTTCGGCACAGAGGATCGGACATCCTGACTGCAGGGGAACTCGAAATGCGATATCTGCTAATCAGAGAGACAGACAGTTTACTAACTAACTAATGCAAGACTCTAAAATGAATAATGATTGCCAAACATTATTCTGTATACTTCTAGATGGGATGGACTGAATGAGTAATTTTGACTTGTTAAAAAAACATGTTGGTTTTATCTTTAAAAGACAATTTGCACATTATTATCACTCCTTCCGTGAGTAAGACTGGGAGCTGAAATCTATGATGCTCGAGGGGGTGTGTCTCCCACCATTTTGTCTTCGATGGGAGAGGGCTTCTTCTTGCTGACGCTGTGCACCTCAGTCTCAGCCTTTCTCTCCTACACACACACACACACACACACACACACACACACACACACACACACACACACACACACACACACACACACACACACACACACACACACACACACACACACACACACACACACACACACACACACACACACAGAGAAGAAAGACAGTAAATCCCAGACTGCAGGGAAGTGATTGTGAAGCTAGTCAGATACACTAGTCCCATAGATATACATCCTCCGTGGTCATTTTTACATGACGTTATACAAAGATGTCTTCCATTTGCGTTTTTGGGGGGCACTGACCAGGGTGGACCTGGTGACGCGCCCGCTCCTGGTCCTCTTAATGGCCACTTCCAGGCCAGATGTCCTCTTTCCCAAAGTGTCCATCTGAGACAGACAGGTCAATCAAACCACAGACCGTTACCTTCACAACTGGAGCAGCCCCTACATTACTTTATATTCATAGGGTACTATCCCACCTATGTACAGTTGAAGTCGGAAGTTTACATACACCTTAGCCAAATACATTTAAACTCAGTTTTTCACAATTCCTGACATTTAATCCTAGTAAAAATTCCCTGTCTTAGGTCAGTTAGGATCACCACTTTATTTTAAGAATGTGAAATGTCAGAATAATAGTAGAGAGAGTGATTTATTTCAGCTTTTATTTCTTTCATCACATTCCTAGTGGGTCAGAAGTTTACATACACTCAATGAGTATTTGGTAGCATTGCCTTTAAATTGTTTAACTTGGGTCAAACGTTTCGGGTTGCCTTCCACAAGCTTCCCACAATAAGTTGGGTGAATTTTGGCCCATTCCTCCTGACAGAGCTGGTGTAACTGAGTCAGGGTTGTAGGCCTCCTTGCTCGCACATGCTTTTTCAGTTCTGCCCACATATGTTCTATAGGATTGAGGTCAGGGCTTTGTGACGGCCACTCCAATACCTTGACCTTGTTGTCCTTAAGCCATTTTGCCACAACTTTGGAAGTATGCTTGGGGTCATTGTCCATTTGGAAGACCCATTTGCAACCAAGCTTAAACTTCCTGACTGATGTCTTGAGATGTTGCTTCAAAATATCCACATAATTTCCTACCTCATGATGCCATCTATTTTGTGAAGTGCACCAGTCCCTCCAGGAGCAAAGCACCCCAACAACATGAAGCTGCCACCCCCGTGCTTCACAGTTGGGATGGTGTTCTTCGGCTTGCAAGCCTCCCCATTTTTCCTCCAAACATAACTATGGTCATTATGGCCAAACAGTTATATTTTTGTTTCATCAGACCAGAGGAAAGTACGATATTTGGCCCCATGTGCAGTTGCAAACCTGTAGTCTGGCTTTTTTTTATGGCGGTTTTGGAGCAGTGGCTTCTTCCTTGCTGAGCGGCCTTTCAGGTTATGTCGAAATTGGACTCGTTGGGAATGATTTGCACTTTTCGCACCAAAGTAAGTTTATCTCTAGGAGACAGAACATGTCTCCTTCCTGAGCAGTATGATGGCTGTGTGGTCCCATGGTGTTTATACTTGCGTACTATTGTTTGTACAGACGAACGTGGTACCTTCAGGCATTTGGAAATTGCTCCCAAGGATGAACCAGACTTGTGGAGTTCTACAATTGTTTTTCTGAGGTCTTGGCTGATTTCTTTTGATTTTCCCATGATGTCAAGCAAAGAGGCAGTGAGTTTGAAGGTAGGCCTTGAAATACATCCACAGGTACACCTCCAATTGACTCAAATGATGTCAATTAGCCTATTAGAAGCTTCTAAAGCCATGACATCATTTTCTGGAATTTTCCAAGCTATTTAAAGGCACAGTCAACTTAGTGTATGTAAACTTCTGACCCACTGGAATTGTGATACAGTGAATTATAAGTGAAATAATCTGTCTGTAAACTATTGTTGGAAAAATTACTTGTGTTTATGCACAAAGTAGATGTCCAAACCGACTTGCCAAAACTATAGTTTGTTAACAAGAAATGTGTGGAGTGGTTGAAAAACGAGTTTCAATGACTCCAACCTAAGTGTAGGTAAACTTCCGACTTCAACTGTATTTGTTTTGTTCTGTATTTGCATTTGGTTGATACAAGGCCTATCTTAGTCGTGACTATGCAGAATGTACATTTTGCTGTTATTTTACCTGAGAGTTCTCTGTGCTCTCCTCACACACTTCCATCTTCTCCGGGCAGTTCACCTGGACCTCTTTGAGCATCAAACATGATGAAAACACAATAAAACAAAACATGGATTTCAGACTGCATTTGACTTCTTAAAAGAGAAAATAGAACTACTGCTATCATGCTCAGCTAAACTTCTTTATACTAAGTTTTGAGAGAGGAGGTCCTACCGGAATTGTCCAAGTAAATGTCGTTTTCCGGATTTTCCATTACTTTTATCATGCGGGTCTGAAAGTAGAAACCCCATTAAAATGTTATATACTGTAGGTATATCCCATGGGATAGAGACGGCAACGCCCCCTACTGGGTTAAAACAATACCGCCCTGCCATAGGCACCCAGTCTAATTAGCCTAGATTTATGTCAGCATCAGGTCTCACCTGCTGACTGCTGATCTTGGTCACTGTCCCCCCCTCCTCCATCTTCAGCTCCCACTTGTCCCTCACGCAGATGGGCTGCTCGTCATCAACCTACAGAGAAAAGGGGAGAGCTGATAATCAACGTGTCACCCACTAGTCTGGTTGACATTACTCGGGACTCCTTTCCTTCATACCTGCTCCAGCCTTTCTCTCTCTGTGGTCACGTCCACCTTCAGGGTGTGGAAGGGAGTGACCACCTCGCCCATGGTCAGGTTGACGGGCTCCTTCTCAAACTGCATGCTATCGCTGTCCCCCTCCATGAAGCCTGGGGGCTGGTAGTCCTGGGGCGTGACTGAGATATATACACACATGCAAACATTTACTTGTTATACCCTATGAAAGTTGCGCTTCAATTTTACTTCCGTACTCCGTCCGGGTTTTGTAGGCTAAGAATGGGCTTCAAATTTTGATTGTCAAATTCATAAAAACGGGGTCATTTAAGATATATATTCAAGTTTTTTCGTATATATTTATATACCATATGCCGGTTTTCAACATATTTGACGCTCAAGAAGCACAAAGCTGAAAAGTTTATTTTGAACTACACACATGAACTACAAATCAAAAGGCAGTGGTTGGCAACGTTCAGTGAAAAACACTCCCAGCCTAATCTAATATAAAACACATCAAACAGCCTGTAACTAACAGGTTGTTACCTTCCTGTAAGTCCTCAACTCAAGCAGCATGCTCCAGCATGCTAACAACGCTGCAGGAGATGGAGTTCAAATGAGACTTTTCTAACTTTCGTAATGTGTCTGTCTTCTTGAGCATCAAATATTTTTATAAATGGCATCGGGTATGAGCAAATCAATACACAATTATAAACTGGGTGGTTCGAGCCCAGAATGCTGATTGGCTGAAAGCCATGGTATATCAGACCATATACCATTGGTATGACAAAACTATAATTTTTACTGCTCTAATTAAGTTGGTAACCAGTTTATAATAGCATTAAGGCACCTCTGGGTTGTGCTAGGACACAGCCCGTAGCTGTGGTATATTGGCCATATACCACACCACACTTATTGCTTAAATATACTCTGAGTATACAAAACACCTGCTCTTCCATGACATAGATTGACCAGGTGAAAGCTATGATCCCTTATTGATGTCACTTGTTAAATCCACTTCAATCAGTGTAGAAGAAGGGAAGGTGACAGGTTAAAATAAGGATTTTGAAGCCTTGAGACAATTGAGACATGGATTGTATATGTGTGCCATTCAAAAGGTGAATGGGCATGACACAAGATTGAAGTGCCTTTGAACTGGGTATGGTAGTAGTTGCCAGGCGCACCGGTTTGAGTGTGTCAAAAACTGAAACGCAGCTGGATCTTTCACACTCAACCGCTTCCCGTGTGTATCAACAATGGTCCACCACCCAAAGGACATCCAGACAACTTGACCCAACTGTGGGAAGCATTGGAGTCAACATGGGCCAGCATCCCAGTGGAACGCTTTTGACACCTTGTAGAGTCCATGCCCCGATAATTTGACGCTGTTCTGATGGCTCCTAATGTTTGGTATACTCAGTGTAATTAAATTAATTTGATCAGATCATCTTGCCCATTCAAAAGACCTGGGACATGACCCCGGAACAGCGTATTGCATCACATCATCCCTTGTCTTTTAGCATACTCTTCATCAATCATTGTGTGGTCTTTACCGTCGTCGTAGTAGGAGAGTTTCATGTTAAGACAGACATTTTCTGGCAGAGGACCCAGGTTCTGCATCAGCGTGTAGAGTTTACGCACCAGGAGGATGCTGGACTTTTTTGTGCTGCTGCAAGCCATCTTTCCAAGGTTTTTGCTGTTTTTGCTATAACAAAAATAAATGTAAACATTTTTAAACAATTAAAAGTTTATTTCTTCAATGTTTCTCAATGAAATTCTGCCATGTTATCATTATGTCATACACATTAGGGTTGAACATTTTCCCGGTATTTTACAAATGTTCCAACCAGAGAACAAATCACTTTTGTCCCGGGTAAGCCGGTATTTCCAGCCAAAACCGGATGTGTCATTCAAAAGCATTACAAAACATATAAATAGGCCTATGTCTGGATTTTATTAGAGCTTTGATCGAAAATTCATGCCTGATGCAACCTAAACCTGATTAAATACATTTTATGAGCCCTACATTAAAGACATTTAATGAGCCCAAGCCCAAATGATTGTACCATTATCCAATACAGGTACTGCACATTACATAAGACAGAAAACCATAAAAGCACATATATGTAGCTTGCTATATGCTTGCACTCTTGGGTAAATACATTTTTTGAGTGTGAACTGTATTACTGTACTGCATTGTATTATACTGTATTATATGGACTGGAATTACACAGCTCGTTCAAACCATGATAAAGCAGGGAGAGAACATGCGATTCTGGTGCAGCACATGCGGTCTACAAAGTTACAAGTATAGGCTAGTGAATTTGATTTCCATTTTTCATAATATTTCCCCCTAATGTTATTAGCCTACCTCCTCTTTCTCTCTCTAGTGTTGCTTCATTCCTTCCTTGCTTTCAAAAGTTAAATTAAATAAGTTTTGTTGTCCTTACCTTTATCATTCTAATGACATGCTTGAATAATATAGAACTGAAATTAGATGCAAAAGGCTTTCCCTTCTCTTCACGAGGATTGGATGGTTATGGGTCTGCATAAATAACTGCTATAGCCTATCGCCATCGCGCATTTGCTCTTCTTTCAAACTACCCATGAGTTCTATTGGCTGCTGTATTTAACATTCAGCAAACAAGAGCTTGTGTCCCTCTTCGAATAGTCTATTGGTATAAGAAATGCAAAAAAAAATAATGTCCAGCCGCTATTCTAGTCTAGGTTTTCCTGCATGGGATTCCAAGAGCTAAGGAGCATTCTTTACAGAGAGAGGACAGCGGAGTACAGGTGTGTGCGTATTGCACAAGAGACAGAGGCTATAAGTTAGAAGCGTATTATGCATTACCCATCATCATTTGATACATAAATATAAGTCTAATACTGCATTGGATGTATTTCCTGAAATAGGTAGGCTAGCACATCTAGAGTGCATTCGGAAAGTATTCAGAACCCTTGACTTTCTCCACATGTTTTTACATTACAGCCTTATTCTAAAATGTATTAAAGAAAACATGTTCCTCATCAATCTACACACAATACCCCATAATGACAAAGCAAAAAGTTTTTATTTTTTCTTGGCAAATTTATACATTAAAAATATATATATATTTACATAAGCATTCTGACACTTTGCTATGAGACTCGAAATTGAGCTCAGCTGCATCCTGTTTCCATTAATCATCCTTGAGATGTTTCTACAAGTTGATTGGAGTCCACCTGTGGTAAATTCAGTTGATTGGACATGATTTGGAACGGCACACACCTGTCTATATAAGGTCCCACAGTTGACAGTGCATGTCAGAGCAAAAACCAAGCCATGAGGACAATTCATCCGCAGAGTTCCGAGACAGGATTGTGTCGAGGCACAGATCTGGGGAAGGGTACCAAAACATTTCTAAAGCATTAAAGGTCCCCAAGAACACAATGGCCTCCATCATTCTTAAATGGAGTTTGGAACTACCAAGACTCTTCCTAGAGCTGGCCGCCCAAACAAACTGAGCAATCGAGGGAGAAGTTCCTTGGTCAGGGAGGTGACCAAGAACCTGATGGTCACTCTAACAGAGATCCAGAGTTCCTCTGTGGAGATGGGAGAACCTTCCAGAAAGACAACCATCTCTGCAGCATTCCACCAATCAGGCCTTTATGGTAGAGTGGCCAGACGGAAGCCACTCCTCAGTAAAAGGCACATGACAGCCTGCTTGAAGTTTGCCAAAAGGCACCTAAAGACTCTCAGACCATGAGAAACAAGATTCTCTGGTCTGATGAAACTAAGATTGAACTCTTTGGCCTGAATGCCAATAGGATTGAGGTCAGGGCTTTGTGATGACCACTCCAATATCTTGACTTTGCCATCTTGCCACAACTTTGGAAGTATGCTGGGGTCATTGCCAATTTGGAAGACCCATTTGCGACCAAGCTTAAACTTCCCGACTGATGTCTTGAGATGTTGCTTCAATATATCCACATAATTTTCCTACCTCATGATAAAATCTATTTAGTGAAGTGCACCAGTCCCTCCTGCAGCAAAGCACCCCCACAACATGATGCTGCCACCCCCGTGCTTCACGGTTGGGATGGTGTTCTTCAGCTTGCAAGCCTCCCCCTTTTCCTCCAAACATAACGATGGTCATTATGACCAAACAGTTATATTTTTGATTCATCAGACCAGAGGACATTTCTCCTAAAAGTACGATCTTTGTCCCCATGTGCAGTTGCAAACCAGTCTGGCTTTTTTATGGCGGTTTGGAGCAGTGGCTTCTTCCTTGCTGAGCGGCCATTCAGGTTATGTCGATATAGGACTCGTTTGACTGTGGATATAGATACTTTTGTACCTGTTTCCTCCAGCATCTTCACAAGGTCTTTTGCTGTTGTTCTGGGATTGATTTGGACTTTTCACACCAAAGTACGTTCATCTCTAGGAGACAGAGATGATCTGTCTGTAAAGAATTGTTGGAAAAATGACTTGTGTCATGCACAAAGCAGATGTCCTAACCGACTTGCCAAAACTGTAGTTTGTTAACAAGAAATGTGTGGAGTGGTTGAAAAACAAGTTTTAATGACTCCAACCTAAGTGTATGTAAACTTCCGACTTCAACTGTATGTAATTGTAATATTTCAGTTTTATTTTTTTTATACATGAGCAAAAAACAATTAAAACCTGTTTTTGCTTCGTCATTATGGGGTATTGTGAGTAGATTAATGTTGAGAAAAAACTATTTAATCCATTTTAGAATAAGGCTGTAACGTAACAAAATGTGGAAAAAGTCAAGGGTTCTGAATACTTTCCGAATGCACTGTATATACAGTGGGGGAAAAAAGTATTTAGTCAGCCACCAATTGTGCAAGTTCTCTCACTTAAAAAGATGAGAGAGGCCTGTAATTTTCATCATAGGTACACTTCAACAATGACAGACGAAATGAGGAAAAAAAATCCAGAAAATCACATTGTAGGATTTTTTATGAATTTATTTGCAAATTATGGTGGAAAATAAGTATTTGGTCAATAACAAAAGTTTATCTCAATACTTTGTTATATACCCTTTGTTGGCAATGACAGAGGTCAAACGTTTTCTGTAAGTCTTCACAAGGTTTTCACACACTGTTGCTGGTATTTTGGCCCATTCCTCCATGCAGATCTCCTCTAGAGCAGTGATGTTTTGGGGCTGTCGCTGGGCAACACGGACTTTCAAAGATTTTCTATGGGGTTGAGATCTGGAGACTGGCTAGGCCACTCCAGGACCTTGAAATGCTTCTTCTGAAGCCACTCCTTCGTTGCCAGGCGGTGTGTTTGGGATCATTGTAATGCTGAAAGACCCAGCCACGTTTCATCTTCAATGCCCTTGCTGATGGAAGGAGGTTTTCACTCAAAATCTCACGATACATGGCCCCATTCATTCTTTCCTTTACACGGATCAGTCGTCCTGGTCCCTTTGCAGAAAAACAGCCCCAAAGCATGATGTTTCCACCCCCATGCTTCACAGTAGGTATGGTGTTCTTTGGATGCAACTCAGCATTCTTTGTCCTCCAAACACGACGAGTTGAGTTTTTACCAAAAAGTTCTATTTTGGTTTCATCTGACATTCTCCCAATCCTCATCTGGATCATCCAAATGCTCTCTAGCAAACGTTAGACGGGCCTGAACATGTACTGGCTTAAGCAGGGGGACATGTCTGGCACTGCAGGATTTGAGTCCCTGGCGGCGTAGTGTGTTACTGATGGTAGGCTTTGTTACTTTGGTCCCAGCTCTCTGCAGGTCATTCACTAGGTCCCCGTGTGGTTCTGGGATTTTTGCTCACCGTTCTTGTGATCATTTTGACCCCACGGGGTGAGATCTTGCGTGGAGCCCCAGATCGAGGAAGATTATCAGTGGTCTTGTATGTCTTCCATTTCCTAATAATTGCTCCCACAGTTGATTTCTTCAAACCAAGCTGCTTACCTATTGCAGATTCAGTCTTCCCAACCTGGTGCAGGTCTACAATTTTGTTTCTGGTGTCCTTTGACAGCTCTTTGGTCTTGGCCATAGTGGAGTTTGGAGTGTGACTGTTTGAGGTTGTGGACAGGTGTCTTTTATACTGATAACAAGTTCAAACAGGTGCCATTAATACAGGTAATGAGTGGAGGACAGAGGAGCCTCTTAAAGAAGAAGTTACAGGTCTGTGAGAGCCAGAAATCTTGCTTGTTTGTATGTGACCAAATACTTATTTTCCACCATAATTTGCAAATAAATTCATTAAAAATCCTACAATGTGATTTTCTGGATTTTTTTCCCTCATTTTGTCTGTCATAGTTGAAGTGTACCTATGATGAAAATTACAGGCCTCTCTCATCTTTTTAAGTGAGAGAACTTGCACAATTGGTGGCTGACTAAATACTTTTTTCCCCCACTGTATAGGCCTATCTATATCAATCTTGAACACGGTTATCTATTTTGGATGCAATTTGACTGGAAATGATGGAGAGAAAGAAAGACTGCGAGAGAGCGTTCACTCATGCACCGATTTAAAGAACCGATATAGGAGTGTTTTAACCACTGCAATTAAAAAAATCGATAATCTTTACAATAAAAAAATAAGGTGATCCCCGAAAGCCAGATGGAGATGTGCAAATTAGATGCACATTCTGTCTTTATATTACTGTAGCATAGGCTATGCTGCAGAAAATGTAGGCCTACCTATCACAATAAAAAAAGTTACCAAGTTACCAAGGGAAGGTCTACATACTGAGATGGGCTGTTGGTTCCCACCCTGAGCGTTGATGATTCATTATGCAGTGACCTTACTGAATCCAGATTTAGACATCGCATTTAATTTAACAGTTCCATTTCACGTCATGCTGTTCATACACAGTTGAAGTCAGAAGTTTACATACACCTTAGCCAAATACATTTAAACTCAGTTTTTCACAATTCCTGACATTTAATCCTAGTAAAAATTCCCTGTCTTAGGTCAGTTAGGATCACCACTTTATTTGAATAATGTGAAATGTCAGAATAGTAGTAGAGAGAGTGATTTATTTCAGCTTTTATTTCTTTCATCACATTCCCAGTGGATCAGAAGTTTACATACACTCAATTAGTATTTGGTAGCATTGCCTTTAAATTGTTTAACTTGGGTCAAACGTTTCGGATAACCTTCCACAAGCTTCCCACAATATGTTGGGTGAATTTTGGCCCATTCCTCCTGACAGAGCTGGTGTAACCGAGTCAAGTTTTGTAGGCTTCCTTGCTCGCAAACGCTTTTTCAGTTCTGCCCACACATTTTCTATGGGATTGAGGTCAGGGCTTTGTGACGGCCACTCCAATATCTTGACTTTGTTGTCCTTAAGCCATTTTGCCACAACTTTGGAAGTATGCTTGGGGTCATTGTCCATTTGGAATACCCATTTGTGACTAAGCTTTACCTTCCTGACTGATGTCTTGAGATGTTGCTTCAATATATCCACATAATTTTCCTCCCTCATGATGCCATCTAATTTGTGAAGTGCACCAGTCCCTCCTGCAGCAAAGCACCCCCACAACATGATGCTGCCACCCCCGTGCTTCACGGTTGGGATGGTGTTCTTCGGCTTGCAAGCCTCCCCCTTTTTCCTCCAAACATAACGATGGTCATTATGGCCAAACAGCTCTATTTTTGTTTCATCAGACCAGAGGACATTTCTCCAAAAAGTGCGATCTTTGTCCCCATTTGCAGTTGCAAACCGTAATCTGGCTTTTTTTATGGCGCTTTTGGAGCAGTGGCTTCTTCCTTGCTGAGCGTTCTTTCAGGTTATGTCGATATAGGACTCGTTTTACTGTGAATATAGATACTTTTGTACCTGTTTCCTCCAACATCTTCACAAGGTCCTCTGCTGTTGTTCTTGGATTGATTTGCACTTTTCGCACCAAAGTACGTTCATCTCTAGGAGACAGAATGTGTCTCCTTCCTGAGTGGTATGACGGCTGCGTGGTCCCATGGTGTTTATACTTGAGTACTATTGTTTGTACAGATGAACGTGGTACCTTCAGGCGTTTGGAAATTGCTCCCAAGGATGAACCAGACTTGTGGAGGTCAAAACAAATGTTTGGAGGTCTTGGCTGATTTCTTTTTAGATTTTCCCATGATGTCAAGCAAAGAGGCACAGAGTTTGAAGGCAGTCCTTGAAATACATCCACAGGTACACCTCCAATTGACTCAAATTATGTAAATTAGCCTATCAGAAGCTTCTAAAGCCATGACATAATTTTCTGGAATTTTCCAAACGGGTTAAAGGCACAGTCAACTTGGTGTATGTAAACTTCTGACCCATTGGAATTGTGATACAGTGAATTATAAGTGAAATATTCTGTCTGTAAACAATTGTTGGAAAAATGACTTGTGTCATGCACAAAGTAGGTGTCCTAACCGACTTGCCAAAACAGTATTTTTTTAACAAGAAATTTGTGGAGTGGTTGAAAAACGAGTTTTAATGACTCCAACCTAAGTGTATGTAAACTTCCGACTTCAACTGTAAATAATTTATTATTAATATACTGGTTTCTCACAGTTATTTGTCCTGGGAAAAGGGAGTGGTTTTGGGCAGTAAATCTCTGTAAATCTCAGTAACCGGGTTCCCACCATTCAACCCTAATACACATTCACAAAGCTTTACCTTTCAAAGTCAATTTTGGGTCCCTTTTCAGTGTATTGGACTTTGAACTGGTAGCATTCAGTAACCTTCTGAAAATTGTAAAGAAAGACCATTGTCACAATGAGAAAAGGCTTGATTCAAGAGGTTACATATACTGTAGCGCTTGTTCTAGTCCAGAGAATCAAAGCATTACTATGATCGATACCTATGGGGTTAAAAAGTAGTCAATTACCTTTGGATTCTCTGGGTCTGTGTATATCTATAGAAAGTGGAAGGAGAATACGAACTTCAGCAACTGAACATGTAAATGCTTTATATGCTGAAGAAAATATTAGATAAGATATACTCACAGACATAACGACCGTCCGCAACTTTTGGAATACAAGACATTCATTATTTGTAATTAATTAGCATTAATAACATGCAGATAATGAATAAACAACTAAATGCTAGCATCTCACTTACGTATTTTCTCTGAAGGGCATCAAAGCATCCCTGCATCCTGGGAGGTGTATAAAATTGTCTTAATTAATCAACACTGAATAAATAATCTAACCAGGATAGAGCGAAAGGATTTGGCCACAGAGTACTGTACAGTACTGGAATTTCCCACTGGGGTTTGGTGCTGTATACTAACCACTGTACAATCTGACTGGCACCAGGGCAGGTGCGCTCCTCCCTGAGGATCATAACTTTCTGCTCTGTGGCATAGAGAGAAGAAAGTGTAAGGCTACTTCTTGAAGATGTTGGCTAGCTACAGTATCATAATTTAAAGAATTTAGTTCATTTAAAAATAACATAAATTGTGTTTGACCTTCAACGTATTTTTTCCCATAAGCTTTTTCTGGAAAAAGACCCCTGAGATAAGTGATGCTGGAGACTGCAATGGCCAGCAGTTTCTTCACAACAATCAAGGACTGCTGCTCTGTTGAAACTACATTTGGCAGCAACTGGGTGCCCTATAAAATATAACAAAGACAGGCCCTTACACCAAGGCAATTTGAAGATTTCTGAATAAATAGAGGCATGTAGATATTCATAGAACATGCTATTAGAGCATGCCATTTGCTAGCTATAAAACAGCAAAACAATAGGACCAAGGTCTGGCTATGGATAGCCAGAGGTTTTACCTGAGCAGCCCGCAAACGTTGTTCACAGGCCATGGTAGTAATAGTTGATAACACGTTGTCAAATCTACAAAATTAAGATTAATCAGAAACCAGGTAGCTAGCTATCAAAGTAAAGCTATGTTGAAATATGTAACTAGCTAGCTAAGTACTAGCTTACACAGATAGATACAGAAATATGTTATACTACTCTGGCTAGCTACGTTAGCTAACTATCTAAATTACATTTGTTAGCTAACGTAACTAGCAGTACCCACACCTACTGATCATGTCACTGACTTTACTCTACAACCCATTGTGAATAGTATGAAATTGCATAACTCACATAGCTAGCTATTACTACCTAGATAGAGCGCAATCACTCAATCTGGTTTTTGGTTAAAAAAAATAACAACAAAAAAGTATTCTAGCTAGCTAGCCAGATCGAATTTACTAAGAAACTGTTGGATGGTGGGCCAAACTCGCGCCAGACACACACATTTACCCGCCAAACCTGACAGCTAAAGTAGCCAATCTGAGGGCAGCTTAGATAACGTACATTATCTTTCCACCCCAACATGCACTGAGTGATTAGTGATATCAACGGTAGCGATATGTCCTGGTCGAGGTAAACATCAGTTTTAAATTAAATTGATTATGTTGTGCCACTGTTGTTAGTGTAGTTTGATGCAACGCTGCGCACAGATTGAATATCCGCACTCTATTGGACACAGCTCTGTCAATCAGCATAGCTCTATGATTAGTAGCATTTCATTGGTCTCCTGGTATCTAATACAACATGTTTCCTTATACCATTGGTTACTGTATATGTCTGTCACAAATGGCAATCCCACACTACGGCGTCAGAAATTATTTTGCATTTTTTTTTGTCGAGGAGTCTCGTTCACAAGAGGCAGGTTAGATTTGTGGAAGCTAGAGGAGCACCCCTGCATATATTCTAACCTGCGTTTTCAAGCAAATCGGACTTCCAGTCCATTATAGCTGCGTAATGTCGTCTGAAAATCTATCAGATACTCAGATGGAATATGAGGATGAAAAACAGGTGGGTTTAATATCATGACACTATATTGAGTTGGCCAGCTAACTATAAGGCTAGCTCTATGTTTGTTTTAACGCGTTACAAGTAAAGTGTTTGAATTGCTAGCTAGCTAGTTAGCTTTCGTAATGGCATCAAACCTGTAAATGTCTCGTTTACCAACAATGACAGTGTGTATACATATGTTGGAAAAGTATTGAGTAAGATGTACGTGTCTCCGAATAATCAATAATAACATAGGTACTGTATTATTGAGTTATTTATTCCGTTTTCCCTTGTGCCATTGTGGCTCGCTGGTCCATAGGTTATGAGATATGCCTGGGCCGTATTGGTCTATCCTGACACTGCAGTAGTTGACGTTGAGTCTTCCGGCTTTCAAGACTCATACAAAACAATAATATTGTAGCCTATCCTATGAAATCTGTTTAAATGGAAACCAGGGTCAATCATCACAGTCACTTATATGTTAGCGGATCAGTCACACAAAGCTTTTACGATGTATAAGCTAGATCTATTGATTCATACTCGTTTTCAGTCCCCTATGCGTTGTGAATGTTATTATAAGTGTTGCACTGATATTAGGCATAGCTATGTATGTATGATGTATATGTGTGTGTGTGTGTGTGTGTGTGTGTGTGTGTGTGTGTGTGTGTGTGTGTGTGTGTGTGTGTGTGTGTGTGTGTGTGTGTGTGTGTGTCATCTATCAAATGGAGTACACTGATGAAAAGTCACGTGTACAGGCAGCATCCTGAGTGGATGCTGGTGAAGGTCAGAGGTCTGTTGACAAACCCACTGGTCATATCATCAATATGCATTGACTAGCAGGTCTACGTAGGGAAGGTACTGATGCTATACTTTGTCTTATCAATGATAATGGGTGCTATTAATACAATGGTATTTTGATACAATGACTACAAGTGAAACCGGTCATGTGAGAAAATAACATTTCATGGTAGCTAGCCACTATAGGTCTAGCAGTTTGGAACTGTTTGAGGGAGTGAAAAGTATCCAGTCCACTCTTGCATTTTCCCTCATTGGTGCTGAATATAGCAACTTTAAAATTTTTGTTGTGGATCCAAGGGAATCTGTTCATCTGCTTCTCTACCCTGAGTCACCTATTATCCCTGCCCCAGCAAGCTTTGCGTTCACTGTCCTCTGCATGGAATGGCAGATATTCTCCTGTACTGCGATTGCAGTGTTTTGTGTGTTTTCCAATGTTTTCTTCGCATTATTTAGCCAGATAAGTTACAATGTGTTAACAGTGATGCTGAGACTCAGATTTTTCCAATTAAAATGTATGCCAAACTAAAAACCAATGATTGCGCAGTAAAAAAAAAAACATGCATCCACAACTTTTAAGTTTCCACAAACAAAAATTACAAAAACACATTTACTTGAAGAACAGTGCAGATACAAACAGAATGATGGTTTGTGCTGTCATTCTGTTACCAAACTTTGCATCTGCACTGATCTGTAAGTAAAAAAAATGTAATAAAAATTGCTACATGTTCTGTGGAAACTGTTAAAAGTAGTACTTGTGTATAGAGTTGTATGGTTTGTTTAACTTTGTAATCATTGGGTTTTGTTTTGATTTTTCACTTTAAAATGTCAGTCTCAGCTTCACTCTGTTACCGTGGAATTGCCCCAATAGAGAATACATGTTTTGCTGACTTCTGCTCAGAGTCTATCTGGACTGTGGGCAATAACAAGGTGTGTCCTGTTAACCTACTTTCCACTGGCATCTGTCCATGGACTCCACACTGGCAGTAAAGGGTAAACCAGTTTGTCTAGTGCAGGAGTTGCCTCCAGTAAAACCATAGGCTTACACCTTACAAAAAGCTTTAGCATGAAGGTGTCATGTGAACACTAGAACCACTGCAAGCTCTGTGTACCTAGACTTTGATCAGAAATTACTCAAGGCCTGTTTCTGTATCCATATTTTCTTTCAATAACCATAAAGTAACGCCACCCTTGGCTTGTACATATTTGCCGACAAGTTGTTTTCCCCTCATAAAGCCATCTGTTTTTATGGCACCAATAACATGTCAGTGATGGGGAAACGGGTAACAAGGCTATTTTATCCACATCAGCTGAAGAAAAGTGTGTGATACGGGGAAATAATGGATGTGAAGCAGCTTTCTAGTCACTTAATTCTTACTCAATCATAACACTCGTCTTCTGAGTGAGTTGTTTATCGCTGGCAACCATGAGGGCGTGAGAGAGAGTGTTGCAGGAGAGCATGCAGAGTGTGACTCATACTATGAAGACGCTTCAACTCCCTCAAGTCATTTTCATGGCGTTAGCCCACTTCACAACTGAATATGAGTAGGGTTAGGCTATATGATTCAGATGCAATCCTTTCTGAAGTGCACAGTGCCAGCCCAGTAATCTTGTTTTTGTCATCGTCAGACCATCTTATAACCTTCTTATTAGTTTCAAGTTTTAATGTCACAAATACAGTAAAATGTCCTTCTTGCAACCTCTAAACCCAACAATGCAGTAATCAATAACAATGTAATACTAAAAATAACATAAGGTAGAACATAAACACACAAGAAATAGAAATAAGAATAACATGAGAAAGTAAGTAAGCATACTATATACAGGGTCGGTCAGTTCCAGTACCATATTTACAATGTGCAAGGATACTGGAGTAATAGAGGTAGATAATTGTAAGGGTTAGGTGACTAGGCATCAGGACAGTTAAATGGAGAATGTCTATTTTAAAAGTATATGCTTTTTCTTCTCTGCGCATCATGGCTGACATTATGATGAAGGATATATAGGCATAGGCTACAAAGGCCTAATGTTTAGATGTTTCTCCTCTTTAGCAAAATTCCTTGCACATAGCAAGTAGAACCCATATGACGGCACATCGAAATGTTTTCTTTGTCTGGACAGGACTCTCAGGAAAAGAATGCCAACCTTGTGAAGGGCGAAGAGGTCAAGCTGAAGGCCAAGTACCTCGGCCTGGGCCAAAAGCCTGGAGGCTCCGACTTCCTCATGAAGAGGCTACAGAAAGGGGTAGGTGGAACCCTTCTCCTGGAGAGCCACAGATAATGCATGCTTTTGATTCAGCATGTCAGTGAGGCTGGAACAAACGCCTACACACCCTTATTGACCACTTGACTAGGAAATCGCATAGGCTTCGAATACTCAATACGTTCTGCATTCATAAGGATCTCAGATTGCCTTGGTATGTCTGTGACAGTAGCTATGTTTCAATTAACTTGTCCAATGATTTATTTATTTTTGTCAACATTTTAGAAAGTTCACAAAGAAAATAGATGTGACAATTGCCTGCTAGGGTGCGTTTCCGTTTAGCTATCTTGTGTCAATAAAAACAGCTGGACGTAATGACCTCGCACCTAAAAATATACATAAATATTTTTAGAAAAAACCTACAGTGTCGAATAACCATAGTGGTTGAAGTGTTTCCATTACCCATTTAGGCAAATTGCACAGTAATACTTCGGCAACAGCCTCTATGCCCTCCCACACATCTGTTTCTTGTCTCGGGTATAGCCAGTGAAAGCCAGCATGTATAGAATGCAATAATTGTCTAATATTTCCATATTCTAATAATTCTCATGTGCCAATGTATCGCCAAGCTGAAACTTGCACTCCTGTGGAGCTGAAATAATTGGATATTGAAACTTGCATCCAGCCAACCAGAAATGCAAGGCGAAGCAATTTAGGCATTCTTGAAAGTCAGGACAATCCTTGTCCTGCAAAGAAACATTATTTTATAGTTGAAAAAAAATATTTTGCAAGGCATTTAGAATTAAAATGTGTAGTGGAGCTTTATAGTTACGTGTGACATCCAGTGGCAAGAAAAAGTATGTGAACCCTTTGGAATTACCTGGTTATCTACATTAATTGGTCATACAATTTGATCTGATCTTCATTTAAGTCACAACAATAGGCAAACATAGTGTGCTTAAACTAATAACACACAAATTATTGTATTTTTCTTGTATATATTGAATACTTTTCCAACCTACACTGTGAATGTTTAAATTATGTGAACCCCTAGGCTAATGACTTCTCCAAAAACGAATTAGAGTCAGCAGTCAACTAATCAATGAGACGAGATTGGACATGTTGGTTAGAGCAGCCTTGCCCTATAAAAAACACTCACAAAATTTGAGTTTGCTATTCACAAGAAGCATTGCCTGATGTGAACCATGCCTCGAACAAAAGAGATCTCAGTAGACCTAAGATTAAGAATTGTTGACTTGCATAAAGCTGGAATAGGTTACAAAAGTATCTCTAAAAGCCTTGATGTCCACGGTAAGACAAATTGTCTATAAATGGAGAAAGTTCAGCACTGTTGCTAGTCTCCCAAGGAGTGGCCGTCCTGCAAAGATGACTGCAAGAGCAAAGTGCAGAATGCTCAATGAGGTTAAGAATAATCCTAGAGTGTCAGCTAAAGACTTACAGAAATCTCTGGAACATGCTAACATCTCTGTTGACGAGTCTATGATACGTAAAACACGAAACAAGAATGGTGTTCATGGGAAGGAACCACGGAAGAAGCCACTGCTGTCCAAAAAAAACATTGCTGCACGTCTGAAGTTTGCAAAAGTGGATGTTCCACAGCGCTACTTGCAAAATATTCAGTGGACAGATGAAACTACAATTGAGTTGTTTGGAAGGAACACACAACACTATGTGTTGAGAAAAAAAGGCACAGCACAGCACACCAACATCAAAACCTCATCCCAACTGTAAAAGTAGGGTGGAGGGAGCATCATGATTTGGGGCTGCTTTGCTGCCTCAGGGCCTGGACAGCTTGCTATCATCGACAGAAAAATGAATTCCCAAGTTGATCAAAACATTTTTCAGGAAAATGTTAGGCTATTTGTCTGCAAATTGAAGCTCAACAGAAGTTGGGTGACGCAACAGGCCTATGACCGAAAAACCAGAAGTAAATTAACAACAGAATGGCTTCAACAGAAGAAAATAGGCCTTCTGGAGTGGCCCAGTCAGAGTCCTGATCTCAACCCGATTTGAAATGCTGTGGCATGACCTCAAGAGAGCAGTTCACACCAGACATCCCAAGAATATTGCTGAACTGAAACAGTTTTCTAAAGAGGAATGGCCCAAAATTCCTCCTGACTGTTGTGCAGGTCGGATCCGCAAATACAGAAAACGTTTGGTTGAGGTTATTGCTGCCAAAGAAGGGTCAACCAGTTATTAAATCCAAGGGTTCACATATTTTTCCCACCCTGCACTGTGAATGTTTACACGGTGTGTTCAATAAAGACATGAAAACTTATAATTGTTTGTGTTATTACTTTAAGCAGACTGTTTGTCTATTGTTGTGACCTAGATGAAGATCAGATCAAATTTTAAGACCAACTTATGCAGAAATCCAGGTATTTCCAAAGGGTTCACCTACTTTTTCTTGCCACTGTAACTACATTTATTCCAAAAACCACATTGTTTCCATTTGTCGTAATTAAGAAAGTTAGACAAAAGAAAATCCACCCCTGTCGACTGGATAAAAATTGACGATCTTTAGAACGTTTCTACTATTTCTGCTGTTTCCAAGACACGTCGCAATTATTTATTTTTTGTGACATTGCTTTTGTTGAATAAACCAGCGTCAATGGAAATCTGCCTATTAACTTTAACTAGCAGAACTACTCCAGACAACCTGAATTGAATTCCTTCTTTCTTGCCCCCACCTAGCAAAAATACTTTGACTCAGGTGACTACAACATGGCCAAGGCCAAGATGAAGAACAAACAGCTGCCCGTGGCGGGCCCCGACAAGAACCTCGTCACAGGGGACCACATTCCCACGCCACAGGACCTGCCCCAGAGGAGGTCCTCCTTGGTGACCAGCAAACTAGCAGGCTAGTCTAGCCTCCACCCATCCACCAGGCCCCCAGCTAACGTTCCTCACCTGTCCCCCAACAATGTTCCCCCTCAGTCATCTCCAGGCTCCACTTGGCTTTAACATATCGGGGAGAGCTGTGAAAGTCAGTACATATTGCTTGTATGTGGGTATGGTGGGGAGGGGAGGTGAGCTGGGACCTTTTCTACCATCTCTCCACACAGTTCTGCCCTCTGCGCACTCTGCTCTACCGCCTCCCTTATGTCTTGGTTTGGTGTTCAGAGGTACATAAAGTAGATGTGCCATTGGGGAGGCTGAGTTGAAAGCACTTTGTATTATGTACAGTACATTTTTGCATCCCGAACGACACCAAAATATGTTGTTGACGAGGGAGTTGGGAACCATGATCGCTCCACATTTTTCGATGTTGTGTTCTCGTCAAAGCTGGGGGTAGATGTTTGCGTATTTTGCTTGCACACCAAATCTGGGAGGGAAGGGAACCATCGTGAAGTATCCAAAGGAAAGGAGCGGTAATCAGAGGGAAAAGCGGAAACTGATTTGTGGTTTCCTTTATCTCATGTTCTGTCAAACAAAAATCCAAGGTCGTCCACGCTGACCTGAACAAACAGATATGGAACTGCAAATTTTCTGCTCATGTCGCTTTAATTCTTGACTCCCTGTTGCTCTTCTTTTTATAAATATGTGCATGATTGTAACATGTAACAAAATGTGCAAATCTGGAGGGGTTAGTCGACTGATAGGAAGTAGCAAGCAACCAAACGGAGCCCTGGAATGTCCATGGTCAATCTCCACACCTTCCTTCCCTCCCTCTCAATGTCCTGACAATCCACACACTCTGTCTGTAGGCTGCCCATGGCGAAAGCAATGGCAAAGCAAACTGAATACCCATGTATCATTTTAAGGCTGGGAAAAGAAGAAACTGTTTTTAATACTCAAGTTAAATCTCAGTTCTGTGGCTATTACATCACATCAAAAAGCCTAAATGATTTGTTGGGGATCAATTCAGTGTATATTTCTGTATTGCGTTGAGAAATTTGACATTTGGTATGATTTGTGTCTTCATAAAGGGTTGTTGTTTTTTTCATTGTCACGTATTAGCCATTTACTACAATCTGGCTCTTTTCACTGTTAATGGCAGATCCTGTTGAGAAACTCTTCCAGTAACAGAAGATTATTGCCTAGTTCCTAATTACATTAGTTGCTAAACCTCTCCTCAGTCTCTCCTTCACATTCAACATAGTAGGAGCCTCACAGTGTACTGCTAAAGCATATAGCCTTACGTATTGACATTCTAAATATAGAAATCTGACGTCAGTAATGGGGTAAACAGTCGGCCACCGGATAAACTGGCCCTGACTGGCACCTGGCTCACACAGACCTAACTGGGACACACAGCGTGTTTTAGAGATATGCTCACTTGACGCATGGCAAAGGGAAGAGATTTTATGACAGGAGAGGGGGGCAAAGTGTGAGTGTGGATTTAGTTGATCCTGCTCACACCTGTTGGTATGGTACAACTTGCAAAATAATTATGGTCAGAGGTGTGTTAGATAAATCATACAAAAGTAAAATGCTTGTACTCTGGTTTAAAGGTCAGAGGTTGTAGGCTATCACCTGAATTAGTTGTCCTATCTCAATGTATCACAAAATACACACTTGATCACTCCTATCTTGGCACCTTTTGAATATTCCCTGTGTCTAATTGCAGGGAAGAAGATAATTGGCATTGAGTGTGCTTGTCTGGGTTAGTATGAATGTGCTACTCTTCTCTGTCCCAGTGGGTGTAAATAGGATTTTGGGGGTTGAGGATTTTCTTTTCTTTCTGTTGATTTCACTCACTACTTGTAGTTCTCTGATTCAGTGTTTCCTTTCTCCTGTCGTTGAATACACTACTTCTGCTTTATATATATTTTTTTTTACTACAGAGACATTCATCTGTATAATATGAATGTGTGTAAATGCTGCTGATTCAGTCGATGACAAATCTTTTAAACTGAGATATTTCCCTATAAAGAACGCCTGTTCTAGGATTCAAACAATCAGACCCACACCTACCATGAATGTCTGCCAATGGGAGACTGACTAACCACTCAAGGGTTTGGGGTCTAATTCCATTTCAATTAGGATGTTCATTGAAATTCTACCCATGATCAATGCAATCCATTTTGGGAACTGGCCAGTTGGAGCTGAAATGTAATTGACACCAACTTGTTACTTGAATTTGAACAGAAAGACTGTGCAGAATCCTAAATAGTTATAGCCTGCCATTGCAGGCTTATTAAAGTGTCATATAATATAATTGGATATGCTGAAATTAAGGTTGTTGAAACGACAGCAATCAAGAATTCCTCTCCTATGTTTTTGTGCACTGTCTGGCTTTATATGGAGCAATGCAATGAGGGATATACAGTTGAAGTCGGAAGTTTACATACACCTTAGCCAAATACATTTAAACTCGGTTTTTCACAATTCCTGACATTTAATCCTAGTAAAAAGTCCCTGTCTTAGGTCAGTTAAGAATGTGAAATGTCAGAATAATAGTAGAGTGATTTATTTCAGCTTTTATTTTTTTCATCACATTTCCAGTGGGTCAGAAGTTTACATACACTCAATGAGTATTTGGTAGCATTGCCTTTAAATGGTTTAACTTGGGTCAAATGTTTTGGGTAGCCTTCCACAAGCTTCCAACAATAAGTTGGGTGAATTTTGTCCCATTCCTCCTGACAGAGCTGGTGTAACTGAGTCAGGTTTGTAGGCCTCCTTGCTCGCACACGCTTTTTCAGTTCTGCCCACACATTTTCTATGGGATTGAGGTCTGGGCTTTGACGGCCACTCCAATACCTTGACTTTGTTGTCCTTAAGCCATTTTGCCACAACTTTGGAAGTATGCTTGGGGTCATTGTCCATTTGGAAGACCCATTTACGACTAAGCTTTAACTTCTTGACTGATGTCTTGAGATGCTGCTTCAATATATCCACATACTTTTCCTCCCTCATGATGCCATCTATTTTGTGAAGTGCACCAGTCCCTCCTGCAGCAAAGCACCCCCACAACATGATGCTGCCACCCCCGTGCTTCACAGTTGGGATGGTATTCTTCGGCTTGCAAGCCTCCCCCTTTTTCCTCAACATATAACGATGGTCATTATGGCCAAACAGTTCTATTTTTGTTTCATCAGACCAGTTTCTCTGCAGTTGCAAACCGTAGTCTGGCTTTTTTATGGCGGTTTTGGAGCAGTGGCTTCTTCCTTGCTGAGCGGTCATTCAGGTTATGTCGATATAGGACTCGTTTTACTGTGGATATAAATCCTTTTGTACCCGTTTCCTCCAGCATCTTCACAAGGTCTTTTGATGCTCTTCTGGGGTTGATTTGCACTTTTCGCACCAATGTACGTTCATCTCTAGGAGACAGAACGCATCTCCTTCCTGAGCGGTATGACGGCTGCGTGGTCCCATGCTGTTTATACTTGCGTACTATTGTTTGTACAGATGAATGTGGTACCTTCAGGCGTTTGTAAATTACTCCCAAGGATGAACCAGACTTGTGGAGGTCTACAATTGTTTTTCTGAGGTCTTGGCTGATTTCTTTAGATTTTCCCATGATGTCAAGCAAAGAGGCACTGATTTTGAAGGTAGGCCTTGAAATACATCCACATGTACACCTCCAATTGACTCAAATGATGTCAATTAGCCTATCAGAAGCTTCTAAAGCCATGACATAATTTTCTGGAATTTTCCAAGCTCTTTAAAGGCACAGTCAACTTGGTGTATGTAAACTTCTGACCCACTGGAATTGTGATACAGTGAATTATAAGTGAAATAATCTGTCTGTAAACAATTGTTGGAAAAATTACATGTGTCATGCACAAAGTAGATGTCCTAAGCGACTTGCCAAAACTACAGTTTGTTAACAAGAAAGTGTGTGGTTGAAAAACAAGTTTTAATGACTAACCTAAGTGTATGTAAACTTCCGACTTTAACTGTAGGAGGGTATGTTAAAATACCATGTATCCTGTTCAACCATGATAAGTATGTGCCAGAATGTAAACAAATGAAAATGACTGTGCTCCTTGTGCTGCTTACCTAACCTGTTTTTGTTGAGCATACATAAATATGTATTAGTGTTATCTTACTCACTGCATAACTACAACAAAAGTTTATCCTGGCCCAAGATAACTGCAGGGATATCTGGAGCACCCTTTCTCCCAATAACTGGGGGTTTACATAAGGATATGCTGATTGTGGAGCTGGAGACAAAACAAAATATTGATTTTAAGAAATTTGAAAGTACATGAGTACTAATAATGTTTCAGTTGTGTGGAAGTAATGGAGTGAATTTGTCAGTATTTGAAATAAACTTTTACATTTAATATCAATTACTTTTTGCTGTTTTCAATGATCTTCTCACATTATTGATTTGATCACCAGTCCTGTTGACGTTTACAACCGAAACCAATAACCAACAAACTGTCTCTAGCTACACAGGGCAGGATACCTCCACTTTATATGTTGATAAATTACATACAGTCTATGATCACAACCCGTCATTGGCCACCAGGGGACAGCAGAACGCCGCATTCACTATTTGTCAATGGTCTGAAGGGATTTAGTAAAGAGTACACACTGTCCCCGGCCAATCAACGTAAAATGCATTTATCTGTACCGCTCAATGCAGAGAAAATTCACTTTTATATCCTCTCTTCGTGAATGTATTTATCTGAATGTTATTGGAAAAACATCCCAGATAGATGTATAAAGCTAATTCAAGGAAGAGGGGGCCCAATGGGAGAGGCAGTCGAAGTCCCTCCCACTTCCGCTATTTTCAGACGTTACACGACAAAAGGTTGGTCATTTCCGCACAAGACTCACTGTTGTAGTTAGCAGTCAACGATGGGTGATATTTGAGCAACAAAGTAGCTAACCGCTAGCTTTTCGTATAATAATAGCTAGAAGCGTATATTTTATTTATTTTTCAAACGCTTGTTTCTTTATCTAAACGTTAAGTCAAGATGAGTCTGTCGAATTCTATTGCACGAGCCACAACTACGATGTTGCATTTTCAAAATGGAGGATCTTCGTACCTTGCTAATGATGCTAGCTCTTTGTGCTATTTCAACGGGGCTGGGGCGTCACTGACGTCTAAAGTGGACTTGGGAAACGGGACTGGCGATACTCCACCACGACCCACGACGTTAGGAATGAAAAGCAACGTCCTCGATAATGATTTGTCAGACCGAAGCAACAATGACGACTCTGACGGCTCTTTGCCGTGCACTCCCCAGACGGCGTCAGAATGTGGGCCTGAGCTATCGAATTGTCCATCGGGCGATGAAGTATTGGAACATGATACCAGACAACTAATTGAGAATTTTTTGGGGGACTACACAGGACTGTCTCAGCCTCGTTGGAAGCAAAGCAAGCCTCTTACGACGATGAAGCGAGTGGTGGAGGACGTAATAGCGAAGCACCGATACGCATACAATGGTACGTAGATTTACAGTAATGATCTCTATAGCTCCTTATGGCACTGTGTATCCTAATTCTCTGTTTAAAGGTGGTATTGAGCTCATCATGCGCTAACTTGGGTAATAACAGCAATATTATCAGTAATATAATTCGTTCGTTTTACTCAGACCTAGATTTTTTAATGTATTTTTAGGTATGGTCACCAAACTTGACTTGGATGATCGATGCGATGACATGCGCGTCATCAATTCTGTGGCCAAGACCATGTTCAGTGATAGGATCACGAACTGGGGTCGCATCGCCAGCCTGGTGGCATTTGGAGCAGTGGTGAGCCAGCACCTGAAGGAGAATGGCAGGGGACACTGCGTTGAGTTGGTGGGCCAAGAGATTGCCACATACCTCCTATCTGACCAAAGGGACTGGCTGGTCAAAAACAATGCTTGGGTGAGTCTTCTATGTGGTCCATGAGTCATTTGAAAATGTGAGCCAATCTGAGGACCATTAATCTTATTTAGTCTACTTGTTCAGTAGCTAATCGTAAACCTAACATTGCCTTTTGTCTCTTTCTCAGAATGGATTTGTAGAGTTCTTTCATGTGCAAGATCCAGAGTCCTCAGTAAGGAACACCCTCCTAGCCTTTGCTGGAGTTGCTGGGATTGGGGCAACACTTGCCATGTTGATCAGGTGAATTGAACTATAAAAGACTTACCTGTTACTTTTTTTCAACGAAGGAAATTGACTATTCCCGCAAGTTCTCTGAAGTCCTTAATATCACCATGGTTGGAACGACTACCCAGTGATGTCCTGTTTAGTCAAAGAAGAGGGTCAGTCTGTTGGATTATAGTGACGGACTGATTTGGGACAGTGCTTTGGTGTCAAGCTCAAGTTTGCTTTTTTTCCTGCATCAATATTTTGGTGCCTTTTTTTGTTTGAGTGGCCATTTGAGGGTATTTGGTAGTCAGAACAGTCTCCAAATATATTCATCTGACTACTTAAATCTAATGGACTTAAATGGCGCTTTTATTTAATGTAAAAAGTACAGACATTTTATTTTTGTAATAAATGTATAGTTGAATTTAGACTCGTACAGAAACAAAGTTAATTCATCTGCAAATGTTCACTTTTTTTTTTTTTTAAGTAATCAAGATGGAAAAGCACTAGCTAATAGCTATAATTCACAATGGCAAAGTTCCGCATCTGACCATAAAGTTTGCTCAAATTACTTGTTTCTCTTCCTTGTAATATTAGTCATACATGTACATATAGAGATTGGTGTAAGAAAGGCAGAACCTGCATTGAACTGACCATTGAGAGCCTTAGAATTCAACTAAGGTATACCCAAGTTATGGGCATTGAAAATGGAAAGGGCTTACAGCAGGAAAGGCTGTATTATACATGCAATTAATTTCCTTGGTCTTTATGGCATGCATGACAAGCATGTATGTCATAAAGCCCCTATCTCGCCTAAACCCCATTCATACGTCCATATTCCTCTTCCTTGGGGTAGATTTGCCAGTCTTGCCTGGCAATGCATTTGCGTGTGTGCAATGTGACTTCCTGGTTAAGCAAATCTTGTGGCTGTTGCACTAAGAAGCCCCCTTTCCCCCTCCCAGTAAAGCCTAGTGCAATGGCCACAAGATTTTGAAAGTCAATTAAAAATTCTATTCTCAAGACTATGCTGATTTGTATTTGAAGTGTTTCATTTCCAAATTATATCCATGTAAATGAAATGTGCTCGCAGGTATACGTTTTAAATATGAGCATAAAGATTGCACATGGTATCTGGCATTGGTTCAATAGAGGCAAGATCATCTGGACAGTAAACGTGTACAGCAGTTCCACCCAACAAACTAGCACTAACCCTCCTGATGCATTTTGCTGTCAAATTCCTTTAAACTCCTGAAGTAAAGGATAAAATCATGCAACTTTTGTGACTGCAATGAATAAAGGATGTGACTTCATTCACTTTGTCTCTGCAATTGTCTCAAAGCAGAAGTTTGACTGTTAACCTGCTGTGAACTTTGAGACTCAACTTCCTGGAAGAGAGGGAGATTTTGTGAGAAGACAGCCAGTGACATCTGCACTGTGCTAGTTTCTGATGCTGAAAAGTAAACCCATACACAAATTAATTCCTGTGTTGTACACCTCTACATACACACAGTCAAATGTGTTTATTCACACCATGTCCCCTGAACTGTGAGGTTATTTCCTAGAAATTAAGCTTCTGTGGTAACCACGTCTATATGTGTGTCATAGGCAGACCTCCACCACGGTATCACTTCAGCGTCAGTTGTCAGAAACATAATTATTAAACTAAGATACCACTTGGGTGCCTCAACCTCTGAGTTGCCAATAAAATAAGTTAACAGCAGTACAAAGATGTTTTACAATGTTGCATAACATTTTTAGCTTTTAAGCTTTCGATTTTTCCACATTTTGCATCTGACAACTCTGTCTGCGCCACAATCATAGCGTTGCAACAGTTGAAGCAAGTATTAACCACATCCTTTGTTGCTCACACTAAATTACCAACTTGAGTTTCTTCTGCACATTTAATCATTTCTTGATACCAAAGCAGTATTTTATATCCGAATGCCATAAGATGTAATGCATCCAGTCTCAATTTATTTAATGATATGCAAAATAAAATGACATGTCATTGAAAACCCTCTTGCATATAGGCCATAAAATGACTGAGCGACAGCCCAGAAATACCATTGTTCTTTCTTGGCATATGTGTCTGTCAGTCACTGATGGTGAATAAATGTAGAACAGTCAGAGCCAGACTGGTTATTGTAGATGAGGCTTTCACCTAAAGCTTAAGGAGGAGAACTGGAGCGGGGGGTCTAATGGCGGAAGAAAGCATTGCACATTGCTGGCCTATCTAATCAGGCATGCTTTTAGACAGCTATGGAAATCAGCCACAGAGCAGGTATTGTTTGACCTCTGCTGGGCTGAGGGAAGTTGGAGATATCACAGAGGGTAGTGATGCAAGTTGAGGGGAAATGAGAGTTCACTTTTGTGTTTGCACTCAGTCTCATAAGAACAGTTCTCCAAGTGTATTGTGTAACTTATGAGGTTGTCAATGAGAAAATGACATGACTACACTGTAGAAGACTCACTAGTCTCACCTAGGCTAATCTTGGAACAAATTCACATTACCTGTGTCAGAGCATGCCGTACTTTGGATAAAGAGGATTTTCTTTGGTAATGAAAGGTCATATGGAACGAAAATACGCTAGAGCGGGTATTCCCAAACTGGGGTACGTATGCTCGATGCTGTCGGGGGTAAGCCAAATAAAAATATGATTCACATTAACAAAAAACAAAAGTGTATGTATGTACACATGTTCAAAAGTTTGGGGTCACTTAGAAATGTCCTTTGTTTTTGAAAGAAAAGCAATTTTCTTTGGTCCATTAAAATAACATCAAATTGATCCGAAATACAGCGTAGACATTGCTAATTTTGTAAATGACTATTGTAGCTGGAAACAGCAGATTTTTTATGGAATATCTACATAGGTGTACAGAGGCCCATTATCAGCAACCATCACTCCTGTGTTCCAATGGCACGTTGTGTTAGCTAATCCAAGTTTATAATTTTAAAAGGCTAATTTATCATTAGAAAACCCTTTTGCGATGACGTTAGCACAGCTGAAAACTGTTGTGCTGATTTAAAGAAGCAATAAAGCTGGTCTTCTTTAGACTAGTTGAGTATATGGAGCATCAGCATTTGTGGGTTCGATTACAGGCTCAAAATGGCCAGAAACAAAGAGCTTTCTTTTGAAACTGGTCAGTCTATTCTTGTTCTGAGAAATGAAGGCTATTCCATGTGAGAATTTGCCAAGAAACTGAAGATCTGGTACAGCGCTGTGTACTACTCCTTTCACAGAACAGTGCAAACTGGCTCTAACCAGAATAGAAAGAGGAGTGGGAGGCCCCAGTGCACAACTGAGCAAGAGGACAAGAACACTAGTGTCTAGTTTAAGAAACAGGCGCCTCACAAGTCCTCAACTGACAGCTTCATTAAATAGTACCCACAAAACACCAGTCTCAACATCAACAGTGAACAGGAAACTCTGGGAGCACATCCAATGCTAGCATCAGTAATTTTACATTTGTTGTTAGCCCAGCTAGCATGGACACTGACAGTTGTGAGTGATGCAACCAAAGCTATACTGCCCCCTTACCCGGGAAAGCACCAAACAACAGACAGGGATGTTGGACCATCGTAGAGGTGCAAATATGATGAGTACTTCATTGATTTGGGGTTCACTTATATTGGGAGTAGTGCCTTTCCTCAGCCACAGTGTGTTATGTGCAAAAGTACTATCTCACAACTCAATGAAACCTTCACTCTTGCGCAGACATTTAGAAACATAACATGCCAATTCGAAAAATAAGCCACAAGTTTTTTGAGCGAGAATTAAGACTACTTTCGAGTAGTAAGATGTGTACAAAAGCAACAGATACCATTAATAAGAAGGGGCTAGAAGCATCTTATATGGTGAACTACCAAGTGGCTAGGACAGGCAAGCCCCATACTATTATGGAGGACTTCATTCTTCCTACTGCTGTGGATATGGCTGGGGGGAAAAGCCCAAAAAACTATACAGACAATGCCTTCATCAACAACGCTGTTTCACGACGCATCAGTGACCTGGCAGGAGATGTTTTGAAGCAATTACTGCTTCGCATACAACCAGTGAATTCTATGCGTTACAGCTGGATGAGTCAACAGATGTGGCAGGCTTGCCACAGCTCTTGGTGTATGTCCATTACGTTTATGGGGGGTCAATTAAGGAAGACCTCTTCTGCAAACCACTGGAAACCAGGACAACAGGAGAGGATATTACTGGACAGCTTAGTGACATCAAATGGACGTGTTGGTATCTGTACTGATGGCGCAAAAGCCATGACGGAGACATAGTGGAGTGGTAATGTGCGTGCAAGCAGCTGCTCCCGACGCTACTTGGGTACACTGCAGCATCCACGAGAGGCTCTTGCTACCAAGGGAATGCCTGACAGCTTGAAATATGTTTTGGACACTACAGTGAAAATGGTTAACTTTGTTAAAGCAAGGCCCTGAACTCTTGTATTTTCTGCACTTTGCAATGATAATGGCAGCGGCCATTTAACGCTTTTACAACATACAGAAGTGCGCTGGTTATCAAGGGGCAAAGTATTTACCTTTTTTTTTTATGGAGTGCCGAGCTTAATGCTTTCTTTACTGACCATAATTTTCACTTGTCTGACTGCTTGCACAGTGATGAGTTTCTCACACGACTGGCCTATCTGGGTGATGTTTTTTCTCACCTGAATGATCTGAATCTAGGATTACAGGGACTCTCCGCAACTATATTCAATGTGCGGGACAAAATTTAGGCTATGATTAGGAAGTTGGAGCTCTTCTCTGTCTGCATTAACAAGCACAGCACACAGGTCTTTCCATCATTGTATGATTTTTTTGTGTGCAAATGAACTCAAGCTTACGGACAATGTCAAGTGTGATATAGCAAAGCACCTGAGTGAGTTGGGTGCGCAATTACGTAGGTACTTTCCTGAAACGGATGACAAACAACATGCCCTGCCTCCATTCCACTTACTGATATCTGAACAAGAGAGCCTCATCGAAATTGCAACAAGCGGTTCTGTGAACATTTTATTTAATCAGAAGCCACTGCCAGATTTCTGGATTGGGCTGCGCTCAGAGTATCCTGCCTTGGCAATCGCGCTGTTAAGACACTGGTGCCCTTTGCAACCACGTACCTATGTGAGAGTGGCTTTCTGGCCCTCACTAGCATGAAAAGTAAATACAGGCACAGACTGTGTGTGGGAAATTATTTAGGACTGAGACTCTCTCCAATACAACCCAACATTGGAGAGTTATGTGCATCTTTCAAGCACACCCTTCTCATTAACCTGTGGTGATTTATTCACAATTTTCGATGAACAAATAAGGTTTTATATGTAAGCTGGTTAAATAAAGAGCAAAATTATTGATTATTATTTGTGCCCTGGTCCTATAAGAGCTCTTTGTCACTTCCCACGAGCTGGGTTGTGACAAACTCACACTCATTCTTATGTTTAATGTTTAATAAATGTGTAGTGTGTGTGTGTGGCAGGCTTACAATGATGGAAAAACAACATTTGAGAGTGCGCTGACCCTGGTGCTAGAGGGGGTACGCAGCTGGAGGTTGAATGTTTGAAGGGGTATGGGACTATACAAAGTTTGGGAACCACTGTGCTAGATTTGCTAATTTCATGCAAACAGTGTTGTTGTGGGGGAGGGCTGCAGCTATATCAAGCCTCAATTAAGGGAATCCTTTCAAGGGTTATGTTGCGCTTAGTCATTAATGATCCTTCGTGTGTGTGTGGTAGTTCTGTTTGTTCAGTTCTCCTCTGTCGTCTCTGGTTACAGCACAAACACACACCCATAGAGGTCTTATGAGGAATCATAGTAGGCCCTCTCCATGGTGACTGATGCTTACGTCAGACCTCGCCTAATCCTCCTGCTAATGACGTTGGCAGCCACTATGTTTACTGTCACCAAAGGGCTAGTTCATGTGGGCCACTAAGCACAGAAGTTAAGGCTATTCCATGTGAGAAATTACCAAGAAACTGAAGATCTGGTACAGCGCTGTATACTACTCCTTTCACAGAACAGTGCAAACTGGCTTTAACCAGAATAGAAAGAGTAGTGGGAGGCCCCAGGGCACAACTGAGCAAGAGGACAAGAACACTAGTGTCTAGTTTAAGAAACAGGCGCCTCACAAGTCCTCAACTGACAGCTTCATTAAATAGTACCCGCAAAACACCAGTCTCAACATCAACAGTGAAGAGGCAACTCCGGGATGCTGGCCTTCTAGGCATAGTTGCAAAGAAAAAGCCATATCTCAGACACGCCAATAAAAAAAACACAGACTCTGGATAGAGGAAGATTGGGAAAAAAGTGTTATGGACAGACTAGTTTTAGGTGTTCAGATCACAAAGAAGAACATTTGTGAAAAAATGCTGGAGGAGTGCTTGACGCCATCTGTCAAGCATGGTGGAGGCAATGTGATTGTCTGGGGGTGCTTTGGTGGTAAAGTGGGAGATTTGTACAGGGTAAAAGGGATCTTGAAGAAGAAAGGATATCACTCCATTCTGCAACGCCATGCCATACACTGTGGACGGCACTTCATTGGAGCCAATTTCCTCTTACAACAGGACAATGACCCAAAGCACAGCTCCAAACTATGCAAGAACTATTTAGGGAAGAAGCAGTCAGCTGGTATTCTGTCTATAATGGAGTGGCCAGCACAGTCACCGGATCTCAACCCTATTGAGCAATTGTGAGAAAAGCTTGACCGTATGGTACTTAAGAAGTGCCCATCAAGCCAATCCAACTTGTGGGATGGGCTTCAGGAAGCATGGGGTGAAATCTCTTCAGATTACCTCAACAAATTGACGACTAGAATTCCAAAGGTCTGCAAGGCTGTAATTGCTGCAAATGGAGGATTCTTTGATGAAAGCAAAGTTTGAAGGACACAATTTATTTTTTCAATTAAAAATCATTATTTTTAACCTTGTCAACGTCTTGACTATATTTCCTATTCATTTTGCAACTCGTTTCATATGTTTTCATGCAAAACAAGGACATTTCGAAGTGACCCCAAACGGTTATGCATGTATGTACAGTTGAAGTCGGAGGTTTACATACACCTTAGCCAAATACATTTAAACTCAGTTTTTCACAATTCCGGACAATTAATCCTAGTCCCTGTTTTAGGTCAATTATGATCACCACTTTATTTTAATAATGTAAAATGTCCGAATAATAGTAGAGAGTGATTTATTTCAGCTTTTGTTTCTTTCATCACATTCCCAGTGGGTCAGAAGTGTACATTCACTCAATTAGTATTTGGTAGCATTGCCTTTAAATTGTTTAACTTGGGTCAAACATTTTGGGTAGCCTTCCACAAGCTTCCCACAATAAGTTGGGAGAATTTTGGCCCATTCCTCCTGACAGAGCTGGTGTAACTGAGTCAGATTTGTAGGCCTCCTTGCTCGCACACGCTTTTTCAGTTCTGCCCACAAATTTTCTATGGGATTGAGGTCTGGGCTTTGTGATGGCCACTCCAATACCTTGACTTTGTTGTCCTTAACTTCCTGACTGATGTCTTGAGATGTTGCTTCAATATATCCCATAAGTGCACCAGTCCCTCCTGCAGCAGAGCACCCCCACAACATGATGCTGGCACCCCTGTGCTTCACGGTTGGGATGGTGTTCTTCGGCTTGCAAGCCTCCCCCTTTTTCCTCCAAATATACGGATGGTCATTATGGCCAAACAGTTCTATTTCTGTTTCATCAGACCAGAGGACATTTCTCCAAAAAGTACGATGTTTGTCCCCATGTGCAGTTACAAACCGTAGTCTGGCTTTTTTGGGCGGTTTTGGAGCAGTGGCTTCTTCCTTGCTGAGCGGCCTTTCAGGAGATGTCGATATAGGACTCGTTTTACTGTGGATATAGATACTTTTGTACCTGTTTCCTCCAGCATCTTCACAAGGTCCTTTGCTGTTGTTCTTGGATTGATTTGCACTTTTCGCACCAAAGTACGTTCATCTCTAGGAGACAGAACACGTCTCCTTCCTGAGTGGTATGACGGCTGCGTGGTCCCATGGTGTTTATACTTGCGTACTATTGTTTGTACAGATGAACGTGGTACCTTCAGGCGTTTGGAAATTACTCCCAAAGATGAACCAGACTTGTGGAGGTCTACAACATTTGTTCTGAGGTCTTGGCTGATTTATTTTGATTTTCCCATGATGTCAAGCAAAGAGCCACTGAGTTTGAAGGTAGGTCTTGAAATACATCCACAGGTACAAATTATGTCAATTAGCCTATCAGAAGCATCTAAAGCCATGACATCATTTTCTGGAATTTTCCAGGCTGTTTAAAGGCACAGTCAACTTAGTGCATGTAAACGTCTGACCCACTGGAATTGTGATTAAGTGAAATAATCTGTCTGTAAACAATTGTAGGAAAAATTACTTGTGTCATGCACAAAGTAGATGTCCTAACCGACTTGCCAAAACTATAGTTTGTTAAGAAGAGATTTGTGGACTGGTTGAAACTTCTTAAGGAGCGGTTGTGCGCTAGCGCCCCACTCCCGACACTACCCGGTGAAATGCAAGGCGCCAAATTCAAAATCCAAAAGTTGAATTATTAAACATTCATCAATATACAAGTGTTGCATAGTCATCAAAAGCTCTGCTTCTTGGCAATATCACAGCGTTGTCAGATTTCAAAAAGGCTTTACGGCGAAAGCACAACATTTGATTGTTTGAGGGTAGCACCTCCAATATTTTTCCCATTACCATAAATTCATAAGCAATCACGGTTCACACAAAACACATTTCACAGCGAAAACAAATCAATTACCTTTTGAAGAACTTCTGCTGAAGGATTCCCAAGTGTCCAACGAAGACAATCTATGGTTCTTTTGTTAGAAAAAGTCATGTATTATATCCATAAATCTCCGTTTGGTTGGCGCGTTATGATAAGAAAATACAGCGCCCACTCGCCCATTGAAACGTGAAGAGAACTCGTTCAACCTATACCTATAAACTTGTCCAAGAACAATCAAACATCATTGATAATGTATCCTTAGGAACACTAAAGTATATTCAGTATAATATTTCAACCGGAATATAAACTGGGCAATAAGAAAGGAAAAAAACACAGTGTGCGCAAGCCAGGAACGCGCATTCTCTTCTGTTGACTTCTGTGTGGCCACTTCCTAATTCTTCTTCTTCTGCCATCTAAAGCAACTAAATAGAATCAAAACAGTGTCTCGAGACTGTTGACATCCAGAGGAAGCAATAGGTACTGCATTCATACTCTCTTATATGGGCATTTTCATAAGGGAGGGGTTCAAATGAGGCAATGTGTCAAAATCACTTTTTACAGGACAGAAATTCCTCGGGTTTTCGCCTGCCATATCCGTTCTGTTATACTCACAGACAAAATCTTAGAAACGTCAGAGTGTTTCCTATTTAATGGTACTAAATATGTGCATATCCTATTTTCTGGGCCTGAGTGGGACGCATTTTACTTTGGGCACGCCAGGCTCTCCAAAACCGTCACCTCGGGAGCTGCTCCCTAAGAAGTTAATGACTCCAACCTAAGTGTATGTAAACTTCCAACTTCAACTGTATGCATGTATGTGGAAGTGTATATTGGCTATGGCATCTCAAAATGGACAAACGGTATTGCCATGTTTCTCTTTTCTAGCAAAGGTTGTTTAAGGGTGTATGCGAGCACACTTCTTCAGTTCACCTGCCAAGATCGGCTGATACGTGTGGAAGTCTTAGGACAGTTGAAATCAGTGAGGGGCATAATATTTGGGGTTTCTTGCATTTGGAATTCTATTGAATTCTACTTATATCACGCTGTGCCACAATAAACATAAAGTTCAAATGCCAAGACTCCGAGACCATGGAGTGCTTTTGAAGTGACAGGTTGGTGTGAAATCTGTAGCCTCCGCTGCGTTGTATCAGCACAATGGACAGCGCCCTATACACTAAAGCGAGGCCATTTTGGTAATGAATATTTATATAATAATTCACCTATTACAAACAGCCTACGTGAATGCAGCAGTACATACAGCTGTCTTACCAAAATATTACAAACTAAATGCTAAAAGTAGTAGCCTAGTTATTCATGTATGCAAACACTTTTTTTTCTAAGAGTTGAGACTTACCTGGGCTGGCTCCTCTCTTCCAAGATCAGGAACAGTCAGAGTTGGAAGGGGGCTGTGGAGCCATTATCCTGGCGGAGCTTGTGGATTGGTGGGTAGGCTCTGCACGTGGCGCTCGGTAGCATCATTGCTGCTGGGCTAGGCGGCAGCTTCGGTGGTTTGATGCTGCTGCTGGTCCTTGCTCTCCTTTTCCCTTTGGCGAAGACAATTTATAATATCCATTGTGGCAGTGGCAGATTATCTGGTTAGAGCTAGCTAAATAGGCTAAGGCAAATAATACTGACGCTTTTCACAGCTAGCTTAGAAGCTAACTAAACTGTGGTGGTGTGGCGTGAGGCAGAGATGAGTGAAGCAGCTTCAATGGTAAATTTGACCCTGCCCTTATAAATCAAAATCTAATAATACAGTCGGAGGCACATCACATTTTTCACTTAGCCTACCAGAGATGAGAAACGTTTTCCATGCTTTTCATGGAAACCCAAAATAGTCAAACCTAACCACCCCAGTGGCCTTCCATGGCCCCCCCTATACACACCGTGGTGCGATGTGTCCATTGTGCTGACAAATTGCAGCAGAGATACACATTTTGTGCCAACCTGTCAATCAATCATTTTAACTTTTTTTTTTTTTTTTAATGTAGGGATATAAAACTTTAACTGAGGGGGGGCACAAGTTTCAACTGAAGGGATTGAGCCTCCTTTTCCCCCCCTTGTGGAGCCAGGCTGAGTTTCCAGGAAAGTCCTACCCAATGTGACAAGGCTCATTGTTAAGGTTGGGCAAGGAAGTTTCAGTGTGACTTAGCAGATTGGCTTCACGTCACACATACTTCAGTGTTCAGGCAATCCGCCCTACGCAGTCCTGGCCTGCCTGATGCGACTCAAGTGGAAGACAGCTAGGGAGAGCTGTGACACACTGATCTGGATAAAAGTCCTAAAGTTGTTTTGTAAGGGGGCGGCGCTCGGTGGGCTGTGAGTTGATGGCCATGTGGGTGTTTGAGTGAGAAAGGCACAGAGATTTTTCAGACTCTGAAGTCAGGAGGACTTTTCAGACTAACACAGTCTGCCCCCTCAAACACTGTTGGGATCTAGCCCTAACGTTAAGTAACTAGTATGCAATTGAAGCGTGAGGCCGAGACATTATCTGGAAACAACAATCTAACTACCTACAAAGGTAAAATCTGGGACACCTTATCTAGTGCACTACCTCTTTTTCTTTCCTCTGGTAAAGTCTGCTTTAACATACTGTAGGTAAACATGCCCTCAAAAGTCACATTTATAGAATGCTTCCCTTGCAACCACTGGGTGAAGAGAAGAACACCACATATATGCTAGTAGTCCACTCTTGAGCTACAGGTATTTTATTCTGTGTTGGTAGTTGGCTAGTTTCATGGGTGTGACCAGGCAGAGATGAGGCATAATTAAGAAACACCCTAGACAAAGCAAGAACGAAGACAGTGGGCACGTAGATTTGCGAGCATTTGAGAAGAAGCTGCTCATAGTGGGAGATGGAGCGGGGGGAAAGACCAGTCTACTCATCGTCTTCAGTGTAGACCGGTTCTCCGAGATCTACACAGTCTTCGTGAAATATGTACTTGTATATGAGTGAATTTGCTATATGAACACTTCCCTTGTGAGCCTGTACTGCAATGTAACTGAAGTGCCCAGTCAGGTGACATGTTGTATCATACCTGCCAATTTAGTGCACACATTGTGACCTATAGTCTTTATGATTATTTAGAATGTTTGATAATACAGGCATACATTTTTTTTTTTATAAATGTGTGTCATATAAAACCTTATGTGCATCTTCATATGCACATACAAGGACCAGACTGGAAAACTCATCTTTTGGTATTTGTGTAATAATAACTGTGTTAAAAAAATCAATCTCTGTTCTTGCTTTGTCTAGGGTGTTTCTTAATTATGCCTCATCTCTGCCTGGTCACACCCATGAAACTAGCCAACTACCAACACAGAATAAAATACCTGTAGCTCAAGAGTGGACTACTAGCATATATGTGGTGTTCTTCTCTTCACCCAGTGGTTGCAAGGGAAGCATTCTATAAATGTGACTTTTGAGGGCATGTTTACCTACAGTATGTTAAAGCAGACTTTACCAGAGGAAAGAAAAAGAGGTAGTGCACTAGATAAGGTGTCCCAGATTTTACCTTTGTTCTCTATTGCCATTTCCTGCCTGTGCATAAAGTCAACACTGCACAGCAGAGGTTTGTCACCTGTAAAGTTGTGCAGGTTTAGAGCATGTTGTTAACAGGTTTGTTTCTATGCCATCAAATACTTGTGTATTATACATGCTTTAAAATGTTTGTAGTCTTCTCTTTCTGGAATGTGGAAGTTTTACCCTGCCCATTCAGGCCTACCTTTAACATCAAGGAATGTCTCAGACTATAACCACAACAGGTTAAAAGCATTTTTTTTTTTTATCAGTTCACTATCTTTAATTCACTAAAGCTTCTCTCTTTTTTTCTCAACAACAAGATTGGGATTTAGGCTATTTGCAAGTTTATGTAGCTTCTACAAGTGGGCTGGCTTTAACTGCAGTTTTCAATAAAGCAAAGTTGAAGATTGGCTGAAAGTTTCTCCACTTCCCCTTAGCAACAGCCAACTGAGTCCCGCCCCTGAAACTTAAAAAGCAACAGTTTCCCAGAAGTCAGCTGACACAGCAGTTTATCTATGACAGCAGAGAGAATGGAGACTAATCTTCTACGCAGTCCATTTTACTTCTGAATCAAATGGTGCACTGGTACTTTGGATTAATATGCCATGAGATGTAGTGCAGGGCCAGAGTATAGCCTTGGGAATTCTAGAGTTTGCCCAGTTCCCGTAGTGCTGTAATACATGCCACCTCAGTGTGAACTCTGAACCCAGTCCCACACACCCAGAGTTGCATGGCCATAGGGCTGAGATCACATCTCATCCACATGGTACATTGTGTCATTTCCTCAAATGTGAAGCACATTCATTGTCTGTGTCAGTTGAACTGTTAATCTTGCATTGGACTGTCTTGCCTTTGTAGGAATAATTTGCTGTACCACTTTTGGACTACCTTGCCTTCAACTGAATAACTTGTTCCACATTTACCAACATTAAGGCCAAATGAATTTTACACTGAACAAAAATATAAATGCAACATGCAACAATTTCAAAGATTTTACAGAGTTACAGTTTGTATAAGGAAATCAGTCAATTGTCAAGCACTAATCTATGGATTTCACATGACTGATTTCACATGACAGATACCTTAAAAGAAAGGTAGGGGCGTGGATCAGAAAACCAGTCAGTATCTGGTGTGACCACCATTTGCTTCATGCAGCCTGACACATCTCCTTCGCATAGAATTGATCAGGCTGTTGATTGTGGCCTGTGGAATGTTTATCCACTCCTCTTCAATGGGTGTGCGACGTTTCTGGATAGATATTGGCAGGAACTGGAACACGCTGTCGTACACGTCGATCCAGAGCATCATAAACAGGCTCAATGGGTGACATGTCTGGTGAGTATGCAGGCCATGGAAGAACTGGGACATTTTCAGCTCCCAGGAATTGTGTACAGATCCTTGCGACATGGGGCCGTGCATTATAATGCTGAAACATAAGGTGATGGTGGCGGATGAATGGCATGACAATGGGCTTCAGGATCTCGTCAAGGTATCTCTGTGCATAAATTGCCATCAATAAAATGCAACTGTGTTCATTGTACGTAGCTTATGCCTGCCCAAATCATAACCCCACCACCACCATGGGGAACTCTGTTTACAACGTTGACATCAGCAAACCGCTTGCCCACACGATGACATACACGATGACATACACTTCTCCAGTGTGCCAGTGGCCATCGAAGGTGAGCATTTGCCCAATGAAGTTGGTTATTATGCCAAACTGTAGTCAGGTCAAGTCCCTGGTGAGGACGACTAGCACGCAGATTAGCTTTCCTGAGACGGTTTTTGACAGTTTGTGCAGAAATTCTTCGGTTGTGCACAGTTTCATCAGCTGTCCGGGTGGCTTCTCAGATGATCCTGCAGGTGAAGAAGCGATATGTGGAGGTCCTGGGGTGGCGTGGTTACACGTGGTCTTCGGTTATGAGGCCGGTTGGACGTACTGCCAAATGCTTTAAAACAACATTGGAGGCAGCTTATGGTAGTGAAATTAACATTAAATTATCTGGCAACATCTCTGGTGGACATTCCTGCAGTCAGCATGCCAGTTGCACACTCCCCCCAAAAAACTTGAGACATCTGTGGCATTGTGTTGTGTGACAAAACTGCACATTTTAGAGTGGCCTTTTATTGTCCCCAGCATAAGGTGCATTTGTGTAAGGATCATGCTATTTAATCATCTTATTTTATTAATTTTTTACCTTTATTTAACTATGCAAGTCGGTTAATAACAAATTCTTATTTTCAATGACAGTCTAGGAACAGTGGGTTAACTGCCTTGTTCAGGGGCAGAACAACAGATTTTGACCTTGTCAGCTCGGGGATTCTATCTTGCAACCTTTCGGTTACAAGTCCAACGCTCTAACCACTAGGCTACCTGTCATTGTTATATGCCACACAAGTCAGGTGAATGCATTATCTTGGCAAAGGAGAAATGCTCACTAACAGGGACATATACAAATTTGTGCACAAAATTTGAGAGAAATAAGATTTTTGGAAAATTGAACATTTCTGTGATCTTATATTTCAGCTCATGAAACATGGGACCAACACTTTACATGTTGCGTTTATATTTTTGTTCAGTATAAGCTTACTTTTTCAAACTTATTGGCGCAAGAGAAACATTTTAACTGTCCCTTTTCTCAGTACATTGTAGTCTCAGGGAGGGCAGTAACCTCAGATGTGAGGGCATAATGGGCCATTCCAGATAGGGCCTGTTTTCCCACCCTCTGTGAGAGGACAACAGTGCAGTCCAGAGACAAATATTCCCTACAGTAGGGGTGTTCCCAAGAATTCCAACTCATAACATACCGGAAGGAAGCAGTGGGTGGTGCATGTTATGTTACTAAGAATACCAATCCAGCCAGAACACTGCATTCTTTGTGGATTCTTACTTTGAGAACAGGCAACACCCATCTTTGAGGACAATTCCACTCCTTCCAGTGGTTATAGGCTACTCTAGTGTTTTTACATTGACCATTGTGTTTAACGTCAATGGTTTACTTTTACCTTTAATAATTAGTTTCACGTTTCATGCATAGGTGGTCATTCAATTTACTGTGTAACTATTTTGAGAGTCACAATTGCATTCCTTCAACTGCCACAGTGTAATGTGTGTCTATACACAGTCAAATCAAACTTCATTTGCCACATGCACTGAATACAAATGTGGACTTTACCGTGAAAGGTTACTACAAGCCCTTAACAAGTGCAGTTCAAGAATAAGAAAATATTTACCAAGTAGGCTAAAATAAAAAGTAATAATAAAAAGTCACACAATAAGAATAACAATAACCAGGGGGCACCGGTACCGAGTCAGTGTGCAGGGGTACAGGCTAGTTGAGGTAATCTGTACATGTAGGTGGGGGCGAAGTGACTATGCATAGGTAACAAACAAACAGCAAGTAGCAGCATTGTAAAAGGGGGGGGTCAATGTAAATTGTCCTGGGTGATTTTTATGAGTTGTTCAGCAGTCTAATGGCTTGGGGGTAGAAGCTCTTGAGGAGCCTTTTGGTCCTAGACTTGGCGCTCCGGTACCGCTTGCCGTGCGGTAGCAGAGAAAAGTCTATAACTCGGACAATTTTCTGGGCTTTCTCTAACACGTATATTATATAGGTCCTGGATGGCAAGAAGCTTGGCCCCAGTGATGTACTGGGCCGTTCGCTCTACCCTTTGTAGCGCCTTACGGTAAGATGCCGAGCAGTTGCCATACCAGGCGGTGGTGCAACCGGTCAGGATGCTCTCGATGGTGCAGCTGTAGAACCTTTTGAGGATCTGGGGATCCATGCCAAATCTTTTCAGTCTCCTGAGGGGGAAAAGGTTTTGTCGTGCCCTCTTCATGACTGTCTTGGTATGTTTGGACCATGATAGTTTGTTAGTGATGTGGACACCAAGAAACGTAAAACTCTCGACCCGCTCCTCTACAACCCCGTCGATGTTATTGGGGGCCTGTTCGGCCGGTCTTTTCCTTTAGTCCACGATCAACTCTTTTGTCTTGCTCACACTGACCTCCCCCCTATAGGCTGTCTCATTGTTGTCAGTGATCAGGCCTACCACTGTTGTGTCGTCAGCAAACTTAATGATGGTGTTGGAGTCGTGTTTGGCCACGCAGTCATTGAAATACAGGTGGGGACTAAGTGCACACCCCTGAGGGGCCCCAGTGTTAAGGATCAGCGTGGCAGACGTGTTGTTGCCTACTCTTACCACCTGGGGGAGGCCCGTCAGGAAGTCCAGGATGCAGTTGCAGAGGGAGGTGTTTAGTCCCAGAGTTCTTAGCTTAGTGATGAGCTTCGTGGGCACTATGGTGTTGAACGCTGAGCTGTAGTCAATGAACAGCATTCTCACATAGGTGTTCCTTTTGTCCAGGTGAGAAAGGGCAGTGTGGAGTGCGATTGAGATTGCATCATCTGTGGATCTGTTGGGGCGGTATGCGAACTGGAGTGGGTCTAAGGTGTCCGGGAGGATGCTGTTGATGTGAGCCATGACCAGCCTTTTAAAGCACTTCATGGCTACCAACGTGAGTGCCATGGGTCAGTAACCATTTAGGCAGGTTACCTTCACTTCCTTGGGAATAGGGACTATGGTGGTCTGCTTGAAACATGTAGGTATTACAGACTCGGTCAGGGAGAGGTTGAAAATGTCAGTGAAGACACTTGACAGTTGGTCCGCGCATGCTTTGAGTTCGCGTCCTGGTAATCCGTCTGTCCCCGCGGAATTGTGAATGTTGACCTGTTTAAAGGTTTTGTTCACTTCGGCTACCGAGAGCGTTATCACACAGTCATCCAGAACAGCTGGTGCTCTCGTGCATGCTTCAGTGTTCCTTGCCTCGAAGCGAGCATAAAAGGCATTTTGCCCGTCTGGTAGGCTCGCGTCACTGGGCAGCTCGCGTCTGGGTTTTCCTTTGTAGTCTGTAATAGTTTTCAAGCCCTGCCACTTCCGACGAGCATCAGAGCCGGTGTAGTAGGATTCAATCTTAATCCTGTATTGACGCTTTGCTATGTGTACCTGTTATATACCAGAGAATTACCATGAAACTAGTTGAAAATGCAGTTTTTAAACTAGACACAGTTTGACTTCACAAAAACTCATATGAACCCGTTGCACTGTAACAGTTTGTGCCTTTGTAATGGTGCCATGGTGTCATGTTTGCATAGAGATTATATGGCAAATATTTAAATAGACTTGTAGACCCCTTCCATGGCTTTTAGCTTATTGAGGTCAAGCTGCAACAGGCCAAGACTTGTTTGCCCTCGACGCTCTCAGGTGTGATGTTGTTTTATATGGTGAGTCCATTAAGTGGGTGTGGGTCAAAGGGTTTTGTGTCATTCCTCGCCCGTGTTTCAAAACGTGATAAAAACCACCCAAAGCATCATCAGGGATTGATTGGGATCAAATGGTCAGGTTTGATATTATTCGCCCCTAGCTAACATTCCTAGCTTCATTCTATCTATGGAGCATGTATGACACCAACTCATCCAATTTAATAGGGCACATTGTGATAAATAACACCGACGCCACTGCCCACAAGGCCAAGTGAAAAAAGTTGTGTGACGATATACAGTGGTGTAAAGTACTTAAGTAAAAATACTTTAAAGTACTACTTAGGTCATTTTTGGGGGGGGGTTATCTGTACTTTACTATTTGTATGTTTGACAACTTTTACTTTTACTTCACTACATTCTTAAAATAAATGATGTACTTTTTACTCATTTTCCCTGACACCCAAAAGTACTCGTTACATTTTGAATGCTTACACATGTACTTTTGATACTTAAGTATATTTAAAACCAAATACTTTTAGACTTTTACTCAAGTAGTATTTTACTGGGGGACTTTAACTTTTACTTGAGTCCTTTTATATTAAGGTATCTTGTATTTTTACTGAAATGTGACAATTTGGTGCTTTTTCCACCATTAATGGTACATCATGTACCGTATGTTCCATTCAGCAGGAACAGGGTCATATGTCTTTATGTGTCACAGGATGTGACTCAGTCTGAATGACCAAGTGTTGGGACATCTCTTCTTTAGCACAGGGATCAAGGATGATGATGAGCCATGGGCATGTGCCCCAAAAGTAAAAGTTGCCTCACAAGAACCAGTATAATTATTACTTTTTTAATTTGGAATCATTAGAGCTGCTGAGCATACACTATTATGGCGTGTTTTCAATGTGTAATATCGTGAGGGATATATACAAGTGAAGACAGAAATGGCAATGGCCTAATTGTGACTACAAATCAAACATCAATGGTCTTGGTTTAATCTCAAAACATGACTAACACATCTCTCAACATCTATGATCTATTGGGAATCCAGATGTCAGCCTTATTCTTGATATATTTCAACACTGCAGTCTATATTAAGCAAGTTTAACATGCATTCAAATGTTATGTGGTTTATCAGTGTCCTCTTAGGCCTTACCCTTATAAAGACAATAATTAGAGGGTCTCTTTCTTATTGTTAGCTTGTGTTTTGTCTCTATAGGCCTACATAGGAATTTGGGTCAACGCTTAAGCCTTTTATCCTCCCCCTGTAGATGACTGGGAGATTACAACACAGTCAAAATAAGTGCTTTGCTGGTAAGTGACAGAAAAAGCCAGACCAGCTCAAGCCTGTTTCCTTGACCGAGACAGTGATGTTGTCAACAGCTATTTCCAAGAGTGCTGTTTAACAAAGGATCCCTATACTTTGGCCTGCTGCTTTTTATGTTGTTGTTCATCTTACATCAGCTACAGGTTTATATCAGGACAGTTTATTTTTCACATGATGAAAAACATGAAAAATCATAATCTCCTAAAAGGCTAATACTGATGTTTGTTGGCTGAACAGTAGTTTAATCATGAAACACTCCATAGATGTGACATCGATCATGTCACCACTAGAGCTGACGTTTTTGTCAGCTGGGGATTGTCAAGCAAATAACTGCCGGGCTCACGGTAATTGACCGTTAATTAACATAAACACGTTTAGCATCTCTTGGCTTCCACCCAGCCTACAAGCCACTGATGCAGACCTTTTGGAACATCTGCATTTAAAAGGTCTAATAAGTCTATTTAATATAGCCTACACCGTCACAATAAGTCCATTATTTATTTTAGACAGGTCTAAAGAAACATGTTATGAAGAAAAATGTAGTCTATTTCAGAAGAACAGAATAGCATACTTTGAGTTGTCCCTATGTTAGGCACTGATATGGCTGTGGGCTACACTAGTTCATTTAGCAGGCAAGATTAGCTTAGAATTACATGGCATTCTTTTTTATTATTTTATAGTATGAAGAATACAATTGAAGATAGCTGAATAAAATAGAAAGGATATTTTCTCCAAACGATTTCAAAGGAAGTGTGCAGATATGGCTATTCTGTGTTGAGCGGTTAACAAAGAAACAGGTCCTCCTATATGCTTCATTTCGAGTTATTTATACAACTTTAGTTGTGAAACAAACGTTGGGCTATATGTTTTGATTTTTAATACAGTATAATAAGGATGATATAATACATTCACCAATGCATTGGTTATTGTTCAAAGTCGAACCTCCACTGTGTATTTGTGTGCCATAGTACTAGTTGGTTATATATCGTGACAATGAGGTGTGGATATTGATAAAAGGTTTTTCAGTTTGGCACATTGGGCTACGTGTTTTATGACCGTGTTAACCTTTGACAGATCTTGTGTTTTTTTCAGCCAATGAGAGTGCTGATTGTCGATCATAAACTACAGTCAAGGTTACACTCAAGGTTACTGGAGGACTTTTTGATTAACTGAATGCTGGTGATTCACCACCACCGGTTATTTCTTTACCCTGTAGCCTTATATTAACCATGTGTTGGTAGTTTTGGTCAATGGAGATTAGTAGGTCTGAACTTGTCTCATGTGCTTTTTTAAAATGTTTAGTTTCCTCATTTTGTTATATCATAAGCTATGTTATAAACATCATAAATCCGTGGTTGGAAGAATGTCATATAGACATCCAACCTCAACAGCACATTGTTGGTAACACTTTATTTGATGATAGTTTCCACTGGTATTTACCTGGTATTTACTAGGAAATGTGTGGTATCAACTGGTACTTTTTGAAAAGATTGAAACACTATTGGTTATTAACTGGTACTAAATGGTGCCTATGATGTTTGTTTTAATGAATATCATATGAGTGGTTCATGGGTTATTATTGTTTACTTACCATGTTGCCATGTAATTCCTGTACTGTAAATAACTGTTCATTTTTATACCATAAAATAAAGTGGTAACCTTTCTTTTCTTACTAGATAGTGTAGGTGTTAGTGTAAATCTAAATGAATGCTAAAAAGTAAAATATTTGTCTGCAGAGATTTATATGCATTACGGTCTTAAGAGGGATACTATCCCAGAAATAAATAACTGTATATAAAATATACTGTTATGACATCATAAACCAAAAATATTTGCATTGCATTCAACTTAAATAGAAATTAAATAGATTGGGAACCATATGGGAACGCTGCAAGATGAGAGGAATACTTTTGTTATCAGGATCATATTCTGTGGGAAATTACTGTGTAGGCAGGATTTGATTCATGTTTATCTTTGTTATTTATGGTAACGGACTATGTTGATTAGGTGTTTGCTTGCTCGCATGCATTAACCTCTTAATTTTCACAGCTAAGTGTACTACTAAACATAAGATAACCTATATTGGTCATTAAGGTAAATCCAATAGCAGCACAGAAGCTTTGTGTTGAATATGTTTGACAAAAGCATGATAGCTTCACTTCTTCACTGATTTCAATATTGATTATAATGGTTTTAGTTTGCAATGCAGCATGGTTTGTTTTGACCATCTAGAAGCTGAGGTGGTATCAGGTGAAGGTGACTGCAAAATAGGTAAATGGTGTGTGTTCTTTAGTAGTTTGTTTATTGGTGGCTCTCCTAGTTTACATGAAGGTAGTTTTCCCATCAGTAACACTGAAAGCTTTGCTTCCTGGAGGGCTCCCACCCATGGGAGTGGACATAGATTGGTGGAAAACAACAACCCCAAAGACCACACATGAAAGACAGTCAATAAAGAAACAGCAGTTTCATTGACCCCCACTTACCTCAGAACAGAGGAACTGAACACCACTGTCTATTATTGTCATGCTGCTGCTCAACCCATCTATTTTAAAGATGTATTATTCATGTATTTCACAGTTTAATGCCCATATACAGTACCCAATTAATAGTTAAAGCTCTATTTATGACATGAGTGTGTGCCCATTCAAGCCAATCCCACACCCGCTCACCTTTTCTGTGGGTAACTAATCCTATATGATTCCTAAATTGAGTTGAGTGTATCAAACAAGCACCCTTGAGTAGAATCTGCATATTTGCGACCTTTGACTCATTGTTTTGAAGCAAGTTTGTTTTGGTCTGAGCCATGCAAATGCATGTACACGTACACATGTTATCAGCACACATTAATGGCACAGTGTTTAAAGTTTAGCCTTCAGCACCATGGCTAATAGCTCACTCTTTTAACCAGGCACTACTAATAACAACTAGGGTCTGCACCTGCACAGGTGAGGTACTGATAAAGACAAACTATTACTCTTTGGCTTGCTTGGTACTGTGCTTGTTGTTGGTGCCGTAGTGTGGAAAGCTACAAGCTACTCTTATAAATCAAATGTTGACAGCTTGGCTTGTCTTGGTTTTCTCTATCTCGAATGGATCCAAATCATATTGTTTAGTTAATGTTTACACTTTGGTGAAATTACATCATGTCAAAATACTCTACATGACCAAAAGTCTGTGGACACCTGCTCATCGAACATCTCATTCCAAAATCATGGGCATTAATATGGAGTTTGTCCCCCCCTTTGCAGCTATAAGAGCCTACACTCTTCTGGGAAGGCTTTCCACTAGATGTTGGAACATTGCTGTGGGGACTTGTTTCCATTCAGCCAAAAGAGCACTGGTGAGGTCGGGCACTGAAGTTGGCCAATTAGGCCTCCTGGATCGCAGTCGGTGTTTCAATGCATCCCAAAGGTGTTCGATGGGGTTGAGGTCAGGGCTCTGCACAGACCAGTCAAGTTCTTCCACGCCAATCTCAACAAACCATTTCTGTATGGATCTCGATTTGTGCACAAGGGCATTTTCATACTGGAAAATGAAAGGGCTTTCCCCAAACTGTTTCCACAAAGTTGGAAGCCCAGAATCGTCTATAACGTAAATATATTATGCAGCGTTAAGATTTCCCTTCACTGGAACTAAGGGGGCCTAGCCAAACCATGAAAAACAGCCACAGACCATTATTCCTCCTCCACCAAACTTTACAGTTGGCACTACGAATTGTGTGGCCTACCACTTCACAGCTGAGCCGTTGCTGCTCCTATACGTTTCTGTCACGATCTTCTTTCGAATAACTGGACCAAGGTGCAGTGTGCATGGAGTTCCACATATTTAATTTTAATGGAACATATAATGAAAAACACAACTGATCGTAACCGACGTAGCGCTCGCACGCACTAACAAAAACCATTATCCCACAAACACAGGTGGAAAAAGGACTACCTAAGTATGATCCCCAATTAGAGGAAGCTGTTTTTTGTTGCCTCTAATTGGGGATCATACTTAAGTGTTCTGTTTCCCACCTGTGTTGGTGGGATATTGTTTTTTTGTTAGTGCCTATGTGCGCTACACATTTGTGCGATCAGTCATTTATTTTGTTGTCTTGACCGTTGCACGCTGCGCCTTGGTCCGTTCTTAAAGACGATCGTGACAGTTTCCTCTTCACAATAACAGCACTTACAGTTGACCAGGACAGCTCTAGCAGGGCATACATTTGAAAAACTGACTTAATGGAAAGGTGGCATCCTATGACGGTGCCACGTTGAAAGTCACTGAGCTTTTTAGTAAGGCCTTCTACTGCAAATGTTTGTTTATGGAGATTGCATGGCAATGTGCTTGGCTGAAATAGCCAAATCCACTAATTTGATGGGGTGTCCACATACTTTTGTATAAATAATGTATGATGAGAATGTGTCATCACTGAAAATAATATGTTTTTCGCATGTTAACCTTCGGTTGTTTGACAGGGACACTGTTTCACTCTGTTTCTCTCTCTCTCTTTTTTCAACACTGGAATTCAGCAGATTAGCAGGTCCTTGAGAACGAAACCAAACAACCCAGGACAAGCAATTTACCACAATATGGGAACAAAGTAAATACTTGAGGGGAATAGAAACACATTACATTGCAGAGAGGATGGGCTGACAGATACAAGAAATACTCAATGCAAAAACACAATATAACAGTTCTAACATATAAAAGTCAACTAGGATGAAAGTTGTAGATAAGGGAAGTGTTTTCTAGCCAATGATGGTTCAACAACATACTATCCCTATATTCAATGTCCTTGACCTTGCCTCTAGATTTCAAGGAAGGGATGGGAGTGGGGTGTAGATAGCCCTTCTTGAATGAGCTGCAAAGAGAGAATGCCAAAGAATCCCATGAATGAGAACAGAACGGAGTGTTTTTTGCAGGGTCCCAAAGGTACATAGTGAAATGGAACAATTTCTATTGGTATGTTTACAATTTGTTCAAGAAGGGGGATCTTTTCTCTGTTAATTTTTTTAAGTTGTACGTTGCACCAGTATCTTCCCACTTTCTTTTGATATAGGAAAACACCTTCCTTATGATCTGGACTTTTTATTATGGTCTGGTATTTACCGATCTCTGAACTGGAACACGCCTTCAGGTGTTAACACACCTCCAGGGTTTTGGATCAACTTCTGGCTCTCCCACTCAGTGCTATCTTTATTAAAGGCCATTGTGTTGGAGTCTGTAGACTGAGAATTTATGTCTACGTTTACAGAAAATGACAGGTTGGCTCGGCTCACCGCATGCTTTCACCTCCCACGCACATTCTCTTAAGGAAGCAGCTCTCAAGTTTCAAACACACTCAGGCTTATAGACACACTTCGCTACACCCACACACGATTCAGTGTTTTACCTTGCTGAGTCTCTGTGGCACTAAAGGCCAGTCTCTGTGATTCACCCTAAACATTCCAGTGGGGCTATTATGGGTTGGATGAGTAAGCATAGACTGATGCTCATGAGACTTCAATATAACTTGTATGGTGTGCTGTTGTGTGGTCATTTCCTTTTTATAGTTTGCCACAGTGACATTTCACTAAAATTCCTGAATCATCTACTGTGTTCCTGCTAAGGCTGGCCAACTCTTTGGATCTCTTTTTCTGTCACAGTAGCTATATACAAATATATAATTTTTATTTGGTTATTCTAGATAACATGCCTGCCTGGTAGTACTTTAAACCTATTTCAGCTCACACCAACAAACTTCAACAACAAAAACTTCCCATTGTGTGTTCCTGGATTCATGTTTACTTCCTGATTTTTTTTCACCTTTCCCCTCCATTGTCACAGTCACCTGTCTTGTCCTTGCCATGACAAGCCAGTGACATTTGACACTGACAGTAAATATAATATTCTTTACAGAAATTGAAGTGTCAGTCAATATTCTCTCCTTCTCTCCACAGCCTCCACTATTCTTCCCATAGGCTTTCTGTCCTGTCTCCCCACTCCTTGCACATGATGTTTGCTTCCTCCTAAAGCAAATTTACCCTGGGTAGTTTACCAGCAGGCAGGCAGGCATACAAGAGCAGGCTTGTCTGTGGTGAAGCCATATACCAGGAAATGAGCTTTAGCACACACAGCTCCTCTCTCATCTGATGTGTTGCTGTCTTCTGGTTATGGCTCTTGATAAACCATGTCCGATCACATAGTCTTCCCACTGAATAAGATGAACAGTATGTGTAAGCAATAAAGCCAGAGGAAGTGTGGTATATGGCAAATATACCATGGCTAAGGTCTGTTCTTACGTACGACACAACACGGAGTGCCTGGATACAGCCTTTAGCCGTGGTATATTGGCCAAATATCACAAACCCAGAGGTGCCTTATTACTATTATAAACTAGTTACCAGCATAATTAAAACAGTAAAAATAAATGTTTTGTCATACCAGTGGAATACGGTCTGATATACCACAGCTTTCAGCCAATCAGCATTCAGGACTCGAACCAGCCGGAATATAATAAGAATAAGATTCTCTCTGACACACATAGAGATAGACACTGTTTTTGTGACTGTTTGTTTAGTGAGTAATACTTGGAATGGTAAGTATGTACTGTAACTGTGTGGTAATGAAGTATCTGTCCAGGCTGCCAGCAAAAGCCAATGGAACAGTGTACTGGAGGAAAACAAGCTCTTTCTTTGTGTATTTGTTACAAAGTTTGGATTAGTGATTAGTTTTGCAGGACAAATTCTATGAAAGTGGATGTTTGGAGGCTAATCCAATTATGAATCCGAGTTGAGGTTAATTTCAGTTCCTTGGATCTACACTTGGGCTATGCTCACTACTTTGAATTTCTGTATGTCATAGCCTTACATGTAAACATTAGTAATCAAACGAACAGCTGGCAATGCCGTTGCAATTAGCATCCTCTTTCAAGATCCAACATGCTCAATTCGTTGTTGTAATCACCCATTCTGTTTTTCCAGTTTGTTCTGTTTTGGGTATGGGTGGCAGGTGGAAGAGGGTTATTCCTATTCCTAACTAGCAAGGCAGGAGCAGGACTGGTACAATGTGAGGTATAGTCCTGCCTGAGCTCATAGTTAGCTAGCTACAGCTGGCCCTAAAAGACAGTGTTCCCACGCCTTTCTCAGGAAAATTTGCTGTTTTTGCTTTGTAAGCACCTTAGGGAAAAACTGTCAGCTGACACTGAGAGAGATTCCTGAATCCTGTGAAAAGCAGATTTTACTGGATTATGCAGGTCCTGGTAGCAACACCACACCATACTTACAAGGGGTTGTTTCAGGAAGTCAGTGCCATATATGGCCAGGAGGAAGTGACTCCATCCTAATCACTTCAAATCAAATTTTATTGGTCACATACACATATTTAGCAGATGTTATTGCGGGTCTAGCGGAATGCTTGTGTTCCTTGCTCCAACAGTGCAGTTATATCTAACAATACACAACAATACACACTATTGTAAAAAGTTAAAGAATGGAATTAAGAAATATAGAAATATTAGGACAAGCAATGTCGGAGTCCAGAGTATAAATACATTATATACAGTACCAGTCAAAAGTTTGGACACACCTACTCATTCAGGGGTTTTTCTTTATTTTTACTATTTTATACATTGTAGAATAATAGTGAAGACATCAAAACTATGAAATAACACATATGGAATCATGTAGTAACCAAAAAGGTGTTTAATTAAACATTCTTTTTCTTTCACCTTTATTTAACCAGGTAGGCCAGTTGAGAACAAGTTTTCATTTACAACTGCGAGCTGGCCAAGATAAAGCAAAGTAGTGCAACACAAACAACAACACAGAGTTACACATGGAATAAACAAACATACAGTCAATAATACAATATAAAAAGTATATATACAGTGAGTGCAAATGAGGTAAGATAAGGGAGGTAAGGCAATAAATAGGCCATAGTGGCGAAGTAATTACAGTATAGCAATTAAACACCGGAGTGATAGATGTGCAGAAGATAAATGTGCAAGTAGAGATACTGGGGTGCAAAGGAGCTAAATAAATAAATAACAGTATGGGGATGAGGTAGTTGGATGGGCTATTTACAGATGGACTATGTGCAGGTGCAGTGATCTGTGAGCTTCTCTGACAGCTGGTGCTTAAAGTTAGTGAGGGAGATATGAGTCTCAAGCTTCAGTGATTTTTGCAGTTCGTTCCAGTCATTGGCAGCAGAGAACTGGAAGGAAAGGAGGAATTGGCTTTGGGGGTGACCAGTGAAATATACCTGCTGGAGCGCGTGCTATGGGTGGGTGCTGCTATGGTAACCAGTGAGCTGAGATAAGGCGGGGCTTTACCTAGCAAAGGCTTATAGATGACCTGGAGCCAGTGGGTTTGGCGACGAGTATGAAGCGAGGGCCAGCCAACGAGAGCATACAGGTCGCAGTGGTGGGTAGTATATGGGGCTTTGGTGACAAAATGGATGGCACTGTGATAGACTGCATCCAATTTGCTGAGTAGAGTGTTGGAGGCTATTTTGTAAATGACATGAAATCAAAATATATTTTATATTTTGACTCTTTAAAGTAGCCACCCTTTGCAGCTTTGCACACTCTTGGCATTCTCTCAACCAGCTTCACCTGGAATGCTTTTCCAACAGTCTTGAAGGAGTTCCAACATATACTGAGCACTTGTTGGCTGCTTTTCTTCACTCTGCGGTACAACTCATCCCAAACCATCTCAATTGGGTTGAGGTCGGATGATTGTGGAGGACAGATCATCTGATGCAGCACTCCATCACTTTCTTCCTTGGTCAAATAGCCCTTATACACCCTGGAGGTGTGTTGGGTCATTGTCCTGTTGAAAACAAATGATAGCCCCACTAAGCCCAAACCAGATGGGATGGCGTATCGCTGCAGAATGCTGTGGTAGCCATGCTGGTTAAGTATGCCTTGAATTCTAAATAAATCACTGACTGTGTCACCAGCAAAGCACCCCCACATCATCACACCTCCTCTTCCGCTTGCTTCATGGTGGGAACCACACATGTGGAGATCATCCATTCACCTATTCTGCATCTAACAAAGACACAGAGGTTGGAACCAAAAATCGCAAATTTGGACACATCAGACCTCATCAAATTTCCACCTGTCTAATGTCCTTTGCTTGTGTTTCTTGGACCAGGCAAGTCTGTTCTTATTGGTGTCCTTTAGTAGTGGTTTCTTTGCAGCAATTAGACCTTAGTCTCCTCTGAACTGTTGATGTTGAGATGTGTCTGATACTTGAACTCTGTGAAGCATTTATTTGGGCTGCCATTTCTGAGGCTGGTAACTCTAAGGAACTTATCCTCTGCAGCAGAGGTAACTCTGGGTCTTCCATTCCTGTGACGGTCCTCGTGAGAGCCAGTTTCATCATAGCGCTTGATGGTTTTTGCAACTGCACTTGAAGAAACTTTCAAAGTTCTTAAAATGTTCTATTCTATCTATTTTGATTTGTTTAACACTTTTTTGGTTACTACATGATTCCATATGTGTTTTTTCATAGTTTTGATGTCTTCACTATTTGGTGTGTCCAATCCATTGGCTGGTACTGTGTATATGTGATGGGATATATAGACAGCCTATGGATAGAATATGTAGCATATCTTAAGAATAGTATATGTACAGCAATAGTTAAATAGGATAGGCCATGACTAGAATACAGTATATACATATCAAGTGGGTAAAACAGTATGTAAACATGACCGAATACATGACCGAATACAACAGTGTAGCTATTCCCTCCGCAAGGCAATCAAACTAGCTAAGCGTCAGTATAGAGAAAAAGTAGTCGCAATTCAACGGCTCAGTCACGAGAGGTATGTGGCAGGGTCTACAGTCGATCACGGACTACAAAAGAAAACAAGCCCCGTCACGGACCCCAATGTCCTGCTCCCAGACAAACTAAACAACTTCTTTGCTCGCTTTGAGGTCAATACAGAGCCACCAACACGACCCACTACCAAAACCTGCGGGCTCTCCTTCACCGCAGCCAATGTGAGTAAAACATTTAAACATGTTAACCCTCGCACGCTAGCCGCGTCCTCAGAGCATGCGCAGACCAGCTGGCTGGTGTGTTACGGACATATTCAATCAATCCTTATCCCAGTCTGTTGTTCCCACATGCTTCAAGAGGACCACCATTGTTTCTGTTCCCAAGAAAGCTAAGGTAACTGAGCTAAACAACTATCGCCCCGTAGCACTCACCTCCGTCATCATGAAGTGCTTTGAGAGACTAGTCAAGGATCATATCACCACCCTACCTGATACCCTAGACCCACTCCAATTTGCTTACCGCCCCAACAGGTCCACAGATGACGCAATCGCAATTACTCTGCACACTGCCCTAACCCATCTGGACAAGAGGAATACCTATGTAATAATGCTGTTCATCGACTACAGCTCAGCATTTAACAACATAGTACCCTCCAAACTTGTCATTAAGCTCGAGACCCTGGGTCTCGACCCCGCCCTGTGCAACTGGGTCCTGGACTTTCTGATGGGCGGCCCCCAGGTGGTGAGGGTAGGAAACAACATCTCCACCCCGCTGATCCTCAACACTGGGGCCCCACAAGGGTGCGTTCTCAGCCCTCTCCTGTACTCCCTGTTCACCCATGACTGCGTGGCCATGCACCCCTCCAACTCAATTATCAAGTTTGCAGACGGCACTACAGTGGTAGGCTTGATTTCCAACAACGACGAGGCGGCCTACAGGGAGGAGGTGAGTGTGGTGTCAGGAAAATAACCTCACACAAAACAAAGGAGATGATCGTGGACTTCAGGAAGGCCAAAAAGATCATCAAGGACAACAACCACCCGAGCCACTGCCTGTTCACCCCGCTATCATCCAGAAAGCGAGGTCAGTACAGGTGCATCAAAGCTGGGACCGAGAGACTGAAAAACAGCTTCTATCTCAAGGCCATCAGACTGATAAACAGCCATCACTAACATTGAGTGGCTGCTGCCAACATACTGACTCAAATCTCTAGCCACTTTAATAATTAAAATTGGATGTAGTATATGTATCACTAGTCACTTTAAACAATGCCACTTTATATAATGTTTACATACCCTACATTACTCATCTCATATGTACTGTATATACTGTACTCTATACCATCTAATGCATCTTGCCTATGCTGTTCGGCCATCGCTCATCCAGATATTTATATGTACATATTCTTATTCATTCCTTTACACTTGTGTGTATAAGATAGTTGTTGTGAAATTGTTAGATTACTTGTTAGATTCTACTGCATGGTCAGAACCAGAAGCACAAGCATTTCGCTACACTCGCATTAACATCTGCTAACCATGTGTATGTGACCAATAGGATTTGATTTGATTTAAAGTGACCGGTGTTTTATGACTATGTACATAGGGCTGCAGCCTCTGGTGCATGGTAGAGAAGTCAGGTGGTAGCCGTCTAGTGACAGTGACTAAAGTTCAGGGCAGGGTACTGGACGGGGGCCAGCTTGTTCTTCCAGTTAAGACAGCTGGAAATCTGAAAAAAGTCCCTCAATGGAATTGAAAGAGACATTTTCGAATGGGGTAGAATGCGGTAAAACAGACCACTATTAGTTAGCGAGAGGTTTCAGATAAACCACCATGTCACAGAAAGCTATGAGGTGGAGCAGGAAAAGTTAGTGACCCATATACTAGGGAGTTTTTCCTAGCCACCGTGCTTCTACACCTGCATTGCTTGTTGTTTGGGGTTTTAGGCTGGGTTTCTGTACAGCACTTTGTGACATCAGATGATGTAAGAAGGGCTTTATAAATACATTTTATTTGATTTGATATACCTATTTGGTAGTTGTGCTTTTACAAGAGGAAAGTACCCATGCGTACCCAGAAAGTACCCATTTTGCCAGATGGTGCACAATGCAAGTATATATGTGAAGAATATGGAGCGATTTTAGTGGCAACAGAAATTGTATTTGAATTTCATCATAGTTTTTTTGTATTGGTAGAACAAGTGCACTGAAATCGCACCATAGAAGTTTCATTCCAAAACACTATATTTAAGCAATACGGCCCAAGGAGGTGTGGTATATAGCCAATATACCACGGCTAAGGGCTGTTCTTAAGCATGACGCAACGCGGAGTGCCTGGACACAGCCTTTAGCCGTGGTATGTTGGCCATATATCACAAACCCAGAGGAGCCTTATTGCTATTATAAACTGGTTACCAATGTAATTAGAGTAGTAAAAATAAGTCAGCCAATCAGTATTCAGGGCTCTAACCACCCAGTCTATAAATATATTGAACATTTCATTTTACTGCTGTAATTATGTTGGTAACCAGTTAATAATAGCAATAAGGAACCTCAGGGGTTTGTGATAGGGCCAGTATTACACGGCTAAGGGCTGTGTCCTTGCACTCCGCATTGCGTTGTGCCTATGAACAGCCCTTAGCCGTGGTTAATTGGCCATATACCACACCCCCTCGGGCCTTATTGTTTAAATATTCTAGGTACATTTGCTTTATTTAAAAAAATACATTATAAAAGAAATCCAGTTATGGCATGGGGTTGTTCAATGACAGACATGTATTTGTTTAAAATCTATCACTTGAGCTGGACGGTGTTTCCTCCGACACATTGGTGCGGCTGGCTTCCTGGTTAAGTGAGCAGTGTGTCAAGAAGCAGTGCAGCTTGGCAGGGTCTTGTTTTGGAGGACGCATGACTCTCGACTTTCGCCTCTCCCAAGTCCGTACGGGAGTTGCAGCGATGGGACAAGACTGTAACTACCAAATGGATATCACAAGATTGAGGAGAAAAAGGGGTGAAAGTACAAAATATAAAAAATCACTTGATGGTTTCATATCAGAGAGACAATAAAGTTTTGCTAAATGCTATATATCCGCCTCACTATCAGAGAAATAAGTAGTACTGCTAGGTTTTACACAGTCAAATGTAACAAATAACTACGTTTTAATAAAGACATTTACAAATTAGACATTTGTGACAGCAATATATATTTTTATACTTCAATACAGTAACATGATATCTGTATGTAAAACATTTACATTTGACATTTTAGTCATTTAGCAGATGCTCTTATCTTAAAGTATCTACAGTAAGTGTGCATTCATCTTACGATAGCTAGGTGAGACAACCACATATCACTGTCAAATATACAGGATAAGAACATTCCATTTAAGCTAAACTATGGATATACATGTACAATGGATATATATAAAAAAAAAACACCTATAAAATCTATGATATAAAAATCTGAGAACAGCAATATTTTACAGACACATGAAGGTACCCATAAGCAATAATTTCTGATGAAAAAACACAAATGTGAAATATTGGTGGATATAGCGTTTGTAAATAAACTCTTCAGGTGCTTAAGTACATAAAATGGTATGATATAAAATATTTAGAATATTAATACTTTATGACCATTATGACCATATCGTAAAGACTAATTTGATCAGATCATATACATTAGCATTTATTTATTTTTTACCAGAAAGGAAGAAATATTTGATGTTTTGTGAGGAGTTAAAGTGCGACAGAATATGTACTACAAAAATGTATACCACACTGCCGAATCCTCCATTTTCATTAACATAACAAAAACAATAACAGCGGCGCTGATGTGTGTAGACATTCAAACCCAATATTTTGATATGGTCTCAATAATGTTAATGTGTGTTGTGTTCCTGTCGTCAATAAAGATATATGGGTTTATGTCTTATATGAAGGTATGGGTTTGTGTCTAAGGGTGTCTCAAAGTTTTTAGTATCCTAGACCTTACTTAGATTGATGGACCAGGATGTTTTCTTGGTTTCTTAATTGCAATGAAGTTGTTCATTTTGTGCAGTGTTGAATATACTCATCATTTTTTATGGCTAATCTTGTGCAAATTTGACTAATGAGCTCTGCCTGAAATCCATCCAGCACTTCACTTGATTCATTGTTTTTATTAGTAATAGAGATATTTAGGCCTAAATGCTTTTTCAATTGTGCCCAAGGCTGCAGTTGGGAGTTACATGGGATTTATCTGGTGTATCTGGTGGATTATGGGTAGATTTCTGTGGTATTTTAGCAAGATTCCACAGACTGTGTTGCTGTGGAAGATCTACCTCCCTACATTCACAAGTCACACAGCCCTCAAACCAGACACAAACCCATGGAATTATGTTACCCAATTATCCAGTATTAACCCTCTAAAAAGGAACATGACATGAGCCGAAAATGTCATTTCAGTGGTCAGGTCAGGGTCTAATATCTGTGACCTACGTAGACTAATAGATGTAGCTACAGTAAACATACAATGTTATTACACAACCCATCTTTCCTCCTAGTCTGTACCTGCACTGTCACTGTACCATATGTGCCCTTGAGCAAGGCTCTTAACCCCCCAACAACAACAACTCCCTGGGTGCCCAGTATGGCAGCCCCCCACACCTCTCCAAAACCTGTAAAAGCAGAAGTCAAATGTTGGTTGGACCTTGTGTGCAATTGATAAATAAAGTAATCTTAATATGACAGCACTGTTACTGTGCGTTGTCCTGCACCAAGGAGTGAACACGAGACCAGCTGTGTGAGTGTGAAAAAGACAAATATTATAGAAAAGGAACTTGTTTCAGCTTGTCTTCAGACTAATGGATGCCTAATGGAACGTTTGCATCACTGGCCAAGGGAGGAACACCATGTCGCGAACATCAGTCAGGAATCCAGCTTTGGGTTGTGCCTGCATGGGGAGCATGCCCCGGCTTGCAGGAGAAATCTTACATAAGAGAGAGGCATCGTCCCCTTTAACAGACATTACGTGATGCTGAAATTACATGGTCAGTTTATCCTCAGAACAACACAGAGAAAGGGTCAAACGTTGGCGTGACTCCAACGTTAGGCAGTGGTATGTCACATATGATGACATACCACTGCTGCAAAACAAACACAGCTATTATTGGAGCTAATCAGTCGTTTGTAACCCATCAACTTGTTTAATGTACTTATTCAGACACTGTAATCCTTCTTCATTCCATTTCAGTGGTCATATGACATGCTGTTACAGAATGAGGACAGTATTATGGAACTAAATGTACAGTGGTAAGGCGGACAGTTTGTTCCAGACAGAAGATGATGTGCGTTAGTTTTGAAACATGCCGTAACAGCTCACCATGATGAGATAATTAGGTCATGGGAATTTGGGGAGTACTGCACTCCATACCTACATTAGCCAACTTTTGCATTTTCTGTTTTGTTTTGTTGTTGTTTTCTCAATCATGATGTCACTTTCACTTTCTGTGTTTCATTCTTTAATCATATTCTGTATAGACTTGTCTGTTATGTTGCTTTTGTAGGTTTATTTTTCATGTTATGATATCATCTGTTTTTGTGCGTATAACCTACTGGTGCTTTGTGCCACCATCCTTGATAATGCATCTGATCTCCTACTGTATGACGATCATGACTTCCATCTTCATATTTTCTTTGTCCTTTCTGCCTTTTATCTTTCTGCCTGTCTCTCGCTCTCCCTCTCACCTGTTGACTATTGTCAAAATACTATTGTCTTTTAATGAAAGTGCTTGAGAATGTGAGATTATTGATTTTAAAGGCCAATAAAGTAAAGTGAACTGAAGTGAACAAAACTGATGCCCATCCAACACATATTTGATATTTTGCTTTATTTTATTCTGTTATGTCTCTAGCTCTATTTCATTTTGGGCTTTTGGATTTCCCCTCTCCATTTTGATTGATATAGTGGTTCTTTTTTTCTCCCTCCACTCCTTTCCACTGACAAACTACTTCTTTCACTTTGTCCTCGCTCCTTCTATCTTTCTCTTTCTTTTAGTGTACCAATTTCTTCTCTCTTTCTCCCTTGATCACCATTTAGCTTTTTCTCTGACTACTTTCACACTGTGAGTTTCCAGTAAAGTGCTTTTTTCTCTGCCTTCTTGGCTTCTTTCCTATCCCCCTCCCCTTCTGTGTGGCATGTGGTCTGGATTCCTGCCCAAGGACTATTCAGTAGGGAAAACAAGGCCCCTCGTACGATCTGTTTTCCACATTCCACAGCCCTGACATCAGTCTGGCTGGAGGAAGGAGGCTGAGGGGGTTCTTGTTATGCCGCTCAATGACGCCTGTGTTGCGGGAAGAGGCCCCTGACCCAGGCAGACCCTGTTAGTCTGCAGGAGCCTCTCAGGCAGCCCACCAGCCTGAAAGGAGAGCCCACTCACAATACATTCAAAGGGATGCTTTACATACCACATGTTGTTTTCCAGTATAAATTGGGTGAGATCGCCTCGATCGTTAAGATGGATTATCCTATAGTCTGGGGTGGGTATAGAAATTCAGGTCATGCCTTTTTTTTATGTAAACATGATACATACCAAACCCTGCTAGGAAAACTCCAGGAATAGCACAAATACTCAATTTTGTGCCTAGACATTTTGTCCTAAAGAGGTTCTCTCTGTGTTTCGTGGTAAATTTAAACATACTGCTAATTCAATATCATTTAGAGCCATGGCAGATGCTGTTTTATATCAAGTTTCTCTGTATTGGTTGAACAGAGGGTGGAAGGAGGAGGGGGAGGGAAATAGGGGGAGCAGTGTGGGAGGAAGAGACATCAAACAAGCGGGGAAATCGGATCCCCTCTCACAGACAAAACACCCTGTGAGGTTCAGGGACAAAGGAAATACGATCAGCCATGTGACCATGAACACTATAGCCTTGCTCATAGATCACATACCCGTCTCCATTCAGCTTTTCCCCATTCACTTTTATTTATTTATACATGTTTTTATTTATTTATGAACAAATTAAATGTTATGAGCATTTCAGGTTCCAATTTCAAAATGTCTTAATTCATGGAATGTACATTAATTTAGGATGTCAATATCTGTATTCTATGCATAAATGAAACCCCATCATGATGTTGCCTGCATCATACTACCACCAATTGAGCTATCTGGACCGCATCCCTCAGGTGCTCAGAAGAAGAGAAAGGTAGGTGACAGGGAGAGGTTTAAAATGAATTGGTTAATCTCAGTTCTAAAAGCTGACTCTTTACATGTTTGAAACATGCAACTCAAGGTTGGACCTTGCTTCATACTCATAACAATAACATGCAGTCTTTATCAATCCCAGATTACCTTTCTCCCTATATGGCAGACACAAATGCAATAACCCCGCCCTATGGACAGGTGATATCTTATCATAATCATGCGGGCAAGGACAGAAATGTAATATTTGACTGAACATTCCAGTAATGTAATTGGGCTCCCGAGTGGCGCAGCGGTCTAAGGCACTGCATCTCAGTGCTAGAGGCGCCACTACATACACCCTGGTTTGATTCCAGGCTGTATTTTATTTTTTATTTTTTTATTTCACCTTTATTTAACCAGGTAGGCAAGTTGAGAACAAGTTCTCATTTACAACTGCGACCTGGCCAAGATAAAGCAAAGCAGTTCGACACATACAACAACAAAGAGTTACACATGGAGTGAAACAAACATACAATCAATAATCAAACAAATCTATATACAATGTGTGCAAATGAGGTAGGATAAGGAACATAAGGCAATAATTAGGCCATGGTGGCAAAGTAACTACAGTATAGCAATTTAACACTGGAATGGTAAATGTGCAGTAGATGAATGTGCAAAGTAAAAATACTGGGGTGCAAAGGAGCAAGATAAATAAATGACTACGGTAGGGGATGAGGTAGTTGGTTGGGCTATGTACAGGTGCAGTGATCTGTGAGCTGCTCTGACAGCTGGTGCTTGAAACTAGTGAGGGAGATAAGTGTCTCCAGTTTCAACGATTTTTGTAGTTCGTTCCAGTCATTGGCAGTAGAGAACTGGAAGGAAAGGCGGCCAAAAGAGGAATTGGCTTTGGGGGTGGCCAGTGAGATATACCTGCTGGAGCGAGTGCTATGGGTGGGTGCTGCTATGGTTACCAGCGAGCTGAGATAAGGCGGGGCTTTACCTAGCAGGGACTTGTAGATGACCTGAAGCCAGTGGGTCTGGCGACGAGTGTGTAGCGAGGGCCAGCCGACTAGAGCATACAGGTCGCAGTGGTGGGTATTATATGGGGCTTTGGTGACAAAGCGGATGGCACTGTGATAGACTGCATCCAGTTTGCTGAGTAGAGTGTTGGAGGTTATTTTGTAGATGACATCGCCAAAGTCGAGGATCGGCAGGATAGTCACGGCCGGTTGTGTATCACAAACGGCCGTGATTGGGCGGTGGCGCACTTAACTGACTTGCCTAGTTAAATAAAGGTTAAATAAAAATATATATATGATAATTCCACCCTGAACACTGCCCAGATCTACAATGTGATACTGTAGTTCCAATGTACTTAGTCACTGGACTTTGTATAGGCATTTAGATGAGTCAAACGGAGTGGCAATTCATGCCATTCAGAATCTACCTCTGATCCATAGTCAATGATCTGGTACTTTAACTGAGTTACCACCATGAACTGACCTATCTTTCAAAAACACTGCCTGCTCTATCACCAAGGATACAGCTTATACAGTACACACACACTGAACGTTGCGGTCACAGTTTATTAGGCAAACCACAGCCAACATTACATGAGACACACATTTTCCAATATCACAGAGCACATACTTTCAGGAGACACACAGGCAGATTTGAACTGACTCAGTAGGTCTAGCAGATGATCCATATAAGGTGGTGTTGGAATGGTACAGTACTTGCTTGTGGTTTTATATCCCATGTAGTCTATGGGTGAAGGTGTTCTTCAACTATAACAAAGGTGGAGGAACATACAATCATGTCCAAGAAGGACAGAGCTTGTTTACTGTAAACACAGAACCAACTGCTCTGATCGTTCTATGTAGGCTGCTACACCAGCTCTGTGGGAACATTCCTTGGGACAAAGGCCTATTGTCAGTTATGGGCTCGTCATGTTCCATCCTCATTCTGCAAGGCAGAGGCCATCTGTATGGCCACACAGTGAATTACAGTTGGCATCCTTCCAGATCAGTCCTATTTCTGTGTCATCGAAAAAGGTTTCTACATTCAATTCACAGTATTAAATGGGGAAGTGTGTACATTCCTGTGTAGGTGACTTCTCTTTTCTAGCTAGCAGATAGTTGTGTGACGGTATTTCATGGGGAAAATACACCCAGTTTAACATGACCTTTTTCCGAGTTTTTGCTTATTCAAAGTGCTAATCTTGGAGCCATTTGTTACTATTAAAACAGGAGGGGTTTCTTCTGTATATATATAGAATAAAACAGAATTTCAGAAGCCACTTAATTTGCTTAAGTCCCTGGGGATCAGGTGTGGGTGAGTGTTTGAACGTCAGGGGAGAGCCCCGTTCTAACTACTCTAGTATACTTTCCTGTTGACTGATAATACCCCAGGGGGTTGGGTGGGTGTCTCTTTCTCTTGGTGGGGGGGGCTTACACATATAGCAGACAAAAACAAAACAAATCATGAGGTTTAGTTGAGTTTTACTTTGAATGATCAAAACAGTACGTGATAAAAAGAAATGTCAAAATGAAACCAAAGAGGGACGAAAAACACAACCTTGAAGTCAAACAACATCAGACCAATACTGTGATGAGACACATATCTTGGTAGCAGGTTGTTTGATTAAACTGCTGTAAGTCAACAAAGAAAATGCTTGGGAAAACCACCTTGAAGACATGGCACCTCACTTTGGAGCAGGCAGTTTCCCTACATTTATGATTGATTTAATTCAACAGTAAACCAACCTTTTTCATACTGTATCTATTGTTCGTTCAAAAAGGCAGAGAACTATGAGAACTAATCATACAGAACAGAAGAATGCAGTCTGGTAACATTTTCCCTTTCATATGTGCGCTGTGGGACACACACGTACAATACAAATATGTCAGGCATGCGATATATGTTGTTGTTTTCTTAACTGGGTTGGGATCCTAGCAACCTAATACAACCCGAAAACATAATACTATCAGAAACAACCCCCAAATACCAGAAACTACCGGAAACATCATATTAACTCGTATAGCTCATGAATCATTGGGACACACTCAACTTTGAGTATGTGCTGCCACCGTCTGGGCATTTGTTAGAATGGCCCTTGCACCTGATAATAAACCTGCTGTGCAGGAGCTCCATGAATCTGGCCAGCAAGACTACAAAACCAACTGAATATAGCTTATAGAGGCGCAATTACATCTTACAGATGGAGTTCTTGGTGCTTAGCCCACAGTTCTTCACAGTGAAGAAAACATGCATCGACAAAGAGAACAAATCAAAGAACTTGAGAGAAAGGATTGCAAGGAATATATCTACATAAGAGAAAGGATAAAGACTGTAGTGACAGTTATTAGAACCCAGGTCTAAAATCTTTATCCTGTCCCTTAATCTCTTCCTAAAAATATCAACTGACCATAACACTGACCCCTGGAGCTACTTTGTAAAGCTTGCATTAACCCAAACATGTAACCTGTTCACTAATGCTTAAGTAGCCAACCCCTTGGAACTCTCCTCCATGTCATGTTCTGTTTGTTTCAGGTCACTGGAAGTTCACAGTTTATGCCACCCCACTGTTGGTCAGTAACATGGACTCATCTGATGACCCTATTGGATAAGGAGGCCCCTCTCATACTCAAATCACATGTTGTCTCTAAATGAGGTAGCCTAGCCTAGCGGTATTATTAAAGTGGTCTGGGCTGGAGATGTTGAGTAAAGGTACGATAGGAATTATGAATACCACAGAGTACCACTGTATACTGTCTTAACTTGATAAACTGTAGTTACAACTTTTGTCAGAGATTCAGAAAGCACCAGTAGATGTCACTGTTACCTACTACATTTGGTTGGCTCTCTATTAATTGAGGCACTGATTAGCCTATTGGCATCACTCAACCCCCCCTCTCTCTCTTGCGCGCTCTCTCTCTCTCTCTCTCTCTCTCTCTCTCTCTCTCTCTCTTTCTTTCTCTCTCTCTCTCTCTCTCTCTCTCTCTCTCTCTCTCTCTCTCTCTCTCTCTCTCTCTCTCTCTCTCTCTCTCTCTCTCTCTCTCTCTAACTCTAACTCTGCTCAGTGATTCACAGTCACTCTTGCAAAGCCAGAATAATAAAATGCTGTGCTGCCAGTATCCCTGTCTCAGCATAGAAGTCTGGACAGCGAGAGAGGAGAGGGAAGGGGAGGGGGAGATAGGAGAAGGGAGTGGAGGGGAGAGGAGGGAAGGGGGTATAGAAAAAAGAAAACCGGTGGGAGGGGATAGAAAAAAGAGAAACGCCATTCTCGGGTTCCAACAGCAGGCTTTGCCTTGTAGAGGGCTCCAGCACTGCAACTCTGTGAAGGTAGGTGGGAGGCTGCTTCTCTCTCAACTGTGGGGATACCGTTGGCATGAGGGTGGCCCTTTCTTTAATCTCTCTCTCTCTCTCTCTCTCTCTCTCTCTCTCTCTCTCTCTGTGTGTCTGCTTGGGGCTAAGCTTTACCCAATGTGCATGTGTCTGTGTGTGAGAGACTGTGTCAGGTACAGAGAAGTTAGGGAGACGAGTATGTGAGTATAGTTTGACAGCATTAGAATTGAACAACTTTATAGCAGGTTCATTTCATCCAACATTGGTTTATGCTGGTATTGCTTGAATACTTAACTTTGACTGTAGAAGTTGGTATGTTGGTCTTCTAATTGCCTTAGATTATTTTGGACACGACTTTGACAGTTGACAGTTGGGTATTTCCAGTGCTCTGATGAAGGTAGACTGACCGAAAGCTCAGCCACAGTTAAATACATTTTCATCTGACTGGAAGTATGCAAAGACTTTTTCCTGTTTCTCCTTTGGGAGTCCAGTGAAACCCTAAGCTAAAGTAATGTCACTCAACTGGAAAGTTTGGTGGTGTTGTCTCAGGGGTTGGTAGGTTTAAAGGGGTGTCCCCAACCCCCACTCCCAGCTAACTTCACTGCAACACATGGCGTTTGAATAGCTGTGTTGGCTGGATCAAGTGGTCTGGGGCCAGTTGTGGCTGATTTGTGCTAAAGTCTTTAAAACAGACACAAAATGTGTGTCTTCACCGTGGCTAACGATGTGGAGTTACGGCAGTTAAGAGACGCATGGAACTGAATTACAATGTCCTTGTATTGCTGTAAAGATATATTCCCACCTATTCAATAGTTATTACTATTTTCTGAACAGTTGTTTGTACTTGAAAAACTATTCCATTTGCTTTCAGGCTATGAAAACGTCCATATTGATGTGTTGTCATCAAAACATGTATTTATGGTGAATGGCGAATACCGGTTTCTTCAGCAAAATAAAAACATGATCATTAACATTTTTCAGGTACCTTTGCCTCTTTTTCCCCTCACAATTCAACGGAACAACAACCCTCCCATGTTGGACAGTAGAAGATATTCTCAGATAAGTTGCTTTTATAGTCCTCCAAGTAGAACTTCAGTGTGGGGTGAAGGCCGCAACACAAGCCAGGGAAGATTTACACCGTTGGAAGTAGCTGACCTGTGAAGCTAAAATTAAGTTGCGGCTGATTTGGGATGTTACACTTGTGCAGTAAGACCTAGAGGAGTCAACCCGCAAATAGTGTGAAATCTTCTGATGTGTCAACCGGAGGAGTGACTCCCTGCTTTGACACTTTGGGCCCTCTCTCTAATGATCTTTCCAGTTTCACCCAAGTCATGTGGCTTGTCTGCACACTGTACGTACAGTCACTTTGGACTGTACAACAAGACAGTTGTTTTGTATGAGTTGTTGTAACTTTGCACCTCTCAGAGACTTGGACTTTGTGGGATCATGAACTTGGAATGGACATCACCATACAGCTTGTGGACACTTCATTTGGTCCCAAGGCTCCACAAGCTTTTAGTGGCCCTGCACAGAGTAGCCGAGATTACAAAGTGAGAGTGAGCGTTGTCAGAACCAGATGCCACTAGTGGAAAAAGCAGAGGCTCTCCAACACAACAGCATGTGACATCATGGCCACCATGCCATGCAGTCGATGGGAAATGAAATAAAGCCATGATGAGTATAGGGGGATGCACCAGTTTGGTGGTCCCCACTCCTCTCAACAGGTGTGCTCTGTGTGGCTATCTGTGCAGCCAGGTGTCAATTTCCTGAAGTTTTGATTGGCTAAACCAGAGGTCCACGGAGCGTCACAGGTCACTGGGATTTTGCTAACCAACTCCTCAGATGGTTAGCGGCCACAACTAAGATAAAGCTGCTTGAAGCTGTATGTTGTTTAGTAGTGGGTAGTGATGAAATAACTATCTTTCCCAAGAGAATCTCTTAGCCAGGCATAACCCAGGTGCAGGGAATGGTTGGGATTCCAGATGGAAAGAAATGTCCTGAGCCAGCTGGCTTTGACAGGTGACACTGTTCCGCTCACTAGGTTGGTTCACATAGAAACCCAATGGGAATACTATGGACAGGTATGTGCGCACTACTTTCCAGTCTGACGTCTCCCAGAATATTAAATATGCTCATTAAATCCTGAATGCTGATTGGTTAAAAGCGCATTAAAATGACACAATGAATCAAAACATTGCATTCTGCCTCTTGAACACTTATCAAGCACATTTGTCAGAAGGCTTTTTAAGGTTTCTGATAGAACACTTGTTGTGCTAAAATGGTATAGTCTCATTCATACACAGTAAAACCTATGCACTTGGTAGTGTTGTATTCTGAGGCCAGGACATTGTAAAACTCAGAGCGATAGTTTATGCAGCCTATTTATTCAAACAAACCTCATGGGCTCCAGGGCTTTGGTGCAGTTGAATCAGGAGATTCATGTTTGGATGTTGCCCCATTGTGTTACAACTTCATTGAGCTACATTCATGAGTAAGTTTGTCCTCATCTGTCCATACAAATTAGAAAAGGAGAAAGATGTGCTGCTTTTGCATCCAGTCAAGTCCAAGTTGTTGCTGCAATGTGCAAGAGAACAAATAAAATGCCAATGCTTCTCAGCACTACGTCTTCATCAGGGAAACACAGGAACTAGAAGTTACAGTACATACAGTTGTCTGCTCCATAATTACCTCCATCTTTTTCCACACTCAGCTGTTTGATCCAGTGTTTGTGTCATTGGCTTAACACATTAGAGCTGCACTGTGCTGACGAGGTGTCCCCTCCACTGAACACAAACATACATGGACACATGCCACACGCCACACTTGAAGTTATTATACACACTTTACACTATTTCTGTGGTAAGAGTATGTTATACTGTAATTCTATGATAACTCACTAATTACGACATGGCAACACACACACACACACACACACACACACACACACACACACACACACACACACACACACACACACACACACACACACACACACACACACACACACACACACACACACACACACACACACACAATCACAGTGTGTCTCAGAAGACTTTCCAATTTTAGATGTTCTGTCAAAGTGTATTGTCATCACCAGAGCATTATTTAAACGTAGACTATGCATTCTGTGAAAGCAGCCTATTCGTTAGTCACAAGGTGTGTGGGTGTTTGTTTGCAATAAGTCACAAGATGTGTGTTGCCACTCTAATAACATTTGCCATTGTAACTTGATCTAGGGCTACAAAGCACACCACTGTTACCTTTGCAGAAAGGAACAAGGTTGGACACCACAACAATCAGCTACTAATGGACTTGTTCAACACTCAAGACATTGATTCCTATTGATGGAATCATTAGGTTTTCTGTTATTGACTTGGGGTGTTAAATTGCCAATCACTGACTTGGGCTTCTCAGTAACCCTTGAATAGCTCTCCTAGAACTGTTTCGGTTGCAATGGTAGACGGTCCTCACATAAAGGGCAACTTTTGTGTTTGATTTACCATATAAGTGGTGAGGGTCAACAATTAGGGTCAATTCTGAAAGCATTTCCTAAAAAGACCAATATGAAATGGAATGTGGATTTAAAATTTACAATGTAGATGGATTTGACCCTACACTTGATAGGTGCATTACTCATATCTATGAGTCAACTGTTTTGCCAAAGGTATATACAGTATGTTATTGTTGTGGTATTTCCTCAACTGAGTGCCAAGGCTTTGTGTTTGTTTCATGGTTGAGCTCATCTCTCGCTTGAAACTGACCTCAGATCTGTGTTGTGTCTCTATCTGGGCTTGTCCACCGGTGGGTGTAGAGGGAATACGGGTGGGGCCACTAGCGTGTGTCAGCCAGTGATAAATAAGGGAACGCATCCCTCTGCTCCGCTATCCTCGCCTCTGTAACTCTAAACCCCTAGCTCACCACATTGGAACTAAGAATAGCAAAGAACCTGCACTCTCTCTCCCTCTCTTTCACGTTTTCTTTCCTTCTCCCTCGCTCTCTCTCTCCCTTTTGAATCCATAGCTTCAGTTCTGTAGGAGTGTGTTCATTTCAGTTCAGTTTCCGGAGGAAAAAGGAGTGCTCAGTTAAAATGTTGCAGTGTTTGTGTGTTATGGCAGTGCTTGTTTGTGCATTCATGAGGACAGCAGGGTTCTCCAGGGAAATGTGTGTAGATCACTGGAAATACAGTTATTATTACCATCATACCGTCAGAGGCAACACTGCGGACTGGCAACAATAATACTCAATGGAGATCATAAGTTGCTCACGAGACACAGTAAATGAAAATAGTTGGTGTGCTTAAGTCCTAGCTACCCAGGTTCTGTCACACTGGCTAGTCCTAATAGGACACCAAAACATAGTACCCTTCGCTATTATTATTTGAGAGGTCATATCTGTCAAGATCTGTCCAATCTGTATCCCTGTCTCACAAGTGCATCCTCTCCTTTCTCTTGCTTCTCTTCACAGACAGTGCTCTGCTCTACCCTAAGGGTGTGTGGTGTGTTTGTGACCCTAGCTAGGAGCCCAGCCAGCCTGCAGATATGTCGAAAAGCGACCCCCGGGACATCGACGAGGATGCCATCCTCAAAGGGATGAGCCCTGAGGAGATAGAGGCGCTGGAGTGTGAGCTACTGGAGATGGACCCCGAGGTACTGAGGGCCCCAGAGGGCCCCTTGTGGAAAATAAGGGAGTTAATTGTAGAAAGGATAACTCCAGCACACACTATATGGGGATGGGGGGAAGCCTTTGGGACTCAAAGACTGAGGAATGCACAAGGCTTGTAGTATAATAATAATAATAATAATAATAATAATAATAATAATAATAATATGCCATTTAGTAGCCACGTTCCATCCAAACGCGACTTACAGTCATACATGCATACATTTTACGCGTGGGTGGTCCTGCGAACCGAACCCACAATCCTGGCGTACCTTGCACAACAGATTCACTGATACACACAGAACACCAACACAACTGAGGCACTGCCAATAACATAATCCCCATGTTATCTTGTTCTCTGACATTGTAAGACTTACTTAGGAATTTAGGGGAATACGTAGCTTTATACTGTAGTTATAAATCGTATAAATCCATTTTCCAACATCTCAAAAACCACAGTCTCACACAATCAGTTACTAGAACCCCAGAGGATTCAGAACTTTTTGTACAATGTCCACATGCCCTCTGACCCCTACTGTTTCTGTCCCAGAATGCCATCTTGCCAGCCGGGTACCGCCAGCGTGACCAGACCAAGAAGAGCCCAACGGGGGCGTTTGACCGTGACGCCCTGCTGGATCACTTAGAGAAAACAGCTCTGGAGCACGAGGACAGAGACGACCTGGTGCCCTTTACTGGCGAGAAGAAAGGTACGGTACACTACACTACTGCACAACACTATTGACTCCACTTCTCCACACTACACCGGGGGGGCTCTTACATGAGTGGCTTTTGGGTCCCGACCCACAGTTTCAGAACCACTGCTTTAAACTTAAAAACAAATCCAATGTTTTGAACTTTATAAATAAGTAATGATAAGTGGTGACCTAAGAGTGTAATTTTAGTGGTTTGTGTAACATTGATATGGAAATGAGATGCATACAATTATACAATAGAAAATGTGTTTTTTGGAGTTTATTCACAAAGACAATATAAACCTGGGCTTTCTTAGTGTTTTCAGAAACAATCCAAATAATTGTTTTACCAAAACAAAGACAAATTCACTTTAAGGGGAATATTACAATAATGTCATTCTTTAAAATCTCAATAGAATGTTATATGATACAAGATACATACTGAGAGAACAAATGTTTTCCCCTCCACTGTACCAAACAAACACTGGTGCTATAGGTACAGTTTGTTTACAGTCTGCTCATGACCCCTTGGATACTAGTTGCCCTGATAGTCCCTCTGTATGTGTCTCTCTCTCTCTCTCTCTCTCTCTCTCTCTCTCTCTCTCTCTCTCTCTCTCTCTCTCTCTCTCTCTCTCTCTCTCTCTCTCTCTCTCTCTCTCTCTCTCTCTCTCTCTCTCTCTCTCTCTCTCTCTCTCTCTCTCTCTCTCTCTGTCCCCAGGGAGAGCGTTTGTTCCTAAGGAGGGCCATGGAAAGATCCCCGACCATGAGCAGATCACCCTGGAGCCTGAGCTGGAGGAGGCTCTGAAGAATGCCACAGACGCTGAGATGTGTGACATCGCAGGTGAGAACCTATCAATTTTTTACATTTTTGTCATTTACAGTTGAAGTCGGTTGTAAAGATTCCCTGTCTTAGGTCAGATAGGATCACCACTTTATTTTAAGAATGCGAAATGTCAGAATAATAGTAGAGCGAATGATTTATTTCAGCTTTTATTTATTTCATCACATTCCCAGTGGGTCAGAAGTTTACATACACTCAATTAGGATTTGGTAGCATTACCTTTAAGCATTTCGGGTAGCCTTCCACAAGCTTCCCACAATAAGTTGGGTGAATTTTGGCCCATTCCCCCTGACAGAGCTGGCCACTCCAATACCTTGACTTTGTTGTCCTTAAGCCATTTTTCACTACTTTGGAAGTACGTTTGGGGTCATTGTCCATTTGGAAGACCCATTTGCGACCAAGCTTTAACTTCCTGACTGATGTCTTGAGATGTTGCTTCAATATATCCCATAAGTGCACCAGTCCCTCCTGCAGCAGAGCACCCCCACAACATGATGCTGGCACCCCTGTGCTTCACGGTTGGGATGGTGTTCTTCGGCTTGCAAGCCTCCCCCTTTTTCGTCCAAACATACGGATGGTCATTATGGCCAAACAGTTCTATTTTTGTTTCATCAGACCAGAGAACATTTCTCCAAAAAGTACGATCTTTGTCCCCATGTGCAGTTGCAAACCGTAGTCTGGCTTTTTTATGGCGGTTTTGGAGCAGTGGCTTCTTCCTTGCTGAGCGGCCTTTCAGGTTATGTCGATATAGGACTCGGTTTTACTGTAGATATAGATACTTTTGTACCTGTTTCCTCCAGCGTCTTCACAAGGTCCTTTGCTGTTGTTCTGGGATTGATTTGCACTTTTCGCACCAAAGTACGTTCATCTCTAGGAGACAGAACGCGTCTCCTTCCTGAGCGGTATGACGGCTGCGTGGTCCCATTATGTTTATACTTGCATACTATTGTTTGTACAGATTAACGTGGTACCTTCAGGAATTTGGACATTGCTCCCAAGGATGAACCAGACTTGTGGAGGTCTACAATTTTTTTTCTGAGGTCTTGGCTGATTTCTTTTGATTTTCCCATGATGTCAAGCAAAAAGGCACTGAGTTTGAAGGTAGGCCTTGAAATACATCCACAGGTACACCTCCAATTGACTCAAATTATGTCAATTAGCCTATCAGAAGCTTCTAAAGCCATGACATAATTTTCTGGAATTTGAATTTTCTAAGCTGTTTAAAGGCACTTAGTGTATGTCAACTTAGTCAACTTAGTGTATGTACATTTCTGACCCACTGAAATTGTGATACAGTGAATTATAAGTGAAATAATCTGTCTGTAAACAATCGTTGGAAAAATTACTTGTGTCATGCACAAAGTAGATGTCCTAACCTACTTGCCAAAACTATAGTTTGTTAACAAGAAATTTGTGGAGTGGTTGAAAAACGAGTTTTGATTACTTCAACCTAAGTGTATGTAAACTTCCGACTTCAACTGTAGCAGACGCTCTTATCCAGAGCGACTTACAGGAGCAATTAGAGTTAAGTGCCTTGCTCAGGGGTACATCAACAGATTTTTCACCTTTTTCAAAATCTTATGCCTGTGTATTGTGGCCCAATTGCTTACAGTGACCCTGTCCTATTTTATTATTTTGTCATAGGTCCATATTATTCCATTGCTCATTGATCCATAATATTATTGTTCCAGTGCTTCACAGACCCAATCCCACACATACAGACATGCAGAGACATGGGATGTGGGACATGTCATGGGGGGGCTCCAATTCCCTGCGCTCAGCAGCAACACGAAAATAAGCTGGCCAAGAGCCACCATAAGAAGGGAGGAATGGGAATAGGGATGGGGAGGGAGTCGAAGACGTGTCTGTTGGGTAAAGGTACTATATCAATTTACACCAAACAAGAGGCAACCTTGCTTTAAACGTAATTAATTGAATCAACATGTTTTCATTTTTTTCATGTTTACCCCAGTGGAAATGTCAAATGAGTTCATTTCAGCTTGAACAGATATTTTGGTCTCATGCGGTCAACACTTACAGTACCAACCCGATTTGTTGGTTGTTTTTACAGTCACACTGTGCTTTCTTCATAACAATGCCTAACAAGGACTTCATCATTTACTGCATCTGAAAAATGTGCTCTCTGACATTGTTTAAAAACAACAAAGTTATTTATGGTTCAATTTGATATAGGTGATTTTCACCCAAAAAACACAGTAAATGTTATGTTACCAAAAGATATCTAATTTGATGAGAATTCACGCCTTAGCCTCTTTTGAGCTACACAACCATATGAGACCATAACACCCTTATTCATATATCATTCAGAGTATGGCCCAGAATGAACACTGTTTATCACAATAGTTAAATCCCACTCCGTATCCACCCACGGTGCAGGGGAGCCAGGCCTGTCTCAGTCCGAGGGGCAGGCCTCCTAACTGCTTTTCCTTCAACGGCAGAGCCACAGAGCATAGGCATCTGGAAAGTGACAGTGGGGGAGTTTGGGGAGTGGAACTGTGTGTCCACATAGATTAGCCTGTCATTAACCCCCTCATTGAGAACACTGTTTTGACCCTGGAGGGAGTCCAGATGAGGATTAAACTTTCGTTAGCCTCTGTCACTCTTTTGTTTGGGGCTGGATCTGAGTCCACAATAGCATAGCTGCCTGGCTGGCTCCACCAGCAGCAAGGGAGGGAGAGGGACCTCAGTCAGGAGAGATTTAATTTATGCTTTTTATTCACTCTTAATAATACTGATGGTATTTGGGGAATTGTAGTTATTATTGAGAGGCTGGGATGTACTGTAAAGCTACTGTAGAGTCAAGCTGGGTGACATTGGCACATTTTGCACCAGACCAGCTGTCTCTGGATCCCTGTCTCCTCACAAGGCCTTCCCTCCCATAATTCCCAGCCTGCCCCAGGTCGGAGCCCGGGGCCGGGGGGCCGGTGGGGGTTTACTGTCACAGCAGTTGGTGTGTGACACAGTTTGGTGGCGAGGGGCCGTCTGTAATGAGACTGTGATAGAGACATTCAAAGTGCTGCCCTCTACTGGGGATTTGAGCAAAGCAACAGCAGCTCCAGTCCAATATTTTTAGGAGCCCATTGTTCTATGTCCCATCTTGTAAAATTAGAAGTGCTTAGCTGAGCTAACTCACCCGCATATTTGGAATTCAAAGTACTCGTCCCCAGGGCATGGTGTCAAACTGAACAATACAATGGCCTCTATGTCTATGTATGTATCTAAATGAGGGGCCGAATAACCATTCATTATGTGTTGGCCCATTTTCAGTTAGAATAACATTGGGCTTGGTGTGTCTGCATGGCTCGCATTAATGTTTGGTGTCATAACGTCCTTAGGGCCTGGAGGCACTGAGATTAGAGACAGTGACTGCAGCTCTCTCTGTAAGAACTGAGGAAAGGCTACAATGTCCTTATCTGGTCAAGCAGACACACAGAGTAGGCACATGCATAACATGGTAAATACTGTACCTCATGATACAATGTACTGCACAGTGTTGGGTGTATACTGTAAATGTACAATTCAGTTGTTGAAATAGATACACCTCTCTACAGGAAGATATGTAGAGTATAATTGAGATTGGGAGACCTGCCTGTCAAAACAATGCCCTCATACATAATTGCAGTCACATACACTCTCAGTTTAGTTATAATGAAGGCCTTGTGATTACTTACTGGGGCCATAACATGCTAACGGTCTCAGCTGACAGCTACCATTAATTATGTTGAACTGAGGAAATATTATTGGATGATGAATGAGAGTTACAGATATATAAATCAGTCCCATTTCTTTGCAGCTATTCTGGGAATGTACACACTGATGAGCAACAAGCAGTACTACGATGCCTTGGGCACCACTGGTACCATCGCCAACACAGAGGGCATCAACAGTACGTATGAAGAGGTTGACCAGCAGAGCAGAACTTACCTACTATGGTATTCAGTATATTACATGTTTAGGAAATTCTTACACTAACCTGTGATACTCCTGTGCTTGTAGGTGTAGTAAAACCAGATGCATTCAAGATCTTCCCAGACGAGCCCCCCCCAACCCCACAAACGTGGAGGAGACCCTTCAGCAGATCCAGAAAAACGACAACAGCCTGTTTGATGTCAACCTCAACAACATCAAGGTGAAGCCAGTGGGCTTTAGATCCTATGGTCTGAACGTACACAGTGACCAATTCTACAATGGAGGATGAGATCACTTGATGGTAGTGTGCAGCCTCGTGTGTTATGGCATACTGAATCAGCATAAAGTGATTGACGTCTGTCTGTCCTGTAGGACATTCCCATCCCAACGCTGAAAGAGATCTTTGAGGCGATGAAGGGCAACACTCACGTGGAGTCTCTGAGCATTGCTGCTACCCGTAGCAACGACCCCGTGGCCTATGTGAGTACATCCTTCTCCCGCAAACTAGCCACAAAGAATCCTCATTTTTTTATTGTAATTTTCACCTGCTACTAATGAATGTGACTCTAGTAACATAAGTGTGGATGTGTGTGTGTGTGAATCAGGCTGTTGCTGAGATGCTCCAGGAGAACACCACTCTGCAGAGTCTGAACATCGAGTCCAACTTTATCACCTGCGAGGGCATGAATGCCATCGTCAAGGCCATGGCCAACAACACCACATTGACCGAGATCAAGATCGACAACCAGGTCAGACACCCATACAGAAAGTATGCTGTAGTATGAATACATACATTTGAATAGTGCTACGTACTGTATGTATGCTGTATAAACAACTGAATATAAAACAAATTCCTTATGAGTTCCTCAAGAGACATTAAGACTTTGGAGAGAAAAAACTATGATAAACTTATAACAAGACAATGCTGTGATTTTGTGTGGTTATGGGGTTATTTAACCCACTCCTATAGAGACAGAAACTGGGGGACTCCTGTGAGATGGAGATTGCCACCATGTTGGAGAACAACTCCAGCATCGTAAAGATCGGCTACCACTTCACCCAGCAGGGGCCTCGGGCAAGAGCAGCCATCGCCATCACCAGGAACAACGACATGAGTGAGTGTCTTGAGAATGCAAGCGTACTGTCAATTATTGGATTCAAGTTGTGCTTCGTATAACATGGTCAATTTTAAAGCGCTTGACATTCTTCCTGTTAGGGTTTTTGTGACGAGGCTGTCATAATACCCTCAGAAAGTGGCTATAATTCTGACATAATGACAGATTAGCTATTTTCAGTTCATGTTTAGTTGTCCTAGGTGTTCTGCATGTTCTAACCTGTTACTGAGGTATTTCAGCTTTCGGATAATGATAATGTACTCTGGCTGACTCATATTGTTCCTTTTCTTTCTCTATCCAGTTCGTCAACAGAGAGTAAGATGAGACGAGAGTGGCGCAACAAGATTGTGCTCACAAGACGCTAGCCTATCAATTCAGCCCCTTGGACCTAACAACTCTAAAAACTGCCATTGACAGCTTTGCGCTAGCTTTGTCAATGGGGCGCAACAAACCCTTACAACCCCTCTGTGCTCCTCACAAGGTCGGGTGTTAATTTCTGTGTCTGTGTCCAAGCTTTTCATTTCATGAACCACAAACAGCTTTTGTAGACCATTGAATTCATCATAAAAGCATTGTAAAAAAGTGTTGTAAAGTGTCATTTATGCTTCTAGAGTACGCCATGAAAACATACTCAGAAAATGACTGAACTCCTACATGGTGGTGGTGCTATGGTAGTGCTATATCTAGGAATAGAAAATCTGTAAATACTTTAAATAAAACGTTTAAATAATTGTTTTAATGGGCTGAATGTGATATTTTTAACCATTTCATCACCTCATGTGAACATACATAATATTCAACATTCATAATTTCCATGGTTCAGAGCTGGCACAAGGTACAAGCAGATACAAGAGTACACTGTGTGCTCCGAGATCTTGAGAATCGGAACTATTCAATACCTCATTGAGCCTGTCGGATCCCCAAACCTCCTGACCTATTTGTACTTCCCCCATTGGGAATGTAACCTAGTCCTCTGGGCTTGAGTTACCCTTCCCAGAATATACCAACTTTTAAAGGGTCTGAAGGGGAGGGGGCACCCATACGCACCCAAGGAGATTCATGAACCCTCACCAAACAGCTGCTAACCTCTTGAGGATTTTCATAGCATTGAAGTGGCTCCATTCTCCATGTATACATTAATTGTATACCTGTATTAAGCAATGTGTTATGATTATCATGCTCAATTTAAGCAACCTTTATAATTTCTTGTAAAGAAATGTCACCTAGCAGGTTTTGAATAAATGGGAGACGGGTTTAGAAACCTTGATTGCAGTGGTACGGCTACAGCCACAAAGAGTGATATTTGGCACAGGGACCGGGCTTGTAATGATTTAAGGTCAGTATTGCCATACCAGATGCTATTCCTGGGGTTATTTATTCCCCTTTGATCATTCAGCCACAATAAAATGCATGTGTATTTATAGTTATGTAGGGTACCATGTAAGGTATTTAGTGACTGACCTGGTATACAGTTCTAAGATAAGTGGTGCTCTATTTTACTCCCTTGTATCTGGGTTATTTAAACAGACATTGAACATTGTGGCTAGTTAGCAGTGGAGGACAATTGTTTTGTTCAGACCTCTAAAAGTACAAGTAACATGATAGAATCAACATGACTTACTGCATTGACGATTTAACTCCATAACATCATCAGTCTCGATGACACATAAGACTGCATCGACACAAGAGCTAAAAGCTGTCAACAAACATTCCAAACGTCTTGTGGCAGTCATGCACTGAGCTCAAAAATAATGACAAGGTACTCAGTTTTTGCCACACTTTAACGTCATAATTTAAAACTAACCCACGTTAAGTCCACACGCTCCCTTTCTCTAGGTTATCCAATATATAGAGTGGTCTAGGGGGGGGGTCACAAATGGGAACCTTCTGAAGAATGTTAACCGGTGGCTCCACTACCAAGATTAGCAGTAATATTGTCCTATCTGCTGTTGATTTATGGTAAGCTCACAGAAGCTCAGCCTTAACAGGGGAGGTGTTGGACCCAAATAAAATGGGTGAACGGAGTAACACAAAGGGTGCTGAGAATCAGTCAAAGTATTGTCTCAAGCACCAATGCATCTTCCCTGAGATAGGGTAAACAAAGGAAGCATGGAGTCAGTTCAAGATGATCTAGTACTGCTCTTATAGTGTTGTCATTACCGCAACAGAGTGCACTTCATAACTGTTGAGTCAACAGATGCATGTCCAAATGGGATCTTTGTGTCAGCGGTAGGGTTTGAGGAAATGACTAGGGATTGTGGGAAGGTGGTGGTGTTAGTCTGGTCACGGCTGCTCATCTGGTCAGCCCTCTGTTGAATCATTGGGGGGAGAGGATGAGAGGGATGAGGGTTCCTCTTCATCTGAATCAAACTCCACATTCTCATCCTTTACCCACTGGCCACTCCTGTCCTGCAGCCATCCCACACTGAGGCAGAAAGTGAAAGAGGTGGTAGAAAAGTTAAGATGGCATACTGACCTCTGGTGGTGAACTTACATAACTGCAGCCTTCACATTTGAAAAACAACTATTGAAAAACAACACTTAAAATATGCATGAAGCCAGTGAGAAATTGGAATCAACTGACAAATGCAGATTAGCAGTGACGCTGAATGAGTCAAGACTTTCTAGGTACACAGTACTTTTTCAATTTAAGGTAATGCTCCATCTCTCTCCTCCTTTGAGCTGTCATAGGTTCAGACTCCTGGGTCGCTGTTGGCTGAGACTCCTTACACACTGCCTTATTTCTCCCGAATGGACACGATCCCTGATTGACTAGTGAGGATGAACGGCATTGAACAAAAGGGTTAGAGGGGAGACCAATCATTATAGATTTGTAATATGATGTTATTAACAATAAATCTAGACTTTACCTGCTGTATTACTGTTGGAACTGGGTAAGGACATGATGTCTGTTTCTTATCATCGTCTCCACTGACGTTTGATGTGGTGATGCTCTTGTGCTGGAGGGGCTGATGTCACAGTCTGGAATGAAACTGGTTGATCCTTTTTCAGACTTTGTACTGGAAATAGATTTCAAAGGGGTTTATGAAAATGTGATTGTAATGTGTAGGATACTTACTCACAATAACATATCACTTTCAGCATAGAGTACCTGGTCTTTTTGTGACAACTGTTGTATGGCACAGTCTTCAGTAAAGCGTGGTGGGTGAGTTGACGTGTCAGTGTCAACAGGGGGGCAGAACTAGAGGGTTCCTATGGGGAAAACAACAAACAACATGACGCATCGTTCAGGTTTACAAAGACAACTTATTACTGAGTAACTGAGCTAGTTATATAGATTTACCTGTCGGCTATCTTCAGCTTGAACATAGTTTTCATGTTTTCGTTTAAATATCTCATTTTTCAGTTGAGTTTTCTTTCCATAAAACCACTTCATCCCTGGCAAAGAAAGGATTAGTGTGGGCACATTCAGCTTTCACAGATTGTTTTGATATAGCTTCCTGCGTGGGAAAACAATTGATAATTCATATGTACCACCTTCGAGATGTCTTTTCCCCTTTCTGTGTACTGTCAGCATGTCAACTGTATCAAACACAGGGCGGTATGAACACACAAGGCAGGTGTATCTGAAAGGGAATTGGGAAAAATATGACAAGTGCTTGCTCTGCCAAATTAAAACAATAGTAAGATCTGGGTAAGGATTCATTCCAGTTGATAGCAATGATGCCGGTGCTTCACCTTCCATTTTTCATCAAGGCTGCCTCATCCTCTGGAATGAAATTGGACAGGAGATCTGCAACACGCCGTTTCTGGGAAATAAATAATGTAACGTTAGCTAGCTACGTTATCTAACTACCTAAATAGTTAGTTGGCTAATACGAAACAGTTCAAATGACAAACCTTAGCATGTAACGTTAGCTAGCTAAAGTAACGTTAGAATCAGTTATGTTGCTCCATGCGTACAAATTGATTTCTGTAAGCAACAACTAGTAAGATGGCTTACCTTGAGGATATTCAATTGACTCTGATCATTGCCATCTCTTTTAAACGACATTTAGGTTTAGCTAAATATATTTGGTAGCTGAAGGTTTTTATTTGCTAATCGCTAGCTACTCCAAACATCTTCAAACCCGTTTGTAGTTTAGCTAACGTTACTTTCTGCTTTCAGTGAGGAATTGGGGGACTTGGTCCTACCACGGCAGCCATGGAAACTGACTGAATAAATCTTTCTGGTAACTTTTTGTTTAGAGGCTAACTAGTCGACGGGATAAGGTAAACTAGCTACATGCACTTTAACGCGTGTTATTAGCTAGCACCTCCCTACAATAACGAGTATACAGGTTTTCTAGCGGTATAATCGCATGGTAGCTGGCAAGCTATTGCTAGTTAGCTGACCAGTTACAAGCTCCACCATGTTCCACGGGGAACGGGCTCCTCTTTCAACCCGCGGAGGCGGTCTACTCCGCGGGAACCGCACGAGGTCATACGGCAGTCTTGTACAATCCAACCTTTCTCCGGTACGACAAAGACGAATTGAACACCACGTTCAACCAGGAGAGACGTTGCAAGGACTCGCGTTGAAATATGGAGTATCTGTGAGTAGCTAGACATTGGCATTGACATTCTTCCTAAATGTTTGACTATTTGAAATGTTGCCCCAGCAGACAGTGTGTCAATTAGGAGTTTGTATTGCATGACAACTCAAAATTGTCACTTTGTAGGCTTTTGCTATGGTGATAACTTTGTTTACCTTCATAAACCCACATCTTCTGCAATTTTCTCCTTTTAACAGATGGAACAAATCAAAAGAGCCAATAGACTGTACACGAATGACTCAATATTCATAAAGAAGTCTCTTTCTATCCCTGTGCTGTCAGACTACAACAGTGATGCTAATAATGGGGTAGATGTGACTGAGGAGGACTCAGGCCAGGTACAGGACAGTACAAGTAAAGGCGGCTCTACTCAAAATGGGAAGCCAGTGAACAACTCTGAAAAGACACAAGAAGAAGGCACATCAGAACTTTCTCCAATGAATTTCTTAAAAAGGATGGATCGTATGATCAGCCAGTCCAAGCAAGCAGCTGTGAAAAGATGCCAAGAGGGAGAGAAACGGTAAATTCACCCAGATAACTTCATACCGTACTATTCTGTCCTGTCATAAACTAGTGGTCAGTCTGAGAGTTTACGTTAAAGTTATTAAAGATGCACTATGCCAAAATCGCTCCACCGTTTTCTGTTTGCAAAAACATCCAATAGTTTGCCTAATTTCAGTTTGTGACAAAACAAGCAAGTATAGTGTGGAGAATCATTGTACCATCTAAACCGCTGTGAAATGCCTTTTCCATAACCAAAAATATAGTTTTTAGCTGTTTAAAGATGGTGTACAAAACCGAAAGAAAAAATAGGCAAAAATGAATCTTAAGAAAAGGAACCATAGAAGTAGTTCACAAAGAACAGATTTACATCTTCTTAGATTTGCTTTCAATGAGAATGACAGATCTATAACACATTTCTATGTGAATTTGGTAATTTGCCCAAAAAGTTACATATTGCAGCTTTAACTTTGATGAAATGCTAATATCCATTTAAACATGTAGGGTGTCAATGTGATGATGTCATGACATCAATAGCATGTTATTATCAGGGGATCCCAAACTTTTTTGACCCCATTATGATATAAAAAAAACTGTGCCACCCCACCATGTAAAAAAAGGTATGTAATCAACGGCCAATGTTTCCTTTTTTAAATTGGGGCTAAGACAGTCTATTGCAAATCAGTCTGACAGTATTTCAATCTGAAGGAAGTATGGTTTGAAGTGACAAATGCAACAAAGGAATTGGGAAGTTCAGAAGATGATCCTGTGTAAAAAATCTTCACTCTTAATGATTCCTGTGTGGCTTTGTGGCCATTGAAGAGCAAAACAGTCTTATCTTTGAGTGATGGGGTCATAACATTTTGAAGCTTAAACGGTTCAAAAGATGGAGCCATATTTGTAGGAAGAAAACAGAAAACGTTCTGTTTATTGGAACTGCATCTAGCAGCAACCGCAATTTAAAACAAATATATTTACGTTTTTCTCGCCACCCAGTAGTTTGGGAAACATTGTATTATGTGCTTAGCTCTTCATATAATGCTTGATTTTGTCAAGCTTCTGTTTATTTCACCTGTTGGGGTTTTCCATCACAGATTGACATCTTTGGAAGCAGCTTGTACCAGCAAGACAACAGACAGTCGATTTACAAGGTCAAACAGTGCCACGGTCGTCACCTCTCCCAGAATGCATCAGCAAGCCATACTTGGTGCAGTGCCCCTCACCATCACCAAATGCACAAAGAAACTGAGAGAAAGAGAGGATGAGATCTTTGAGTTGTGATTTCATTGCCTCTGTCAGGCAGATCATGGGACACATGTACTAATGCAAAAATCAAAGGGATTGGCCTCCAAGCTAATCTGGCATTACAGATTTAGGAGGCTTCTTATTTTCACTGATGAGTAACCTGCTGCTCTATGGACTTGGTACTTGAAAGTTGGTCGTTAGCACTGCTGATATAATTGTTTTGCTGGGAGGATGAGATTCATTTTGACATACACTACCGGTCAAAAGTTTTGGAACACTTACTCATTCAAGGGTTTTCTTTATTTGTACTATTTTCCCCATTGTAGAATAATAGTGAAAACATATAAACTATGAAATAACACAAATGGAATCATGTAGTAACCAAAAACAAATAAAAATATATGATATATTTTAGATTCTTCAAAGTAGCCACCCTTTGTCTTGATGACAGCTTTGCACACCTCCATTCTTTACGGTGGGAAATACACATGCGAAGATCATCCGTTCACCCACACCGCGTCTCACAAAGACTCGGCGGTTGGATCCAAAAATCTCCAATTTGGACTCCAGACTAAAGGACAAATTTCAACCGGTCTAATGTCCATTGCTTGTGTTTCTTGGCCCAAGCAAGTCTCTTCTTATTGGTGTTCTTTTGTAGTGGTTTCTTTGCAGCAATTTGATCATGAAGGCCTCATTCACACAGTCTCCACTGAACAGTTGATGTGTCTGTTACTTGAACTCTGTGAAGCATTTATTTGGGCTGCAATTTCTGAGGCTGGTTACTCAACTGAACTTATCCTCTGCAGCAGAGGTAACTCTGGGTGTTCCATTCCTGTGACGGTCCTCATTAGAGCCAGTTTCATCATAGCGCTTGATGGTTTTTGTGACTGCACTTGAAGAAACTTTCAAAGTTCTTGAAATGTTCTGTATTGACTGACCTTCATGTCTTAAAGTAATGATGGACTGTTGTTTCTCTTTGCTATTTGAGCTGTTCTTGCCATAATATAGACTTGGTATTTTACCAAATAGGGCTATCTTCTGTATACCACCCCCTGCCTTGTCACAACACAACTGATTGGCTAAAACGCATTAAGAAGGAAAGAAATTCCACAAATTAACTGTTAAGCACACCTGTTAATTGAAATGCATTCTAGGTGACTACCTCATGAAGCTGGTTGAGAGAATGCCAAGAGTGTGCAAAGCTGTCATCAAGGCAAAGGGTGGCTATTTTGAAGAATCTCAAATATAAAATTTGATTTCTTTAACAATTTTTTGATTACTAAATGAAATGTGTTATTTCATAGTTTTGATGTCTTCACTATTATTCTATAATGTAGAAAATAGTAAAAATAAAGAAAAACCCTTGAATGAGTAGGTGTTCTAAAACTTTTGACCCGTAGTGTATAAGAAGACTTCTTATTAAGCAATTAACTATTTCCAAGTTATTTCAAGTTGTAGTACATTAATTCCGTATTATATATTTGCCATGTCCAGAACAGCACTGTCTGGTTGTCCGTTTACTACACAAAACGAGAGTAAGAATGTGGTACTTTGTGAGTTGTGTTTGTATGTTAGTGTGATCATGTTTGGCCACAGGCGCTAGGTCATGTGAGTTATGCTACCTCGTAGTGTCTTATGCAATGTCAGTAATGTGAAAAATATGCAAGTCTTGGAGAACAATAGAAGTTGACTCAAAATGTTTTATTTATTATTGAAACCAATGTGAGTTGGTATAGCCTAGTCTTCATTGGGTGTTTGTTACAATTATGCAATGATGTTCATATTTATTTTTAGAAGAATACTGAGCATTACACTTTCTTTTTCTAATCTTGGCACTAGGTTGTAGTCAGTGGTAAGGTTGCCTTGGTGTTTAATTTAATTTTGGCAACCATGATTTACAGATGTATTGTTACAATACTGAATTGGCCATACTCTATCAAAGTGAGGAACTTGTTGGATCTCCTTGCTATTTGTTTCACACTGTAAACTTTTCTGCTGTTTAAGTAAATCTAGACGTGTAGTTTAGAAGTACAATATATATTTTATGCTGCCTTAGTTATTTCAGAAGCGTCTGGCCTGGTTACTCTTTTTTTATGTGTTGTTACCGTTGATTCACTAGTTTGTCCCTTTTTTACCCAGGTATTAACATTTTGCCCACTACCTACAGTACAACTCAAAATATTGGACACACCTACTCATTCCATGTTTTTTTTTCTTTATTTTTACTATTTTCTACATTGTAGAATAATAGTGAAGACATAAAAACGATGAAATAACACATGGAATCATGTAATAACCAAAAAAGTGTTAAACAAATCAAAATATATTTTATATTCTTCTAAGTAGCCACCCTTTAACTTGATGACAGCCTTGCACACTTGGCATTCTCTCAACCAGCTTCATGAGGTAGTCACCTGGAATGCATTTCAATTAACAGGTGTGCCTCATTAAAAGTTAATTTTTGGAATTTCTTTCCTTCTTAATCCATTTGAGCCAGTCAATGGACAAATTTAAGTCCAAATTTTAGATTTTTGCTTCCTACCGTCTTTGTGAGACGCAGAGTATGTGAACGAATGATCTCTGCATATGTGGTTCCCACCGTGAAGCATAGAGGAGGTGTGAAGGTGCTTTGCTGGTGACATTCTCGAGATTTATTTAGAATTCAAGGCATACTTAACCAGCATGGCTACCACAGCATTCTGCCGCGATACGCCATCCCATTTGGTTTGTGCTTAGTGGGACTATAATTTGTTTTTCAACAGGACAATGAGCCAAAACATACTCCCAGGCTGTGTAAGGGCTATTTGACCAAGAGGGAGAGTGATTGAGTGCTACGTCAGATGACCTGGCCTCCAGAATCACCCAACCTAAACCCAATTGAGATGGTTTGGGATGAGTTGGACCGCAGAGTGAAGGAAAAGCAGCAAACAAGTGCTCAGCGTATGTGGGAACTCCTTCAAGACTGTTCGAAAAGCATTCCTCATGAAGCTGTTTGAGAGAATGCCAAGAGTGTGCAAAGCTGTCATCAAGGCAAAGGGTGGCTACTTTGAAGAATCTAAAACTTATCAGATTTTTATTTGTTAAACACTTTTTTGGTTACTACATGATTCCATATGTTTTTTTTCATAGTTTTGATGTCTTCAATATTATTTTACAATGTAGAAAATAGTAAAAATAAAAACTTGAATGAGTATGTGTCTCCAAACCTTTGACTGGTACTGTATGTATACACATTGTCAATGTATTGATAAATTGCACATATTGTACATTTAATAACATTGTACATTTAATAACATTAACTAAAGATATAAAGTCAATATATTCACAAATAGACAATAAAGGCACCAATTTATAAGGCATTTTATTTTTTTCCAATCCTATGATGTACAAGGCCCGAATAAAGCTAAATTATTTTATAGCCAGTTCTTAAATATTCCAATCCAGTTTCTCTTTGTGTAAAATGACTTGTCTTGTATCTCCACAATAGATGTGCCGTTTTTGTAAATAAGCTTATATTATTGCTTCGATTACATGCAGTACTGAGTCATTGCCAGCTGGACCACTAGATTGTTGTACTCTATTCTTCTATTCTTATTTCACCTCTTGCTTTTAACCCTTGTTTTCATTCTGTCAGTCAGTATTGTGCAATCCTTAAGGTTTCTCCTTCCCTATACAGTACATGAGAGAGAGAGAGAGAGAGAGAGAGAGAGAGAGAGAGAGAGAGAGAGAGAGAGAGAGAGAGAGAGAGAGAGAGAGAGAGAGAGAGAGAGAATAGTAAATGAGTATGTGAAACCATGGACGGAAATTCCACTGTATAAAAATCAGGTGGTTGACACAATCTTAACCTAATCCTGACTTTCCAGAAACTCCATTCGTTGAGACACAATTCATCAGGAGATATTAACTTTAAATCATCCTGCATATTCTCATATTCTTTCCACTTAGGGCGGTACCTTTTTTGGAAAATATTAGATCAGTGGTGTGACTACATCAAGTAAAACTTGGGTCACAAATCTCGCCAGTTCTCATTTAGAGCATGGACACTTCCTGTCCTTACACACAGTCCTCTCTTGAGATCTAAGCAGACCCCTTCAAGCAGATCTTCCAGTGTCTCTCACAATCATAGACTTGCTCACACTCTTATAACGTCCCATCCTCCAGCAGACGGTTGAGGCCAGTGCAGATTTTGGTGAGGTTGGATTTAAAGGGTCCATCAGGGTTGTACAGCTGGGTCAGAAGCTCTCGATCGGAGTAATGGTTGAATACGTGGTTGATGCGACCATGGGATTTGGGTGTGAGGTGGGAGTTGACTAGCTTCAACAGCAGATCTTTGCATCCTGTCAGGATCTCCGACATTACTGTCTTGTCAAAGGTGAACTCCACCTGAACAAGAATAAGTGGGAAATAGAGAAAAGACGGTGACAACATAATAACATTGTTATCTGTTTTCATAGAGAATGATGGGCCGTTAATGCATAGTCTATGATCGATTAACTCACTGTAACATTATAGTGTTATGCAAGGTGCCGGCATGTTTACCTCATAGAAGCTGATGGCTGTCATGGCTCCTTGATGCAGCTTCTTCTTGAAGTCCTGGGCCAGACTCAGCTCCTCTGGGCTGAAACGGTTGTGTCTGAACAGCACGCCAATCTTCACTGCTATCTTGATCAGGTCCTTCACCACCTTCTGGGCCTCTGAGCGGTTGCCTGAAAACTCTTTGGAAACACGGTAGAGCTCGTCCAGGATCTCACTGCTGGTGTCGTCTATGAACATATGGACCACAGACTTGTTGGCCATGTGGCTGAGGATCTTCTTCTGGGCCTGCATGGCCATATCCTTGGAGCTGAATGACTCCATCCTTACCTGGGAGTTGGGAGAGAGAAGTGAGCAGAGATAGCTTATTATGTTATTTCTAACTCATATCTCAGCCATGCCACAGGATCTCGTGTGCCACAGGAGCTCCCTCAGTTCAGTTTTCTGGGCTTTTTGTTTTCGTATCATGGAGAATCCAACTGAGACGTCCAGGGGATGTTCCATGGGTAATACCAGTGGTGGAAAAAGTACCTAATTGTCATACTTGAGTAAAAGTAAAGACACCTTAATAGAAAACGACTCAAGTGAAAGTCACACAGTAAAATACTACTTGAGTAAAAGTATTTGGTTTTAAATGTACTTAAGTATCAACAGTAAATGTAATTGCTAAAATATACTTATGTATCAAAAGTAAAAGTATAAATCATTTTAAATTCCTTATATGAAGCAAACCAGACGGCATCATTTTCTTGTTTTTTTTCATTTACAGATAACCAGGGGCATGGTCCAACACTCAGACATCTTTTACAAACAAAGCATGTGTTTAGTGAGTCTGTCAAATCAGAGGCAGTAGGGATTACCAGGGATGTTCTCTTGATAAGTGTGTGAATTAGACAATTTTCCTGTCCTGCTAAGCATTCAAAATGTAACGAGTACTTTTGGTTGTCAGGGAAAATATATGGAGTAAAACGAACATCATCTTCTTTAGAAATGTAGTGAAATAAATGTTGCCAAATATTAATAGTAAAGTACAGATACCCCCAAAAAACTCCTTAAGTAGTACTTTCAAGTAATTTTACTTAAGTACTTTATACCACTGTGTAATACCCACCGAGACTACAGCCTCTCCCCACACCGTGTCCCTGTCAGGGGAGTGAAGATACAGAGAGCTACCCCTCATGGGAGGACATGAGTGTACCTACATCACGTAAACACACACAACTGTTGCACTGTTTAACATTGCAGCTTTGTCCAGCAGCTGTGTTGCAGGTTCATTTGATGTATTCAATATCAAATTAACACAGTAGGTTCCATGCTACACCTATGGAATTGGGCCTAACCTAAATGTAACACATAGTCGAATGCTCAGAAGGTACCACTTTCTAGTTAAAGCCTTTATACATGGATGAAATAGAGAATTATTTGTGTATCTTTACATTGTGGCCACATTTCGACATCATTTTCAACATTGTAAAAATGGGTATGAACTATGTATAAAAGGTTACACAATTCCTACCATTGGTTTCTGTTACATGTTCAGAGCATACACAATCATCCTGTGGTGATCATTTCAGGACTGAATCCCCACTTAAAGCCTGTCTGGACAAGTATGTGAGAGAGGCAGGTAGGCTGCATAGCTCAGGCAGGTTTCTACAAGTGCTCCTAGATTGCATCAGAACAGGGGGAATGGAGCAAGTCATGGTCCTAGAACCAATGGCTATCCTTCACTCTTAGAAAAAAGGGTTCCAAAAGGTTCTTTCAGCTATCCCCATAGGAAAAACTATTTTTGGTTACTGATAGAACCCTTTGGCATTCTGTGTAGATCCCTCTGTGGAAATGGTTATACATGGAACCCAAAAGGGTTCTACCTGGAAACAAAAATGGTTCTTCAAAGGGTTCTCCTATAGGAACAGTCGAAGAGCCCTTTTAGGTTATAGAAAGCACTTTTTTTTCCTAAGAGTGTATATTTACTGTCTTGGACTCCTCCCTTAGGCAAAATGTCATACATTGAGGCATCCTTTAAGTGTCAACAAGGCTTTCACACATATGGGTCTTTTTAAATTGCTTCAGGGCCTGTATTCACAAAGGGTCTCAGAGTCCTGATCTAGGATCTATTTAAGCTTTTAGATAATAATGACACCGATTTATATTGATTGACAGGAAATGGTCCTACGTCAGCACTCCTCTTCTGAAAGGCTTTATGAATACGGGTCCAGGTGTGTGTGTACTAGTGCGTGCGTGCGTGATCCAAATGACAGTCATCTATCTGACTCACAATTGATGGCGTAAGCACTAAATGCAAATGACTTTTCTGCCAATAAATCAAATGATCCTAACATACTAATAGGCTATGTTCCATAATCAGCAAACACACATCTCCCATATGACATCCCACTGGGTTTTTCTTACATGCATACCATACCCAGTGTCACATTTCTAATGGTACGCTCCAGAATAAAGCCCCCGCTCTCTGTGGGAACATTCATTAGATTAATTTCCCTTAACGATGATAATGGAAGTGGAACAGCATGATAGCTATTTCAGATTCACTCTCAATCTCATTCCAATGCAGAAAAGCACAGTGGGGATTGAGAGACGTGCGCACCCATCAGCCATGTATCCTCCCTGCAGAAATATGGAGCCGCAGCTGGAGACAGCTGGCGTTTTGGCTGGGCTTAAAGGAAAGTTCACTCTGTTTATTTGACTAGTCTGCTTGGGGTCAATTGTTTAAAGTATAAATATAATTTTGGGGTTGTCTTCATGCGACAGCCCAGAGTACAATGAAAAACCACTCTCCTGTAATGGACAGCACAGGGCGGACTGATAATGCATTTTATGTTTACACAGTTCATGTGGAGTACAGCAACAATGACCATGTACACATTTAGAGAGCACTCAAGAAGGTCAATTTGAGTTGATGTCCATTAGGCTATGGATGGAAGAGCACTAACTTCTCCGATAACAAAAGGAACCAATTTTATAAAACCAGACATTATTACACTTTCAGGAATAGGAAAAGCCAAGCAATGTGGGTCTTCCATGACTCCAGTGTTAGGAGGGCAGGTTGTGTGGATCATGAAGAGCTGTGCTGACTGACTTGGAGATAGTGATCGCCGATTGGAAGATTATGCGCAGGGGGGCGGGGTGGGAGAGGTAAATATTTAGCATTCCGTAGAAGACTGCTGTGTGTGTGTGTGTGTACGCGCAGGTAAATCCTCTGGACTCCCACAGGGCTTAGCAGGGGAATTGTGGAGTCCCTTCCACTTCCCTGGACAGAGTGTGACTACTGCTGCTATTACAAAGCACCGGGTCAAGCAGACATGTTCCACTAACACTAGCCCTAAAGGCTTATGTCACCCGCTGCCTGTCACCAGACTTGAGTGGTATTATGGGGCAATGAGGCCTCCCAGTTCTTATAGTGTCTATTCAGAAGGGCGACATGTTCAGGGTATTTCAGATAGAAATATATCATATAGGCTGGGTATGACTTTTAATCATACAAACAGAGAATATACGCAGTTCTACCACCTCATTGAACACACTCCTGGTGCCATTATCCTGAGCTCAGGTCCAGGCCTTTCTTTTCAATAGAGGACCTCACAAAGTGCGGAACTTTCCAGTTTTTCTCTCAGCATTTAGTTGGTATGGGTTTCAAAATCAGGATATGTCCCGTGTGTGTGCAGGTTCAGCATGTGGCAAACTAACGGACCAAAAACTGGCATCACAACAGTATTGCTTCATTAACAATGGTGTTGGACTGAATGCTTGCTGTTTGATGCTGGCAGTTTCTCATTCAAAAGTGTTTATACAGTATGATTTTTGCACATGTTTTGTCAGTCTTGTAACATTTCTCAAAGTCTTTGAAGAGTTGTTGTTCAAGACTGACACACAACTCTGCTGGCTTATTAAGGAAGCGAAACAGCAGTTGGTTTGTGGTGACTAATTTAGTTTTTACCCCTTACTGTCTGTCCAACACATTGCTGTGTCATTTCCATGTCTTTCGCTCTGACAGGCTCTTTGGCACTCTCAATATGTGTAGGCTAGTAGAGGAAAAGAAAGTCCACAGCTCGTTTGATTGTGCAAGCTCCACCAGGCACAGATGGTTTCTCTCCTCAGTTATAGCTGTCTGTCAGGACTGGGTTCCGTTTGTACCTGTTCCAGCATGACTCTGAGTGTACATACAGTTCACGTCTCCCAAGTCGAGTGTAAGTTAGAAAAGTATCGAAGAGGAATTCACACATGATCTTATTTGGTCCTTCCGTACCACCTTCCTTCTCACTTTATCCACATAGGCTTAAACTGTATTGAAAGATATAACAAAAAACGACAAGCTCGCTATAATAATAACACAAGTGTTATATTTGCAAGAGTGTACGTTATTTCGGTCAAAGTTAGAGCTATCTGTGCATAGAACAGACATGGTTGAGTTATCAGATAGAGAAAGCCCTGAGAGTCTTCTTACCTGTGTGTGCCTGAGAGAGTCAAACGTCTCAGTCCCCACGGCACGTGGCTCAGGTTGTCAGCATTGAACACTCGTTAATGGAATCCTTTCATCTTACCAGGTGAAAATAAAAGAAAATCCGTCTGTGTCTCGTTTTTCTGTGCTGCTCGCCACAGTCTCAAGATAAATTTCAGTTGTACTTCCTTGAGGAACTAAATTGCTATGACACACCCCTTAGTGTGTTTCTCTCTCTTTCCTTCTCTCTCTCTCTCTCTCTTGTATTTCCCTCTAAAATTCGAATTAATGCTTTTGTTCCTCTTCAAACTAGAGTATCTCTCTTGCTTTCCTTCCTCTTCATACTTTATCAGTCTCCCTGTTTCTTTTTATTTCTCTCTCTCATCCACTCTGTTCCTCTCTCTCTCTCTCTCTCTCTCTGTCTCTATCCCTGTCTTTGTCTCTCTCTCTCTCTCTCTCTCTCTCTCTCTCTCTCTCTCTCTCTCTCTCTCCCTCTATCTGCTGACAGTGGGCCTCTGCTTGTCCTGACAAGTGAAAACCCCAGAAAGAATTTAGCAATAATCCGTCGTTTGAAAGGGGAGCGGCTTAACCCTTTTTGTGTTCATCATTGCAGGAATGCAGCTTCTGTCAGCAATGGACTCCATGTCACATCTGCTCTCCAGCAATGTATAAATTCATATAGTTCATCTGTTAATCCTAATCCTTTAACATTTTCACTGATTTACTTTTGTCATTGTAATTTTGACCCTGGTGACATAGTAGAGTATTAAGGGATTATACCGTATGGAGTGTATACTGTATATACTGTATTATAACTACATTGGCATGAATGAACAGTATTTCAAAATACTGAGCTCACATTGGTTTGAAATGAAGGGAAGTCAGTAAAGACTTATGACTATATAAGACCTATTTACCAGCTTTGTTTGCATTGGTTGCCATAGATTTGATCCCTCCTCGTGTTGGCTTAGTTTCAATTGATGTTGAATCTGTGAAAAGCAAATACATAGACATAGGTAGACTGGGGTAATAGTACATACAGTGCATAGTGAAAGTCTACCCTTGCACATTCTTCACATGTTGCTGTCTTAAAATACAATCTAAAAAGCCATTAAATTAGATTTAAGTGAAATAAAATTATAGGATATTTTCCAAAATATATATTTTTTTTTAAGAAGAAAAGAAATATGTCTTGATTGTGTATGTCTTCACACCCCAGAGGTAATACTTGTTGGAAGCATTTTTGGCAGTCATTACAGCTGTGAATCATAAGTCTACCAACCTTGCACAACTCTCAGGGCAAGGTATATCCATTGTTTTTGTCACAATTGCTCAAGCTCTGTAAATATTTTTGGAATCATTGATGGACAAGCAAATTTAAGTCAGAACTGACATTGGACCACTCAGAAACACTCAACATTTTGTCATTAACATTTGTGTAATTGTTCCTCTGAAAACTCTTTCCCAGGGTTAGGTTTCTATAAGAGTGAGGCAGGTTTTCCTCAATTGTCCCCAAATATTGATCTTGTTTCATCACTGCAACTGTCAACGGGCTCGGGAGGCGAAGGTCGAGTCATGCGTCCTCTGAAATATGACCCGCCAAACTGCACTTCTTAACACGCCCGTTTCAGAGGATACACCGTTCAACTGACGACTGGCAAATGTATATTACAGATATCCTAGTCTTGGATCTTTAGTTATAAAGGTGGTGAATTTGATCAATCTCAACAATTCCTACTATGGGAAGTGTGTTTTGTGTTTACACTGACCACAATTCATGAATGCTATGATTCATACAGGCCTGGCCATTCCCTGATTCAAAAGCACTCTGTTTATGTGAACGACATCCAGCTGGACCAAACAGCCTGCTGAGGCTCAACCCATGAAAGAAATCTCCATCCAATGGGGCTAAGGCCTTTGAGCCAATGATTGTTTTCATGTGTCAGGGTGAGAGGTCAGACCAAGGCCCAGTTGAACTGAAGGGAGAGTCTGAACGGATACAAGCCCACAGAGTGTACAGTGGGGATTCAAAGACACCTGCACCTTTGTTTATTTTCTCTTTCCTCCGGCAAGTAATTAACTGACTAGAGATGGTGAACTGCAACTGCAAAAGTGGGCCTGTCACCATGGCAACAGACAGGAAATAGGGCTTAAGCGGTTTCCTGACGGCTTCCTCTTAATCATGTAATGACATCTCCCTCAGAATTGTCTACAAGGAGAGTTCAGATGTGTGTGTGTGTGTGGTAGTTAGGTCTGTAGCACTCACTAACCCTTAAGTATTCATACCCCTTGACTTGTTCCACATTTTGTTGTTACAGTCTGAAATTCAAAGTGGATTACATCATTTTTACCCATCTACACACAATACATCATAATGACAAAGTGAAAACAACATGTTTTTAGAAATGTTAGCACACTTATTGAAAATTAAATACAAAAATATCTCATTTACATACACTACCGTTCAAAAGTTTGGGGTCACTTAGAAATGTCCTTGTTTTTGAAAGAAAAGCAATTTTTTTTGTCCATTTAAAATAACATAAAATTGATCAGAAATACAGTGTAGGCATTGTTAATGTTGTAAATGACTATTGTAGCTGGAAATGGCAGATACATTTTTTTTATATATCTACATAGGCGTACAGAGGCCCTGTGATGTACTGGTCCGTTCGCACTACCCTCTGTAGCGCCTTACGGTCAGATGCCGAGCAGTTGCCATACCAGGCGGTGATGCAACCGGTCAGGATGCTCTCGATGGTGCAGCTGTAGAACCTTTTGAGGATCTGGGGACCCATGCCACATCTTTTCAGTCTCCTGAGGGGGAAAAGGTTTTGTTGTGCCCTCATCACGACTGTCTTGGTATGTTTGGACCATGATAGTTCGTTGGTGATCATTGGACACCAAGGAATTTGAAACTCTCGACCCGCTCCACTACAACCCCGTCGATGTTAATGGGGGCCTGTTCAGCCCGCTTTTTCCTGTAGTCCACAATCAGCTCTTTTATCTTGCTCACATTGAGGGAGAGGTTGTTGTCCTGGCACCACACTGCCAGTTCTCTGACCTCCTCCCTATAGGCCGTCTCATTGTTGTCGGTGATCAGGCCTTCCACTGTTGTGTCGTCAGCAAACTTAATGATGGTGTTGGAGTCGTGTCTGGCCACGCAATCATGGATGAACAGGGAATACAGGAGGGGACTAAGTACACACCCCTGAGGGGCCCCAGTGTTAAGGATCAGCGTGGCAGAAGTGTTGTTGCCAACTCTTACCACCTGGGGGCGGCCCGTCAGGAAGTCCAGGATCCAGTTGCAGAGGGAGGTGTTTAGTCCCAGAGTCCTTAGCTTAGTGATGAGCTTTGTAGGCACTATGGTGTTGAACACTGAGCTGTAGTCATTGAACATCATTCTCACATAGGTGTTCCTTTTGTCCAGGTGAGAAAGGGCAGTGTGGAGTGCGATTGAGATTGCGTCATCTGTGGATCTGTTGGGGCGGTATGCGAATTGGAGTGGGTCTAAGGTGTCCGGGAGGATGCTGTTGATGTGAGCCATGACCAGCCTTTCAAAGTACTTCATGGCTACCGACGTGAGTGCCACGGGGCGGTAATCATTTAGGCAGGTTACCTTCGCTTCCTTGGGCACAGGAACTATGGTGGTCTGCTTGAAACCTGTAGGTATTACAGACTCGGTCAGGGAGAGGTTGAAAATGTCAGTGAAGACACTTGACAGTTGGTCCACGCATTCTTTGAGTACACATCCTGGTAATCCATCTGGCCCAGCGGCTTTGTGAATGTTGACCTGTTTTAAAGGTCTTGCTCACATCGGCTACCGAGAGCGTTATCACACAGTTGTCCAGAACAGCTGGTTCTCTCGTGCATGCTTCAGTGTTCCTTGCCTCAAAGTGAGCATAAAAGGCATTTTGCTCGTCTGGTAGGCTCGTGTCACTGGACAGTTCGCGGCTGGGTTTCCCTTTGTAGTCCGTAATAGTTTTCAAGCCCTGCCACATCCGACGATTGTCAGAGCCGGTGTAGTAGGATTCAATCTTAATCCTGTATTGATGCTTTGCTTGTTTGATGGTTCGTCTGAGGGCATTTCTTATAAGCATCCGGATTAGTCTCACGCTCCTTGAAAGCGGCAGCTCTAGCCTTTAGCTCGATGCGGATGTTGCCTGTAATCCATGGCTTCTGTTTGGGATATGTACATACAGTCACTGTTGGGACAACGTCATCGATGCACTTATTGATGAAGCCGATGACTGAGGTGATGTATTCCTCAATGCCATTGGATGAATCCCAGAACATACTCCAGTCTGTGCTACCAAAACAGTTCTGTAGAGTAGCATCCGCGTCATCTGACCACTTCCATATTGAGTGAGTCACTGGTACTTCCTGCTTTAGTTTTCGCTTGTAAGCAGGAATAAGGAGGATATAATTGTGGTCAGCATTTGTGGGTTCAATTACAGGATTACAGATCGTCCTCGCAGTGGCAAACCACATGTAACAACACCTGCACAGGATCGGTACATCCGAACATCACACCTGTGGGACAGGTACAGGATGGCAACAACAACTCCCCGAGTTACACCAGGAAAGCACAATCACTCCATCAGTGCTCAGACTATCCGCAATAGGCTGAGAGTGGCTGGACTGAGGGCTTGTAGGCCTGTTGTAAGGCAGGTCCTCACCAGACATCACCGGCAACAACGTCGCCTATGGGCACAAACCCACCGTCGCTGGACCAGACACGACTGGAAAAAAGTGCTCTTCACTGACGAGTCGCGGTTTTGTCTCACCAGGGGTGATGGTCGGATTCGCGTTTATCGTAGAAGGAATGAGCGTTATACTGAGGCCTGTACTCTGGAGCGGGGTCGATTTGGAGGTGAATACTTTCTGAAGGCACTGTACCTTTTCTTTGAGCACAGCTTATGTATAATGTGTTACCTCCTTAGTTAAAAGATCAAGGACATTGGGCCTCCCACCTTAGTGAAGAAATTCTTAATCTAGAATAATTATATTAAATAATTGTCATGATGGAATTTCTATTTGGACAATTATTGAGCTCAGTGTAGGCCTAAAGTATTTGTCCGCTTTATAGTCTTTTCATTCCACATTTTGGACTTTTAGTATTTTCTGACTGGTGCTTAGCTGTTCTCCGAGCACACACAATCTCCGCTAGCTGTGTTATCTGATACGGTGCCAGGTAACATCTAGATAAGAGTGTGTCAGTTCAGAGAAAGTCATTGATTTAATCGTATGTCTGCAGCTGACTGCGACTAGCCTTTTCCCCATCACGTGCACTGATGACTGATGAGCGTGTTATAGTAACTTTATTTTCTATCTCCAGTTTTATAGAGCTATAGCTTCCCTTTTTTCTTTGCCTTCATCTGTCCCTCTGACATTGTGAGCGAATCACACATTGTTTTGTGTGTTTATTGTTAAGCAAAACATTTAAAGATATCAACAAGGAAATGAACACGTGACATGTTTGTCTGTACAGTTTTTATGGACAAAGAAATGCTAACATACAGTAAACATGCAACAAATTACAAATACAAAACAGAAAAGTAAAGCACTTACAGCATTAGGAAAAGCGCTATTATATAAATGATTATTAAAGTCAATATTATTCCATCATTAAATACAGACTTCTCAGAACTAGTTTATGCAAATAAAATACAACCATCTCTTGACATCTCATCTTACTCTGTAAACCAATCCATTGTGATCCTGTAATTATAAAAGGTGCTTTCACCGACAGTAATAACTTAATTAATAGTACATGAACTGAACATTTATTGACCGGTTTCCTTTCAACAACATGCACAAATCCATGACATTAGCCAAAGCCAGGTGTTTGTATTACCAAAAAAGGCCCACTGTTTAACACGTCATCAAGACATGAGTATCGGTATATATTTGTTGGAAGAGAAACGTTTTTTCCCTTTTCAGCAATGTCACATTTGTTTAATTTTAGGGGCATCAATGTTTCCACTATTATTACTTAGGAGGGGTGGTCACAGGACTGTCAATAAGATGCAGGCCAGTCACATTATTTTAGCCTCTCCTCTCACAGTAGGCAGCAGGAAGTGCTGCGCATGGGAAGGTGGGCGGGCAGCTTGGTGTGCTGCCTGAAGCTGTTCTTCTTGTTGTTGAGCACTGGGGCGGCGGTAGCAGGGGGGGCCGTGGGGGTCTCCTGGGCATCAGCGGGAGGCACTGCACTCTCCTGCACCACATTGACCTGCTGGTGAGGAGCTTCGGGCTTGGTCGCGCCCCCTTTGTTGTTGTTCTTAGTGTTCTTTTTGACTTTCTTCTCCTGGGGCTCTGTAGGGTCTGTGGGGTCCTCGGGGGCGCCCTCTAGTGAAGGTAAGGGCTCTGCAGGCAGCTCTGTTGGGGTGGGCTTGCCCTCTGCCTGCTCCTCATTGGGAATGTTCAGGTTGGAGGTGGAGCGCTTGGTGTTGGTGCAGGTGGACCTGTGTGTTGGAACGTATAAAAACAATGACCACATACAGTATTGTACAAAAGCAAAGCAAATTAGTAGTAGGTGTGTTTTTCTTAGGCAAGCCCTTCACTCCACAAACAGGCTGATGTTGGAACCTTACTAACTATACAGTAGTGAAATTCAATGAACAGTTCGCAGTCATTTGATATAGGGCATCTTGCAGTATATCCCTACAGAAGAGATTGGTGTTGACTCCTTCCCTGCTCCACTTACCCATTGGAGCTCCTGTCCTCGGAGTCCTTCTGTTCACTGCTGTAGCGGAGCTCTGCTGGAGTCTTAAACGACAGGTCCTTCTTCCCCTTCAGCCAATATGTCTTCATGTAGCCTTTACCCTGTGAATGGACAACATTTTGGCAGAAATAGTACCGTGTTCATAATCCTTATGTTCAATACCTGTCATAACTCAGCCAATGGATGAATGACCATTTCAGGACTTTTGAACTTTGATAAAACTCCACAAGAGATCAATATATATTTTAATAGATAGATATAAAACATTTTTTAGTGTGGTGCATTTTTGTCTGTTTGGCAGGTGGAGCATCACAGTGTCATGATGGAACATCGTACACATACCTTCACAAAAATCTTTCCCCTCTCCTCAATTATGTAGGGCTCATGTTCCAAGTGGTCTTTGGTGGTCTGGCTTATGTGGATCTGCATGCCCTGTACAGACAGACACACAGAGGTTGATGGCTGACATAGTGCTAACTATTCAGCTCACTCAATGTTGCATTAACCTACTTGCGGCCTGCATACAAAATAAATGATTTGCTATACAGTGCTAATTGATTGCGTCTATTGGGTAAATCCATTTGAATTCAATCACTTTTTAACAGCACCCCTTTTCATTTGAACAAATCCTTCCATAAAAATGTGTCCATTGTAGAAGTGCTCAGAACATGACCTTTGGACCTGAATGCCAAAACATTCAAGAGATAAAGTTGCTCAAAGTTGACCTATTTTGTATACCCCATCATACCATGAGACATCCACGTCTTCATCACTGGAAAATATAAATGGTTGATAATTGGTATAATTTAAAAGCTTACAAACAGGGTTGTCAAACTATTTGATAATTTCTTTTTTTTTAAGTATGTAATGTTTTACCTTAAATGTCAATTATCAAAAAATGCGTAAACTCAGATTTAAAAAAAAAATATTCACATACATTGTAGCTTAGACCTTATTTGACATCCTCAGAGGTTTTTGTGTTGTGACCAATGTTCCCTCTAAGCTGTGCGTGGGCACGCAGCTCTCCGGGACTGCCACTCAGAAGAAATATCAGCCTGCACAGAGAAGCAAGAGATTGACCTTCCCCCGTTAGTTAACACTATCAATGTTTCCCTTTACTGTGGGAATTGTGATTGAATCAACGCAATGTTAGCCACATTCAAAGTAATATACCGAAAGAAGACTTAGTATGCAAAACTAACTATGCAAGAGATTTTGTTGTAGGCAGAACACATCGGAGTAGGTTTCTATTGCAATGACAGGCACAACTCAGGCCCTTACGCTACACAGACCAGTGTGCCATAAACAATCAGAGCTGCAGTAGGCCTATATGCAAATAGACCATTGCCATGTATGGATCTGTGCCATTCACTTTGAACTGGACTGTTTTTACAGCATGAGCGGTCATGAGTAGATGCGCTTGTTTTGAGATCAAAGCAAGAGCTACATGTAGCAATGTGTGTACATTTGTTCATATCCTTTGCTAGTTAGTAAGTTATTAGCCCAATTATAGATCATTTGTAGTCAGCAATAGGGAAGTGATTGCTTCCTACAAGAGCACAAAACATGTGCATTTCAAGACATCTTTGAGAAGCGAGTCAGGTAAAGAGATTTCTTTTGTCTTAAAGGGGCAGTTTTGTATTTTGAGATTAGGCATGAATAAGCTAAGTAGTCAATAGGCAGAGGGTAGCATAATTTGTCTGACTCTCTGTAATAATGGTATGGGAAAAATTATGGGCTTTATTTTTTCTTGCATCAAACAACACAACATAATTTTCAGTCACCTCCTTGTCTGAAGGACAAGTGGATAAACAGGTTAATGTCAAGCCCTGCATGATTTTTTCAAAAGACTCATGGAATGTAGGCCTACTTTGAACACCACACATAGGCTCCTACTGTAGGCTGAACGATAGAACAGCTATTTCCATGTAAACATTTTATGGGATGCATTTTCTCTATTGTTTTTAATGGTAGGCCACTCTGGTAGGTCTACATTATGATCAAATAGCCACAGTAACCTACTTGACCACTGTTAAAACTAACTTAAACCGGGTACAGCATCAGTGTTCACAGTAAATGCGTGCCGGAAGTTGCACAGAATTTTCACAAGGTTTGGTTTGTGCTTGCTCAGTGCCTACATTCTTTTGAGGGAACATTGGTTGTGACTGCCATTGGTTGAGATGCAACATGCTCTTGAATACAGAGTGGGTGTCAAAGAAATAGAACATGTATGGAACCTTTTGTATAAATCAAAAGGAATGTTGTCAAAAATGTATTGAATTTAAATGGATTTACCCTATAGTGAGGTTATGTTCTAATGTCATCACTCACCACCCCATTGCTCTCCATTCGGGAGGCAGTGTTGACGGTGTCTCCAAACAGACAGTAGCGAGGCATCTTCAGCCCCACCACCCCAGCCACCACCATCCCTGAGTGGATCCCTGAAGGGAAACAACACACAATGAAGGTAAACTGCTTTACTGAACCTGGATCAGTGGCTCTAGATTCAGGGTGCCTTAAGGGGTATAAATCTGGCAGCACTAACTGAGGAGCACAGTCAGGGCATGGCTAGACAATATCAAGCCTTTGACTTCCTTTTTACCGGATTATAAAGACACACCGTACAGTACAGGGTTGGGTAGGTTACTATATAAATGTAATCCGTTACAGTTACTAGTTACATGACCAAAATTGTAATCAGTAATGTAACTTTTGGATTACCCAAACTGGTTACTTTTGAATTACTTTCCCCCTAAGAGGCATTAGGAAGGAAGACAAAAAGGATCCATCAAACATAGTGGACTCTGACTTGTGGTCAGACTCGCTCAGGTGGAACAAACTTAAACTTGCGCCTTTTTTCAATGCTGAATTGAATGTCATTGAGAAAACAGAAAGGTGTCATTATGTATTTTGTTACGCAATCGTCCTTTATTAATTTTTTTTTTGAAATTAAAGTTTTATTAAGTTTTCTTGTTTTTCAACCAACCAACAAAACATATTCCACATTCACAGATGTGACATACTTTTTTTTTTTTAAAGAACTAACAATAATAATACAAAAATAATAATAAAAAATAAAAACTTGCAGCAGGACTATCAAGATTCTTATTAGCTATTTCCAGCCTTAGCTGAGACGACAAGCAAATAATTAGTTTTTACAGCACCTTACACAACATGTATCTGCTCATTTCCCTAATCACCCCATTCACTCTGTCCAATTTGAAATATAGTTGAGTAGTGGAGACCAGAATCTATCAAACCTGGGCTCTCTTGCAGAGGTCAAAATCTGGCAATCTCTCTACAACTCCAAAATACATGCATATAGGTATAAGATACTTTCAGAGGTATCTTTTGCAGTTAGGAGAAATGTCTGTTTTCATTCTATGGAGTCTCATTGGGGTGTAATAAAATTTGTACGAACATTTGCAATTAGATTCTTTCCTTTTTACATTAGTAGAGGAGCAGTATACCCTGTCGCAAACCTCCGCCCATAACGCATCACTGATAGTCAGACAAAGGTCCTTTTCCCAGATTATTTTCAAAGGAGTAAAGGAGGAGCCCCCCTTTCTCAGAAAGGAGTCTGTAGATATAGGAGATTTTGCCTTTAATGAATTGTGTTGTAGCAAGAAGGGTTTCAACTTCATTCAGCTGAGCTCTAAACCTCCTCTTGGAAGTAAATGAGGAAATGACGTGTCTAATTTGAAGATATTAAAGAAAAATGTATCTTGGCACATTGAATTCACTGCAGAGCTCTTGAAAGGATTTCAGTGTAGTGGTTTTCTGATGAAATAGGTCTGAAAAAGTCCTGATTCCTAGAGTACGCAAAAGATTAAAGTTGGCATCACTCAGGGCTTTTGGCAAGTCTGGGTTGCATACTATAGGCGAGTGAGAACATATTTTGGAGGAAATGCCCAGGTATTTCTTACAGTCCCTCCACGCTAGTAGGGTGCTGTAAATCACAAAAGTTTTGGCTATGTTTCCCACTTCACTGAAGTTATTAATGAATATAATTGAGCTTAGGGGAAATTAACCACAGGATTGGGCTTCTATCTGAATCCACGTTGAGTCTTGTCTGTTTGTGATCCATGTTAGCATGTTGCAGATTTGGGCAGACCAGTAGTACAATTGAAGGGCAAGACCACCCTTAGATTCAGGTTTCGATAGTGGAGAACTTGATCCTAGTTTTTTTTGTTGCCCCATATAAATTTGGTGATGCTTTGGTTAGTTGTTTTGAAAAAAGAAACTGGGAGAGTCCTTTATGAATTTAAAAAGTAATCAAAGAAGTAATCATCTAGTTTTTCAAAAGTATCTGATTACAATATTTTACCTAGTAACGTATTACAGGTACAGTTTTTTTGTAATCAGATTACATGTAGTAATTATATTTATATGGTAAGGCCCACGCCTGTCTACACTATCTGTGCCATAGAAATAGAGCGACTAGATTGTATTTCAATGGTCTCTGCTCACCGACTCTGATCTGGATGTTGTCTCCAGTGGAGGGGTCTTTGAGGTGGTCGATGGAGCTCAGCATGTCCAGGGCCATGTCACATATGTGGTGGGCATGGAAGGTTGTCTTATTGGGCACGCCTGCCACCACCATGTAGGCATCTCGGATGGTCTCCACCTGAATCCAGGGGGAATAAGAGTCAAGTAGCATGTTTAGAAGCATTACTGTATAAATTATATCCAACCAACGAAACAAACTAAACATTCCACTCTGTAAAACATTGCTACAGCCACTCAATGCATGATAATAGAGTGTGTTCTCCTTTTTGGTCCAGCCAACCTTGGTTGAGTATTCAGGCATATTGTTCCCATAGAGGCCCTTGTTTTGTATTGTCCCAGTCATTCACCTTGTAGATTGTGCTTCTCGCTGAGTGTGTCGAAGACGATGTAGATCTCGTTGAGCATGTCCACCACCTGCATGGGCGTGATGTGGATGCAGATCTCGTTGAACTTCACCACGTCGCTAAATAGGATGGTCACGTCCGGGAACACCTGGGAAACGGAAAGGAAATACCAGCACACTTAAATGCTTGACATTTTACTGTGGTGTTTCTTCTGGCTTGATATTGTCATTGAATGTTTTGAGCCAACACGGAGGATAGTTTCCTCTACAAACTCTTTGGCCGTGTCTGAAATGGCACCCTATTGCCTAAATAGTGCACTACTTTCGACCAGAGCCTGGGCCCTATATAGTGCAATATATAGGGAATGGGATGCCATTTTGGATGCACCCTGTATACCTGTATATGTATCTGTACATTTATGGATGTGGGTCAGTACCTGGCATGTCTCCAGGGCCGTGATACCCTTCCTGAGCCGGTCAGCCACAGCTTTGGGGATCATGGCATAGAGGAGGGAGTCTCCTCTCTTCTTCTCCTCGTCCAGCTTCTTGATGATCTCCTGGAGCTGGGCATACTTCTGCTGCTCCTGGAGTGGGAGGAGCCACCAGAGAGAGAGAGCTGTCAGTCAACTAACTCCTCATCCTCCTTCAAAGGCATATCCATCCCCGCCCTTGAGATGGTCTTTGCCTCTGCCTTCCAGTGTGAACTATACACTGCATATGTCTTTATTTGTAACTTTGAAAATTAATCTGCCTATGAGCAGGACTGTGTGTTTTATATTTTATTTATTTTATTTCACCTTTATTTAACCTGGCCAAGACAAAGCAAAGCAGTGCGACAAAAACAACAACACAGAGTTACACATAAACAAACAAACAGTCAATAACACAATAGAAAAATCTATGTACAGTGTGTGGAAATGTAGAAGAGTAGGGAGGTAAGGCAATAAATAGGCCATAGAGGCAAAATAATTACAATTTAGCATTAACACTGGAGTGATAGATGTGCAGATGATGATGTGCAAGTAGAGATACTGGGGTGCAAAAAAGCAAGAGGGTAAGTAATAATATGGGGATGAGGTAGTTGGGTGTGCTATTTACAGATTGGATGTGTATAGTCGTGGCCAAAAGATTTGAGAATGACACAACTATACATTTTCACAAAGTTTGCTGCTTTAGTGTCTTTAGATATTTTTGTCAGATGTTACTATGAAATACTGAAGTATAATTACAAGCATTTCATAAGTGTCAAAGGCTTTTATTGACAGTTCCATGAAGTTGATGCAAAGAGTCAATATTTGCAGTGTTGACTCTTCTTTTTCAAGACCTCTGCAATCCGCCCTGGCATGCTGTCAATTAACTTCTGGGCCACATCCTGACTGATGGCAGCCCATTCTTGCATAATCAATGCTTGGAATTTGTCAGAATTTGTGGGGTTTTGTTTGTCCACCCGCCTCTTGAGGATTGACCACAAGTTCTCAACAGGATTAAGGTTTGGGGAGTTTCCTTTCCTGGGACCCAAAATAGCGATGGTTTGTTCCCCGAGCCACTTAGTTATCACTTAGGTGCACCATCATGCTGGAAAAGGCATTGTTCATCACCAAACTGTTCCTGGATGGTTGGGAGAAGTTGCTCTCGTGGGATGTGTTGGTACCATTCTTTATTCATGGTTGTGTTCTTAGGCAAAAATGTGAGTGAGCCCACTCCCTTGGCTGAGAAGCAACCCCACACATGAATGGTCTCAGGATTCTTTACTGTTGGCATGACACAGGACTGATAATAGCGCTCACCTTGTCTTTTCCGGATGCCCCAAACAATCGGAATGGGGATTCATCAGAGAAAATGACTTTACCTCAGTCCTCAGCAGTCTAATCCCTGTACCTTTTGCAGAATATCAGTCTGTCCCTGATGTTTTTCCTGGAGAGAAGTGGCTTCTTTGCTGCCCTTCTTGACACCAGGCCACCCTCCAAAAGTTTTCGCCTCTCTGTGCATGCAGATGCACTCACACCTGCCTGCTGCCATTCCTGAGCAAGCTCTGTACTGGTGGTGCCCCGTTCCCGCAGCTGAATTAACTTTAGGAGACGGTCCTGGCACTTGACTTTCTTGGGTGCCCTGAAGCCTTCTTCACAATTGAACCGCTCTCCTTGAAGTTCTTGATGATCTGATAAATGGTTGATTTAGGTGCAATCTTACTGGCAGCAATATCCTTGCCTGTGAAGCCCTTTTTGTGCAAAGCAATACTGGCGGCACGTGTTTCCTTGCAGGTAACCACGGTTGATCACCCTCCTTTTGAAGCTTCCAGACTGTTATACAAACTCAATCAGCATGACAGAGTGATCTCCAGCCTAATCACAGCTTGTCCTTTTGTGGCAGGGCTGAAATGCAGTGAAAATGGTTTTTGGGGTTTCAGTACATTTGCATGGCAAATAGGGACTTTGCAATTAATTGCAATTCATCTGATCACTCTTCATGACATTCTGGAGTATATGCAAATTGCCATCATACAAACTAAGGCAGCAGACTTTGTGAAAATTAATATTTGTGTCATTCTCAAAACTTTTGGCCACGACTGTGCAGGTACAGTGATCGGTGAGCTGCTCTGACAGTTGATGCTTAAAGTTAGAGAGGGAGATGTAAGACTCCAGCTTCAGTGATTTTTGCAATTCGTTCCAGTCATTGGCAGCAGAGAACTGGAAGGAAAGGCAGCCAAAGGACGTGTTGGCTTTGGGGATGACCAGTGAAATATACCTGCTGGAGCGCGTGCTATGGGTGGGTGATGCTATGTTGACCAGTGAGCTGAGATAAGGTGGGACTTTACCTAGCAAAGACTTACAGATGACCTGGAGCCAGTGGGTTTGGCGACGAATATGTAGTGACAGATGGCACTGTGATAGACTACATCCAGTTTGCTGAGTAGTGTTGGAGGCTATTTTGTAAATGACATCTCCAAAGTCAAGAATCTGTAGGAAAGTCAGTTTTACGAGGGTATGTTTGGCAGCATGAGTGAAGGAGACTTTGTTACGAAATAGATGCTTAATGTGAGTCTGGAAGGAGAGTTTACAGTCTAACCAGACACCTAGGTATTTGTAGTTGTCCACATATTCTAGGTCAGAACCGTCCAGAGTTGTGATGCTAGTGGGGCGGGAGGGTGCGGGAAGCAATCGGTTGAAGAGCATGCACTTAGTTTTACTAGCATTTAAAAGCAGTTGGAGGCCACGGAAGGAGTGTTGTATGGCATTGAAGCTCGTTTGGAGGTTTGTTAGCACAGTGTCCAAAGAAGGGCCAGATGTATACAGAATGGTGTCGTCTGCGTAGAAGTGGATCAGAGAATCACCAGCAGCAAGAGCGACATCATTGATATATACAGAGAAAAGAGTCGGCCCGAGAATTGAACCATGTGGCACCCCCATAGACTGCCAGTGGTCCGGACAACAGGCCTTCCGATTTGACACACTGAACTCCAAGCGGCAGTCATTTGAGAAGCCAAGGCTGTTGAGTCTGCCGATAAGAATGCGGTGATTAACAGAGTCGAAAGCCTTGGCCAGGTCGATGAAGACGGCTGCACAGTACTGTCTTTTATTGAATGCAGTTATGTTATCGTTTAGTAACTTGAGCATGGCTGAGGTCCACCCATGACCAGCTCGGAAACTTGAGGTACGGTGGGATTCGAAATGGTCGGTGATCTGTTTGTTAACTTGGCTTTCGAAGATTTTAGAAAGGCAGGGCAGGATGGATATAGGTCTATAACAGTTTGGGTCTAGAGTGTCTCGCCCTTTGAAGAGGGAGATGACCGCGGCAGCTTTCCAATCTTTGGGGATCTCAGACGAGACGAAATTAGAGGTTGAATAGGCTAGTAATAGGGGTTGCAACAATTTTGGCAGATCATTTTAGAAAGAGAGGGTCCAGATTGTCTAGCCCAGCTGATTTGTAGGTATTCAGATTTTGCAGCTCTTTCAGAACATCAGCTGTCTGGATTTGGGTGAAGGAGAAGCAGGGGGGGGATTTATCGTAGATTTGTCGGTGGTGACAGTGTTTCCTATCCTCAGTGCAGTGGGCAGCTGGGAAGAGGTGCTCTTATTCTCCATGGACTTTACAGTGTCCCAAAACTTTTTGGAATTAGTGCTACAGGATGCAAATTTCTGTTTGAAAAAGCTAGCCCTAGCTTTCCTAACTGACTGAGTATATTGGTTCCTGACTTCCCTGAAAAGTTGCATATCGCGGGGGCTATTCATTGCTAATGCAGAATGCCACAGGATGTTTTTGTGCTGGTCAAGGGCAGTCAAGTCTGGGGTGAACCAAGGGCTATATCTGGTCTTAGTTCTACATTTTTTTTGAATGGGGCACGTTTATTTAAGATGGTGAGGAAAGCACTTTTGAAGAGCAACCAGGAATCCTCTACTGACGGGATGTCAATATCCTTTGACGATACCCGGGCCAGGTCAATTAGAAAGGCCTGCTCGCTGAAGTGTTTTAGGGAGCGTTTGACAGTGATGAGGGGTGGTTGTTTGACCACGGACCCATTACGCAGGCAGGCAATGAGGCAGTGATCACTGAGATCCTGGTTGAAGACAGCAGAGGTGTATTTAGAGGGCAAATCCGACAGGATGATATCTAAGAGGGTGCCCTTGGTTACGGATTTAGGGTTGTACCTGGTCGGTTCCTTGATAATTTGTGTGAGATTGAGGGCATCCAGCTTAGATTGTAGGACGGCCGGGGTGTTAAGCATGTCCCAGTTTAGGTCACCTAACAGTACGAAATCTGAAGATAGATGGGGGGCGATCAATTCACATATGGTGTCCAGGGCACAGCTGGGGGCTGAAGGGGGCGGCAGGTAGCCTAGTGATTAGAGTGTTGGACTAGTAACCGAAAGGTTGCAAGATCGAATCCCTGAGCTAGGTAAAGGTAAAAATCTGTCATTCTGCTCCTGAACAAGGCAGTTAACCCACTGTTCCTAGGCCGTCATTGAAAATAAGAATTTGTTCTTAACTGACTTGCCTACTTAAATAAAGGTTAAAAAGGTGGATTTTTAAAAGTAGAAGCTTGAATGACAGAACTCTGCGGGCTAGATTGCAACTCCGCCCCCTTTGGCAGTTCTATCTTGTCGGAAAATGTTATAGTCAGGATTTTTGGTGGCCTTCCTTAGCCAGAATTCAGACACGGCTAGGACATCCGGGTTGGCGGAGTGTGCTAAACCATTGAAGAAAACTTAGGGAGGAGGCTTCTAATGTTAACATGCATGAAACCAAGTCTTTTCCGATTACAGAAGTCAACAAATGAGAGTGTCTGGGGAATGGGATTGATGCTGGGGGCTGCAGGGCCTGGGTTAACCTCTACATCACCAGAGGAACAGAGGAGGAGTAGGATAAGGGTACGGCTAATGTCTATAAGAACTGGTCATCTAGTGCGTTCGGAACAGATAGTAAAAGGGGCAGATTTCTGGGCGCGGAAGAATAGATTCAAGGCATAATGTACAGACAAGGCTATGGTAGGATGTGAGTACAGTGGAGGTAAACCTAGGCATTGAGTGACGATGAAAGAGGTTTGGTCTCTAGAGGCACTATTTAAGCCAGGTGAGGTCACCGCATGTGTGGGGGGTGGAACAAAAGGGCTAGCTAAGGCATAATGAGCAGGGCTGGAGGCTCTACAGTGAAATAAGATTATAATCACTAACCAAAACAGCAGTTGACAGGGCATATTGACATTAGGGAGAGGCATGTGTAGCCGAGTGATCATAGGGTCCAGTGAGTAGCTAGGTGAGCTGGAGACACGGCGATTCAGACAGCTAGCAGGCCGGGGCTAGCAGATGGGCCTCTGGGGGGACGTCGCAATGGAAGAGCCTGTAGAAACCCCCCTCGGATGGTTACGTCGGCAGACCAGTCGTGATGGATCGGCGGGGCTCCGTGTCGTCAGTAAAGGGGTCCAGGCCAATTTGCAAAATAGGTATTGTAGCCCAGGAATTGGCTGATGGATCCCTGCGGCTAGCCGGGAGATAGGCCTAGCTCCAGGCTAGCTCCAGGCTAACTGGTGCTTGCTTCAGGACAGAGACGTTAGCCAGGAGTAGCCACTCGGATAGCAGCTAGCTAGCTGCGATGATCCGGTGTAAAGGTTCAGAGCTTGCGGTAGGAATCCGGAGATGTGGTAGAGAAAAAGCAGTCCGATATGCTCTGAGTTGATATCGCGCTGTGAAGACTGGCAGGAATTGACTGGGCTGAGGCTGGCTGATGTCTGAGTTAACGGTGATGACTGCTAGCAGTGGCTAACTGACTACTAGCTAGTAGCTAGTTAGCTAGCTAGCTTCTGATGGGTGTTCCGGTTCTAAAGTATAAAAAAATAGCAGATCCGTACCACATTGGGTGAGGTGGGTTGCAGGAGAGTATGTTCAGTCCGTAGATGGAAATTGAGATTAAAAATATAAAGAATATATATATGAAATATATACGAAGAAAACGATATATACACGGGATGGGACAAGACAAGACAAAAACAGACTTCCGACTGCTACGCCATCTTGGAAAGAAAGGGTATAGTGTGTGGTTATAGTAGTATGTCTTGCATTCTTAGATGATTCAAACTTGGCCCAGTTAGTAGAGGAGTTATCTGATAACGTTAACAATGCACCAAAGTACGGTTGTGTGCTATTCCCATTCTAAAGGGGGGTATGTCGTATATATGAAATGTTTATGACTTACCTGGTCAAGAGCTAGCTGAAGTTCAGCCGACTGCTGTGTTCCGGCTAAGATGAGCTCTCGGCTGGAGTCGTGTAGGTTCAGATCGTTCACGTAGACACCCATTTTAATCATGTCCTCCACTGTCTCTATACTGGAAGAAGAGGAAAAAAGAGGAAGACGAATGTGAGAGACAGAAAGGATGGGGTGAGTGCAAGAAAGGGAGATAAGAAGGGATTGGAAAGGTAGAGGGAAGTGGATAAACGCAACATGCAACAATTTCAACGATTTTACTGAGTTACAGTTCATAGGCCCACCCAATTGGGAGCCAGGCCCAGCCAAATCAGAATTATTTTTTTTCCCCACAAAAAAGGCTTTATTACAGACAGAAATACTCCTCAGCTTTATCAGCTGTCTGGGTGGCTGGTCTCAGATGATCCCGCAGGTGAAGAAGCCGGATGTGGAGCTCCTGGGCTGGCGTGGTTACACATGGTTTGTGGTTGTGAGGCCGATTGGATGTATTGACAAATTCTCTAAAATTATGTTGGAGGTGGCTTATGGTAGAGAAATTACCATTAAATTCTCTGGCAACAGCTCTGGTGGACATTTCTGCAGTCATCATGCCAATTGCAAGCTTGCTCAAGACATCTGTGCCATTGTGTTGTGTGACAAAACTGCACATTTTAGAGTGCCCTTTTATTGTCCCCAGCACAAGGTGCACCTGTGTAATGATCATGCTGTTTAATCAGCTTCTTGATATACCAGACCTGTCAGGTGGATGGATTACCTTGGCAAAGGAGAAATACTCACTAACAGGGATGCAAACAAATTTCTGCACAAAATTGGAAAGAAATACGTTTTTTGTGTGTACGGAACATTTCTGGGATATTTTATTTCAGCTCGTGAAACATGGGACCAAATATATTATATTATGCATACTGTACATATTTATAGTCATATAGTAATATTATAAATATAGGATATCATTGTTTTTATTATTTTCATATGCTAATAAAACACAGACACACCATAAGGTAAGGACTATCTAAGGTAAGTGTTGGAGCCAAATTTATACGTTACGTTCAGTCTCATTATGAACGTTTATGGTTTGTCTTATTAGAATCGTAAAACATTAGAATCGTAAAACATTGATTTATTGAAATCTGTCACATTTGCTCCCACTCCCCCTCTCTGGTGCTCGAGGTCGCCAGGTTGCTTATTATTACGCACACCTGTCACCATCGTTACTCGCATCAGCGCTTCATTGGACTCACCTGGACTCCATCACGTTATTAATTACCTCCCCTATATCTGTCACGTCCTAATTTTTTTCCAGAGTCAGCATTAATGCTGTTCTGTTTCCCTAGTCCAGACACAGTCTGTGTTTTGTTTCATGTTGGTTATTTATTAAATATTCACTCCCTGTACTTGCTTCTTGTCTCCCAGCGTCTGTCCTTACAGAAGTCATGTTTTGGGTTTTCTATTATGGTAATCATGGGTATTTGAAAGCAATCAAATCAAACTTTATTTGTCACAGCCGTCGAATATAACAGGTGTAGACCTTACAGTGAAATGCTTACTTACAAGCCCATAACCAACAATGCAGTTCAAGAAAGAGTTAAGAAAATATTTTCCAAATAATCGAAAGTAAAAAATAATAAAAAGTAACACAATAAAGAAACAATAACGAGGTACCGGTACTGAGTCAATGTGCGGGGGTACAGGTTAGTTGAGGTAATTTGTACATGTAGGTAGGGGTAAAGTGAATATGCATAGATAATAAACAGTGAGTAGCAACAGTGTAAAAACAAATGGAGGGGGTCAATGTAAATAGTCCGGGTGTCCATTTGATTAATTGTTCAGCAGTCTTATGGCTTGGGGGTAGAAGCTGTTAAGGAGCCTTTTGGTCCTATACTTGGTGCTCTGTCACCACTTGCTGTGCGGTAGCAGAGAGAACAGTCTATGACTTGGGTGACTGGAGTCTTAGCCAATTCTTTGGGCTTTCCTCTGACACCGCCTAGTATATAGGTCCTGGATGGAAGGAAGCTTTTCCCCAGTGATGTACTGGGCCGTACGCACTACCCTCTGTAGCGCCTTATGGTCAGATGCCTAGCAGCTACCATACCAGGTGGTGAAGCAACCGGTCAGGATGCTCTCGATGGTGCAGCTGTAGAACTTTGAGGATCTGGGGACCAATGCCAAATCTCCTGAGGGGGAAAAGGTGTTGTCGTACATGTCCTGGTAATCCGTCTGGCCCCGGGGCTTTGTGAATGTTGACGTGTTTAAAGGTCTTGCTCACATCGGCTACCGAGAGTGTTATCTCTCGGTAGCCGATGCTCAGCTGGTGCTCTATGTGCTTCAGTGTTGATTTGCCTCGAAGCGAGCATAAAAGGCATTTAGCTCGTCTGGTAGGCTCGCATCACTGGGCAGCTCGCGGCTGGGTTTCCCTTTGTAGTCCATAATAGTTTTCAAGCCCTGCCACATCCGACGAGCGTCAGAGCCGGTGTAGTAGGATTCAATCTTAATCCTGTATTGACACTTTGCCTGTTTGATGGTTTGTCTGAGGGCGTAGCGGGATTTCTTATAAGCGTCCAGATTTGTGTCCCACTCCTTGAAATCTCTAGCCTTTAGCTCGATGTGGATGTTGCCTGTAATCCATGGCTTCTGGTTGGGATATGTACGTACGGTCACTGTGGGGATGACGTTGTCGATGCACTTATTGATGAAGCCGATGACTGAGGTGGTATACTCCTCAATGACATTGGATGAATCACTGAACATATTCTGTGCTAGCAAAACAGTCCTGTAGCGTAGCATCCGTGTCATCTGACCACTTCCATATTAAGCGAGTCACTGGTACTTCCTGCTTTAGTTTTTGCTTGTAAGCAGGAATCAGGAGTATAGAATTATGGTCAGATTTGCCAAATGGAGCCTTACCTGGACACACCCCTTTCTTCCCATGTTCCCCTTCCCTATACCTAATTTGTGGTTTGGTATTATGGCTCAGGTAGGCCTGGATGGACTATAGTCGATGAAATGATCTTTGCTTGTAAAATACATTTTTGTTAGTATAAAAACAATCGAAGCTTTGGATTCTCCTTTTTTGGTTGCTTTGTAAGCTCGTCTGACCGTGGCATCACATAGCTGTAGCCTCAAGGCAAGTTTTGAATTGGATTACGTATTGCCTTTATAGTAAGATAATGACTAGGTACTGTAAGGATGTTGTGGGTGGTCTTACATGGGCGTACTGAGGAAGATGAGCGAGTCCCACTGGGGGACGTACTTCATTTGACCCTTCAGGTGGAGGGGCTTCTTGGGAGGTTCCCTCATATCCTCGAAGATGGTTTCACTGCACTTCCCTGGGGATGACGAAGAGCAGGGTGGGGTCATCCACAGACATAGAACTTGGAAACAATGGTTTGAAATGTTGAATTGTCACCAACAATTCCAAGACCATTTACACTCTAGTTATTCAAAATTGTATAGTTAATACTTAAATCAAAATATACAGGGCAATCACTGACTCTGTTTTGATTCTGGCCTTGTGTTGGATTTCTGTACCCCTTTCAAATTCAGGAGAACAAAGCTATGTAGCATGTAAGCTTATTTTGGTGAGCTGGACAGGTGGGAAGATAGATAAAAAGTGTGAAGGGCGAGGAAGAAGGGGTTCTCACCGGTGACAGTCTGGAAGGCGAGCAGCTCGATGTCCTCTCCCCCTGAGTTGGCTGAGCTGTTGTACTGAGTCAGAGCACTGCTGAACTCCTGGTCCCCCTTCATCTCCTCCACAGACTTCACATCTAATGGGCCAGAGGAAAGGAGGGAATGAATGACGGAGGGAGGGAGGGAATGACTGAGTTAGGGAGGGAGGATGGGTGGCTGAGTGAGTGACATTTGTTTTATGCATTTCACTCATGCTTATAAAAGCACTGACAGAGATTCTTTATTGTTACACATATTGGAAGACTTTAAAAGACCAGTGCAGTCAAAACTGCGAATTTTCTGTGTTTTATATATATTTCCACACTATGAGGTTGGAATAATACTAGGAAATTATGAAAATTATTATAATACCCTTTTAGTTTAAGAGCTGTTTGAAAGGACTGCTTGAAATTTCAGCCTTTTTGGTGGGATGGAGTTTTGGCCTGCCTGTTGACATCACCAGGCAGTAAGTTAAGTGAATAGACCAATAAGAAAGAGAGTTCCAACCTCTCTGCAAATAACAGCTAGTTTTCCCCTCCCCACTCCCAGACATTCCTAGCTAAATTCTTGCTTAAGAAATTGCTCTTTACTAAGAATCTATTTTTCTTTCTTTTTGATCATTTTAGTTGAAACAATCACAGTAACTTACTTAATTGTTACCCAGAAACTATTTGATATTGAGATTAAAACAGCTGCATTGGACCTTAATTAATCAAAATTACTTAAACATTAGACGTGCTAGAGATTGTTAGGGACAAAGTACTCCCCTCTCCTGTCGGTTGACTGTGGCGACGGGCGGACCCTTGACTTCTCTGTACCTCTCTCTTCCTCTCTCTTGGGTTTCTCGCTCTCCTCTTTTCCCTCGTCTTCCTTTTCCTTGCTCAGTTTAGGGACATTCACCTTCTGCTTGCTCTCCACCACAGCTTTGGACAGTAGCTCAAACACATTGTTAAGGTGCGTGTAGATCTGAGGGGAAGCATGGGAACAGATGACTTCAGTCAAATCCAGGGCCCATATTCACAAAGCGTCTCAGAGTAGGAGTGCTGATCTAGGATCAGGTCCACACTGTCCACGTAACCTTATTTATTGTGATTATGAAGGCAATGTGGATCCTAGATCAGCACTCTTACTCTGATATTCTTTATTCTGAGACTGGCCCTGATTACATGCAGACATAGTGATGCTTAAAGGTCCCGCACAGGCATCCTATTTCCCAAGTAAAAATAGCCTTTGAATGACAAAAACATCACCCATAATATTTGTACACTATTAAAATGCTCAGAATTGAAGAAATCTTACCTTTTCTCTAATTTCTAACTATCAGGAAGCCTGAAAGAACAGGCTGAGTGGGCGGGGGAAGCTTATATTCATGAGCTCGCCTTGACTGACAGCTAATTGAAATGCCCTTGTGGTCGTTGTAACAAGGTAAACAATGGGCCACATGTCATTGATGACCAGGTAAACATGTTATTCCTAGCCTAAATTGTAGGCTCAACCCATTTTCTCTGCAAAATGCTCTCATAGTCAACAGAACTGTTGGATATCAGACAAACAGCAGCAATACACAATTGCATTTCTGTTGTTTTATTACTAATTACAGAATACAGTTCACTGATACACTTCTTCACAATAATAGTAAAGCCTGAGTGATCTTAGAAGCTTACACATAAGAGAATGTACAAACAGCATACAATAAGTGTACTGGACAATTTATTGGTGCCTAAGCATTAAATCAAATAACTGGTGAGAAATAATGGTGAGACATCATTTGACATAAAAAAATTATTAGAGCCATAAGCCTAATATAGACCCCATTGATTTGTACAATTTGTAACACAAATCTCCCATCCAAATGCTAGAAAAAAGAGATTGATGGGGAGGGGAGCGGGAGAAGAGGGGGACCCATGTACCCCGCTTCAATCAAGCAGACTTCAGTCACCCACTTGATTGAAGCGGAACACTATGGCCTCCTCCTTGTCAGGCCTTTCACACTGGGCAAACAGGGGTCTTGGGATGGACAGCTCACACAGCTTCCCCACATACTGTATCATGCAGGATCAAGCGTGACCTTGTTGAAGAGGAGATCCAAGAACCTGTCTACGTAGCCTGTAATGTTTTTGAAAAGGGAAATGTTTGTTAAATGGGTAGTGAATTTATTTTCCTTTATTTACTGTTCCGAGTGATGATGCTATCAATTCGTTGACGTAGTGATCTATTAATTCTACAATGTGTTTTCTGGTGTTTTTGAAGTACTCAATTTGAAATATGCAATATTTGGTTGTGCACTTTTTTGTGAAACTTTTCAATGTTTGTATTTTGAATTTTTGTGTGCCTGAAATGCTCAATTAGTGCAGATTTTAAATGAACAGTAGTACTTAATTTGTTTTTTTTTGGTGTATCTGTACTTACACTATTTATTTTTGTGAACATTTTTACTTCACTACATTCCTAAAGAAAATAATGTACTTTTTACTCCATATATTTTCCCTGGTGCCCAAATGTTGTCTTTACATTTTGAATGCTTAGCAGGACAGGAAAATGGTCCAATTCACAAACTTATCAAGAGAACATCCCTGGTCATCTCTACTGCCTCTGATCTGGCAGACTCGTTTGAAAATTATGTCTGAAGTGTTGGAGTGTGCCCCTAGCTATCAGTAAATAAAATAAAATTTGCTTAATAAGTCATTTGAAATTATTTGTACTTTTACTTTTGATACTTAAGTATTTTAGCAATTATATTTACTTTTGATACTTAAGTATTTTTATAACAAAATACTTTTAGACGTTTAGTCAAGTAGTATTTTACTGGGTGACTTTCACTTTAGTAGTTTTCTATTAAGGTATCTTTACTTTTACTCAAGTATGACAATTGGGTGCTTTTTCCACCACTGGAAATGAAAAATGGCTTACAGTATGTTGGGTCTGTCTTCACATGTTTCACAGCATCCCCCTTCTTTGCCTTTGGAAAGCAGATTTTGTATCACAGTATTCCTGCTGTGGTGGTTGCCTGGGAAGCTGTGCAGACAAAATAGATGTTGAATTCTCTAAAATGTCTATCATTACAGCTTGATGATAGTGAACAGACAAAAAGAGATGGAAAGTTAAAATCATAATGATACTTACACTATGGTCAGCGCTTGCAAGATCCACTGTTCCACTATCAATGATCGTATTGCATCCGTCTTTAGGATTAGCTTCCTGGCAAGGCCAATCGAATATTCTCCCCAATTGATAAAGCAACTTCGCTCAAAATGTGCACTGCACACCCGTGACATGATTGTAATTTTCGGTGCAGCCTGTCCACCCACAATAAAAACGAGACACTGCTGTCGGATGTCTTCATTCTTCAGAAAATAGTGTAACGTTAAATTTACACTATGGCATCCAGTCACAATGTGCTTTTTGCCGGCATGCTGGTAAGTAGCTTGCTAGCTAACAGTCACACCACAGATGAAAGGCTACCAGTATATTTAAAGAATATATTATTTGGTCGTACGTTCTGCTTGAGCTAGCTACTAGTACCTTGCCTACGGTTTGTAAACAAAGCCAAAGCAAGGCGTAGGAACACATGCAATTATGGTTTTAAGGCGGTACATATTTAAATTATTTAAGATGATAAGATGCTACCATTGGTGTATTACATTTCCGGCTTTATGTGACATTGGATAAAGCAGGAAGTAAATCCTTGGTAATGCCTGACTTTTATATATATTTTTTATCCAAGTGTTTGACAAGGGGAAGGGGACCAGTAACTTTATGATAAAACATTATCAATGTGCCAGCTACAGCCATTGTTCATACTTGGGTAACCCTACTTTGAACTGATTTCATCCAAATATCATCCAATGTGGGACCATTAAATGGGGTTGTTGAATGTTACTAAATAACTCAAATATCCACAAAAAAAACTCTCTGGATTGACAAAAATAGCCTAGGTAAGTGGAAAAACCTTATCAAATGTAACAGAACCCTCATCCCACTCTCTCTCCCCTCCTGTACTCACGTTGTCCCAGCTGAACTCCAGCATGGGCCGCACCAGGGTGAACTCTTCGTTGACCTTCTTGCCCTGCAGGTCGGAGAAGACCTCCTTTAGGCCGTCCCCAATGCGGTACATGGTCATGTCCCGGCGGAAGATCACACTAAAGGGGAACATATCGAAAAAGATGCCCCTCTTCATGGGTAGCTTCTCGTACCCCGGGGCCGTCTTCTGCTGGGGCATGCGGTGCTTGAAGGCAGCGTTGTCAAAGTTCATCTTGTAGATCTGCGGCAAAGAGACATCACGGCAATGCAGCAGTGAGGATCTTAAGGTTGTGAGTATCATGCCAATGGGGCAAACAGTAGCACTTGGAAAGTGATGCACTCCTAGGTCGGAGGAGTTACTTGCGCGTGCGCTGGGGTGTACATAACATCGTTGAAAAGAAGTAGCTTCAGATAAGTAGATGCCCACAGTACAGTACATACCACATATGTCATCTTCTCAGTCTCCTCTTTGGACAGGATCTCAACTTCAATGTCTGTGTTGTAGAACTGCCTTCCCACCTGAGACAGCTGGCCTACAATATGGGAAGAGAGAACAAGTATTTTTACAGTTTGGAGATGTGTGACATGCATCTTATGTATAGTATTACCAAATATAGTGCTTCCAGAAAAATAGTGTTTGCTATTTTTGTCCTCTGTGGTGCTCCCTACCTACCTTTGACAAACTGGGTGAAGCCCTTGCGGGTGCTGCGGTAGTGCAGGGTGAGGCTGGTCTCACACTCCTCCTCCACACAGAAGCTGGGAGGCTGCACTTTGGGGAAAGAGAAGCGGAAGTACTCGTGCAGGTTATCCAGCTCATTGATGAAGTCACGCACATTACGCCCCAACACCTGGATGAATGGATAAGGGATAAATAATGACATTACACACACACCAGTGTATTGATCATTGATTAGGGCCAAATATGCCTAGTGTTAACTAAGACACTTGAGGAGGGCCACTAGGCACTAGGTCACCTTGAGAATCCTCTCGTAGCCGTAGTTCCCGATCCTCTTCACCATGTAAACCCCGAAGGCATACATGAGCTCATCATGGGTCTTCCCCAGGACCTCGCCTGCTGCCTTGGCCAGCCGCAGGATCAGGTTGTCACTGCAGGGGAAGAAGGAAGATACCGAGATATGACATTTACATTGACATTTTAGTCATTTAGCAGATGCTCTTATCCAGAGCGACTTACAGTTAGTGCATTCATTGACCTGTTGTCTATGTGTGTGTTATGTATTGATTGTCTATGTTAACTTGTTGTGCTTTTGCCAAGTCTATCAGGAAAGAGATTCAAGTGAAACCTCAAGTGACTTCCCTTCCTGGTAAAGTTAGAATATAAAGTAAATATGACGCATATGATGGGTAGAGAGATGTAGTTAGCCCCGACAGTTAGATGGGATATGGCCGTACTTGTACATCTGATGGCGGACAAACTTGAGATGCGGTATCTCTGCCCGGGCCTCTATCAGCCTCCATACATCCTCTCCATACGACTCGTTGATATAATCATTCACTGCTTCCAAGTACAGGCCGTACATCTTAAGGGGGTTGGGAACCTCCAGATTTCTGCCAAGTTTAACTGCTTTACTGAGGAACGGTAAGCAAAGAAGAAGTGTAAAACATTTGCAGTCTGAGTCATTTTGTTTATAGGATGAACTAGATGTTAAAAACTATGAAGTCCCTCATTATTCATTGCCACAAATATTTTCCAAAATCAATAAATCATCCCTTTTGGGTATCCTGAGCAAGATTAACATCTTGCTCTACACACAGCTATACTCTAGTACTAGCACATGCGCAGTACTTGCACTTCACATGTAGTATTTAACCAACGAGTAAAAAGGAGAAAATCTATCTCACACCTATATCACAAACACATTTTCACATGCACACAAATCATGCGTACATATACAGGCACAATGAGTTACTTTACACTCTTACCCTGAGGTTTGAGTGTCAGGTAACCTCCTCAAACACCTCCTTACCTCTGCACACTGTTACACAATACTCTTTTGTCAGTGTTGATCAGAAGACTTTTATAATAGCACAGGATTATCCTTTAAAGACTCATCTTTAAATAAGACACTACACTGCACAGTATTGCCTCTAGTCTATGGCACCTCGGACCTACAATTTTCCGGAATCTAAGTTCCACACCATTTAGCCAGCTAACACAAAAGTTTATCCATAGTATATCAAAGGTTTTCCAAAAGAAAAAGCAGAAGAAGAGGGTGAAAATATGGGTCCATTACCTGCAGTCCCTCAGTGGTATGTAATTCGCTGGTCCAACTGCGGGAGCGAACGCCAAAATGCTGCTCCCTGCTCTGACTGGCCAAACACCTGCTCGTGACACTGGCCCTCTTCAGACACTTCTGTATCAGGTCAATGGGTGGCAGGGCCTAAAATAAGAGTGCCAAGGCATGTTTCTGGCAGGTACCAAAGAAAAGGTAATATTGGGGACTTTCTAACTTGCTGAAGACATAGCAGGCCAATGTGTGTGTGTACTGTGCTGTAACTCTGTGTTTGGATCTTGGTTATGAATGCCAAAAGGAAAAGTGTGTGGGCTTATTGTGGGGAATCTTTCAAGAGGGGCATGCCCCCCTGTGATTATAATCTACATGTTTTAAATAAATCAATATATTGTTTAATTGTACATATAGAGCTGTGGACTATGAAGTGCATTGTGACAAATGTATTTTTTATTTTTAAAATAAGTCGGCTCTATAAGCCTAGGTTATGGGATGAGCACCGTCTGGAGCAGCCCTTCAATGGATTTTCGGGGTTTGATTTGTTCATAAAAAAAAATAAATGCAGTCCGGACAAAGGGAAGATATTTAAATATATAAATATATATATATATCAGGTTTTAGAACTTCAAGTGTAACCTGTAGTCGTTTTTTAATCCCAAATAAAAAAATCATGTGTTGGGAGTGCTCTATTGTAATGCTTTGCTAAACGCAGCCGTTATCAGAACCCGCGGGAAAATTGTCTCTCATGTTGCAAGTACGTTTGGATTGAGAAAGCCCTGTGAGTGTGAACATTGTCTTGATGGTGATAGTATGCTTGTCTTTAAAACGTTTCTATAGCCCTCAGTTAATGTACATTGGTTACGAGCAGCCCTTCTTATTGAGGCAAAGGTTTTGCCCGTTCTATAAACTCTGAAGGGGAGAGTATATATCAGCTATGTTGTTAGGCTGTAGGGCAGGCTATAGACCTATTGTCCAAGTAGACCAACTCGACCCGTAGCCTGTTTCCAAAAACCAAATCCTTTGGGATTGATAACAGGTTGGTTTGAATAACTACTACAAATATCTCGTTTTACTTTGTTCATTTAAAAAAAAATATTCACAAATATGGTGCACCAGCCTTACACCAGATCTCCCCACCAGGCTTCCTGCATCCCGCGCGCAGAAGCAAGCTAATTATACAAATATAAACACTTAATTTCCGAAGCTTTAGTTCTGTTGTAAAGCAGTGTATCGGTGCCCCTTTGCGAATATTTTGAGAAAAGTAGATGAGCGCATTAACTCACTCAGTTGTCGGTCGAGCCTATTGTGTCTGTGTGTTGTGTTGTGTTACACAGACAGAATAGGCTCGACCGAGAACTGATTGGGGTTTTCATGCGCTCATCTACTTTTCTCTAAATATTCGCTAGGGGGCACCGTTACAACGCTCTCCATTCAAATGAAAACATTAATGTACGTCACCAGAGAGAGAAACTACGCTACCACTAGTGATGGGCATTCCGAGTATTTTCGGTGAGCCGTCTCACTGGCTCCGTTCAAGTAAAAGAGCCGGCTCATTTGGTTCCCAAACGCCTCTTCGTTTAAAATGCTTAACATCTACGTAGAACCATGAAACAAATATCCAATACAAAGCACAAAAGGTAGGCTACCATTATGTCAGATCGTGAAATGCGCGTTCAAATACATTTTTCCCTGGCCAAATTATTATGTAGCCTGCAAAAATAATGAAGGGTGGACTAGATTGACGCACTCTCCCCACTATGTGTTTCTGCCGTCTGGAGGTACCCTCTTTAGAGAATCAAAAAGCAGTGCAGTATGCAAATCAGGGAGCCAAACGAACGGCTCTTTCTCTGAAGCGATTCGAGTCGGCTCCCGACGTTCACCAAAAATATCTGTTCAAAAAGAGCCGTTTGTTCGCGAAAGACCCATCACTAACTACCGCCGCTGTAAGTGAAGCTCCAGTCGGCATTGCTTGCACACTTTTTCGTAGTAGCTGCACCTAATTACTTCAAACCCTTAAAGCTCATATGACTGCCTATGGTAATCTTAGAACAACTTGTTTGACCACAGAAATTATGTCTGCTCATTCTCATCATAAGCTACAGCTCTTCAATGCCTACCTGTTGTTACAAAGAGGAAACTTGAAAGACAACGCGTTTTAATTAGGGATCGTATTATTCATGCACTGTAACCAAATGTAGGCTAACATTTGTTTACTGAATCAATGACTGAAGTTAGCCCTTAGCCAGCCAGGTTCTCATGTACATGGTGAAACTTCTTCTTCAACAAGATTACTTCACCTATTCCAACCACAAATGGCCTCTCCTCCCCCCACTCTCTACAACAATATGACAGATGTGTGGTGAACCAGAGGTAGTTATTTTATTTTGTGTGATATTAGGCATCCTCTACCACATTTCCTGCCAGAGTTGGATTTCCTCCCTTTCTCTCTCTCGCCGCCTCTCCCTTTATTCCAGGTGTTACTGTCTTATTTAATGGCCTCTCTACAACTGTGCAGGAGCGACCCAGGATGTCTGTTGCTTCTTCTAAGCTGGGAAATGGAGGAAGATAACAATGTGCTGTTGGTGCCAATAAGTATCTCTCCACACAGATGTCTAAGGCAATTATTTTAAAGGGGAAATGACTCATGTGATTTTGCTTTGATTTCAGCTATATTACATCAGGTAGTACCTGTGTAAAGGGACTGTAGTTTCTGAAAGCAGCCCAGTCCATTCAAATGATATCTGAAATGGTAGTGTGCAACACCACACGCTGATCCTGTCATCTGCACTCAATGCTATTTCCACAGACCCCCTCCATTCCTTGCTTGTTATCTTAGAAGGAGTTATCAGCCTCAACCAGCTTAACTGCTGGGTGATTTGATCGCAAGGGTGCCAGGTGGAAGAGACCATGCATAGTGCATACCTGATTCAGCACACCCAGGTTGGCAGCATAAATGGTCTGCTCCATTGAAATAGTGACCATATATCAACATTCGATGCCACTATTGTAATTTCATGCAGATGGAAACACATAGGCTATGGGTGGGGGTCTTATTGAAACATTTCCACTGTGTTAAACCTGAACTTATCAGATGCCACATCATGACAGTAACAGTACAGCCTCACATTCCGTTCCATACTGCCACTGCCTCTGGCCCCTGATTAAATTGCAAATCCTGTAGTATAACTGGGCCGTGACTGCTCAATAGCTGTATGGATGATTCACAGGATGGGGCAAATGGAAATCTCAGCTATGGTGCTGTATGTGCTATAACTATTGTGCCCTGTAGTTGAATACTTAATAGGAGTCTATCGGGCTCCCATCTCTCAATCTCCTCCCTCATCGCTTTCCCAGCACAACAATGTGCCATATTTCTCTCCCTCAATCCCATGATACCAGCCTCTTATTGGGTTTACTGTATACACACCGGCAGAGGTAGCAGCTACTCTAACTGAATGTTAACAACAATGGCGATGGGGCGACTTGTGTGGCTTTATCCTCCTAGGGCCTCCCACTCTCCCTTCCTCTCACTCTATCACTCTCTCCCCTTCTCTCCACCCTCCTTTAAGTTCTGAGTTTTCGCTCTCTTCTTTCTTATGTCTGCCTGTCTGTCCCTCTTTCGCTCTCCTCTCTCCTTGTCCCCACTTTTTACACATTTTTTTCACTCACTCATCTGTCATACATTCACCTCTCTCTCTCTCTCTCTCTCTCTCTCTCTCTCTCTCTCTCTCTCTCTCTCTCTCTCTCTCTCTCTCTCTCTCTCTCTCTCTCAACCCCCATCCCTGCAGTGAGGCTGTACTGTAGCTAGCTATATTGTTATGGGTCGCACTAATATCTAATACTCTTATCTTCCCACCCTCTCTGCATTAGTTTATTGAATCTTCCAGCGCAGTTTAGAAAGCATGGTGTGGGGCGGTCCGTTATTCCTTTGCATTGATTTCTATGTGAGTCAGTGTGGTGAGAAGCTAATAGTCCCTGACAAATCACAGCTCCCATTCCCTCGCTCTATACAAGGCCTTTTCAACAGCCGCCAATGGGACCATAGTCCTCTTGGAGGTGCAGAATTGGTGTCAAAGCCTAACAAAGGCAGTTGTAAAACGAAGGAAAAAACTGACTGCTGAGAAAAAGAAAGAAATATTCTGGAGTCTGCATATAAATATTCCATTAACTTTACCCGGCTCTATAACATTGTGTTTATGCGTTCAGTGCCCTGAATTTGAAATTAAATTATTGCAAGGGGGAGAAAAAAAAGTAGCCGTTTCCTTCTTCCAATTTTTCCCTCTTCCTTTTTTTGCCCTTCTCCTTATCAAGGGTGACACTAATCCAATTTCGGCTTGGCTTGTGACAGTTCTAGCATGGTTTTGTATACTGATTCCTCCTCCCTGTTCATTCTGTTCATTCACACACACACACAGAATTGTTAGCATTACGATTTCCCCATCGCCCTATCTGAATGACTGAATTAATAAATGCCATTTTATTTTCGTTTCAAATGGCAAGTTGGCAACCCATCCCTTATGGGATTAATTGACACAAACAAACATTTCAAATATTCACTGTGATAATTCAGTGATAATTCTTCCGGTGTTTTCTGCAGTGAGCACCGCATAAAGAGTGAACAAATAAATCAATACAAAATCAAATCAAACTTTATTTGCCACATGCGCTGAATACAAGTGTAGACTTTACCGGGAAATGCTTACTTACAAGCCTTTAACCAACAGAGCAGTTCAAGAAGATGAAGATATTTACCAAGTAGACAAAAATAAAAAGTAATAATAAAAAGTAACACAATAAGATAACAAAAACAAGGCTTTATACAGGGGGCACCGGTACTGAGTCAGTGTGCAGGGGTACAGGCTAGTTGAGGTAATCTATACATGTAGGTGGGGGCGAAGTGACTATGCATAGGTAACAAACAAACAGCAAGTAGCAGCAGTGTACACGAGGTGGGGTGGGGGGGGTGTCAATGTAAATTGTCCGGTGGCGATCTTTATGAATTGTTCAGCAGTCTAATGGCTTAGGGGTAGAAGCTGTTGAGGAGCCTTTTGGTCCTAGACTTGGCGCTCCGGTACCGCTTGCCGTGCGGTAGCAGAGAAAAGTCTATAACTTGGGTGACTGGAATCTCTGACAATTTTATGGGCTTTCCTCTGACACCGCCTATTATATAGGTCCTGGATGGCAGGAAGCTTGGCCCCAGTGATGTACTGGGCCGTTCGCACTACCCTCTGTAGCGCCTTACATATTTGTAAATAAGGTTATCCAAGCAATAATTATATCCCTAGAGCAGTAAAATATATAGTATACAGTACCAGTCAAAAGTTTGTACATACCTACTCATTCCATGATTTTTCTTTATTTTTACTATTTTCTACATTGCAAAACGATGAAGTAATACATATGGAATCATGTAGTAACCAAAAAAGTTTTCAACAAATCAAAATATATTTTATATTTGAGAGTCTTATAAGTAGCCACCCTTTGCCTTGATGACAGCTTTGCACACTCTTGGCATTCTCTCAACCAGCTTCATGAGGTAGTCACCTGGAATGCATTTCAATTAACAGGTGTGCCTTTTGGAATTTGAAATGTATTTCCTTCTTAATGCATTTGAGCCAATCAGTTGTGTTGTGGTATGGTATACAGAAGATAGCACAATTTGGTAAAAGACCAAATTGGGTGTGTTGGGTCATTATCCTGTTGAAAAAGAAATTATAGTCCCACTAAGCACAAACCAGATGGGATGGTGTATTGCTGCAGAATGCTGTGGTAGCCATGCTGGTTAAGTGTGCCTTGAATTCGAAATAAATCACTGACAGTGTCACCAGGAAAGGACACCCACGCCATCACACTTCCTCCTCCATGCTTCACGGTGGGAACCACACATTCAGAGATCATCCATTCACTTACTCCGCGTCTCCCAAAGACACAACGGTTGGAACCAAAAATCAAAAATTACTTTAAGACATGAAGGTCAGTCAATTTGGAAAATTTCAAGAACTTTGAAAGTTACTTCAAGTGCAGTCGCAAAAACCATCAACTGCTATGAATGAACTAGCTCTCACGAGGACTGCCACAGGAATGGAAGTTACATCTGCTGCAGAGGACAAGTTCAGTTGAGTAACCAGCCTCAGAAATTGAAGTCAAAATAAATGCTTCACAGAGTTCAAGTAACAGACACATCTCAACATCAACTGTTCAGAGGAGACTGCATGAATCAGGCCTTCATGGTGGAATTGCTGCATAGAAACCACTACTAAAGGACACCAATAAGAATAAGAGATTTGCCCCTCGACCAAGAAACATGAGCAATGGACATTAGACCGGTGGAAATCTGTCCTTTGGTCTGATGAGTCCAATTTTGAGATTTTTGGTTCCAACCGTCGTGTCTTTCGGAGACGCAGAGTAGGTGAATGGATGATCTCTGAATGTGTGGTTCCCACCGTGAAGCATGGAGGAGGAGGTGTGATGGCGTGGGGGTGCTTTACTGGTGACATTGTCAGTGATTAATTTATTTCGAATTCAAGGCACACTTAACCAGCATGGCTACCACAGCATTCTGCATCGCTACACCTTCCCATCTGGTTTGTGCTTAGTGGGACTATAATTTGTTTTTCAACAGGACAATGACCCAATACACCTCCATGCTGTGTAAGGGCTATTTGACCAAGAAGGAGATGTATGAAGTGCTGCATCAGATGACCTGGCCTCCACAATCACCCGACCTCAACCAAATTGAGATTGTTTGGGATGAGTTGTGGACTGCAGAGTAAAGGAAACGCAGCCAACAAGTGCTCAGCATTCCCGGTGAAGCTGGTTGAAAGAATGCCAAGAGTGTGCAAAGCTGCCATCAAGGCAAAGGGTGGCTACTTTGAAGAAACTCAAATATAAAATATATTTTGATTTGTTTAACACTTTTTGGGTTACTACATGATTCCATATGTGTTATTTCACAGTGTTGATGTCTTCACTATTATTCTACAATGTAGAAAATAGTACAAATAAAGAAAAACCCTGGAATGAGTAGATGTGTCCAACTTTTGACTGGTACTGTATATACAGTTACATAAATATAGAAAAATGTAATGGAAGGCATTTGAACCTAGTCTGGCACAAATAAAATATTCCATCAATATTATTTCATAAAAAGACTTGAAGATAAGCGACTTTCAAAGTGTTGTGGAAGCATTTTCAAAAGACAATAACATTTCTTGCACAAGTAGTAATCTTTTTGCCAGTCTTACTTCAGCAAATGCTGAACTGGGCAGTTATTGTGCTATTACATCTAGAACTTTTAATGATTTATCCATAATACAAAGACTGGAAAAACAGTCCAAACTGTGCAAAGCTGATAATGCCCCTTCCTCACTCACACCACTTTCCACAGCAGTGAACCATAATCTCCAATTTGTATTCCTTTACATCCGATGGGAATAATTTCCCCATGTTCCAATCCATTCCCTGTCGAGTAACGCCTGTGGGTTAGCGTCAGAGAGTAGAAACAGCTAAATAGAGACAAGGTCAGCTAGTCTTTGTTAGGATTCTCCAGAGAATAGGGTGCACAGAGAGGACACATTAGAATGATGGCAGACCCAGATCACTGGGAAACAAAAGTGAACACATAATCCCCTCTGTATGGGAGATAATTGCATCAGAAAGCAGTAATCTGAGAGGAGGTCTGGGCGAAGCGACAGGCAGGGTGTGTGTATTTGTGAGTTTGTGAGGTGTTTGATCAGCTCAGTCTTTCTCACTTGAGAGGCTTATCTCTGTGTGAAGGCATGCAAAGGAATGGTGTCGCTGTGTGTGTGTGTGTGTGTGTGTGTGTGTTTGATTGAGTATGTGAGGTAAAAGCCCGCTACTGCTGAATCCGCTTTATCAGCATTGAGTGTGTGTAAAAGAGAATGTGGCTGCTGCATGCCTGTCGCTTTGCTTGCAGCATGTGTGTCTGTGTCTGCGTCTGTGTCTGTGTGTGTGTGTGTCTGTCAAGAATCATTCACACAACAACACCATTACCATGTCTTTAAGATAAAGTGTGAAATGTGATTTATGCACTGTGTGTGGTTGTTTTCAGTCTCTTTTATAGTGACTCAACTCAATGACACCACCTTTTTGCTCCTACTCATATTCAACACTCCTCCCCTTATAAAACAAAATCCCAGAATTCATTGTTCACCATGTTTCATTGAAACCAAAGGAAGCAATTATGTCATTACCATTTTCACATTTTTTCTCAATGATCGACAGTAGTATTGAACTTTGGCCCCAGTTAATCCACTGCAACTCTTCTGCTCCCTCTCAGCTGTCAGCCTCAGCCTCAGCCCAGCAGCACTTCTATCTGTGGTGAGTTAATGATGCCCCTCTGCTGGAGACTACTGCACCATTCTGTCCTTCTGAAGGGTCTGGAAGAGCCCACTGTCCCTCTAAACCCACTCAAAGTCCTTCCTCTCGATTGGAGCCTCAGCCTTGCACTGGACAGCCCTTAAAAATTCTTATACTGTCTTGGCTCTGCCAGCCATTTTGAATACAATGAATTAATCAACTTAGAAGTATTTATAAAATGTTCTGTTATGTTTTATGTGAGCTTGCAGGAGACTCATAGAGGGTTTATGGTCATGGCTGTAAATATCTATTGTTCCCGCGTACAATGGCCTTTATATCTGTGTCGCAATATAAGTAATAGTTTCAATCAGAGGAACAAAAATGTGTACTGTATCACCTCTTTTTAGTTTACTTTGTCTGGCTGTGTGTGTGTGCCACTGCTTGCACGTGTGTATGTTTTAATTGTAGATCCCTAGACATGTCTCAATGTGGTTAAGCTTTGGCTGCTTTTATGGAAAATCTGTGCCAAATTTTGGGACTTTGCAGGATCTCCACACAATATGGGGAAATGGAAACCAGACTGTTGGCCCCTTATGTAGAACGGACTAATGAGGGGTCTGCAAAAATGGCCGTCTATATGATTGATTGGTCCAGCACTAATCCTCTCCCTTCTGTTTGGTTCTGTTTGGTTCTGTTTGGCCTGCTGGAATCTTTATGGGCTCAATACTAAAGCACTCTTGTAATGAAGCCACCAAATCCTATTTTTATTCAATTGTTCACAGTAAAATAAAAAAGAATGAAGAACTTCAGGGTAGTTATAGTATTCACGAAAAGGACACAACAAAAGTAAACATTAATATTGCAGAATCGTTTAATACACACACTTTATTTTGTAATTGTTGGTAGGTGGGATCCATTGTGAGTGGTACACAGTGGTGTGCAGACAGTGAGCCCCAGTAATGAGTTGTGCTGCGGTAGGAACAACACAGACCCAGGGGAGGATGAGGGGGCTCTGTGTGTGGAACAGGAACACACACTGGCTTCAGGACATTTACAGGAGAATCTAGAGCTGTGACTTACACTAATACCATCCTATTCTCTGTTGCTTTTCTATTCTGGTAGATACGTTGTGCTATAAAATCTGTGGTAGTTATAAAGATTTAGCATGGCCCAGTTAAGGATAGCTGTCAATTGTCTGGGAAAAGTGGTTATCTCATTCTGGATTGGATTGGGTTGTTTATTTCTAAATACAGCCTTTTTGCTTAAAAGAAAATAAACAGTCATAAACTTTATGCTTTATAAACATCTTGCCGATACCGACAACTACTCAAAAGGAAAGAGAGCGATAGAAAAGCTCAGTAAGTTGAATATCACTTAACATGGTTTATTTTCCGTCATTTCCATCATGTAATCCAAAACCTATTCTTGAGTTTGCTATTATTCTTGGTTCTGTGCTTCAGGCTGCATCCAGGCTTCTCTCCTCCATCATCCTCTAGGCAGCCATGTTATTTGTCTGTTACATAATCACCATTATTATTCCTGAGAAGAACACTAAGCTTAAGACCAATTACATAATCACAGAGAGATTGCAGTCTGCCAACTATATTTGGGAAGGGATTGTTAGCCAGAGAAGGTGGGAACTCAATCGATTCATTCAAGTGTGCTTTAGTTTAGTGAGAGCTGTGCTGCCACAGGAAACGGCCTCTCATTTAGTCAGTAAAACCTCTCATTTGTTTTGTGAAAGACGCTCTCTTCTCTTCCCAGCGACCACCCAGCCCAGAGTAATTCTGTCACCCACAGAATGAGATTACCATAAAACCCCGACCCTCCCTCCCCATGCACGGCCCAAACCAACACCCCAGCAGGGGAGGGCGGGGAGGCGGAAACTGCATTTCCACAGCTATTGTCTTCCTGAATGCTGGGTGGTGAGATAAACCAACTCTGGCGGGGAGTGCTTTCCTCCATGCCACCCGTGCCAGATGCTGCGGCGTGCCAAGGCAGCCACGTGCCACCCTGCCAGTGCCAGCTTGACACAACCATCTGTGTGTGGACTCAGCAGTCTCTTTTTCCAGTCCATTTACATTCATATCTACCCCTATTCTACCCTCAGGGAGAGAGTCAATGTGTTTAGGGTCCAAGAGCCTGCATAAGGAATGCTGTAAAGGAGATTGCTGCTCAGCATTTTGTAATTCCCACTCTTCTCCACCCATCGCTCTGTATTCTGTTAACATTGCTTAAGCATCTCATCAGCCTGGGAGGAAATTGACAGAAAGGTGGTGGGCAAATCTCCCTGGCTGCATTGTCATCGCCACACACAGACAGCAGAAAGGACAGAGTTGGGAGTGAACACTGTTCAGGATGCTCAGCAGAACGTCTAGGGCTTTACCTGTTATCAGTCGGCTATCAGAATCATCTGAAGCCAAGGCAGGCTACATTTCTCCACCGCCAAGCTAGATTACATTTCAAAAAACACTATAAATGAACCTATTGCATTCTGACCATAGAGAAAATGTATCCGTATAACAGCAGGCTTTTCTTATTTTCTCTCTCTCTCTCTTTCTGTCTCATTCTCTAGAGAGTGAGGTACATTTGAACAAGCCTGGTGACAATAGACGATAAAAAATAGAATGAGTTTGGGTCAGAAGACTGTCTCTGAGAGAGATGGCTGCAGCGGTAAAGGATAGTCTAGACTGGGGATCCTTCAGGACCTGGACAGCCTGGAAGTAAACCCCAATACTCATAAATGGTAGGCCTACATAACAGAAAGTTAATTCTCTTTCATTTCAAATGAGGGTCAAATAAAAAATCGATGAAGGGTTTATGTAGCCTTTATAAAATATACTATGCCAAAGTCACCATTATTAGTCAGTTGTACAACCGAATGCCTTCAACTGAAATGTGTCTTTCGCATTTAACCCAACCCCTCTGAATCAGAGAGGTGTGGGGGGCTGCCTTAATCGACATCCACGTCTTCGGCGCCCGGGGAACAGTGGGTTAACTGCCTCGTCCAGGGGTAGAATGACAGATTTTTACCTTGTCAGCTTGGGGGGATTCGAACTTGCAACACTCCGGTTACAAGTCCAACGCGCTAACCACTAGGCTACCTGCTTAAAGTGTGACAGAAATAGGCGGTCCACTCTGTTTTAAAGTTTGTATGTCACAAGACGTGTGTGTAGCTGGTGCGTGTCAGGGGCAGGAGAGCAGAGATAGTGAAACGAAGGCACTTTAATCATCTTTGTAGCACAGTTCAAAACTGAACGCAACAATTGCGTCACAAAAACAAATGCCTACAGGGAAAAAAGTGAGGAGGCACAAAGTACAAAAATAAGTCTGGCGCAACCAGCCGGAACGTGCCACTGACATAAAACAATCACACACACAGACATGGGGGAAACCAGAGGGTTAAATACATAACAAGTAATGAGGGAATGACAACTAGGTGTGTGGGGAAACAAGACAAAACAAATGGAAAATGAACAGTGGATCGGTGATGACTAGAAGACCGGTGATGTCGACCGGCAAACACCACCCGAACAAGGAGAGGCACCGACTTCGGCGGAAGTCGTGACATCGTAGGTGTCTATATTAGCCATTGTCTTTTGAGTGTATCTATGTTTAGGCCCATTCATAATAGCTAATGCAACACTTGCATTCATTCCAATGCATCAGGAATACAGTCCAATACACATAATGCAATCCAATTATTTCCCTCTCTCCCGCTTTCTTAAAGCAATTAACTTCACTTAAAAATGTTTTTTTTATATTGAGAATCACATAGCTAGTGTGCCCCAGAGGCCTCTGTTTAATATTTCATCCACAGCTGGGAAAGTCATTAGATGAGATTTCTCTCATATTATTTCAAGCTTTTATCTGACCCTGAATGGAATAACTTATCGAAAATGAATCTTTATGGTGACATTTCTGTAACATATTGATATTTTAGATACATTTAATGTTATTTCCCCTCGACTCTCACACAAAAACTGACAAGTGAAATGATGAACTAAGATGGTTTGATATTTCAACGGTGCAGATATTTGAATAACCCAGGAGTAATACACTGTGATTGATATATCATGCAATAGCAATACGGTATTGTTGTATGTTAAAAGTGATCCTAAATCAAATCACAGAGAGTTTAGGCAGTAACCTTGTGAAATGTTCCAACATCTCTCTCTCTCTCTCTCTCTCTCTCTCTTTCTCTCTCTCTCTCTCTCTCTTTTCCCCTCTCTCTCATGTTTCTCACCATTTAGAGTTGTTGTATCGATTCCCATATAAACAGAACGAGGCCCCTTTTCCCATGGTGCAGTTTCAACTTAACTCATAAATCAATAAATCAATACACTCCGATGAGGCTGCTCGCAGAAACACTCCCCAAATTGATATCCAATGTAGGCTAAATGAACAGGCATTAACCCTACCTTTCTCTCTCTCTCGCTCTCCTGAGATTAATCTCTTATACTGAGAACCAGACTTCAGTGAATGCATCTGCATGGGTATCCTCCTTTTTCTTTAAATTCTTGTTTGTTATAGACTTTCAGTTCAAAGTCTTCCTTCAAGCTTTCAGTATATTGTCACTATTTGTCCTGAAGATATTTTCAGCCCAGATATACCATAGAAGTCATCTGGTGCATATTTGATGCAAGTGAATCACTTTATATAACCAGTGAGCCTCAGGGTATAGCTTGCAATTCTGATGCTTATCTAGATTAGGTTTTAGGCCGAGTCTCATTCTGCATTAAATAGATGGATTGTATGCATTATTCACAGTCTGATATCTATTGTCTCCTTACTTATGGAGTTCTCTTCCCTGAAAATACGTGCGTACTGTATTGTTTTGATCAATGGCTATACAGGTTTTATACAGACAAGCTAAGAAGAAAGTGTACAATACTTTCTCACTGACCTTTGTCAGTTTTGGAAAAATATTATTTCATTTACTTAGGGCTACCGAGTGGCGCAGCGGTCTAAGGCACTGCATCTCTGTGCTTGAGGCGTCACTACAGACACCCTGGTTTGAATCCAGGCTGTATCACAACCGGCTGTGATTGGGAGTCCCGTAGGGTGGTGCACAATTGTCCCAGCATCGTCTGGGTTTGGCTGGTGTAGGCTGTCATTGTAAATAAGAATTTGTTCTTAACTGACTTGCCTAGTTATAGGTTAAATAAATAAATACTTTGAAAGGATATCAAGTGCAGAAAGTTACAGTCAAAGCTCTGTCTTACCACCATGGAGCACAGTGCCGCAGTATGGAAGTTGCTGCTGATGACAGCAAAGACAGATTCCCTCTTTGAGGTATCCAAGTCCAGTGGCCTTGTAGCCTGGCCTAGGAGGCTCTGTAAAGGTAGAGGAAACAGTAACTAGCTGGCCTGACCACCATCTATTGTTAACCACAAGATTAAGGCTGAGGAGAGTAGCGGTCTGAGGAGGGTAGCGGTCTGAGGGGCTTTGGGGGATGTGTTAGAGGTATTCCATATAGTGGGAAGGAAAGAATAATTGTGCATTTGTATCCTACAAGGTTGTGACTCACATGATCTTTGGAATGTGTGGTAGTTTGTGGCAGCGAGACTTCTTTCTACTTTGTGACCTCTTAGCTAGGTCAAAAGAGCAGCAGACTGAGGCAATTTTTAAGCCGTGGAGGTGTGTCGGCAGCAACAATATACCTTTATTCTCCGTGCCTTAAGCTAAGAGGAAGATAACATTCTCTTATTTTGTGCATTGATTTGTTTGCTCCGTAAAAGAGGACCTGCACATTTAAGCAGGAGATTTGTGCTTCACGATATTTGATATTCAGATTTTAGTAAAGTTCTTACGCCCACCTTAAGAAGCCAGGGCTATGTGCTATAGAGAAGGCCTGGGTCTTGAACTGTATAGTATTAAGTTGTTGCATAAATACAACAACAAAGAAAGACAACCACTCTGCTCCTGAGGGTAAAGCATTGGCTGAGAGAGCACTGCAAACTACCCTATTTAAAAAGCCACAGGCAACAGTTGAGGTTTGGCTTATTTGCGTTCCATTTTGAATACCAGATTTGTGGTCTAATCCACACTTGTGGCACGGAAACAGCAGGTCATTGTATGGAAATGATTCCAGGGATGAGACTTAACAGTAAGAGGATAGAGCAGTAGCAACCAAAAAGTTTAGGTTGAAAATGAATAATTATCACTTTCTCTAACAGTTCATTATGTAAACGTTTGGCAATACGTAATGTGGCAGCGTTTTACATGCAAATGAACATCTGGCCAACATCTGTCATTGCCTTTGTCTTAAACAAATGCCTGTTGTCTGTGACTCACCAGCAAAAATATTAATTCACATTTTGATATTCTATTTACCATTGTTTATACCACCCTTTTAACAGGCAAATATTTCCATTTTGGGAGGGGTTTGAGCAATGCACCTTTTTAAAATATTAGCTTGAGGAAGACTGCCAAATCCTTATATAGGACACGGCCTTGTGTTTATAAGCATTTTTAATAGCAAAATATTTGTTTTGGCTAAGAAAGCCAGTCATTGTATTAGCCTAGACCTAGCTATACAGGTATTGAGGCAACCAAAGATGGCCTGCTTGACTACAACCTTTAAGCTCTCCTTGATGTCGTCACTGGATCGATAAAGTAATGGCAACCACTAGAAACACAAGGGCAAAGAGTCATCGACTACCTGACTGTGTGACCTTTCGAAGAAATCCTGAAGAATGTCTGCGTTTGAAAAGACGACATATTCACTTATGTACAATGGTATACTTTAGCTTTCACTTGTTTCCTACACTAGACAGAGGTAACACTAGAAGAAGTTTGGCTTGAAGTACATTGACACAAAGTACTCTATAATATTCCTCTATGGCCTCTTATGACACCTCCTTTTCTAAATGGTCTTGTTTATCTGCAGGGGGTCTTGCTAGGTAGTCTGGTGTTATTAATATTGGATGGAGCATGATGGCGGTAACCTTTAAGACATCCCACAGCTATAATACTTCTTGGTGACCTTTCTACAGACACCTGGACACACTCACCGCTTCACTGGCTTATCTGTCCTCCTGCTCAACAAAGTAGTACCCTATAGAAACAGATTCATAAGAATGAAAGACATATGAAGTCATTCACTCCATCAATAAAAATTTCTTCCAAAAGCATGATATTTCTCATTTCTCAGTACATTTACGACCGGAAAACACGATTTGTAATTGGGATCGTCCTCTGCCAAACCCTTGCATTTCCTCCATCTATGCAGTATTAGGAGAAAAACAAGAATACAGGCCCCAGACAGCCATGGAGGAGGGTGGTTAATGATTTTATATCACCGTTCACCCTGCTGCCGATATACTGGGGATTGGCGGGATTGTTCATTGGGGGGTTAGAGAACGGATGTGTTTGTGGTCACTGGTTACTCTGCCATCGATCTTGGGCATCAGATAAGGAAGCCCAATGACAAGCTGTTAACCTCAAACTGTTGGAGAATGAATCCCTTTCATCTCATCCCATTCACTCCGCCGCTCTGCTCCCTCCCAGGCAGCCTAACCAACCCCTACAAGGACGAGGGAGGTTTGATACAGCTAGATGCACATCCATCCTTCCTACCCTGTGCCCCATCTCATGATTTGTAACAGCGAGAGGTGTGTGGTAGCTTAAGTTGTTGCCGATACCCATCATGCTGTTTCAAATTTTCCCTGTTGTGATGATAAACTATATCTCTATAGTCGGATAATGCATTCGAGGTTGGGGGATTGCACCCAAGGTGTACTATTAGGGTCAAACGATATTGGAGAGTATGCTTCTGGATACTGATGTATTTTTGTTGTTAGGCTGAATTGGTATGGAAATCCTTTAAATAAAGATTTCTTTGGAACATTTTATGACAATTGAATTATTTTAAATGATATATCCTCCAATGAGACTAACAACTGTATTGCAGCTTGATTGGCTACATCAAGGGATCTCAATGTCAATTCTGCCAGCGCCACTGCCGCTGTCTATTCTGCTCTCAGATTGCTGTTGGGTCACAACAGCTATATTGGCTTTGCAAGACTTCCAAGACCGATAACTAACCACCGCAGTAAACAAAGCCTGCTCGAATTGAAGTCGCCCAAGAATATGGATTTTGATTTGCATTCAACTATTAAACATTAAGGAATGTGAAAGGAAATGCTTCCAAAACTGAATCTTATAGATTCAGTAATTGTACCATTATCTCTGCAAGGTTTAATGGGTAGGATTGGAAAATGCTTTCCCACCCTTAAAGAAATGTTTGAATTATGAGTAAAAACTGTGCATCAATAAAGTCTGTGAAATTTAATTTTCTGTTGTGCATGCACACTGTGACAAATAATGCATTGTATTTATCATATTTTCCTGCACTGCATGGAATTATGTTGTCCTTTGTATTTTTCAGTAAGATGTATGAAACCTCGAGGAACCAATCAGAACATTCAAATGAGAAGGTTTACTGTTCATGGTTAATGGCTTAAGACAGCTTACAAAAAGGCTGTTTTTAGCTCGGTTCTCTATGCTCTTAGTCAGAAGCGAAGTCTTGACAGCCACACTGCAATTATCTACACTAAAGCATAAATGCAGCTACATTCTCCATAATCGTTTTGGATCAAAGGATATTTTTGACCTGAATAAACCAGCCTTTGCTAAACATATACAGTATATACAATATTGTGTAAACAGTTGGAAACTCCCCATAGTTAGGCTGTAGAAGCAACAGTCTTTTCATCTGATGGAGGCTGGGCAGACGGCCAAACATGATCTTTATTCAACCAAGCATCATGTTTTTATTTTTATTACGAGCTAGTATTGCTCTTCCCTGCCTTCAAACCTGATTATTTTTTGGGCAGAAAGGCTGGGATAGCATGGCTGGGATAGCATGGCTGTTTGAGTTGTATCCATTTTGACCTGCTCTGACATCTAGCTGCACCAGTGTTCTCACCAACACAGCAAAATGACCAGTGTTGATTTTTCAGTGTAACATTTCTAATCTTGATTCAGGAGTTAAATTCGCCCTGTAAGAGTGAAATTAACAGTCAGTGGTGTAGAAGAACTGCCAGTGTTGGTGTTAGTAACCAGAGTTATTGCTCTACAGCAGGTCGATTTTTTATGGATTGTTCTTAATATCTATGTTTTTGCATTTACATTGATTCGTTGATGAATCTTATGCTACATAAAGATAAAGTACATGAATAAAAAAATAAAATCGGTTAGTTCGATTTTTTGCACCTTTTACTGAGATGGTTGTTCTAGTTTAAATAGTTTAGGTAGTCTTTGTTATCAAGTTTCCTAACCCTGGATATAATTTTGAATGCATGTGCATACAAATTTCAACTGTTGGAGGGTCTAACTCTGGCTAGATTCCAATATGAATTACACATCACTTTGCAAGCCATCATAATGTGACTTGCGGGCCTGATGTGGCCTGTAAATCAGGAGTTTCCTAACACCACTGTGTTAGGGTAAAACTAAGCCATCAAAGTATGGCCTCATGATATACACTGAGTGTAAAAAACATTAGGAACACCTTCTCTTTCCGTGACATAGACAAACCAGGTGAATCCAGGTGAAAGCTATGTTCCCTTATTGATGTCACTTGTTAAATCCACTTAAATCAGTGTAGATGAAGGAGAGGAGACAGGTTAAAGAAGAATTGTAATGCCTTGAGACAATTGAGACATGGATTGTATATGTGTGCCATTCAGAGGGTGAATGGGCAAGACAAAATATTTAAAGGCCTTTGAACGGGGTATGGTAGTAGGTGCAAGGCATGCGCACCAGTTTGATTGTGTCAAGAATTGTAACGCTGCAGAGTTTTTCACGCTCAACAGTTTCCCGTGTGGGAAGCATTGGAGTCAACAAGGCCAGCATCCTTGTGGAACGTTTTCCACACCTTGTAGAGATTTGAGACTGTCCTGAGGACTCAATATTATTGTTCCTAATATTTTGTACACTCAGTGTATGTAATGTGTTGTCATTAGTGATGGGTCGTTCTCAAACAAACAGCTCTTTTTGAACAGATCTTTTTGGTTAACTTCGGGAACCGAATCGCAAGATCCGTGCATTAGGCTCTCTGATTTGCATACTGCTACTACTGCTTTTTAAGTTACAAAATAATTATGTAACGAGGGTGAATCTTCACTGCAGAAACAATAAATACTGGGGAGAGTGCATCAATCTGGTCCACGCAGATATTTTCAGGCCATCTAATAATTGGCCAATAATAAAAAAATTTAACGTGCATTTCACAATCTGACATAAAGCTATCCTTTCTGTTGGGCTTTACATTGGAGATTAGCACTTTTGTCATGGTTCTAGGTTGGAAGAGCCGTTTGGGAGCTTGCTCTTTTACATGAACGGAGCCAAATGAGCCGGCTCACTGAAAAGACTCAAACTGCTCATCACTAATTGTCATAAAGTTACATTTTAATGATAACACACACCAAACTACTCAGTTGGTGAAAGCCACAGTTCTTTAAAAGGAAATAATTCAACAACCATGTCACTGTTACTAACAAATACAATCATAGGTGGTAACTCTACAATTCACTCAAAGAAAAGGCACCATGGGAAATATGCAAATTAGGCTTTACACCATATATTCTTAAAGGTAGACTCAGCGATATGGCCTAGATGCCATATCGCACAGCACACTAGGTCAATTTAAATTTCTTAAACTAAGAGACGAGGCTCATCTTGTCCGGTGATTTGGTGCCCTGGTGAAGTCTTGCATCTCGTTCATCTCAATATCTGCGGTGCTGCTGGTGGCAACGTCATTTCGTTGAGTCTACCTTTAAAACAACACCCAAAGCACCCTTATTGTAACAGTGTTTTGTTTAACACTAATATGAGTAAACTCTATCAACACTAGTGTTGAATAAAAATAACACTGTGAACGTAATTCAGTGGTAATTTTTTACACTATGGAGTGTTACATTAACACTCAAAATGTAACACTATAATCAGAGTATTTTTTACACTCTTTAGAGTGGGACCAAATGTACTCTAAAATAGTGTTAAAAATGTACTCTTTATGTGTTGATTAACACTGCAAAATGTACTGTGCACCTAGCCATGACGGTATGGGTGTTGGAGCCTAATGCAGTTTGACCCATGGCTAATGATGCCCTGACTCTTGTGTGTAGTTCGGTCTGGTAGCTCCGTGGCTGGATGGCTGGGCGTTTAATTGAGAGTGACAGGACAACACCTGTAGATGGCTAGGGTTGTTATTGGCCCAGGGTTTAATAGGGGATGAAATGAAATGAAACCTCCATCCCACTGTCATTAACCTGGCTGCTACAGGTCCTATTGGGAGGTTGCAGAGTGTGAATGTCTGATTTAAATAATGCTATTTTTTGCCACACCATCTAGAAATATGATTTGGTTTGCTTAATTTTGTGTTTTTGTTTTCCCTGTGACAAGTATTCAGGCTGTCATGTCTGTAGCTGGTCTGTCTAACCCCAGGGAGCAGAGAATCTGGAACAAAATGTTCCCTTCGTCACCCCGTCAGCTAGCTAACAAAATAAACCTAACTGCGTCTTCAAACATATCTCTTAATAATAAAAACATCTTGATGCTCTGTTTGAAGCTTAATTGCAGGATAGCATCAAAAAGCACAAGCCCTAAAAATATAATATTGTGCTGAAGAAATGTATCAAGATTTCGGAATTTGATTTTGAGGCAAATAATTTTAATTTTTATTTTGAAATGTGTAAACATTTTATGATAGGGGATGCCCCCTGTCCAATATCAGTTTTAATTTGCATGGGAAGTGTGGTGATTTAGCACAGGGGAGTTGTGGAAAGGGGGCCATGGAGTTGAGAACAAAAGCAGATGAAGACAGAGTGGACAGAGAGAGGAGAGGTTGATGAAAGACCAAATCTGTATGAGGAAATTAAGTAGCTAGCTAGACACGTAAAATTGGAAATGGGCGAGAAAGAAAGTTTCCTCAGTCAGATAAGAGGAATGAAACGACAGAGGGCTGAAACACATTTGTCGTTAGAGGATGATGTTAGCACATCTAACCCTCTCTATTTCTGGAGTCTTCCCTCATCTCTCCGGAGCTCGAGCTAGTGCCACTTCCATAAAGAATTCAATTTCTTCCCCTTTATCGTGCCTGGCCAGGCTTCTCAGGAGCTGAAGGAGGGGGGGAAAGGAGAGGAAAAGGGCCCATCTTTTTTCTTAGCCTCATTAAGAGTTAGCAAAGATCCTCTTTCTTGGCCCTCCTGCCTCCCTTTGTCTATGAAATATGTCTCCTTACTGAGCAGCGAGCATGCAGGGCCGTGATGGAGCTCCTGCCATGTGCTATGTGATCTTCACCAGAGATATTGATGCTCTGCAAAAGGTGCTATAGCAGGAGCAGTGAGGTGAGAAAATGACATATTTTCTTGCTCGCGGGTATATTGTATGACTTCTTGAAATTTATAGTGGAAGCCATCTTGGTTTGGTCTGAACTGCCATTGTGCATCTAAAGCGTACATTATGAAACATCTTTAGGACATGATGCTTACCGCTTTGAATTCATCCCAACATTTGTAATTTTTTTGTGGTATACAAAGTGTGGATGGTTATGAAATTAACCTCTTGAGACATTTCATTGAATGGTTGCAACTGATATGCCCCCAGGCAGAGCGTTAGTTATAATTTGCCTGCAAGGACAGAAGCGTAACATGAACTGTCAATGTTGTAGATTAGTCTATGGAGATAATTGTATTTAACATTGCAGACAGAGTGTGTGTGTCTGTGTGTATGCTTGTGCGTGTGTGGTGTGTGTGTGCATGTGTGTTTTTTACGTGCATGCAAGTGTATCATTCTACATTGAAGACCATGGTGTGTATATAGTGCCCATTCATCCTTTCAAGAAAGCAGAATAACTAAGAGTGACATTCAATTACTGTATGCAAATTTTTGCGTTTTTTTTAGTTGGGTTTTACCATTCATTTAGTTAATTAACTGTTTGGACGCAAGCTATCATAAGCAGATTGCAATTCTATTTAATAATGGGCATAATGAAATATATTATTAGTAATAAAGTTAATGGAATAAGTGAAGCGAGACTCCTCATCAAAATGTGATAGATGATAGATTAAGGAGAAAATACAACAATAAGGGACATGAGCTCAACAAAATGGCGGCTGTAAATGATCGTTTAGAGGTTTCTTTATGATGGACCTTTTCATTGTTGATCTTAATTCATTATCGACCTTATGTCACCCGCCTGTCATTGGCCGAGCCTCTTGCCCTTGATGTTATTGAATATGGCACCTTATTCCCAGTTAAAATGCAATTAAGGATTTAATTAACGCTGGCTAGACATTAACGAGAACAAAAGAACACACCACCAATAAAGGTAATTGAAAATATTTTGGCCGGACTGTAGAGTACCATGTCATTGGCAATCGTTGTGGTAGGACTTCCGGACCTTAAGTTCAGGTCTGTGATAGTACTCTCGTACAGCAACAACACAAGCTCCAGTATCTCTCTGATTAGAGTGTGCTGTTGAGTCATTCTGGAGTGTTTCAGAAGTTGCAATGCCATCGTGATCAGTAGAATGCTGAGTGGCCTACCGGCAGTACACTCTGTCCCCCGCTGGCTCCGTTTCTCTGTCTTACATCTTCACAAAGTTGTAAAACTCCTCTCCTGTTCTACCAATTGGATTGAAAAATACCGTACAGCAGGGATGACAGGACTTGTGACCTCTGTTGCTAAATTGATCAGAAAGAGAAAAGTTCCTTGATGCCAAGTTCCTGCATAGCCGTGCATACCATACAGCCATGTCAACCTGGTAGCATTGTTACAAAACCAGAAGTAACACCTGGGTCCAGTTTTTCAAAAATGATCTATCTGGATTTCGTCAAACGGATAGGATTAAATGCATAGAAATAGAATGAATAGAACAAGAGTCCCCAGTTAAGTCAATGAGTTGTCTGTTCTATCATTCTATTTCTATGCATTTAATCCTATCCAGATAGATAACTTTTGAAAAACTGACCCTGAGCTCCAAGCCTAAGGTCACAGCCCATTACTGAATTGGTGTGTTATTAAGACCAAGATGGAGTGAACAATATGCTCTTCTGCAAGGTGGACATTTTAATTTATTCATGTTGCTAGATTGTAAGTTACTGTTTTATATTACTGTTTTATATCTTCACTGATTTATATCATTATATCCTCTAAATATGAATAAATTATTTTCATATCCTTAAAGACTGAAAGTAGTGTTAGGTTCAAGCTCTTCTTCTGTATGAGAAGAGTGTAATTTTATAGTGGACTGTAGGAATGTGTACTTCCAATAACTCAAGACCTCCTGACTAGGGCTGTGCCGGTTATTGTCATGCAAAAGACTGTCTCACAGTAATTTACCATTAATTAACACATTTAGCATCTCCAGGCCTCCACACGTCTACAGTCCAATAAATAAATTAAATATGCACCATCACAATAAAACCATTATTTAATTTTGGCAGGTCTAAAGAAACATTATGACATGAAGAAAATGTATTTCAGAAGAACAGAATATGAGTTGGCCTACTGTATATTATCTGGCAATGCACCATGCCATAGGATGTAGGCTTGTTCATTTAGCAGACAATATAAGTCCTGTGTCCTTATTTGATATTATACTGTATGATTTTATATTGATAAGAATATAATTGAACTTAAAATAGAAAGGATATTTTTAGCTTTCTGGAGCGAAATGGCTATGTTGAGTGTAATAGTGATCATTTGAAACAGGTCTTATTTGGAGTTAAATTTGGAGTTATTTAGCAAATTTAGTTGTGAATGATACAAACCTTAGAATGTTTTTGAAATCTTAACATATATAGGCTGTATGATGTGACTATAGGCTGTATGATGTGACTATAGGCTGTATGATGTGACTATAGGCTGCATGATGTGACTATAGGCTGCATGATGTGACTATAGGCTGTATGATGTGACTATAGGCTGTATGATGTGACTATAGGCTGTATGATGTGACTATAGGCTGTATGATGTGACTATGGGCTATTGGTGATTTGAGAAAGTCACAAAAAAAGCTTGCGCTCTGTTCCTTGCCTCAGGCTGGACACGCTGTTCTCTCATCAGGTGATCATATTTTCACTATTCAGACTATTCTCAATTGAATCTGGTCTTTGCTAATATGTCAAGTTAGTTTTGATTTAGAATGGTCCATTATCAAATGGGTAGGAACAGGGGCAGGGAAAAAAATAGAGCACCAGTCAAAAGTTTGGACACATAATCATTCAAGGATTTTTCTATATTTTTACTATTTTCTACACTGTAGAAAAATATTGAAGACATCAAAACTATGAAATAACACATATGGAATCATGTTGTTAGAAGATCACCTAGGGGTCATGATAAGGCTGTACTAAATGTTTGATGTATTATAATAATTGATTATGCTTATGTTATATTAATAGAAGGGGAGGGGTTATAAGACCCCTCCCTCCTTACATTTATAGGTTCCTAGACTACAGATTAACAATATATATTAATTGTAGGAGTTTTAGTATTGTTCCACAGTTGTTTTAGTTCTCTCTCTCTCTGCTTCTTATAAAGAAGCCCTATGGGAAATGTGTGACTGAGACATAGCTTTGCAAAGGAGTGGGGGAGATAAGAGACTAGTCAAGACATTCTACAATAAATCAACTTTGGGGAGTGGACATTTATTGCGTAGCATTTAGATAACACCAAACTATATGTTTGTGCAGCTGTGGATGCATGGGCTTGGTCCATCACAGAGGGTTGGCTACAAGCATGATAAAAGCAACTTAGACTTTCCCTAAAGGGCAGAACTTACTCGGAAACATGCGTGCTATGTTCCTGTTTGTCAACTTCTGTCTGCAATTGCATTAATAAAGGTTTTTGAATGATTTAATTAAAGATATTGTCATAATGCTAATTTCACCAACGAGCCAATGATTGATAAGGAAACAAGGAACGAACCCTAACAATGTAGTAACCGAAAAAGTGTTAAACAAATAAAAGTAGCCACCCTTTGCCTTGATGACAGCATTGCACACTCTTGGCATGCTCTCAACCAGCTTCATGAGTTAGTCACCTGGAATGCATTTCAATTAACAGGTGTGCCTTGTTGAAAGTTGATTTGTGGAATTTCTACAAGGTAGGGGTAGTATACAGAAGATAGCCCTATTTGGTAAAAGACCAAGTCCATATTAGGGCAAGAACAGCTTAAATACGCAAAGAGAAATGACAGTCCATCATTACTTTAAGACATGAAGGTCAGTCAATCCGGAAAATTTCAAGAACATTGAACGTTTCTTCAAATGCAGTTGCAAAAACCATCAAGTGCTATGATGAAACTGGCTCTCATGAGGACCGCCACAGGAAAGGAAGACCCAGAGTTACTTCTGCTGCAGAGCATACGTTCATTAGAGTTAACTGCAACTCAGACTGCAGCCCAAATAAATGCTTCACAGAGTTCAAGTAACAGACACATCTCAACATCAACTGTTCAGAGGAGACTGCGTGAATCATGCCTTCATGGTCGAATTGCTGCAAAGAAACCTACTACCTACTAAAGGACACCGATAATAAGAAGGGACTTGCTTGGGCCAAGAAACACGAGCAATGCACATCAGACCGGTGGAAATCTGTCGTTTGGTCTGATGAGTCCAAATTTGAGATTTTTGGTTCCAACCGTTGTGTCTTTGTGAGAAGCAGAGTAGGTTAACGGATTATCTCTGCATGTGTGGTTCCCACCGTGAAGCATGGAGGAGGTGTGATGGTGTGGGGATGCTTTGCTGGTGACACTGTCAGTGATTTATTTAGAATTCAAGGCACACTTTACCAGCATGGCTACCACAGCATTCTGCAGCGATACACCTTTCCATCTGGTTTGCGCTTAGTGGGACTGTAATTTGTTTTTCAACAGGACAAATGAGCTAAAACACACCTCCAGGCGGTGTAAGGGCTATTTGACCAAGAAGGAGAGTGATGGAGTGCTGCATCAGATGATCTGGCCTCCACAATTACCCAACCACAACCATCCAATTGAGATGGTTTGGGATGAGTTGGCTGCAGAGTGAAGGAAAAGCAGACAACAAGTGCTCAGCATATCAAGACATTTGGAAAATGATTCCTAATGAAACTGGATGAGAGAATGCCAATAGTGTGCAAAGCTGTCATCAAGGCAAAGGGTGGCTACTTTGATAATCTAAAATCGAAAATATATTTTGATTTGTTTAACACTTTTTTTGGTTACTACATGATTCCATATGTGTTATTTCACAGTTTTTATGTCTTCACTATTATTGTACAATGTAGAAAATAGTACAAATTATGAAAAACCCTTGAAGGTGTAGGTGTGTCCAAACTTTTGACTGGTAGTGTACATGTCATCCGTATGCACTCAAATAGCGAGACCACTTTCCCACCATTCGTTTTTAACTCATGCGGGTAGGCTACTCCGGCTACACTGTTTGAAGAGCATGCAGCCTCTCGTTGCACAACAGGTGATATTCCGCCCAAACATTGTATGCCATGGGCTCTCCAACCCTGTTCCTGCAGTTTACCAGGGCATAATTTGGTAAACCAAGTTAAATATGTTTGAGAACATCAATGGTGTGGCGGAAGTTTACATACACCTTAGCCAAATACATTTAAACTCAGTTTTTCACAATTCCTGACATTTAATCCTAGTAAAATGTCCCTGTCTTAGGTCAGTTAGGATCACCACTTTATTTTAAGAATGTGAAATGTCAGAATAATAGTAGAGAGAATGATTTATTTAAGCGTTTATTTCTTTCATCACATTCCCAGTGGGTCAGAAGTTTACATACACTCAATTAGTATTTGGAAGCATTGCCTTTAAATTGTTTAACTTGGGTCAAACATTTCGGGTAGCCTTCCACAAGCTTCCCACAATAAGTTTTGGCCCATTCCTCCTGACAGAGCTGGTGTAACTGAGTCAGGTTTGTAGGCCTCCTTGCTCGCACACAATTTTTCAGTTCTGCCCACAAATTGTCTATAGATTGAGGTCAGGGCTTTGGGATGGCCACTCCAATACCTTGACTTTGTTGTCCTTAAGCCATTTTGCCACAACTTTGGAAGTATGCTTGAGGTTATTGTTAATTTGGAAAACCCATTTGCGACCAAGCTTTAACTTCCTGACTGATGTCTTGAGATGTTGCTTCAATATATCCACATAATTTTCCTGCCTCATGATGCCATCTATTTTGTGAAGTGCACCAGTCCCTCCTGCAGCAAAGCACCCCCACAACATGATGCTGCCACCCCCGTGGTTCATGGTTGGGATGGTGTTCTTCAGCTTGCAAGCCTCCCCCTTTTCCCTCCAAACATAACGATGGTCATTATGGCCAAACAGTTCTATTTTTGTTTCATCAGACCAGAGGACATTTCTCCAAAAAGTACGATCTTTGTCCCCGTTTGCAGTTGCAAACCGTAGTCTGGCTTTTTTATGGCGCTTTTGGAGCAGTGGCTTCTTCCTTGCTGAGCGGCCTTTCAGGTTATGTCGATATAGGACTCGTTTTACTGTGGATGTAGATACTTTTGTACCTACTTCCTCCAGCATCTTCACAAGGTCCTTTGCTGTTGTTCTGGGATTGATTTGCACTTTTCGCACCAAAGTATGTTTATCTCTAGGAGACAGAATGCGTCTCCTTCCTGAGGGGTATGATGGCTGCGTAGTCCCATGGTGTTTATACTTGCGTACTATTGTTTGTACAGATGAACATTGTACCTTCAGGTGTTTGGGAATTGCTCCCAAGGATGAACCAGACTTGTGGAGGTCTACTGGCTGATTTCTTTTGATTTTCCCATGATGTCAAGCAAAGAGGCACTGAGTTTGAAGGTAGGCCTTGAAATACATCCACAGGTACACCTCCAATTGACTCAAAAGACATCAATTAGCCTATCAGAAGCTTCTAAAGCCATGACATAATTTTCCAAGCTGTTTAAAGGCACAGTCAACTTAGTGTATGTAAACTTCTGACCCACTGGAATTGTGATACAGTGAATTATAAGTGAAAACATCTGTCTGTAAACAATTGTTGGAAAAATTACTTAGATGTCCTAACTGATTTGCCAAAACTATAGTTTGTTAACAATACATTTGTGGAGTGGTTGAAAAAGATATACACTCCCAAACAGCCTACCCGACCACTCTGGGGCATCTGCAAGGTCCTAATGCACACTGTTGCCTTGTTTTGTATCACATTCCAATGATAAAACTGGGGGGGACAAAAATGCTATTTCAGAATGTGTGTGTGTGTGTGGGGGGGATAAACTGTTAACAGCCCCTCTCTCTGCGTGCTCGGGAATGGAGGAGAGAGGGGAGGAGATGGAGACGCATGGTGGTGAGATATTCTGTAGCTAAAAGTAATGTGTCAGCCTATTAGTCATGAAAATATAAGGCTATTCAAAATCAAATACAATTCACTATAATTGTAGGCTAACTCTGAATTTGTAGTTTATTTGTATAGGCTAGACCAATTATGTACCAAAGACATCTTAAATTCGTTTTTTTTTTTTTTCATGCATAATATGTGGTAGGCTATGTATTGTAAACTCAGCAAAAAAAGAAACATCCCCTTTTCAGGACCCTGTCTTTCAAAGATAATTCTTAAAAATCCAAATAACTTCACAGATCTTCATTGTAAAGGGTTTAAACACTGTTTCCCATGCTTGTTCAATGAACCATAAACAATTAATGAACATGCACCTGTGGAACGGTCGTTAAGACACTAACAGCGTACAGACGATAGGCAATTAAGGTCACAGTTATGAAAACTTAGTACACTAAAGAGGCCTTTCTACTGACTCTGAAAAACACCAAAAGAAAGATGCCCAGGGTCCCTGCTCATCTGCGTGAACATGCCTTAGGCATGCTGCAAGGAGGCATGAGGACTGAAGATGTGGCCAGGGCAATAAATTGCAATGTCCGTACTGAGACGCCTAAGACAACGCTACAGGGAGACAGGACGGACAGCTGATCGTCCTCGCAGTCCGTACATCCGAACATCACACCTGCGGGACAGGTACACGATGGCAACAACAACTGCCCGAGTTACACCAGGAACGCACAATCCCTCCATCAATGCTCAGACTGTCCGCAATAGGCTGAGAGAGGCTGGACTGAGGGCTTGTAGGCCTGTTGTAAGGCAGGTCCTCACCAGACATCACCAGCAACAGCGTTGCCTATGGGCAGAAACCCACGGTCGCTGGAACAGACAGGACTGGAAAAAAGTGCTCTTCACTGACAAGTTGAGGTTTTGTCTCACCAGGGGTGATGGTCGGATTCGCGTTCATCGTCGAAGGAATGAGCGTTACACTGAGGCCTGTACTCTGGAGCAGGATCGATTTGGAGGTGGAGGGTCCGTCATGGTCTGGGGCGGTGTGTCACAGCATCATCGGACTGAGCTTGTTGTCATTGCAGGCAATCTCAACGCTATGCGTTACAGGGAAGACATCCTCCTCCCTCATGTGGTACCCTTCCTGCAGGCTCATCCTGACATGACCCTCCAGCATGACAATGCCACCAGCCATACTGCTTGTTCTGTGCGTGATTTCCTGCAAGACAGGAATGTCAGTGTTCTGCCATGGCCAGCAAAGATCCCAGATCTCAATCCCATTGAGCACGTCTGGGACCTGTTGGATCGGAGGGTGAGGGCTAGGTCCATTCCCCCCAGAAATGTTCGGGAACTTGCATGTGCCTTGGTGGAAGAGTGGGGTAACATCTCACAGCAAGAAGTGGAAAATCTGGTGCAGTCCATGAGGAGGAGATGCACTGCAGTACTTAATGCAGCTGGTGGCCATACCAGATACTGACTGTTACTTTTCGATTTTGACCACCCCCCCCCCCTTTGTTTAGGAACACATTATTCAATTTCTGTTTGTCATCTGTGGAACTTGTTCAGTTTATGTCTCAGTTGTTGAATCTTGTTATGTTCGTACAAATATTTACAAGTGTTAAGATGTCTGAAAATAAACGCAGTCGACAGCGAGAGGACGTTTCTTTTTTTGCTGAGTTTATAATGGCACAATCATTATTTGAATTCAGTTTTTGGGGGGGGCTTGGGCTCATATATAGGCCTATGCATATGCAAAAGCTCTAATATCAATATGGGTGTTTTGAATTAATCATCACCTTAGAAAGCGCTGTCCATTTCATTGTGTCAGGCTTTGAAACAACATCCACAACGACCATGTTTTCCACTCATTTTCAACCTGTTGTTGAACTTCTTTCTTCAAATAGATCAATTAAAGTGAGGTGAGTTTTAAAAGTACCATACTGTTTTGATGAAAAGTATGTTGAGATATACTGAGTGCTGCTTGGTTTGACGTGATGAGCACACTAGCCACTTTGCAGTTGTCTGTGGGCTGTGCCTCTACATTTGAGAGATGATCTAAAAAGAAAAGTCCTCCTTGACTTTGGACCACCTGGCTCCCAGCACATTGAGAACTGCATTAGAGCCCGAGAGGGAGGCTTCTTCTGTTAAAGAATCCCATTAAACGACAGGAGAAGGTGACTTTCCTTTTCAGCCTGGTGACACATGCAGACACACGAAGAGCCTCCCCTGTCAGGTCAGGAGAGACGGGGGGGTGGGTGGCAGAGGTGGAGGTGGTTAGTTGGAGAGAAAAGAAGCTATTGATTGACTGAACCAGCACCGCACCGCCCTCTCTCCTCCCTCCCTCGGTCAATCACCTCCATTCCTTCTCCTCCACATTCCTTTATTTCTGCCCAGCGGTGATCCCCCCTCCACGTCTCTCTACGGAGCTGCTGCCCTCATTTACCTTCATTACCGCCGGCTGACAGCCAGCAAGAGAACAAACAACGCCCCGACCTCGGACCATCTCCTGCATATACCTCCTCCCTTCCATCCATCCATCCATGCTTACCTTCAGCCCTCCCTCCCTTTCCCTCTGCTTCCAGTTACTCTGTCAATGTCTCTCCTTTCCCTGCTCACCCCCTCCTACCGTCAGAGCTCAATCGTATTGATAACAGTCTGACAGACCACAGCGGGCCAAGGCCTGGCATCAATCCCCCCACGCACCCCCAAACTCCCCGTTCCCTTCTCATCAAGGTCACCTCTTCACCACTGACAGACAGCTTCTCCCTCCCACTGGCACAGGAGAGACACAAAATGTTGGGATGTGACAGGGTTTCTTCAAACTGTTCCTTGTCCCTTTTCTTTTCAGACGTTTGTTCGTCTGACCAAGAGGGTGGTTCTGGATGTACGGTTCAAAGGATAGGTAGCAGGCATATATGCTGCCCAGCCCCTGAACACCCAACACAGAACATCAGATGTCACAACCAATATGTCACAACCAATATGTCACAATCAATTCTAGCATAATAAAGGCTTGATTACAATTGCTGCCCTCCACAGGGATATCCAATCATCATGACCAAAATTGACGTTGTCTTTAGAATGTTGTGATTTGAATTGATTGATTGATTTGGGTACATTCAGTTAGGTTTTGTTGTGCATACACAGAGATCATGTGTAAAGTGAGGGTTTGAGAGTAGCCCTGCCCCCATGAACTTTGACAGTGTCCGTAGTTGTTATTGTTGTTTTATTATTTTCGTCTTGCAGCTCTCTTGTAGAGTATAAGCATTATCGACATAGTTAGCAGCAAACCACACCGTCTGGCGCCTTAGCTGTAAATGTAATGCCAACACAGCACTTTGCAAATGTGCAAATGTTGTCTACTCCACATCTGTGCACGGCACTGAGCAATGAGTAACTCCACACAACGGCCTCTCTGAAGTAACTCTGGCTGCCAGGAGAATACAGTCAATTAGTGACAAATCAGCACACATACTTTAACAGTACCACAAACAATTGTTTTAGAATACTGAAATTGAGCTAAATCCCAAATTCAAGGTAATTATTATAAATGGCATTGATAAAATGTATATGCTTTCTACTAATAGCGGTTGACTGACTGCATATGACCAGTGCTAATGGCCTGAAATTATACTGGAATGGGTGACAGTGACTGAGGTGAAAATTAAATATTTTGGGATGACCTCAAAATCTTGTTGAGGGATTCTCCCCTCACCCTCATTTTTTGATCTCCCAGTTGTCATTACTCTTTTTCTTTCTCTCACCCCCCCCACCCCCCCACCCACCTCCTCCTCTGTCTCCCTCTGTTCCTCTGACTCGTCAGCATGTGATAGTTACCGTTTTCATAACAGCACCTTTGTTGAGACATGGTGTAGAGTAGGGATGTCAAACATACGCAAAGGGGTTCAATCACTCCCAGGGGTGATTTGAGTAAGATCAATTACAAAAATAGTTTTTTGGGGGGGAAACGAACTCAGTATACTTTAAAATGACTAAAACCAAAATGAAACTGTGTAAAAATTATAATGGACCTATCTATATTCATACTGTTTCTTGACTGTCTCCAACTCGTTAATAATCACTGAAAGGAAAGCTATAAATTCCAAAAACTACGTATAGAGGACTATTTTTTGCTAATTTTAACGACAAGGAAATATAATATATTTTCAGTGCGGCGCTCCGGATCTCGTTGAAGCCAGAATGTGGCCCCCGGGACAAAATTAGTTTGACACCTCTGGTGTAGAGTCATTGGCCCATAATATACATTACCATATTGATGTAAATACCTGTACCCAAGGCAAACTCACCTTTGTAAAGATACCACTTACCAACCAAATCAACCTCAAACTCTCTTCGAAGCTTCATCAGTCACTTGATTATGATGCCCTATATTGTTTTCCCTGAAGTGGATAAAACATTTTAGGATAAACAAATCAAACCGTAGAATTGCCAGAGGACTATGTGGACTCCCTTCAAACTATGCTCATGCCAGAGGGAATGAAGTGCTGGCATTAGGCCTAAGCAGCATTTCATATTACATTATACAGATGTAGGATCTTAATTTAATCACCCTGTTGCAGGAGAACTTTCCTGCAATGCAGGACATTTTTAGTTGTAGTGTATTTGATGTTTCAAAAGGCTTCTGAAGTTTGTAATTTCCACTTAAAAATGTCAGACTTGATTTTCCCTACAAAAATGTATCTTAACTATAACCCACATAATAATGCACGTTTCCTGTTGTTGCAGGATTGTTTTCCTGCTGTAGCGAACTGGCTCAAATTAAGATCCTACATAAGTTCCTGCGTGGCTCCCAAGCATGTAATATTTATATTATCCTTAAACACACAGCCTGGTTCAAAGTAGAGTACCTAGTCCACACGACATGGGATGTCAATGAGGTAATTTCATATTTAGCTCATGTGATTTTAAGTAGGCCTATTATGATACTGTAGCTCAATATATATATATATACACCTGTTCTGAAGGCCTTAGAGTCTGCAACACCACTAAGCAAGGGGCACCAACAAGCAAGCGGCACCACGAAGACCAAGCAGTTCTCCAAACAGGTCAAGCACAAAGTTGTGGAGAAGTACAGATCAGGGTTGGGTTATAAAAATATATCAGAAACTTTGTACGTCCCATTAAGCACCATTAAATCAATTATTAAAACATTGAAAGAATATGGCACCACAACAAACCTGCCAAGAGAGGGCCGCCCACCAAAACTCACAGACCAGGCAAGGAGGGCATTAATCAGAGAGGCAACAAAGACACCAAAGATAACCCTGAAGGAGCTGCAAAGCTCCACAGCGGAGATTGGAGTATCTGTCCATAGGACCACTTTAAGCCGTACACTCCACAGAGCTGGGCTTTACGGAAGAGTGGCCAGAAAAAAAAAGCCATTGCTTAAAGAAAAAAATAAGCAAAAGGCATGTGGGAGACTCCCCCAAACATATGGAAGAAAGTACCCTGGTCAGATGAGACTAAAATTGAGCTTTGTGGTCGTCAAGGAAAATGCTATGTCTGGTGCAAACCCAACACCTCTCATCACGCCGAGAACACCATCTCCACAGTGAAGCATGGTGGTGGCAGCATCATGCTGTGGGGATGTTTTTCATCAGAAGGGACTGGGAAACTGGTCAGAATTGAAAGAATGATGGATGGCGCTAAATACAGGGAAATTCTTGAGGGAAACCTGTTTCAGTCTTCCAGAGATTTGAGACTGGGACGGAGGTTCACCTTCCAGCAGGACAAAAGGTGGCTCTACAAAGTATTGACTTTGGGAGGGTAAATAGTTATGCACGCTCAAGTTTACAGTTTTTTTGTCTTATTTCTTGTTTGTTTCATAATAAAACATATTTTGCATCTTCAAAGTTGTGTAAATCAAATTATACAACACCCCAAAAAATCTATTTTTATTCGAGGTTGTAAGGCGACAAAATAGGAAAAATGCCAAGGGGGGTGAATACTTTCGCAAGCCACTGTAGGATATATTTCCTATGCCAATGTGATGGATAATCTAATCACTGTTGCTAATCAAGTGCTGCTTGCTTATTGTCCCACTTGCACTGTATTTTGTGTGGTGCAAGAAAAGAAAAGGAAATATATTTTACTCCTATCACTTTTTCACTCTTTTCATGTAGGCACAGATTACGGTAAGTGACAAATGTATTTGTATTTTTCAACCTTTAAGGTATATTATCAGCAATCGAGTGAGTGACGGGGTAGCTAGGTAGAACACAATTATTCTAGAGGGTTTAGAGTTGATATTTAAAAAGGACATTTCACTTGTCTGAGCATTATGGAAATTAAATCAAATGAAATTAAATGGTTGACAGATTTTCAAATGCCAATTGCCTAAGCATATAACCTTAGCAAAGTCCCCGGTTTACCCGTCAGAATATACAGAGCCTGGATCTTACCTAGATCTGCTTCCTCTCATTTAAGAGAGATTGTTATCAGCATTGTCTATCTCTGTGCTTGAATAAGCATACACATTTTAATTGGAATTACTTGCCTGAAAATACTAAGCCTAGTCATTATTTACAAACATTTAAAGGCGCCACAAAGAGAGTTGTCATATCCCTGCATCGGTCTATCCAAGCACACAAATTAAACTAAATCTAAATTACTGTACCGAACAGATGTTGATTTGAATTCTAAATGAAGACGCATGCATGGCCGGTCAAACTGAATGCTGTTTAGACTAAATACAAATTTAATTTCAAATATGCAACTGTTTTACTTTTGCTGTCCATTTCTTCAAAACAGCAGTGAACTTCTGAAACTTCATTAGAGATGGCTCTACCTACCCAACCAATCCTATGAGGGTTATAACTCGACCGGTGATGTTGAGAGAAAAAAACACGGCTTCCTGATAAATCACCATCATCCAGCAGCAACAATGAATATCATCAGAGAGAAGAGAAGGAGAAAAAAAGAGGGAGAAAAAATAGAGAGAGACTGAATACACTTCCCATGTGAGGGACCTGAAGCTAGAGCCTCAGTTGAACTGGAAATGGGCAAAAAAAACGTAAAAACATTTGTGGGTTTTAAGCTACAGGAAGGTTACTCAGTGCTTTATCATGCTGGGCTCTTTCACAGTGGTAGTAAAAGACAGCAGGCTATCATCACAATACCCAGTGCTTTGCCAATACTTTAGTTTATGGGGTTGACGTGCCTACATAGCTAAAACAAAAAAAGGTTTTGTTATAACATGATGTCAGAGCCCAAATAGATATCAAGGTTTTCCCCACAACAGTTTGGTGACCCCGATGTGATAACAAAATCATCATTAGCCTTATAAGGGTCATCATTATAAATGAGATAAGTGGGACCTCTAGTCCTTATCAGGACAATCAAAGCTAATATGAATCCACAATCTAGAGCTGGACCAATATGTTTATAGCATATGGAGTTATGTTGTTTGTCTTCTACATTAGTTAATTAATAGAAAAATAGCTTTGAGTGAGGGTACAAAATTCTGTGAAGTGGCTTCTGAAAACAGCGCTGGCAGCCATATTGAAATCACCTACCTCTCATTCTGTTTTTATCGGTCAGAGTTTGCACTGCGGGGGGATCGATGTCAGACGAGGGCTGCAGGTAGATAGATTAAACCATAGAGCGACTTGCGTCTAATTGAAGGCTCTGTGATGGCAAATGCACTGCAAATAAATGTTACCTCATATCTAGGGAAATCATGTCCTTCAATATCGCTCTACTATACCTGAGGTTTATTACACGGAACCATACTCCCCCAGAAACCTCCAGTCTTCACCACCCCCTGATTCTCCTCTCTAAATATTCATCAGATTTACACTGTGTAGTCAGGGTCCCTAGGGGTTCTGCTTGTGTGCTCATGTTGGGGCTGCAGGGACTTTAATATTATGGTACAGGAGCTTCAGTCTTTAAGGCCTGCAGTGTCTGCTGGTTTTCACTTGATATTTTGGACTGATTTTAAGTATTTTGTGGGTTTTGGATAGTCTCTGGCATTGGCTAGACTATTGATTGCATCAATTTATGAATTACTCTTGGAAATACTGTTCTCCATATGACCATCTGTTACAATTTTGTTTGTTACAAGTACCACTACTATCAGTAAACTATAGTTTCCAAAGCGAATCCATGATGTATGTTTTTTTTTTACTCGTGTGACAAATAACCTCTATAGATAGTCCTCTTACAAAGCTACCCCACTTGGTTGTGTTCTATGATAAAGTATTCCATTCTTGAACGCTACCCAGCTTCTAAATGGCCAGCCTGGTCGAGTGCATCATGGCCGTGTCAGGGAACAAACAAATAAGATGAAGTGCTCTCTCAAAGTCAGGGGAAAGGACACCACACTGGCTCCCAACAAACAATGATAGATGAGCAATACATGATGGTGTGGGGGGAGCGGGGGGAGTATTCAATTAGTACAAGGAGAAATGGCACTTTCCCGCAGGGAGAGAGAACCTGGCAGCCACTAAGAGATGCCAAATTGAAAGGGCATTCATCTCAGGACCCTGACATGATCATACCCTTGTCCAAATTGGTCAAACATTTATAGTTTTCCATAATTGTTCACATTCTGACATCCCATATTTCACCCCTTGTAAATGGATGAGAAAAAAATGCATTAGGTTGTTTGTGGAATGCTAAAGAAGTGGGTCAGGTGACTAACATATTCTTTTTGCATTATTTCTCACGCCAAAACGTTCATACAATTATTTCTTCACCACCTAACAACTTGCTGACTTCTGGCCAGGATTTGTGGCAGGTCTGAGGTCTGTTCCATTGTGAAGAGTTACACCTCCAGAAGCACTTGGAGCACGACTCATGCATATTTATACACTGATTACGAGCTCTGATTTATCGGCAACAAAAGAGAATGATGGGCCTTTAGGAGCCGAGTCACGCTAGAAGTATGGCTCCCTTGAATTGTGGTGCAGACCTGAAATTTACTGTATAATGGGCCATCCATTTGGATATATTAGGACTATATTATGCAATACATACTGTGCCTGATCATTTGAATGTACAACGTCTGTAGTTCATACTTATCCATACCTGTCTATGGTTGCACTGTAGTGTTGTTGTTTTTGTTGTTGTTGAAGGCTTACATTTTATCAGACCAATCAAGAGTATAGTAGCTTAGACCACCACTGAAGTAGTGGAAAAATGTTGTTCCTGCAAGACTGCAGTGAATCCACAAACTGCCTTTTAAGATGTTTCATTAAGAAGCACTCTTGCTAGTTCAGCAGACAGTGTCCACACCCGGCCACCATTTTGCGCTCCATTCTTGTCAGTCTTCCTGCCAAGTCTCTTGAGTGGCAGGTGAGATTATGCACCTTTTGAACTCCATCTCGTTATTGGATGAGCGGTCTAAATTGAAACAGTGTTATTTCATACGGCCTTGTCGAGTCAGGGGAAAGTCAGAGCATGGGGCTGGCTCTGGACTGAATGAATAAAGAGCTTTTCAGAGGCAGGAAGTGTTGAGACTGATCTCAAATGTGTTATACAACAATAATGAGAACTGTAAAGGAAGAAAGAGAAAAAAGTGATTAAATATGCTTTGACCAGAGCTGTGATTTTCATTTAATCTCTGATAAAAAAAATTATGACCCAGAGATGTATTTTGCTTTGGAATTTGGGCAGAATAAGCAGGATCAACATATAGCTTTTTCTTCCCGTTTTGAATGGAAATGTGCAGACTCTAATTTGAAAACACTTTTCAGTTCATTCATAGATCTTGTTAAAGGAGAAAGTCCCAGTATGGTCACTATCTAACTGGTTTAGTCCCATGTGTCTACCTGTCAGTAGCGGTGTGTGGGTAAAATCACTGGGGAAGCCATTTTACAACCTACGTATGTGTCGTGATAATTGTGTTGTTTGCTCTATAACCTGTTAGTTCATATGCCTTGACACCCTGATATACACTACCGTTCAAATGTTTGGGGTCACTTAGAAATGTCCTTGTTTTTTTAAAGATAAATAATTGTCCATAAAAATAACTTAAAATTGATCAGAAATACAGTGTAGACATTGTTAATGTTGTAAATGACTATTGCAGTCTCAACGTCAACAGTGAAGAGGAGACTCTGGGATGCTGACCTTCTAGGCAGAGTTCCTATGGCCAGTGTCTGTGTTATTTTGACCATCTTAATCTTGTCTTATTATTGGCCAGTCTGAGATATGGCTTTTTCTTTGCAACTCTGCCTAGATGGCCAGCATCCCGGAGTTGCCTCTTCACTATTGATGTTGAGACTGGTGTTTTGCGGGTACTATTTAATGAAGCTGCCAGTTGAGGACTTGTGAGGTGTCTGTTTCTCAAACTAGACACTCTAATGTACTTGTCCTCTTGCTCAGTTGTGCACTGGGGCTTCCCACTCCTTTTCTATTATGGTTAGAGCCAGTTTGCGCTGTTCTGTGAAGGGAGTAGTACACAGCATTGTACGAGATATTCAGTTTCTTGGCAATTTCTCGCATGGAATAGCCTTCGTTTCTCAGAACAAGAATAGACTGACGAGTTTCAGAAGAAAGTTATTTGTTTCTGGCCATTTTGAGCCTGTAATGGAACCCACAAATGCTGATGCTCCAGATACTCAACTAGTCTAAAGAAGGACAGTTTTATTGTTTCCTTAATCAGAACAACTGTTTTCAGCTGTGCTAACATAATTGCAAAATGGTTTTCTAATGATCAATTAGCCTTTTAAAATGATAAACTTGGATTAGCTAACACAACGTGCCATTGGAACACAGGAGTGATGGTTGCTGATAATGGGCCTCTGTACACCTATGTAGATATTCCATTCAAAATCTGCCGTTTCCAGCTACAATAGTAATTTACAACATTAACAATGGCTACACTGTATTTCTGATCAATTTGATGTTATTTTAATGGACCAAAAAATGTGCTTTTCATTCGAAAAGAAGGACATTTCTAAGTGACCCCAAACTTTTGAAAGGTAGTGAATAGGCCTAAAGCCGAGACAATAAGAAGATACAGTGGCTGAATAAATTCAATCACACCTTTGTTTCATTACAAAACTGTAGAGCAACATCTGTCCGGTGAAGTCCATAAAACATGTTGCATGTAACAAACAGTTACATGACCTACAGCATGGTCAAGGAAGGTAATGTTTCCGCCATTTTTCGCACTACTAAACAACTATTGATTTAGAACCCCTGAGAGTTACCTCAAGTTGCAAAGAAAACAGGAGTTGCCTCCACTATTCCAGCACCATTTCAACTTCAACATTTCAACATCATCTAATCCCCTACGCTTAGTCTAATACAGTGACAACTAAAACATACCAAAAACTATTTAGTCCAATCAACATAAACTAAATATATATGATGTGGCTGTCCATGGTTCTGATTTCTGTGTGTGTGTGCGTGCATCTGTGCAAGTAGAAAAAACATGTTGACTCACCCTACTTGTAGAGAAACGCCAACGCCATCGTACTCATTCATGTTGTCGAAACGGTCTATGACTTTGCCATTCAGTGCACATGTTTAGTTGTTGTTGTCCTAGGCTAAAATACTTTGCGCCAGGCCAGCTAGTTAACATTAGCATACTTCAACTAGCTACATGTTGAACTTCCATCTTCTCAGGCCAGGGGCACAATGTCTGAATTTATGGTTGGATCAGAAACAGTGTTATAATCATTGGCCAGTACAGAGAATTTAGTAAAATCATAAGTCCAAATCCATATCTCCATCCATGGCTAATTTAGGAAAGGGACAATTTTAGATAGATAGCTAGCCACTGAAGGGCAACAACACAACGGAATGCACAAATTCAAGTTTTAATTGACGTTTGGCTTTTGATGTGATTGGTCTGAAGCCAAATCCAAACTGGCGTCCCCTGACAATTATTTGGGGTGCGCCAGGACTATTCACAGCTTAGCTCACTCAGTTTAGCTCAATGCTGATTGGCTATTTTTATTTAGTTATCAAGGGAGGCCAAATGCTCGCTGGCTTCTCTTGCATTCAATGCTACAGGCGGCAACAATGTCATACTCTTTATGACCAGACAGCGTCAGATAGATACGCTACACGTACTGAGACAGATTGGTGCTGTTTTGTTCGCTCTGATACTTTCCCCGGTGAGATACATTCAGCCTCTTGCGAATTGAAGGAAATGTATAAAACACAGAGAGACAAAAGATAAATTATTTGGTATGTTTTTTTGTGTGTTTGTTTTTCTTCATTTTGTGGGGAAGCCTGGCTTCCCATGGCATCCATGAATACACACCACTGTTACCGGTTCACTTGATATCAAAATGATTATGAAATGTTGATTAATCTGCTCCTTTTATTGAGCTACAAGGCCAAATTTCTACCCAGTTTGATGAAATAATGCTCTTTAATCCTGCCTTAATTGACATCCATGTCTTCAGCGCCCAGGGAACAGTGCCTTGTTCAGGGGCCTTGTTCAGGAGCAGAACGACAGATTTTTACCTTGTCAGCTCGGGGATTCGAACTTGCAACCCTCCGGTTACAAGTCCAACGCTCTACTAGGCTACCTGCCGCCCCACTAGGCTACCTGCCGCTCATTTACAATATCATTGAGCAACTTTTTTTTTTTCATTCTTTAATTTACAGTTGGGTTTAGGAGAGTATAAATCACACAAGCACGGTATTGACATATGTGTCTGTCAGAGTGTGGTAGGCTGATTCTCAGGGAACGCAGATGTTATTAGAAATAGATGTCACGGCATTCCTGGATAAATTGGTTAAGGCTGCAACAATCTGCTGACTTCCATCCATCACTGGCCTATGGAGATGGGCTACGGATGGATGGGCTGTATGTGGCAGTGTGCTTGGGCTCATTCCTCCATACGTATAGGTAGATAGATGCACAGAGGCATGTAAGCCTGGTGTGAGGTGATGGGGGCTGATAGTGAGGGAGCCTTGGTGAGAAATGATACTAATACTAATGAATTCAAACTAGCTGCTCTCAGTAGGTTTCAATGCATTTCATATTGTATGGCTGTCACTAACCAATCAGAGTAAGAGTTATAATGATTACCTTCCTTCTTTTTGCCTCATTTTCAAACCTCATTTGATGATGTGGTCAAAGGCTCAGAAAAGCGATAAATTACTGTACATGGTTGAGTAAGTACATAGACACCTATTCATCGCAATAGAGCAGTAACAGGAATGTTGTTTCCTCAATTCCCAGCCTCCTCTCTGAGTCCATAAAGATCTGTTGCTCCCCGAAGTCCAATTGACCCTAGTGACAGAAGACAAATAACATGGTGGACTTGGCTTGTTTGGAACAAACTACAGAGAAGCACAGCATACACTGAAAGGGATGATTGGTTCATCGATGGATGGTAAAGACAGCCTCATTCTAACCTAGCATTATTCTCCTGCTTCCTCCTCTGAAACATCAACACCATCTGATGAATCAGTGAACTTCCCACCCAGGAACGCCCTTGAAAAGGTATATTATTTTTACTTCAAAGAACATGCACTACTTAAATACCAATTTCCAGGTATAGTCTTTGAACTCACCTGAGTGTCCAAAAAGGCACAACACATGTTTTTTAGTTATAAAAAAAATGGGCAAGGGATAACGTTATTCCACTGTTAGCCAGAATGATGTCTATCTTAGCAGGGTGACCATAGTGAATGAGTACAGCAGCCTTTGTCCTGAGGGTGTTGCTGTCCAGGGATAATTAAAAAGAAAATGAGAGCAGTGGGTGTGATTCCAAAGCCATCTGGATGCTGAGTGAGACTTCCTCTCAGCCCCTGTGTTTTTAACAGGATGACATTTTGACAATGCAGCACTGTTATCAAAACAAGCCGTTACTCTTCAAATAGTCGGACCAGCGTTTATTCTCAGTTTTGTGGTTGTATTGTGTGCATTCATTTTCGCCGGCCTCTATGGATTGTTGAACAATTAGGGATTTAGGAGTATTATGGTATCTTGGACATAGTGACACTTTTTTGTGTTGTCAAATTGGGGCACATAGACCTTAGCCTTAGACTATTGTGGGAAAAAGTCACTGTGTCCTGGCAGTAATTGAGCAATTGAAAAAATATATATTTCTCTGATTGTTTTGAGAACCATTAGGCCTATGTGTCATATATGCTACCCAGAAATAACTGACTGGACAGCAACGCCAAAAGATTCATAAGACACCATCTTACAACATTAGAATGGAAAAGTTTTTGGGCAATGAAGCCTCGCACGGTTGGCTCAGACCAGTGACCTTTGTATTTATTTCATTCAGAAAATACCAGCTGCGACCATCTTATTAGCTTGTTCCTTAGTAGAGAGCTTGGTGACTCCCCTTTCCATTTCCCTGTTCTGTCTTGTGCAATAACAGTAACCTTTTCCTCAAATATCATCATGGCAAGATAGCGTTTCTTTCTCTGCACTTTTCTCCTGAGAGCCATAGTGGAAATGGCAGCATCTAATCATTATTAATGTGCTGGTGTTAGTGAATGGAGCATATCTAGGTGAAAGGGGTTCATCTGGCCCAAACTGGGGAATTAATAGTGTAAAATGTGCAGTGAAATGAAATGACTGGGTTTGCTACTTGTCTGATTGAGGCGTTCTCATGTTTTGTCATTTGTATTCTTGGTAAGCCTGTGGGGTATAGGGCCAATCCAATACAGTATCTTAGCAGAGGACCAATAAATCAATGTCATTTAACAGTGTTAATAGTAATGCCCACCTATCAGAAACTGGAGAATATTCCCTGGAACTGAAATGCAACCATTACTGCTATTACTGCTAATGAGAGAGAAAAAGACAAGAAGAACCATGTCATGAACATGAGTCTACTGAAATGAATTAACTGAAGAACATAAAAAGCTCTAAAAACAGAGAAGTAAACAAGCTTTTTGTAAAAACTAAAAAATATATATATATTGATGTTTTATGTTGTTCGACCAAGGTTGGGCCTGGATGCAAATAACGTTCTGTGTGTTTGGCTAAGGAGAAGATCTAGACTTATTTTCATCATAACACTGTTACTGTTGTTTCCCCATGAGGAGATGTCTGACCTTGAGAAAGATACAAGATCAAAAAACAGAGGAAACAGCTTTTATGTTGCAAACAATGAGCACACTGACAGTCAGCATTGTAAATATTCTCATCTTTAGGGACTCTGTGGAGGCGTAGCTAGTGCCTTAGGTATTTTGTCCTTTTATGGATTATAGAGTGTAGTATACATAATCCCTTCTAGTTGATATCAGACTCTGAGCATGTGCTTTACCTTTGACCGGGGGCGAATTCAAACAATAAACTCAAAACTCACATCTCTGCCTGCATTCACCACCATCTTGCTCTGACCACTGCTACAGCACAAATCCCAACATGTCACTGAAACATCACCACTGAACTGCCGATCTCTCCCTTTTCCCAGAGTGTCTTATTTCTATTCTGCTGTGTCTAGGGATCTTTGTGCAATATATGGGCTGGCTTGTACTGTGTGTCTGCCCTTGACACATGACCCCTGAGAAAGAGAGGGAGAGAGAGAAGGTACCCTGGAAAAGGGTGGTTATTTATCTCCTCTGGAGCAGGGTGATGCAGTGTAGGCTTGGATGGTATCCAGATTGTCATACCTTCATATGGACCTTGTGCCATACCGGGATATTTGGTAATACCGACACTGCTGAACTTAGCCCTCCTATGTTGAACATAATAAATAGTTCCCTATCCACAGGATGTGTACCAAACTCACTAAAAGTAGCAGTAAGAAAGCCTCTTGAAGAAGCCGAACCTTGACCCCGAAAAACTATTGACCTATATCGAATCTCCCATTCCTCTCAAAAAAGTTTTAAAAAGCTATTGTCCAGAAACTCACTGCCTTCCTGAAGACAAATAATGTTCTCGAAACGCTTCAGTCTGGTTTTAGACCCCGTCATAGCACTGAGACTGCCCTCATGAAGGTGGTAAATTACCTTTTAATGGCGTCAGACCAAGGCTCTGCATCTGTCCTCGTGCTCCTAGACATTAATGCTGCTTTTGACACCATCAATCACCACATTCTTTTGGAGAGATTGGAAACCCTAATCTGGATCTCTGGACCCTGATCTGTCTTTTGACGAACATATCAAGAATTTTTCTACTCTCCGTCTACCCGGGTAAAGAACTAAATAAACTTCAGTTAGTGCTAAACACGGCTGCTATTGTATCATATTACTCCAGTGCTAGCCTCTGGTTTCCTGTTAACGCTAGGGATGATTTCAAGGTTTTACTGCTAACCTACAAAGCATTACATGGGCTTGCTCCTACCTATCTTTCCGATTTGGTCCTGCCGTACATACCTACATGTATGCCACGGTCACAAGATGCAGGCCTCCTTATTATTACTGAAAACTCATCTCTTCAGTAGGTCCTATGATTGAGTGTAGTTTGGCCCAGGGGTGCGAAGGTGAACGGCAAGGAACTGGAGCGACGAACTGCTCTTGCTGTCTCTGCCTGGCCGGCTCCCCTCTCTCCACTGGTATTCTCTTCCTCTGACCCTATTACGGGGGCTGAGTCACTGGCTTACTAGTGCTCTTCCATGCCGTCCCTAGGAGGGGTGCGTCAATTGAGTGGGTTGAGTCAGACGTGATCTTCCTGTCTGATTTTGCACCCCCTCTGGTTTGTGCGGTGGAGGAGATCTTTGTGGGCTATACTCAGCCTTGTCTCAGGGTGCTAAGTTGGTGGTTTGTTGATATCACTCTAGTGGTGTGCGGGGTGTACTTTGGCAAACTGGGTGGGGTTATATCCTGCCTGGTTGGCCATGTCTGGGGGTATTGTCGGATGTGGCTACAGGGTCCCCCCCATTGCACCCCCCCTTGCAATAGTCTATGTGTCAGGGGGGCTAGGGTCAGTCTGTTTTATCTAGTGCAATTCTCTTGTCGTATCTGTTGTCCTGTGTGAATTTTGTGACATCTGCTGATGTAAAAAGGGCTTTATATATACATTTATACATTTATGAATAAACAACTAACTCAAAAATGATACACACAGTTTGCTGCACGCACAAAACAAATATTAGACAGCAAGGCTCTTGATCCAGGAGGCAATTCAAGAGGGTGCTATGAAATGTATGTCAAAACATAGTTTTCTTTGCCCTATGTCATTATAAATTACATAGAATAAATCAATAGATTGTTCTAGACAATAATATAACCTGAATAATGTTAATTTGCTGTTACCGTTGGTAGTTTAGACTGCGCAGCTCTTGTGTAAGCCCCAAAGCTAAGTCAGAATTTTTTAAAGCCTAATTTTGTAGACATCAATTTACAGCAACATTTTTAGACCTCGCTGCAGAACACCCGCCATATGCATATGCACACATACTTAGCTGTGGGGCTTACAAGACCCAAATTTAATATCATTTTCAAGACATCAATGTAGCAGTAGAACAAATGTCACAATATCGGAATATAACACACGCATGAGAATATATAGTCTTCTGCCTATGTGGTAATATGAAGCACATATTCAGATTAGCTTCACAGTACAGCACTAGTTTGTACAGGAAAATGTTTTCCTTCATTAGTTTTTAAAACCTCCCACAATGACTCTTGTCATGTCAAGTCCATTTAACTCCTGACAGTCAATTTATTGGTCAAAGCCGTGAGCGGACCTGTGGCTGTGATGTTTAGCCTACTTCTAAGGCTGTTCTGAAGACTGTGTGTTTATTTTTTCATTTTGAGTGTTAACTCAGCAAAAATATAAATGCATGATGTCAATGTTATGAACAGATTGCCCCATGGTGGCGGTGGGGTTATGGTATGGGCAGGCATAAGCTACAGACAACGAACACAATTGCATTTTATTGATGGCAATGGAAAATATTTATCAAAACTCGATTGCCTTTTCTTATACATTTTCTGTTTGACTTTCCCACTTTTCAAATTCAGTAGGGAGACGTCTAGCCTAGGCTACGTGATGTGATTACGTGAGGACCTCTTCACTAGCTGACCACCACTACCAAGACCTGTGTCAAGATCAGTTACTTACACTACTGGCCCTACCCATAACCTACATGTACAAATAAGAGAGCAGGCCTGGAATCAGTGTGGCAGGATAGGATGATTACTTAGAAGGATCACCGCACTTTTACATAATGGTCTTTTGAGGGGGGCGGGAAAAATAACGAGAACGCAACTTGATTTAACGCTGATCGCTTTTATTAGAATGTTTACAGTGCGAACAGTGTGAAATGCCATGAGAGGTACCGGATCTGGGCAAATAGGTGCCGGACCCAACAAAGTCAAATCTGAGAGGTTCCGGATTCTGTTCCTTCCGGCAGGACTAAATCATTTATTTTGTCATTTATAACTCCAGATCCTTGCTAGTTTTCATTGCCTAGTGCTAGGCTTTCATTGTCTATTGTATATTGGCGATCAATCTACGTTTAGAAGGGCCATTTCTATGGCGAATTAAAGGGAAAGACTCAGAAATACACAACAGATTGTCTTCTTGGAGGGTGGATATTGAAATTCAGTCTGTTAGCTTTGTAAATAAATAAACATTTAGTCCCTATTTTGTTTTGTATTCAACGGATTTCACTCATGAACCTGCAACCACTAGTTAGCTTGTCAGTTGAAGTTTGAAGTTAGCGCCGTTCTGCCACGGAGTTCTATTGAACAGTGATCACGCCTGTGATGACATTCCATTCACTTTAAACACGCTCAATTCTCTGAGTAAATCGTCTATAACTTTTGAACCATGGTAGAGACATGGGGTTTGGACTATTGTTTTTCTGGCTGAATTTTCTATTGAAGGATATATTTGTATAAACCTTGAATTAATCCTTTTATGGGTGAACACCCTACAGGAGGGCATTCTCTGCTGTTACAAAGCTTGATTTTGGAAGAAGCTAACCACTGTAACTAGCTACTAAATTGACCTTTATTTAACTAGGCAAGTCAGTTAAGAACAAATTCTTATTTACAATGACGACCTACCCCGGCCAAACCCAGACGGCGCTGGGCCAATTGTGCGCCGCCCTATGGGACTCCCAGCCTGGATTCGAACCAGGAACTGATAGTGATGCCTCTTGCAGTGCAGTGTAGTGCACGACAGGGTATCTAGCACATTTTAGACAGTTAACTTAATAACTACAAGATATCTAGCTGGCAAACTGTAACTAGATCACGTGGCACGTGCTGCGCAATGGTAAGTGACTCACAAGGCTCCGGTCTCTCGTCACTGTGTGCTTGTAAAGCCAACACCACGTGACTGGGGACTACCGGTAAGCTTGATAATGAACAATTATGTGACAGGTGAAATGAAGAACCTAAGGTAGTGCACAAGTTGACTGCAGGTATTTTCTTAAAAATAGTTTCAACTCTATTGGCGGTGTTGAAAAACCAACCCGTGGCTACTTCCAAATACCCCGGTATATGGTATTTACGATTTACCCCCCAGGCCTAATGCAGTGTGTGTTAGAAGGATTTGGGGAGGGAAGTGTAGACCTTCCGGGGGACAGGGCTGGGTATTACCTCTGTGTTAGCAGCTCAGAGGGACTCACTGACTGGGAGACAGCATAGGTAGACATGGGCTCTCATTCCTCCTCTCATTTATTTGCTTATTAATCAACGTTGATTGAGCTGTGATTTTTTTTCATCACATTCTTGCTGATACACAATGAATGTGCAGAAATACTACATTCTTAGTCAACCGTATATCCAAACACCCTAAATAGAGGAGCAACCATACATGTTGTGTTCTGTATATCTTTCTCATATAATGTTCATGCACATTTGGAGGAATATATGGTGGATTGTGTACTTCTGCCGGCTGTATCCCAGATTACCTCTACCTCTAACCGTGTAAATGTGCTTTATTCTTTAAAAAGGCTCAGTTTATAAATGAAACCAAGCTACTCCAGTACTGTAATATCTATCTCTAATATTGTCCTCGACAGATGCAGAGCTGATATTTGTGATACGTCTATATCAAAAGTGGGCAGCATAGTTATTGCAACAGCCTCAAGGTCTGGTGTTAGGGAGGGGAGGAGAACAGCTCTATGGCAATGGGAAGGCAGCTGTCAGCAGTATTGTAGAGGACAGGTGATTCCTTTACTTTACCTTATCTCTCTCTCTCTCTGGGAGCCAGGAGAGCCAATCAGTATGCAGCACGTGGTGGGAAACAACAAAAAGGTGCTGTGAGAGATGACACAATGACAGTAGCCAAGCCTAACAGGCCACATTAGTCTATCAGTGCGAGTTGTCTGTTCCATGCCCCCCCCTCCACCTCCTCCTTGGTCTTCAAACCCAGGTCACATTTCGACATGGCAGATACCGTCATTTAATTGTGCCTCCCTATGCAAAACAGGACACACAGCTGCTATGGCAGTATCTTTCAATTAATTTCACATTCACAAATTATTAATGAAACCCAATTCTTTCACATCGCTGTAAAAGCAAATAAATGGCAAATCATTATAATGCTAATTGAACATTGCAGGAATAAGGGAATAGTCATTAGTGCTCATGTTTTATGTATGCATGAAATTCTGTTCTCGAGACCTTGAAGCGCTGATATCTGTTCTAATGTGAGACAGAAGGCGAGCGATATTGTGACTGTGACTGTGTGTTTGTGGCAGTTCCAAGTGTGTGGCGCGTGCTACAGTGGCTGACGTTACAGTGATTCAGTATGGATATTGTAACGTCTGCATCCAACTCACACCCTCAAACACCTAGATCCCCTGAATGCAGCTCACTCTCCAGATCCCAATCACCTGAATTCTAATCACCTGTTCACAAACGTATGTCATTATCACACACTATTTAGTTCAGTTCTTTGCACCCCATTCCTGTGAGGTATTGTTTGTTTTGTGACACGTCTTTCAGAGCTCTGTTTTTCCCGTGATTTACTCCTCTTGTGTATGATAGTTTTTGCCTGCCTCACTAATGACGCCTTTTTGACTATTCCCTGCCTGTACCTTAGCCTATCGGATTTCCTGTTATCAACCTATTGCCTGATCTACCGGACTACGTTACTAGCCTTTTCCCTGCCTGTGCTGTTGCCCTTTTGGACCCCATGTGTATGACCTTCTGCCTGCCCCTGGACCCAGCTACCTGCCTCCTCCTGTGGTCCTTTGCAATAAACACCAGCTGCGCACTGCACTTGAAATCAGCTATGTCTCCCCTCACCAAAAACGACAGATTGATTCAGCAGAGCTGCAGCTATGTCTGGCCCGACAGTTTCAGGTCATCACACCGGGGACTTGCTATGTGAGCTGCGACAGGGCCGTCGCTCCACCACTGAGTATGCCCTTGAGTTCTGTACCATGGCTGCCTGCAGTGGATGGAGTGAACCAGCTCTCCTTAGTCTAACGGCGGGGTCTTAATCAGGAGTTACAGACCGAACTGGCCTGCAGAGGAGATTTAACAGACCTAAACCAATACATCCGGATGTCCATATCCATTGGCAACCTACTGGTGGACCACAGACCTATACAGTCGCCCATGGCCTGCGAGTCTTCCACACCATTCTCTCATACCACCACGGTCCAATAGCCCCGAACCCATGCAACTCAGCCGCACCCCTCTCATGCCTGCCCAGAGACACCGGAGGTTACGAGTGAACCTGTGCCTCTATTGTGGAGAGAGTAACCACCTACTCAAAAGTAGTGGCCCCCCACGAAGGGGTGACCACAACCCCTCCACTTCCGCCCATGTAAGCACCTCTACGTTTTTGAACATTACCAAAAGGAAGTTTTGGATCCCGGCTCTTCTTTCTGCTAATGGGCTCACTCAGTTTGTGGAGGGACTAGTGGACTCAGGGGGCTGCAGGAAATTATATTGACGAACAATTGGCACAACAGTTAACCTGTTTGGGCTAGAGGGGAGGTTTTTTGAAGTTCGGATGAAAAACGTGCCCAAAGTAAACTGCCTGTTACTCAGGCCCAGAAGCTAGGATATGCATATAATTAGTAGCTTGGGATAGAAAACACTCTGAAGTTTCTAAAACTGTTAAAATAATGTCTGAGTATAACAGAACTGATATGGCAGGCGAAAATCCATCCAGGGAGTGGGATTTTTTGAGGTGACCAGATTTAATTTCAAGGCCTATTGGTTATATAGGGGAATAGCTCTGCAGTTCCTATGGCTTCCACTAGATGTCAACAGTCTTTAGAAAAAGGTTTGAAGCTTTTATCTTGAAAATCAAGGGAGTAAGATAAGTTCTTCCTGAGGTCAAGTCTAGTATCCTATTATGAATTTTGCGCGTAACAGGGAGTGTATGCTTAGCTCTTTTTCTCTTCTATTCAGCAGGTTATATTCCGTCTGAAATATTATAGTTTATATTCATTTTAGGGTATCTGAGTATTGATTACAAATGCTGTTTGACTTTTTTCGACAAACTTTACCGGTACTTTTGGGATATTGTTTGTCTGCATGGATGAAAGCCTTTGGGCAGGTGGATTACTGAAGCTTTATGGATATAAAGAGGGACTTTATCGAACAAAATGACCTTTTATTGTGTAAACGGGACGCTTGGGTATGCCATCAGATGTAGCTCTTCCAAGTTAAGTGATTTATTTTATGCTATTTTTGAGTTTTGTGACACTGCTGGTTATGTTATTATGCTAATTGAATGTGTGTGGTGGGGCGCTGTCCTCAGACAATCAAATGTTGCGCTTTCGCCGTAAAGCCTTTTTGAAATCTGACAACGCTGTTAGATTAACAAGATTCAAAGCTTTTAAATGGTGTGCAACACTTGTATTTTCATGAATGTTTGAAATTAGTATTTCTGTCATTTCAATTTGGCGCTCTGCATTTCAGCGGATGTTGGCAAAATCGAACCCGTTCACGGGATTGGATCCCTAAGAGGTTAACTTCTTAAGGAGCAGCAAGGTGCGCTGGGGCGCTAGCGCCCCACTCCCGACACTACCAGGTGAAATGCAAGGCGCCAAATTCAAAATCCAAAGGTTTAATTATTAAACATGCATCAATATACAAGTGTTTCATAGTCATCAAAAGCTCTGCTTCTTGGCAATATCACAGCGTTGTCAGATTTCAAAAAGGCTTTACGGTGAAAGCACCACATTTGATTGTTTGAGGGTAGCACCTAACATATTTTTTCCATTATCATAAATTCATAAGCCTCCACGGTTCACAGAAAACACATTTCACAGTGAAAACAAATCAATTACCTTTTGAAGAACTTCTGCTGAGGGCTTCCAAAATGTCCAACGAAGACAATCCATGGTTCTTTTGTTAGAAAAAGTAATGTATTATATCCATAAATCTCAGTTTGGTTGGCGCGTTATAATCAGAAAAAACAGCGTCGACTCCTCCATTGAAACGTGAAGAGAACTCGTTCAACTTATACCTATAAACTTGTCCAAGAACAATCAAACATCATTGTAAATGCATCCTTAGGAACACTTTTCTGTATAAATAGCATAATATTTCAACCGGAATATAAACTGGGCGATAAGAAAGGAAAAAACAAAAGAACGTGCCTGCCGGGAGCGCGCATTCACTTGTAAAGGACATCTCTGGTGGCACTTCCTTATTCCTCTTCTTCTCTGCTCTAAAAGCATCTAAAAGAATCAGAACACTTTCTCGAGACTGTTGACATCCAGAGGAAGCGATAGGTACTGCATTCATATGCCCTTATAAGGGCATTTTCATAAGGGAGGGGTTCCAAATGAGGCAATGTGTCAAAACCACTTTACCAGGACAGAAATTCCTCGGGGTTTCGCCTGCCATATCCGTTCTGTTTTACTCACAGACAAAATTGTAACACTTTTAGAAAATTCAGAGTGTTTCCCATCCAATGGTAATATGTGCATATCCTATTTTCTGGGCCTGAATGGGAGGCATTTTACTTTGGGCACGCCAGGGTCTCCAAAACGGTCACGGCGAAAGCACAACATTTGATTGTTTGAGGGTAGCACCTCCAATATTTCTGCATTAGCATAAATTCATAAACCATCGCGGTTCACACAAAACACATTTCACAGCGAAAACAAATCCCTTACCTTTTGAAGAACTTCTGCTGAGGGCTTCCCAAGTGTCCAACGAAGACATCCAATGGTTCTTTTGTTAGAAAAAGTCATTTATTATATCCATAAATCTCAGTTTGGTTGGTGCGTTATGTTCAGAAAATCCAACGTCGAATCGCCCATTGAAACGTGAAGAGAACGCGTTCAAATATACCTATAAACTTTTCCTAAACAAATCAAAGACCATTTATAATGCATCCTTAGCTATCCTTTTATGAATATTAGCGATAATATTTCACTCGGATGGTCACCATAACTTATATATGTAAAATAAAGTGGGGGTGCTCCAGCCAGACTCGCGCCCGAGAAAACTTTCAGGTCCCCATGCCATTTCCTGTATCTATTCGTTGTGTTTACTCCAATCTCTCTGAGTCTTTGTATATAGACTGCTGACATCTAGTGGAAGCCATAGGTACTGCAGTCTCAGTCCTGGTAACAAATGGATTCAATAGGGAGTGTGTCTAACAGAGCCAAAGGTCACCAGAAACTGATTTCCGGATGTTTTTTTCTCAGGTTTGTGCCTGCTAAATGAGTTCTGTTATACTCACAGACATTATGTTAACACTTGTAGAAACTTCAAAGTGTTTCCTATCCAATAGTACTAATTATGTGCATATCCTATTTTCTGAGCCTGAGTGGCAGGCATTTTGCTTTGGGCACGCCAGACTCTCCAAAACCGTCACCTCACCTGTCGCTCCCTAAGAAGTTAACTGGCCCAAACCTACCACTGTAAAGGAACTACAACGTTTCCTAGGATTCTCCAACTACTACCGCCAGTTCATCCGAAACTGCAGCAGCAGCACAACCGCTCCTCTCTCACCTCTCACCAGTCAAAAAACCCGTACCCTCCAATGGACTGACACCGCCCTTACTGCATTTGAGACCTTGAAACGCCTATTCACCTCTGCACCCATCCTTAGGCAGCCTTCCTTTTGTTCTGGAGGTGGATGCATCTGAGGTCAGCGTGGGAGCAGTTCTCTCTCAGCGGGTCGGGACACCTCACAAATTACACCCATGTGGCTTCTTTTCCAAGAAACTATGATGTCGGGAACCGAGAGCTCCTTGCCATTAAGCTGGCTATCGAAGAGTGGCGCCATTGGTTAGAGAGAGCTCATCACCCATTCCTTGTCCTTACCGACCACCACAATTTGGAGTACTTAAGAAATGCTAAGAGGCTCAACCCCAGACAGGCTTGCTGGGCACTCTTCTTCACCCGACTCAACTTCACTGTCACCTACCTGCCCGGCAAGAAAAAATGTGAAGGCTGATTCCTTATCCCATCTATTTGACACCCCTTACGTTCTTTCCTGTCCCGTCTGTGCTTGGGCAAAGAGCCCTCGCCAACTACCTACCGGTAAGCTCGAGCCTTTACCTACACCACACAGACCATGGTCCCACATTGCCATGGATTTCCTCACAGATCTGCTGGATTTCACAACTATTTTAGTTGTACTGGACCGGTTCTCCAAGATGTGCCGACTCATCCCCCTTCCGCATCTACCCAATGCCATGGAAATGGCAGAGTGCATGTTCCAATGGGTGTTTCGTCTGTATGGGATCCTGGAAGACATCGTTTCAGGATCGGAGACCCCAGTTTGTCTCCAAGGTGTGGCGAGCCTTCTGCGACTGACTGGGGGTCTCCACCAGCCTATTCTCCGGATACCATCCCCAAACCAACGGGCAGACGGAACGCCTGAATCAGGAAATAGGGAAGTACCTTCGCCAACACTGCTGCACTCACCAACCACAGTGGAGTTGCTATCTAGCCTGGGCCGAAAATACGCACAGAACTCCCTGGTGCATTTCTCACTCCTTTTCAGTATGTCATGGGAGACATTGCCATGGGAGACAGAGCCTGGAACTGTGCCTGCCATTTGAGTGATTTTGACAGAGCGAGCAGGTTTGGGAGACCGCACCTCAATCCTTCCCTCTCCCAGAAGCAGTTCGCTGACCGGCGTCGCCAACCTACTCCACTCTTCCACCCTGGGCAACGTGTGTGGCTCTCTACCTGGGACATCCGGCTTCGTGACCCCTGCAAAAAAGCTATTGCCTGATCTCCCGAACTACGATACTAGCCTTTTCCCTGCCTGTGCTGTTGCCTTTTTGGACCCCCTGTGTATGACCTTCTGCCTGCCCCTGGACCCAGCTACCTGCCTGCCCCTGGACCCAGCTACCTATTCCTTTGCAATAAACACCTGCTGCGCCCTGCACTTGAAACCAGCTCTCTGTCTCCCCTCGTGTTCATTACAGATATGGACTCTGTGAACCTAGGTGTGCTCAGCATGCTAATTTGTGCAATGGGAGCAAATTATATTAATGGTTATTTGTGTTTCATACCATGTATTGATTATGCATAGTGGAGTGTGAAGGCAGGGTAAGTCTGTATGTGTCACACATGGTCAGACTGACATTGGATTGTATTATATAGTCTCCAGGTCATTGGTCCTACAATACAAGTAACATGAGAATACAGAGGTGCTTTAGGTTATTTCCAATATTTTCACTCTATAATAATACACAACAAAACAGGTATATCCAGAACAATAAAGGTTTGCGTTAATTTATATACTGGTGGGGAGTAACAAGATCATATCAATGTTGTTTCGCAACCTAATAGCCAGAGAAACTGTTGCACGTACAGCACCTGTCTGGGATTGTTGCCACGTGTCATCAGTGAAGTTTGATTGAGAGCAGCAGAGAGGGGACTCAACTGTCTCCCATCACAATCTCTCACTAATTCCCAATGTATATTTACAGACATGTTCAGTCAGGACTATCTCAGCTTCTAGCGTGTGTTTGTGTTCTAGGTACGTGGTACATCCAATGTTGACTCTCAGATTAGCAAGATGGAGACAGGGGGTTGTGTGTGGGGGTGGACACAAGGAACATCTGACCTTCAGGAAGAGCGTGTGGAAGACAACGATAAGGTGGCGGGAGGGATGGAAATATAGCACACAAAATATGTCCAAACCCAGCGTAATTTACACTGATGGTTTTGTTTGATCATTTTTCCTGTCTACAGTTAGAAGTGCACAATAAATTAACTTGTCATTTATTTCGGCACTTATTCATTTGTGACTGACCTCAATGGTCTCAATTGATTTATCGTTGTGGTACCTTTTCCGTAGACAATTTCCTGGAACAACTGAAGTGTATTCTTTACTGCCGTACACAGTCACAGCCATGTATTAACGCATATTGAATTGCACTATCACTGATCAATCCCATCCCCTGTTGTCATTGGTCTCCTTCCTATCTTGAAGGGGATGTCAGACAAAAGCTTTAAATACGGCTACAAACAACCGTTCATTTCCTGCTGTCAGACATGGAGTGATGTATAGCCTGTGGCTTCGTTTGATTCATCAAAACACAAAGCAATGCACAACAATGGACATTGAATAAAGAACAGGAAAAGACTTTTGGGAATATGCTGAATGGATCCTTTTTGCCTCATTTGCATAATGTGTTGTTTCTCTGAAAATGATGAATAAACCAAAACACATGCATGAGAAACAACTAGCTTTAAGTGTGGTGGCATTCGCTATCGATGGAGCATGAAGGTAATGTCCGCTTCTTACTGAGACGCTAATGAGATTGCAATGCAAAGCAGAATGCATGCATACATCTTTATGATAATGCATTTGGGTACGTTGCGGGTCATGTGACACATAACAGATTACTTAAATTGCTCAATCGTATACCTCTCAAACTTTACCAACTTTGGCCCAAGTTGTTATATAGTTGTTTTCATATACTTTCCTCAATACATATACATATAGTTCGATGGGACCTGTGCAACTTAATTAACTGCTTGTACAGCTTTAATTCATTCCTGAATGCAGCTGCCACTGTATTGAAGCCATTTGACAAAGTTTATCACAGCGCACTGTGCTTTATTATGGGCGATATGCTCAGTGCACATCACTGCATTCTGTACCAAGAGTATGCTGGCCCTCTTTGAAATCTCATAAATCGATGCATTGCACTCTTTTGTTTAGCCCTCCTGCACAAACTTCCTCTGTACCTTACTTCACTGTTAACTTATAGACAGACGTTTCAAGATTGCAGAGCCGGTCTCAGGGATGGCTAACTCTGGAGATCACTTCAATCTCCACTGATTTAGGTGAATCTGATTAGAGTTTTTTTACGCCTTACTTGTGGAATAATTTCCAAGGCTCTCTAAAATTGGATTTATTGGTTGGCTGATTGAAGACCTTTTCATTAAAGAATGTATTTGTTTTCTATGATTGTGTTTTACAATCACATTGACATTTTAGTAATTTAGCAGACACTTATCCAGAGCGACTGGGACAGAATGCCAAGTGTTCAAAGCTGTCATCAAGGAAAAGGGTGTCTACTTTGAAGAATCTCAAATATTAAATATATTTTGAATTGTTTAACACTTTTTTTGGTTACTACATGATTCCATATGTCTTATTTCATAGTTTTGATGTGTTCACTATTATTCTTCAATGTAGAAATTAGTAAAAACAATAAAAACCCTGGAATGAGTAGATGTGTCCAAACTTTTGACTGGTACTGTATATATATATTTTTAAATAACATGTAAAGAACTTCATAAAATACATATAACACCGTATGCTAATACAAGCTAGTGGGGGGAAAGCATACAAAAAGGGGTAAGAAAGTGTTAACATGTAATTGGACTTGCTTGAGCACAAAGGGAGAGCTGACAAAGTCCTATTCAGCACTTTTCATCTCAGTAAGATGTGTCACAAAGGCAATGACGTTGTTTGTTACTGTGTTGTGCCGTTGTCTCTCTTCCTGACACCTACTCATCAATTCAAATAAAACATTGAAGGCTGGAAGAGGTTTGATATGCTCCCTATCATTATGATTTAGTTGTCATTCATAGATCCTTTGATGACAAACTGGACATGGCCAGCGATTACCCGTTACATTATGAAGGCACTTACATGATATAAAGACGGAGACAGAGTGGATTACAAGGGCAAAGGCAATGTTCCACATTTCAGAAAGTATGATTAACACATGTTTACCTCTTTTATGCTACCGCTAAGTCTACTCTTGTTTTTATCCAATCAGACCCATAATCAGTTGGAGTGTAGGCCCAATCACAACCATCAGCAGGATTGATTAAATTAATGGCTCTGATCTGATTAGCATATCTCAAAGTGTAGACCAATTACAGTTACCAGTATTGGCTTGAGGCAGCACCAACACTTCAGATATTTGGAGGTGAAATTGGGACATGCTTTATTATTAATGCTACTGTGGCAGGCTAGTTGGTATGCTGTTGTTTTGAAAGCAGTAAGTTGAAACGCCAAGAAGAGGATGACAATGTCAAAATATTCGGAGCTTTTCCATCAATTGTGAAAACTTTTTGGGGAACTTTATTTTGTACAATAGGAGTATCTGGCTTAGGATCAACCCTTTCCTTTCTGTCACTATCCAACAAAACCACGAGCCCCTGTAAAAATAATAATATACCACAGATGTTAGGGGCAGAGACATGGACATCCATCAAGCTCATTGTCACAGAGCTTCTCATCCCCTTTTCTGACAAAACATCCCCAAAATGAACCTGGGAACAATAGCTCTGGTTTCTCAGTGACCAACTCCAGCAGGTCAATGGCTTGTCTCTTATCCTCCGGCCCCCACAAAACGACTCATTGTCCCTTGCGGAGGAGAGTGATGCGCCCACCCCCTTCCATCCCCCTGCTCCCAACCCACATGAGTGCTTTGTCTCCTTTTGCTGCCTCATTGGAGCAGTCCGGTCCATTCAGGTAGGTTCAGGTGGGTGTTAATGAAGCGATGTTGTCTCTGTCCTAGGGATCAGGGATGTTTTGGGCAACGCACAATTTCATATGCTATGTCTCGCACAGACGTTCATGTGGCTGACATGCACAAACATATACACACATGATCAGTCATCTGTCATGGCAGACCACCAGGGGGACATGTCATGAGGACAGAGAGTCTGCTTGACATGATTTTACAGGATTGCAGTGTATCAAGGGAAAACGATGAGCAATGTGGTGGAAGGCATCATTTTACAGAAATCACTGACACCCTGACTCACTGAAATCACTGACTCTCCACTGTAATGTAAACAGTGGGACACAGATGAAAGGTCCAATATTGTATAAGTAATTCTAAGTAATGTACAGTGGGGTCTAAAAATATTGGCAGCCCTGATAAAGATGAGCAAAAATGACTGTATAAAATAAATAATTCAAGTATTGCATTATCAGATTATTGTATTTTTTCTTATTCTTATGCATCCCTATTTTGACACTAAACCCACCACTGGTGTGCGTGGCCAAATAACTCTATTTTCATGTCATCTATCTGACCATAGCACCGGTTTCAATCCAAGCGCCAATTCCATTTAGCAAACTCAGTGGTGGTTTTGGCGTTGAAATTAGAATGCATAAGCGGATAAAAAACCCGTACCTACAGTAAAATACGGGGGTGGATCTTTGATGGGGCGGCAGGTAGCCTAGTGGTTAGAGCATGGACTAGTAACTGAAAGCTTGCAAGATCGAATCCCCGAGCTGACATATTGTTAAGGTCAATGGAATCATGAACTTTACCCAGTACCAGGACATTTTAGCCAAAAACTTGGCTGCCTCTGCCAGGAGGCTGGAACTTCGTCGCAAGTGGATCTTCCAGCAAGACATTAACCCACAGCAAAATCCACAAATAAATAGTTAATTTACCAAAAAATCTACATTTGCAATGGCAGTCTCAGACTCCGGACTTGAATCCCATTGAAAACCTGTGGTTTGAATTGACGAGAGCAGTCCATAAGCGCAGGCAAAGGATATTAAGGACCTGAAAGATTCTGTATTGAGGAGAGGTCTAAGATCACTCCCAATGTTTTTTCCGATCTCATAAAACATTTTAGAAAAAGTCTGCGCCATTATCCTCACAAAGTGAGGTATTGAAAGGTATTGAAAACATACAATATAGCTTAATATTTGAATTATTTATTTTATACAGTCATTTTTGCTCATCTTTATCAAGGGTGCCAATATTTTCAGAGCCCACTGTATATTCCTCCTCATTATCCTTCATTCACATAATGATTAGTAATAAACAAAAACACACACACACACACACACACACATAAATCCTTGAGGGTCACTGTAACAGAGTCTTTGAGAGTTGTAATTTCCCCTTCTTTTTATTATTAGATCAGTGCTTGTATCATCTGTAGAATAAACTGGCAGAGATTGTATTGAACGCCAACAATGGGGGTAATACACATCCTTTTCTTAATGGTTATGAAATACAGAGCGACTATGCCTGAAGGAGCACACAGTTTGAGTCCTCAGATGTTATCACCATTAGATTTCTATGGCGGTGTGTTGCCTGAAGCCCTGTAGACTCCACTAGAGAACTGGGGGATTTGTTTTGGATTTAGAAGACAAGACAAATAGTGGAAGTGAACTCTTGTATTTAAAAGGTGTCCTTCTGGCTTTGATGCTGGCTAACTTAAAGAAAGATCAGTGTGATGTTGTGACTCATGTAATAATCACAACTTACTAGCTCTTCACAAACTTCTGAGGCCGGGACCAAAAAGTGAGGACAATATCAGTAATTTGTGAGTTGCTACTCAAAGCCTGTGCAATAGCTCTCTTTCTTCACAGCATCGAGCCTGACATCCAATTATAATAAATAGCCCGATTTAGGATAGAAGTGGCCAAAACAGAACAAATGAAAGCAGGAGACCACCATTAAACCACCTGAATCCATCACTTCCTGAGCGAGGGTCACATGGGATTCCGCAGAATTCGGAAGCTCCATTAGCAAGCTATACAGCGTTGGGGAATGAATGTGTTGTGCTTAAATGCTTCCCTCATTTTTCCCTTGATTCGGGGACTGATGAAATAAGCCTTGCCAGCATTGCCTGATTGATTTTGCCTGTGAAGAGTAATTGATTGGTGGGGATTATCCAGCCAGGCCAGCCACTGATGAAGGTGGCCAGCCACTTCCATCAGTTGCAGTACAAACTTCAGTCAGAACAAAATCACTCTTCTTCACTTTTGCCACTCTGAAAACATTACCATCTAACAGCTCTAAAACCTACATTGAGGAAGTTTCCTTTATCTTACTTAAAACCTTTTCAAATGTTCTGGGAATGATCTGAGGCCCTTAAATCAATATTGAGTTGGGCACCCTTCACACCAGCGCCCTGAGTGCAGTAGCCAAGCCTCTCTTGGCTGGCTGTAGCTTCTATTCCCACTGGTGGTGCATCAGCATCCCTCCCTGCCTGCTTGACTTCATCATTAGACAATCTACAGCTACATAACCCTCCCGACGGGATTTGTAACACCTTTGTCGTCACCATTAGGCAATTAAGCACCCCCCCACTTCATTTTGTCCTCCACTTCAATCAGATGAAACTTTCTCTCTCCTCAGAAAGCAGCATGTTTTTTTCGCCAAGCCTGGGGCCTACAGCTGGACTGTGTAGGTAGCTGCTGAGGCGAACTGGGATAAACATTTAGTGTATCCGAGCAACCAGATTGTTTTTTAATGTGGTAGACTGCAAAGACTCAGACAAGCAGTGGGGTTAGCTCATCAACAAGGAGCCATGATCACATTTCCCTCCCAATTCAAGACCCAGTCTCCAAATATTATATTACGCCCCCACACCAAATGGTCCCTCTGAGGAAGACATAACGATCGTTGTGCACAAAATGAAAACATCCAGCATATAGTACCAGTCAAGTTTGGACACACCTACTCATTCAAGGGTTTTTCTTTATTTTTACTATTTTCTACATTGTAAAATAGTGAAGACATCAAAACTATGAAATAACACATATGGAATCATATAGTAACCATAAAAAGTGTTTGAGATTTGAGATTCTTCAGAATAACCACTATTTGCCTTGATGACTGCTTTGCACACGCTTCTCATTCTCTCAACCAGCTTCATGAGTTAGTCACCTGGAATGCATTTAAATTAACAGGTGTGTGTATATTCGTGGAATTTCTTTCCTTCTTAATGGATTTGAGCTAATCAGTTGTGTTGTGACAAAGTAGCGGTGGTATGCAAAAGATAGCCCTATTTGGTTAAATACCAAGTCCATATTATGGCAAGAACAGTTCAAATAAGCAAAGAGAAATGACAGTACATCATTACTTTAAGACATGAAGGTCAGTCAATGCAAAACATTTCAAGAACTTTGAAAGTTTCTTCAAGTGCAGTCGCATAAACCATCAAGCGCTATGATGAAACATGCTCTCATGAGGACCGCCACAGGAAAGGAAGAGTTACCTCTGCTGCAGAGGACAAGTTCATTAGAGTTACCAGCCTAAGAAATGTCAGCCCAAATAAATGCTTCACAGAGTTCAAGTAACAGACACATCTCAACATCAACTGTTCAGAGGAGACTGCGTGAATCAGGCCTTCATGGTTGAATTGCTGCAAAGAAACCACTACTAAAGGACACCAATAAGAAGAAGAGACTTGCTTGGACCAAGAAACACGAGCAATGGACATTAGACCGGTGGAAATCTGTCCTTTGGTCTGATGAGTCCAAATTTGAGAGATGCAGAGTAGGTGAACGGATGATCTCCGCATGTGTGGTTCCCACCGTGAAGCATGGAGGAGGAGGTGTGATGGTGTCGGGGTGCTTTGCTGGTGACACTGTCAGTAATTTATTTAGAATTCAAGGCACACTTAACCACCATGGCTACCACAGCATTCTGCACCGATACGCCACCCCATCTGGTTTGTGCTTAGTGGGACTATTATTTATTTTTCAACAGGACAATGACCCAAAACACACCTGCAGTGCTACACCAGATTACCTTGCCTCCACAATCACCCGACTTCAACCCAACTGAGATGGTTTGGGATAAGTTGGACCACAGAGTGAAAGAAAAGCAGCCAACAAGTGCTCAACATATGTGGGAACTCCTTCAAGACTGTTGGAAAAGCATTCCTCATAAAGCTGGTTGAGAGAATGCCAAGAGTTTGCAAAGCTGTCAAAGGCAAAGGCAAAGGCAAAGGGATACTTTGAAGAATCTTAAATATAAAATATTTTGCTTACTATGTCACGTCCTGGCCATAGAGAGCCCTCTGGTGAAACCTGTGCCGGATCCACACATCAGGTTTCCAGTGCGCCGTCCCAGCCAGGTACGTCCTGTGCCAGCTCTCCGCACTCGCCATGAAGAGTGTGTCATCAGTCCAGTGAAACCTGTGCCGGCTCCACGCAACAGGCTTCCAGTGTGCCTTCCTAGCCCAGTGCCAGGGCCGAAGCTTTCCTCTGCGCTGGGGATTAATCCGGGCACGGCATTCAGCCCGGCTCCATGACTGGATCCGCAGTCTGAGCGGGCCTTCTGGGCTCTCTATGGTGGTTTTGGTCAGGACGTGACTAGGGGTATTATTGTTTCTATATGTTGTATTTCTATGTTTGGGTTTGTATGGTTCCCAATTAGAGGCAGCTGAGTGTCGTTGCCTCTAATTGGGGATCATACTTAAGTTGTTTTCCCACCTGCGTTATGGGATATTGTTTTTGTTAGTTCCCTTATGCACTACGATTGTTACGATCAGTTAATATCTTTGTTGTTTTTGATTGTTTCACTTTAATTAAATGATGTGGAACTCAACGCACGCTGCACCTTCGTCCATTTCTGAAGACAATCGCGACATACTACATGATTCCATATGTGTTATTTTATAGTTTTGATGTCTTCACTGTTATTCTACAATGTAGAAAATGGTAAAAAAAAATAAAGATAAACCCTTGAATGAGTAGGTATGTCCAAACTTTTGACTTGTACTGTATTTTAAACAGCAGAGATATGGTAGTTGTTCAAATCTGACCCCATTGTGAAATCTTGACTCCTTGTACTGTAACTAAAAGGCTGCCTTGTTCTGCAATGGCATCTATTCAATCCAACAGGGCCATTCTGCCACAGAGGATTTGGTTTATCCTGTTCTGATGCACTGTCATCACTAGCTACTGAGACCTCGTCTCATTCATGCTCTGTTTACTGCTGAAAGATTATGACAGATTTTGTGAAGGCGCTAACTCAGGCTTCTCGCTGTCGTAAAAGTAGTGAATTCTGGGAAACCGAATGAGGGGCTGATATGGATAGAACTTCTTCCAGTAAGTTCCCTGTCGTGTTTTGTGGACATCCGGCGGGATGCCAGATTTTGTGAATAATTTTTTAACTGTTCCTTAATCAAAGGGATTCATTGGAGACATTATTATGTGACATGAAACAGTTTCAGGCTAGTGCTGGACTGGAGTCTGTGCTTAAAATAGACGATGAAAAGGTATCTTTGTGTGTGAATTATTTGTGATTTGGCTTAGTGGCTATTACATATTTACCAGCTGGCATTTCTGTGACATTTCATTTGTCAGCATTACATAATTTGATTGATTGTGTAATGCCTCATTTCTTGTTTAATATCTAAATGTTAGATGTTGAGAACAATCTATTAATTATCATTACATGAAGGTACCATCACCCACCACCGGATAAACAACTATTTTCTTATGAGGGTCATATATCAGAGAAGACAATATCCAAAAGCAATTTGCGGGGCCTAATATGATTAAAGATGAGAAAAGAGAGCATTAACAGAGATGTAATAACAGACAATTCACTTACACAAGAAAGGCATGTCAAATCTTTTGCTTGGCTTTTGGTCTGCCTTCCAAGAAAAAGAGAAAAAAGTAGCAAATCCCCAAAACATGAATGTAGACATAATTACTATAGATGTATGCTTAAACAAAGTCAAAATATTTGAATAAGTGGCAATTATAATCAATAAAAATCTTGTGAAATCCTTCTAATCGTTCTAATTTGCTATACAGCATTGTTTGTTTGATGTTCACCAGAGAAGCACAAAGTTCTAGTAAGAAAATTACAATCACTGTCCTTTGTTTCATTGCCTCTACTTTGATTGGAAAATTACAGACAGCAGATGTGCCTCATTGGTCATCAATGACATCATAATTGTGTAAGGAGCTCTTGTAAAGGCACAGGCTAAGTGATCGGATTCACAAATCATGCAGACCAAAGCAAAGCATGCTGCAAATGAGCCTGACTATTATCCTAAGTTCTCTGAAGGAACTGTAATGACGTTAACTTACAGCAGACTTGTGGCACTTTAAGTTTTGTGACTCATTCCTGACGTTGGCACCGTTAGCTTGAGCTCTACAATTGTCAACAAACAAAGCACATTTGTCAAACCACACACTGAAGGGACACATATGTACATTTTCGAGTATGGTCACAGTTGCCTGACACCCACCTCCATGGTGACTAATATAGTGCGCTGATTCATTGAGAAAACAGCCTCTGTGCTTAACGACAACACTGCTCAAAAACAAATAGGCTTTTATCTGCGGATGCTACGTGAGTAGGCTCCACATAGCCCAGCTCCGTAGACATTATTAACTCAAATTAAGATGTGCTCGCCAGACTTGCGGTAAGTGCTTGACCCTGTCTTGCTGGAGGCGGCCATCTCGTTGTGCTGCATTAGGGAGCCCAATTGATCCTGTCTGCTGCTTAAATAAGGCCATCTCTGGACTAATGCACAGCCGCAATGTTAACATGGTGGAGTTGAGTCTCTTTGCTGTGACCCTCATTAAAGCTCCTCTAACACCACTAACACTGATGAGCTTCTCTCTCTTTCTCCCTCTCACTCTATACCCCGGTGACACTTTTAAAGCTAACTTTCTGTCTCACCCTCTATCTCTCTATTTATCTCTTGTTCTTCTTGTTCCCCTTGTTCTTCTTGTTCCCCACAGTGTCCAAAGTTTTGGGACACTGTAAAGTCCTTGGAGAACAAGAGCACCTCCTCCCAGCTGCCCACTGCACTGAGGCTAGGTAACACGGTCACCACCGATAAATCCATAATAATTGAGAATTTCAATAAGCATTTCTCTATGGCTGGCCATGCTTTCCTCCTGGCTACCCCAACCCCGGCCAACATCTCCGCACCTCCCACAGCTACTTGCTCAAGCCTCCCCAGCTTCTCATTCACCCAAATCCAGATAGCAGATGTTAAGAAAGAGCTGCAAAACCTGGACCCGTACAAATCAGCTGGGCTAGACAATTTGGACCCTCTCTTTCTGAAATTATCCGCCGCCATTGTTGCAACCCCTATTACCAGTCTGTTCAACCTCTTTTTTGTATCGTCCAAGATCGCTAAAGATTGGAAAGCTGCCGCGGTCATCCCCCTCTTCAAAGGGGGTGACACTCTATACCCAAACTGTTATAGACCTATATCCATCCTGCCCTGCCTTTCTAAAGTCTTCGAAAGCCAAGTTAATAAACAGATCACTGACCATTTCGAATCCCACCGTACCTTCTCCGCTGTGCAATCCGGTTTCCGAGCTGGTCACAGGTGCAACTCAGCCATGCTCAAGGTACTAAACGATATCATAACCGCCATCAATAAAAGACAGTACTGTGCAGCCATCTTCATCGACCTGGCCAAGGCTTTCGACTCTGTCAATCACCGTATTCTTATCGGCAGACTCAATAGCCTTGGTTTCTCAAATGACTGCCTCGCCTGGTTCACCAACTTCTTCGCAGACAGAGTTCAGTGTGTCAAATCGGAGGGCCTGTTGTCCGGACCTCTGGCAGTCTCTATGGGGGTACCACAGGGTTCAATTCTCTGGCCGACTCTTTTCTCTGTATATATCAATGATGTCGCTCTCGCTGCGGGTGATTCCCTGATCCACCTCTACGCAGACTACACCATTCTGTATACATCTGGCCCTTCTTAACTAACCTCCAAACGAGGTTCAATGCCATACAACACTCCTTCCGTGGCCTCCAACTGCTCTTAAACGCTAGTAAAACCAAATGCATGCTTTTTAGCTGTACATAGTCCATCTGTAAATAGCCCACCCAATCGAACTACCTCATCCCCATACTGTTTTTTATGTACTTTTCTGCTCTTTTGCACACCAGTATCTCTACTTGCACATCATCATCTGCTAAATTATAATTCACTACTATAGCCTATTTATTGCCTACCTCCCCACGCCATTTGCACACACTGTATATAGACTTTATTTATTTATTTTTCTCTATTGTGTTATTGACTGTACGCTTGTATTTTCCATGTGTAACTGTGTTGTTGTTTGTGTCATACTGCTCTGCTTTATCTTGGCCAGGTCGCAGTTGTAAATGAGAACTTGTTCTCAACTAGCCTACCTGGCTAAATAAAGGTGAAATAAAAATAAACTCTCTCTCTCTCATGGTCAGTGGGGCTACTGTTGGTGAGACCACTAAAGTATTTCAGAGCGTAGTTAGTGCCATTCGAACCATTGAAACTGACAGTGAGAAACCCTTAATGAGCCTTTTCTACTCTACCAAATAGTCTGACCAGTCTCCTTTGTATGGAGGTGTCTATACGTCTCATGGGTGGTTTGTGCTTGTTGCTATAAGCAGTTATTTTAAAGAGTCTCTCCATGCTAATCATAGGCCAAATGCACATTATGGTCAAATTCACCAATATGAATTATTTACTTCCAACTGTAATGGCAACTATATACCCATAATCATAAGTGGACCTAACAAACCTCTGCTAGCTGTTGGATCAGGTGTTGGGGAAAGTGTTCCTAACTAGCTCCAGTAGTTAGGCTATGATCATACTTCTGGAAGAGAATATTGTACACCAACACACTCATATAACTCTTAGTCAAGAAGATTGATCTTATTTTTCAGCATATCTACAGTACATCTTGCATTGGGCATGTGTTTGTCAATAGCCTTGTTTTCTTACCTATTCAGCCCGTGTCATCTACCGCTAGCGTCAGCAATTGCTGTCTTGAGCCAATGATTGGATTGATTGTTTAAAGGCACAGCATAACCTTCAGTAAACAGTATGCAGTCAGTGTGGGAAAAGACAACTGTGTAATGATTCAACCTGGTATTGTAAGGTAACTTAAAAGTACATTAAATGATTAGCATGTATATCAAAACATGCTAATTATTTGCTCTATCCATTGGTCTTGCTGTTGTGGACGCTTTTGGTAGCAAACTAATTGGAATAAGTCAGAATGATGCCAGACATCTAAAGATTACCTAGCAAGCAATAAACCTTATCTATTCAATGCAAAATGGATTATAAAGCCCAGAAAATACCTCAGTGTAGCTTATCATGCAAACATTGTGCAGATCTCAGCAATTGATTTGAATAGCATGTCACCCATCCAGACTGAGGCAGACGTCAATAGCTGAGAGGGGGGAAGTAATTAAAATGTGTAATCCCTGATGAGATGGCATAATGATTCCTGCCCACCGCCTGTGTCAAGACTCCACTACAGAGTGCTGTATGATTACACCAGTCAAAGGCAAAACCTTATTATATACAAGGGGTTCAGAGAGCTAGACATTGCTTAAAATGTTCTTTGGTAATGTTTTTATGGGCTCCTCTATCATTTCACCATGCATTCATATACCTCTCCATCTTGTATTGGGACTTCTTCGTATTGATTCATCGTCCGGGAGAAGAGGCACTGTGGCAGGATTGTCAGGAGTGTTTCAGTTTTGATTTGGAGTTGGTATCAATGTTCAGCACAGTAATATGTCTATAGTCTGGCGCTGTGGTTTCCATGGTGAGGTGGTGGTTTCCATGGTGAGACTTCCATGGTGAGACTAGTTTATTAAATGGAGGCGTACCAGCAGGTCTTGTAAGTGCTCTCGCAGCTTAGCATGAGCCTCTTAACAGTAGTCTTGAGACTACTGTCCTTGTTGATTTTAAAAAGCGGCAAAAGTTAAATGCTAGACCTATCTGGGTCATGTTTATGAGAAAAGAGATTGACCGAGAATTGGCTGCCACAAAGTTGTCTGCATAGATGGTAAGTACTATTGAATCACTGCAGAACAGGTGACAACTGGCTGTCTGAAAGTACATCTGGTAAGACCTTATATTGACAATAAAACATACTGTACCTTAAGCGGCAAGGCTATATGAAAACAATTCCATTGTTCCTAATGTACATGCAACATATTAGCATATTTGTGTAATAATTCAGTACTTCCCGATAACTGTGGCAGTTCTAGAAGTAAGAATGCCATTAGCATTCATTGGCATGTCAACAAATGTAATTGTACAGTTTATGATCAGCAACTGATCACTTTGAGTTGCTGTTACCGGACATGCTCTTCTGTCCTTCTAGAGGGACAACATTTTCAACGCTAATTGTGTCATTGGAGGATTTGTCCGATTTTGTATTCCCTACAGCCATTACCTAGCTGGTGATGTGAAGGAGGAAAAGCTGAGGTACATTAAAGCAGCATTGAGGTATGCAATGCATTGTGGTTAATGAAATCAAACATTCAAGCGTGACTTCACATTGTTTTGGTGTGAAGCAATGACCTTCTTAAGAGCCGTTAGGTTTTGGAGGGCTGCCTTATTTCCATGGCAACTCTGCCAGTCACAAGCCATTGACCGTTAGTACTGGAGATAAAACTCTGCTCCTGATCGGTTTGACCTCTGTTGAGGTCACAGGATTTACACAACCTTTCAAAAGTTTTGGGTCACTTAGAAATGCCTTTATTTTTGAAGAAAAGCTAATTATTGGTCCATTAAAATAACATCAAATTGATCAGAAATACAGTGTAGACATTGTTAATGTTGTAAATGACTACTGCAGCTGGAAACGGCAGATTTTGAATGGAATATCTACATAGGCGTACAGAGGCCCATTATCAGCAACCATCACTCCTGTGTTCCAATGGCAAGTTGTGTTAACTAATCCAAGTTTATCATTTTAAATGTCTAATTGATCATTAGAAAACCCTTTTGCAATTATGTTAGCACAGCTGAAAATGGTTGTGTCTGATAAAAGAAGCAATAAAACTGGCCTTCTTTAGACTAGTTGAGTATCTGGAGCATCAGCATTTATGGGTTCGATTACAGGCTCAAAATGGCCAGAAACAAATAACTTTCTTCTGAAACTCGTCAGTCTATTCTTGTTCTGAGAAATTAAGGCTATTCCATGCCAGAAATTGCCAAGAAACTGAAAATCTCATACAACGCTGTGTACTTCTCCCTTCACAGAACAGCGCAAACTGTCTCTAACCAAAATAGATAGAGCAGTGAGAGGCCCCAGTACACAATTGAGCAGGAGGACAAGTACATTAGAGTGTTGTAGTTTGATAAACAGAGGCCTCACAAGTCCTCAACTGGCAGCTTCATTAAATAGTACCCGCAAAACACCAGTCTCTACGTCAACAGTGAAGAGGAGACTACAGGATGCTGGCCTTCTAGGCAGTGTCTGTGTTATTTTTATTGGCCAGTCTGAGTTATGGCTTGTTCTTTGCAACTCTGCCTAGAAGGCCAGCATCCCGGAGTCGCCTCTTCACTGTTGACGTTGAGACTGGTGCTTTTGAACGGTACTGTATGTCACAGGATTTATGTTGAATGTCCGCTTTCAAATATCCACAGAATGGTATTCACAATATGGCACATCAACTGGCATTTCTATCACATGATAAATTACATCATAATATTGTGACAGTTGCAGTGGTAAGAAAGCTATTGGATATTTTGATGGCAAATAAACTTACAGTGGGCTACTGTATGTTATAGTATATGACAAAATTAACATCTTGTGCCAAGTGTTGGATGAGTTTATTCTTTGTTTTTGTTGAGTTAAAAATCAGGGTGAGTTATCAGGCAGACAATGCATTTGAGTTGAGCATGATGTACTGTTGAGGCAGCAGTCTGCACAAAACAAAGAGCACTGTCCCATAACGCTAGTTCAATATTTAGAGAGAGAGAGAGAGAGAGAGAGAGAGAGAGAGAGAGAGAGAGAGAGAGAGAGAGAGAGAGAGAGAGAGAGAGAGAGAGAGAGACCCATAGGGGATTCAAAGACCTTATTATAACTTATCATTTATTAGTTCCAATCCCTGGACTGGATATGCTCCGGAACTTTAAAATCCCTCTCCTTTTTATGATCCGTCAGCTTATTCTTTATATGGAGGGATATGGTTGCAGAATGTAAGCCAAACTTCACTTCACTTGTGCGACAGTCATTTCTGTCCCCAATCCAAAAATAACTTTGATGTGGGATATTCTCATTAATACAAAACGCTTAATATCCAAGGAAAGCTCTAAGAATTTTAAAAAAAAATGAACGATTTAATAAGCTCACAGAACCAGAGCCTTATCAGCACATTCTGTATTGGTAACATAGGAAGAATAGTAAGAAAAGGACCACAAAACATGAAAGAAACCCAAGTCCAAATTACTCCAAACACCTCTGTCCGTGTAGGGTAGAATTCTAAATATTATTTATTTTTAGCTCATATTCATTCAGATTTAGCACTTTATATTTGAGTAAAAAAACATGTAAACTGTTTATTCAGTTTAGACACTCCTCTCTTATTGGAATGAAACCCTTTTAACATCACTTCAAAGATGTTGTCAGGAAAGTGGTTCGCAATTACAAATTTCAGTTTCAATGTCACTTCAGTATGAAGGAACTGAACAAGGTATTAGGGCGCTTGTGTGTGTGTGTATGTGCTCGCGTCAGTGTGCATGTGACTGAAGGTACTCTCTTAGTAAACCATTCATCAAAAGTCCTGTATCGATTACAGGGATGTAATTAAATTGTGAGCATAAAAAATGATAATCTATGGCGTGCTGGGCTAAACACCCATAATTCACCTGTGCGCCTTGTCATCATAATAAAGTAGTCATTTCTCAACTGCGTAGCATTGCTAAATGGTCCCATAGTTGTCAATGTATTATAAACGCATACAGTGTTGATCCTCCCATCTCTACCAGGCTCTATCAGGTACCTCTGGCACAGATGGCCAATGACTTCTCCTTCATTATCTCTCACATGGAAATAAAAAAAAGTAACACAATTACAGAAAAAGCAATTAGTGCCACGCTGTCAATGTTACGGAACTGAGGGGTGTAATTACCAAGATGAGGTTTTTGACGGCTCTGACTGTGTTGCACTCGGCAGCGACGCCACCCTCCATACCTGTTTTTTTAATTAGTGTCTCTTGGCTTGGGTGAGGCGGTAAGGAGTGGTGATGATGATCACGGGGTGCATAGGAGAGAGAAGGGTTCCATTATGCAGTAGGATAGATGCGAGACCGACCAATTGGCTACATAAACTTGAACTGAATAAGTAATTCTCCAATGTTAGGTTATTACCTCATCTCAGAAACATACTGTATCTAAACTCTGAATTCCATTTGAACATATAGAACATTTCTTTAGTGAACATCACATAAAGCTAGGTTGTATCTTATAGTATCAGCTCTCTCCCCTCTCATGTCTATGTGATACATGAAGAGTCTACACCACATATGAGATCTGGAGAGATCCTGACCTTTCACAGGGAAACAGTTCCCCGCAGCCATCTGTCAAAAGCTCTGCGAGATGAAACCCTGGCTTACAGGGAACAAGATGGATGACTACACTTCATGTCCTCTGCACTTCAGGGGCAGCAGGGTAGCTTCTGTATCAAGTCTTCTTCTGTCATGGCGCACCTTTGTAATGAGTCACCCTTTAGCAGTATGGAGTACTGATATCATTTGTGCATGATTATTCACAAGAATGCACATCTGTTTATTCATCAAAGCAAAAGCCTGACTGCATAATATAGGGTAGATTTGTATATTGTGACTGTGAGTGTACTGTAGTAACATAGTATCTTTAGGTGCTTTTTATTTGAAAAAGACAGCCAGATGTATACTCTTACAAAGTATTGTAAGTACTACGACTCCATAACAGTGATAGACAAGTTCTCCTCAGATTAAGTAGTGTATAGCTTTAGTCCGGTACGTTAAGCCAATGATCCAGGTTTATGGCTCCATTCCTCTGTATCATGGCCCAAAACGTCTCTGTTGAATGCACCACAGGCCCATTATATCATTATGGCGCCTCAGCACCAGCTTGGAGTGATTTCCTGACTTGACACACTGATCCAGTCAACCACAACTGGGCTTCAAAACTCCAATGTGTCGCCATACGCCTGGTGATACCTTCTTTTTTATGGGTGGTTTGATGGCCACCTTTACTGGCTTCAGACTGGAGTCTGATACTGGTTGTATACTGCCTCAGCTCAGTGGTGAAGCAGGCCAGCGTTGATGGAATTGCGGATTCGGCTTAGATGGCTGTCAGTTTTACATGCACGCAGTGTTTGTTAAAGTTGGTTTTGAATGGCATTCCAGTATTTTGAGCATAAAAACTGCCAGTAATTTGTCTTGACTGTAGCCTAGACCGTATGAGGGAATATCGGAGCTGAATAGAAACCAATAACCCAACATGTATTTTACATTACTGGGTCGTTCCATGAAATGAGTGCCCCTTTAATATTTTATGTAGAAATTGTGCGCCAATATTGCATTTTAAAAGCCTGTTATAGTCAACGAAGTAAAATAGACCACATGGAGAATTCAATAAATATATTTTTTTATATGAATGAAGACTTGCTAAACTGCCAAAATTCTGTTGAACATGTGCTCTTTATGACAGAATTGAAAAATGTAGTGAAATCAGACAGTTTTTTTTCTCACCAAATTACACATCTCAGAAGGCACAGAATTGGTGGAATGACCCTAGTATGTTTAAAGTTAAGTGGTTGCAGGTCTTTAGGCAACGTTGTTTGCCAAACATGCACATTCAGAGAGAAGAGGAAATTACATTTTCCACATATTCTTCTTAATGTGATACGTAGCCAGATCACTGTTGTTCAATTATTTTACAAGAATGTGTGCCTATCCTCTCTCCTTATTGCTCTTATATCACCTTCTTTATTGCTCTCATTTACGCCTTCATTTTCCCTTACTCCTTCCCTCCCCCCTCCATCCCTCATTCCCTTCCCTCCCCTCTTTCCATAGACACAATCAACTTTTCACCCTTAGACTTGGGTTAAGTGTCTACAGTAAGAAAATGGCCCGTATTGTGACTGCTTCTCTGTCTGCGGCCAGAACCCTAAGAGAGCTCTCAAAGACTGTCTGTCCTTTGGCTGTCTCATACCGCTGGAACAGATTCAGAAAACAGTGCCAGTCATAAGGAAAATGAATGGAGAATGACGAGACAGATATGGAAATGTCCAGATGGTTATCATTTTTACCCTGACTGTCTGGGTGCTTATTAGAATATGCTTGTATCTCTGAGGCTGCTCTGAGGATGTCTTAGGCATTAGACATGGTCATTTATTTAGCCTTTAAATAGCACTGATGGATTGTGAACGTGGCGGTGTTTGGCTGAATGTTTCAGAAACAGTTTATTAGTGTGGTGACAACAAATAGTGCATCTGTCTTAGAACTGGCCAACCCTACTGGGATTCATTTAGACAGGATCACAGAGCAATAGGCATTTTAACATTTCCCCCATGTTTAGGCGTGGTCCCATGTTTATTTGACGTAGTTCTCTGAAATATATTCAAGATCACCTGAGTGTGCAATCTTCAGTATCATCATGGATTAGCAACCACTGAGACACAAATAGGGGATTCAGATTTTTTTGCTGTCCAAAAAAGACACAATCTCCTTGTGAATAATAGCCCAAATCCTCTTATCTCAGGCGTAATCGCGTCTTGTGGGGCTTGTGGATTGCTTGACAAGAGAGGAGATTGGAGCCGATTTTTTGCATCACTTGTTCTTTTTGTGTGGAAAATATGAATCGATTTATTAAAAGTCATTGTCTCTCCCATCCTAATCCTCTGGTTGGTATTCCGGAGATGCTACAGTGATTTCAAGTGACATAGTGTGTCGCTTCGGGAGTCCAGAATTATCATACAGATAATACAAGTCCCTGTTATAGTCTGTGGGTTTAGTTCAGCTTAATGGAGTGGGATTTTAAAGAGCTTTTACAGTTGAGTAAAAAAGACCAACAGCTGAGCAGAGGAGCAATAACATCCCATAATGTTACATTGGGACAACGATGTGCAAGGGCCAGGGCTAAAACTCCTGCTGTTACTGGGGCAACATCTAATCTAACGCATTACACACACCTCTCTCACACACACACACAGGAAACTCCTGTTTTCCAAAAATGCTAATCCAATTTCAACCAGACAGGAGAAAATACACACCTAGCGTTGCCAGGCACAGGGATTCATATCCTGCCATCTAATCGATTGGTATTGTACGATGAAGCCAACAGCTGTTCATTTGTCAACACCCATCTACTGGGGCACATTTAGCTTCCTGCTTTGTGTCACATTCTGCATGGTTTTTAATGAACAGTTTCTTGCCTGCAAGCCGGAGCATCTCTCCAATTCTGACAAGGCAGCTACGCTCCTCTATGTAGACACAGACTGCCCAAGCCTTTATCAGCTGTGGAAAGAATGAGAGTGCTGCAATTGTGTTATCTAGCCTCGGGCCAGCTATTTCCCTGGTACGTCTGCTCTCTCAGTACCCACTCTTCTCATAACATCATAGCTACACCCATTTCAAGGCATCCAACGATTAATTGGGACCCCAAGTGGTTCACAGCCAAAGGGCAGAAGAACCCGAAGAGTCTTTTAGATCACACCATTTTGTTTAAATACCTCTAATAGCTACTTATGTCTCCTAACTCATTCCCTCATGGTAACAACAGCCCCATTTACGAACATTACTTTGCAGTAAGCGGTAACTTGCGGTTCAAGAGCATATTGATTTTATACAGCTAAATGCTTCAGAGATATAACAGTGGAACACCACTAAATTACGTGGAGCATATCCTGTGTCAACCTTGACTAGGGGTAGGCGTAACATAGTAAACTCAAATTAGTATGATATGTTCCGTTTGGTATGGTATGTGTTAATTTGTGGACGTCCATCATCCATTTCATATGATATATCACAAATTAATATTTGTATGATATGTTACGAATTGCAATTTGTACAGTATGTTACAAATGTATAATACGTATATAATATGTTATGAATTCCAATTTGTTGTGGCTAACGTTAGCTAGGTGGGGTTAGGGGTTAAGGTTAGGATTAAAAAGTTAGGGTTAGCTGAAATGCTAAGTAGCTGCAAAGGTAGTAAGTAGTTGCAAATTTGCCCGTAATGAAATTTCGAACACACAACCTTTGGGTTGCTAGACGTCTACCCATCCACCACAACCAACCACCCTTCCTTCCGTTTTTACATTAAGTAACCTTCTGTCTTATGTTACTTTTGATGTGGGTATATGTTATACTAATTTGAGTGTACCGGATTTATATTTACTATGTTACGTCTCGTCTATGATACCAGGCTGCTTGTGTTTACACTATGGCTGACATTTTATCAATGTAACATGCAAACTAATAAAGATGTGAAAGAGTGCAATAAAATCTATCATGACACTAACTGAAAACTCCAGATCACAATAGTCTGATACAGTTTCTCTGTGCTTACTCTCCCATACTGTATGTAAAGCTGGTGCTGCAAGTCATCAGGGAGGCTCTGAGACAGAGTGTAGTGAGGTGTTGTATGTCTGTACCATCAGACAGACTTTGAAGGGCGTTTTACTTACACACTCTCCCTCTAGCTCGTGCTCTGTCCCTTGGATCTGCCATGCAGGCTGGTGACATTCTGGGGCATGCCCCTGTCACTGGCATCACCCAGCCCAGCCACACTGTCTGACACGCCATGCCCTGCCAACCATACGACTCAGGGGAGAAATGAGCTCAGAAGTTAGTGGAGAGTTATTGTGCTATGTCAGTGAGTAAGTAATGGATTGAGTGAGTTAGCAATGGATTGACTGACTTACTGACATGTTTTTCTTTCTCGCTTTAATGTTAATATAATGGAAAGCACAGTGTACTGTAGTTGTATTTCAGAAGTTTGAAGTCCGTGCATTGCAATTTAATAATGTGACTTATTCACAGTCAAATGCAGGGACTGCTTCACTAACATGAACACAATAGAACAATTTGCTTTTAGGGTTTCCCGGACACAGATTAACCCTTGTCCTGCAGTAAAAAGCATGTTTAATAGAGATTCTCCATTGAATGTGCTTCTGTGTCTATGAAACCATTGGTATTTGTGGTAGCCTAGCACTATGATTTAGGTACATACTATTTTCACTGTATTGCAAAGTTACTATGCTCTAATCTTCCTTCTCATAGTACTGCTGGAGCTTCCATGGAAAAGTCAAAAGTTTATTCATAATCTTAAAAAGTTTAGAAGTTCCATGGCATATTTCAGTTAAATAATCATTATGGACTGCATAGCCAACAATTTCATGAATAGGACAATTATTATACTGTAAGCTACATTAGCCTTAAATTACAGTCCTTAGAAAGGCTGCACATTTTTCCTGACAGTAAGCAGAGGATTATGACTTGACATACCTTTTGAACAACTGTCCTATGTTTTCCCCATCGTCAAAGCGGGTATTGTCTGCATTCACATGCGCACAGCCACAGTGGCATGTCCTTACTCTTCAGGTCCTTTGCCAGTTTCAAGAATTCCTCATATCGTCTTTTCTTTGATAAGGGGCTACCTCTGCTGGGTCATAGGTCAGGCTTTTCAAATGGAAAGGTCACTGACTTCGTCTCCCATCCCTTTTCTAAGGTCTCCTGTCAGATAGTGGCAGAGTAATACAATGTGTTGTGGAGCTATACTGACGAAGTTGATGTGATTGTGAAGGTGGTGAGAAGGCCATGTGCAGCCAGCAAATCAATATCACCCCTACATTAATTTTACATTTTGTAGTATGGTTAGTCTCTGTATTGAAACAGCATTTCAGTGAAAGGGTTTTCACAGTCTTTTAATTATATTTAAGTGATTTGTAATTAAATGATTTAATGTCTGTTGTTTCTGATACCGTTTCCTTCCAGAATTCTACACAGGAGATGTGGTGGAAAAAGTACTCGATTGTCATACTTGAGTAAAAGTAAAGTTAATAGAAAATGACTCAAGTAAAAGGGAAAGTCACCCAATAAAATTCTACTTGAGTAAAAGTCTAGAAGTATTTGGTTTTAAATATACTTACGTATCAAAAGTAACAGGAGGAATAATTTAACATTCCTTATATTAAGCAAGCCAGACAGCACAATTTTCTTGTTTTTTTTAATTTACGGATGGACAGGGTCACACTCCAACACTCAGACATCATTTAAAAACAAAGCATTTGTGTTTAGTGAGTCCGCCAGATCAGAGGCAGTAGGGATGACCAGAGATGTTATCTTGATAAGCGTGCGAATTTAACTATTTTCTGTCCTGCTAAGCATTCAAAATGTAACGAGTACTTTTGGGTGTCAGGGAAAATGTATGGAGTAAAAAGTACAGAGTTTTCTTTAGGAATGTAATGAAGTAAATGTAAAAGTTGTAAAGGGAAGTACAGTACCCCCCAACAACTACTTAAGTAGTTCACTGCATAGGAGTACTGTTGAAATTCACTGTTTTATCCACACCACTTTTCTCTGTTGAGTCTGTAAGCCTTTAGGCATTTCCATTTAAATCTACCCAATAGCCTATAACCTATAAGCACAGAGATATCTGTGGATCAAGGTTTGGAACACCTGTTGTGGCTAGATTGACACAGCATTGGGATTTCTTCTAAAACATTACTATCCTCACCCTATCAGCAGGTACTATAATCAATCCATCTTCCCTAATTACTAAATGATTAGCTACGTTTCATAATTTTGTTGTTCTGAAGGTTTCTTTGTCTAATCATTTGGGGGCAAAACGGATATGAGTTTTGGATGCAATTAGCCATCATTGAAGATGTGGTTGTTGTTGTTGACAGTTGTAAAGTTTTGCTCAGGAGACAGATAATGCAGACAGATAATTTGGTAATTCCCTATAGACGTTGTGTTGTGTAGTAATTCTTCTCGCGGTTATGTCAGTAGGGAAATACAAAGGAGTGAAATGATGGAGCCACTATGGAGAACAGGAGCTAAAAAGATTTCATTTAGTTCTCTGTGGGATTTCTAAATAGCTAGCCTGGCCTTGGTTCTCTGCCAATATAAAAGCAGCTCAAAAATATCTGTACATTAGAAGGATGTTGAGCACAGATATTACTGCTTACACAAACCTGTGATCACATTATTTATGACCAAACATACAGAGATATCTGAGGACCCAACCATGAGAAGGAGATATTGCCCATGTTCAAGAGTGTTGATTCCCTATATCAATCAATTAATCAATCAATCAAATGTATTTGTAAAGCCCTTTTTACATCAGCAGATGTCACAAAGCGCCTATACAGAAACCCAGCCTAAAATCCCCAATGAGCAAGCAATGCAGATTTGTAAAAGATTTTCTCTCCAATGTCTCTGAGAGTTTCGACAAGAAGTCCTTTACTTTGCAGATGTGACGCCAGTGAAATCATGGCTTGAAATGCTTACTGGGAGAAAAATGCCATGGATAACAAATATTGATTGAGCAGCCAAACAACAATCGATAAGCTGCGATTAGGAAATGAAATAGTCAGGTGAAACACAGACAGGCTTGTCCCCTAATTCCCTAGCGACTTGCCGCAAACATGCATATTTATAAACGCGCGCACACACACTCACACATGGACAAACACTCCCCCTTGTCCCATACAAATAGAACTTCACAAACACTGCCATGTTCTATCCTTCACACTGGCAAGATTACCTTTCTGGTAAATTCCAAATAAATGTATAAAACAATGAAACATATAAATTGTCCAGTCTGAGGATGAAGAAGGATTGCCACTAATAAAATAAAATAGCTGAACAATTGTATTAGCCGGTATAAATAATTGAATAAGGACCACTGAAGGACTTTTGCCAATGAAACGATTCACATTCAATGTTTTCTAACATTGTCCACAATAATATTTTGTCCAAGGCCTGAGCTGGCCAACTGTATTGGGTGTGAGAAAGCGACTGCTATTGTAAATGAGATGTTTTGTGGAGTGCAATTGTGGTGCCGCAAACTTGCCATATAGTATGTTCCCTAACACAGATTGATTGGTATATTTTTGTTTTTAAAGTGGTGTTGAGAAGTGCTTGATGTATTGCATGCTCACTTTGGAGCATGACTAATTTACTGCTACTGGACACTGGTCTCAACTACCTCTAGCAACAACCTGGTGCCAGCCATTTCACAGCCAGAAGCACAAATACTGTACAGTAAAGGAAATAACCCTGCTACTTGTCAAGCCACCACAGGCTGTAATTAGTATAATTTTAGACCCTGTTTACTGTTCCAATGATATTCTTGGAGTGGCATCATAGTATCATCATTGTGTTGGTGAAATTGCTGTAATTAGTACCCTGGTCACTATGCATTTGACACAACCTACAGTATTTGCATATTATGGATATAGTTTCTAAAAACACACCGGCAACAACAACATTTCCCTCACTAGGTAGGTTTAAAAAAAGAAGTTACCCACCCACACACACACAGCACTCTAGCCATTAGATGTTGACAGGCATTTGTGATTGCCAGTTGTTGGAATTGCAGCATTTGTAGCAGCTCTTTAGGGTTGGGAAATGGGCGAGAAAGTAGCCCATTTAGGTTCATCCATTTCCCCTTGTAATGAGCCGACCTAGCGGGAGTCTATCTAATAGCCAATTACACACGTCCTCCCACTCCCTGTCCAAGTATGGGGAGTTTGGAGTGAGTGTGTTTCTACATGGTTGAGTAGCAATGTGGGGGAAATGTTCCTAGACACCATTTTAGGTGGGGGAGATGAGTGTTTCTCTGTGTTTGTTCAATACAACAAAGATGTTATTTAAAAAAATATATATATATATATATATTATTGAATTTTAAAACAATCTACCTGCAGTGAAGCCGCTCAACATTTACATTACATTCAGTCATCTAGCAGATACTCCCATCCAGAGCGACCCACAGGAGCAACCAGGGTCAAGCGTTCAGCCCAAGGGCACATTGACAGATCTCCCACCAAGTCAAACCAGCGAGTTGGTTACACCCAAGCTCCCAACCATCCAAGATCCCCCCACAGTTCCCCCGAGACCTGCCCCGAACCATCCGAGATGCCCCCACAGTCCCCAACCCCCCGAAAAACCTCCCCTCCACATTAAATGCACTATGCATTATGTTGGTTGAATGCTGTAACAACACAGAATAAAACAGTTGATAAAAGTCCCATGATGGTAGTGACTGCCCATTACTCCTTATCACTTCTTATCCCTAATTTATTCACATTAGTTTACTTCAAGAAAATATTCTGTTGTTGTGTATATTATTTGATTACTTTATTATTTAATTCAAAGTCATCATCTCATCTCTATAGAGCTGCTGCCTATGCTGTCTGACAAAATCGAAAATGTTTTATAGTTCTTTAAAGTAAAGTAAAAGGCACACTTTTATGCAGGTTAACGTTTATTACCATGAGCCTTGTCCTGGAGGCAAAACTGAGCGATTTCCCTTGTCATGTTTTGTCAACAATCTAAACAAAATACTCTAATGTCAGTGGAATAATTGTTTTGGGGTAAACATTTATTTTATGAAAAAGAAAACATAATTATTAGATAATTATTCAACCCCCTGAGTCAATAAATGTTGGAATCACCTTTGGCAGTGATTACAGCTGTGAGTCTTTCTGGGTAAGTCTCTAAGAGCTTTGCACACTGGAATTGTACAATATTTGCACCTTGTTCTTTTTCAAATTCTTCAATCTTTGTCAAGTTGGGGTGGCAGGGTAGCCTAGTGGTTAGAGCGTTGGACTAGTAACTGAAAGGTTGCAAGTTCAAATCAAGTTCAAATCCCTGAGCTGACAAGGTACAAATCTGTCGTTCTGCCCCTGAACAGGCAGTTCATTGAAAATAAGAATTTGTTCTTAACTGACTTGCCTGGTAAAATAAAGGTAAGAGAGAGAAGTTGGTTGTTGATCATTGCTAGGCAGCCATTTTCAAGTCTTGCCATAGATTTTCAAGCCGATTTAAGTCCAAATTGTAACTAGTCCACTCAAGAACATTCAATGCCGTCTTGGTAAGCAACTCCAGTGTATATTTGGCCTTGTGTTTTAGGTTATTGTCCTGCTGAAAGGTGAATTTGTCTCCCAGTGTCTGTTGGAAAACAGACTAAACCAGTTTTTTCCTCTTGGATTTTGCCTGTGCTTAGCTCTATTCTGTTTCTTTTTATCCCCAAAAAACGCCCGTGCCCGATGACAAGCATATAACATGATGCAGCCACCACCATGCTTGAAAATATGAAGAGTGGTACACAGTGATGTTTTGTGTTTTACAAAAATAACACTTTGTATTCAGGGCATAAAGTTAGTTTCTGTCACATTGGTGTGAAGGAGACAGGCGCAGGAATGCGTAATAAGGGTTTTTATTTCCCAAACTACAGCGTGCCGTGTAAAGGCACGGGGACGAAGACAAAACAAACACTATACAAAACACAGGGTTGAAACCCAAACAAAGAGCGAGGAGTACCTTGAGTAAATAACACAAGTTAACATCGATTAACACACGGGACGAGACCCGTAATCATCTGCGCAATCCACAATGGCACGAAAGCCAAAACACACAGCACAGGTAGTCACACGAACCAACGGACATTGTAACAATAATCGACAGGACAATGGTAAACCAAGGGCACACTTATACAATTACTAATCACTGGGAATAGGGGCCAGGTCTGCGTAATGAAAGTTCCGGAGGGACCCGTGACAGTTTCTTTGCTACGTTTTTTGCAGATGTACTTTTTCTATTGGTGAAATCGCTGGCGGTTTCCTTCCTCTCCGGCAACTGATTTAGGAAGGACATTTCATCTTTACATTTTTTTTTTTTTTAAGAGAGAGCTAAGAGCTTTCTAAAAACATAATTCCACTTACACGTTATGTCACAAAATCTAACATTCAGGCTATCACAACAAATGTGGAAAGAGTCAAGGGGTGTGAATACTCTCTGAAGGAACTGTATTTTCAGGTAGAGATATGAAGCAACTGCTGTCTATCTCTCTCCGTCGCACGTTTTTCTCGCCCCACACAGATCGGATAAACAAGCTGTTGTTCTGATTAAAGAAGCAATAAAACTGGCCTTTAGACTGTTTGTGTGTTCGATTACAGGCTCAAAATGGCCAGAAACAAAGAACTTTCTTCTGAAATTCGTCAGTTTACTCTTGCAAACTGGCTCTAACCAGAAAATAAAAAAGAGTGGGAGGCCCCGGTGCACAACTGAGCAAGAGGACAAGTACATTAGAGTGTTGTAATTTGATAAACAGACGCCTCACAAGTCCTCAACTGGCAGCTTCATTAAATAGTACCCTCAAAACACCAGTCTCAACGTCAACAGTGAAGAGGAGACTCTGGGATGCTGGCCTTCTAGGCAGAGTTGCAAAGAAAAAGCCATATCTCAGACTGGCCAATAAAAATAAAAGATTAAGATGGGCAAAATAACACAGACACTGGACAGAGGAAGATTGGAAAAAAGAGTTATGGACAGACTAATCTAATTTTCAGGTGTTCGGATAAAAAAAAGAACATTCGTGAGACGCAGAAAAAATGAGAAAAAATGCTGGAGGAGTGCTTGACGCCATCTGTCAAGCATGGTTGAGGCAATGTGGTGTTCTGGGGGTGCTTTGGTGGTGGTAAAGTGGGAGATTTGTACATGGTAAAATGGATCTTGAAGAAGGAAGGCTATCACACCATTTTGCAAAGCCATGCCATACCCTGTAGACGGAGCTTAATTGGAGCCAATTTCCTCCTACAACAGGACAATGACCCAAAAGCTCCAAACTATGCAAGAACTATTTACGGAAGAAGCAGTCACCTGGTATTCTGTCTATAATGGAGTGGCCAGCACTGTCACCGGATCGCAAACCTATTGAGCTGTTGTGGGAAAAGCTTGACCGTATGGTACGTAAAAAGTGCCCATCAAGCCAATCCAATTTGTGGGAAGTGGTTCAGGAGGCATGGGGTGAAATCTCTTCAGATTACCTCAACAAATTGACAACTAGAATGCCAAAGGTCTGCAAGGCTGTAATTGTGGCAAATTGAGGATTCTTTGATGAATGCAATGTTTGAAGGACACAATTATTATTTCAATTAATAATCATTATTTATAACCTTGTCAACGTCTTGATTATATTTCGTATTCATTTTGCAACTAATTTCATGTATGCTTTCATGGAATACAAGGAAATTTCTAAGTTACCCCTAACTTTTTAATCTGTTTTTCTCTATGACGCTCACAAGCCACACGAGTAGTTAGAAGGTAAGGAGTTCTTAGAACATCATAGGAAATCCCAGGTCATAAAGTCTATAATACTGTAATAAGCTCAACTAGTTGCTGTCACAAACTCCAAACAGTTGTCACTAGATTTTCATTTCCTACTGAGGAAACAATTTCTGTACCTACAGAACTCATTTAAACTGGAGGAACTGTGCAGAAAAAACAACTATTATATATAATAATACATTAATATCCAGGCATTCCACAAAATGGAACAATTACATGTTAAAAAGTATTACGCCTAAGACAGTCAGTAATGACAAAGAGCTTAAATTGGAAGAGATGAACAGAAATGCTCGGTAAAATCGGACCTTATTTTTTATAAATGTTTTATTTGCTGGGCATGCAAATAAATTAAAACAGTGAAAAAAACATTGAATTTTGCTGGGGTCCTCGGACCTGATGAGGCTAATGGTTGGGCGTGGATAAAAGGTCACCACCATTTTGTTACTAATGCCCGTGTTTCTCTTCCTGGTTTCTTCCTTCCTCTCTTTATTTCTAAGTCATCACTCCTGAAGTCTGCCTCCATTTTCTGTCCTTCCCACTCTGTCACCCTCATCTTCAATCTTTCCTTTCTTCTCCTGTCAGCCACTGTTCTTCCTCCCTTCCTTCTCTCTTTCTCCTGCTGTCTCTCTTGCTTCCTAATCCCCTTAATCTCTCTCTCCCTCTCTATCCTGCTCTTTGTTCCTGTCACCCTCTCTATGTTAGTAATGACCTCTGTCGTTGAAGGGGATGTGGTAGGAGAGGGAGGGTGGTGGGTATGCTTTCTACAATTACGTTAAAGTTGTCTCACACACACATTCGCGCACTTGCACACAATCAGGCACACACTCACACACACTCACACAAATATACAATCCACCCACAACCACATACTTTGACATTGACACCGTACATTTACACCATTGACATGTTCACTTCCTCAGATCTCCATTAGATTATCAGAGTGAAGAGGATGGTTCCTACCTGCCCTGTAATCATACCATCTCTTGAGCATTATAGTGAGTATAATCAAAGCCATTTCAAAGGCTGAAGGACACGATTGAAAGAGTCAAGGACTCTTATTTAGGAAAGATTTCTGACAGATAGAAACTTGCCACTTCATCTTGTGTGTGTTGTGAAGAAAGGGAGCATAGAAAGGAGAAAGAGAACGATGAGTAGAGGAAGGACAACCTTGGAGACTTAGCACTTTCAGACCAATGTCCACATGAATTTGTCTTTCAGAGCAATATGAAAAATATCCACCTTCTTTTTCCAGGAATGAAATGGAAACTCTCGGTACAGCAATTTCGGAAGCAGGATTTAATAATTACTGTAAATCGGTCACAACTTTTTAAAGGCAAAAACACTTTATTATGAAATTATGAGTCTCCAGGAAATTATGAAGAACAGGTAGGAATACTGAAAGATTCCAGCAGGTCATGAAAGGGAAATACTTTAGATAATTGTGACATTTAATGGATAGCTGTAATGAGTTGTGTGTGAAATAGTCTCTTGATGGTTTCCACAATACAGAATGAATGACTGACCAGATTAACCTTTGTCACTGTAATGTTTGGCTGTTCAGTTATGTGTAACAGGATTCTCAACTAAAGCCTAACTTAGTGTTAGAGTACAGAAGTTGAGAATTATGATGCCTGTCATGTGACCTTGGAGATGTAGTAACGTGAACACCTGAGAATAAAGTTGTAATGTGAGCTGACCCTATTCTTGAGTTTTAGTTTTATTTACTTGATGTTTCATCGCCTGAACCCAGGCAGCGGCCGTTGTTTCATTCACAATTCACAAGTTTAGATATTTGCTCAAGCTTTGATTCCCTTTGAATGAGAAAGTTAATCTTCAATTGCAGTGCATTCAGCTCATGGCTCGATGTGTTACCACATGAGTCTCTCCCTCCCTATGCTGCTGCTGCTGTCATGCAGGCTAAGTAGCCAACAGAGGGTTAGACTGTTTACGTTCTGCCACAGACTCCTGCGTTTCGCTAGGACACTAATCCTGTCATGTTCCCTCAGTGACGCAAATACAAAACCACACACAGCCTCTGCAAGGTCAGGACAACCTCATTGAGTTCCCTCCAAATCACATGTCGCCAGCCACTCGCCATTAAATTGGACCGCCCCGGGTTCGGTGACAACCATGGTTTGAAAATTTGTCATGACAGGTAGGTGTCACTTCTTTCCTGGTGTGATTTTTTTTTTATCAGCAAAACTTGATTATATACCAGTGGACCAATTGACAGCCTGGCACGGTCGCCACCCACAACCATCTAATGTCTCCCTATCTATCCCAGGGTGCTCTCTGATTCATGCACTCTTTCTCTTTCTGAGGCAGCCTTCCCTCAGCTCAGCTAGTCATCCTATGCATTGCTCTCTCTCCCCAGAAGCTCTGAGAAATGACTCTATATATATATTTATCCATATACTTGTGTATACTTGTGGTTTCTTGTACATCTCCTTAGAACTTTAGACCAATAGCAGAGCTACTAAAATTGGGAACCTGTAAGCTTGGTTGCTTTTCAAAGAACTTGATGAACTTGCCTGGTATTTAATGGTCTATTGATTATTTTGCATTCAAGTCTATGTAAAGTCAGTTATTAGAGCTATCATTGACATAATGTGTAAGAGATAACTAAAATAAGCTAATTGTTTCCCCTGAAGCAGTATTGTATTGCTGAATAATATCAAATAAAATACTGAGCTGGATAGTCGGGGGTTGATAAACCTGTAGGCTGGTGTCTCCTGTAACAGTTACATCCCCAGTCCCAAGCTGAGTAGAGAAGTCATCACAGTTTACATTTCACGCAGAGATGGAGCCCCTCTGAGAGATACATCCCCTCTGGCATAAAGATATTAGCAGTGAGTTGTGATGTGACTTTGACGAAGCAAGCACTACTGTTCATCTTTTCCAATTTAAACTCTTTGTCATTACTGACTGTTGTAATGAACACGATTGGAGACAAAGAGCTGGTTTCAAGAGCAGGGCGCAGCAGGTGTTTATTGCAAAGGTCCACCGGAGGAGCCAGGTAGCTGGGTCCAGGGGCTGGCAGAAGGTCATACACAGGGGGTCCAACCAGGCAACAGTACAGGCAGGGAAAAGGCTAGTAACGTCTTCCGGGAGATCAGGCAATAGGCTGATAACAGGAAATACGATAGGCTAAAGTACAGGCAGGGAATAGGCAAAAGGCATCGTTAGTGAGGCAGGCCAAAACGATCATACACGGGAGGATTCAATTACAGGAAAAACAGAGCTCCAACTAGTAGTGTGTCACAAAACAAACAATACCTCACAGTGATGGGGTGCAAAGAGCTGAACTAAATAGTGTGTGATAATGACATACTGGTGTGTGAACAGGTGATCAGGTGTTTGGGATCTGGAGAGTGAGCTGCGTTCAGGGAATCTATGTGTTTGAGAGTGTGAGTTGGAAGCAGACGTTACAACTTTCTTTATACTTTACAACACGTACTTTTTTGTGGAATGCCTGGATATTAATCTATTATTATAGATAATAGTTGTTTTTCCGCACAGTTTTTCCAGTACAAATGCCTTCACAGAAGTTCTTTGTGTACTAATTAGGATGAATTATGATGGCCATATACATACAGTATATTGTTGTAGTGTGGTAAATGTTTCAAGATCCTTCATTTTTTCTTTAACATAGCAGGCGACTTTCGATTCAATAAAAGTGGACCCATGAGACCACATTGAATTTCTACACTTCATTGCAGACTGCATGCAATGAAGTTTCCCATCTTACTGTAAATATTTTCAGGGAACTACCTCCAACTAAAGTTTTACAGGGGAAACATACATTTAGATAAAGTATCATGTGTTTTGAATAAATGTGTAGAATACATTAATGTAGAATACACTATTGATGGACATTCATAGAAACACACACAGCTTCTCGCATAATTAGCACGTACACGTCTATGTTGAACAAGAGGTACATTTTTATCTCCCCATGACCCGCCTCTCAGTGTGTCAACACTTAGGAGCTATAATTCCTCACCCCGCACTCCCACGATATTCCCAAATCTATATAATCACCCCCTGGGTCTCTCCACCTCCCCTAACCCTCACACCCAGCTTATTTCCCCAAATGAAGTCCCAGTCTTTTCGTGCCGTCCCCCTCCTCCCCCCTAAACCAACATTTGGTCTTAATTTAGAAGTCATTTACTGGTGGGCCTGGGGCTGTACAGACACACTAGCCCCACTGCTAATGGGACTTGACTGTGGGAGAGTAAGGCAGGAAAAGTGTGTGGTAGGGTTATAGGAGGGGGTTGTGGAGAGAAATTCCCTGCTTCTATAAATCAAAACCAGTTTCAAGAAGAGGGACACCAGAGAGGGGTTTAGAGGGGGTAGAGTTTTAAAGCTTCCATAGTTTACAGCCAATGGCAGTAGCTGCCTTTTCAAACCAAGCACCACTGGCTTTTATTTATTTACTTGAGCAATTTAACCTTTATTTCACCAGGAAGTCTCTGGGGGGGTCAGACTAAGTGTGCTGTCAACTTTTGGGCTTGATCACACTCATGTTCATGCACATAGCCCAGAAGTTGCAAGACCAGCTCAAATTCTTGATTAAAGACATGTCATCTTCAAAGTGTTGACTCTCATCAATAATGATCAACATTAGCAGCCACAGTAGAAGTGACAGCATTAGTATTAATTGTCCTAGCAATTTACATGGAGGATTCAAGTTAGTTCTATAGGTTATGTGATAAAGAGACTGGTTCATTGCTTTGATATGGTCTACTGACCTTTCAACACCACATTACTTTTCTTTCTGAAAATGCACCCTCCTTGTTTTTACTAGGACTATAGCATATTTTATGTGCAAAAAGTCTTGTCAAGGCTGGGAACAGAACCTGAAAGTTCTTTGCAGGACAGGGTCCTCATCACTGCCCTGGGTGATTCAGGGTTTCCTTCAGACCAGATGGATGAGTAACCTCTACTGACCTTTACTACCCTCCAACACCATTTTCAGCAGCAACCTCATTTTCCCAGGTGGTCTGACATCCAACTGTTGGCTTGGTCTAATCTTGCTTAGCTTCAGATGAAAGCCAGCAGAGGGATACAGGGTGGTGTGGCCAATAGCAGAAAAATTTCAGTCAGAGAAGACTGTTCCAATTCTAATAATTTTACTTACTCAGGAATGTTGTCTCATTCATCCTGTTTCTACAGGTTTGTGTTATTGAGTGCATATTATCCAAGGGGAATAAACATCAAAGCTGATGCCCAGGTATTGAAAGGTGGACAGAGTCTTGTGACAATCTAACATTACACCATAATGCCTGCAGTGGTTTCCTAGGCACAGTTTTGGTCATGTCAGGGAATAGACTAAGAGCATCATTCCACCCTAGCTGTTTCCAGACAGGAACCCTCTAGAACAGCTTGTATGGTGACAGTAATGAGCACAGGGTGTGGGTGCCATTACCACGTGAGCCTGGCACCATGCCCGCAGGGGCTCCGTACCACTCCATGCAGCGCCAGCCTGATTTATGTTCTCTCTAATAGGAACCAGCGGCGTCTCCGGGAAAGATTTAAGCTGATGCCACCTTCAGCTCATTCACATGCAACGGTGGTCAACCAAGGGAGAGCGAGACAGAGAGGAGTGAGAGAGAGATGCAGACAGATAGAGAGATATGGAGGGAGAAAGAGATAATGGGAGTTGAACTGGGGCTTGTGTGTAAGAATCAGTGTGCATAATAGGTAGATTCTAGTTACCAGTTTAGAGTCCACTGTATCATTCTTCTATTATAAAATATCCCTTGGCTTTTTTTGGGCATTGAAATAATCACTTCATCCACTTTTATTTGCCAAAGTAATACCATTCATTCTATATCAACATTTGACCATAAAATGAAATGTGATCTCGAAAATTTAATAAAACAGTCCATGTATAATAAATGATGGCTTCACTCCTCAAACCTCAAACTCATTCAATGGATCCAATATGGATCCAAAATGGCGTAGCAGTGGGATGTTTTGATTGTCTTTTCCCGTCCCTTGTATATATAGTTTCTTTGTTCGTATCTATTTCGTATCTATTTTTTATATAATTTTTCTATCTACGGACTGAACATACTTTCCTGCAACCCGTCTCACCCAATGCGGTATGGATCTAATATTTTGATACCTTAGAACCGTAACCCCCTTCAGAAGCTAGCCAGCTAACTAGCTACTAGCTAGTAGTCAGTTAGCCATCACCCTTAAACTGGGACATCTGCCAGCTTCAGCCCGGTAAACTCCTGCCAGCCTGCACAGCGCGATTTAAACCCAGAGCATATCGGACTGCTTTTCCATTACTCCGGATTCCTACCGCAAGCTCTGAACCTTTACTCCGGATCATCTCAGTTAGCTAGCTGCTATCCAAGTGGCTACTCCTGGCTAACGTCTCTGTCCCAAAGCAAGCACCAGTTAGCCTGGAGCTAGCATCGAATCTAGGCCAATCTCCCGGCTAACCGAAGAAATCTATCAAGCAATTATTTTGCGAATTGGCCTGGACCCTTTGCGGCCGTCACGGAGCCCCGCCGATCCATCACGACTGGTCTGCCGACGTAACCATCCGAGGGGGTTTCAACAGGCTCCCCCGTTGTGATGTCCCCCTGAGGTCCATCTGCTAGCCTGCTGCTAGTCCCGGCCTGCTAGCTGTCTGAATCTCCGTGCCTCCAGCTTGCCTAGCTGCTCACTGGACCTGTCACGTCCTGGCCATAGAGAGCCCTCGGGGTTCTCTATGGTGTTTTAGGTCAGGACGTGACTAGGGGGGTTTCTAGTTATTTATTTCTATGTTGGTTTTGTGTATGGTTCCCAATTAGAGGCAGCTGTTATTCGTTGCCTCTAATTGGGGATCATACTTAGGTAGTCCTTTTCCCATCTGTGTTTGTAGAATATTATTTTGGTATTGTTACGATTAGTTGTTGCCTTTTTTTTGGTTTTGTATGTTCCATTTAAATAAATATGTGGAACTGCATGCACGCTGCGCCTTGGTCCATTCATATTGAAGGTGATCGTGGCCGGACCCTATGATTACTCGGCTACACATGCCTCTCCCTAATGTCAATATACCTTGTCTATTGCTGTTTTGGTTAGTAATTTTTGTCTTATTTCGCTGTAGAGCCTCCAGCCCTGCTCAATATGCCTTAGCTAGCCCTGTTGTTCCACCCCCCACACATGCGGTGACCTCACCTGGCTTAAATGGTGCTTCTAGAGACAAAATCTCTCTCATCGTCACTCAATGCCGAGGCTTACCTCCACTGTACTCACATCCTACCATAGCCTTGTCTGTACATTATGCCTTGAATCTATCCTTCCGTGCCCAGAAACCTCTCTCTCTATTACGAACGCACTAGACAACCTGTTCTTTTAGCCTTTAGCCGTACTCTTATCCTAATCCTCCTCTGTTCCTCTGGTGATGTAGAGGTTAACCCAGGCCCTGCAGTCCCCAGCATCACTCCCATTCCCCAAGCGCTCTCATTTGTTGACTTCTGTAACCGTAAAAGCATTGGTTTCATGCATGTTAACATTAGAAGCCTCCTCCCTAAGTCCTCCAATGTCCTAGCCATGTCTGAATCCTGGCTTAGGAAGGCCACCAAAAATCTTGACATTTCCATCCCTAACTATAACATTTTCCGACAAGGTAGAACTGCAAAAGGGGGCGGAGTTGCAATCTACTGCAGAGATAGCCTGTTTGAGCTTCTTCTTTTAAAAATCCACCTTTCCAGAAACAAGTCTCTCACCGTTGCCGCTTGTTATAGACCCGGTTCAGCCCCCAGCTGTGCCCTGGACACCATATGTGAATTGAATGCCCCCATCTATCTTCAGAGTTCGTACTGTTAGGTGACCTAAACTGGGACTTGCTTAACACCCCGGTCATCCTACAATTTAAGCTAGATGCCCTCAATCTCACACAAATTATCAAGGAACCTACCAGGTACAACCCAAAATCCGTAACCATGGGCACACTCTTAGATATCATCCTGACCAACTTGCCCTCTAAATACACCTCTGCTGTCTTCAACCTGGATCTCAGCAATCACTGCCTCATTGCCTGCATGCGTAATGGGTCCGCAGTCAAAGGACCACCCCTCATCACTGTCAAACGCTCCCTAAAACACTTCAGCGAGCAGGCAACTCTTCAGGGAAGTCAGGAACCAATATACTCAGTCAGTTAGGAAAGCTAAGGGAAGCTTTTTAAACAGAAATTTGCTTCCTGTAGCACTAATTCCAAAAACTCTTGGGACACTTTAAAGTCCATGGAAAATAAGAGCACCTCCTCCCTGCCCACTGCAGTGAGGATAGGAAACACTGTCACCACCGATAAATCTACAATTATCAATAATTTCAATAAGCATTTTTCCACAGAGCTGCAAAATCTGGATCCCTACAAATCAGCTGGGCTAGACAATCTGGACCCTATCTTTCTAAAATGATCCGCCAAAATTGTTGCAACCCCTACTAGCCTACCTTACTAGCCTATTCAACCTCTCTTTCGTATCGTCTGAGATCCCCAAAGATTGGAAAGCTGCCGCAGTCATCCCCCTCTTCAAAAGGGGGAGACACATTAGACCCAAACTGTTATAGACCTATATCCATCCTGCCCTGCCTTCTAAAATCTTCGAAAGCCAAGTTAATAAACAGATCACCGACTATTTCGAATCCCATCGTACTTTCTCCACTATGCAATTTGGTTTCCGAGCTGGTCATGGGTGCACCTCAGCCACGCTCAAGGTCCTAAACAATATTATAACCGCCATCGATAAAAGACAGTACTGTGCAGCTGTCTTCATCGACCTGACCAAGGCTTTAGACTCTGTTAATCACTGCATTCTTATCGGCAGACTCAATAGCCTTGGCTTCTCAAATGACTGCCTCGCCTGGTTCACCAATAGAGTTCAGTGTGTCAAATCGGAGGGCCTGTTGTCCGGACCTCTGGCAGTCTCTATGGGGGTGCCACAGGGCTCAATTCTCGGGCCAACTCTTTTCTCTGTATATATCAATGATATCGCTCTTGCTGCTGGTGATTCTCTGATCCACCTCTACGCAGACGACACAATTCTGTATACATCTGGCCCTTCTTTTGACACTGTGCTAACAAACCTCCAAACGAACTTCAACGCCATACAACACTCCTTCCGTGGCCTCCAACTGCTTTTAAATGCTAGTAAAACTAAGCTCATGCTCTTCAACCAATTGTTGCCTGTTCCCAGCCTTAACAAGACTTGTTGCAAGACTGCCCACACCCTCCCGCCCGACTAGCATCACTACTCTAGACGGTTCTGACCTAGAATATGTGGATAACTACAAATACCTAGGTGTCTGGTTAGACTGTAAACTCTCCTTCCAGACTCACATTAAGCATCTCCAATCCAAAATTAAATTTAGAATCGGCTTCCTATTTCGCAACAAAGCCTCTTTCACTCATGCCGCCAAACATACCCTTGTAAAACTGACTATCCTACCGATCCTTGACTTTGGCGATGTCATTTACAAAATAGCCCCCAACACTGGATGTAGTCTATCACAGTGTCATCCGTTTTATCACCAAATCCCCATATACTACCCACCACTGCGACCTGTATGTTCTCGTTAGCTGGCCCTCACTACATATCCCTCGCCAAACCCACTTGCTCCAGGTTATCTATAAGTCTTTGCTAGGTGAAGCCCCACCTTATCTCAGCTCACTGGTCACCATAGCAACACCCACCCGTATTTTTATTTATTTTACCGTTATTTTACCAGGGAAGTTGACTGAGAACACGTTCTCATTTACAGCAACGACCTGGGGAATAGTTACAGGGAAGAGGAAGGGGATGAATGAGCCAATTGTAAGCTGGGGATGATTAGGTGACTGTGATGGTATGAGGGACAGCTTGGGAATTTTGCCAGGACACCAGGGTTAACACCCCTACTCTTACGATAAGTGCCATGGGATCTTTAATGACCTCAGAGAGTCAGGACACCCATTTAACATTCCATCAAAAAATACAGCACCCTACACAGGGCAATGTCCCCAATCACTGCCCTGGGGCATTGGGATATATATTCTTTTGACCTGAGGAAAGAGTGCCTCCTACTGGCCCTCCAACACCACTTCCAGCAGCATCTGGTCTCCTATCCAGGGACTGACCAGGACCAACCCTGCTTAGCTTCAGAAGCAAGCCAGCAGTGGGATGCAGGGTGGTATGCTGCCGTAGCACGTGCTCCAGCAGGTATATTGCACTGGTCATCCCCAAGCCAACACCTACTTTGGTCGCCTTTACTTCCAGTTCTCTGCTGCCAATGGAACGAATTGCAAAAATCTCTGAAGCTGGAGTCTTATATCTCCTTCTCTAACTTTAAGCATCAGCTGTCAGAGCAGCTTACCGATCACTGTACCTGTACACAGCAAATCTGTAAATAGCACACCCAACTACCTCATCCCCATATTATTACTTACCCTCTTGCTCTTTTGCACCCCAGTATCTCTACTTGCACATCATCATCTGCACATATATCACTCCAGTATTAATGCTAAATTGTAATTATTTTCACCTCTATGGCCTATTTATTGCCTACCTCCCTACTCTTCTACATTTGCACACACTGTACATAGATCTTTCTATTTTTCTTTTATTTTGTGTTATTGACTGTACGTTTGTTTATGTGTAAGTCTGTGTTGTTGTTTTTGTCGCACTGCTATGCTTTATCTTGGCCAGGTCGCAGTTGTAAATGAGCCTACCTGGTTAAATAAAGGTGTAATAAAAAAATTATAAAAAAATTCAAAGGTTCACTAAAAAATACTGTTTCCTCTCTCTCTCTCTCTCTCTCTCTCTCTCTCTCTCTCTCTCTCTCTCTCAATGGATTTGGCACACTCGTACATTCGCCATTAGATCTGTTGCTATTTCTGTTGCTATTTAAAAGAATGTCACTTATTCTTTTAGAAATGGAGCCATTTAATATAGAGATGAGAACCTGCAGGTTAGAAACATAAACAGCGGCGCTCACTAAGCACATTAGCTGGGAGAAACAGCCTTTGCGTGGGCGGAAAAGGTTAGCGCATCCATACGGCATAAACAGAAACAGCATTACCATATTTCACCGCCTCACCAACAAATGAATATCTGTTGTTTTTGAAGTGTTGCTTTTATGTCTACAGTGACATTGAAAGGGAAAGAATTATGTCGAACCATTAGAGTATCCATCACAAAAAGTGCCGATATGACCATGAGACACAGTGGTTTATGTAGGTAACTTTTTATTTGCTTTTTATTAGCTTGGTATGGCTCGGGAGTCCAGTCTTAGTGGTCTAAGGCACTGCATCTCAGTGCTAGAGGCGTCACTACAGACCCTGATTTGATTCCAGGCTGTATCACAACCGGCCGTGATTGGGAGTCCCATAGGGCGGTGCACAATTGACCCAGCGTCGTTGTAGATAATAATTTGTTCTTAGCTGACTTGCCTAGTTAAATAAAGGTAAAAGATTTTTTGCAACTCTGAAATATTCTCCAAACAGTGATTTATTGATGAAACAGAGAAGACATTCACACAATGGGAAAGTTCTCTAAAGGCAAGGTCGTTTTTTTAACTTCAAAGTCGATCTCATGTCTCCAATTCATCAGTCTCGACACCTACAGTACTAGGATGTGGAATACAACCAAGGAGTACTAAGTAAGCCCAATATTTGATTCTTTAATGTCTTTTTATCAGTTGAAAGTATCAAAGTTCATTGTACCTATGTATATGTAGTATTCCAACTCTCTAGATAGTTTTTTAATGATTCCACCCCTATAACCTCTGTTGGCGTGGGTGATATGAATTCATTATTCTGAGCAAAACACTTGCGAGGCTCTTGTTAACCTCATACCCACAGTGTGTTTCTGGGTTTGTGATTCTCTCCTGGTTGGAGGTCCTCTTCTCTTCTCATGTCTTCAGTTCACATCCTCTTTGAAGCCAGTAATATTTGAGAGGGTCTAGTTGGGGTTAGCAGATTCACATATGATGTTGTCTGATCACTTCCACATTTGGGGAGTTGAAAAGCTTCAGATTCTGATGGAAGGTTAAATTAGGGAATGTTTTCCACAATTGGTGCCCAAGGCCAGTGCACCCTTTAAAATTATATTTGACCTTCCTGAGTACCCTTGAAGTTGGGGAGAGCTTTTTTGCCCACTCTCATTGATGTGTCTGTCAGGAAACGGTCCTCAGGCTAAAGTTAAGTAACCGTAAAGTGTCACTAAGTTTACTATGACTCAGACTCAGTCACAGCCTGAAGCTTAAATACTTAAAGGGGCAATCTACACTTGCTACATCCATTTTTTGACATATAAGTTAATGATATGTACCAATTAATTCTTGAAGAAACGTATAAATGGCTCATAAGCTTAGTTCAACTGTCATACCCCATCAGAGCGAAATGTTTGGTTTTACTCCAGTGCTTGTAAACAATGTAAATGTAAACAAACACCATATAGCCAAAAAAATGCTACAAATAAAATGTTGATATCATGTAAATGGTAACATTTCTCCAGCCCCATCTCTCAGCTTTTTAGCAAAACAGTAGCAGGGATATGCTTTTGTTATTGTTTCAACAGCTGATTACCCCTTTAAAGCCAATCAAGAAGGGATGATATCCTCTTCCACTGCCTTCCTCTTACAATATATTCTTCTTAATTAAGGCCAAATACATGGGGCCCTGTTCGTAATTACTAATCAGACTTTTATCACAGTTAAGGTGAACTGGGTGTCTAGATGTTGAAAGATGGGAAAGGGGGGCTGGGTGGTGGTTTGTCACATGCTCAAAGTTAAGAGCCAAAGGCACTGTTGGTTGAAAATGAGAAGAGACAAATTTCAGATAAATCAAACCATTCCCATTTACTACCTTTCAGAATCACTAATTACAGGAAGGTGAATAGTCAATAGCTTCACTGTGGCTTACTATCCTAGCCACAGAGGATCACTGGATTGCGTGTGAATCGTATATTCATCTAAACACACACCAATACAATACAGTCATTCAAATGAGCACTTCAGTGAATGTTCTAGTGGAGACATTGTTTCGTGATCACTGACAGCCAGGTGAGTGGCCCAGACAGAGACTAACTTTGAGTTTTGCTCTCTACCCACTGTGCCGCCTCAGGGCAGCACAGTGTCGTTTGAAGACTAAACACATCCTCATACATCTGTCAGCTTCCCACATACAAATGCAGATCAATGGAAAACAGGTGACAGCTGAACGCCTTTATGAATTTGGATATTGTTAATGTGTTGAACGGTTGGCTACAGTCTCCTACTCTGCTCTGGAGAGAGATCCTCATTGCTCTACACAGGAGCAGTAGGCCGAAAGGTCAGACAAAAGCCCATAATCCTTTGCACCAGAATCGCTTCCTTCTGTTAGATTTCCTACATGACTAGGTAGTTAAATAGGAGCTGACTTCTGTAAACAAACAGTTCAGGAACGTTAGCTGTTTGCAGTCATGGAACTGTCCAGAGCCCGTTTCCCAATAGCACTGGAACTTAGGCTTACGTGTGTTTTAATGATGCATCTTTCCTACAGCGGCCTAAGATGTAACATGCGGTTTCAAAGCACCACGCAGAGAGAACTTTTGATAAGTGCATCGTTGAGGCATGTGTCGATACTGATAGGATCAAAAGAAAGGAAGCACTGCTCTTGGATCAGCGTTCTCCCTTTCCAATCTTACCTTAACATTATAATTATTCCATAATACTGTCAACGGATCAGCTCCTAAAGAGATATCACCTATGGCAACAAATATTAAGGTGTCTTATTCTAAACCCCCAAAAAGTGTTAAATAAATCAAAATATATTTTATATTTGAGATTCTTCAAAGTAGCCACCCTTACTCTTGGCATTCTCTCAACCAGCTTCATGAGGTAGTCACCTAGAAAGCATTTCAATTAACAGGTGTGCCTTGTTAAAAATTTGTGGAATGTTTTTCCTTCTTAATGCGTTTGAGCCAATCAGTTGTGTTGTGACAAGGTAGGGAAGGTATACAGAAGATAGCCCTATTTGGTAAAAGACCAAGTCCATGTTTTGGAAAGAACACCTCAAATAAGCAAAGAGGAATGACAGTCCATCATTACTATAAGAAATTAATGGCAGTCAATACGGAACATTTCAAGAACTTTGAAAGTTTCTTCAAGTGCAGTTGCCAAAACCATCAAGCGCTATGATGAAATTGGCTCTCATGAGGACCGCCACAGAAAAGTAAGACCCAGAGTTCCCTCTGCTGCAGAGGATAAGTTCATTAGAGTTATCAACCTCAGAAATTGCAGGCCAAATAAATGTTTCACAGAGTTCAAGTAACAGACACATCTCAACATCAACTGTTCAGAGGAGACTGTGTGAATCAGGCCTTCATGGCCGTATTGCTGCAAAGAAACCATTACTAAAGGACAGCAATAATAAGAAGAGACTTGCTTGGTCCAAGAAACACGAGCAATGGACATTAGACCGGTGGAAATCTGTCCTTTGGTCTGATGAGTCCAAATCTTTGATTTTTTTGTTCCAACCACCGTGTTTTTATGAGATGCAGAGTAGGTGAATGGATGATCTCCGCATGTGTACTTCCCACCATGAAGCATGGAGGAGGAGATGTGATGGTGTGGGGGTGCTTTGCTAGTGACACTGTCAGAGATTTAGTTAGAATTCAAGGCACACTTTACCAGCATGGCTACCATAGCATTCTGCAACGATACGCATCCCATCTGGTTTGCGTTTAGTGGGACTATCATTTGTTTTTCAACAGGATAATGACCCAACACACCTCCACACACCTCCCCTTATTGTTTAGAATAAGACTAGCAGGTCATTATCTCTCCCCCCTGTGTGCCTTTAGAGGCCCCTGGATAAAATGGGCAATCCTGCCCTCTGCCTCTATCCATATTTCTGCATACACCTAGCAGGTCGTTACCTGACCTGGGTCTTACTGGTCAAAACCGGGTACTAGTGGGAGGCGGAGGCGAGGGGATCCTGGCTCAACTTACCGTCTTCCTGGATCTAGGAAGTTGGTGGAGGTGGAAGGAGTGTTATGGCTAAACCTGCTTTACCTGACCTGATTTCTTCTCCGGTGGATGACGTATCTCCTACCTTCCCCACTCATTCCCTCAGGAAAGTTGAAAGGAAAGCTGTGAGCAGAGGGATGTCTCCTACACTAGTGAAATGTCCCCATTTTGACACTCCTCTTCCCTTTCCTCCTCATCATGTCTGAAATATTCAAATGCCAGCGGCGTGGGGATATTGCGAGAGTCTGATTTGATCAAACGCAGACATCTGGCTGGCCCTCTGTAATTCTCCAGAGAGCGAAACTGGAAGTGACAGAGTGCAATCACCATCTCTCATCTCCCAATGAGGAGAATGAGCAGCAGAGGATTGAGTGGCTGACCGGCCGTAGCATGTCGCTGTGTCGATATTATTGAATTATGCCTCGACAAGAAGCTACATGCTTTCAGCCATGAAGTGCTGTAGATGGTGTGAATGCTGGGTGAGGTCTTGCTGTTGTTTTGCTTTGAAACCTTGCAGTAAGTACATCTTAGGTTGTACTATTACAGCTAAAGGACGTGATAGGAATACATTGGTTATCATACAATGATGGAGCCTGCTGAGATGAACAGTAGGCCTGCCTTATTTCTTTCTCCATCCCTCCTCTCTCCCTCTCTCCTCTAACCTTTATTTTATCTACACGTGTTAGCTCATGCAACGGCCCCTCTTTCACCCAAGGTAATTGTTACAAGGACGACAATTATGGAAAAGCAGCGGACCCGCTAGATGAATCAGGTCAGGGATCTGACAGAAATTACACAGCAATATAACAGCCCCCATATTGTTATGCAGATAAATACAATACACAGGGCACCCGCTTTAATGCAGTCACTGAGGTATTATACAAGACGATAGGTACAACAGGGTGGAAAGGTACGTGCGGCACCTCACAATGGAGCACTGAGGAGAGGAGATCAGTAGCAGAGGGCAACAGTCAAGATACTGTAGACACTAGTGCATGTGAGAGACAGTTTCATCTGCCTACCTTTTTTTAGATGATGAGATTACATTTATATTTCGGTATGTTATAATTAGAACCCAATTATTTCAGTTTGTCTGAATATGCTACCGTTAGACTATTTGTCAAATTTTATGATAGCTGGTTTAACAGTGTGGATATATGTTAGACTTACTGTATGGTCATTCATAATCATTTGGCAGGCTACACTAATTTCAGATCATTTGTCAGATTGCACAGATTTTCTGTCTGTGGGGTGTTTGAATTCCATTAGGGTGGACTCATTCAGTGTACCGTATTTACAGCAGTGGAATATGTGGCACCAGAACGCCTCATTCCCAGTCTCTCTTTCCTGTTTATTGTTGTTGTTGTTATTGTTGTTTTCCACTACGGGCGACAGAACAGAGTTTGGGTACAGTGAGGTGTCAGTGTGCCTGTCACCTCCAGGAGGGTGGCTGCCATCACAGCCACATTCAGCACGGGATTAATTGCTCTCACTTCACTGGGGGAGGGGGACGTCTAGCCCCCTCTTGTCCCTCTGACAGTCTAATTAGTCTTATTTAGTACAGGCTCTGAGCAATAGTGTGTGTGTGTGTGTGTGTGTGTGTGTGTGTGTGTGTGTGTGTGTGTGTGTGTGTGTGTGTGTGTGTGTGTGTGTGTGTGTGTGTGTGTGTGTGTGTGTGTGTGTGTGTGTGTGTAAACACATATACAGTGTTAGAATAGGATGGGGAGTGGGAAATGCCCTCCTGAGTTATGGGTCATCAACGCCATGACTCTTACTAATCACCCCTCCCTCCCTACCTCTCCCCCCTCTTTCCCCTTGCTCCCATACTGCCACCTTGGTTTGATTAACACCATGCCACCAACTGCTCCCAACCCAAGCCACTGTTGCTCTAACGACGCCATCTACAGCCCTCTCTTTCCTTCCACACCAACTGCTGTTTGTTTCCTGCTGTCTGCTCCATGTAAACAAGCCTACTGTTTAGCTGCTGCTGGTAGAGAAAAGTGTCATGTTGTGGTGTAGTAGGGTATGAGGTATTTATCTTTTGTATGGTCCTCTAAATTATTAAACAATGTTCTCTTGACATAAAAAAAAGCACTTTCCCCTGCTCATCTGCAAAGACTTCTCTTAGTTCTATACAAATAGGAGCTTTTAGCTAACCTTTCTGAGACAAACAGACAATGAAGGTTGGAGGAATTAAGCTTTAATATCATGGCCAATAACTGACTCAGGACATCTCAGGAGGACATCTGCAGAGCAAAAAGCCATCAACATTATAAGCCATTAAACAATGCTGAGTAAAATGAGGATTTTATTTAATTTCTCTGAATTAAACCAGTCCCCATTCCTGAGTTGCAGCAGACGGACCCAGTAAAACATTACATCACCACTCTTTAAAATGTCCAGATTTATTCACCGAACACCACGAGGTCCTCGATGGTGTGATCTGATCTGTTTAAAATACCGCCCTATATCCACCCAGGGCCAAGGGGTCTCAGGCTAGTTTTGTAATATGAGTCAGCGTTTAACTGCCCACTAGTGAAAGAGCAGAGGAGCCAGCAGGCAGAGGTCAGCTCAAAGTTAGCATCGGAGCCTGGACCTCAGGGCAGGGCATCCAGGCTGCTCATCCAGCCACGACCCTCACCCACGGGGCATGGCTCAGTAGCCCAACTGATCTAACCTAACCTCCCACCAACCTCCCAGAAAATCCTCCCTAATTGTTATTCACATGCCCGACGGAGACGGCTCCATCGTCCTCTGTGTCATGCCAGCCTCTGTCTCTGAGCCAGCTACCATCATGGTGGTGAGCAGAGCGGGTGGGTAGTTTAACGAATACGAATAGGTAATTTTCTCTAAAGGCTTCAACAACTTTTGCCCACTTTTGATTGTAACTTTCTAAATGGCCCCAAAATAAATGGCAGTTGAGTGAAATCACATTCATCTTAACTATTAGAGACATAATAATAGACAGGTCCTTACTAAGCTGGTTCCTCATTCTCCCTTCCTCCCTCCTCTTCTCTCTCCTCAGTGACCTGACTCTTCCTTCATCGCCAGGTAATTGTGCTGTGTGGAGCGTGGTCTTGGCTACTGTGCCACAAAAAGGCTTGATGCTGGGTTTATAATCCCTGTTCTACCTCAAGCCATAAATTGGCTCTTGGCTGCAAAGTGGATGTTTTCTGAAGCATTGACATTTCAGAGATCATCCCATATCCTCAGTTTGTATCCATTTATTCTATTCTGTCATTAATGGCATAATTGGCATTATACTTTTCACCAAGATTATTGCCAAGTTGTCTCATTGTGCTTTTCTCCCCAAAATAAAATTTTGGGTTGCTTTCCTCTTGTAAAAGGGAGCTTTTCCAGCAAATTAATTGGACATTAGGATGGGACCACAATTTTCCAGAGATGTTTACTCAGTGGAATCATGAATGAGAGAACATGTAATTGTGAGTGTAACATGACAATTGATGTACTTCCAATCCAAATATTGTTTCTATTGTTGTCCCATCCTGGATCATTTTGATTGTTCACAGCTATCACATTAGAGGCAAAATTATATCTAAAGACTTCAATAGTTACGTCATTCTGTCAGTGGTGTAAAAAGTACCCAATTGTCATACTTGAGTAAAAGTAAAGATACTTTAATAAAAAATGACTCTAGTAAAACTTAAAGTAACCAAGTAAAATATGACTTAAGTAAAAGTCTAAAAGTATCTGGTTTAAAATATAGAGTACCAGTCAAAAGTTTGGACACACCTACTCATTCCAGGGTTTCTCTTTATTTTACTATTTTCTACATTGTTGAATAATAGTGAAGACATCAAAATTATGAAAAACACATATGGAATCATATAGAAAAGTTTGGTGTGTCCAAACTTTTGACTGGTACTGTACTTAAGTATGAAGTATATTTAAGCAATTACATTAAGTATCAAAAGTAAAAGTATAATATTTAAAATTCCTCATATTAAAGCTACAATATGTAACTTAGGCGCCGGACCAAATTTACATAGAAATGTGAGTTATAGGTCTTTCATTCTCATAAAAGCAAGTATAAGAAGAGGTAGATCTGTTCTATGTGCACTATTTCTATGCCCACCATATCCGTTCATAAGTTTCCTTTTTGCATCTTTTACTTTCAGGTTTTTGTACACCAGCTTCAAACATCTGAAAATACAATCTTTTTGGAAAGGGAAAATATATTTCACTGTGGTTTAGATGGTACAATGATTCTCTACAGTCTATGATGACTGCTTGTTTTGTCACATAAACTGAAATTAGAAAAACAATTCAAATTTTTGCAACCAGGAAATGGCAGAGTGATTTCTACACAGTGCATCCAAAAACAGAACAGTATGAAGACAGGCTAAAACTGTTTATCCAATAGAAATCCCTGATCACGCTTGTAGGTGATGTCATGGCAACGTTGGCTAGCTAAGCTCATGCTCAGAAACAAGTTATTGGGTCTAATGGTCGTCTCGCATCGAACTGCGCATGTGCAGGCCGTCAAATTAAAGGCACTCCTTCAATGTAAAGTTTGTTTTGACCTGTCAGTTTGTCACTTTCGCGAGGTTGGAGTAATAACATGTTCAACTACTTAAGACAATCTAGGTTGTGCCTTTAGATTTCGAGATAATTAATAGCCACAAAGAATTTTTCACTCATTGACTTCTCAAACCCTGGCCTGGTCTGCTTCGCAAGCATTCCCGGAAGTCTCGCCATGTTGCGTCTCTGGGTTTAGAAACTCTGTGGTCCGTCTTAAAGCAAACCAGACCGCACAATTTTCTTGTTTTTTTTTAATCTATTTACGGATAGCCAGGGGCACACTCCAACACTCAGACGTCATTCACAATCGAAGCATTTGTGTTTAGTGAGTCCGCCAGATCAGAGGCAGAGGGATGACCGGGATGTTCTCTTGATAAGTGCTTGAATTGTATCATTTAAGCACTATACTGTACGTTTTGACTCTTTTCTGGTGATTGGACACAAACGAGAAAAGATAAGCCTGACAGATAGTCTTTCCCCCTTGTTTTCACTCCTTACTCTGACAACAATGTCACTTTGCTGTTCACTGCAACCAGGCTCCTGGAAGGGTGAGCACATGATGGATCCACTGAAGGATTGATTGGAGTGTGTGTGCATGTGTATGTTCCTGGCATGTGTTACGAACAGGGTATATCCTGTGTTAACAGGATGAATTATATATACTTTGTATGTGTGTGCCGGCATGCATGAGCATATTTTCTTTCCTATGTATAAATTAAAAACATATATGTTCACGTGTTGTAGTTCATGTGTCTATATGTTTTAGTGTGTGTAAACAGCGTGGAGAGGATGTCTTGTGACAGACCCAGACCAGCAGTAAGCTGTCTGAGGCCAGGCACTGGAGGTGTTGACAGGAAGCGGCAGATGGAGAGGGAGAAGAATCCCAGTCCATTCGGACTGCTCTCATATGCTCTGGACAGTATGAACTAGCTGGCATTACACCCATTTCCTGTCAATGACAGAGTCGACACTCAAATGGCATTGTTCCTTGGCAGATTTGAAGAACCTTAGGTGTTCAGTCCTGACAGCATGCAAACACAGTGTCCTTTCGGAGTATCACTATCAGCATTACTCAAGATGCTTTACCTTTTACTTTGAATGCCATTCGCTTTCTCAACCCTCTGAAAGAGACTCATGGTAATATGGATAAATCGCATGGGGACAAGAGTCATCTAGTCATTCCCATGGACTCACAAGTCTATATGAATTAAGCTATTGTGCTGATGGGCTCACATGCATTCTCCTCACTTAGCACCCATTGGCTCACTGCAATTCAATTGTGGGAAAAAAGAGTCAATATGTTGCTGGGCCAGTTTAAGAATGCTTGTCTTTTTGATAACAGCCAGTGCTTCTTGGCATTTTTAACATTTTATTTTGCCTGCTGACATAGGAAAAATACAATGTGTCTGTTTTCTGCAAGCCCACGGTGTGGCAAGATAGCATGATTTTAGTGATTGGATATCTTCAACCTAGTTCTCTAATAACCTTACCCAGAATGTGTTGCCTACTCCCACAAGAAAGTGAGTTGGTTTGGGTTGATAACTGTTCCAGTGAGCAGGTAATAATTTTTTATTTGTCATTTACATTTTGTCCTGCTCTGGAGATATTTGGGATGTGTGTATTACACATTATTATGAAACTCAGCTGGTGCACCATTGAACTTAAAAATGAGAAAACGAAGTGGAACAGCTATTTTATTTCCGACTGCCAAAACCAGTAAACCCCTAATGGCAAAGTTGACACTGAACACATGCCTACTGATATTTAGCGTGTCCACTCAGGTCGTGGACTTGGGAGCTTGTCCTCTCCTTACTCCTGAAGGCACCTTACCACAATGGCTGGGCTCACAGACTCTATTTCACTGGCCGGGCTCACAGACTATTTCACTGCCAAGAGAAATGACTGGGGTAAACCTATCAGCATTGACCCTAAACTCACCAAAAATGATCAGCCAGCCGTCCTGAACCCAACGGAATGTTCATGACTAAGCATGTTAAGAGTGAATACAAACCATCAATATAAAACTAAAGTTCATCTGTTATTTGTGTAGCCAAGAAGCTATAAAAAATGTAATCTCAATAACAGCGGACATCTGTGGTAGATAAAAATAGACATTTTTATTTAAAAGACAGGATGTGACCGGAATATTTCTGCAAGAAAAATTTGTGAAAATTACAGATAACTAGCTATTTAATCATGTCTATCTACATGATTACTATCTCCACTAGACAGTGATTTGCAGTTGGATCATTTATAATGATCAGCAAGGCTCTCCTATGCAGGTATCTCATTAGAATCCTCCAGTATGGGAGCAATAGCTTCATACAGTATAACTACTGTACCTTCACCAATTAACCCTATTGGTTCCCTCATTATGCTCTCTGTCTTCCTCCTGCCCAATTCCTTGCCTGTCAACATAGACAGGACAAATCTACTTAGCACCTTGACATACTGTACGCTAGGCTGCATACATTTTTAACCTAAAAGACCTACTGAAAACAGAAATTAAATGCATAGACTATTGGCTCTGTGCAGCCTATACTAAGTCCGCTACAGTTTTATTTTTGAACCATTATTACAATACAAAGGACACTATTTTATGTGAAAACTGAAAATGCTATTATAATGGCATGATGTATGTAATTATAGGGAGGTATAAGCAAAGTAAGTAAGTTAGGTCCATGCAATGTAATATTTGGACCACTATTAATAACTGAAGGCAACGGAGAACTTGTTGACAGAATGAAAGTATTTTGTTGAGTTATCTTATATGTCGAGCAAAGTAACAAGCCTCAGAAAGAAGGTTAATGATATATCAATTTAAATGCCCTTGTCTGAAATCTCATTGGCGGAGAGACTGGCTGCAGGCTCGGGTTGCAAGAATCCAGATGTGTAGGCATCCAACAACTGGACAAAGGTGAGATGTTGAGGGAGGAGTCAAATGAAAAGGTTTGAACAAAACACGTCTCAAACAAGGTAAAAAATTATTATAAAAAAAAAACCTTCTCAAACAAAATCTGGTACTATCCCTCCCCTTGTCATTGGACCGACTGCCTGCCAATTCAACACACTAGGGCGTGTATTCTCCTATTCTGCTCTTCGCTGGGTGAAGTATGTTGTGATTGCAGTCCAGCTCGAGCGTGCGTGGGTCTCTGTCATGACAAGGGGCGCTCTTTCGCAGCTTTTGCTCTCTGGGAATACAAGCCTTTTTGGAAAAAATACCTAATCTTTTCTCTACGCTTCTGTAACACTGGTCTCTGTCCTACTAGAATCAAATTATTGTCAACGAAACAAGATAGCCAAAACGAAAGAAAAAGGTAAGAATTATACTACGGCACTTTCTCTTTATCAAGCGTTGATTATTTGAATCCGCTGTGTAGTGCTAGGGCAAAAAAAACAAAACGGGGGGGCTGGAGGTAGGTGGTATAAACTGGGCAAACATGTTATGAATGGTAGTACTTCCTATAAGTACCTACTTTAGAACTAGAATACAACATCGTTTTGTTTTAATAGCCCAGTGTCCTTTATGTAGATACTGGGGCAAACTTGTGGCACCACAAACTACTCCGAATGCGCAAGTTAAATGTAGGTGCAGTCGGCTACTGAAGGAGTTAGTTATTTGAATCAGCTGTTTCGTGCTAGGGCAAAACCAAAACGTGCACCCAGGAAGGGCCCCAAGACCGAGATTGGGAAACCGTGTCCTAAACCATCCGCTACAGCTCGATCATCTTTTCAGCTAAATGCATGCGAAAATAGCATTTGTCAGCAAATAAATATGCAAAAATAGTATACTAGGAATACTCTATCCGGTTTTGGATAGGCGTTTCTGGATAGCTATATATGACTGTTTTGTCGTTGTGCAGACGGACGTCTGTTTGTATTTGTGTAGGCTATAGTTTACAGAAATTAAAACAAGACTTGAATAGGCTATATAATAGACCTGCAACCATACATGTCTTTCACACACTGTTATATAATCTCAATGGGTCATTTGAACAGGGTGAATACAAGATCGCGTTTGTAGAAAATTGTTGCCAGTTAAAGAGTAAGTTGAAATGCATAGCTGCGTGCGCCAAAATGTATCGAGTTGGGTAATTTCGCAGTCCTTTGTGTGGCGTGACAAACTTGTTGTTGGTTCACCATCTTTATATTATAGAGCAATGTCTTGTCATTTTGACAGCTGCTTAATTAAAATGCGCATTTAGTGATTTTAGTTGTAGATTACTTTGAATTTTACACAACAACTGCAGCCTGTGACCCGATGGTTCTGTCCGAATGCAATGAATGTTACTGCAACAAATGTTAATGACTTTGGTTGTATGTTTAGGCTGATTAACTTGATTCTTAAATTGTTTTATGTTTTTTGAGTTTGTGCACATAGCCTCTAACTGTATTTTCAGGCTATCAATAACAGTGATTCGAGTTACATGTTGATATTAGTTTTTAATGCGTTTTGCTAAACACTAACCAAAATTATAATAGCCAATATTATGTCGAAGTAGCGAGAATAATGTCCAATAGTCCTGGATGGGAGGACATTGAAGGTACAGGTCTGGGTGACAGTCTGTGTGTAGCCTACAGACTTGGATTGAGACAAAAATAGGCTATCTTTTTATGCTCTTTAGTACCACTCTCAGCTATGCCCAACAGAGAGAAGCTTTTAGTAGGCTTATATCTGCAAGTCAAATATCTTGACCAAAGTATGGCATGAAGTACGTGTGTGGGGGGGTGGGTTCTGCTCAAATCTGGGTAAAGGATTGAAAGGAATGTGAGTCTTATTCAGTACATTTAGTAATTGCTTGCTTTTCTTAAGTCTAGCAACCTGGCCAGCAGGTAGGTTAGACAAACTAATCTAACTGGATTGATAGCCTGAAATGGCTTGGTAGCTAGTTATGAGATTGGGAGTCTATCTAGCTGGCTAACTAAAGCCAACTTCATAAAATTGCTAGGTGACTAGTATTCTCAATCAAATGTATTTCTAAAGCACTTGCAATGCAGATGTAGAAGCAGACAAACAGAACATTTTTTTTTTATTTATTCATGAAGAAGAAATCAATAGGCTACATGGCTTGATCACATTCATTTATAAACATACCTCCTACCCGACACCATCAGCTAAAATCGAATCAAACGCTGTGTGTCACCCTACACTCCTCCACTGACGATACTACACGCACTAGAGTATAGTGGCCTGCCTTTCTTTTCTCTGTGCACTTGGGAAGGGACCACTTACTACAGAGAATTGGGGGGGTACTCTTTGCCTTAAGTGTGTCCCCTCTGCAAAATACTAATGACAATCTTTTTATAAATAATTATGATAACATGGGCTTAAATTAAGATGACTAATTAATTTAACATCTGAAACATCTCACAACACAACATCTGAGGGGGCATGTGCCTTTGTGCCCCCTACGGGCATGATGCCACTGGCAGCATGCACAACTAACATAAAGACACATCTTTATTGCCACTGTGTTTCCCATCCATAATAGTTTTGGTGATGTGGATGTGTGATTACTGCGTCTACATTCCAAAGTTTAGAAGACATTTAAATATTCATGTTAATTTGGTGCAAAACTTACCAGCTCTAGGGTATCATTATCTTACAGTACAAACAAGGTTGTTTTTCTCCTTTTTAAATGTTTCTTGACGCAAATATTTTACTAAAAACAATATTCAACCCCATCTTTTACATGTTAGAAAGGAAACCAAAGTTGCAGTTGGTATCATAGTTTTTCACTGGTGCTTTGTCGTCAGGGCTAGGCTGCTCTGTCAGAGAAAATGACAATACTGTTATACATTAGGTGGTTTAGATATCATAGTCTATCAACAAGTGGTGATATTGCTTCCCTTCAACAGAGTTGGAATATCCTGCTGGTTTGTTGCTTTTTCTGGATTTGTCATTTTTTAATAATATGTTCATATTATTTGTACTTCCTACCCAACCGTTATGCCCTCTCTGAGCTCTTTTTACTTGGCTCTCTCTCTCTCTCTCTCTCTCTCATTTCCTACCTTCAGAAACACATCTCTGCTTTCTTATTACCCAACCCCATTCAATAAGTAACTCAGGTCTTGCAGGCTGGTGGGTGATGGCTGTAAATGACTGGAGCTGAGAGAGGCGAGTGTCGGTGGCCGATTCCCTCTCCGTCGGCTCCCAAATTGCATGTTGTCCGGCTCTCATTTCAGCCCTGAAAGTACCGGCGCTCGGTTAGCATGGCTAATGGTGCATTTAGACCAGGGTGTAATTTTATTTCCTATTTCCGAAGGCGCTGTAGTTTTTGTATTAAATGGCGGGAGGTCTGCTGCAGGGCTGTGATGGGCTGTGACGTGTGGATGGCTGTGTCTCCTTAATGGTCCGTGGGGTAATGAGGGTAGAAATAGGCTCAGTCCTGGGCCCCTGGGACGAAGGTCCTGTGGGACGTACAGTACAGCCTATACCTCCCAGCCCACGGTCACCCCTGTGATGCAGATGTTCCCTCATCCAACTCTGCTGCCTCTCCAACTGTTCCAACACTCTTCAGAACTGGCCCAGAGTCAAGTTACTGTACGGTTTAGAGGAGCAACTGTCTTTTGAGTCAACTGTCTTCCGCGGAAGACTGTGGTACCATTATAACATCCACAATATTATATTGAATGGTTTCGGTTAGGATCCTGAGAGAGCCCAGATGCCCTGGCACATATCAATTGCAGTGGTTGAATTACTGCAATCTGCCCCTTCTGTGTTGATAACTTCCATTTTGAGATCAATATGACTTTTATAGTATCTTTTTAAAAAGCATTGTAAGTGTGGAGTATTGACAGTAACCATCTGTCTGAGGTGACTCTGAAGTACTACCTACGGCACTGGAGGGATGCTGGAGTAAAAAAAATGGGCAGTGTGACTGTGTTTGGCTTGAAGAAGCAACAGTTAATCTTCGCCTCCCACCCCCAGCATATGGGACTTTGTTTGGCCCTGCACCGGAGTGAAGCACTGGACTGTGGCACCTCATATTTCATATTGATGGTCGTTTGTTACCCATGGCAACTGGGCAGCCAATGGGGACCCCATATCTGGCTTAGGGGGGAGTAAGGAAAAGAGGGTTTTGCAAGGCCGTGCAGTCTTCCACCCTCCCTGTCTGCCTGCCTCTGTTCAGCGACAGGTTCCTGAACCCTGGGGAGTGAATTATTACCTGTCAGCCCCAGAGCCTCCCCATCATCCATAACCCAAGGCTGACACGGGACAGGCTTGTCCCAGCTATCTGCTGAGACCACCAGGCCTTGGCCTTGAGGTCTGGCCCCTCCAATGGACAGTGGGAGAAAATCACATTAACATGTTGCATTACAAATGGTGGGTTGAGGAAAGCCTTGTGGCTTTGCCATGGCAGCTGAAGGGGGTCTTCAGTCATTGTCCGGGACCAGTAGGGGGAATGTACTTTACTGTGTTTCAGCTGTTTGCTCTTCACAATGCAGAAACTTGTTTTACTGAGTCCTCATTACAATGCTAAGCTTCACTGTATTTGGTCATCATAGATGTTTCATGATTTATTGGATTTTCGAGTATTGGTTTGAATATCACCTCTTTTCAAAACTTATGTCGATATTTATTTTTCTGTATATCTGTGTTCATTTCAGCACACCAGGACCTTGGTGCCCAAAATAAATGTCTGATTTAATTGACTGTGTTCAATATTGACACTGTTTTATCCTATTAGCCCCATCAGTAGCAGTCATTTAAATAGAGTCCTTGACAGGGCAGTAATTAGCTCTGATTCTAAAAACAGGCGAGCGATGGCTGCCCTCCTGTCACACCGCCGCGGTTAGCACAGTACGGGTAATTATACCAGAGCTGATGAGTGCTGAATTTGGGAGGGAAAAGAGCTGAGTTCAACCAAAGGGTAGAATGAAAAAAAGAAACAAGGTTGCAGACCACACTCTGGACAAGTGACAGGCCTCAGTCCTCCTTTCCAGACTAGCTGTCTTCCTGTGATTTTTCTAAAGCGTTTTTCAGCAGTGTTAACCCCTTGTCAAACATGGTCTTAGGCTGCTCAGCTAACCCGCAGCAGCCACAGGCTGAGAATGCTGGGTAACTATCTGGTTAAGCGCCATGAACTCAAGTGGAAGGGTTCCAGCAATTACGGAGGGGAGTATAACCTGTGTCAGCAGATAGTATCATATTTATGTATTCAGGTCAGTAAAGGTTTCCCAACCCTTAGAACATGTTTTCATCCTACTTTATTTGTGTTATATTAGTATGTAAATCCTGCTGTCTGAGTGGCTTGTCTATGTTTGTTTGTAATTCTGTGATTTGGGAAGGTACTTCAATCTGCATTTGAGTAATCCTTTTAGATTCCACTACCTTTTGTCTTCCACAAAAGAGATTGGCCACACACACGCGGCTGTTTGATTAGTGTGATAGGAAGATGGTGCTCAGTACCCTCAGGGCTGGTAAGGGAGAAGAGTTTTGGGCAAGAAATACATCCTGTTGAGATGAAACTTCTTTCCCTTTCATGCATATTTCATCTGAGGATGTAGCTACTTCATTTGCACATTGAGTCTCATCACTGAGGATTACTGAGCGATGACTAAAACCGTTGCCTATTTTAAACTCACATTTCACTGCGACACCCACGAGCCCCCAATGAACCATAACAAACTCAAGGGCCTATATGCAATATTCAGGCATTGAGATACTATTATATGCATACAGTACCAATAGGTATCAGTAAACTTGAATCAAAACATTTTCCCATTGGCTACTTAATGCAGAAAGCAATATATATTTTTCCACAATCTTGTTACTCTACTGCTCATCTTCTCATAGAATGCAAGTTAATGAAACAAGCCCTCCTGTAAGTTGCTGCTGGCCGCACACACATTATTGATTGGTGCAGTCCTAGAGGGGCTAAAGGTGCAGTGGTTTTTGTTCCAAATTATCTCTTAATCACTTCATAATGAGGGTAGCCTCCCTCCATCCTGCCTCATTGATTAGCTGCTCATGTTGAAACTGAAGCAATCCGTCCCTTCACTTCACTGAATGTTTACTTTGGATTCGCTGGTGTTTGGGCTTAGCTGTATCCAAAATCCTTATAATGGGTTTATTATGTAGATTTTTGTTTCTGGTGGCGCATTCATACAATTTGTGTAGTCTATTTTTGTGATCATGCAATGGATTTCACTATAGCTGAAAACCATCTAGTTCCTGCATGATTTCAAAATATGTTTTTATTTTTAGGCTAGAATTAAAGTACAAAACCGAATCTATTAACCACATTCCAGGAATGTAAATGTGGGTGCATGCTGGAGCTTGTTATTCTTGGAAATCGACCCACAATTTCTTAGCATGCAGGAAAGATCTGTTCCGCAGAGAGAAAATGTGTGAGAGGAGGACGTTAGTAAAAGAGGGAGAGCGAGAGAGATTGGGAAATAGGCAAAGTAGGAGAATAACATCATCAACAAAAATGTAATTTGATCATCTTAAAATCCATCATTCATGCCACATAATACATGTAATCCTTATGCATTTAGGGCCCGATTCAGACTTAGGAAATGTACGCCTTTCTTACGCACGTCTTTCCTAGGCACTTCTCAGTAGTTGGTATTCAGACTTATCTTATACAGGTGCGTAACGGGCTTATCAGGTGTGATTTTCCCTGCGGGCGCTGAATAAATTTAATTCAATCTCTGAAAACCCTCCCACTTGCTGGCCAACAGATTTTCTTGTGGAGTTTTCATTCAATAGCGTTTTCAGTACATTTATGTAAAATCATCCCTTTAAATACTTTAACTTTTTAATTATAATTTTCTTGACAGACTCAGTAGAATATACACGGAGTGTACAAAAAATTGTACATGTGTACATGCTCTTTCCGTGACATAGACTGACCAGTGAATCCAGTTGAAAACTATGATCCTTTATTCATGTCATCTGTTAAATCTACTTCAACAAAGAAGGCTGACACAAAATGTGCAGAGCAACGGATGGGCTACAGCTAGTCAACTAACAGTCCAGTACAACATTAGTGCCCAAAGACCAATAAAATAATGCACCTTGATGCACCAACTCATTGTACCTTGACACGAATGGGGTATGGAGGCCGATGACCTTACAGAGTTCCACTTCTTTCAGCAAAAAACAAAGTGGGCAAATGGAGAAAACACTGGAGAATCAGAAAAACATTGCCTGGACTGATGAATCCCAGTTCCTGCTGTTTCACGCTGACAGTAGGACTAGGGTATGGAGAACCACATGAGTACATGCATTGATCATGCTGTGTGTCAACATTGCAGGGTGATGGTGTGATGTGAGGTGTGTTTTCATGGCACGTATTGGGCCCCTTGATAAAAGTGGAGCAACATTTGAATGCCACAGGATATCTGAACATTATTGCCAATCAGGTGTATCCCTTCATTTTCTTTCAGCAGGTTAATGCCGCATGCTACAAGGCTTGTTCAGGAATGGTTCCAAAAACATGACTGTCAATTCAGTTTACTGGAGTTGCCTGCCCAGTCACCAGATCTCAATCCAATAGAGCATCTTTGGGATGAGATGGAATGATCTATTCAGAGTAGAGATCCACTACCAGCCAACTTGACACAACTGTGGAAAGCATTGGAGTCAACAGCGGTTTGATTCATCATGAAAGTTTCCATTTTCAATTCATGAAATATTGGAAGGTGAGAAAAGGGTACATACAATAGTCCTATAAATAAATATACCTTAATAATCCTCACTAATCCCGGAACTGTGATGACAACGATCCCGTCGTCATGAACCGTGCTCCAGGTTTAAACTGCTATTATCGTGACTTTACTTTAATTAATCTGATGACGGTTATTTATTTAATCAACACGATTCTTTAAAAAAAATGTATCACACAACAATTAACTCGTTAGAATTTGAGGCACCACGGAAGAGGTTGTTTAGAGTTACCATCTCCCAAATTAAACTCTATAAGGCTCCTGAGTGGCGCAGCGGTCTAAGGCACTGCATCTGTGTTAGATGCGTCACTACAGTCCCCGGTTTGAATCCAGGCTGTATCACATCGGGCCGGCGCACAATTGGTCCAGCGTCACCTGGGGTAGGCCGTCCATTTTAAATAAGAATTTGTTCTTAACTGACTTGCCTAGTTAAATAAATGTTAAATAAAAAAATATATATCTATTTCATCGATAAACAGTCATCTTATTAATCATTACCTCTTATCATATCATCATTCTGACCAATCATAACCTTCTTGGATCTGCAAAACCGCCAGCCTTGCTCATTATTCAGTATTACACAAATTGGTTTAACTATTTATTTACTAGCTAACTAAAAAGCAACAGGATTACATACACACTTGATACATGAGAAGAAAGTCCCTAGTGGACTGACACAACATGGTGTTTTACACACACACAGAGAATGACACATTCTACAACTATTCTCACAATCATATAGGTTGCACACGAACCGCCACCCGTTTGGATAAGACATAATTTAATGTATTTATGTGTGGGTGCCTTTGTCCGTTGTGTAGTCCTGAACAGAACTACAGAGTTCTCTTCCATTGGCTCCTGAAGCTGCTTATTTGAAGATAAGCCAGCCGTGCTGATGGTTCCAGTGGGGTGATGAGAGTAGCGTACTACTGTGATTTGAGACTCGTAGAAGGATGGGATGGTTTGAAGAGTTTGACATATTTGACTCAAGACAGCTAATCAGCTGTATCAATGATTGTCTAAGAGGGTAGTTTGTCACCTCTTCCTCCTCGTGTTGATTATTCAGGGTGCAGGATTCAGACCACTATGGACATGAGTTGCAGCTCTTCGTCTCTCTGGTTTAAAGGAAGGTGAGTTTATTTCTTCACCTTGTGTTGAGGTTCAACATTTCAAACATGTAGCTAACACCTCATGTTTCCTGGTCCAATGTTAATTTCATTACCAAGGATTTTCATGCACTCTGGCCAAAGGGGAACGGCTCCTTCCATCTGACACACTCTCCGACCTCACTCGGGGCGTGGGTACTTACTTATGCAAAGTTTATAGGAGATAGGAATGTGATTTTATGAGGTATAAAATAATATATCTCAACAAAAATTCTTAATCATTGTTCAACGTATTGGATGGAAACTTGACAGATAAAGGAGATATGCTTTCCAAGTTACAGCATTTCATCCATACAGTTTTTTTATGACCTCACAAAATACAAAATGAAAACCAATATTACATACATTTTCCATAGTTCCTCACTGACCATTCCCCACATTATGTTACAAATATTGTTCCGGTATTCACTTTTTGGATGTTAGAGTTTTGGGCGTGCAAATGTCTCTGGAGACAAAGGACATTCCTTTAGCCAATACCATTGCCAAGCTGATCTGAGCCATTCGATCCTCACAAGACAATCATGACACTATGTATGGTCTGTGCTCCATAATGATTCAAATAGGCTACATGTCCCAAATTATGGAACAACTTGTAATATGTTAGCCTAATGTAAAACACAATTGACCCTCAGGAACAACCCCACAGACTTGACAGACAAAAGAAAGGTAAACTAACAATGTAAAGGAACGATGCAAAATGTGTCATATTTGTATAAAATGTATCAAAAATAAAACACAATCCTGATTAGAAAAGTATTCAACCCTCTGAGTCAATACATGTTAGAATCACCTTTCGCGGCGATTACAGCTGTGAGTCTTTCTGGGTAAGTCTCTAAGAGCTTTGCACACCTGGATTTGTTGTTGATCATTGCTAGACAGCCATTTTCAAGTCTTGCCATAGATTTTCAAGCCGTTTTTAAGTCAACTGTAACTAGACCACAAAGGAACATTCAATGTCGTCTTGGTAAGCAACTTCAGTGTATATTTGTCCATGTGTTTTAGGTTATTGTTCTGCTAAAAGGTGAATGTGTCTCCCATTGTCTTTTGGAAAGCAGACTGAACCAGGTTTTCATCTAGGAATTTGCCTGCTTGGCTCTATTCCGTTTCTTTTTATCCTAAATAAACTCTGTAGTCCTTGTCAATGACAAGCATACCCATAACATGATGCAGCCACCACCATGCTTAAATATATGAAGAGTGGTATTCACTGACATGTTTGGGGCAAATCCAACACAACACAACGCATTGTATTCAGATTTTCTTTACAGTTCTACTTTAGTGCCTTATTGCAAACAGGACACATGTTATGGACTGTTTGTTCTATACAGGCTTCCTTCTTTTCACTCTGTCATTTAGGTTAGTATTGTGGAGTAACTATGTTTTTGATCCATCCTTAGAGTTTAATGGCTGTGACAGGAGAAAACTAACTGTTTTAAAGTCAGCATTGGCCTCGTGAAATCCCTGAGCGTTTTCCTTCCTCTCCGGCAACGGAGTTAGGACGCCTGTATCTTTTTAGTGATTGGGTGAATTGATACACCATCCAAAGTGTAATTTAATAACTTTAACATGCTCAAAGGGGATATTCAGTGCCTGCATTTTTATTTTTACCCATCTACCAATAGGTCCCTTTCTTTGCGAAGCGTTGGAAAACTTCCCTGGTCTTTGTGGTTGAATCTGTTTTTGGAATTCACTGCTCGACTGAGGGACCTTACAATTATCTGTATGTGTGGGGTACAGAGATGAGGTAATCATTCAAATCATGTTAAACACTATTATTATTGTCCATGCAACTTGTGACTTGTTAAGCAACTTTATTTTTTTCTCTTCAACTTATTTAGGCTTGCCATAAGAAAGGGGTTGAATACTTATTGACTCAAGACATTTCCGTTTTACATTTTTAATACATTTCTAAAAACATAATTCCATGTTGACGTTCTGATTTAATCCATTTTAAAATTCAGGCTGTAACACAACAAAGGCACTGTAGGCCTATTTATGTGGGTATTACTGATGGTGGCTAATATTTAATATAATAGAAATTGTAAAAAAATAAAATACGAAAATGTCCGGCCATATAATTAAATAATTCTAGAGTGCATACATCAACTCGGTAGGTTCGCCGCTGCCGCTTTTCACAGGCTACAGCCTCTGCTTGGGTCTCCAAATTTCAGCCCCACAAATTATGAAGCTTTAGGCCTAGAATTAGAATTCTGAATAAGGGCAAAGCTTTATACTTAACTGTGGAAAAGAGTACGAAATACCTGTCATGTTGACATGCTTTTTAGTTTGCAGAAATATGACTGGTTTCATATTTGTCTCCAGCGATCATAAGATAAAATATATCTAAAACAAATGCCATTGATATGTACATTTCCCTTATACAAACGGATTACTCAAATAGCTCTGTAAATTACAGTGCTTGGAGAATAGTGTTATTTCTGTTCGTGAAAAGAAAGATGTTGTTGCACTTGGAACCGACAGGTTGCTTGACCTTATTCATCATTTCATTTTGGTGAAGGGGTTGAAATTATGACGAAATGAAGTCATCGTCAGAATACACCTCTGCCACAACCTTAATTTCTTTGATCTCTACCCCAAACGAATAGTGGCTGAATAGCATGCTATTCTCATGCGTAACATCAGAATACGCATATAGAGAAAAGCGCATAAAAATAAAATGATCCATTTTACTCACGCTTAACTTTTTCTCGGAATTCCCCCCTATAAGTCTTTGTTTGTTTTCTTAAAATATGTGGCACAGTTATTGTGTCTGTAACAGATATAGCCTATACCGTAAAGCAATACCCGTAAGGGAAAAAATCTATTTAGAGTTTAGCTACTGCAGAACTTATTCATGATCATGTCTCAAAGTAGCTTATTGCAGTTTTTGGAAATTAGGATTTTTATGGACCCGAAATGTGAAATGAAGCAGGAAATTAAAAACCTAAGATTGTTTTTCCCGCTTAAAGCCGCTGCTTCATGCAGTAATGCCTCATCATACCCAATTCAGGCTCTGCACGCACTCAAAAGGTGACTGGTATTCATTTACACAAAGTGTTTTGATTAAACCTCTTAGTTTTTTTTTAGAATGGTATCATGCAACTATAGAAAAATAAATATATTAGTCTGTCACACATTGGTGTTATATGACATGCATACTGCCAATTGGGTTTTTATTAGCTTGTTCAAAACCCTGCATCGAATTTCCCAACTATTCATAAATAGCTGTCTTGTTCGACCTTGTTACTGGAAACTTGGCCAGGGTCTATCAAGACATAACGTGTACTGTACATATATGCGCTTAGGGAGGGGATGACAATGGATCGCGTTCAAGTATCTGCAAGTCTTCGCTTTGTTTAACGTCTGTGTGTGTATTTATGCATGTGTGAGTGTTGGTGTATGTGCTGGTTTTTACAGTATAGGTCTACATCTCTGGGTGGTGATAATGATATCAGTGTTTTGGTTTAGACGAGGTGCAAGATTAGTTCAGTAACAGACTCCTATCTCAGTCATTTTCCTGGGTTTCTCAGAACTCCAGCCCGTTTCACCTGAATCAGGGTTATTTTTAAACCGGTCTGTGGGGAAGAGGTCCAGGAGGCTAGTGTCATATAATTCTACCCTGGGCACCCGGCCAGGGTGCGTACAATGTACAATTGCCCCCCTTCTCACTGCAATCGTCCCATTCCATGGGTGTGCCAGTTAACCATGTGGTGACTCATCCACGCAGCTGTGTGTGTGTGTGTGGTGGGTATTTGTGTTATAACGGCTGTTACAATGTTTACCATGTGTTTAGTCTTTTACACAGATACAGAAAACATATTTGTGTTGATGCACTCCTACAGGTTCTCTTTCTCCTGTCCAGTGCCTCCAAGGCGGCTTCATTTGATCGTCCTTTATTGCTTTCCCACATTATCTCTCTGCCTCGACAGTCTCCCCCCGAGGGGCAATCACTGGTGGCTGACGGTATGAAAAACAACTCAAAGTAAACAAGTCTCCAACTGCAGAGCCTGATATTGCTTTAATGGCTCATCTCAGAGAGATGAGAGAGAGAGAAGTGAGCGATGGAGAGAGGTACAGTAAACTGGGTATATCTTTAGTCACCTAATTTGAAAGGACGCAAATAGCCACCACAGCGGAAATGACCCCTACCTCCCACTATCACACTCTAAACATGGTTTCATTACCTACTACTATAATCACAGTCAGTGTCCGTGACCATTAGATGGTCACAAAAAAGGTTCCAACAAACAGTATCTCAAGACGCTTGTCTGATTTGGAAAAGTTATTTGAGATTAGGGAAAAATATCTTGTCTCATCTAACCAGCCAGACCACCACCACTACAATGAACTACACATCTCCAATAGTTTGTCCCATTTCGTCTTTCCCTTTTCTCATTCGGAACACTTCTGAGGTGCTAATGGAGTCGGTAATGGAGAGAGACTGACTGAGCTCTGAGGGACGTATATCGGACACTCAGGTCAGTGATTGCATTGAGGCGACCATTCACACAGAAGACCTTTTTAATTATGTTCTTTTAATTAACCAGCTAGCGTTATGTCTATGTCCATTTGTCTACCTGCTCTCCTTGGCAGACTAGGCTGAAATACGCAGGCATTGTGTTCACTTGGCTTCCGAGGTCCCTGCCTCCTCCTATATTTTCCATTCAGTCAAATATTTTTTTTTCTCTTTTTAGATTAGTATGATAATACCTCACGGGGGGAGGATGGTGAGGTGTCAGCACAGGGTTGCTAATCACATTAACCGTGTGCACCGCCTGGTATTATTATACTAAATGCACCAATCGGTTACACTAACAGTCTGAATTCCGTATTATTCTCCAATATCAATGGGGTAAGAAAGGGGTAAGGAGCACAATGGCAAATTGTGGGCTATGTCTTGCTCCCTGGTGTCCACACTATTGTTCCATGCATCTTTCCCCAGTGTAAGTATGTTTTGCTAATACCCTCCCCTTGGTCCCCAGTTATACCAGCAGCAGGGTTGTTCAGCCTTCCGGTTTAGACTGCTGTGTCACGTTGTTGTAGATAGAGTGAAACTAGAGCGAAGTTAATAAAAAAATATTATAATAATTGTCCTCCCGTGTCAGCCCCGAAACATGAGCATATCCTGGACTGACACTCTCTGTGGGGGTTTGATGGGAAAATCATTGGCTGAGCTTGTCGCCATGGTTTCAGCATCAGGGTCAGGTGTGGGTCAGACCACCTTGAACTCTTCCGCTGGATTGATTGTGTTGGCCTTGACAGGGTTAGACCGCTGCTCCTCCCCTTGACACGAGGACTTTGTCTGTGCTGCCTGTGTCAGGTTTTAACAAACTCCTGTCATGGTCTGAGGAGAGCTGGGTGAGGTCAGGAGTTTAGGTGGAGTTGTGGCTTGACCTGAATACTGATTGATTTTCTTTGTGGCTATCTGGGGAAGGGGGCCATGTTAGGGGGGAAGGAGGGAGGTCAAGTAATTTACCTTACCCACTGTTAAGACGTAGAGTATGGGAATGGGGTGAAGGAATGGTGAGAGACGAGTAGTCACAACATGCCTCTCCCTTCTGCAGGACTGTGTGTGTGTGCTCCTTGTGATTTCACTCTCACTGACCCACAATACTACACTGACCCACAATACTACACTGACCCACAATAATAGACAGCTGAGAGGAGGAAGGACCGTTACAGGGTACTCTATGTGCCCAATAAACATGTTCTTGGTATTCCGTAGGAATGCTCATCTCTGGGGTCAGTTCTTTTTAAATTGTATGTAGAGCTGAAAAACTCCCTAGTCTTACATTTCCTCCTAGTGTTTTGACAATGGGATGACATGCACAAGACAACTCTAGGGTTTAGCTTGAACTCAACTGATGATATTTTGATTATCTCTGAGTGGCTATTTGTTGCTCACATATGGATGGTTCTTGATGCATTTCTGGAGAAAGGGCTCAATTATGTGCCCAAAGTTAGTCCCTTTCCAAAGTCTACATTTTAATTGACAGTTTAAATGTCTCTCCTCTTCTCAAGTAATCAGAGATATCATCAATATTGTCAAAACAGAAATTTGGACACTCGCTTTAAGTAGTTTGAGGTGGTCCGTGACGTTGAACCGCAAACCGTTGTTACTACATCTTTTCTAATATTGACTGTAACAGAAATTAGGTGAGCTTGAAACATACACTTGATCAACAACCATTTTGGAGCCCCTGCATTAAACCTTCAAGGGGAAGTGGGAAGGGTTGGACAATGGGCACCACCCGCAGTGACATGTTCGTCCACAGCTGTAGATGATCCCAATATCTTAATGCTGAGCCGTGGTCCTGATCCCGGATAATGAGCAGCTAAGTCTTCCCGCTTTAGTTTTTGTGATTAATCAAACTGCTGCCAGGTCAGTGGAGGGGACACAGTGTTTAAAGGAAATCTGTCCCCTAACCTCCATCTCTATCCTTCATCTCTTCCTCCACTTGGCGAGACCTGAGATCTGTGGTTGTTGTCATTTGTGTTATTTTGCTGGTTAATTAAGCTTTTCTGGTTTCTTTGGAGATGTGGTTGTGGTATCTCCTCTTTCACTGTTTCAGCGGCCAGAGTTGTCCATGATTACGTACCAAGTTGTGATTACGAGCAGTGGATTGTGTAATGGTGTTTACATGGTAACTCAGAGTTGAGAGGAAGCCCAGACTGGACAGTTTGTTGCCTTATCTCTGGTGGTGGAATCGTTCCTCTACTCCTGTTACCCAATCAGAAAGAGATTATGCTGGCACTGTTATCTCAAAACCCTCTCAGATCTTTTTTCCTTCCAATTTACATTTCCGTTTTTAGGTGTTTAGCTTATGCTACTCTTATGCTGGCTTGCGTATCATACTTTACATTGAGACAATTTTCTTTTTTTTTTAAGGAAAATAAGATTGAGCTCCACCTACAATATGTTAAGAGCCTTGAAAGTTTAATGAACCCGACAGATGCTTGCTTTTTCCCTTACTCCAGGAAAATATATTTTGAAATTGCATTGACGAGTTGATCGCAGTGCACCAATCAGATAGGATCATGCTCGTTCTAACAGGTGGGTTATTGATCGGTGGTGTTGATTAAACTGTGCAACCTTCACCCTCTTTTCCGAAGGAAAATAAAACACATAGCCCTACCCTCTAAAATAAATCTACTGGGCATTTGGGAGCAATTTGAAGTCTGGGACCTTTTAGTGTTATGGAGTTAATCATGTTTTGGTGTTGAACTTGAAATGGAATTTGGTTTCCACTGCACACAAGCGTTGAATATGTTATTATTTTGTGTTGTTCTTTCCCAGGCTGTGCTTTGAATTCTGAACTGATCCATTACAGCTCTTACAGATGGCAAGTACCAGCATTCATTGATCAACATTTTTCTACAGACCAAAAAAGAGCAAAACAATAGTATATTGGCCAGAAGCCCACGCACATCACGCAACCCACAAATAGGCTGTTATTGATACACTACAGTTTAGATTTTCTCTCTTTGTGCTCTTGGCCTTCTTCACTCATACTGAGGGCATAGAGAAAATATAACAAGGTACAAATAAACAGCTATTATAGAATTTGAGACAATAGAGGAACCCGTGTTAGAATGTGGCTGCCAGCTGGTCTGTTTTTTTAGTCCAGTGGTATCTTTTTTTTAACAAGTCTTTACAGGTTGAACTACCTGCTGTGTTTTTGGGGAACTAGGTCACATACCCGACCTTGACCATTTGTCACAATTAGCTTAGTCTAGAATAGATAAGGTCCTAGTGTTGGATTTAGGCCAATGGTCTCTAATCATGGCCCCAAAATGGCAGATGATTTTGACCGACCAAGTTCAGTCTAACTATAAATAGCCTCTGCAATGGGACGGAAAATGCACTTTCTTGAGGCTCTGCTGAATCGACTGGCAGAAGGAATTTTCCAGAACAATGACCAGGTTAATGTGTTTCCAAAATGTTAATTGTGATTGATGGCTCTCATGTTAAGCAAGGCCTTGTCCCGAGTTGGGATTTCTGTACTGTACATTTTTGTGGCCAAGGACTTGGATAACCCTCCATAATATGCTATAATTCACAACATGAACCGTGCACTGCAAGAGCATGGAAATGCTCTGGCATCATTTAAAAAAATTGGACCTAAATCTAGGTGTCAGCCTATCCAGAGGAACAAAATCACTTACGACAACAGATTGTTCTTTTTCATTGTTTGAAAGATCTCTTTGCCATATTGTCAGAGTGTAGAATTCAAAAAAAGAAATCCAAAGCTTTCTCAAACCATTCTGAGCTGAAAAGGGGAACTGGCAAAGTGAAGCCTAATTCTCTTTAAGCAGATTGCCAGAACAGATTGTGTTCTGAGATGCCCTGTGATTTGGCCATCTCCAACTCTCTCTAGGATTTGTCAACAGATTTTATTCATAATCTGCCCATTTATCAATGTAAACTAAGTGCACTTTTGTTAACTTCCCTTTCTCTGAATAGAGAAGAACCAGTAAAGAAACTTGCCCTCTTCTGCTTCGTTAGTCAATGGAATTTATTTTCTGACATAATTAAGCACAAGTCATTTAAATGTGTGTTTGTGTGTGCATATACATACACACACGCACTTTTTTTGGTCAATTTTAAAATAACATTAAATTGATCAGAAATACAGTGTAGACATTGTTAATTTTGTTAAGAAACAGACGCCTCACAAGTCCTCAACTGGCAGCTTCATTAAATAGTACCCGCAAAACACCAGTCTCAACAGTGACAAGGTGACTCCGGGATGCTGACCTTCTAGTCAGAGTTCCTCTGTTCAGTGTCTGTGTTATTTTGCCCATCTTAATCTTTTTATTGGCCAGTCTGAGAGATGTATTTTTCTTTGCAACTCTGCGTAGAAGGCCAGCATCCCGGAGTCGCCTCTTCACTGTTGATGTTGAGACTGGTGTTTTACAGGTACTATTTAATTTCAAACTAGACACTAATGTACTTGTCCTCTTGCTCAGTTGTGCACTGGGGCCTCCCACTCCTCTTTCTTTTCTGGTTAGAGCCTGTTTGCTCTGTTCTGTGAAGGGGAGTAGTATACAGCGTTGTACGAGATCTTCAGTTTCTTGGCAATTTCTCGCATGGAATAGCCTTCATTACTCAGAACAAGAATAAACTGACGAGTTTCAGAAAAAAGTTATTTGTTTCCGGCCAATTTGAGCCTGTAATCGAACCCACAAATGCTGATGCTCCAGATACTCAACTAGTCTAAAGAAGGCCAGTTTTATTGCTTCTTTAATTAGAACAACAGTTTTCAGCTGTGCTAACATAATTGCAAAAGGGTTTTCTAATGATCAATTAGCCTTTTAAAATGATAAACTTGGATTAGCTAACACAACGTGCCGTTGGAACACAGGAGTGATGGTTGCCGATAATGGGCCTCTGTACGCCTATGTAGATATTCCATTCAAAATCTGCCGTTTCCAGCTGCAATTGTCATTTACAACATTAACAATGTCTACACTGTATTTCTGATCAATTTGATGTTATTTTAATGGACACTTTTTTTTTATTTCTTCAAAAACAAGGACATTTCTAAGTGACCCCAAACTTTTGAACGGTAGTGTATCTATCTTTCTATCTCTCACTCACTCTTTTATTTGCACGCTCGAGAGATCTCATATATATACTTTTTAAAAATTACTTAAACCAACTGTTCAAAATTATAGAAGCCCTTCATTCATACAGTTTCTTGACTGTCCAGTTCGCTTATAATCACTGAAAAAAAAATGTAGTCAGTCAGAGAGCACAGAAGATTTAAAAAACGATGTATAGAGGACAATTGTTTGAAAATTTTGACAGTGAGGAAATAGGTTGACCGATACATAATTATTAGGCAGGGTTGGTACATATCACCTTCTAATATTATTGATCTACTGCTTCTTGTTTTTAAGAAATAGTCCACTCGTTAATATAATTGTGTCGGAAAGGAACTTTATGTACCAGATGGGAACCCTGCTTCACGATATATTAATTGATGCATGACAGCGGCAGAGGGATTTGATTGACGTGACATGCAGGAGTGAAGATCTTAATTTGCTCTAAAAGCTGTTTTTTTTATTTTTTAAATGACCAAATAGAGCAGATGTTCTATTTCTTGCCTAGACCGTTTACATATGGTGAATGTCTAACAGTAAGTCCACTCTTGAATTTCCCGGTTTTTTTAAATCATTCTTGTTTTTGTTTAGATTGTGGATGTCTTCACTCGGGGTGGCGATCCAAACCAGCTAGTGCCAATCATCTATCCGTGTCAGCTGGCTGGATCTCTGCAGTCAAATTTGTCGAAAGTTAAGGTAAGAATGCCGTGAATTTTAATTGCAGTGAGATGAATGTTGATTGGGAGTTGTAGCTCTGGCTATGAACTTTCTTCTTACTGTTTGATCTTTAATAATTCTGGATAAGAGTGGTTTGATAGGATAGGGGCAAGGTCTGCTGGCTGGAGGCACCCAGTGACAGATTGATAAATGGAAGCAGTGTGAAAGGTTATTAAGCCACTTTTTTAATTCATGTAATGACCTGTATTATTCATTAGATTTTATAAAATATTTTAATCAATCTACAGAACTGAGTAATTTTCATGAGAAAATGTAGGGGGTAACTCCTCTTCATAACTTTCAATTATCCTTGCTTTTTGTTTTTGTAGAAGTAGATTAGACGCAGATTAGACGTATATTATGTGTTTATTAGCATGACAATAACAGATTGAGGTATAGGCTGTGATGGAAAGTGGCTTAAATTGCATTATGGCCAACCCGCCAATCATGCGGGTATTGAAAAAACAACTGCATGGATTCCCCTAGTGACTGTAGCCTAGATGAAGAGGCATCCTGTCTGGTCTGACAGTCCCTGGCGACCATGACCATGGACAGTAGAGGACAGGGCCAAGGTGTGCTGGTGACAGGCCATCTCACGGGATGGGTCTAAACAGATGGTTGGCCAGATGCAATCTAGCTGTGACCTTGGACCAATATGAGGGTAGAACCTGTGCAAATGTCCATAATATCAGTCTAATACCCATTTTACAGTATTTTGTTATTGTTTGGTGTCTGTTTGTGAGTGATTTACATTTATTTTAGATTTTGAGGACATACAGATATAATTATAGCAATTTCTGCACCCTCTATCTCTTAAACAGCAGCTTCTCTCTTCGCAATAATTCCCATCTCACCTGCCACTTGACCATCCAGGGCTCTCAGAAGAGATTCCCCAACCCTGGCCCAATTCAAACAGCCAGAAACAGAGTGAGAGGAGCCTGTGGAATGACTGCCACCATCAGCCCAACACTCGCCAGCCCTGCTGAGTGATTTAAGAGCCGTGAAGGGAGGGACAGGACAAGCGCTGGATGTGGGTTTGGGGACCGGGGGTGTGGTTAGAGGTGTCAGGCGTATAATTGGGGTGAGGAGATCTCGGGGTAGATATAGAGAAGCTTTATTAAGTCAGTTGAACTCAGATGTGGCCCGTCCACCTCGCTTTCCCACACACCCACACATACAGGCCAATCTTCCATTTCCACAAGCGACTCTGTTCAACAAAGACGTAGAGGGCAAACTCCTCAGGCTCCTTTCAATCAGAGATAAGACAAAGACCTCATTAATCTACAAACGCTACTGGGAAAGCTATCTATGGTCATGTGTCCCAAATGGTTGTCTGCTTCTCTGACACAGTTTCAGTTGAAAACAAGCTTCTGTCAGATAGATATGTTTAACGACCGATTTAGTTAATATGCAAGTGTGTTCAGTAGTTTCAGGGCTTTTTTATTTGTTTCAAAGACAGTTTGACGTGACACTTTTTCAGTGATGTCGTCAGTTGGAGGAATGTTTTTTTATTTTCTTCACACAGTAAATGCTAAATTGTTAATGCTCGGTCATTGAAGTCCCCCCTTCACTCAGGCTCTTATTCTGCCGTGCACTGTAGAGGCTTGTTTTCAAAGCCACTGTCAAGGAGAGGGACATTGACAGCCTGGACACAGCTCTCTTTTCCTGAGAAAATAGTTTAGACTCTGAGCAGCAAAACAAGAGAAAGTTGATGCAGAGAGGTCACGGGCAGAATTAGCTGCCTCCTTTAGTTTCTCCCACTACAAATTGGTTTCTGAGAAACTCAAGAAAGAGGCTGGCTCCTTGTGTTCTCTGCTTCCTTAGTAGCTTGTTAATCCCCAGCTCTGTCCAGAGGGGAAATGCTTGCGCACACACTACCCCCCAAAAACGACCCCCTGTCCTCCTACCCATTCCTACAGGGACTTGCTAATCCTGTGCCTGGTCATGGTGGGGAGATTGCTGACTTTTCAAAGCCCGTCTCTGGCCAGACTTCAAAGTTGCAGCGATACAAGACTTGAGAAAGTGGGCTCTGTGAATGAGGTCTGCTGCGAGCAAACCTGCTCCGAGGGTCACCTCAAACATTACCTATGCACATTCCCCAAGGCAACACAGAGAAGTTCAGTCTCGAGGGGATGGCTTTGTTGATTGGGGTACTAGGTGTGGGATAGCTGGTTTGTCAGATGTGTGTGGAAGCCCTCTCTGGCCATAACCTGTGAAACCTGACAGAAGGATGCCAGGCCTGTGACACTATTCATTGCAATTTGAAGAGCTGCTGCCAAATTGAAAGTGAAATGCAGGGGGGGGGAATTATTAATGGAAAACCCCTCTCTCCCTTCCTTTAAGTCTTTTTCATTCTTGAACTGACAAACTCCTAATTCCGAATATGGGAATTTTGATTGAGCCTCATCATTTATTGTAATGATGATACCTTTGCCTGTTGCCAATCCTGTCAGATTATGTTCATTGATCTGTCCGTAACAAGTCTATCTATGTATAGGATGTATCGTGAGTCAGGATTTGGGCTCTGGATGTATTAATTGTGAGACATCTCACTGTTTATAATTTTACAGAGTACTGCTGCTCCTTCGCCAAGAATCACTCCAATGTACGTTCTATTTGGGTCTTCATACCCAACTAGATTTTCAGATAACAATTTGCTTGATTGGAGCAGCAAGGATTCATGCCAGTTTTGTAGGATTTTCAGGGTCATTGCACTTACTATTTTTTTTGATCAACAACAGTTTACTGTCTTAACAAGCCTTTATTAGCATCTGTCACCCTTTCTTAGAAATTATTTAACACAATACCATACTGGTTATTTCAATTGGCATGACTAATCTTGTGGGCTTCAAATTCAAAGCATTTAGTACAAATGTTTGTGCCCATGTGCTTGTTAGTCCGACTAAGTGGAAATCCAGTTTTCAAAAATGTTTGTCCTCGTTTTGTCTTCCTCTTGAGTTATTTGTCTCGTTACTTAAATGTAATCAGAAGTCTGTGTTGCTTGGATGGTTGAGAGTGCTTGCTCAATTTAAACCCTTGATTAGAATAAAGGAATGATTACAGTGAAGGGACTCCTTACCCCGATGTTAACTTGCCTGTTCGCTTGTTTAACGAATGCAGCGTGCCCGTGCAACCTGGTAATTAGCTTAAGTGGACTCCCCGGGTTCCGGATTATGCTTTTTGCCTTCCCGACCAGGAAAGTGCTGTGATGTGTGGCGAGTGGGATTCAGTCCTAATGCTCTGAGACAGCTTTGCCCTGGGCTAACCCTGTGTAAGAGGTCAGCAAGGTTCAGTAGAATAATGAGGAGGTTCTGTTAACTACGGATACATTAGTAGATGTGATTTTTGCAATTCATTGAGCTCATTCAATTAGCAAACCCTAGCCTATTATTTAGTGCAGATCTCTCTCTACAGATTGATTTACATACCTTTTACCTCTTTGTGATACATATTTGATTTCTAGGTCAGCTTTGACATTTCAGAAATATGATTTGAAACATCACAATTGAATCAAATCCAAATGTATTTGTCATATGCGCTGAGTACAACAGGTGTAGACCTTACTGTGACATGCTTACTTACGATCTCTTAACTTCTTAGGGCTAGGGGGGACGGTCACGTCCCACATGCGACAACATCCGGTGAATTGCAGAGCGCCAAATTCAAATGACAAAAATACCAATTTTAAACATTCATGAAAATAGAAGTGTTGCACATCATTCAAAAGCTTAGAATCTTGTTAATCTAACAGCGTTATCAGATTTCAAAAAGGCTTTACGGCGAAAGCAGAACATTTGTTTGTCTGAGGACAGCGCCCCGCACACACATTCAATTAGCATAATAACATAACCAGCAGAGGTGTCACAAAACTCAAAAATAGCGATAAAATAAATTGCTTACCTTTTGAAGATCTTCATCTGATGGCATACCCAAGCGTCCCGGTTACACAATAAAAGGTCCTTTTGTTCGATAAAGTTCCTCTTTATATCCATAAAGCTCCGTTTGGTTGGCACGTTTTGTTCAGTTATCCACCTGCCCAAAGGCGTTCATCCATGCAGACAAACAATATCCCAAAAGTACTGGTTAACTTCTTAGGGAGCAGCTCCCGAGGTGACGGTTTTGGAGAGTCTGGCGTGCCCAAAGTAAAATGCCTCTCACCCAGAAAATAGGATATGCACATAATTAGTACTATTGGATAGGAAACACTCTGAAGTTTCTAAGAGTGTTAAAATATTGTCTGTGAGTATAACAGAACGGATATAGCAGGCGAAAAACCGAGGAATTTCTGTCCTGGAAAAAGTGTATTTGACACATTGCCTCATTTTGAACCCCTCCCTATTGAAAATGACCATATAAGGGAGTAAGATTTCAGTACCTATTGCTTCCACTGGATGTCAACAGTCTCTAGTTGACATCCAGTTGGTAATAGAAGAAGAATTAGGAAATGGTCACCAGATGTAAACAGAAGAGGATGCGCGTTCTTGGCCTTGCGTGCGCTGTGGTTTTTTCCTTTCCTATCGCCCAGTTTATAATCCGGTTGAAATATTATACTAAATATACATAAAAGTGTTCCTAAGGATACATTATCAATGATGTCTGATTGTTCTTGGACAAGTTTATAGGTATAGGTTGAACGAGTTCTCTTCACGGTTCAATGGGCGAGTGGACTCTGTATTTTCTGATCATAACGCACCAACCAAACAGAGATTTATGGATATAATACATGACTTTTTCTAACAAAAGAACCATGGATTGTCTTCGTCGGACACTTGGGATGCCCTCAGCAGAAGTTCTTCAAAAGGTAATTGATTTGTTTTCGCTGTGAAATGTGTTTTCTGTGAACCGCGATGGTTTATGAATTTATGCTAATGGGAAATATTGAAGGTGCTACCCTCAAACAATCAAATGTAGTGCTTTCGCCGTAAAGCCTTATTGAAATCTGACAACGCTGTGATATTGCCAAGAAGCGCCCCACCACTCCCTAAGTAGTTAAGTTTGTCGAAACAAGTCAAACAGCGTTTCTAATCAATACTCAGATACCCTAAAATGAATATAAACAATAATATTTCTGACGGAATATAGCCTGATGAATAGAAGAGGAAAAAGAGCTAAGAGCGCGCTCACTGTTACGCGCTCAACCCTTAACAGGACACTTGACGACACCTCAGGAAAAACATCTCTTACTCCATGGTTATTCAAGATAAAAGCTTGAAACCTTTTCTAAAGACTGTTGACATCTAGTGGAAGCCATAGGAACTGCAATCTGGGAGATACAATACAATGGATTGAATAGGATGACAATTGAAAACAGTGTGACATGACAGATTCAGATTTTCTGGATGGATTCTGCTCTGGTATTTGCCTGCCATATCAGTTCTGTTATACTCACAGACATTATTTTAACAGTTTTAGAAACTTCAGTGTTTTCTATCCCAAGCTACTAATTATATGCATATCCTAGCCTCTGGGCCTGAGTAACAGGCAGTTTACTTTGGGCACGTTTTTTCATCCGAACTTCAAAATACTGCCCCCTAGCCCAAACAGGTTAACTAACAATGCAGAGGTCGTTTTTTTACGTAAGCAAATATTTGCTATAAAATAAACTAAAGTTTAAAAAGTAACAATAACAAGGCTATATACAGGGGGTACGGGTACCGAGTCAATGTGGGGGGTACAGGCTAGTCGAGATAATTGAGGTAATATGTACACGTAGGTAGGGGTAAAGTGACTTGATAATATACAGTGACTAGAGTTGCTGTGCTGTATTGTGTATCAGGGCTCTACGCTTACCTTTTTTTAACAAGGAGCACGTGTGCGCCTAAGTTAAAATGTAGGAGCACACAAATACATTTAGGAGCACAATGAAAATTATTTGAAGTAACAAAATAATTTCATGTATATGCACTCTGTGTATTCTCAGTGGCACTCAAGGGCTGCGGTATAGTGAAGTTATCATTGCAACAATTATCATCTGGCTGATTTTTTTATAAAAACATTTTTTGTCTAGGTGTACTGGTGCTCCTAAAATAAAAGCTAATTTATTTAGGTGCATATGCGAGTAAAATGGTTACACTGTAGAGCCCTGTGTTTTGGGAGTGTAATCTGTCCAGTGTCTACAAACAGTGCCTACCCTTTGCAGGGTGCTGGAGAGAGAGCTTGTATTGATCTGGTCCATGAGACGGATGGTTCATGTGAAAGACTGATACTGTAAGCAGCAATGGACTTGGAGCTGTCTGCATAATGTGGAAGAACCAGTCTGATCAGCGATATTGACAGTGGAGCAGGGCTTGGAGATTTACAGTGGCAGGTTGTTTTCCACTGAGCTGGATTGTTTTTCCTTCTCCTTCATCCCTTCTTTATCTGTCAAGGGACTTCTGGGTTATTACAATGTGAAGACTGTTGGTATTTGCAGTAGATCACAAAACCTCCAATCAGAATTTCTCTTGGAAATTACATGGTGGAGTTGGATGGTTTTGTCCAGTGAAGCATTCGTTAGCATTGAGGGGGCTGTTTACTGGTAGTGGTATCATGCTGTGACTGCTGCAGCAGGCTACAAGTTCTATCTCATTGACTCTCCTATTTAATATAATTGTTGTTTATAAATTCCCTAGGTACAGCATTACAGGGATTGCTGTATTAATTACCAACGTATGTCTTCTAAATAGGTAATTGCAAGCAGTTTGCTGGAATATAAATGCACTCTGCTTGTGTTTAATGGAGTTTATTTATATGGAAGTACTACAGGCCCATTTCATTAATAAATACATACAATAAAATAGTTGCTTTCCCTTACTTGAACTCTCTCCACATTTCTTTGACTCCTCCCATTCAGTTCCGTTAGTACATGGCTGTACATTTCAAAGACATTTCCCACGAAATTTCACAATGCTGTGTTTTATAATGCATTTAATCTTATTTTTTCTTACATTTTAGCAGCCAATTGAGTTTGTAGTGCAATCCGGAGCTTCCCATTCTTATCACAAACTTTCCCTCCCCCACTGCCGTTTGTCTGTCCCATGATGAATGACCAAGCCTAAAATGAGTTCAGAAGTCAAATTTGGCTTAACAAATCACATAGGTTATGTGTGAAATAATAGGGGTTGGCATGATTTTTGAATTACTACCCCCTTCCTCTGTCCTCTATACATACAACATCTAAGGTCCCACAGTCAGGTATTGAGTTTCAAGCACAGATTCAACTACAAAGACCACAGAGCTTTTTCGAAATGCTCATAGAGAAGGGCAGTGATTGTTACATGGGTAACTATAACAAATCAGACATGAAATATATATTTAAGCATGGTGAAGTTAATAATTATGCTGTGGGTGATGTATTAAACCACACAAATGTAGTTGTCCTTCTGAACTGAGCTGCAGGACAGGAAGGAAACTGCTTGGGGATGTCACCATGAGGACATTGATGATTTTAAAACCGCAACAGAGTTCAATGGCTGGGATTGGAGAACTGAGGATGGATCAACAACATTGAAGTAACGCCACATAATAACCTAAATGACAGAGTGAAAATAAAACAAATATTCAGAATGCAAAATAATCTACTTTTTGGCCTAAATGCAAAGCCTTATGTTTGGGGCAAATCCAACAAAACACATCACTGAGCCTCCTTATTGTCGAGCATGGTGGTGGCTGCATCATGGTCTGTGTATGCTTGACATCGACAAAGACTGGATGAAAAGAAACAGGATGGAGCTAAGACATCAGTCAGGAAGTTAAAGCTTTGTCGCGAATGGGTTTTCCAAATGGACAATGACCTCATCAAGCATACTTCCAAAGTTGTGGCAAAATGGCTTAAGGACAGCAAAGTCAAGGTATTGAAGTGGCCATTACAAAGCCCTGACCTCAATCCTATAGAACATGTGTGGGCAGAACTGAAAATTGGGAAAAATCGAGTTTAAATGTATATGAACTCGGCAAATAACGAAACGTTCCTTTTTCAGGACCCTGTCTTTAAAAGATAATTCATAACAATCCAAATAACTTCTCAGATCTTCATTGTAAAGGGGTTAAACACTGTTTCCCATGCTTGTTCAATGGACCACAAATAATTAATTAATGAACATGCACCCGTGGAATGGTCGACACTCACAGCTTATAGACGGTAGGCAATTAAGGTCACAGTTATGAAAACCTAGGACACTAAAGAGGCCTTTTTACTGACTCTGGAAAAACACCAAAAGAAAGATGCCCAGGGTCCCTGCTCATCTGCATGAAATTGCCTTAGGCATGCTGCAAGGAGGCATGAGGACTTTAGATGTGGCCAGGGCAATAAATTGCAATGTCCGTACTGTGAGACGCCTAAGACAGCAGTACAGGGAGACAGGACGAACAGCTTATCGTCCTCGCAGTGGCAGACCACGTGTAACATCACCTGCACAGGATCAGTACATCCGAACATCACACCTGCGGGACAGGTACAAGATGGCAACAACAACTGCCCGATTTACACCAGGAACGCACAATCCCTCCATCAGTGCTCAGACTTTCTGCAATAGTTTGAGAGAGGCTAGACTGAGGGCTTGTAGGTCTGTAAGGCAGGTCCTCACCAGACATCACCGGCAATAACGTCGCCTATGGACACAAACCCACCGTCGCTGGACCAGACAGGACTGGCAAAAATTACTCTTCACTGTCGAGTCGCGGTTTTGTCTCACCAGGGGTGATGGTCGGATATGTGTTCATCGTCAAAGGAATGAGCGTTACACCGAGGACTGTACTCTGGAGCGGCATTGATTTGGAGGTTGAGGGTCCGTCATGGTCTGGGGCGGTGTGTCACAGCATCATCGGACTGAGCTTGTCATTGCAGGAAATCGCCACGCTGTTTGTTACAGGGAAGAGATCCGCCTCCCTCATGTGGTACCCGTCCTGCAGGCTCATCCTGACATGACCCTCCAGCATGACAATGCCACCACGCACAGAACGGGCAGTATGGCTGATTTCCTGCAAGACAGGAATGTCAGTGTTCTTCAATGGCCAGCAAAGAGCCCAGATCTCAATCCCATTGAGCACGTCTGGGACCTGTTGGCTCGGAGGGTGAGGGCTAGGGCCATTCCCCCCAGAAATATCCGGGAACTTGCAGGTGCCTTGGTGGAAGAGTGGGGTAACATCTCACAGCAAGAACTGGCAAATCTGGTGCAGTCCATGAGGAGGAGATGCACTGCAGTACTTAATGCAGCTGGTGGCCACACCAGATACTGACTGTTACTTTTGATTTTGTTCAGGGACACATTATTCAATGTCTGTTCAGTTTGTCTCAGTTGTTGAATCTTGTGTTCATACAAATATTTACACATGTTAAGTTTGCTGAAAATAAACACAGTTGCCAGTGAGAGGACATTTTTTTTTTTTTCAGAATTTATTTTTATATATACAGTGGGGAAAAAAAGTATTTAGTCAGCCACCAATTGTGCAAGTTCTCTCACTTAAAAAGATGAGAGAGGCCTGTAATTTTTATCATAGGTACACTTCAACTATGACAGACAAAATGAGGAAAAAAAATCCAGAAAATTACATTGTAGGATTTTTTATGAATTTATTTGCAAATGATGGTGGAAAATAAGTATTTGGTCAATAACAAAAGTTTATCTCAATACCTTGTTATATACCCTTTGTTGGCAATGACAGAGGTCAAACGTTTTCTGTAAGTCTTCACAAGGTTTTCACACACTGTTGCTGGTATTTTGGCCCATTCCTCCATGCAGATCTCCTCTAGAGCAGTGATGTTTTGGGGCTGTCGCTGGGCAACACAGACTTTCAAAGATTTTCTATGGGGTTGAGATCTGGAGACTGGCTAGGCCACTCCAGGACCTTGAAATGCTTCTTACGAAGCCACTCCTTCGTTGCCCGGGCGGTGTGTTTGGGATCATTGTCATGCTGAAAGACCCAGCCATGTTTCATCTTCAATGCCCTTGCTGATGGAAGGAGGTTTTCACTCAAAATCTCACGATACATGGCCCCATTCATTCTTTCCTTTACACGGATCAGTCGTCCTGGTCCCTTTGCAGAAAAACAGCCCCAAAGCATGATGTTTCCACCCCATGCTTCACAGTAGGTATGGTGTTCTTTGGATGCAACTCAGCATTCTTTGTCCTCCAAACACGACGAGTTGAGTTTTTACCAAAAAGTTATATTTTGGTTTCATCTGACATTCTCCCAATCCTCATCTGGATCATCCAAATGCTCTCTAGCAAACTTTAGACGGGCCTGAACATGTACTGGCTTAAGCAGGGGGACACGTCTGGCACTGCAGGATTTGAGTCCCTGGCGGTGTAGTGTGTTACTGATGGTAGGCTTTGTTACTTTGGTCCCAGCTCTCTGCAGGTCATTCACTAGGTCCCCCCGTGTGGTTCTGGGATTTTTGCTCACCGTTCTTGTGATCATTTTGACCCCACGGGGTGAGATCTTGCGTGGAGCCCCAGATCGAGGAAGATTATCAGTGGTCTTGTATGTCTTCCATTTCCTAATAATTGCTCCCACAGTTGATTTCTTCAAACCAAGCTGCTTACCTATTGCAGATTCAGTCTTCCCAACCTGGTGCAGGTCTACAATTTTGTTTTTGACAGCTCTTTGGTCTTGGCCATAGTGGAGTTTGGAGTGTGACTGTTTGAGGTTGTGGACAGGTGTCTTTTATACTGATAACAAGTTCAAACAGGTGCCATTAATACAGGTAATGAGTGGAGGACAGAGGAGCCTCTTAAAGAAGAAGTTACAGGTCTGTGAGAGCCAGAAATCTTGCTTGTTTGTATGTGACCAAATACTTATTTTCCACCATAATATGCAAATAAATTCATAAAAAATTCTACAATGTGATTTTCTGGATTTTTTTTCCTCATTTTGTCTGTCATAGTTGAAGTGTACCTATGATGAAAATTACAGGCCTCTCTCATCTTTTTAAGTGAGAGAACTTGCACAATTGGTGGCTGACTAAATACTTTTTTTCCCCACTGTATATATCTCCACTTTGACGTTTTGTGTAGATCGTTGACAAAAAAATTACAATTACATAAAGTGTGAAGAAATCCAAGGAGGGTGTAGACTATAGGCGCTATACACTGTGTACCTACCACTGCTACCATGCTCCACCGGCACCCTCCTTCCATATCTGCCAGGTCAAGCCTGAGAGAGGGGGTTAACCGCCCTCCTTACAAGCACCTGTATGACACAGAGAGAAGAGCATGAGCGCAGACTGATGAGACGAGGACAAGGAGGGCAGATGAAGAGGTGGAGGGAAAAGGAGATTACTTAGGGCAGACCAGGGGGGTGACGGAGGTGATAGATTCCATGTACTTTGTGATGGGTATTAGGATGGAGCAACCTGCAACCCCCTACACACACACACACACACACAGCATTGCTCTCTGTCAGCCTATCTCTATCAATCTGTTCATCCTGTTGGTGGTTATTTTCAATCACCTGCTCCCGTGGCTATGCTAGCCCTCTCATCCACTCCATTATTTATTCCCATCTTCCTTTCTTTTTCTCCTTTCTTATCTCCACTCTCTCCAGCTTTTTCAAAATGCCTGTGATTGGTTCACTAATGGTGTGCTCTCCAATCTCATCCCTATTCATAGTCTTCTGAACACATCTCTTTCCCCTGCTACCCTCCCTCTGCATCCCTCCAACACTTTTATGTATTTATTTAAGACATTTTGTTTGGCTTTATAGTCACTTTTACTTATTCGATTGACTTCCCTCCAGTAGCTCGTTGACATTGCATCACAAGCAAAAGGCTTTGTAAGCTCTTTAGCACCAGCCACTGTGTACCGTTCACTCTCCATAATTACTGCTGAAACAAGCAGCTCGGAAGTTATGCTGCCTACTGACAGTCTCCCAGCCTTTATCACCCACCGCTAAGGCTTTCTTTCACTGTGTGGCTGCCATGATTACCTTGCAGATCAGAGTATGTAAGTGAGGTGCAGTATGTAAGCAGGGTTTTACACACTTCTGAAGGAAATTACTTCCAAAATGGCACCATACCTAAGGTCCTCCAAACAAAAGGGTTTCAATTGCAGAAAGCTCAAAACTGCCAAGCCACCATCTGGGTTTCCATGGAGATTCTCCACTCTGTGCTCTAAGTGGAGAACTTCAATTCCATTACTGTCAGATTGCCCTGTCAAGCACACTTTTTTGCAGAGGTTTTGTTCAGTCTTTGACTCTTGGCCTCCTCCTGCGCATGGGGCTATAGAACATGGGATCAAGCTGTCAAGAATTGGGCAGAGCAGGTAAACGGGGGACACTTTCCCCAAGGTTATCTGATTCCCTGTAATGATCGCCTTTTTTTTCTGAGAAATGTCTCTTGTGCTTATTCCATAGAATGGGTATTGGCATTTTATTTACTGCATGTGAGAAATGTCACCTTCTTCCATTGCAGCCGTACCCAGAACTGCATCCCAAGGGATTAAGGGAAAAAACTGGCAAAGTTGTTTAGCTTAGACCAGTGAAACAATTAGCCACTGCCATTCCTCAGTCTATATGGCTTTGTGGCCAGTGTTTGCGCCTCAGTGTGTCGTGAAATAGCTGTTCTAGATCGGTCAGTGAGTGTGTATGTGTTGGTGCCTGCATCCAGCTGTTGAATGGGTGGAACTCGTTGAACAACTAAAAAGAAAAGAGGGTGGAACTGCTGGTGGAGAACACCCAACAACAGCAAGTGGAAACAGGTGTCACTACCTGCTTGCAGGCACCTGTCCTGGGGTGGAGGAGACCAACCAGTTCTCAGAAAAACTAGCTAAATGATGACACCTCCTCTCACTGTTTTGCCCTTCCCAGTGTCTTTTAGAGAGGGTGAAAAGGTTGAGAAATCGATAACACTTGTCTACTGCGGATGCAGGACTCTTCACACCTCCATCTCAAACACTTCCCACCAACCCTGGCTACAATGCAGTGGTGAACGGTGTAAAGATTGGATTGGGAGAACAGAACAGAGCTTAGCTAACAGTGCCATTTCAACCTGGCAATGAATGTTTGAGAAACAGTTTGTGGTTCTACTACAGATCTCTAAATATTTCCTCCATTTCCAGTCAAATGTTTGAATGCACCTTTCACGCGTGAGTTCTAAATATCTGTAACGGTTGCCCCAGCGTGAGGTATTCTTTTTTGTTTTTGATTTTTTTTTTATGCGCGTAATGTCATAATGCACTCACTGTTCCATAATGTGATTGTTATGCAACAGGACAGTTAACTCGCACTGCCCTCAAACCAAGGCACTCTGCCTGCTAATTATCTGTGGGCTATGTTTCAACTTGTCAATTTCAAATTATTTTCTAAAAGCTTTTATTTTCTAACAGTTTGAATTGAGGTGTGTTCTGTCTCATTATACTACAGGTGGGTCTAATGCTGATTGGTTAAAAGCGCATTCCAGTTGGTGTCTATTCCACAAGTTATCACCTGCTAAATCTGTGACGCTAAAATGCCTATTTACTCTGTTCCATCTGACTGTGCAATCCACTGTTTCATCAGCCCAGGCAGGGAAGTTATAAACTTGATCTTCACTATAAAAAGCATCTAGGCATTCTCACATTTCTTTGAGACTAACATTTCGTTTTCAACAGTGTAGATTTATATAAACCTTGCTGTCTGTCTCTCTGACATTTGCAACGTTGTTTCAATATTCGATCTCCAACAGTCCCATAGTAATGAACGTGTAGGGATCGGGAGTCAGGACGAGAGAGAGAGGCAGCAGCTTTCTCAGCCAGTCGAAATCGTGATTCAGCTGGTGTCATTTTTATGGATAGATATATACACACACACACACACACACACACACACACACACACACAAAGAAATTTCAATTGAAAAAAAGGTAAACAAAACAGTGTCTTTCCATCTTCAGTTTGAAGTTATTGTGTTAGCTGTGTTGTTGGCTAGCTCTTCTGAACAACAGTGTCCTAACGAGAGAGCACATTTTCCATGCCAGGTGAAATCGTGCCTCATTAGCTCATTGTTATGGATGTCGGGACTATATCTTGTGGAAGGATGAAATAGTATGAATAAATTCATCAAAATAACGTTTTTAATGAAAATATGTCAATCATTATTTGAATATGTTGGTAACCCGTTGTATAAAAGTGATAATGCCCTCGAAGCTGGTGTTTGGAGGATATATTTGTTCGATTTGCCGGCCCTCGGCATAGTCTCGGGCCTAACACCCGTGCCCATATATCCTCCAAACACCGGATTCTTTGGCATTATCACTTAATTAATTCACATAGAAGTAGCCCATTTCACTGTTGTGTACAATTGAGGTAATGGTAATGCTGCGGGAACACCGAGAGTTGACTCTACTCCTAAAAGCTTTCCTTTGTGGGCGCTCACGCAGGGTTTCCAAGGCATCGGCCGCCATTTGCCGGGCATCTGGTCTCTGCAAAATCATTAGAGCGAAGGCTCCAGCTTTTCACCACACACATAGGGTCTATGATTATTGTTATTGCAGTAATGAAGTGAAGGTTGAATAAAAACATGTGCATAGTGTTGTCCTCTCTGTGCACTCGCTCCCATTTAAGAGAATCCAGATAAGCCATGAATCTTATTCAGCTGATGCCTATGCAGCTTTCTGCTGATATTGCCTTGACTAATGCCCAAACCATGACAAATGAAGCTGATGCAATTTTCTGTGGAGGAATATAAACAGCTTGAGTCCTTGGATGACTCTTCCTTGTGGGTTCTGGATGGACTTTGCCAGAAGCCAACTATTTTGAGCTCTATCAACCTGAGGTAATTGGGTGGTGGCTTAAAATTTGCGCTCACACAAAAACAGAGTGGAGGGACTAACTAATAACTAATTTCCATGTAAATACACTCACATGTCTTATACACCCACACACCATCTAACAAATACTAAGAGAAGCAAAGAATGATCCCAGCATTACAAGAAAACAATCACACACTAATGTGGAGGGAGGACAGCTTTTGAGGCTTGCTCTATTTGTGATTCATGCCCATTGAGTGTGTTTCATTCTCTTAACCACACACACACACACACACACACACACACACACACAGATGAGGCAATGGCCATTGGCGCTGTTGGCGAGAGTACAGTTGAAACTGCTGGCTGTCTGGCCCATGTCAGTGACCCTAATTGATATCCTGTAGACTTTTTCTTCAGATAACACTGGTCTGAATTCCCAGACCTTTCCAGGCCTTAGATCTTGGGGAAAATGCTCAGAGTAAACATTTCACCCTGTGGTTGTTTTCACTGGGTGACGAGTGAGTGAGTGTGCGTGCCGGATTCCTGCTGGGGGTGCGTGCGTCAGTTGATTGCCTTGTGTGTTCGAATGTGTATATGTGTGTATGCCGTCTTGGATTCTGCCAAATATCTTGAGTAACAAGCAAATGCAATGTGTCTAAAGACCAGGCCCTTACTTTCTCTTGCTATTCTATCGGTGGTGCTTTTCTCAGCTTTCCTGAAATATTCCTCCACTCCATGAACTGTTTAAAAGGCAGCTAAACACTTCAAAAGAGATCCACTTGAAGCATGTCAGCCCCAGGTTGGCAGCTCTCTAAAATGATCTCCTCTTGTCCTAACCCTCTCATTACCCTTTTAAAAACCTCCTCAGCACGAGAGCCTTGCGTGTATCACTAATTTCAGCCATATTTCAATAATTTATGTGATAGGTTAAGCAGCACTACTGCCGCATATTCATTTATATGTATTTATTTTCTGGTGGGGCAGTCCATGGGGATGCAGGCTGGTTTGTCATGAAAGGGGCTCTATGTGACGGCTGATTTGTGCCACATATGCTGTTAAACCTCAGGCTGCTCTCCCATGGCGACGCGGCTCCTGCGCCGGTGTGTCACCACTACTGTATTTAAACACCGCTCCCCTGCGGGCTCCAGACTTGTGATCAAAAAGCCCAGCACGGCACCATGCCTGAGCTTTACCCCCTCCCTGTATCCATCGCTCTCTTTTTTTATATTCAACAGTCATTACGGGTGCATAAATAACTAATGCAGGATCAATGAGAAAGAACTTGGCCTGGAGGGAAGCTCAGGGACTGTATAATGGAGTTATTTGAATAAGGTGGCTTTGTTTTTTGGGGGCCTTATCAGAAAAGGTCCCAGCTTGTCCCACAATGGATCGGGCTCTTAATTGAACGCCTCCTAATGCAAATTGGTCATAATTTATGGATGGTTTGTGAAGGGAATGACAGAAATCCTTTTCTACTATAAATTGTGCTCGCAGTCTGACTCCAGAATTCAAGAGGCTGTGTTTATCGGACTCATTCACTGCTGCTCTCTCGGTCGCTCCCTCAGAAACTGTATCGGTCTCTTGGTTTTTCTTCTCTCCGACTCACTCCTCCAGCCCTTTTCTCTATCTCTCTCATTTCTCTTCTCTCTCTATCCTCACATTGGCAGCTGCTCGTTCCCAGCCTCTAAAGCGCCAATTTACTTTACATCGGTGTGTGCTGTAATTGAGTTTTAATCACCGTTTTACATCATGTTTTGATATTCAAATCAGCCATGTCAGCCAAGAGAAGGGGCTCTTCACCACGTTGTCATTCACAGAATTTGATGCTTAAAACACATTGAAGTTTGATTGCATGTTCAACATTAGCGCCTGGTTCTTGAGCAAGCCAAAACACCTGCAGCCACTGTTTTTACAGGACCAGCTGAATGCCACCAAGAGCTGATTTGATATTTATCTGAGATAGGGATAACTTTGTAACAGTCATTGGTTCTTGCTCATGGCTCTTTATACCAGTGTGGGCTAGGCAATGAACAATTAATGTAAGCCAATTCGATTCAAAATTAGAGTAAGTAAAATTGCGACCACCAAGGGAAGGGAACAACCCTCAAAATAGAAAATGTGTGGACTCTCCGATACAGAAGAACATTGTCTTGTATATAGAGTGGTTTTCAGAGCCTCTGGGATCCGTTTTTGGATAGAGCGAAAGGCGAGACCAACTTGTAGAGTCAAAAGATTCTGCTTCTGAACAGTCAGCTGGCGTATCAATGTGAGGTTGAAGCACCGGTTGATCATTCCGGATCATTCTATCACCCCCACTGAACGAATGGAAAAGTTCCCACGTTCCTCACTGCTGGTGGAAGTGAGATGGAGATAAGCAGGGCTTTAGACTGAATCAAACTAAAGAAACCAAACCAGGCCTACGCAACAACACCCCTCAACTACCTACATCAAAAAAGTGAACTTTAGGAGACTTCTATAAACACTTGTCTTCTGTTTTCTTGTTATTTTTGTGTGCCTGGCTGGAAAACAGGTCCAATCCCTCGAACATCTCCCAGCTTTGAAACCTGAACTCTACAGTCTCTTCTCAGATTATACTGCAAGCACCACAGGAGGCACGGATTAGGATGCATGAGCCTCTCTCTCTCTCTGTGTCTCTCCTTCTCTCCCCCTCTCTTGTTCTCTCCCTGTTGGCTGAAAGATTGTGAGTGATGTTTAGCAAGTCTGCAGCCGTTGGGAAGGCTTTCGGAGTGGGCCCTCTCTTTTTAGCTTGTCCGTGACGCTCTCCAAACAAATTGTAACACTAAGACGAAAAGCGAGCTGGCAGCCAGCGTGTAAACCATTCAACTCCTCAGAGCTTCGACAGTTTTTTTTTTTCTTCCTTATAAGACTAATTCCCTATCTTTTCAGATTCTCCCTGTGACTTTTAGAATGTTAAAGCATTTTTTCTGTGTGTGTGTGTGTGTGTGTGTGTGTGTGTGTGTGAATTGCTGAGCTCCCTCTGTTGGGAGAGTTGGGAACATACTCCTGAGTCATTGCTTTGACAGGCTTTTTACCTTTTGCTCCACTCCTGTAATCACTTCATGAAAAGCCATTGCATACAATCTGGAATCTCACCTCTGGGATAAATTTACTGGGATGAACTCCTTCAAAGTTTGTAAAAATAAATGGTTTCCCCACCCAAGCATTAACCATCATGACATCTAAATTGCCACCGGATCATTGCTATGAGTTAGTCATAGTCTTTTCACCTCTGGTAAGGAATGGTTCATTTTTCTATCTTTTCGGTGCCTGTTTGATTAATTTGGTGGGAATTTAGAGGGAGGCAATTATTATTTCAAGTAATTTTTTGCATTGCTTAATTATTCAATGAGTACCCCAAGCTACTCTTTTGATACTGTATCACTAGACATTACTCAGGAAAAGTAGAGCTATTACAAAGCAATGTCAAGGACAGAACCAGGAAATGAACGCAAATAGCCTACATATCCATGGACTGGGGTATTTTGTCATGTATCCTCCGCGACATTGCGAGTTTGGCTAGTTCATTCTCTGCATGTCAGCCCTTAGTGTTCCCCATCCATTAACGATGTTCCATTTATCTTTGTCTCTGCCCTTCTGACGGTATGAAACCAGCCCGGTAACGAGGCCTGCCATTTAAAAGGCCGCTGCCGGCTGCATTCTTCAAGTGTCGCCTCTCATTACAAACCCCTCTGATATTTGTTCTTCTCTCCCCTTACCTTCTTCCATAGTCTCAGTTTTAAGCACTGTCTGGTCTGCAGGACACCTTATCAGAACCTCCACTTTTAAGTTCAATGCAACAGGACATGTTTTGGTAAGGAGAGAATACGGTACATCAGAAAGGGAAGGACTTAATAGTGCTACTGCTGTCCATTCTTATATCCCCCTTTTCTGGCTAGATCTATCTTGTTTCCCGCACAATTGCACAGATTGTAATCTCATTCTGGCAAAAAAGCCCAACTTGAAATGAAGCCATACATCACAGAGTAAACAGCGGAACGGCAAGCGAGAGAGAGCGAGCTGAAAGAGCAAGCTGAAAGAGCAAGGCGGAGGGGAAGGCGGGATGGGGAGCATGAATTGCCAAGGGAAAGGTAAATAAACACTGGCATCAATCAGTTCACAGAAGTCAATCTAACTCGCCGCCATTGCCATTCTCCTCACAAGGATGTGGCATTTAAGAGAGCTATGTCCTGTTTTTCAAGGCCTAATTAAACATTCCACGTTGTGCCTAGAGACCGAGGCACCCAGCCTGCAAGTCCTTCCCTGTAGTTGTCCATTTCCCCTAAAAGAGCATTCGGGAAACTTCCTGAAAGTACTAACCTTAACTGGCATTCCCTGAATGGCATTAGAAGGGCGATTCTGGTGCCGTCTAGCTTTTTGTGTGTGAAGACCCTTAGCGTGTTTGGCAGTGCCCTCCCATGTGCCCCATTGTGGTCAGTCTATTTGCCAGCAGCGTCAAGCAGTAGTAACTATGGTGACTGTGCTCTGAACAGCTAGAGGTTTCAGAGCCCCTAGGGAGTACCACTGAGCTATCTGAATCTGGGCGCCTAGCAGCCCTTGTTTTCTTTCCACTGTCTTTTTTAAAGGGTCATAGAGATGTAAGAAAAAGCATCTACTGACGTCAATAGAAAATACATTTTCATCTCATATTTGCTAGTCTGGACAAAGAATGAGGTACCAGAACACTGTCTGCACTGACAAAAGCACACAATACAGGGCAAATTAGCGGTGTGGTAGCACGTTTATCCTTCTGTGCTATGCTAATTGTGTCTGCCTGTGTTTTCAACAGTGACAGAAGTGAGAGTGCATGCATATCTGGCTTGCTCACTGTCCAAGGGACACTATAGTTATACCTACAATGAGATTACCAATAGGTTAAACAAAATGAACATTTTCAGATGCTCTACTCTCTCCCAACTGTCCTTTATATCCCTTTGGCATGAATTTTGCAAGAACACAGGGGATATGAGAAGCTTTAGCCTGAGAGGTCACTCAAGCAGGCTTTGAATTCTGGGCTGCAACAAAGAAAAGCCATATTCCCTGTCCTCAGGGCTTGAATCAAAATGCTCGGCTTGGGTTATATGGAACAAATAGGCGCCCTCCCTGTGACTGCATGTGCTGTATTCTGCCTCGACTAGCACCTGTCTGCTTATCAGTGGGGCAGGCAGGTATTGAGCTTCTGCAGATGACAGAATTGCCGGGTTCCATCTCTGAGCCTTGAACAAAAGAATGAGACTGGAGGGGAGGGAGGGGGGGTAATTTCTGTGAAAGATGGATGTCACACAGAGGCTGAAAGTAGGACAGCTCTCAGAAGGACAGTGGAGTGACAGCGCCAGGGCAGGGATGATACCTAATGGCAGACAGTTCTTTCTTCATTCGTGGGGAATACTGACCTGAGCACACCTGCACAGAGATGTTTATTCATCAGTCTCCTGCGCTCTGGGGTGTTGCGTCTGCAATGTTTTTCTGTTTTGATAAAGAATTAGTCGAAGTGTTTCTGTGGTGGTGCAACTTGAGTAAAAATCTCATCCCTCAAGTTCAGCTGTGCATCCACTTCAAATACAACCTACTCTTGATTAGCAGATCCTGAAACCATTGTTTATGTTTCTATAACCGTGGATGCATGTATGTATGTATGTATGTGTGTATATATATATATATACATAAATGTATGTGTATATATACATAAGTGTGTGTGTGTGTGTGTGTGTGTGTGTGTGTGTGTGTGTGTACACTGCTCAAAAAAATAAAGGGAACACTAAAATAACACATCATAGATCTGAATGAATGAAATAATCTTATTAAATACTTTTTTCTTTACATAGTTGAATGTGCTGACAACAAAATCACACAAAAATTATCAATGGAAATCAAATTTATCAACCCATGGAGGTCTGGATTTGGAGTCACACTTAAAATTAAAGTGGAAAACCACACTACAGGCTGATCCAACTTTGATGTAATGTCCTTAAAACAAGTCAAAATGAGGCTCAGTAGTGTGTGTGGCCTCCACGTGCCTGAATAACCTCCCTACAACGCCTGGGCATGCTCCTGATGAGGTGGCGGATGGTCTCCTGAGGGATCTCCTCCCAGACCTGGACTAAAGCATCCGCCAACTCCTGGACAGTCTGGTGCAACGTGGCGTTGGTGGATGGAGCGAGACATGATGTCCCAGGTGTGCTCAATTGGATTCAGGTCTGGGGAACGGGCGGGCCAGTCCTTAGCATCAATGCCTTCCTCTTGCAGGAACTGCTGACACACTCCAGCCACATGAGGTCTAGCATTGTCTTGTATTAGGAGGAACCCAGGGCCAACCGCACCAGCATATGGTCTCACAAGGGGTCTGAGGATCTCATCTCGGTACCTAATGGCAGTCAGGCTACCTCTGGCGAGCACATGGAGGGCTGTCGCCCCCAAAGAAATGCCACCCCACACCATGACTGACCCACCGCCAAACCGGTCATGCTGGAGGATGTTGCAGGCAGCAGAACGTTCTCCACAGCGTCTCCAGACTCTGTCACGTCTGTCACGTGCTCAGTGTGAACCTGCTTTCATCTGTGAAGAGCACAGGGCGCCAGTGGCGAATTTGCCAATCTTGGTGTTGTCTGGCAAATGCCAAACGCCCTGCACGGTGTTGGGCTGTAAGCACAACCCCACCTGTGGACGTTGGGCCCTCATACCCCCTCATGGAGTCTGTTTCTGACCGTTTGAGCAGACACATGCACATTTGTGGCCTGCTGGAGGTCATTTTGCAGGGCTCTGGCAGTGCTCCTCCTTGCACAAAGGCGGAGGTAGTGGTCCTGCTGCTGGGTTGTTGCCCTCCTACGGCCTCCTCCACGTCTCCTGATGTACTGGCCTGTCTCCTGGTAGCGCCTCCATGCTCCGGACACTACGCTGACAGACACAGCAAACCTTCTTGCCACAGCACGCATTGATGTGCCATCCTGGATGAGCTGCACTACCTGAGCCACTTGTGTGGGTTGTAGACTCCGTCTCATGCTACCACTAGAGTGAAAGCACCGCCAGCATTCAAAAGTGACCAAAACATCAGCCAGGAAGCATAGGAACTGAGAAGTGGTCTGTGGTCACCACCTTCAGAACCACTCCTTTATTGGGGGTGTCTTGCTAATTGCCTATAATTTCCACCTGTTGTCTATTCCATTTGCACAACAGCATGTGAAATTTATTGTCAATCAGTGTTGCTTCCTAAGTGGACAGTTTGATTTCACAGAAGTGTGATTGACTTGGAGTTACATTGTGTTGTTTAAGTGTTCCCTTTATTTTTTTGAGCAGTGTATATATGTGTGTATAATATATATATGTATGTTTATGTATATACATACATACATACATACATACATACACATATATATATATATATATATATATATATATATATATATATATATATATGTATGTATATGTATATGTGTGTGTGTGTATATGTGTAACACACACACACACACACGTACGTACGTACGTACGTGTGTATAAATATATGTGTCTGTCTGCTCAGGCAGGAGTCTTCATTAAACCAATCCCTCCCTCCACCTCATCCTCCCACACTCCCCGGGCCTGGCCAAAGTTAATGAGAAGATGTGATCCCCTTAACCCTCCCCCTCATCCCCAGCCCCTTATCACCACCAATGCTTTTCTCTCACGGCTGCTTGAATCACGGCTGTAGGGGTAGTGGCTGGTTAGCCACCTCCCAGCCGTCTTTAGCTTTGTCTCATTCCTGCTGTTTACTCTGAAGGAGTGGTAAGGAGTGGTAACTGGCTGCAGGGGGTTGTGTGGGGAGAGAGCGGTGTGGATCGGTTGTTTTCTCCCAGGCAAATGGATTTGCAGTGATGGATTGCATCAGTTGAGCCCTACAGGACGCTGCCTGTAGCTGAATCATAGCAATAAACAAATTACGTGGGCATAGCGGAGCCGTTGTGCTCCGTGCCCAAACTCAAGACCTGGCTCGTCGAGTGCACTGCCAGGGCATGCATGCCAATTACCCCTGCTGACTTGCCAAGAACAATGAAAGAGGGAGAGATTTTTTTTTTAGCTATTTGCTCACTTGCTGAGGCAAACACATATCTAAAGCACCATTTCTATTCACTACATGAGTCAAAATAAACAGTCACGCAATGTAATGACCCTGTTTTTTCGTGGTAGGTTATGGACTGCATCCATAGGCTTTGTTTCCTTCACATGTGGCTTTGCCAGCCTTACGCAGTTAGGCCGTCTATGGTCTGTGCTATCTGTGATCCTTGGGATGTCACTACCCCCCCATTGAAGTGAAAATGGTTTAGGGTAGGGTTTATGGTTAGGATTTAGGGTAAGGACGTCCCAAAGATCCCAGACAGCACTGACCAGCAGTTTACCCTCAGAGTTAGAGATGAGACTTTCCTCTTTTTGGGCTGGTAGGGTTTTCTCACCCTGGATAGCAGGATTCACTGTAGTGTGTAGTCACACCATATTACCCTCTTATCTGCCGGTGAGTGTTTGGATCAGGATTCACTTGCAATTGTGGCAGTCTATTTGGGGAGGGTGACAGTTCTGTGTATAGTGTGGCTGTGGTAAAAAGTGGCAGAGTTATTGGCAGATGTTGGGGGGGAAAGTTCCTTGCAGTCTGAGTGGTCCTGAGGGATGAATAGGCCTCTATTACAATGACCGCTCATCACAGCCCTTGGGCGGTGTAGGCCTGTCTTCATATAGATTGGAGGGACTGCCATTGGAATACGTAGAGAGCACAGGATCTGAGGAATCATTTGTTGTTTGTATTGTCTCAGCTTTTACTTGACCCAGAAAAATTCATACACACTTTGAGCTGTCTTAAGGGAGGCTGAGTGGCAGTAAATAACAAGGTTAAACTCCTTTTTAATAGCTCCGCCAACCCCTCCCCAACCTGAGCAGGGAGGTTGAGGCAGGGGTTGCACGACCCAGGCCCTTTGCTTTTGGGTCTGGCGTGAATTAAGACGAATGGAGCCATCCGACTGCCAGATGATGAATTGCAGTCTGCGGGAGAGCCTCTCCTTTATGTAAAAGAGGCGCTCGCAGACATGGCACTTTCATCAATCAGACGGGGGCCCACTGTAATTTCATTACAACGGCAGAAAGAGGAGCCAGTGTGCCGAGGCAGCAGACAGACTCCTTGACAGACCGTCGTTTTCCTTTTGCTGTTTGGAGACTTAACCCTCTCTGGGACTATGGCTGTGACTGAGGATGAGACCGTTTTAGTTTATTTGGAGGCAAAAGCTATTCGCCCCACTATCTCAGTAAGGTTATACATTGTTGCAAAGTTACAATGTCCACCCACAATTCAGTTGTATTGCTCCTACAGCGATATCTTAGTCTCAATTAAAGTGACACCTGGGTCTCACATTCACACCTTCCACAAAGCCCAGTACAGCTCCCCGACAGCTGCCCCCCATGCTTAGTCAACACTTCACAGGCTCCGGAGATGAGTTTGGCACAGAGCGCTGCTCCAAATGGAATTTCTGTGTGTTCCGGATGTGTTACATTGGACTGTATTGAAATGGCAGCAGAGGAGGTGGAATGAGCCGTGAGTGAACAGCGGAACAAGGATACTGTAATCTCCAGGTGAGGGAGCGCAAAAAGTAGAGAGAAAGTGTGATTCCTCCCACGTAGTTTTTCTCTCCCTCTACCACGCTTTCCAATTTCCTCTTTTTTTATACTGTTTCCCACTATTTCTTTCTTTCTCCTTCTTTCTCCTCTCTCTCTCTCTCTCTCTCTGTCTCTCTGCATGGGGTCGTTCAGTCGCGGCGGCGCTCACAGCTGGGGATGCGGAGCACTCCAGCTGTTTTGGCAGATAAGCCGCTGCCTGCCCGCCCGGCTTCCTGCCGCTCGTCAGTCGAACGGGACTCGCACTGTCACCGTTATTCACGCGGGACGGGCAGGTTTCTACTGCGAAGGAGCCCCCGTCGCCAACCATCACCTAATCCCCTGTCCCAGAGAGAGAAAGATGGCGAGAGTCCAAATCAACAGAACAGCTCCTTCTCCTGCTACACAGATAGTGACGGTAATGGAAATAATGAACTGAAAATAGAAAACCCTTGTCCACATGGCTGAAGGTCCTATCCATCACAGCGATGGTATGTTCGAGGTAGCTTCTGTTGCTAAGATAGTCTTTAAACAATAGGACAGGAACTTTCTGAGTGATAATAATTCAGTCATTTATTTGGACGTACTCGTACAAGTGTTGCTGTCAACTGTCAATCCAAAAGCTTGTTGCCAAAAAAGCTTGTTGCCATAACTTTGCCAAAAGTTTGACGCTGAGAAGGGGTGATGCTGAAACACTGTAGCTCTATAATTTGGAAAGTTCTGTCCTATTGTTTTTTTTATTATTATTGTTATTTATTATAAGGATTCAGTATCCCATAGACCAGAAAGTGGCTTGTAATTTCACAATGTCATAATATGCAATGTTGACATTCACCCCATAAATTAATGATGTGTTCCTATGGCAATCAAAGGGACATGATATGAGTACTCAAACAGTGTGCGCTGCATTCAGACATTGTCTCTCAGACCCCCTTGTGTATGGAGGCTTTCAGCTCCATTATTACGGTTAATTGATTTGTTATTCCACTAATTATTGCGATTATGATATCTCATTGTCACCCATGATGATTTGATCAACTCTGAAAGGAGTGACAGCTGGCAGTACTGAGACACACAGTCCCATAGGCGCTCGCAGCCAAACGTCCCTGACGTACCCTGATGTGAATGGAGAATCAGGGTTAGCAGCTCTATCCAACTGGAAGGTGGCGAGTTTACAGCCGAGGGCAGAGGGCTTAGATTATATTTCTGTACCTGGAGCAGGGAACTGATTGCCTGATGAAAGCCCATGCAAAAGGTCAATAAACAGCGGCCCAGTTATTGTGTGGCAGATTGAGAAGGAAATTGTTTTGCTGTGCTGGGAGGTGTGGTCTGTGTGTGAGTTTGTGCAGCCTGGTGCCTGGCTCTTTCCGCTGTGGGTTTCTCTTGGCAGCGAGTCTTCCAGCTGACCTGTCAGTGTTAGTCAGTCTGTGGGACTGTGAAATGGCCCACCACGGGGCACGCTCGGGGCCCCACAACCTCTTTAGTTTTCTCCTTTTATTTTGTCTTTAGCTTGCTCCCTCTCTTGCACTCTTGTTTCTCTTGTCCCCCTTTCTCTTCACGAGAGGTTTAGTGTTTCCTGTTGGGATCCCGTTTGCCTGGCTTGAATACGAATCAGTCGAAAGAGAGAGACACATTTTTTTATAAAGCGCTGGGAACACGCCAAGAATCGGAACAGGCTATCTCAACAGACCATCTTTCTTCCAGTTTTTTGGGTCTGTGTCTGCTGTTGAAGTATCAGGTACGCGGTGAGTTTGTCAAGCTGTTTTTTTCTTTGTATGTGGGTTAGTTTGTGTTAGAGTACAGATTCTGCTGCAAGTCTCTTCCTCCATGTGCAATACATCCACACAACCTTTTGTGTACAGTATTCTATGTCTATGCCTGTGTATTCATATGTTTGATCATTATGAGTGGGTGTGTGTTTGTGCAGTGCTGGCCAGCGGGACTGCAGTATTTTTCCTCTGGTGGAGCAATGGAAAGAGGCTGGTCCTTCTGGCACTCACATCAGTGGGGCCGACATTGGCAGCCCCAAACCCCGAGGAACATTAGCAGACCAGAGTAGTCCTGTAGCGGGCCTGCCTGGCGGCCCGTGTCCCACTGGTTTCCATGAGTCTCCTTCCAAAACACTGGCTCGTGCCAGGCCACGACATGTCAGTGTGTATGGGCACCCTGGCCCTCACTGCATCCATTCATCCAAACAGCATGTTGACATAGAGTAGTGCGGTCTTTAATGTGCACCCTCCAATGGTTCAAGAACATGAGGGTCAGTTTATTTTTTTTATTTTTTTTTTTTTCCTGAAACATTTCAAGTAGTGGTTTATAGTGTCTGTCAAAAAATTATTTATTATCTAGTTTAAAAATATATAATCTTTGTTTTTCGGGCTCCCGAGTGCCGCAGCGGTCTAAGGCACTGCATCTCAGTGCTAGAGGCTTCACTACATCTCAGTGCTAAAAGCGTCACTACATCTCAATGCTAGAGGCATCACTACAGACCCTGGTTCGATTCCAGGCTGTATCACAACTGGCCGTGATTGGTCCCATAGAGTGGCGCACAATTGGCCCAGCGTCGTCCGAGTTAGGGTTTGGCCGTGGTAGGCCGTCATTGTAACTAAGAATTTGTTCTTAACTGACTTGCCTAGTTAAATAAAATAAAATACAACAGCTATTGAAACACAAGACATCTCCATATCCAAGGCTGGGGAAATGTAATTTCGGAGAAATCTCAGAGCATTTTAGTGTCATCCCAACCCACTCATGTCCTACATTGGAAACATGCTCCTTTTCCAACTGGATATGTACCAATTTGTGTTGATTTGATTTTGAGTAAGAATGTCACTGCTCAGCAAGTCCTCTCTTTCTTTGAACTCTTTCTCTACTGGGTGAGAGGTTAGCTTGCCTGCGTTAATTAACCAAGCTCAGTAAAGAGACATTTTGTTATTCTGAATGTCAGCATGTGTTTTTCCTCTTTGTTTGAGCAGCTGCTTTTGTTGAAGAACAAATCCAATTTTTTTTTGTTCAAATATAAATAATGAGTCAGTTATGGGGAGAGAAACGTGAGCTAATCCAAACCTGCTGCCAGAACTAGAAGTCTGTCTCTGCTACAGTAACTGTTAAATTAGCAGTACATTAAGCACCAATGGATGTTTTGAAGGGATGAAGTGTATGAAGTAGCCTAATGACTTTTTGGGACTGTAGATGAAGTTACACACATCCTTGGGTTTAGTAGAACTTCCCTTTCTAAAACTATTTTAAAAGACATAGGTTGAGTAGATATTGAGAACGTCCATACTAGTTATTCCTGTTTGACCTTTTTTAAAGTCATGTTTTATTCACAAGGTGAAGGCAGTTAGAAGTAAGAATCACTTAAGCAATGAATATACGAAAAGCTAGCCTGAAAAATGGTCTGTCATGCAAATGAAATGCTCAAGAGAAGCGGAGTTAAAAAGTAGACCGTTAACCTGAGTCATGAGGATGTTTTGTGTTACCTAGAGGTTGAGAATGCTGAAAAGCTCAACCTGTAAATGTTTCTCTGAACCGTAATACCAACACATCACACTCATTTCATTCTACATACATTTAAATACATTTCGTTAGTCACGGCACACTGCCTACATCACGAGGAAACACAATTTCTCAGTTTGTCTGAATTTGAAGTTTTTGTTTTGGAGTGTGGTTGACACCATTTTGTCACGTGGGCATGGAGCAGAATGCTCCCCCACAGGAAATGTCATAGTATACTGTCTTCTCAAGTCATGTAGTAGAGTGATGAACCTAAGAGGGCTTGAAGCAAAACCAGAAAGTCAACCACTTCTCCTAACCAGAAACCAACCTCCCATAATTACAAGCCAATGCGCTCTTCCCTTTGATGTATGACTTTAGGGAAGTTGGTTGGATACCGCCCTATAGCGATAATTGTGCGGTGAGTCACCCAATTGGGGACGAGATAATCTTTGTTGCTCAAGGTGAGTTGGTTCCACCCAATATAAAGGGCTGTTAAATCCTCCGATATAAAAAATCCCATCCATTGTCATTGTTATTGCCAGGTTGATGGCTTTGAGATCTGGGGCAAAGCGTGACATTTTTCCTTGAGGAGCATTTTACATGATCGTCACCTTTTGTGGAAGTAATCAAATCAAATTGCGCCGAATACAACAGGTTCACCTTACAGTGAAATGTTTACTTACAAGCCCTTAACTAACAATGCTTTAATAAGTTTTAAGAAAAATAAGTGTTAAATAGAAAATAAATGTAACAAATAATTAAACAGCAGCAGTAAAATAACAATAGCGAGGCTATATACAGGGGGTACCGGTACAGTCAATGTGCGGGGGCACTGGTTAGTCGAGGTAATTGAGGTAATATGTACATGTAGTTAGAGTTAAAGTGACTATGCATAGATAATAAACCTAGAGTAGCAGCAGTGTAAAAGAGGGTCTGGGTAGCCCTTTGATTAGCTGTTCAGGAGTCTTATGGCTTGGGGGTAGAAGCTGTTAAGAAGCCAATCTACACACGTATCTATGCAGCCAGGGTATGCATGCTCCATTCCTGGTTTCCAATCAGAGATTGAGGGATTTCAGACAATATGAAATCTCATCTACCTCCTGGATCCCCATGATTACAAAAGAGTCTGGTGGGGAGGGAATGGGTGAATGGGAGCTTAGAGCACGGTGGTAGAAAGGACAGCGTTGACAAGGCAACTAGAGCTCATTATTTCTCCATCTATGCAGGGGCACGGCGCTCCGTTGATGGGCACCAGAGGAGGGGATGGAAGGATGGATGAGGTTATGCCCACGTCTAAAGGGCATCCAGGATATGACACGACTGGACTGTAATCCAGGATTACCTGTCCGATTCTGTCATCTGTGCCGACGAGCCACGTCAGCAGAGATAACGACACCGGCCAAGACTTTGACTCACTGTGTGAGCAACCAACTCGCAACCAGAGGCAGTTGGTTGCGAGTTGCCCAGCAAGCCCAGTCTGCACAGTGCCCAGGTTTCCACGGTGGGTCTGGGAGGATGTGTGGTATTGACACAGGTGAGGGGGCTGCTGTCTGGGTGTCTTCTGGCAGAGAGACTGGCGGGGGTCTGGTTCTGAAGCATGGCAGGGTGTAATAAAGATCTACACTGTAGCTCTGTGTGTGAGAGAGGTCCTCTGAGACTTGTCTTTTGTGGTTCAGAACTACAGGTCACATTACAGTGGAATGGATTACCCCAAGAACAGCCCTGATGCTTGTCTTTGTATAATCCACTTCCTCAACGGTGTATTGCTACAGAATAACAACTGCGATTTAAATATCATGTCTTCAGTAATGTCTTTCCACAGTAAGGCTCAGTTTGGAGGTTATGTTCCTCCTGCAATGTTTACAGAGGGACACTTAATGTGTACACATGGATGGGGGGTATTTGTGAGTTCTCTCCTTTCGGGAATTTGCAATATTTTGGTTGAGTACTGAGGCAGGCAGCAAAAGCGGAATTTTTCATTTGGTTGCATACATCGCTCAGTAAGTTTAAGCAGTCAACGGCTTTGCTTCTAAAATGAGACACTGACTGATAGATTTCTCTACCAAAGTTGGTTCAACTCAAAATGTCACTTTGTCAGCTTGAGCGACTTGTACTCTGAGGGGTTGGTTGGTAAAGGTACAATAAGCTTCATTTTCCCCAATGAGCGATGGATCTAGTGTCTTGACAAAGATTCAATGAGTCTACAGTAAAGTATTTCTGTGAACGTGAAGAGAAAGCTTTCGTAGATAGAAAGAGCACAGAATAGCTGTGAATTTGTTACAAAAATCATTGTCTCCTTCTCAAAATGTTAATGTTTTTATAATAGGCCTGCTGGTCCTTCAGGTTCGATAAACTAGACCTGTTGGTTGGGATGGCTTATAATTGCCTGTTCATTTAGTTTTATTACGTCCCTGGGCCAATGTTCTCTCTCCATTTTGGATGTGCTAAGTTGTAATTTCTCTGTGTGACTGTCCTATAATTATATTTAAAAAGGAAACGAGAGAGCCTAAGATGGCTATCTTAGACCCCATGTTGCTACTGTTTGTCAGAATCCATGTTTACGTTGACATTTTCCAATGAAGTTGTCAAAGTGACTGAAAGGAAACAAATGCAGGCAGGCAGGCAGCCAGGCAGGCAAAAACGAACCCTACTGTGTGCAGTTCTGCACATACAAACACACACCCATGCACTGAAATGTGCTTCTTAACTACAGCCATCACTCTAGCATTCATCACCCTCCCCCTCTCAGTCGGCAGGTCATACATTTACACGGCATGTATGGCATCTGTGTGTGTGGACAGGATGCATGCTTTTCCAATGGAGGATAGTTGGAGGGAAGTGAGGGAGAAGAGGGGGTCTCCCCCGTATAATGTGGTGTTTAATAAAGACACAGGTTGCCAGATTGGAAGTGTCAGTGTGTTGCAGCATGCAGTCTCTCAGGGTGATTTATGACTGTGCTGCGAGGCTATTAGATTATGGGCTCCAGCTCTGCTCCGTGTGGGTGATAAGAACAGCCTACCGCCATGGGAAAACTCCCTGTTCACGCGCCTCATTTCAGGGGGACATTGCATTTTTTCTCACAAGGTTTCATCTGAAGGAAATTGTATCTAAGCACATTTGCCTGTGTTGTGGGAGTATCAGCGTTCCCGTTAATGTTTTATCCATTAAAAGTTTGGGGGAGTCTTGTTAAGAAAGGGGAAGTAGTGAATTATCATCATCAGCACTCAAAGTACTTTAACATCTCTGTCTCATTTTCACCTCTTGGGTTGCTGGCTCCAATAAATGGACCATAATCAAAATGATTTAATCCACTTTAATGCAATTCTGTCAAATTTTGACAGACCATTCTTACCTTTTAGAAGCAGAACAACAACCAAATCTGCAACTCTGCAGTTTCTCCATTTCACCATGGGCCTGAAAAAGGGATGTGGGGGGAGAGGGGTTAGATCACGAGGACAGAGCGCTGAGGTCAGAGTTTGCGCTGCAGCGCGCCGTGGCTAAAAGGCCAGTTGTCAACCGCAGGTGAAAGAAAACAATGGGGCATCGGCTGGAGCGCATGGGGAGGACGAGTCAGGGTCGCTTTCAATTAGCGCAGCGGGCCATCTCTGCAGCTAGCCACAGGGGCCGGGAGGAGGTGGCGGAGAGGAGTGGGTGGAGGGGATATGGGAGCAGGTGCAGCACAGCGCGAGAGAGAGAAAGACAGAGAGCGAGTCGTGCTTGTCCCCGACTGCCCAAGGAAGGACGCTTTTGCCTGGAAGGAAGCAAAGGGTGTGTGTGCGTGCGAGTGTGTGCGCTTCGAGAGTGAATTGTAGAGATAGGCTTACTGTTTTGAAAATCATGATACTGTCAAAAATCATGATGAGGGTCTTCTAATGATTCATAAGACTGAGAGGAGAAAAGCAAAGATCAGACAAAGGACCTCTTCTGTAAATCCCGTTATAGTAGTGTATCACTCTGACATTCTATTCTGGGGATTTTTGTTTTGTTTTTTACTTAAATTATATTTAACTAGGCAAGTCAGTTAAGAACAAATTCTTATTTACAATGACTGCCTACCCCAGCCAAACCCAGACGATGCTGGACCAATTGTGCGCCGCCCTATGGGACTCCCAATCACGGCCGGATGTGATACAGCCTGGGAAAGGATGAGGAAGTCCGGCTGTACTGTATTCAAGAATAATGAGTTGCCTTTGTGAATCCTGGATTGGTCAATAAATCGCATTTTCCCTTCAAAATATCCTGATGAGTTTGGAAGTAAGACACTACAGTATGTTGTTTCACACACTGTACACACACTCCAGAGGTTTCTGTGCCCTAGCTGGCAGGATATGACTTTCTATGATTTAATGTGGACGCGCGCACACACACACCCACAATGATATGTGTCGGATCCATGCATAAGTGGATTTGTTTCTATTGTGGGTGTTGGCATGTTGTAATAATTCTGGTCATACCAGCCAAAACATACAGTATACACACACAAACTCCCAGTGTGCACACACACAAATACACACACAGGTTATTCCAACCATGATCTATGCCTGACCACCAGTTTACCAAGGGCAACACAAAAGGCTGACACATGCAAACACATAAGCACAGCATTGGATGCATTAATATGCACATACATTGCAGCAGATCACTACACTGGGTTCTACTCTTATAAGCTAAAAACAAGAAGCGGCTCCAGTAGGCACGCAATCACCAACACTGGACAATTGAGGAGTGGAAAAACATTGGTCCGACGAATCCCAATTCCTGTTGCGCCATGCTGAGTCAGGATTTGGCGTAAGCAGCATGAGTCCATGGGCCCCATCCTTCCTGGTGTCAATGATACAGGCTGTTTGCGGTGGTGTAATGGGGTGGAGAATGTATTCCTGGCACACATTAGGTACCTTGAGTAATGTTTCCATGCCCTGAATTCAGGCTGTTCTGGAGGCTAAGGGGGGTCCGACCCGGTACTAGATGAGTGTACCTTATATCTGGCCTGTGTCTGTGTGTATTTATATTTACAGAATTTAATATATCCACTGCTGTACATATCATTCTTAGTATATACAGTTGAAGTCGGAATACACCTTAGCCAAATACATTTAAACTCAGTTTTTCACAATTCGTGACATTTAATCCTAGTAAAAGTTCCCTGATTTAGATCAGTTAGTATCACCACTTTATTTTAAGAATGTGAAATGTCAGAATAATAGTAGAGAGATTTATTTCAGCTTTTATTTCTTTCATCACATTCCCAGTGGGTCAGAAGTTTGTCATAGACTCAATGAGTATTTGGTAGCATTGCCTTTAAATTGTTTAACTTGGGTCAAACGTTTTGGGTAGCCTTCCACAAGTTTCCCACAAATAAGTTGGGTGCATTTTGGCCCATTCCTCCTGACAGAGCTGGTGTAACTGAGTCAGGTTTGTAGGCCTCCTTGCTCGCACACGCTTTTTCAGTTCTGCCCACAAATGTTCTATAAGGTTGAGGTCAGGGCTTTGTGATGGCCACTCCAATACCTTGACTTTGTTGTCCTTACGCCATTTTGCCACAACTTTGGAAGTATGCTTGGGGTCATTGTCCATTTGGAAGACCCATTCGCGACCAAGCTTTAACTTCCTGACTGAGGTCTTGAGATGTTGCTTCAATATATCTACATCATTTTCCTTCCTCATGATGCCATCTATTTTGTGAAGTGCACCAGGCCCTCCTGCAGAAAAGCACCCCCACATCATGATGCTGCCATGGGATGATGTTCTTCAGCCTGTAAGCCTCCCCCTTTTTCCTCCAAACATAACGATGGTCGATATGGCCAAACAGTTATATTTTTGTTTCATCAGACCAGAGGACATTTCTCCAAAAAGTACAATCTTTGTCCTCATGTGCAGTTGCAAACCATAGTCTGGCTTTTTTATGGCGGTTTTGGAGCAGGGGCTTCTTCCTTGCTGAGCGGCCTTTCAGGTTATGTCAATATAGGACTCGTTTTACTGTGGATATAGATACTTTTGTACCTGTTTCCTCCAGCATCTTCACAAGGTCCTTTGCTGTTGTTCTTGGATTGATTTGCACTTTTCGCACCAAAGTACGTTCATCTCTAGGAAGCAGAACGCGTCTCCTTCCTGAGCGGTATGATTGCTGCGTGGTCCCATGGTGTTTATACTTGCGTACTTCTATTGTTTGTACAGAATAATATTGAGTTACACCCCACCCCTTTTGCCCCCAGAACAGCTTCAATTCATCGGGTCATGAACTCTACAAGGTGTCAAGCGTTCACCATGTTGACTTCCCACAGTTGTGTCAAGTTGGCTGGATGTCCTTTGGGTGGTGGACCATTCTTGATACACACAGGAAACTATTGTGTGTGAACAACCCAGTAGCGTTGCAGTTCTTGACAAACTGCTGCGCCTGGTACCTACTATCATTACCCCATACAAAGGCCCTTAAATCTTTTGTCTTGCCAAATTACCCTCTGAATGGCACACACTCAATCCATGTCTCCATTGTCTCAAGGCTTAAATCCTACTTTAACCCGTCTCCTCCTCTCCATCTACACTGATTGAAGTGGTTACATCAATAAGGGATCATAGCATTCACCTGGATTCACCAGGTCAGTCTGTTATGGAAGGAGCAGGTGTTCTTAATGTTTTGTGTACTCTGTGTATCTACGTATCGATCACATTTGAAATACTATTACAGGGCTATTTGGGTTGTTAATTAGATTTGGACATTTTGGACATTGGACATTTTCTTATTTTTAATCTATGTTTGATTAAATGTGTACTTGTTTGACATTTCACTGCATTGTTAGGAGCTAGTAAGTTAAACATTTCGTTGCACCCGCTATAACATCTGCTAAACTGTGTATGCGACCAAAACTTTGATTTGTATATGTCTGCTATCAGTGCGATGGATAGGTCAACAATTAGAATCCTATACGGAAAGGCACTGACGTGACTTCAGGTTTTGTGCTTTGCCAATGCGGTGAACGGGCCCTTCTGGAGAATACATGTCTGTGTGCCATGGCTGTGATGAGGTTTATTAACTTTATCTCAAAGGATGGTTAGAAGATTACAGAAAGTGTTGTTCATCAGAAACAATCATTGCACATTTGCCAAATCTATATATCTGTCTTATCAAAGTGTGTAGCCAGATGTCGATGGCTAAGAAGATGTAGGAGGAGGAAAGACCTAGCAAAGGAAAGTAACGATATCATCAGGATGGGTGATTTGGTATACAGGGTGTTGAGTTAATTTCGTTCAGCAGACACACACTGTGCAATAATGGAGAAAGCCTCTATTGAGAAGCCGCTTGATCAATTCCTTGTTTCTACCAAGTGCATGTTGCACAAATGTTACGGTATCTCAAATGACATACTCTCTCAACCCTGGCGTCAACCGAAGAAACTGAACAGAAAACCCCAGTCTACCCAACCCCCTCACAGTTTACGCTACCCATTTCAGCATTCGGTATCCCTATCTCTGAATGCCAGCATGCCAAATGCACTCCCCTATCAGTTGCCAGCTAGGCCTCCAGACTATTACATTCTCCTCCCCTAAAAGACGGCAATTAATCCAATTAGTAATCAATCAGCCATCCGGGCCCCATGTCTCCCCCAAGCTAATGGAGGATATGACAGCCGGGCCCTGCATTATTAATACCTCCATTTCAGGAGCCCAGGGGCCCCGAGGCGCCAGGGGCCATTGATCACCTCTGCAGCAGAGCGAACCAGCGCACTGCGCAATGCCTAATGGGTGATATCTGGAGGGAGGAATGATCTGAGAGATGGAGGGAGGGTGTGGAGGAGGGAGAGAGGGGTTGCAAAGACTTTTAAGGAGGACACTGAAGGGGCTTTTTGGAAGGCGGGAGGAATTGCACATAAATGGTAGGAGGTGAAGGTTGGAAGTGGTAGAGATAGAGAAAGGAGGTGAGGAGCCTGCAAGGGAAGAAGGAGGGATTTGAGGGCAGAGATGAACTGGGAACGGGGGGAGGGTAGTGCCTTTTTTCCTGGGTTTGCATTCGCACTTTTGCAGGTTTTACTATTATAATTTCTTCCATCCTAGCCACATGCCCTCATCTGCTTGCATGCGCCTCCCCTACTGTAAGTCAAGGTGTTTTGGAACTTCCCGCGCTAACTATACCACACAGGTCAATAGTCTACCAGTCTGTCTATCCTGCCCTCTATCCACCATTCATAGTGACAATAGTGGTAGGTGGATTGTTCATAGTTTGCATATTGCAGATCTGGACAATCATACCACACGTAAAATCATTCAAAGCTGCACTCATTTTCGATATAAGTGGAAAGAACAGTGAAGACATGAGACCCGCAGCTCCCTTATTGCTCTTGTTTAGGAACACTACAATTATCCTACCTAGATTAACCTACAACAGCACATTACAATGAATAATTGCTGTATTGTTTTCAAGTGAGTACAACATTATACTCTAGGCTGTAAACTGCAGTGAAAATATAATTTGAATAACGGTGCCCTGTGATTTGAATATTACCAATAAAGCTTCGATACACCCTAAATATTTGTCATTTAACTTTTAAAATTTATTACCTTTTATGTGTGGCATAAACACAACCAGTCACATTTAGGGGACGGGACGATACCAGTATCGCGATACTCGTTAGTATCGTGGCAAGGAGACAAAACACTAAGTGGATTTAACTTCTTTAGGAAATCTGCCCTAATGTTGGAAACATATGTCACTTGGAAAAAACAAGTGGAATTAACGTTGTTTCCACTAGGGATGGGCATGAGTACTTGAATGGACTTCAAAGCTCAATCTTTAACCAGAGATCACATTTTTTTCAAATACTGTTCAACTATTTGGTGGAATGTGCTTTGTGGATGCCCAAAATGGCAAGTGAAATTTTGTCTTGACAAAGTTCATTTGCTTTGACTCTAGTGTTACGTGTATTTGCGGGGCACAACAAAGAAGAAACCAAGCCAAGCATCACAGTGCTCACTAAATTCTCTTTCCCCTCCTTGTCTCATTTGCTCAATTGTGTTCCGACCGCTCGCTAAACACATGCGTGCTGATTGCACACACAAGCTCCTGTTAGGCCTACAGAAATAAATGCCTATAAAAACGGATCTAACTAATGGAATACACAAGCTACATTCCTTGCCAGATGACAAAAGTTTTATCACAAATTCAACTGGTTGATTGAAGTAGGAAAATACACGTAGACTGACCAGGTGAGTCCAGGTGAAAGCCATGATCCATTTTTGAATTGGTTAGCCTAAACATAGACAGGTTTCACACTGAACATACACAAACCTGCTCATCAAACAGATGTCATGGCCATAAGTTATCACCATGCAGTATTAAATGTTGAATTCATTCATTTGTAAAATTCCAAAGAACAGTATGAATATACTAAATGGAACGTCTGTATATTGAAAGATAGATCTAGGTTTGTAACCCTGAAAAAATTATTTCAACTCGCCACATCGAGCCCTGTTTCAAATGATCACTCTGAGAATAACTGTTCCAGACTCGATCACTTCGCACTGGCATTATGTTCTATTTTATGCTGTTATTTTACATGGGTTTTTTTATATAAAATAGGTGTTTTGACTGTGATAAGGGCTCAGGAGATAAGGTCTGCTAAATTAACAAAGCAAAGCGATGCCATTGCACAGTCATAGGCTTCTACAAGCAAGCCCCACTGCTGAGGTTACAACTTTTTTGAAGATTGTGTTCCGCAATATAATATAACCAGTTGACTCGCACACCAAAAGAAATCATGCCAGTACTTGAACAGTAATAAAATGTTGAATGGCCATCCCTAGTGTCCATATCATTTCAACCAAGAAAATCAATGTGATCAAATAAAATGAATTTGTCACATGCTTCATAAACAACCGGTGTAGACTAACAGTGAAATGCTTACTTACGGGTCATTTTACAACAACGCAGATTTAAAGTAATAACATTGAATCAACGTGGAAAACTGATTGGATTTGCAAAAAGTAATCAATGCAAGGGCATTTTGTCGGTCTTTTTTTACCCAACTTTTAACCTAAAACCATATTTGTTGTTGAATTCATGTTAACTCAACCAAATGTAAATCATAACTAAATTTTGAACTGCCATCTGTGCCCAGTGGGATCATTATGTTGTCATCCAGAGTCACATTTATTTATTTTTCAAGCTATAGCACACAATATTTTACATACAGCAGCGTTTTAAAGGACCAAAGAGTTTGGGCTGCTTCATGTTTTCAGTTTTTCCATGGAAAAAATATTGCGATACTGGTATCGTCACAGCCCTAGTCACAACGTTTTAATCTAATTAGACTACTTCAAAAAATCTCCTGTAGGTTACCTGTGCACGTTCGTCCAAAATATAATTCCAGTGCAGATTGTGGTGTTGAAATCGCAAACCATGACATTGAAGCGGAAAAAGTCGGTATGCTTTGCTTATTGGTTGTGATGTGTTGGCACAGAAACCTGTTGGTGGAAAATGTGTTGCATATAATTTATATGATTATAAATATAGCATCAAAATGTTAAATCTGATTTCCACCTAGCTGATCATTATCTGCAGCCGGCTATGACAGTAGTGTAGGTGTAATGAGAATGGTAGGGAGAGTAGCTCGTCCATTGTGGTCTGCGAACCCTTAACCTTCTGGCCTGTAGCCCTGCTTGGCATCGACTGAGTCACATAAGCATGCTGATGTGGCAAAGTCAATATCCACGTTGATAAACACAGGGCTGCTACAGTTAGGGGAAGGGTGTGCACAGCTTTTTATTTTTTTACAGTTCAAAGGGAGGGTCATGTGAAAATATTTGTAATGTTGGTGCATTTTTTTTTTATGACACCAAGTTGGACAAGCTGTCCTTAAGGCAGGGGAAAGTGAGGCTCAGTGCGGTCAATCCAAGCAAATAAGATTAGAAATTATTGGACAAAATCTGAATAGTAAAAACGTGATCAATGCTTTATATTCTCCATATTTATGTGTGGACCAAAACCAATTCTCTTAACTTCGGTTCCAGGGCATGGTATGGTTTGTTTTAAGATAAAAAAAAAAAAAAAAAAGTTAAGACCCCGTCTAGAAGTTTTCATTTTGTGAAATCAATACTGCAAGTCATTCCATGTTGGGCTGGGGAAAACAAGCAAGCACAAACAACAAAACCCCTTGCTCATGCCTTCTCTGAAAAGACACGTTGTGTGCCAACGAAATCAGATGACCTTAATTTGAGCTATCCTATGTGCCAGAGGCTGCTAAATTAGCTATTCAACACATGTTGACAGGGCCTCTGCGATGGTTTAGTGTGACTCCAAAATGGCTGCTCGGTGCCAAATGTGACCACTGTGGTCTTAGGTCTTATGTATGTGAAAAGGGAAATCAATGGTAGAGGGTATTTGTAGTTGAGCACTGACATCAATCCTATACAGCAAACTTCTGTTTCCCATGATTGGGAACCTGTGTCATTTGGCATGTAGACCAACACGCATCCACTTACCGACCCACACCGTGTGAGCGAAGGTTCGCATTCCCCTCTTCACCACATAGGTTTAGTCACTGGGTCGTTATGCCAAGGAACCCACGCAAGCCTAGTTAATGTGGAGAATGCTGGGGTGGTTCTGGGTTTATAGCCTTATTCATGGGTGCATTAGACCACTGTTGGTTAGGCTCCTGAGTCACTCTGCAGTCTATAGCAGCTGCAGTCAGCTGGGTTCAGTGAGTGGACATACTTTAGTAATCACAGGATGTAAGGGAGAGCTAAAGGGTCATGACCTGCAATCCGCAGCCATTTGTGTGCGACCCTGTGCGCATGAATGGATGTGCGGCGGGGGCGTATTTGTGGGCGCAAGATGCATCGACCACATGCCATTAGTCAGCGCTGGTCGTTAGCGATGGGCGCAAGACTCATCAACCATATGCCATTAGTCTGGAATGAAGGGAAGTTCATCTGTCACAGGTTCCCATCACGGGGGGTTTGGCTCTTTAGGAGAGATGGTAAAACCATGACGATACAGTTAACTGACAAGGCCGGTTATAATTCAAACCCCCAGATGGTTCCGAACCGATAAGGCTCTGAAGCTCATAAACAAGCTTCAGTGGAATAGCCATTTGTAACACAGTTGTTAGCAGCAAATTTATATGAAGTACCATTAGGCTGTTAGTGTTACTTTGTAACAAACAACCGTAGGTGATTGACAGCTCTTTTTTTCATTAGTGTCTATATTACACATCCATTGTAGGCTGTTTTGAATAATCTAAATAATTTGAGACTATGGGGAAACGGGCTATTTAAGAAAGGGATAAGTATAGAGATAAGTTCTCACTATACTGTAGCTCCGCAGCTTCTCTGTCGCCTCACCGCCTCTACCCCTGTGGAGCCCCACGCTTCTGGTTCTATTTAGAGCTCATCTGCTTGTGTTATGCTGCTATGTTATGACAGTAAAGCGACTGAGGAGATTATGCTAAGAGGATGTTTGCCCCCCCCGCGCACGTCTTCCTCAGTCATGGGTCAGCGGCCCGTTGCAGTATCCTGCCGAGGCTGTGCGTTGAAAAGGCAGAGGTTATTAGCCTGTGTGTTTGCAGCTGAGCTGTGCTTTGAGAATCTCCCTCCCGTTGTTTACAGACTGGGCCACGCTCATGTTGTTCGTCTCTTGTTTTTTTTTTTCTCTCACAGGAAGTTTGCTGAGGATTGCAAAACTAATTGTGAAAAAATCTGAGGGGGGTTTCAACCCCCTGACCCTCCCCCAATTGCACAACCCCTCCGTACTTATCGGATCGGACCCTCTGAATTCTTCACCTCTGTTGGGAGGAACCAAACATCGACTGGGCCATTTGACGGTGTAACCAATAACCATCCAGCTGTACTGATACAGAAAGTGAGTACTGTCACCATTATTCTTCCCTCTTCATGCCTAGATTTCAGACATAGAAACTTGGCTTGGAAACAGGATCCAAGTAGTCTAACCCATGGGTTTAGATGGAGTATGATGTAAAACATGCTGACTCGTATCTAATGGGTGTTCAATAGCTCAAGGGTGACAGAGTGGTGTGCTATGATGCCTGTAGTTGATGTTTCAATGGACTTTCGGGTTAACACCCGTAGCTGACTACGTAAGCCCTCACATCATGAAGTGATTGTTGTCCGCTGTGGAAATGAGCCCTTCAGGACTTTCATTTGAAACCTTACCTGTATAGGCCCGGCTTTGATGGACAACCGCCCTCAATGCTTTATATAACAACACAGCTGCAATTCTGCCTCTGTCATCCTTTTCACTCCCTGTTGCCCGCATTTTTTGACGGGACGAGGGTTCACATTGGACACACCTGCGTTCATACCCCTTGATGTGCATTGGCTTTGTACTGATATCCCTCTTTTGGCCGGCTATGTATACAAACACCACTGGCCATTGTGTAGCATTGTGCATCAATCAAAGTGAGTGCAAGCCAGCCACTTGCATTGTTGTCAAATATGTTAGCAGGCAAACAATGCATTAGGGTTTGGTGTGCAGGCCATGTAGAAAGAGGATATAGGTGTTGTGCTCAATTGGTCACTGGCAGAGTAGTTGGGTGTCTACAGCTGGCTCTGATATAGTTGGACATTTTCTGCTTTTCATTATGGCTGCCACAAACGGTAAAATGGGAAGGAACACCAGTCAGTGGGAGCATAGGCATGTAATGTGATCAGACGGAGAACTGAATGGCGGGAATTGTCACAGCAAACCGTGTGTGTGTGTGTATATGAGAGGACTGTGTCTCACATTGCTTTCATACCTTGTCACCCACTCACTTCACAAAGCACTGTCCCTGTCCCACTGGCCTCACACACTGGCACAAATGTGTGATATTCTATTCATATGTTCCATGCATCGCTGCAAAGGTTGTTTCACTGCTCTTTCTAGTGAAAGATAGTAAGAAATAAGCTCTGATTTGTAGTGTACACTCCTTTAATGCCTTGGTTGGCACCAGTTTATTGCCCTGTCCCAAACCTCACTACTCTAACAGCTCATATAAGACATTCATCCAATTGTTTTGTTTGCCACTGGAGGGTCTGATAACTCGAGAACACTAATTTCATCCTCAAAACAGAACCCCCTTTCATCTTCAAGACTCAGTTAATCTTACCAAACACTATAAACCCGTAGCTGATAATGATGGAGGGGGTTCTGGTCGCTAACTAGCGACCTGCTTGCTGGCTGAAATCAAATCAAATTTTATTGGTCACATACACATTTAGCAGGTGTTATTGCGGGTGTAGCGAAATGCTTGTGTTACTAGCTTCAACAGTGCATGTATACTTCTGGCCCTTCTTTGGACACTGTGTTAACTAACCTCCAGACAAGCTTCAATGCCATATAACTCTCCTTCCGTGGCCTCCAACTGCTCTTAATTGCAAGTAAAACTAAATGCATGCTCTTCAACCGATCGCTGCCGCCCGCCTAGCATCACTACTCTGGACGGTTCTGACTTAGAATATGTGGACAACTACAAATACCTAGGTGTCTGGTTAGACTGTAAACTCTCCTTCCAGACTCACATTAAGCATCTCCAATCCAAGAATTGGCTTCCTATTTTGCAACAAAGCATCCTTCACCAAACATACCCTCATAAAACTGACTATCCTACCGTACCTTGACTTTGTCGATGTCATTTACAAAATAGCCTCCAACACTCAGAAACCTGGATGCAGTCTATCACAGTGCCATCCGTTTCGTCACCAAAGCCCCATATACTACCCACCACTGCAACCTGTATGCTCTCATTGGCTGGCCCTCGCTTCATATTCGTCGCCAAACCCACTGGCTCCAGGTCATCTATAAGTCTTTGCTAGGTAAAGCCCCGCCTTATCTCAGCTCACTGGTCACCATAGCAGCACCCACCCGTAGCAAGCGCTCCAGCAGGTATATTTCACTGGTCACCCCCAAAGCCAATTCCTCCTTTGGCCGCCTTTCCTTCCAGTTCTCTGCTGCCAATGAATGGAACAAATTGCAAAAATCACTGAAGCTGGAGACTCATATCTCCCTCACTAGCTTTAAGCACCAGCTGTCAGAACAGCTTACTGTCAGAATGTGTGGTGTAGTTGGTGGAAAAAGTCAGGCGCAGGACAGTAGAGATGAGCAACACAACTTAGTTTACTCAAGAAACAACAAAAATGTAACAATACCAAGTCCACCAAATGGACTGACATAGATATGAACAATAACGCACACAAACATGGGGAAAACAGAGGGTTAAATAATGAACATGTAATTGGGGAATTGAAACCAGGTGTGTATAAAACAAAGACAAAACCAATGAAAAATGGATCGGCGATGGCTAGAAGGCCCGGTGACGTCGCCCGCCGAACGCCGCCCGAACAAGGAGAGGGACTGACTTCGGCGGAAGTCGTGACACTTACAGATCATTGCGTTAGTACATAGCCCATCTGTAAAATGGCCCATCCAACTAACTCATCCTCATTGTTATTTATTTTATTTATATATTTTTTGCTCCTTTGCACCCCAGTATCTCTACTTGCACATTCATCTTCTGCACATCTATCACTCCAGTGTCTATATAGACTTTTCTATTGTGTTATTGACTGTACATTTGTTATTCCATGTGTAACTCTGTTGTTTGTGGCACACTGCTTTGCTTTATCTTGGCCAGGTTGCAGTTGTAAATGAGAACTTGTTCTCAACTGGCTTACCTGGTTAAATAAAGGTGAAATAAAAAAATATATAAAAAATAGCAGTACGTAAACATTATTAAAGTGACCAGTGATTCCATGTCTAGGGTTGAGTAACTGGGGGTAGCCGGCTAGTGATGGCTATCTAACAGTCTGATGGCCTTGAGATAGAAGCTGTTTTTCAGTCTCTCGGTCCCAGCTTTGATGCATCTGTACTGACCTTGCCTTCTGGATGATAGCGGGGTGATCAGGCCGTGGCTTGGGTGGTTGATTGGCCTTCCTGTGACATCACTGTAGGTGTCTTGGAGGGAAGCGTTGGGCAGACCGCACCACCCTCTGGAGAACTCTGTGGTTGCGGGCGGTGCGGTTGCCATACCAGGCGGTGATACAGCCCGACAGAATGCTCTCAATTGTGCATCTGTATAAGTTTGTGAGGTTCATAGGGGCCAAGCCAAATTCCTTCAGCCTCCTGAGGTTGAAGTGGTGCTGTTGTGCCTTCTTCACCACACTGTCTGTGTGGGTGGACCATTTCAGATCGCCCGTGATGTGTACGACGAGGAACTTGAAGCTTCCATGTGGATAGGGGCATGCTCCCTCTGCTTTTTCCTGAAGTCCACGATCAGATCCTTCGTTTTGTTGACGTTGAGGGAGAGGTTATTTTCCTGGTACCACTCCGCCAGGGCCCTCACCTCCTCCCTGTAGGCTGTCTTGTCATTGTTGGTAATCAGGCCTAATATGGTTGTGTCGTCTGCAAACTTGATGATTGAGCTGGAGGCGTGTGTGGCCACGCAGTCATGGGTGAACAGGGAGTACAGGAGGGGGCTGAGCATGCACCCTTGTCGGGCCCCAGTGTTGAGGATCAGTGAAGTGGAGATGTTGTTTCCTACCTTCACCACCTGGACGGCGGCCCGTCAGGAAGTCCAGGACCCAGTTGCACAGGGCGGGGTTCAGACCCAGGGCCCTGAGCTTGATGATGAGCTTGAAGGGTACTATGGTGTTGAAGGCTAAGCTATAGTCAATGAACTGCATTCTTACATAGGTATTCCTCTTGTCCAGATGGGATTGGGCAGTGTGCAGTGCAATGGCGGTTGCATCATCTGTGGATCTATTGGGACAGTAAGCAAATTGAAGTGGGTCTAGGGGTGTCATATAATATAAGAAATAACAAAAAAAAAAAAAAAAAAAATACTGCAAAGTTGTTTAGGAGCTAGAAGCAGAGCTGCCATGTCTGTCGGCGCCATCTTTCCAGTCTCAAATCAATCTATATGAAATTAAAGAGATTCCAACAAGTTCACACACTCAATGCTGAATACTCTCTCGCTAGCTAGTGTAGTGAAATTCTAGCTAATAGCACTAGTGAGTTTTCATGATAAGGCAGTTTCTGTTCTGCCGTGACTAGTGGGCTGAGTTCTGCAGCACAGCTTTCGCTGCGTTATGGCGTTGGCCAAATGTTACAAAGTAGCAAGGCACAGTGCCAGCTGTCAGTCAGACACATGCTGATTTCTTAGAACAGTCCCATAACTTTGGTGCCGTACAACTTCATCAGCAAGCTGGCAAACTACCTACTCTAATGGCCATTCAAACAGGGTAGCACTGGTTGGCTCAGCTGATCGAGCATTGTTTGCCATAGTAGCCAGTGCATCATAGCTATGGTGAGTGGAGGATTAGGAACTAGTGTTAGGCGGTTGAGCAAAATCATGATTCTTAGAGATGAGTTCCACTTTTGCTTAGACAGATGACTCCTGGCAACTGTGTATCACGTTAGAATGACACCATCTTACGTGAGAAAATGCTGGAGAGTGTTCACCTCAATTAGGTCATTCTAATTCAGTTGGGTGCGAACTAAGTTCTGACACCAGTCCAAACCAGTAGTACCTCAATAAGTGTGCTGCCAGTGGTTCCCAAAAGTTTCTCATCCAGTTTGCCCACCCTTCTGAACTCCTGCCGCCCTTCACACTTGGTTTCCAGGGCTCAAGTTTAAACCCTCTGCCAATGTTATTTTCCCCATTCTCCTTTCTTTACTTCCTTCCTTCCTTCCTTCCTTGCTTCCTTTTCCCCACAGCCATCTTCCTCAATGTTAAAGGAGGGCATCGCCACACATGAATGTGCTGTGACAAATTGGCTTGGGGACAAGGCAGATGGTGACTGGGAGGGGACTGGTTGTCACACCGTTTGGTGACATAAATTGATCTCGCGGAACAGAACTCATGCTCCGCTTGTGTAATCCTGACTTGCTAACCCCCCTGCATACACACTTTCTCACACCTACCCCTCCCTGTCTACTTTACCCCCCCATTACTATCAATGATGTATGCAGTGGATGCTCGTGTAACCTGTCACAGGCTCTCCGCTCCGCTACCCTGGAAAAGAAGGGACAAGGAGGGATTTGACAGAGACGAGTCAGACTAATGGTAGGTCTAGGAGACTCGGGTTTACAGCAATATAGGCACTGTACATGTCAGGATGTCAACAACGAGATGTTCTGTTTACACAGTTGCCATTGTCGACATTTGAGCAACGAGTTTGTGTCTGAATGCCCAAAGTCCCCATGGACACTATTCAAATAAATCCAGTTCCTAGGTTTCAACGCAGGTTGATGCATGTTGCTTACTTTTGATTAATGCTTCAATATTTTGCTTACAGATGTAGCTTTAGATTTTGTAAATCGACAGACTCCTGTCTCAAATAAGTTTTTCCTCTGTTCATTGATATGATTTGCATTTATCATCTCAAACCGTAGCGTGGTGGGTGGCTGGCTGGCTTAGGATAATTGTGGGCTTTGGCTCTTTTCACCTGGAGCGTGATGGGATAACTTTCCCACGATTACTTAATATTCTGTGAACACAATGCGTTAAGCTCCGGATATTGATCCACAGATCATTGCATCCTGTGGGACTTTCCCCTGAGCATCTGCGGGATCTTCTGTGTGGGAATGCTAATGCACCCCAACCTCGACTGGTCCTTAGAGACTATGGGAGGCAACACAGTGGAGATGAGTGAGAAAGAAACGAGCTAGACTGGAGAAGCGTTCACAATATCTCCTCTGTGTGTTCTTCCTCTCAAGGAATTAAATAGCAACAAAGCAAAAACTTTTAACTGGATTGTTTGCATTTTGATTGCATTTTAATGTTGGCCTTTAGGAAGATAGGCCATGTGGAGATGTTCATATGGAAACATATCCTATTTTTTATGTTCCTAACTTGTTTGATAAGATTAAATTTTCGTGTGTGTGTGTGTGTGTGTTTTTGTTTGTTTGTATCATACATTTTGAATTTGGGCTGTAACACAACAAAATGTGGAATAAGTTAAAGAAAAAACTCTTGTGAGAGTGGTGAATGTACTGCTAAAAAGGCAAATCTGGGAGGCAAATCAGGGGGATGCAGGTGATCATAACGAACAAACCACTGTTCATAATTCCACTTGTTCGCAAAGGCAGGCGAGATTAGAATTGTCAAATAAGTTATTTAAGCGTTCTGAACTTTGATGAATGCCAGGAACAATATTTAGATGTTGACCCGTAATTGAACCATAATTTGTTCTTTATTGTGTACAAAATATATATTTTTTATTTTATTACAAAAAAATATTGAGATCCAACAGTCGGTGTCCTCATATGTAGTTACGAACATGCTCTGCTTTTGTACTTTGCTGAGTTCGAAGTAACTTGGCGGCCATTTTCCTTCCACATGGAATGTTAAAGGGGCCAAATAATAAGTGATGCAACTTCTTCATCCAGTTAAAAAAATATGAACTTCACACAGCATGGAATTTTTTATGAGGTGTCCTCTCAGACACTCCAGGCAGTAGGGTTCGATCCAAACCTCTCTCACACACACACACACACACACCCTTAAGTACTTAAGCTGTGAGGAGACAAGCAGCACTCCCTCTGTGATAACAGCTCTACTGTCAACAAGACTATCTGCAGACCTTACTCCCCCAAACCCTTGCACTCTCACTCTGTAAAATCTAGCAAAATGAAAGCTGCAGGCAGAGACATGTAAATAAATCCTCTCACCAAAGTGGAAGAGAAATGTCTCTACAACCACAGAATGAGTTCTACAATGTCAACAGCAAGGCTGGTTATGTATGGCCTATCTGACCTCCACTACCCTCTGTCCTACCCTCTCTCCTCCTCTCCTTTCCATACTCTCTCCCCACCATCAGGTCTGGATGAAGACATCATTCAGGTTGGAGATTCAGGTTTCCTGATTGTGTTTTGCTATACCCCACTAAACCACCTCCCAGGGTGATTCTTTGCCAGGCTTTTGGTTTGAGGTCTAAATAAATACTGAAAGTGCTCTAATTTCAGAAGGTGGCTATATGATGCTTGTTTGCTCTAAAAGTAGGAGTCCTAGTTTTGTTGCAGATTCAGAAAGTCCTAAAGCATTTGTGATGTTTTACGATAAACTAATGAAAGAAAATTCAGTAGATTAACAAATGCAGGTTTGCCTTTAACTACAGTTGAAGTCGGAAGTTTACATACACTTAGGTTGGAGTCATTAAAACTCGTTTTTCAACAAATGTATTGTTAACAAACTTTAGTTTTGGCAAGTCGGTTAGGACATCTACTTTGTGCATGACACAAGTAATTTTTCCAACAATTGTTTACAGACAGATTATTTCACTTATAATTCACTGTATCACAATCACAATTACAGTGGGTTTACATACACTAAGTTGACTGTGCCTTTAAACAGCTTGGAAAATTCTGTCATGGCTTTAGAAGCTTCTGATAGGCTAATTGTCATCATTTGAGTCAATTGGAGGTGTACCTCTGGATGTATTTCAAGGCCTACCTTCGAACTCAGTGCCTCTTTGCTTGACATCATGGGAAAATCCAAAGAAATCAGCCAAGAAAAAAAGAAATGTAGAACTCCACAAGTCTGGTTCATCCTTGGGAGCAATTTCCAAACGCCTGAAGGTACCACGTTCATCTGTACGAACAACAGTACACAAGTATAAACACCATGGGACCACGCAGCCTTCATACTGCTCAGGAAGGAGATGTTTGACCCAAGTTAAACAATTTAAAGGCAATACTAATTGAGTGTGTGTAAACTTCTGACCCACTAGGAATGTGATGAAAGAAGAAAAAGCTGAAATAAATAATTCTCTACTATTATTCTGACATTTAAGATTCTAAAAAGAAAGTGGTGATCCTAACTGACCTAAGACAGGGAATTTTCACTAGGATTAAATGTCAGGAAATGTGAAAATCTGAGTTTAAATGTATTTGGCTAAGGTGGATGTAAATTCTGACTTCCGCTGTATGTACTGTAAGGTAACGGGACTTGCTTGTTTATGCCATTTGACTTAAGACATGTACTGAGCTTTCTTGGAATGTAACTTCATGTATGCAAATGTGTTCAGCTATTGAATAATGTTCACTTTGAGGGGGAAAATCTAAATTCATTTAATCATCTTAAAGTTCATATTTGCTTATTAAAATTACATCACTTTCACCCTTCAGATAACTCTTGAACAAATTCAAATTGATTTACTTGGACAGTTGGCTGTCATCCAAAATAGCTACTTTAGTTTTAATAGGAAGTCCTTTTTTAGCTTTTGGCTGTTTGCACTTGTCATCTTGACATTGCCCCTTGTCTGTGCTTTTTCAGTGCAAGGCATCGAGGTGAATGCTTTTAAAATCTACATAATTGGTGGGCGCACGTGCATGCACACGCACACGTGCGCGCACTGTCCTTAAAGTACAGTACATTCTGAGAGAGTAGGATTTCTCATTTGATGTTGAACAGTAGAACATGAGTGTGGGTGAAGTCTTTCATCTGCCATCTGCATTATCATGACAATATTGTCAACATTAATCCGCATCAGCCTGTTTCACACTTGACCTTTCCTGATTGACTTGACTACATACCCCCTTGGCTTGGCTGCCTAAGAGGCTAGAGCAAGTTATTTATTTTTTATTTTTTCCAAAAAAATAATTATATTCATTTTCTGTTGGACATAAGACTAACACCACCAGGAAATCAGCTACAAGTGACTTTAATTTAAGAAATCTGTTCCCAAGTATTCCTACACATAATAGAGAAACACGTGATCGTATATACAAATGTACGCAAGGTTTGAAATGATTGTTTTAGTCAAACATTATACATTATATATTCACAAATGTATGTGGACACCCCTTCAAATTAGTGGATTCGGCTATTTCAGCCACACCCGTTGCTGACCATTAAATAAAATCAAGCAAACAGCCATCTCCATAGACCAACATTGGCAGTAGAATGGCCTTACTAAAGAGACTTTCAACGTGGCATCGTCATAGGATGCCACCTTTCCAACAAGTCAGTTCGTCAAATTTATGCCCTGCTAGAGTTGCCCCGGTCAACTGTAAGTGCTGTTATTGTGAAGTGGAAACATCTAGGAGCAACAACGTCTCAGCCGCAAAGTGGTAGGCCACACAAGCTCACAGAATGGGACCGCCGAGTGCTGAAGCGCGTAGCCTGTAAAAATCGTCTGTCCTTAGTTGCAACACTCACTACCGAGTTCCAAACTGCCTCTGGAAGCAACGTTAGTAGAAGAACTGTTCGTCAGGAGCTTCATGAAATGGGTTTCCATGGCCGAGCAGCCGCACACAAGCCTAAGATCACCATGCACAATGCCAAGCGTCGGCTGGAGTGGTGTAAAACTCGCCACCATTGGATTCTGGAGCAGTGGAAACGCCTTCTCCCCGAAGTGATGATTCACACTTCACCATCTGGCAGTCCGATGGAAGAATCTGGGTTTGGCGGATGCCAAGACAATGCTACCTGCCCAAATGTATAGTGAAGGAGGAATATTGTTTTTCATGTTTTGGGCTAGGTCCCTTAGTTCCACTGAAGGGAAATCTTAATGCTACAGCATACAATGTCATTCTAAATTATTTAGTGCTTCAAACTTTGTGGTAACAGTTTGGGGAAGGCCCCGCTTCTTGCGGTCAATTTGCTGTCTACAAATTATTTGTAATTATGTTCCGGCCCCCCGACCATCCGCTAGTTGATGTTCCCTGGGCTAGAGGGTTAGACGACTTTCCCTCTATCGTCTGTATATTTTCAGTTTGTTAAATGCCAGCCACTAAAAGATGTAAATATGAGACTCCTATGGGTCACAGTAACTCAGTTATTCACTTTTTGCTACCCAGGAATGTGTGTGATGAAGCTCAGCACTGGATGCAGGCAGCCAACAGACTCTGAGCACGGCTGTATCCGTCCAGGACCAAGCTTCGGGCCATAAAAAATGTGTGTGTGAAATAAAAAGTGCGCTGATTAAAAGTGTGCGTGTCACGGACAGGGCAGCGGCGACATATGGCTGTGGAGCTTAAGCACACAGAAAAGACATCTGCACCGCCAATCCCAGGAATGAAGAAAAAATAACAGAGATTAAAGTGTATCTCTACCCGGGCGAGAGACTAAATCCATGAGTATGGCTAATTTTAGATGGCACAGGGATGTAATGTAATGGAAGGTAGTCGTCACTATTGCTACTTCCAGACTTTAATTGACATGGCATTTCAACACAAAGGAAGCTACTTTTGCCTTTTTACTGTATGATTAGCCATTTAAACAGATAGACTCAAATTTAATTGTACCCTCTCCCCAAATAAATAATATTGCTATAGTTTCTACTCTGGAAGACAATTTGAACATTAGATCATTTTTATTTGGGCTGTAACTAGACCTGGCCCTCGTTAGAGATGCCAGTCTGTTTTTCGATTGAAACTTAACTATCGTAGGGTTATGGTGTGAGAGACCTGACTTGCAAAGTCGACCTTCGCTTTACAAGGCATCACTTGCTATTTGGGGATTTTATGAACCCTAACGCCCAGGCGTTGCACTGTATGGAATGTTTTGACAGGTCCTTTTAAAAGTATGTATGTATGTATGCACAGTTTCAAATTGATTTGATTTGGATGAATGCCAGACCAAATTTGAAAGATTTACGAGGTGAAAAGGGGTGCAGTCATGAAATGCACATTTTATTGCATGTTTACACATTTTGACTTTGCGCTAATGAAGTCTGCTGGGCAGATTTGTGTAAATTAACAATAAAACGATTAGAGTTGAGTTTGCCTCAGCTTTTCATGCTTCAGTTTTCAGTTGTTTTCAAATCATATTTCCCTTATTTTCAAAGTAATATTGACCATCCAAATAATTAGTAGCATGTTATCTTGCTAATTCAATGTAAGACCTGGGTCAGATTGAGAAGTAACCCATGAAAATGATACTTAGAAAGTTATTTCAAGTACACAATCCATTAAAAGCTATTTTGATGCCGCCTTAATGACAACTTGAAAATATAAAATCCTAGCACACTTTATTTGGAACACCTATTTAGGAAAAGTTCATTTGTACCCCAGTACCATATTGGTTCATTTGACTCCTTAGACGTCCGCAATCACCAAGCAGGGACCTGTTTGAAGTGTCATCTTATAGCTTTAAAAATATCTCACGCCATTTAGATTTAGCTAGTTATTTTTCTAACGTGATGATTTGTAGATGAGATCCTGCAATGGGCATCTATATTAAAAACTCTTCTCATATCCTTCTTAGTTGTTGTGCGGAATGCGTTGCACCACTTTCTATTGCAGTACAATGCAGTCTCCATTCTAGAGGACTTTTCCTATTCGAAAATACATTCAATTCAAAACATGATGCAATTCAACATCAAGGTCAAGATAGCGGTATAGCGTCGCCACATTTCACAAGAGGGGGAAAGTCAACCTATAAGTGAGCAAATGCAGTCGGTGATGATGAGGCGGCCCAGGAATAGTTTGACAAACCCTATCACCCGAGACAAATTAAAAGTGTCACCGACCTGTACGTGGCTGTTCTCACATTTCCTGTGATGTTCTATGATAAGCCAGCGCTGATATGAACAACTGCCAACAAAGGACTGCCTGCCTGCCCGTTGAGAAGGAGGGAGAGGAGGCTTAGGGACGACAGGGTAATAGGACACCTCCAAGTATTGATTGGAGCAGAGCAGACGTCCAGACGACCCACAGGTCGTTCTGCGGCTGGCTGCTGCTATAGCTGTGGCTGTCTGTACCTTGAAGGGAGCATTTGAGAAACCTGACACAACACGCAAAGCAAAAACACACGTTCACTTACTATATACACTGAGTATACCAAACATTGAGAACACCTTCCTAATATTGAGTTGCACCCCGCCCCCCCTTTTGCCCTTAAACAGTTACAATTTGTTGGGCGTTGACTCTACACGGCGTCAAAAGTGTTCCACGGGGATGCTGGCCTATGTTGACTCCAATGCTTTCCATAGTTGTGTCAAGTTGGCTGGATATCCTTTGGGTGGTGGACCATTCTTGATGCGTGAAAAACCCAGCAGCGTTGCAGTTCTTGACACACCGGTGCGCCTGGCACCTACTGCCATACCCCATTCAAAGGCACTTACATTTTTTGTCTTGCCAATTCGCGCTCTGATTGGGCCGCGTACACAATCCATGTCTCAATGCTTAAAAATCCTTCTTTAACCTGTCTTCTCCCCTTCATCTACACTGATTTTGAATTGTATTTAACAAGTGGCATCAATAAGGGATCATAGCAGTCACCTGGTCAGTCTGTCATGGAAAGAGCAGGTGTTCTTGTATACTCTGTTGTTCTTGTATACTTGTATACTATGTACACACCTACAGAGCATTTCATCATGACACAGGAGATTATTATCAAACTCCTTTTACACAACCTCACAGTTGTACATTGCCACACACGAAACACACGTACAGTACACAACAAAACACAGACACTAGATACAGACACACACTCGGTGCGGTGTCACCACAGCCACAAGAGTAATAGCCTCCAGTTCCTTCCTGCACACAGACTAATGAGAATCTCAAATATGACAAGCAGAGTGCATTTATCACGCACTCACACTTAATGACACCATCGCCCAGGCTTAACAGCACCCATACACCACTATCCAGCCTGTAGATGGGCCTGTTGGTCTCCTCTCTTTTCCATTACGTCTGCCTGCTCATACCTTCCCAGCAGTGGAGGCTGCTGAGGGGAGGACGACACATAATAAGGAGCAAATGGATTGGCATGTATTTGATACCAGCCTGTCCTCCCCAATTAAGGTGCCACCAACCTCCTGCACTTCCCAGGGCTGCTGAGGGAGAGGAGAAGAAGTGAGTAGTGGGTATTGGTAAGTCGGGGGGACGCTGGAAGCAACAGACATCTTTTGTTTTTCCTCCCCCTCTCTCGCTCTCTCTGTTTTTCTGTCCATCTTTCATTCTCGCCCTCGCCCTGTGGATTTGTCTAGTCTCTCTTTGTGCCTGCCGCGTTTCGCTTTTTGACTTCAGGACAATAAATGCAGATGGGTGTTTGTGCATGGACGGAGGAGCAGCGGGAGACTCGACAGAAAAATACTACGTACGGCGCTTTGATCCACACTGTGACTGTTGTTTTGTTTGAGAATGGGCAGTGTTCTATACAACGGCTCTCACCTCATCTCGATCCTAACGAAATGTCTGTCAAGAATGACCGGGCTGGTTTATTGTTTTCTATACATTTGAAACAAAGGGTTGCTGCATTGTACAGTATTTAGCTAGCTTGATAACTCATTGATTGTGCATTGTGAACTGTAGTCAGTGTCTCAACTGAATGGTAGAATGGCTGGATACACTAGTTGTATTATACTGTATGTCCATCATAAAGATCTATCTAGAAGGAGAAAATGCGTTAACATGTTATGACGCTGGTGTCAAGTGTCATGGCATGGTCATCACTATATCATAAGATGTCATAACAGCTGACATTACTTGTCATAACCTGTCATAATATGGTCATAACACTGTCATGACCCATATGTTTACACCTGTTGTGACATATTGGGTTATTTTATGGCTGGTTATGACATCTACATAAGTGTCAAAACCAACATTTATCCAATAGTTATTTCCCTGCCAAGAAGTGTCCTTTCGTTTGAAAGTTTTTTTTTTTTAAGTCCGTTGTTTTTGTTGTAATTAATTGTTTTGTCATTTTTTTCCCCATCATATTTTAGATAACTTGTAGAAAATACACTTTATGACACTGTCAAGAATCATTATGACCATCAGAATCATATGAGCCAGATAGACCTATCACGTACATGCCCTTATGTCAGTCATCAGTCAAAAAGAGGGTGTCTTGTCCTGCTCCTGAAATCTGTTTATGCATTCATCCCAGTCATCAGCAACAGAGCAATGGGCTAGGTGCATGTCTGATTTGTACGCAATTACAATGATAATTTAATATGGTCAATTTCTGAAAATTGTATATAACATAAACATACTGTTGACAAGTAGGCTATGGTGTAATGGAATGTTTTGCCGTATGTAGGTTTCATAGCCAGCCATAAAATAATACTATATATGTCACAACTGGTCTAAATATGTGTCATGACAGTGTATGTCAGCTATTATGACATGGTTATGGCCGTGTCATTACATGTTATGGCGCTAGGTGTCAAGTAAAGTGTTACCAAAAATGATTTGAACTCTAATTTGTTGGACTTCTAAGCAACTCCGGAGCCCCTTAACGACTTTTGGGATTTAGCCGAAAGATAAGAGCTTATGCTCCCTAAGGGCTGCAGGATCTACAGTATCTGCACTGTGATCTGAGACTCACTTTAACAGCTCAGACACACATTTACACACACACTCCAACCCTCAGTCTCCATGCCCATACTTAACCTTAGTCAACAATCTGTAGACTAGAGAAAGCATTGTTGGCACCAACTAGTAGGGCCCGGGACGATACCAGCATCGTAATATTTTTTCAGTGGCAAAAATGAAAACACCAAGCAGACCAAACTCCTTTATCCTTTAAAATCCTGCTGTATTTAAAATATTGTGTGCTATAGCTTGGGAAATGAATACATGTTACTCTGGATGACAACAAAATGATGTTTGTTTCCAATATTAGGGCTGTTTTCCTAAAGAAGTTAAATACTCTTCATGTTTTGTTTCCTTGCCACGATATTAACGAGTATCGCGATACTGGTATGGAAGTCCTGCTCCTCAATGACTCCTTTCTCTTCCAGTGCACCTCTAGCTCTGGTCTGGTGCACTTCTAGCTCTGGTCTGGTGCACTTCTAGCTCTGGTCTGGGCTAGAGTCATGAGATACATTGTTTACTGTAATACACCATCCAGAAATAAAATATGTCCTAAAATAAAAATTATGGATAGTGTTATTCTAGTGTGCCTGTATTGTTAGCTGTTGTTGTTTTGGCACCTTAACCTCTCAATGTTGTGTGGAGCTGTCAGTACATCTGCTGAACTGAGATTGAGTGGGAGGATTGATTGCCTGGCTGATTCCAGATCAGTGCACTGCGAGGTCACAGACATCATCCTCATTTACAGCGACTGGTTCTTTCTCAGCACAACAGGGCTAGACTGCATATCCCCAGGACATAGGCTTGTCAGACAGTCCTGCGCTACCAGCCCAATCATTTTGATAGTACTTCAGACTGACACAATGTAGCCTTCAGCACACCGAGAAGAGCCTCACTTCACATTCTGTGTATGAGCAGCCAATGGTCATGGACTTTCTTGAGCTGAGAAAGAAGTGCCACAGCAATAACATGAGATATATGGAGAAAAAAAAGCCCCCAGGGTCTCGGTGATGCCTCTCGATGATGTCATCAGCTGTGAGAAGGCGTTAATGGTGTCAGGTTCATCCACTTAGGCCATAACCTGAACGTAGGGGTGCCCTGATAACCCCATGCTCACTCGCGCTCTCTCGCTCTCTCTCTTTCTCTCCTGACTCTCCCTCAGGCAGTGTGTGATGGTGCTGTTAAGAGAGGCAGCCTGGTGGGTCTGAATGGGAAGGTGTTTGATTATGGGATGTATTTTGGGAATGTGGACTGTTTTGTAGCCAAGACAATGATAAAGCGTTTAATCTCCACAGGAACAGTGAAGCACACAGGCATGATAATACCATTACAGCGAGGAGCGTTCTCCAGAACCCCTCCGCCACTCCTCACCTGATTTATATGTCCCTTCATCAGCATCGACTTCTCAGATTGGAAAATCATTCATTTTTTAAAGAGGTTGGCCATTTTGTGCGCCAGCTGCTAAAGAACATACTGTTGTCACCAACCCGTCTTGCGTGCCCACTTCCTTTTTTTAAATTATATTTTCGGGTAATGTGACAAGGATGGATCTGGTGGGTGACGGCAGCGTGATTGCGGATGCTATTTATCTTCCTTTCACAACTACTCTGTCTCTAATGTTATGCCTGAGTCCTTGACTAGGTGCTTTCTACATGTTTTCACACGTATCATTGTGTGCTTGTCCTGCGTCATAAGGACTCTCTTTTTATGGCTCTGACAAACATGGTACAGGTCCTTCAAACAGAATGAAAGAAAGATATTCAATTGGCACGATGCGGCTGAGATGAGTAAATTGAGGGGTTTGATTTATCTTCATTCACTAGCTCTAAAGTTCACTCGCAAATGAAACCTAACTCCGGAACACCGTGACACTCCAAATTCACTTTTTTATCAGGGGGGAACAAAAGTTCTGCAACATCGATAATTCATGTGTCTTCCAACTTTCAGAATTGGAACGCAGAGATTGAAGTGCAAACAGTGCACCCATCTAATTGGTGCCTGGGGAGGTTCCATTTGCTGGAGAGCATAGAGAGAGATGGAGATCAAAGAGCTTTTTGTTAATAGAGATGTCGCACTCTCTCATTGTTCCCTACCTTAAATACGGAGAAGGATACAAAGGCATCATGAGAGCATCATCACAGCAGTCCTCAGCTCAAGCACCATTCAGTGCCTTAAAGAAAGGTTGCTCTCCACATGTTTTAAAACCATTTTATTTACTTAATTAACCCGTTTCTAAGGGGCTCAGTCTCAATACCTCTCCTTGTAAGGCCATGGTATAGAAAGGTAGAAAGAAAATAGCAAAGAACACTGTCTTCTTCATGAATTGCTCCTTTCGTCATGTTAGAACATTAGTTATTAAACCTACTGTACAATTCAAGGTTGGCCATTATTGTAAACTTTGTTTCTTCTATTTCTCATCACTCTCCAGTGAGCATAATTATTGTTGTCCTTCAGAATCAGCCTGGCACCGATGCGCTGATAGACAGGCTTTATTTCTGCATTGGCAGCAGAACGAGGGCATGCCAAGCCAGAGAACCACCGCAGTGCTTAATCAGAGCCGTGTGATGAGGGGGATCAGCACCACACACACACACACACACACCCTCTCTCGCTCTCGCTCTCAACGAGACCAAATCTAATCACAGAGAGGCAGACCAGCCGCTTAGCTCGGTCCCCCCGCCCATTAGCTTGCACCGCCACCCAAGGGGCCCTGGCACCAGCAGGAAGACACATCTCCACCCGCTGCTGCACTGTACTGTACCACTAAGGCTGAACTCAGGGGTCCTAAGTGATAGGAGGGTCCAGGGCTAGCCCCCCCCTTAGTGGTAATAAAGAGCCACTGGAGAACGCTGAGCGATCAGCAACCTGATGAGCACTGACAGCGCTGCTTATTCACCTCATCCTCTCCTCCCTTTCTACTCTCCCTCGCTCATATCGGTGTGGCGCGTTTCATCTTTCCCAGCAGAAGTGTGGTGAATAGCATCTTCATCTGCCTGCTCTCTCTCCTCTACCCTCCGGGCGGTTGGCAGATCTGGTGAAATAATGATAGGCTCCGCTGGTACTATAGTCTACAAAGCGTAGTGGGAGGGAGCACTATCTCTGTTCCTATTGTTGACCTGTCGGAGGAGAGGACGCTGCACGACAGCAGCGTTGAGTTTGCCATATTTGTATATTGTGCATAAAAGCGAGGCTTTGAATACCACTGACTTTGACGTTGAAGATGCGTTTAGTGTGAATACTGACAGTTTTGCTATTGTTTAAACTTTAATCTAGCTCTATGAATGCTGTATCTTTTTTTGTTCTACCACCCGCATCAACACTGAAATATTAAAGCTGTCGACATGCTGCATGTTATGATACAATTGTATGTCATACTGGTGAGCCTGTTATTTCTAAGCATGTACTGTGGGAGTTAAACTGTTGCTTTGTGAAATCAAACGCTCAGAATATTAACCTTCTCAAAAGCTGTTACTCCTGCTTGCAATGCAACTCTCTTCACCTTTTTGACTTGTGCCAAACAACTGCCCTCTCCAGGTTTGAGAAAGTGCACTACTGCAATTGATAAAGAGCTTCACTGCCCTTCCCAATATGACTCATCCGCAATCCCTCCACAATCCTTTCTCCACGGTTCTAGATAACCAAACACTTTCCCGCCCACCTTTAAAACACCCCTGAGGGAAATGTTCCGAAGAGTGGCCGAGTCACACTCTATGCACGGGATGGCTCCTGCTGTGTGCTGTTGGGTCTGGAAGCAGCCGGTTTGGAGTACTGAAATAAATATGTAAAAATAGAAACAAACACACCACACACACACACACACACACACACACACACACACACACACACACACACAATGACACCTCAACAAAACAACAAACACTGACTCCTGTTCCCCCGCCTGGGTCTGCAGCAGCAGACTTTGAGTATCCAATTATGATGCCCTTGAGGGAATGACAGTGCTGGAGTTTCTGTCAATAGAGGTTCAGGTAGTGTTTCTCAATAACACTTTGAATTATTGATGATGGGGAGATTGAGAGGAGGTAGATAACATTCAGTTTTCGTTATGAGGTGGAGACGACGGGAGGAGGGGTGAGGAGGGAGCTTGAACGACATCTGCATATTCCTGCCAGTATGTCTGATGAGGTGACCCGGGGTTACACTCATCCGAAGATGTCACACTAGAAACGGTAGAAGAAAATTGAGATCGATGAATAGATACTGTAAATAGATAGATAGATCATGTTGATAGATGGATGGATGGATACTGTGGATGAATGGATACTGCAGATGGATAGACAGAGACAGGGATTTTCCAGTGAATTACAGGGCTCGTCTGAAGATGAAAATAAATAATGAAGACGAGGCAGACGAAGAGAATAACCTTAGTATGTGTCTGATCCCTTTCTCGTTGATAGCCTTTGGGGCTTTTTTCATCTCAAGTAGACACAAAGACGATGGATGACGCTCTCAGCGGTTCTCCCGATCGATCTGAGGACAGTCTCAGTGTCTGTGTCTCGCATAGATCCCTTTCTGAAGTCTGGCCAGCTCGCCCACTGTGGCGGGATGCCTTACAGGTTGAGGCCCAGACTGGTGGCAGAAGCATTTTTCTCCGAGATTGATACCAGTAAACAGAAAGTAATGGGTGCCAGTTATTTTTCTATGTATCACTGCTGTAGTGTGTTTGAGTTGTCAACATCTCTCGGTCCAAAGTTTAGATGCTCCCTTTCGGTCTCTTTTTTAGGGAGCCCTCAGCTCACGGTTACTGAACCTTTGCATGGACTTTGTACAGTATCACTTCTTCCTACAGTACAACTTTAGTTGACTCTCACTGTCAACTTGATTCAGCCCAACATCATTCCTAGAGAGAGGAGCTGGTGGGGATGTCGGGGGCATGATGGGCTGCCCGTGGCTGACAAACAGGCTTTAATCTGTGGGGGACCATTCCATGTGGAAGGCGTAGAGCACTCTTACGTAGGGTGACAATAGATGGCCCATCTCACAGGACAACCCGTCACTTTGTCTAAACCCTATGGGCGAGGAGGGCATCACAGCATCCCTTTGGGGCAAGTTGAGTGGCAGTGATGGCAGGGAGGGTCCTGACCTCCACTGACAGACACATCTCACCCTGGATGCCATGGTGCCCCGCATCTCCCCTCCCCTCCCCCAAACTCTTTCCTCCTGCCCATGTAACTGTTCAGATAAAGACTATAAGGAGAGATTCCACGACACTGCCACCATCCGTTTGAAATGCAAATTCCAGAACTAAGGGACTATGGGGGCCAAAAGGAAAGCAACCAGCCGCCATTCCCTGTTGACCCGGCATGCTAATAGAGCTTTCAGAATGTTGTCACTGAGGCCCCCCTTGAGCCGCTCTCATGTTGCTACTGCAGGGCCTCTGAAATTCCCCATCAACTTCAACTGACATGTTGTTATTCAACAGCAAGTTTGTTTCTGACCCCTCATCTAGATCAAGTGTTGACTTCATTCACAGAACTTGGCCTGTCAAAGCCTGCCAATATTGCAACTCTGACACTGACATCCAACATTGTTGTACTACTGCCCCAACTGAAAGTAGAATTCAGATGTAACTGATAAAGAAGTGTTTAAAACTGCAGTGAAAGTAGTTACACCAGCAGAGGCTATAAACGGCCTGAAGCCTGCTGGCCTTGCTGGATGTGGTTGAACTTGTAGAGGTGCTTTCAAAGACTCCAGGCTTAAACTAAGTTAATTTATGAGCAACAGTAGGATGAACTCCTAGCACCACCAGCATGTAGTAGTTGTATGAAAATCACCCATAGAAATCTCCTCCGTATCCTGTTGGGGCTGTTCCCCAATTATTGCCCAATGCTCCTTGATCCCAATTCCAATTTGCCTCTGCGGCGTCTGTGTGGTTAGCCATTGGAAATCTAATTAGTGAAGTTCCTCTTTCTAAGGGGCTCATGTAGAGAGTTGAAAGGGCCCCCGGGCAGAAGAGGGGCTTGTTGAGAAGTAGCATCTAACACAGTCTACCGAAGGCAGAGAGTTGAGAATTCAGAGTGATAAGAGGAGCATCATACTTCCTGAGAACCGTATGTGAATCATCAGCTGCATACAGTGCTGCCACACTGTGAGGACTCTGTGGGGGAGTGGATGTCTCGAGGTACGAGGAGAGCTGTCTGTGACCTAGAAAACGGTCTCTGTGCAGCAGCTAATCGTCAGCCTTGTGATGGTGCATCATGGGACAGTGTTCAGGTATCGACAGTCAGATGAACTCTGAGAGTAATATGATAAGGATGATGTTGCCCAGGTTTAACAACGGAACCTTTTGTAGCGCAAGGTCACTCACAAGATGCATGTCTCGGATGAGTTTTCTTCCAATGGAGTTGTTTTTGCACCGCAGAAAATGTATAAGGTGTTGGTCAAACTTTGTCAGAATGAAAAGAAAGCTGAGTGCCAATTCCTGAGGTAACCTCAGTCTTGAATAAACAATGTGCTTCCTCAGCTATGAGTTGTGAAGTTACCCTGTTGTCATTTCATTAGTCTATTGAGGAACTAATAATATGAGAAAATATAACAGCGTCTGTCGTCTAACCAACTTGTAGATTTTCACACAGAACTGCTACTGATCAATGAATGTGCTGTACAGTGTACTCCATGCACTTGGATGACTGTCTGGTTCTTTATCAAGCAGAACCATGGCCATTACACAGTAATAATCATTGGATCACCGAAAGTAAACAGACCAAAGAAAAGTCACGATAGCTAAGGGATACATGGTTAGAGAGCTAAACAGGCATCGCAGTGTTCCCTTTCCCAAATGAGGTAGACACACTTCCACAATGGCCTACACACTCCGACCACCACACACATTCTGCGGCAGATCATCTGGCCCCCTGTCCCTGCTCATCGCCATGGTGATGTGATAGTCCCCAGTCCCCAGCAGATCCCTGGGTGGGTAATGGTCCATGAAGAGCAGGGGGTAATGTGACAAATCGTGTCTGAAATGACATGCACCCTCATTATGTAGGCCCATGTATACTGGGGGTGGACTCATTAAATTCCTACTTCTCTGGGGCCCTGTGGCGTCCCAAGGCACAGAGGCGGGGGGGAGAGGAGTTGGCTAGCTATCCCCCTGTTATCCAAAACAGTGAAGGGATTCACCTCCACCCCAGTGAAACGGCAGTGGTGTTCAGTTTGTGAGGTCACAGCATATCAGAGGGGGTGGGTCTGCATTAGGATAATGCGCCTATATTTAGTTTGTACGACAGGTGTTGGCAGAAAATAAACATACCTGGAGCAGACAGGTGCATAAAGCTGTTGATTGAGGATAAAATTGCATTTATTCTAATTGCGTCTTTTTATGGAACTGTGGTCCCTGGCCAAACTGAAGCTGGGTCATAAAGATTGACTTGTTAAGGTTTATGTATGAATTAAAATGGATCCTTTTTAAAGATGACACCGTGGCCTCATCCACCCCTCATAAAGGCTCCCATTTTCTCCTCATTAAGTTTCATTTTCGCACAGTGCTGTGAAAAGCTCTCAAACCACCAGACTGAAGACATCTCATCAAACCACAGAACCAGCACTGTGGTCTAATCCAAATGAATGTCAGATAATCAATGTGCAGCCCCAGCGGCCCTCAATTCCTTGCCCTACAAAGAGGCCCAACTGCCAGTATCTCCCAGATGGCTTGACAAGTCCAGTTCATTAAAAACAAAACGATCCCACACCTCCCATCTAAAACAGAACACAGAGAGATTGTGGGTCGGGATAAGCAGTGGCTTATTTCCCATCGACAGCTGTCAGCTCATCAGCCTGCCTCTTCATTCACTCTGTAAAAGGCGATTGATTGGATAAAGAAAATGGACAGCAACAAATTCCTAAAGGGTGCTGCCACGTTTATGGGGAGGGTGCAGTGTGGTGTGTTTGACATGGCAAGTTTTGGCGGGCGGCATTCGGTGTGGCGGTAGCAGCTGGACTCTGGTATCGGGTTTTAGGTCATGCCCCTGTCACTATGGAAATATCCCATTGAGAAGAAGCTGAAGAATTTACGGGTTGAGGCGATAAACAACATGAACACATTAGATGCTCCACATGCAGGGCAATTTGAAGGCAGGCCCCAAATATATTTGTAAAACCACATCTTAAAAGACTGTTAAATTAAGCCATTGGCTTTATGGAGCTTGAGCAGAGTGAGCCTCTGAGTTTATGTCCCTTTTGCCACTTCCAAAGAAGTTGACTTTGTCACTGTGGAATGTCTATGCATGTCTTTTAAAGAGGTGGAAGTCGGCCCCTGCTCTTGCAGTGATGCTTACCATCACATCTGTCACTCACTCGGCATGAAAGATGTACTGTACGTGCCTCACATACAGTACATTTCAAGTCTACATGTTAGGGTTCTTTCTACCTTGTCACTGTCATCAAGCCCTAGATAAAGGCCCCTTGCCAAATACCCACCACCAGCACCCGTCTCGAAGTGAACCCCAGGACAACAGTGTATGCAGCAGATCAAAGGGACTTATGCTGGTTTATATTACATTACTGTAGCTAGGATTGAATTTGATTGTGTTGGACATTTTGTCATAGCATTTTCCGATTCCACAAGCTCCACATCCATCCCCAGCTGTGAGGCTCGTCAACATGTGGAGAACTTCACAAACAGAAACCGCAACTATTCAGGGTGCTGCTGATAAACACGCCAAGAAGCTCATCCACTCAGTGCCTTTGTGTGGAAGTCTGTGGAAGGTCCAGAAGCCTCAGAGGGTCTGTAGGGTCAGTGCATCTGTTGGTCTATCTTGCATAAGCTCCTGCAGGCACTGTGCTTGTCTTGTTGTGAGTCATCTTTGCATTTTCCTGGCTTTAAAGCCATTGGATAAATACTCTGCACTTGTCGATATTTGATCTCTGCCCAGTCTCCATAACCTTTGATTTTCACACACTACATGTTTATGATCGTCGGTCTAGTCTATGCATATTCATGAGAGCTGAGAGCCAGTTTTTTTAGCATGTTTTTAACTGCGACTTTACCAACTGTTTATTTCAAGATCCCTCAAGCATTTGCATAAGCAGTATAAATGTGAGCATACTCTTTAACTTGAGGGCATTGCTCAACCATCAGAGCATTTACAAAAATCTTGGATCTTCAATGATAGATTCAGGTTAGATGGGGTGACAGTGGTGTTTGGGGGACATGCTGTTTGGCCTGCTCAGGCAGGGATCCACCGCATCATATCCTGTTTGCTCAAGCTGTCTACCTCCTCTGAGAAGCCAAAATGCCTGTGAGTTAATCCATCGGGAGTAATGTCCTCATATATCGGCCAGGCAGGACACGCAGGAGGCAGTAATTCATGAAGTAAACAGGAGCAGACACCGCCTCCCCTCAATTTATGACACTGTGATCATCGCTTGACCTCATCACTAAATGCAACGTCTCCTCTGAATCAGAATGAGGCATTGCGTTATCAATATTGATGGCAGTTCATATCTCTGTTGACTTTATTTTCGGCTCCCCATTTAAAAGCTGTGTGGCAGGATCTCATTGGTGCAGTAAATCAATCTGGGCTGTGCTGAGTTGAAACCCTTAGAGGACACGCTGCCCTTATTAAGTTGGTGCCAAAACACAGGTCACAGCATTCTGGAGATTTAGTTGATCAAATCCATGCGCAATCCGCATCCATCTGTCCCGGTCTCTCATCTCAGAAATCAAGCAGATGTGGAAATTAGCATTTCGAGACAATTCAGGTCTGATGCATAGCTTATCTGAGTGATTATTAATACAGAGAGCAAACTTTGCTCAAACTTGAATCATCTGACCTTCTTACAGGAGCCACTTGTTTTTCCCATCTAATCAAACAATTTCTAGGTTTTTTTGTATATTAGGTGAAAGTGGGTACCTGTCGCCTCCCCTTGGGCCTGGTGTCCTGGTGCAGACAGAGGGAATCGCGTTCCCCTGTGGGGGCGGTGGTTAATTGTGTGAAGTCACCTGTGAAAGACTAAAGGCTGGGAGTAAATGAGCCAGGTGTCCCAGTCAGGGGCCCTTGTGGCTTCACCTCTCTCTCCATTCCTGTCTCTCTCTCTCTCTCTCTCTCTCTCTCTCTCTCTCTCTCTCTCTCTCTCTCTCTCTCTCTCTCTCTCTCTCTCTCTCTCTCTCTCTCTCTCTCTCTCTCTCTCTCTCTCTCTCTCTCTCTCTCTCTCTCTCTCTCTCTCTCTCTCTCTCTCTCTCTCTCTCTCTCTCTCTCTCTCTCTCTCTCTCTCTCTCTCTCTCTCTCTCTCTCTCTCTCTCTCTCTCTCTCTCTCTCTCTCTCTCTCTCTCTGTGTTCAGGCTGCCATCACAGTTCAGCTAACACTCAATCACAATGCCGCACTGGCAGTGAGCATTGCATGCTAATGAGAGCTTAGCATCCAAACTCAGAAAGTTCCAACGGCTACTGTAGAACTTGATAGCAGAATTATGGTGAGCATTATGAAGCCGATGCTTCTGTTGTAGTCATTCACATTAGCCGGTGACCGTTTTAACAGATAGGGGTACAGCTAACTTTGGTTGTAGCTATGTTAACCTGTGTCTCACTCTCTCTCCTCTTCTAGGTGGTGGTGTGCCCGCTGTTGGCCATGCTGTTCTGGTGAGGTGTAGTAAACCCCTGCCAACATGAGGCTGGTGCCCGAGTCGCCTCGGCCCCTCCCCCTTCTGGCGGTGGTCTTGGCTCTAGCCCTCACAGCACTCTTACCTCACCTGGCCATGGGAGTCACACCCTTCCCACAGGACCTGGAGCCAATCAGCATTGGGGGGAGAGAACGTGAGTGCAAGCCCGTCATGATGCAATGTTGCTCCTTAGTTCAGGGGGGCATGTACCGTTAAAGGGCAGCATCTTGTCTAGTTGTATGCACACACATTTTGTCAGTCGTCTTACAGATCTATATCAGTAATAGGATGACTTCTTCTGATACATAATTGCCACTATCGAAATAAAATAGCTATGCATTTTAGCTATATGACATAATACAGCGTCTGATTGGGCCACACGTACAGCCCATCAGTGGCACCTAATCAATATGAGGTGTGGTAAGGAGGTCCTGGCGGGTTACAGTCGCCAGCCCCATAATTTATTTAAGAGGTGACAGAGACTGAGGCCTGGCGCTTTAATTGATCTATCTGGAGCAGTAACGTGGCTATTAGCATAAATAGCCACGCTAATAGATCTATATGTGGAGCCCATCTCAGGTGTAATGAGGGCCATTTGTCAGCAGGTCTGTAGGTGACTGGGCGTCAGAACCCCTCACAAATCCCCAGGATGTCCATTATGTATGGTAATACATCCAGCGCCCAGCTCCACCGCCGGAATCATCTCCCTCCGCAGAGGCTAATTGGAAGAACTGGGTTAGCCGTTTCCATGGCGACGCGGCGCCCAAAACTTTAAAGGAAGTGAATGTGCTGAGGAGTAATTAAAGGGACGAGTGTTCGCCGGGGTGGACTTATCCCGCTCCCTTTATGCCCCACAGCGAATCACTGCTCTGCTTTACCCAATCGCCCCGGAGTTAAAATCTTTAAACAGTTGAGTCGGACTTGCTTAGTTGGGAGAAAGATGCTTCCCCCTGAGGAGATTGTAATTTCAGATAGTGTCCCATTCAGCTACACCTGCCAAGTTGGACAGGAAGGCCTAAGCCAGAGGTGTCGATCAAATTTTTCCCAGGGGTCGCATTCGGTCTTCATCGAGGTCCGGAGGGCTGCACTGATCATTTGTTACATTTCCTTTCCGTCAAAATGTGTAAAAAATTGCTCCCTGACTGTCTAGTGATTATTTGCGAGCTGGACAGTCAATAAACTGTATGAATATAGGTCCATCATTTGTACACAGTTTTTATTTAAAACTATATTGAGTTAGTTTCTCTCTCTCACACACACACCCCAACTCAAACCACCCGCGGGCCAGATAGGACCCCCTCCAACCCATGGGCCATATGTTTGATACCCCTGGCCTGAGCAGTTAATGCAGCACTATGGGTGAGAAGATGGTCTACATGCCAGCCTTAACGGATAGATTTGTATTTATTTTCATTTAACTAGGCAACTCCATTAAGAACAAATTCTTATTCACAATGATGGCCTACCAAAAGTCAAAAGGCCTCCTTCGGGGGAAGGGGGCTTGGATTAAAAAAAAAATATATATATATAGGACCAAACACACATCACGACAAGAGAGACCACACAACACTACATAAAGAGAGACCTAAGACAACACAGCCTGACAGCAACACATGACAACACAGCATGGTAGCAACACAACATGACAACAACATGGTAGAAGCACAAAACATGGCACAGACAACAGCACAAAGGGCAAGAAGGTAGAGACAACAATACATCACGCAAGCACCCACAACTGTCAGTAAGAGTGTCCATGATTGAGTCTTTGAATTAAGAGATTGAGATAAAACTGTCCAGTTTAAGTGTTTGTTACAGCTCGTTCCAGTCGCTAGCTGCAGCGAACTGAAAAGAGGAGCGACCCAGGGATGTGTGTGCTTTGGGGACCTTTAACAGAATGTGACTGGCAGAACGGATGTTGTATGTGGAGGATGAGGGCTGCAGTAGATATCTCAGATAACTAACTTTGCGCTTTCAGGATAGCCTGAGTGCACTTATTTCTCATTTGCCTGAACGATAGCCAGTCAGCTTGAGTATGCGTGTGCCGAGCCTTTCGTCAAATGCAATTCTTGAGGTGGAGTAACTCTGCAAGATCACGGTCGAACCAGGAGCTGAACCTGTTTTTAACTCTCATTTTCTTAATGGGGGCGGGTTTGTTAACAATACCACTGAAAATATAAAGAAATAAGTTCAATGTGTCTTCGACAGAGGGGATCAAGCTGATTCTATACCATTTTACAGTTCATGAAGGTAGGCTTGCTCATTAAGGTTTTTTAGCAAGCAACTATGACAAATCAGGACAGGTCGTTTCCCTGAGCAGCCATTACGAACACAGGCTGTAAAACAGTGATCGCTAAGGTCATTACAGAAAAACACCAGACTGATACCGATCAGGATTATTTGTGAGTATAACATCGAGGAGAGTAGCCTTTTCTTGGTGTTTGGAGTCATACCTTGTGGGATTGGTGATAATCTGAGAAAGATTTAGGGAGTCCCATTGCTTTAGGACTTGGTCAGGTGGTTTAAGCATGTCCCAGTTGTTGCAGTGTTTTTTTGTCTAGCTCTTGTGATAAACTTAGGGTCTAGAGATGCTTCCCGCTCCCCCCTATTAATTCATGCAGTTAAGTGTATTATCTCTAGCAGCACAGAATAGAGTCATGGGATAGTCCACATTAACAACCACCTGACAGTTAGAACAAATTGCAATCTGGGCATCTGCAGCAAATGTGGGGCAAAAGAAAAGCGTACAAAATAGAAACTGAGAAAGCATACGGCAATCAGAGAGTTATATCAAGTCAACAATCTATTTTCTCTCTCTCTCTCGCTCTTGTACTCTCTCAAACAATCTCTATTTTTGTGCTTGAATACACCCTATTTTCAGATGCACACACTTGATTTCTTTAGTGCCTGGTTTGTCGTTATCGAGATGTTTTTTCCCGGATGAACACTGTCACTGAACTGAGCTTGCTACTCTTTCCCCCTCCCCATGCAGACTCCTACCTGTACCCAAGCTTCCAGGGCCTCATGTCGGACAACGATACAGTACGACTGGGCCTGGACTTCCAGAGGATGCTCCGAATCAACCACATGCTCTACATCGCAGCCAGGTCAGTCAACACGCCTCTCAGTATTGTTCACTTATCTTCAATGCACTGGACTGCCTTACATTATCTCTGTATTGACAACTCTTCATTGAATCCCTTTGTATTATTTCTGTCATTGTATCAATCAACCTTATTAGATAGCTCCTGTTACATTTATATTGTCATACTGTAGGTTCACTATGTAAAAGGTTCCTCAGGCTCAGCAAAAAGCCATTCTACATCAATAAGCCTGCGTTAAAGAGCTGTGTGACTGACCCTAATCGATCTAATTTAGGCTAAGAACAGGCAGCTTGTGTGTGGTGGGGTTGGGTTTCAGGGCAGAGAGGAGACATCTTCAAATGTTTTCTGACCTTTGACCTCTTACAGGGATCATGTGTTTGCTGTCAGTCTCAGCGCCTCCTCTGAGCAGATCGTCCCACAACAGGTAAGCCTTATATTGTCTCACAAACACATTGTTTACATGAGTCATGACCTGGCAGGACATAAGAGCGTTACTGGTGGTTCAATGGCTCCTACGTTTCTGCTCATCTTTAAATATAGTTTATTTGTGTTTCTTCTTACTCAGCCGATCTCTTCATTCATGCAGATACGAAGCCATTTCACTTCAGACAGATATCCAATAGAAGTCATGTCGTGCACTCCTGGTTTTGAAGTGCTGTGCTCTCTCTCTCCCATCTGAATCCCATTTGTCAAGCACGATTGCACTTAAATAAAAATCACTTTAAGGCTTGGGTTTGTGTTTGCTTGTCCCTATCGTATTTAGATTCATTTACAGCATGAGTCATCCCCATAAGGGACCCACTCAACATCAATGAGATCTAACGTTATTGACTTGTATTTGATTGCAGTGGAAATACATGAGCAGAATGATGTGTAGTGCACAGAATTGTCGGAAGAGAAAGTATGTATTTTAAAAGAAGTTAGGAGAACTAAGAATATGTGCATTGCATAGTGCATTGGTCATCAGCCATATTACCAACCTGGCTTTCTCACTTTCCCATGCTTCTTATCTGTCTCAGTGAGCTCATTAGTGTGCGCCTGAGTCATAATCAAAAACCTAGGGTCTGCTTCATCATGGATCTATTCCTTTTTTCTGGCCCAGTTTCTGTTCTAATCCCCAGTCTCCTCACCAGGCCCTTCATGATCCCCCACTCAGAGATACTGTATTTCAAAGGCCTGGATGGGTATAAGCAATAAATAGTTAACTCCACTTCACTCTGCCAGAGGGCTAGGGTGAACTATTAGCATATTGCTGACGTCTATCCTATTTATCCTATCATATTGGATCTTCAATAGGGAAGTGAGAAGAGCCTTGGGAGAAACATTTCACTCCACTTTAAGACCCAGAAGGGTAGCGGTTGAGTCTTGAGCCAAAAGAGTGATTCCACTTTAGTCTCTGGAGAAATCTTATTTCCCAGCATGTCCCATGGTGTTGATGAGTTTGGAGCTCCTGCAGGGAGGACAGCAGGGTCAGTAAATCACCCTCCCAGTCAGTCGGCAGTGGAACAGTGGATCTGCACTGGTGGGCAGTGCATTAATCCACCTTCAACCAGGCGACCTTGTTAACAAGTTGATGGATTTCTTCCTATTCACTCCACTAGCGGGGGGCCAGTGCCAGGAGATAAGGACGTCCAGGAGGACCATAGATAACTAGGGGCAATCTACTTCCCATAGGAATGCATTGCAGATCCCTTTCTGATTCCTTGATCTTCTTGTTGGTCGAATTATCCATAGAGATGTCTTGTTGTTAAGAAGTACAGCTGGATTGTATGGGAGATGGTTTGTAGAGGAACAATAGTCTTCAGTTGCACGCTGACAAAGTTAGACAAAGCTCCTCAGGTGTTTCAGATGTTCGTCTGTCTGTTTGTTTGTTTGTCAGAAGCTTTTTTTTCATCACAGCTGTCTCCTAATAGCATTTGAATGGTTGGGTGAAAAAATGGTCTCTTTCTTGCTCTGACAGTTGGTTGTCTGTGTGTTGCAGAAATTGACTTGGAAGACAAAGGATGTGGATAAATGCACAGTGAGGGGGAAGAACAGCGTGAGTATCTCTCTCTCTCTCTCTCCCTTTCTTTCTTTCTTTCTCTCTGTGATGTGGGAGGGTAGCACTAACAATAGCATAGATTGCTTATCAAAATCAGCACCACAGGTATCTGTAGTTCCAGAACCAGTCTCTGGCACAAGCAGCGTCAGCCTCACAGAGCTCTAGTGAAGCCATAGAGATCAGCACAGGGATTATGGTAATGACAAGAATAGGAACAGAAGGACTGAGAGGTTGTGTGTGTGTGTGTGTAGCAAAATGCCATTCAGTGCATAATAAGCTGTGCAATGACGCTGCAGGTGGGGTGATAACTTCAGCAGCCAGTAGTCACATTGCCGTCCCCTGAAACCCAGCTGTTTTCCTTTGACAGGATGAGTGCTACAACTACATCAAAGTTCTGGTCCCACGCAACGATGAGACGCTATTTGCCTGCGGTACCAACGCCTTTAACCCCACCTGCCGCAACTACAAGGTAGGACACTACACCTCAGTCACCTTTCGATCTAAAGCCCCCAGCTCCTTACCCAGCACTGTTCTGAAACCTAACAGATGGAGTAAATAAGCTTAGTTTAAAAAATTGTTGGACCAATGTCAAAGTGTTCTTTTCCGTAGCATGGGGTGGTTTAGCGGTTAAGGGTGATGCATTCAGAGCATATGCCTACAGGTGTTGACATCCTGACTTTCTCCTAACTTTTTGGGAGAAGAAAAAGTGTCCTCTCTGTCTGCAGTATAAAATCATCAAGCTGACGTTGTCGTGCACAGATAGGGCTCCAGATTGCAGAACCACTTCAAAGGAGTGCTGCTATCCTGGATGTTGATGGAGAAACATGTTGACTCACCCGAGGTTGGCAGCGGTCTGTTGACTGAACACAGATCCAGGATGATATTAACAGTCTTTATTTACACATCTGAGGAATAAACTGCAACCGCAGATTTGAGATCATTTCATCCTCCGAGGGACAGAGTGGGGGAAAGAGAGGGAGGGAGAGAGCGAGAGAAGGGAGGGGAGAGAGAAAACAAAACATGCCTGAAAACTAGAGTCAGAATCCCAGGGGAGCCACTACTTTAGTTCCATAAAAGAACTCACGCCACCTACTCTCTATGGCTATCTGACTGCTCAAATGATTAACAAACCAAAGTGTGCGAGAGAGAGATGTCGGCTAAGTGGAAACATACAAAGGAAAATAGCGTTAATCGTGACAACGGTGCGTAGATAGACTCATACTCCCCAGGATGTCTACCAATACAAAAGAAGTCTGGTTGAGCTGAGATGACATCACGGTTCTGGGCAATGATTCACGGTGTGCTTTTTGGAAGAGGGGACGTAATGTCTACAGTCTGAGAAGTCAGACTGGGAGCTGGCTAAATCCATACAGACCACTGCAGAGGATTTACCTTTTCCGCCATAGACTCCCAATGGAAGACGTTGATTTACACTTTATCCAGAACAAATTCCTCTCCCTGTCCCGCTCCCTCCCGGCTCGGAAAAACCGGGAGCAATAACTACCCGGAGAACTGGGAATAGTGTGCTGAAGTGGAAATCATATCATGCAATCTGTTTGCAGCATTCCTTGGAAAGACTGAGGAGGGCAGTGGGGTCAGGAGAGGGTCTGTTAGGGAGAAGGGGATTGGATTGTGGGTGTGGACGGGTGGAAGATGTTTTATTTTGCACAGAGTGCATTTTCCATGTAAATTGATCGCCACAAAACACTCTGCCCAATGAGCCAGCTGGATCAAAGACAGAGGTTGTGTGACCAGGTGGTTGCTAGACCAGAAAGTGAAAACCTGTAGCCTCTAGTCTAAATCACACTGTACTGAAGCCCAGGAACCATGGTTTAGCAGACAGATCAGAGATATAACAGTAACAGCCACAGTAACATTGGTGGATTTCTCACTTAGAGAGTGTACCCATAGGGAACACTGAGCAGTGACACTGCATTAAATATAAACACACATGTTGACGGCTGTCACTGTGTGTGTTTGTGAAGGCAGCTGTTTGCTGGAGTGTGCTGGAGCTGCCGAGAATGACCTCTCCTCCGGGTCGCATTCTGACCCACCCCTCCCTCCACCCCAGCGGGATTCACACGTATTGTCTGAGCCGAGGTTTACGACCTTGTTAACGGCGGGGCAGGAATAGCTGCTAAAGATCTGTGGTTAGGAGATAGTGTATCCTCACAGAGTAGCAGCCATAGCACAGGCTGACAGGAGTGTTACTCCTGTACTTTTGACTTCATTGTTGTTACAATGCAGTGTAAAACGTACTAAATAAAAGGTATCTTTATGACACGTGTTCTGATTTATACATCAGGATTGACTAGAGGCACATTCTGTCCATTACTTTAAGGGGTCGACTTTATAGCTTGGCAGTTAGCAGTAAAGCTAACCTGATATAAAACAGAACAATACTCAAGTTTGGACTGAAATCGATGTTTCAGTAAGGGGGAAATATTAAATTTAACAACTACAAACACTGACCTAGTTATTTTATTTGAGGTTTTTCAATATAAGCTCTGTGGAGTGTTTTTTGTTTGTTATACTCCTATAAATAGCTTTATGAATTACCCCCTTCCCTCTCTCTCCCAGATGTCAACACTGGAACAGGACGGTGAGGAGGTGGTGGGTCAGGCCCGCTGCCCCTTTGAGTCTCGCCAATCCAACGTCGGCCTCTTCGCTGGTGAGTTGCTCTGGACAGAGAGACATGTCAGCAACCTGATCACTAAACCTGCCCTCAATCTTGCCAATTTGCCAGTGACATTTAGACATAGTTCACACAGTGTTATTGAGAGCAGCACAGCCCCTACATCAAGTGTAGCCATGAGATGAAAATACACATTGGGAGGCATAGGTTTCTAGTCTTCACTGCAGTTGTGTTAATATGAAAAGAAATCGTTATTTTGTTCCTCTCAGGTGGCGATTTCTACTCGGCCACCATGACAGACTTCCTGGCGAGTGATGCGGTAATTTACCGTAGTCTGGGAGAGAGCAGCCCGGTGCTTCGTACTGTGAAGTACGACTCCAAATGGCTACGAGGTGAGCACCTGGCCTTGGCCTCAAGTCTTAATTTGAACCAACTTGTGAATTTACCTTTAGAATCTTCCTCAGAATCTTCCTTCTGAAATCTTCTCACTTTTGCATTGCCACATATCATTATATATTTGTATGCAGTACATTACATATTAGAGCTGTATTTTATTGTAAGTCAATGTGTGGTATCCACTTGAGTGATGTTTCCTACCAAAACACTGACTGCCTAATGCATTATTGTTGTGAATACCAAGTAGTACAGTCAGTGCTACTGTTTCATATTTCTCCCCTTTGTCTCTTCAGAGCCTCATTTCCTCCATGCCATTGAGTACGGGAACTACGTGTACTTCTTCTTCAGTGAGATTGCTGTGGAGTACACCACACTCGGCAAGGTAAGAGAGTTGTAATTCAAGGGTCTGAAAATGTATGTAAATAAGATATCTTTTTTTTTTTTCTTTTTTTTTATTAAAAAAATTATAAAAACCTGTTTTTGCTTTTCCATTATGGGGTATTGTGTGTCGATTGATGAGGATGTTTTATTTTACCCATTTTAGAATAAGGCTGTAACGTAACAAAATGTGCCAAAAATAAGGGGTCAAATACATTTAAAAAAAATCTTAATAGTTTCCTGATCTTTTTTTATCCCTCTCAGATATAGGACAGACACTTCAGAATAAACTTCCTTTGTGATATTTTGGGGAGCTATCTGTTGTTCCATGTAGAGAATATGTTATTCAATGCATTTGTATGGGCTAATAGCAGTAAGCCAAATTAAATTTTTCATCAAATAATGTTTCTATATATTTCTTTGATACTTCAAGGGGTCTTAAAATTCAAAATCAAATAGCTAAATGATCCTTCGTATGACCTTAAAACAATTTCATATAGCTTAGTAGAATCCCCCCTTGTTTCAACTGTATGTGTGATATGTGCTGTCTGGAGGGGTTGAGAAGACAAAATGTCTTCTGTTGTTCACTGTAACATATGGACAATAAAGTTGGATTGTATTGGATAGGCTGCAATGTAATGTCAAATGTGAAACAATGTAATGTCATGTCACTGTGTACTGTTACTGAATGAACACAAAAGGAATGAACATTTGTTGAAAATCCTAAAAATCTTCCTCTAACCCCCCCCATCAGGTTGTGTTCTCCAGAGTGGCTCGTGTATGTAAGAACGACAACGGAGGTTCTCCCAGGGTTCTAGAGCGTTACTGGACGTCGTTCCTCAAAGCGCGGCTCAACTGCTCGGTGCCGGGCGATTCCTTCTTCTACTTTGACGTTCTGCAGTCGCTGACCAACGTGCTGCAGATCAATCACAGACCAGCCGTGCTGGGGGTCTTCACTACACAGGCCAACAGGTCAGTCACAGTACCAGGCGGCAACATTACAGACGGCCATACAGATATACAGTACATGCTCATACAATGAGTATAATGAGATTTTACTGTATATCTTTTTATAGAAAATATAAAGAAAAAAACTGCCAAATGCTTTTACAGAAGATAATGCTCACATTTGCAATATCATATCCCTTAATATTGTATATTTTTAAAAGCCTATTTTATAAGATTGTTGTTTAATGTCCTATACAATACTGGGCAGCAGTCTTGAATGCTTTTATAGCTATACAATCCATTATGACCTGGGCTGATAATGGCCTTTCCCATGACAGATGTCTTTGTTGTTTTCCTCATCAGTATCACAGGCTCAGCAGTATGTGCATTCTACATGGACGACATTGAGAAGGCCTTCAACGGGAAGTTCAAGGAGCAGAGGAACAGTGAGTCAGCCTGGACACCCGTGCCTGAGGAGCAGGTACCCAAACCTAGGTAAGACCAACACATATGAGTGGGAGCTTTGACAGTCTCAGTCCAGACATATTTACTTTATTCCAGTGTAAACACTGTCAACAAAAGTTTGCATCTACAATATTATATTCCCTCACCGTGAATTCTTAGTAAATCTAGCCCACTGACTTTGAAACTCCACTGACTAACTTCTGCCCCTTCTCTCTGTCTCACAGACCAGGCTGCTGTGCCGGCGACAGCTCTGCTGCTGCCTACAAGTCGTCCACGACCTTCCCCGACGACACCCTGACCTTCATCAAGAACCACCCCCCTGATGGACGAGGCGGTTCCCTCTGTCAACCACCGGCCCTACTTCACACGCACAACCAGCAGGTAGCTACAGCAGCAGGGTGGATGGAGGGATGAAAAAGATGAATAGATAAAAGGGAAAATTGATGGGTAGAAAACCTGGTCCCTTGTCTCAACATGAAAAGCCCATTAAATATAAAAGTTAGACGCAGTCAGGATGGGGCCTTCCATAACCCCACATCAAAGATAGACCCAAGAAGGATAGGGCCTTCCCAAAATTATAGATCCAACCAGAAGGGGTCTGTGAAAAGCTGAAAAGCGCATCAATTAAAGACCACGTCCGGATGTGGTCTACCAGACTAACACAGGAAATAGCGCCAGTGGCTCATTAGAAGCCCAGCCATGTAATGGTGCTGAATGTAGAGTGGGTGTCAGAGGGCTAGTAGACAGCCCCCTAGCTCGGTCCCCTGCTGTGACTTACATGGTGAAGCCGAGCCAGTCTGACAGACAACCAGGCGTCTTCACACAGCGGAGGGAGGACACGCTGTCTGTCTCACATCTGCCTCCAAACGTCACATCTGCATCAGAACTCTCCAGAGACGAGCTGAACAACGGAACTTTAACGATGGATACCTCACGTTGTTGAGTTATTTAGCTTGCGTAGTGCCAGTCAGTGTGATGTTTTGAGTGAACAACATGTCGCCAACTTGTGTGGGACTGAAGGACAGTTGAGAGCAGCTGTACAATGGTTTTACTTACAATAGTGTCCTGCATATTCTTACACAGTGTTTAGTACACTCCGACAATAATTCACGTTTAGTTGCAGATGCTTTGTCTCTTTGGAAGGTATCATCATGTTAACCCGAACCACAACCCTGTTGTTGTCCACCCAGGTTCAAGTTGACCCAGCTAGCAGTGGATACGTCAGCTGGGCCCTATAAGAACCACACGGTGCTGTTCCTGGGGAGCGAGGACGGCAGGGTACTGAAGATCCTGGCCAGCACCCAGCTCAACGCCTCCTTCAGTACACAGCTACTGGAGGACATCGATGTCTACAACCCCACCAAGTCAGCCTCCCTTTCTCTGTTCTCTTTCATCTATATGATGCAAACGATCCGTTTTATAATGCAGTGCACTCCTCTCATAACATTCACTTTTATTGGTTCAGCAACAAACAAAAGTCCCTCATTGTCTTTGCCCGCTGTAAGAGGATGGTTATTGTATGTGATGCTTCCAAGCCGAGTCCACTGTAATAAGACAGTGATATGTGTTGTGGTGCTGTTAGTACGTGTCCTGAACAGCTTTTCAACTCCACTCTCATTTGCATACAGTCTCCCAGGATGCTGTAGTTGTCGCCATCCATCAGCATACATTTCGGAAATAATGAGACGTGTTTGTCGTTTCCCCTTTCCTAGATGTAATGTCCGCGGAGAGGACAGACGGGTTCTGGGATTGGAGCTGGACAGGGAACATCACGCTCTGTTTGTGGCCTTCTCCAGCTGTGTGGTCCGAGTACCTCTGAGCCGCTGCAACGACTACGGCTCCTGCAAGAAGTGAGTGATACCCTGTCTATTATATAGAGCTAGTATTGCACTGTTAACAGTTGCCAAGTGTGTGTTAATATTGCCGTGGAATTCCGGTTTTCATGTGTTTGCCGCTATAGAGGCTTCCTTCCCCCAGTGCTACTATGGTGATGTGAAGTTACACATGTGTGACTTACAATCAATCATGTTTATATTGTGTTATTGACTGTACGTTTGTTAATCCCATGTGTAACTCTGTGTTGTTGTTTTTGTCACACTGCTTTGCTTTATCTTGGCCAGGTCGCAGTTGTAAATGAGAACTTATTCTCAACTGGCTTACCTGGTTAAATAAAGGTGAAATAAATCAAATTAAAAAACATTGCTACTATCGTAAATGTCAAATTGTAAATATGCTGTATGCAACAGACTATATTCAAAATGTGAATCACCAAGAGTTTAAAAGCTGACGTTGTTATGAGGGCAGTGAAAAGGGATTCCTTGCAGTCAGAGCAACTGCTGGAGGTGATTTGTTTTGTCAGGGATGTTTTTGCCGAGCTAGTACTCAACAATCTTGTGTCCTATTTTGGGGTTGTGGAGGAATGTTCCCCCCGCCTCTACCCAACCCCCCAAGAAAACATTTGTATTTTAATTTGAACAGAGACGTGTATCCCACATAGCATGCTAAACCCTCATTGTGAGCCTTAGAGAAGTGCTCAACAGCATTTACGCACAAATTGGAACCAGCTGATTGGCGGCAGGCCAACCCACGGCCAGGGTTTTAACGCGACAAGGAGAAGAATAGGGCCTGTCTCACTTTAGAGGGCTTAAAGCCCCTCCATCGCTGGATCCCTCAAACAGCCCAGCGCACCTCAACCAGGGATTAGGGGCCCCTTAAGCCCCATGATGCTTTGCAGGGGTCAGGTGTCAGGCCCGTATCCTCCTCTCCACACTCTCCCCATCTGTCTGCCTCCAAATTAGGTTTGGTTGGTTTGGTCTATCTCTCTAGCTTACTGTTGCCACTATCTTGCACAAAACCGTTTTTCTGTCTCTCGCTCTCGCTGCAGCTGCTGTTTCTATTAGGTTTCAGAAATGGATATGATTCAGGCAGCAGAAGCACGTTGAATGAAATATATAAAGAAAATAGATTTAGTGGAAAAGATGGCAAAGAGATATCAAAAGTTGTGTGAAAGTCTCAACCCTCTGACACACACAAAATGTTCATAACATTTTTATTTCCCCCCTTTTTAGTTATTAAAGTACAGAAGTTACAAAAAGTTGTCACATTTGCAACTGTTTTGCCTCACAGTGCTAGGTTAATGAGAACCCCCAGAATAGGTCAGCTGTAACCCCACAGACCAGTGGGGATATTCTCAGTAAAAAAACAATAAGTCAGCAAAACTGACAAGCCACAGGTAGGGAGGTGACATCATGAATTTACACCATTGAGAGATTAGACATGGTGGACCTTTCTTCCAGACAGACCGTTTCTAATGAGTGGTTCCATACAGAGCTATAGATATATACACAGCTCTAGTGGTCCATAGGTGAGAGGAACACCTGTGTCTTCATCATGTCCTAACAGGCACAGAGAAAAGGAGCCAGCAGGAATGCTTCAAGTCTCCACTACAGATCGGGGTCATTACCTTTTAACTCTGATATGTTGTCAATGCTGGCCTGGTGGAGACCCCTCCACCCTCCAGCTCTACATAGCCCTCTGTGTTGTAAACCATGTTGAGCATGACTGACCTAACTCTCAGTCCTCCTCTCTGGCTCCCTACATTTCTTCTACGTACTGGCCTGTTAGTTGGGCTGTCACTGAGTTCCTGTCCAAGACAGCCTCTGGCTACCAGACACCCAGGGGGCTCTCACCAAACACTGCTCTCTGCAGCCTCACAGACCGACAGCCAGTCACACTACATTGACCATCTCTCATATTCATCTTTGCCTCTTTGTGAGCTCCTAGATAGGAGAGTTACAAGCTAGGCTCACCCGGCAGTTGAAAAATTGAAATGGCAGTTTTTTTCTGTGTGGTAAAATGACACCCTGGCCTGATCTGTTTTTCTTCGTCTGGTGTGACTGTGGCCTGTGATGTTAATGAGACACTTCAGAATATGGGGGTGTTGATAGGTGAATAGATATCACATATCACTTCAGGTCATGCCTCACCAAAGAGTCTTCATTAAAATATGTATTTGGTTCTATTACTTTTTGATAGTGTTCACACACCGAACTCTGTCTGTCTCACAGGAGCTGTCTGTCCTCGAGGGACCCTTACTGCGTGTGGCAGAGGACTGGGAGCTGTGCCACGGTGGTGCCCGGATTCAGGTGAGTCACAGATGTTGAGTAAGGACCACCCCACCACGCAGCCAATTATATGACAGCAGGTTAAGAGGCCAAGTACCAAACCCATCCCTAGCCCCTACTCCTTGGTCCTGGTTTTGTTGAGTACTATGTGTCAAATATTAGTGTTGAGTCTTCGATCAGAAAAATGTAATCTTACTGACAATTTATCAACATCAAATGGCCATAGACATGACCTTGCATGAAACATACAGTAAATGAATGACGTAGCAGTAGCTTCATAGTACTCTGCAAGCCACTTCCTTGTATGCTTTCAATAATCAATACCTAATCTGGAGTATGACTTGCCCAGATTGTCAACGTGATGAATACGGCCTCTAAATTACAGTAAAAACTTTGGTCTGTCGGCTCCATTTCACATATAGGACGAGCATCCATCTTGTTTATTTCTAAGTGGTGGACATACATCACGTCTGCAATCACTCGGAAATGAAACCCCAGATACCTGCTTGGAGGGGTCGTGCGTCACTCTGGGGTGGGACTGAAAGGCATCGATCAAAATGACCTCAATGTAATTTACTGATCCATTCTGATGAACTGGAAGGAAGCCATTTGACACTTAGAGCTATCGACTGGCTCAGCGTCAGCGCCAAGCAGGGTGTGTGTGTGCAAACAAAAAGCCAATCAATTCCTCTGTCTGAGACTCCCTCCTGACCCACTGTCTTTCTCTTTCTGCACTGTACCATGGAATCGAAAGTAATGCTCAGCTGGGTGGATTTCAATCATGTCGTGTGTACCTCACTGTCTTCCGAACGGAGGGAGGGAAGGAGAGAGGTAGAGGAGGAGAGGCAGTAGAACACACTATTTCACCTCCTATGTTGCCTCCTGACACTCAGGGACTGGGCTGTCGCTGTTCCTCTGATTTTCAGTGTGGCCTTAAATCACTTGCTGTAGGTATTCGCCTCTGCAAACATGGGCTGTAAACTTGGTGTGGATGGGTGGACAGACATCACAGCAAAGGCAGCTGCCACTATCCTAATTGTCATATGGACTGCTTCAAATGGATTATTCTGCTGGGGGTTGACTTATTGCATATCCTGTGATTGGCCACCCATGGGTTTTATTTGCCATAGCTTCACAGCCTGAGGTTAATGGAATATTCCAAAAGTGTGTATGTGTGTGTGTACGCGTACGTGCGGCGGTGTGTACGTGCTGGGCAGGTAATCAGAGTTGGACTGAGGCTTGATTTATCACTTTTTTTTTTACCAGCGGGACAGTGCCATGCAGCAAGCCAATGGAGTGGAACGGAAGAGATTGGCAAATATTATACATGCAGTCAGTAGGGCTATTACACTGTGCCTGCTCTGCGTGTGTATGTGTGTGTGTGTGTGTGTGTGTGTGTGTGTGTGTGTGTGTGTGAGAGAGAGGCAACAGCTCATAAAGGCTGTAATGGGGCCGGACCGGAGAGCAACAGGGGACACATCCCCCTCTACTCTCTCCTCCCTTACTCTCTCGTTCCAGAGGTGGCATAAATACTGCCGGCTGCTTTTTTTTTGGGGGGGTGAGCCAGAGGTGAATCGTTTCCATGGTTTCCTGTCTCTCTCCCCTCACTGTCAGCGCTTGGGGACATGGCGTGCCAAAGAGGCCAGTCTAGGACTCTCTCCTTGGCTCTTTCTCTCAAACTCTCTCAGAAGAAATAAATACAGTAATAAAACAAACAGAAAGGGAATGGAGGCATACGGTAATTCTGGTTACTAGTTGTGGTCCACATACACCGAGACCCACAATCATCACAATATCCCCCCAGGCCGACTTATTCACTCACAAGCAAACCCACTCTACTGTGGTAATACAACTAATGCTATCGGCAGTCAGTGGGCCCACTGCTGAGCATGGAAAGATAAGTGAAGTTATTATTTCTTAGAGTTTATTATTTCTCCCCTCTAAAATCCCTGTTGTATTTTTTCACTCTTGATTTGCTCACTGGGTCTGTATTCACTCATCTAGGCCTGTATCTCATTTAGATGTAATTTGTTTTTGGCCGCGCCTGGAACGTCTGTTTTGTGTAGATGTGTGTTTGATTGCCCGTTGCGTGTGTGCGTGTGAGCGTGTGTGTTTGCATGTGTGAATGTTCATGAGTATTTACATCTGTTCTTTTCTTTGATTGCCTGCTCAGTCGATACTGCGTCGTAGAAGATTCAGTGCCATTGATGTTATGTTCTGCTTGACTAAGGGGCCACTCACTCCACTGTGCATCAACGCAATCACATTACTCACCAGGGGGAATGCATGATTTCTGAGTGTGTACAAGCCTTTGATTCATAGAAGAAAGATGAAGTGTCCAATGCACTGGAGCACAACCAAATGTAAATAAATACTAGAGGTACTAAATGTCGTACAAGAATGCAGTGTTTCTTTTGCTGTATAAGAGAAAAGGTGGAACTAGAGAACAGAGTATCATCATGGATGCAACTGGTGGTGAAACATTATTCTTGCTAGGTGATAGCACCTCGACACATCCGTTTGAATTTGGACTTCGGTGCATTAACAAAACAGCCTGACCTTGCAGAGACAAAACCAATGAAATGGTTTTCTTTTGCAGCACCGTTTATTTAAGTCTTTGTCATCAACAGAACCATTTTGGAAAGCTTGACAATGTACCCAATTAATGAAAGCGGAGGTTGTGTTTTAAATGGTGAAAGAGGAATGACACATACACACTGACAGGCCGTTTTGTCCTCTTCTGTTTTTGTTTTTCCTCAGGGGCGGATTTGAGCAGGATGTGGAGAACGGCTACCCTCACTACCCAGACAGCTGCCACGGTAAGGTGGACCAATCATCTGTTCTTAATGGATCTCCACTAGATGCACAGAGCCATCATAAAAGCTCTTTCATAACAAGCAAAGCTTATCAAGTGTGTTTAATTGTCCAAAATGATACAGAAAACGTTACTGCCATACTTGGGGAATGATAGTACAATGAAATGAATCAGAAGCTCAGTACAAGTTTAAGTAGCCTGTCATTTCCTAGCTGAAGAGTACTCCGGTGGGAATTTTGCTCTCAATTTTCCCTTGCAGATGGGCACGTTAAACAAGCAGTCAATTATACATTTAACTAAGCACAGTTTTAGTATTTAACCACTACTCAGACTTACACAATGTACTGTTCTGTCAATATGTCTGTTGCTTTCCCTTTTCTTCTTTAGACGTCCTGGCGACCACCCGCAAGCAAAACACTCTTGCTGATTCAGCATATGGTCAGTTGACATTTCTTTATCCTCTATTTTTAAAGATTGTCCGAACTGTCTGAGGTTGTTAGCGAACAGGCTATCGCTAGCAAAGCCTGGTAAGCAACATCTCTATTCCCCTTTTTTGAACTTGTTATGCAACATGAGCAGTTCAGGAGCGTTTCTTGCAGAGAACAGCAACACCACCTCTCTCACACAAACAGCTATCTTTAACATTGAAGCTATTGTCCAAAGCTAGTCGCGGCAGCAGCACCAGCATGGATGTTTGACAGGCTAGCAGCGCCAGTGGCCAAGCTGCCTACTTCCCTTTATCAAGGAGAATCATCATCCCTGTAACACTCCATTACTCCCCACTGCCTGCCCATAGAGCAGGCTGGCTACAGAGCTCAGTGGCTGGAAGCAAGCACTAGTCCTCAGCTGAGATGTAGTCTAACGTAGCATTAATAAACAATTACTGTAGAATTATCTTTGAATTTTGATAATGACATCCATGGGCCATGACTTAATGATTGTTTTTTGTCAGAGAGCTGAATTGTTTACTGCTCTTATTGACGTAGCTCAGTGGTTTTAGGTGAGTTGAGTTAGCCGGCTAGTTAGTTAACTAGTCAGGTAGTTAGTGATACAATTGGTAAACTCATTCAGGCTCACTTCTCTCAAACTTACTTGTCAGTCTAATTCAATGGGAATCCACAATTTCCCCCAAAAAGAGTTGCTGGTAAAAAAAATATATAATTATCCCTTTGTCACCTTACAAATTATCCATGGGTACTGGTGGTGGCTGCTTATCCCTAGAAGTGATAAACACAGCATTGAGACCATCATAGTGAGGGTTGCTGGCCATTATATCTCAACAATACCATCCATCCAGTGTCCAGTCCAGCCTTTCAATCTACTTCAGAACACAAGCAATACTTAGCCTCAGACCTCCACATTCCCACAATGCCTTTGTTCTCCGTATTCTCTCTGCTGGAGGAAGTAGTGCCGCTCAGTGGGCAGTGGGACTAGATGAGCAACCCCACTGGCTAATTCCGCCAGGCGATTACTCCATCCATGCCTCTGTACTCTGTTTGAAGTACTTCACACACTGTCAGACTTCAGACTTAGAGAATGACAAAAGCCTTTGATGAATCCAAACTGAAGATCAAGGTTTCCCCACAATAAAACACCCCATAATGTTGAACAATTCCATTTTCGCTTGGGGTGCATTGGTTCCTAAGTCCTCTTTCTTACTATTCCCCGGAATGGAACAATCCCATCCCATAGAGAAAGCAGCGAGAGACAAACGCCCAGCAGTGTGGACAATCAAACCATTCCCCATTGCATATTGTGCTTTTCTCCTTTCTTTTCTCTCTGTAAAGGAGAAAACAATGCACACACACAATGTTGATAATTTGAACTAATAATGCAGCCCTGGAGCTGTTGTCTGGCATGCCAAGACTGAACTCCCCGGTGTGCTGTTTTAATTTGCCTGGCGCAGATGGTGCTCTGACAGGGCACCTTATTCAGAGTGAAAACTATCAACTGGCATCGAGAGCGGGCCTTTCGCTTTCAATCTGGGCTGGCACCCTCCAGTATGCTAACATTATGGCCGGCTTATTAGCGAAACATCCACGTCAATAGTGCCGTGCTGCACACAAGGCCTCAAGGACATCCACTGTCAGAGAATTAGGAAGACACTCATGATGGTTGTTGTGACGATGACAGTGCTTTCTTCTGCCAGGTCTCTCACAGTACAGACCCGTAATGGATCCACATACTCAGACCCCATATAACCCCACAGTACCAGTACAGATCCTAATTGGATATGTTGCCATTGTCACATTTTCCATAAACATTGTCACATTTTCCATAGACCATTCCCTATGTAGGTTAGACGGTAACTACCTGTAAAACAGTTTAGTGAAGCAGAGAACCGAAAGTTGCTGTAAGTCATTACCTACCATTACCTCAGCTACTGGTATCTATTTCAACTCATCTGTCAAACTACTTAGTAAAGAAAATGGGACGTGAAAGGTAACAGTATATCAAAGTTTGTATGTGCTGGAAGAGCCATTAACGCACCAGCTGGTAGCGTCCACCACAACAGGGTTTTGCTGTGTAGAATGTGCTACAGTGCCGGGTCAAGAGATTCCTCACTGGTTCGGTAACAAAGGCAGCAGGTTTGGATATCTTAAGGCTGGCACTGCAGCCAAATCATGACCATATTGGCCCTGAGTGTTTTTCTTCAATGACTGAATGTTTTATCTATTAAGGGCATTAAACAGTGGGGAAAACTTTGGTTCTAAAGCGGTGAATCATGTTGCACCTATGACGGAGTGCTTTACTTGTAATGTATAGGCTACCTACTTTATTTATTGCAGTCGTGGATTCAGTTGAATTCTCTTCAAAGCACTCTATGTTAATGTCCTCATTGTCATCATCAGCTTAACAGTAATTATGACAGTAATCTTTTTGTCATGCTGGATTTACGTATCTTTTTTTCCAAGGTACAAAGAATCCTTCCCTTGTCATAAAACAACATTATATTTAGGTGTTTTTGTGTGCTGCATTTCCATTTCACTAACGGGTCACTTTGTTACCCCTCCCCCACATGCACAACAACAGAGAAGACCACACCCACAACAACCGCCAGCACAACCAATCAGGTGGCCCCATTCCCAAAGGTGGCAGGTGACTCTGAAAGAGGTACAGGTCCTGATGGCGGTCCTCCAGTCCCAGTTGGGGACCAGGGGTCACCTGACTCGGAACCAATCAGTGTGGAGATGGAGGGTAAGGGGGTGGGGTGTCTGTGTCTGCTGAGCTTTGACCTGCACTGGATTGCATTGATGGGCCCTGAAGCTTCACTGCGCACTACTAACCAAGATGAGCACTAACACTCTAATCTCTGTGTGTAGGACACTAAACATTTAACCATATATCCACTCACTTAATTAGGCAACCTTGAGTTAGAGGCTTAATCACTTAAATCGATACTGCATTGGATCCAATTAACCCTTCTATTAACTCTTCAAAACAATGTCTTAACAAAATGACTCCTGCATGTCTCCTCTCATCTCTTATTTAGTCCAGCTACTAGGGTAGCTTACTCGCCGCTCACCAGCGGGTAACACTTTAACAATCACACACGGCCAAGCACGTCTTCTCTTCTCATACTGTCTAGAGCGCTGCTTCCTAAATGTCATTCCCAGATTACTCCCAATAGGAAGCCAACTGGAGCTCCTAATATTCAGCAGGATGGGAAGACTGTTTGTTGATGCTATTTCCTTTAGCCCAGGCTCTCCTTGCTGCGCTCCTCTGGCGCCTTGTCAGGAGTCCATAAATCCTTGGTAGTGATGGGTTCCATTCAGGCCGACAGAGTTTCCGGCTGCAATGATGAGCCACTCAGGCTCAAATGAGAAAAGCCTGTAACAAATAAATAACCAGCAGCTGGCTCGCGTACAAGGGGAAACCGTAATAGAAACTTGGACAACGTAATCTATTTCAGCATGGGCTAGTGTCGCCTGGCTGCCGGTTCAATCAAAAGCACTGGGACCCGGCTGATAAGGCGAGAGAGGAACTGTAAAGTAACAGCGTGGCAGTTCCAGGAAGGCCTCTCTCTCTCTGATGCACCCACACACTGTACTAGCTATAGGACACACATATGTGTGTGTATGTATATATATATATACATATGCTATTGGTTTCAGTTAAGGAACATTGTGGAAACTTCAGATGAGATGCAGTATAGGTAGAATAGGGGTCAAGAAACTCTGGTCCTGGAGGGCAGCCGTGGATGCAGGCTTTTGTTCTAGCTCAGCACCAGCACAGCTCACAATGTACTTCTGTAAACTGAGGTGAATTTGAGAAGAGTCTAGATAGCTCTGATGTAAGTTTAAGGCTAGCCTTGAAGCAGGTTTGAAACATCTTTGGCACAATAAACCAACAATTTACCGCAAGATCCAGTTCTAGAATTGCATCTCAACTGCTTTTGTTTATATTTTATGTAAGGCCCACACAGATGCAAATACAAGGGGACATGATTCATCCAGCTACGGATAGAAGCAATGTATTATATAAAGACTATGACTGACCAAAATACAAGTACAAGCACCCCTATTGAGACCTCGCTGTTATGAACATTTCCAGCAATCATTTAGCTGCGGTTCGACCCTGTGTTTCCATCAAGGGAGAACGCCTACCTCCCTATAGTGTCAGAATGTTTCAACCTACGCGTTTGCAAAAGCACATTATTTAGACCCAGCTTTTAGACCTCGCTATTGTTTGTTTTCCCAGTGTTATTTCCTGCTTAGCTTATTTTAAACAGACCTTCTCCGGGGTCGTCCGCATATTCAAATTCACCTGTGTGTGTACGGCGAAAAAACCCTTGCTAGCAGCTAATTTAGCTGACAAGTACAGGGAGACAACTTGATAATAGAAGCAAGCAGGCAGGGCTCTGATACTCATTAAAGCATTAGGAGAAGAGCAGAGAATGAACTCGGGCTGAACTTCTCTTTGCTGCTGAAGAAGGGTTGGTGTCCTGGGGGGGATGGTGCCAGTTCCTTACTCTTATTTATATCTCAGTGGATCGAGGAATATAGACTTCCCGTCTAGCCATAAATACAACTCAACTCTCATATCACCTTTCTTCTTGATTACGACATTATCAGTCATCCTATGTCACTAAATTCATTTTAAGTTGTGCATTATAAACTCAAACAACGTGGATAATTTAGGCATATCAACAATCCTATGCAGCATCCTCCTCAAGCTGGGTGTGTACATTAAGCTATTCATCATAACCAGGAAAATGTTGCCCACCTCACTAAAGAGCCTCAGTCACAGCTGTGGTAATGACACAAAAAAAAGGTCACTTTACCTAGATCACTGTTTCCTTGAATTCCTCTGCCCGAATTACTCGCTCTTTATGACGGCTATGATTGACATCAGGAAAACACACACTGTAGGGCTCTGTACTGTACACCTCCCCACGGGTCATATACAGTACATGCACAATACTACATCTTTCCATACGCAGCAAAATGAACACCTCAAAACATGCACTATACTGAAGTTGTTCACAACATGTTCTTGTCTGTCTGTCAACATTAGGGGCTGGTTTCCTGTTCACAGATGAACCCTGGTCCTGGACCAAAAAAGCTGATGGTTATTCTCCATTGAGCATGCTTTTAAATCCAGCACTAGGCTTAATCTGTGTCTGGGAAACTTCCTATATGTTTACTGTCACCCTCGGGATCAGAGTGCTTAGTGTCACCATGACATTTTTATAATCATGTTAACACCATGGAGACCAGAGTGTTAGTCAACATCAGAGTGTTGAGTGTCCTAGTGACGTTTGGGCCCACAGTGTACAGATCCACACACGCAGTTGTCCTGACTCCTAACCCCGACCCCTTACCCCTTTCTGTCTCCCTGACCCCTGGGGAATAGTTCTCTATTAACCTGCTTGTTTTTCGGTTGGACTAACCCTTATCTGCCTCCTTTGTTGAATCCTCCTCACCTTCTCTTCCCCTTTTCCCCGTATGACCTCTCTACCCAGTTTCAAAGCCTATGACTGAAACTGTGCTTTGTGTGTTTTTGTTGCCTATGAACAGTTGTTTCTCTGTGGCTTTAGGCGTGGATTTCAGGCCCCTGTTTGGTAAAGCTATGGTTCTTCCAGAGCTGCTTTTCTATCCAGACAGTTGTTTGTTTAGGGAGTTATGTTAGGGATTGGCTCTGGAATACAGTAGCTTTACCAGGTGCTGAATGGTGAATGCCCTCTTTATTCTCTTTATTTTATTCCTGGTGCAACTGCATGTAAAATGTGTCCCACAATGCATGTAGTGCCATGCTTGATTTGATGGTGGATGATGAGGCTATCAGTACTTGAACAATGTCTGTTCCAAAGCTGTTTGAAATGGAAAATGTGTCTTTGAACTGTATTATCGCTCATGTTTTGACAGATAATATCTTGGTTTTCAAAGTCAGTGTTGAGTGATGTACTGTACTGAGATATTATGGCAAATTGGTCTCTACTTGCCAGGTTCTAAGGTATTGTACGCTATTTGTAATGCGGGATACCTGGAGAAAATGGATGGCTTTCCCTTCAGTAAAATATAAAAAATAAGTGACCCTCCCCAATACCCCAAATATTAATTTAAAAAACATGCCTACCGTTTACCCTCACTCCAAGGCCAGACGAGAGCCTTAGATACTGTATGCAGTTTTAGAAACTGTTCTTCATTTTTTAAGCATCACAATGCAAAGTAGCCAGAAGGTTGTGGATTCGCAAACCACCACGGATAAGGGGAGGTGAAAAGATATTCATTATAATAAAAGCACTATATGAATCTATCCTCTTATTTGCGGTCTGCGAAGAAATTGCCTTTTATAATGCATTTCTATGCAATTCTACAAAAATGACCAGAGACCAGCAGAATCTTTTTTTAATACCACAACAGTGCATGACAACGAATGAGCGCATGCTGCAGCACCAAAGACATTTAGATTTCTATTCAGGCTATTGTTAAAAAAGAAGATAGTTGGCCTCCCGAGTGGCGCAGCGTCTAAGGTATCACTACAGCCCCGGGTTCGATCCCAGGCTCTGTCACAACAGGCCGTGACCAGGAGATCCATGAGGCGGCGCACAATTGGCCCAGAATCGTCCAAGATTAGGGGTGGGTTTGGCCAGCTGGGATTTCCTTGGCCCATCGCGCTCTAGCGACTCCTTGTCAGTTGGACAGTGTTTCCTCCGACACATTTGTGCGGCTGGCTTTTGGGTTAAGTGAGCAGTGTGTCAAGAAGCATTGCGGCTTGTTTTGGAGGACGCGTGGCTCTAGACTTTCGCCTCTTCCGAGTCCGTAGAGGAGTTGTAGTGATGGGACAAGACTGTAACTACCAATTGGATATCATGAAATTGGGGAGAAAAAGGGGTAAAAGTGCCACAAAAAAGAGGATAGTCTCTATGTTTGGAACAGTGCCAAAGTAGTCTATCAACTGTTAAAGTGTAGCGCAACAGAACCAGATACAACTGAAGTATCTGATCATCAGTGAATTCGAGAAAAAGCCATTCATTGTTTAACACCGCAGCCAAATAACAGGTAGGCCTACATGCACTTGTAAAAAAAAAAAAAAAAACTATAATTTACTAATTTATTATATTTTATTCCATGATATTGTTGTTACACTAAACCCTCCCCCTGACTGAAATTGAAAAAGCTTGACCCTCCCCCATTTTCTTCCAGGTAACTATTGTGTACATTTCAATCTCTCCATTAGTGCCTTTTTAATTTATTTTTACCAGTATTCAACAAGTCTCCTCTTGATGCTCTATATGCATCAGCACACTTCTAATAAAATACCATGTTCATTAGCACTATTTTTCAATTGGAGTGAACCAGTTACATTACATCGTATCATATTACCCCGTGTGTGCATAAATCAAGCTGCATCCAATTGGTTGGGCACTGATGTGTAATATTATGCATATTCTTAATAATGAGAGTACATGATTTAATTAATTCACACGATCACATAGACCCCCTCTCGCACACACTCACACACCACACACACGAACACAGAGCGTTAACTGTGTTCATCATTACCCAAGCATCAGCTATTTGAACTGTCAAAGTACTCAAAATTTTTGTTAGCAGACTCCTGTTTGTGTCTAATTTTGAAAACACTCTCAGTACTTGAAGTGTTGCAGCCGATGATTTGTTGTTTTCCACGACAGAAAATACATCTCTGGCATTAGTTGGGGGTAATGGTTGCCTGCGAAGCCTGGGGCCATTTTGACTCATTGCGGCACTATGGAATGAAGTACCCTTTAATGGAACTATTACATTCTCCCCTCAGCTGTAGAGAAACAGAAACTAATTAGGCTATTTTGGAACGTCTTTACTTGACGCAAATATAGAACTCAGGAGTCGTTTCGAGTGCTTAGCTACTGCTCCTTCAGAAAGTATTCACACCCCTTGACTTTTTCAAAATGTTGTTGTGTTACAGCCTGAATTTTCAAATTGATAAAATTTCGATTTTTGGTTCTGTCAAAGTGGAATTATGTTTTTTGAAATGTTTACAAATTGATACATTTTTAAAGCTTTTAATCTTTAAGGACTGGGGGGTTTTTCAGGATAAGAATGAAACGGTATGGAGCTAAGCAAGGCAAAATCCTAGAGGAAAACCTGGTTCAGTCTGCTTTCCACCAGACACTGGGAGATTAATTCACCTTTCAGCAGGACAATAACCTAAAACACAAGGAAAAATCTACACTGGAGTTGCTTACCAAGAAGACAGTGAATGGTCCTGAGTGGCCACGCTACTGTTTTGACTTACATCTACTTGAAAATCTATGGCAAGACCTGAAAATTGTTGTCTAGCAATGATCAACAACCAATTTGACAGAGCTTGAAGAATTATGGGAAATGTTGCACAATCCAGGTGTGGAAAGCTCTTAGAGACGTACCCAGAAAGACTCACAGCTGCAATTGCTGCCAAAGGTGCTTCTACAAAGTATTGACTCAGGGGTGTGAATTAAATGAGATATTTCTGTTTTTCATTTTCAATACATTTTGCACACTTCTAAAAACATGTTTCTACTTTGTCATTATTGGGTATTGTGAGTAGATAAAAAAAATAATACATTTTATCAATTTTGAATTCCGGCTATAACACAACAAAATGTGGAAGAAGTCCAGGGGTATCAATACTTTCTGAAGGCACTGTAAGTGTGATCTTGAGCAGTGAACTTTTCCATTGTGTCAGTCATCTTTAAAGCGATAGTTCACTCTGAAAACAACATTGGAATTGTCCCAAAGTAAAGCCTTCTAAATTCCACCATTCCATACCATAGTTAGGCATCAGCAATCAGGATTACCAAAAGCACCGTAGTATCCCAGTTCAAAGATCGGTTGATGTCCAGCTTATCCAAAATCCCTGATTCTCAAGACCATCCATTTGGCCATCAACACTGCAGATGGCTAGCTGATTCTATGGTGCACATGCTGTAGAATAAAACACCGCTTGACTCTGAAACACTTCTAAGGTATGTACAGTAGTAGTTCAGTTGGAGCTAAATGAATAACTGTCCGTTTTAAGCATCTCCGAGAAGGGTTAGACGTGAGTCAAAGGTGAAAACCTGCGCTTGCGTTGTTTGTGTTTCACTTCTTTTGTTTGTTTTGGAGCCGTTTTATCACCTGCCGAAAATAGCACTTCACACTCCAGAATCGACACGTTCTCAACTTTGGCTCCTCGCGCAACCCATCCTTAATTAGTGAAACGCAGAACAGACTCCAGGTTGCGTATAGCTTTAGCTTGGTTACATAATGCACAGCCTTGTCTATTTTTACCATTATGGATATAATCTCTCAGTGTTTCTCTCATGCAGCGCTATGAAAGCGTCAAGCGGGGGCCTTCTACATACCAAAACACAGCTGCTTCTGAGAGCGAGGCTTCAAACCCACCAGGCTGACAATCTGTCACTCACTTTGACACATCTCTCTCTCTCTCCATCCTCTTCTCCCAGCCTCCCCCTAACAATCTGCTCCCTGCACATTCTTTCTCAAACTCTATTTCTGTCACTTTTTGTCCCCAGCTTTCTGCCACATTCTATTTCATTTTATTTTCTCTAGTTCTCTTGCTCGTCTTTTTTCTGTCCTGTTCCACTCTCTCTCTTTTCCGATGCCTGGCAGTTTCTTACTGAAGTTATATTTTCTCTCCCTACTGTATCTCTCTCTCTATATCTCTCTGTCTTTCTTCCTCTCGAGCATGAATACTTCCATCTGTCCCCCCTCTCCCTTTCTGTCACAATTTCTCTCCTCCTTCCCTCCTGTCCACTCTCAACCATATGTGTGTTTACCTTTTAGAAGACCTGAGAGTTCTTAATGTGTGTGTGTGTTCCTGTTCTTCACGCATTACACGTATAATAGGTCTCTGTTCAACAGAGACCACGCTGAACCCACACTTTGGCTAAAGATATAGTGTGACAACCGAGAAAAACAAACATGGAAAAACACTCAGTTATTAACATTATGTAAACCGTTGAAAGGAGGTTGTTATTGTTGCTTTGAGTAGCTTCAATTATCCTGCAGCACCACATATCTTTATATAACACACCTATATTTTATTTTTTTAAAGTATGCAACTCTACAACTACAGAGGTGCAGACAACTCCAATTAATGGTCACGTTACATTAAAGCAAAGCTCTCACACCTTTTTGTCTCACCTCTTTATCAGAGGTGTCATATAATATTGGGTCATAAAATGATTAATTTGACACTTTTTAAAGGTATTTTCTTTCAACACTGTATTGAGGCAGTGCATTATACTGTTTGCCTGCATGCTATGGCTCCTGTGTGCCATCTAGCAGCACACCAGTCTCCCACATGCCATGATTCAGTGGGTATTAATTTCACTGTGACCATGCCACCATATGTCATGCATACGGCCCGATTGAGTCATCCACCCCAGCCCCAAACGTGTTGTGACAGGTTGTGCGTGGGGTTGGAGATCTGTGTACCTCCGCTGTGCATTTCTCCATTATGGCTCTTGACTCATTGCTCCTCGGCCATGTGGAACCCTTCAATAGTCATAGGGTCCTGGTCAGGGGGCCCAGATGAGTCACAGGACTGGGAGCTGGGAGCCACAGGGAGGCTGGGGGAAGCCACACAGAGATATGGGCATCCTGACCTGTATTATGAATAAAACCCCCATACTGCCTCGGCTCACTCTGACACACTGGCCTAGGACAGATAGGATAAACGAAGCACCGCCATGCCAACGCCATAGAAATACAATGGATATAGCACTTGAATGGATAGAACTTGCGATTTCAAAGCAGCACGTCAAACTTATTCTGTGAATTTAACATTATCACCAGGAGGATGTGATAGTACAGTATATTGCATCTCTCTATAGGGGAATGGCACCCAGTATTCTACTTACTGATGTAGAGCAAATGGCCCAATTGATAGTGATAGAAAGCTTTGCAGTGCTCTAAAAGCCTTTACTTCCTGATAGCGCTGGGAGAGAGACAGGGAGCAGACACTATCCATCAACGCCAGGTAAAGAGACACTCGTGTCGGCAGCTAATTCCAAGACCAAAGAACGAAGCCTTGTTTGATGCTAATTCTGCCCCATCTTCTCTCTGTTTGTATTAAGAGGCTGTCAAAGAAAAACGGTAAGGGTGACAAGTACCCTTTAGAGTTACTAGCAAAGTGCCAGGAGCTTCAAGGCTGATGCCTGTGCTCCTCTATTGACACATCGAGATTTTCCCTGTTGTGCTTTTGTTACTTTTATAGATTCATGATGAGTTTGTGCTTGAAGCTGCAGTGGAGCTTTGTTACTAATTTCTTCTTCATTTCAGTGTGTGTGTGCACTGCATACCTGTTCTCCACATACAGTATATACCTAAAGACATACACACACACTTGACCTAAGAGCATTGACCTTGGCATGTATCCAAGGTCATTCTGTTCTGTGTTCTGCATGTACTGTAGATTCATGTGAGTTATTATTCACATCTCCATTTCCCTTATAATGAATATCTTTCTTTCAAATGGTATTGGTATGCTGCCTGCATTTACCCTCACAGACTCCAGTTTCCGGCCCAGCAATGTTTTTCTTATTCAGACAGAATAATGTATTGGCAACCTATTTGAACAAAACCCATTTAAAGAAATTATGAAGTGTAAGACACTGCTGTCATTGAAATTGTTGTACGAGATGTTTGATTCCACTAAACGCCTAATTGTAAATTCCCTCAGTGAAATTCCCTTCTAATCAAGTGCCCTCACTCTGTTAAAGCCGAAGCATGTGGCAGCTCTTTGTAATTTCATCGAAAGAGAAAAACCCTCGACAAGTCTCTCTCAGGCCCAATCACTTAAATCCTCCTCCTCATCATCATCTTCAACATCCCATCACCACCATTACGTCTAAAGCTGGCACTATCATTGCCCATTACTGCCTAACCTGAGCTCTCATTACGGAATGAAAATTAGCCGATTTGGAGCACCTGCATTTCTGCTCCTGGGCGGCCCAAATCCCCTCCCCAGACATATCAATTTCACAGAAACTATCATTAAGGTTGGAGAAGGGCCTGACACCACAGATGGCAGCAGCCTTTGTAAATGAGCTCTGATTGCGAGAAAGGTGGCTAGTATCACTCCCCCTGTTGAATCTCAGATGACATTAGGGAAATATAGTGGCAGGGCCACACCATCCAAGGGCGTGTTGCAATAACCTTGAGATTTTGAGGTGCTTAGTTGCGGCAGTTCAGATGTTTTCCCAGACAACCATTTGAACCAGTCAGACTCTTGTTCAATTAAATAGTGATGTATTCTATGAGCTGGTTGGTCGAGTTGGTTATTTTTGGCAAGTTCATCGCAGATGCACTCACCCTGATCCATGCATTTGAAAGCACAGCCAGTGTGAATGACATCCGTCTCCTGCCAGTGCACCCATCAATATTTAAAACCCAAACTCATTTTGGAGTTGATTTCTCACTGACTGGGGAGCTCTTGCCCTCTGCCACTCTTTGCAGTTGGAGACGAAAGCTGAGGTCTTGGCAATAAATACTTTATTGATTCATTAACAGAGAGGGAGGGAAGCCAAGAGGCTAGTTCCAACACCTATGCAATGCTGCTTCCCACATAGTAGAGCTTCTGTAAACCCAACCAGTCTTTTACAGCTGCTGCCTGCTTGACCTTATAGAAATTATAGTCTCTTCTAGGTCTCTGGTTTCATTACACTAAAGACCATTTTGTTCTCTCTCTCTTTTTCTGTGAAGGTGTCCGACGGCCTCCCGAGATGGAGAAGACCAACCACAGTGTCCACTACACCCTGCTGATTGCCTGTGTACTGGTGGCCTTTGTCCTTGGAGCCTTCCTCTCAGGCTTTCTGGTGTCCTGCTACTGCAACCACACCGGCCAAAAGACCAAGAGGCTGGCCAAGGACCCGGAGGCCCCCATCCCTCACGCCCTGTCCCTACGCAGCCTGGCCAAGCTCAATGGCCTGCTGGAATGCCAGAACAAGGAGGATAAGATGGAGGTGTCCTCGCCCAAGCTCTACAACTCCTTCTTCCAGAACGGGAAGGAGCATCATCAAGGAGCACCCAGACGGAACGGTGGTCACCACCCAGGGATGTCCATGGGAGACCAGGTCCACCCCCATCACCTACACCACTCTTCGGAGCTCTCGGGTCTGCCCACCCCAGACTCCACCCCTGAACTGCCCATTAAGAACATGAAGGCATTCAAGAACCAGTGGGAGAAGAACCAAAACTGCAACAATGCCAAGGAGCCCAAGTCCCACAACATAGGACAAGGCTCCAGGCCCAGCTCAGGCCAGCTCCACCAGCAGATCTACCCTTACTCTCACAGTTTCTCCAATGGACAAGTTCTGGCCAATGGGCATGCCTTGGTCGGTGGGCCTCAGCACCTGGAGGAACGCAAGATCCACAATATCGAGCGCATGTTGGTCCAGCAGCCTTACCCCTGCTACCCGCAGAAGGTGATGGAGGTCACATCGCTGGACGAGCTGCTCAAACACATCCACGAGGCCAACGCCAGCAAAAATGCCCAGGTCATGACCTCATCCGGCCTGTCAGCCAGCGGCGGGTGCCATGGGGGTCAACTAGCCTTTGCCAACCGTGTACAGCCGCACATCCCCGAGACGGAGTCGGCGCCTTACTACAGCTCATCCACCCTGCCCCGAGACAGCCTGACCCGCCGCATGGACGTACCTCCGGATATGCCCCCTCACCACCAGTCCACACTGGAGCGGAGGCACTCTTCCCAGAGACACTCACTGATTACCGCTGCCACTAAGATTGCCAACGGAGGGGGTGGTGGAGGAATGGTCCACCGACAGCAAAGCTTCAGCCAGCGTAACGGCCACCAGCACCAACCGCCCCCTATGCTGGCTCGAATGAACTCCACCGGCAGCGCCTGCGAGATCCACTACCCGCTCATCCCCAATGGGTACCTGACCCGCCAGCAGAGCTACAACGGAGAGCAACAGGAGGATACCGGAGGATACCTCCACCGGGGGGCCATAGTCCGCCGGACCACCTCCCTCAAACCCGACGTCCCTCCCAAGCCCCTCTTCATCCCCGCCTCCTCTCCCGTCAACCAACAGGGAAACTTCAACTACTGAGGAGAAAGAGGAGAGGAGAACAGGACAAGAGTGACTGAGCCTCGTCCTCTCCTCTCAATGGGTAAAAATTGAAAGAGCTTTATGAGAAGACGTGCCCTGGATTATGTGGCAGCCATTCTTGCTGTTGACAAACCTCAAACAAACTTATTATTTCCCCCTTTTTGTTCAATTAATATCTTTGTACCATATTGGTATTGCTCAGCTACTTGCTTATAGAAGGTGAGGGACTGGGGTTCGTGAAACGCGACCCCCTTATATTATGCTGCCAATGTCCTCAGTGTGGATTTACCATGCAACTTAGTTATGGAAGAGTTTGCCATCAAACATCGGACAGCTTAACACTGAATCTAGAGCTTCTTGCGATGCCTATGAAACTTGCTTTTGCTTACGTTTTTCTTATGTAGTGTTGACAAAAAGTCCTGATCCCCCTAATGTGTTTCTATATATGCATGTGTGTGTATATATATGTGTGTTTATATCTACACCGTATATGTATACATATACATATGCAGAATATGTATCCTGTGGAGCGACATCAACAAACCCCCTTTAAAGGTAGCTCTGTCTTTTTGCCTTACTTTGAAACTGAACCCATTATGTTGAAATACATTACAGGTTGGTGTTTGGCATCTCAAATATAAGTTCTCGAAATGAGGCAAGGCCCTGCCTGCCCCTGTTTCAGCATGGTTAGTAGGTGGACTAGGGGAATAAGTAATCATTTACCATATTAACACGTTCATGGTGAATTTACTACTCACATTCAAAAAGAGAGCCAAGCTGGTGGATACTGACAAGCAAAGGAAACTACTCAAAGCAACTGTGCTAGGTGTTTTTCTTTTTTTGGAAAATGGAGACCCTACTATCCTGCCAAGGCCTGAGAAACAGATTAAAGGCATTAATACAGTGGGTCTATGAAGTAGGGTCTACTACAATTCCTAAAGAATGTTTTTATCACATTGGTGCTTAGTTGATCCTCATGAATTTTAATGTAATGATCATGTATCATACCCAAAGAGGACAAGACACTCAACCCCCAAAGAATCAGGATCAAAATCAGACCATCCGCCCCCAAAAAACACTCTTAACATGGTACAGACTGCAGTTATTGTAATTATTAACTTCGTGGCTATTGGTTGTAAATAAAGGAATAATACTAGCCAAATGTTAATTGTATGTGTAAATGTGTGCCTTATTTAATATAGTATGTGGTAAGGGGTAGGGGTAAATGCAAGGCGCAAAGATGCGATATAATAGGTGTTAGATTTTTTTTTTTTTTATGGTCGTCGGAATGTGTCATATCTATTGTAGATTTGTATTTCTAACTAGGGTTTTTGATATCCCTGAACTGTGAGCCTGCCAGCACTGGCACAGCGACTACCACAGCTTGAGGCTGTATCTTTTTTTGTTTGCCTCCTTTTCATGTGTTTTCACTGGGTTAGCTTTTTCTCTGATTGCTAACTTTACCTTTTGATTGTTTATAGCATAGCAGGCTACTCAATAGATTAAAAGGGGGGACATCAGTCCCTCAGATGTTAAGATTATTCGGGCTCTCTGATACTCCCTAAATATCACTTGGTCTCAACCTCAACACCACAGGTAGCGGAAAAGATCCGAAGGGTGGGATTTTGTGTTTTTTTTTGTCTGATCAGAAGATGTTGTAATTGTTTTCGGTAGAAATGGAATGGACTCCTTGATCCGATGAGCGTAGATCGGAAGCGTCTAGCGGACGTTCTCCTCAGGGAGAGAGAGGGAAAGCAGTCAGCTCGGCCTCAGAAATACCACTCCCTCTGGAACTCTGTTGTTGCACTTTCTGGGCTACTTCATGGGTTGCTGGATTCATGGTCAATTATTTGAGAGAGAAAAACACTTACTGTATCTGAAAATAGTATCTATGCCCTAGATTCCTGAAGCTGGTCTGACCCCAAGTTTACCCTTCACACTTGAATTCACCTTGGGGTTGACTGATAGATACATAAGCCTAAACTACAACAATATTTATAGATGGCTACATTCTTGCGTTTTAGCCAAACTAGTTGTGTGGATGCAACGCACGCATAAGTATAATCCTCACAGACCATATGGATCACTCCCATTACACATGAAACCAGTATTTGATTTTGAATGTGACCATATCTCAAAACAGGAAAAGGGCAGCTACAGTACTTATTGGTGAGTTGAAGTGAAGTTTATTTGAGTTTGCATTGAGATTGTATGGGAAAGGGGATGGTCTATTTTACTTTTATTAGCTATCAGTATTGCACAGAGTGTAAATACATTCACTTGGGAGGGGGCTCTCATTGATTCAGAATGTTTTCATTCTTTGGGCTCTTATGAATTTGGTCTCACAGAATACCATTGTATGTCTCTTATAATATAAATAAATGAAAATACATTGCAAGTGTGTCACTGACTCTGATGTGTGTCACATTATTCTCACATAGAAGTTACTTGTTTTATTACAAAAGTATTTAACTTTAGAAACCATTGTCAAGAGTAGGGTTGAATAGCGGGATCAGGTTTACCGAGACTTCCCGCCCAAACCCACTCCCTTTTCCCCAGGATAAATCACTGCGAGAAACCAGTAAATTGTAATAAATTATTTCTATCAACAGCATGACGTGAAATGTAACTGTTAAATTATATCTGGCTAAATCTGGCTTCTCACCGGCCTTCTCTCTGCCATCTGCATGATCAATCATCAACTCTCAGGGTTGGGACAGAGCGCATCTCAGTAGGCTATGGAGCGCAGTCCACAATGCATCATCTTATCATGGTAACTTATTTTTCTTTTGACAGGTAGGCCTACATTTGCTGCAGCATAGCCTATGCCACAGTAGGATAATATAAGGACTGAATGCATGTCTAATTTACACATCTCCATCTTTCGGGGTTCACATTTTAATTGTAACAATTATTTTTTTATATATTTGAAGCTGCAGAGTTTTTTAGCAGCCTATCACGCGAATATAATTGCTTTAAATCAGTGGATACTTGAGCACTCTGTGTTTCCCCCTCTCCATCAATTTCATTCAAGTTGCATCCCAAAAAGATTTATATATACTGAACAAAAATAAAAATGCAACATGCAACAATTTCAGAGATTTTCAGTTCAGTTCCAGTTCATTTAAGTAAATCAGTCTATTGAAATAAATTAATTACCCCCTAATCTATGGATTTCACATGACTGGGAATACAGATATGCATCTGTTGGTCGAAGATACATGTATCTTTTTAAAAATAAAAATAAATTGTATGGGAGGGGATCAGAAAATATCCTTCGTATAGAGTTGATCAGGCTGTTGATTGTGACCGGTGGAATGTTGTCCCACTCGTCTTCAATGGCTATTGCGAAGTTGCTGGATATTGTCTGGAACTGGAACCTGCTGTCATACTTGTCGCTCCAAAGCATCCCAAACATGCTCAACGGGTGACATGTCTGGAGAGTATGCAGGCCATGGAAGAACTGGGACATTTTCAGCTTCCAGGAATTGTGTACAGATCCCTGAGACATGGGGCTGTGCATTATCATTCTAAAACATGAGGTGATTGCGGCGGATGAATGGCACGACAATGGGCCTCAGGATCTCGTCACGGTATCTAAGTGCATTCAAATTGCCATCGATAAAATGCAATTGTGTTCGTTGTCCGTAGCTTATTCCTGCCTATACAATAACCACACCGCCACCATGGGGCACTCTGTTCACGACGTTGACATCAGCAAACCCCTCGGCAACACGACACCATAAACATGGTTTGTGGTTGTGATGCCAGTTGGATGTACTGACAAATTCTCTAAAACAACATTGGAGGTGACTTATGGTAGAGAAATTATCATTCAATTCTATGGCAACAGCTCTGGTGGACAATCCTGCAGTCAGCATGCCATTTGCACGCTCCCTCAACTTGAGGCATCTGTGGCATTGTGTTGTGTGACAAAACTGCACATTTTAGAGTGGCCATTTATTGTCCCCAGCGCAAGGTGCACCTGTGTAATGAGCATGTTGTTTAATCAGCTTCTTAATATGCCATGCCTGTCAGTTGGATGGATTATCTTGGCAAATGAGAAATGCTCACCAACAGGGATGTAAACAAATGTGGAAAAAGTCAAGGCGTCTGAATACTATCCGAAGGCACTGTACATATATAGTTAGATTAATAGATGTCCTAGCCTACTTTTTTCAGGTAATAAATTCAACGTAGTATAGCCTTTTATCTAATGAATGAATGATGGATTATGAATACGTTTCTCGTTTATAGCCTCTTGCTCAATACACACTTGCACTCTGCTGGCCTCTATCCTTAAAAAAACACTCCTTAGCTCTTGGAGTCCCAGGAAAAGCTAGACTAATAGCTTGATGGATTTATTTTTATAATGTTTTGCATTTCTTATACTACTAGACTATTTGAAGAAGAATGCAAGCTCTTGTTAGCGTTAAATACAGCAGCCAATAGAAAGAAAACAAGAGATTGCGATGGTGGTAGGCTATAGCAGTTATTTATTTACCATTCATTCTTTAAGTGAAAGAAAGCCATCTGCATCTTATTCTAGTCCTATATTATTCAAGCATGTCATAACAATGATAAGGACAGCAAAACTGATTTAACTGTTGAAAGCTAGGGATCAAAATCAAACTCGCTAGCCTATAATTGTAACTTGTAGGCTGCATGTACTGCACCAGCATCGCATGTTCTCTCCCATCTTCATGCTTTGAACAAGTGTGTAATTCCAGTCCGTATAAAACAAATTCAGTACAGTAATATAGTTGTTTAATTTAATTTAATTACCAAAGACAGAATAACTACATCTATGGGCTTTTAGGTTTTCTCTTGTACGTAATGTGAAGTAACCTATATATTTGGTTTTACCTTTATATAAGCAGGGAGTCACCATAGGTCATGTATTGGATGACTGCACAATCATTTGGGCTTCTTTGGGCTTGGGCTCATAAAATGTCCGTAGTGTATGGCACATCCAGGCTTGAATTGTCATGCTGATCAAAGCTTGAATCAAATCCAGACATACAGAATGTGTATGCTTTAGAATGACACTTCCGGTCATGGCAGGAAATACCGGGTTACCCAGGAGAAAAGTGATTTATTTTAGGGATAGAACATTTGTAAAATACCAGGAAAATATTCAATCCTAGTCAAGAGGACTGTTTACATGTGTTGATGTGACCTGGGATTGATGTCTTGGCTGTAACCTTCTCCATGTTGTTGATGAGGTACAATAATGCTGTGCTGAAAATGCTTGACTTTGGCTCCTCCTGACAAGCCTGTATTGATTAGCGTACTTAATTATCCTCAGTGCCTGTTGGGTAATCATGACTGCATTAGCATGGGGGTAGTGGTGGGAGGGAGTACAGAGTCAAAAGGCCCCACTCGCACAGAGGTGAGGAGTTGATTTATTTAATAGGAGTCTACTGCTGTGGTCACATAAGTAGACGGCCCTTGAAATAACTTATGATGGCTTATCAGAGACGTATCACTTGAACCACTTTGCACCTTAATGAAAGAGCTGTCCTTTTAAATTTATAAACCTTATTTTGGTGCTGTTAACTGCAAAGCTAGTTTATCTGATGCAAAGCAGGCCTACACCTGTGTGACTTGAATTCATATGGGAAGACTGTTTTTATGTGAGTGTCTAGTCTTCGAATTGAGGTGTATGAGAAAGCCCTCTGGCCTCAAATAAAGGAATTTCACCCCTGGAAGTTCATGTGAAACAAATTCGATCAGAACACCAGCTACACTTGTTCACCTGATGAGAAAAATCAAATAAGTCACTGTCTGGCAAATTCCAGAACTAGATTGGTCCTTCAACTTTCTACATCGAAGAAAAACTAATAGAATACCGATGTAAGAAAACACCACGTATGATTGACAGAAAAATACATTTTCCAATTACCTTGCATGATCCCACACCTCCCTTAATCCGCCTGACTGTTGACTTCAGAAAACATGTATTTTTCTCCTTCTAAATAGGTTTATATGCTGTCAGCTATTCCATCGTGACCTACCCCCAAACATTCCACTCCCTCAACCCATCCCCTCCCCTCCCCCTCCCCTAAGAAATACAGCTCCAGTGGAATCATGGAATCGCCTTAAAATGACTTCCTATTCCCGACGTGTCCACCCTAGCGACAGCACACTGACAGCTGGCATCAGAATTCATTACATATCTCCCAACGGAACGTCTGAAAGGCTGGGCAGACGCAGTCACCATTTTTTACCAGCGAGACCTGTCAGTGGAATAATCACTGTCGCTGAAAAGTTGACATGGTTTTGCCTGCAAAAAAGACGATGCTGAGAACATTGATCCAGGTTTCAGGACACGTGTAATGCTGCTTGTCCCTTCCTTGTATTCATACTTTTCCCTCCATCAACCTTTCTTGTGTTTTTCTGTGGTGCTTTCATATAGTCCCATTCATCACTGTCACTGGCCTTAAACAAAGAAGGTGGCCTTACTGCACCTGGCTGTCACTATACAGACCACAGCATTGCTGTTTGACAATCCAGACAACAAATATGACCACAGAATAAAGAAATACAGCTAAGTCTTTTCCCACTGGGAACATTTGATTGAGTTGTCAACTAATGTGAATCCAGGCTTTACCATATTAACACAGTTTATTTGATTGCACATTATTTGATGAATGATAAATACTGTAAAAGCTCTAACCTCAAAGTTCCTAATTTTCTTTTCACAGTCGGCGCATGTGTGCTTCAACTCAGAGATGTAGGGACGCCAGCCTTCTGAGGGCAAATTCAACACTGTGCTTTTTCTAGAGAGTAGAATGCAAGGACTCCATTTATGAATGCCCCCAAGACTTTGTGGAAACGATCTGAGGAAGCTCCTCATTAAACTGGATATTAATTTGAGCTTGTTTTATACTCCACCACCAAGGCTTTCATCTCATTTGGCACAGAAACATCTTGCTGAAGTTGACCATAAAGAAGTTTTCACTTAAAAGTCAGCGGCATGCTATCTTCTGTCAGTATGTATCACAAGGGGATGAGGAAACCAAGGTTAGGTTTTTTTCAAGTCAGTTTTGAATTAAATTTGGTATGCTTTGAAGGGCATTAGTACACATCTGATAAGATAGGGGGTTATTGAAATGACTACTTTGGTCCTGTATCCTATGATGCTTATTATACGTTGGTCTTGGATGCAAAACGTTCCTTACAGACTCTCTTAGTGCATTTAGTCAAGATAGCTTAAAATCATAGTTAATCAGGTTCCTCTTTGATAAGAAGAGTATTTTTTATTTGTTTGAGAAGAGGGACACATCCTCAAATATCTTGTTTAGGTCTTGTGCTTGAGTATGTGCAATAGATCCCATCAGAGTGATTTCCTTCTGAAAAATGGGAACATTTGTTGACCAGGTCATTGCTAAGCTCTGTAGAAGCTACACTCAGTGAAATAAAAATAGATGCCAGAACGATGGAAGCGCTTACAGACATATAAGCGAAAAACTCTCTATCCACAAGACTAGTGTCCATAACTCAGACTCCTCACTATTTCTGCACTATTTGTTTTTACAGTAGGCTCAGTTTGGCCTTGCTCCCAGAGAGGAGTTGTGAAGGACTAGTAGGCCACAAACCGCAGTGCATTTGGAGCCTTTTAAATGGCCCATAAACACTGGTGTAGAAACACAAGGCTTCACCAGCACACAGAGACAAGCAGCCTCTAGTCTCCTTTCTACTATGGTGAAAACCATTTCATTTTCCTGAAAATTGCAGTATGAAAAATATAACATTTCTCTTTCATGCTCTCCTTCCTTTATTGCCTTTTCATGAAAGACCCTTTCATTCTGAAAAGTATTTTGTCTACACCTCGTAAATATTATAGGATCCATTCTCTGTTTAAAATTAATTATCACCAAAACAAATGTGTCATGCAAAGGTAATTGACAGGCATACCTATTATGGATTAAGGGTGAAATCCTATCAGGCTATAGGTCTCATGGGGTGTGGCTTTTACACTAATACTAACCATATAGTGGCCTCTTAGGGCCCCTGTTCAGCATTGATCTGACTCTGGACCCATGCAGATCTTACAGTAGCTTGGCCAACACGATCACACTGAACTTGTCCTCCCTTACCCTCTGTCCTCTTAACACTGCAAAGCAGTCAACCACGTACCATCAAGTCTCCCTCTGAAATGTACTGGTTTACCAGACAGTTTCTCTGTTTCTCTTCTGCATGTTTTGTGATTGATTGGATAATTCTCTTCAGGGCTTTCTAAATTGCTTTCCTTTTTTTTCTGCCCACAATTCTGACCTCAAGGACTATTTCAACATTTTCAACTATTGCCTAAAACAAGATCCTATTTCCTCGACCTAGAACATACAGTACAGTGAGGGAAAAAAGTATTTGATCCCCTGCTGATTTTGTACGTTTGCCCACTGACAGAGAAATGATCAGTCTATAATTTTAATGGTAGGTTTATTTGAACAGTGAGAGACAGAATAACAACAACAAAAATCCAGAAAAACGCATGTGAAAAATGTTATAAATTGATTTGCATTTTAATGAGGGAAATAAGTATTTGACCCCTCTGCAAAACATGACTTAGTCATTGGTGGCAAAACCTTTGTTGGCAATCACAGATGTCAGACGTTTCTTGTAGTTGGCCACCTGATTTGCACACATCTCAGGATGTGTGCACTCCTCTTTGCAGATCTTCTCCAAGTCATTAAGGTTTCGAGGCTGACGTTTGGCAACTCGAACCTTCAGCTCCCTCCACAGATTTTCTATGGGATTAAGGTCTGGAGACTGGCTAGGCCACTCCAGGACCTTAATGTGCTTCTTCTTGAGCCACTCCTTTGTTGCCTTGGCCGTGTGTTTTGGGTCATTGTCATGCTGGAATACCCATCCACGACCCATTTTCAATGCCCTGGCTGAGGGAAGGAGGTTCTCACTCAAGATTTGACGGTACATGGCCCGTCCATCGCCCCTTTGACGCGTGAAGTTGTCCTGTCCCCTTAGCAGAAAAACACCCCCAAAGCATAATGTTTCCACCTCCATGTTTGACGGTGGGCATGGTGTTCTTGGGGTCATAGGCAGCATTCCTCCTCCTCCAAACACGGCGAGTTGAGTTGATGCCAAAGAGCTCCATTTTGGTCTCATCTGACCACAACACTTTCACCCAGTTGTCCTCTGAATCATTCAGATGTTCATTGGCAAACTTCAAACGGGCATGTATATGTGCTTTCTTGAGCAGGGGACCTTGTGGGCGCTGCAGGATTACAGTCCTTCACGGCGTAGTGTGTTACCAATTGTTTTCTTGGTGACTATGGTCCCAGCTGCCTTGAGACCATTGACAAGATCCTCCTGTGTAGTTCTGGGCTGATTTCTCACCGTTCTCATGATCATTGCAACTCCACGAGGTGAGATCTTGCATGGAGCCCCAGGCCGAGGGAGATTGACAGTTCTTTTATGTTTCTTCCATTTGCGAATAATCACACCAACTGTTGTCACCTTCTCACCAAGCTGCTGGGCGATGGTCTTGTAGCCCATTCCAGCCTTGTGTAGGTCTACAATCTTGTCCCTGACATCCTTGGAGAGCTCTTCGGTCTTGGCCATGGTGGAGAGTTTGGAATCTGATTGATTGATTGCTTCTGTGGACAGGTGTCTTTTATACAGGTAACAAGATGAGATTAGGAGTATTCCCTTTAAGAGTGTGCTCCTAATCTCAGCTCGTTACCTGTATAAAAGACACCTGGGAGCCAGAAATCTTTCTGATTGAGAGGGGGTCAAATACTTATTTGCCTCATTAAAATGCAAATCAATTTATAACATTTTTCACGTGTTTTTCTGGATTTTTTTGTTGTTATTCTGTTTCTCACTGTTCAAATAAACCTACCATTAAAATTATAGACTGATCATTTCTTTGTCAGTGGGCAAACGTACAAAATCAGCAGGGGATCAAATACTTTTTTCCCTCACTGAATATACAGTACATTTAAAATGGGCTTGGATAAAATTAGCTTACAGGAAAGTTATTATGTTTAGCTAAGTTCACTGGCTTTTTCATTAATCCTTTGTGAGCTAGCCATTGAGAAAGCCACAGAGTGTGTGTATGTTGTTCCGTGGGGAATGTGAAGCATATGCCCATATCAACAGTGCTACACTCTCTGTTCCAGCTACGTGGCCTTTACACTGTAGGGTGAGGCTTTTCGCGCTGGGCTCAACCACAATCAGGGCTTAGGTCAGTAGAGAGCTATGCTGTACGGTTGGCATGCCTGGCATGTCCGGCGCCCGTGGATGTAGCACACCCCCAATACTACAGTTGACAGAGGGCGTAAGGGGCGGGTGCCGGTTCAATCCGACCCATTCTGGCACAGTAGAGGTCTCGACTCAGCACTTCTGACACTTTCACCCGGAGACAAGGAGCCACCTGTGCTTGTCCATTTCTGACGAGCCCCTCCCCTCCTTCACCACCAACTCCTTGCCCTTCGTGCCCCCTCCCATTTCTTCCCATGTTCCATGCCTGTCTCAACCTGTTCACCCTGCACCTGTCCAGACCAGGACATCCCGCCCCAGTTACAACACACACCACTTGCTGGCCTCAGACCTGCCAGAGTATTGTCAGCCAACTGGAAGTCCCACAGCACAACCAGTCTAAACAGCCTTCATCCAGTGCAGTCCACACGGATACCTATCAAACAAAAACACACTCATAACACACATCTCCAACCACAGCTGCCCCGGAACCTACTCCTATATTTAGACTGTGTCCTCAGACAAACCCAAGGCTTTCTGTTGCAGGCGAGAGCGGACCAAAATCGATTATCCCGACACCAATACCACGACATCAACTATCAATGTCTTTAGGGAAAGTATGTTGAGCGTCTTGCCTTATGATGTGGTGAACACCTCCGGGTTTGACACCTTACAGGGTGATCTTTGTTTGTTTGGTTGGTTCTGTGGCGCCCCATCAAAGCCTCTGTGCTGTGAATGGCCGGGGAGCATAAACAGAGAGGTGATCAGAGCCAGAGGAAAAAGGAAGTGACAGGTTGAGTGTTCTCATCATGGGCCATTAGTGGTGGTCACAGTGAGCCCCGTTATCCTAGTGCTAAACAGAGGCCGATCTCAACTTGCCTCTGAAGATGATAAGTGCAATTAAACAGGCTCTCCCTCTGCACTGAAATCCTGAATGCAGAGATATACAGTTGAAGTCAGAAGTTTACATACGCAATTCTAACATCCTCTTTAAGTCCTACTCATGGCCATTCCCACTCACAGGGGAACATTCCCAAGAAAACTGTTTACAGACCATTAAATAAACTTGAATAGATTACAGCAGAAAAACTAAAACAGCCCCTTTGGGAATTAAGTGAAATCAGTACATATACAGTTGAAGTCGGAAGTTTACATACACCTTAGCCAAATACATTTAACCTCAGTTTTTCACAATTCCTGACATTTAATAAATAAAGTAAATATTCTCTGTCTCAGTTAGGATCACCACTTTATTTTTAGAATATGAAATGTCAGAATAATAGTAGAGAGAATGATTTATTTCAGCTTTTATTTCTTTCATCACATTCCCAGTGGGTCAGAAATTGTTTAACTTGGGTCAAATGTTTCGGGTAGCCTTCCACAAGCTTCCTACAATAAGTTCTGTGAACTTTGGCCCATTCCTAGTGACAGAGTTGGTGTAACTGAGTCAGGTTTGGAGGCCTCCATGCTCGCACACGCTTTTTCAGTTCTGCTCACAAATTGTATATGGGATTGAGGTCAGGGCTTTGTGATGGCCACTCCAATACCTTGACTTTGCTGTCCTTAAGCCATTTTGCCACAACTTTGGAAGTATGCTTGGGGTCATTGTCCATTTGGAAGCCCCATTTGCGACCAAGCTTTAACTTCCTGACTGATGTCTTGAGATGTTGCTTCAATATATCCACATAATTTTCCTTCCTCTTGATGCCATCTATTTTGTGAAGTGCACCAGCCTCTCCTGCAGCAAAGTACCCCCACAACATGATGCTGCCACCCCCATGCTTCACAGCTGGGATGGTGTTCTTTGGCTTGCAAGCCTCCCCCTTTTTCCTCCAAACATAACAATGGTCATTATGGCCAAACAGTTATATTTTTGTTTCATCAGACCAGAGGACATTTCTCCAAAAGGTATGACCTTTGTTCCCATGTGCAGTTGCAAACCATAGTCTGGCTTTTTTATGCCAGTTTTGGAGCAGTGGCTTCTTCCTTGCTGAGCGGCCTTTCAGGTTGTGTCGACACTGTGGATATAGATACTTTTGTACCTGTTTCCTCCAGCATCTTCCCAAGGTCATTTGCTGTTGTTCTGGGATTGATTTGCACTTTTCGCACCAAAGTACGTTCATCTCTAGGAGACAGAACGTGTCTCCTTCTTGAGCGGTATGATGGCTGCGTGGTCCCATGGTGTTTATACTTGCGTACTATTGTTTGTACAGATGAACGTGGTACCTTCAGCAGGCATTTGGACATTCTTCCTAAGGATGAACCAGACTTGTGGAGGTCTTGGCTGATTTCTTTTGATTTTCCCATGATGTCAAGGAAAGAGGCACTGAATTTTAAGGTAGTCCTTGAAATACCTCCACAGGTACACCTCCAATTGACTCAAATTATGTCAATTAGCCTATAAGAAGCTTCTAAAGCCATGACACAATTTTCTGGAAATTTCCAAGCTGTTTAAAGACACAGTCAACTTAGTGTATGTAAACTTCTGACCCACTGGAATTGTAATACAGTGAATTATAAGTGAAATAATCTGTCTGTAAACAATTGTTGGAAAAATTACTGTGTCATGCACAAAGTAGCCAAAATTATAGTTTGTTAACAAGAAATGTGTGGAGTGGTTGAAAAAGGAGTTTTAATGACTCCAACCTAAGTGTATGTAAACTTCTGACTTCAACTGTACGTCCTGTCCAGCTGTGGATGATGAAGTGAAATGGATGATGAAATTGGTTTCCACTTCCAGCTCAGTGGGTAGCTTGTCTAGCAGTTATGTGGTTATAGCTCTTGAGGAATACCACAATTTCTAAATTCTTGACATAAAAAAAAAGAGTGGATATATCATGTGAAGTTCACTGAGTCATGTAAATGGCTTATGTGACTTGCAGGATGTGAAGCAAGGGAATTATATCATTATTATCCTAAAAGTTAAGATCTACAACTAACAAAGCTGAAAGCTCCTCCCCCCCCATGTGGGGTGATTCTGCGAGACTCAAGGCTGCAAGGAGGGAAGAGCCTGATAAAGCATTCAACCACTGTTCACTTTGTTCCAGTGTCTGAGAAAGGCGGTGTGACCTGGATTCTAAAGTCATTGTTGAAATGAAGAAGATCAAACAGAACGGGGAGTGTAGTGTGACAATAGACAATTTTTCCACTTCCTTACACATCTTCAGGTATTTGTACATTGTAATTAAATTGCTTAACTCAGCAGTAAGTGTACCTAACCTCACTTAACACGCCATACACTCCCTCGCTCTGCCTCTCATGACCTTTTGTGCCGCCCACTGCTCATCGGCTGAATCGGCTCAAAGTCGATTCTATTAAACTGCACTGATTACTCCTGCCTGGAAATGGGGTTTCATTTTCCTAGCTTTACAGCCGCCCACCTGGTTATGCTGACGCCGGCGCTTTGAGGCCGACCCAACGATGGCTCACCCGGACACTCAATTAGACCCGTAACAGCGGCACTTCCACAGAGCTAATGATTCGGAACCTCTTCCCATCCTTCCCCGAAACATCATTCCTTCTTTCTTTTTTTTTCCCCCAAACAAATGTTTTCCTTAAATTGCACAGCCTAAGGATCATTACTGTCTTTGGGAGATTGAGGAGACGACAGTTTGGAGAAATGCTGATTTTCTTTTCAGGCAGTAACATTTTAGTCTTTGTCATTTTAAATGATTTGGGCAATTTCCGGATTCTCTACAGTTCCATCAGGTAAAAAGCCAGAGAATGAGAGAGGGGGAAAGTGAAGACCAGAAGCACTGCCTAAGAATTTATCATGAAACCTTAGCTCATTGATTTTTCAACTTGTTTTTGTGAAGAATGAATGTACATTGTCCATCGTGCGAGGCTGCTGATAACGCAGAGGTGTGTATCATGTAACTACTAATTTCTCACTTTCACAAGGAAAATCAAACAAAGAAATCCGTCATTCATCTGGCAATGGATATTAAATACAGTAGATTGCCCCCAAAGTACAAGAACACAAAATATAGATGAGCCACAGAACAGAGGAATCTTTGTGTGATGAAGAATCCTCACCAATAGGGATTCTGGAGTTTGAGAGGCCGATAGTTCCTATTGTATTTCATTTTTGTTTTCACACCAAATGTATCTGCGCTCTACCTCGTTAATTCAAATGATGTGATACATCATGGAATCCTGTTGTGGCAATCGAAAGGTTGATTACTCATGGTAATTAACAGCAAAATATATGTTTTAAAAGCGCTTGTGATCCCCTTAATTTACATTGTAAACAGAGCAGGATCAAGTCAAAAGCATCCAGACATTACGAGCTCCACATCCCCACTAAAGATGAGAGTACAGTGATTTCTACACTGATTTCTATGGAAGAGCAGCAAACATGCTGTAATAACTCAGAGAGAGAGCGCGAAAGAGAGAGCGTGCGAGCGATTGGGACTTTTATATTTTTGGTGGTCTACTCTACAGTTGTATACAGTGGGCCTGCTCTGCTGCAGAGCTGCTGCAGAGCATAGAGGCCACAACTCTCCCAGACAGTCACTTCAGGAAATTAAACACTTGTCAAACTTCCTGTACAGTACATGCAAGATATTTTCCAGACACAAAAGCCACTTTCAGGGCTGCTGTTGTGAACGAATCAAATTTACAGAGCAGCAAAATCCATGTTCGACAGGATCTAGGCAATGATCAATAAACATTTTAGATGTTTATTCACTGCTTTATACATGAACGGCTTCTGACTAAAGATCCTTTTTGGATTATGTACATGAGATGTATAATATTATACTGCCCTCTTGTGGATAGAAACGTAGCAACCATTCATCCATTTGTGAAGTCCTTCCATGCCCTTACATGAGCTCTTTGATGGACATGTGCAATCTTAACTGTTGCATGAACTGTCAATAATGAATTATCTTTATTTTGACATTCATGTTCAAGACTCAAGGGTTTACTTCACTTTTCTTCACTACACATTCAATAGACCACATGTTTACTGACATATCCACACCATCCAACAACATAGCATATTACTACAATACACACGTGAAATCAGTCAGACTACTGAGACGTAGAGTTAGGTATGTTACCGAATAGAATATATGTTCGTCACACCTAGTCCATTCAGGCCCCAAAGCCACTAAACGTCATTCTAATAAATAGACCTTTCATTAATACATTTAAATGTTATGCAAAACATTTCTCCTCAGGAGTGTGACGTTAGCTAAGTGGGACACGTGCATTGTAGGTATTATTCTTGGTTCAAAGTCAAACTAATACTTAATAATGTCTGAGCAGCCCCTGACTATTACACTCCTCTCCAAATTAGATTATTGAGGTTATTCCTGCCGGGATTTTTGTCTAAGGAATACAGGGAATAGATTTGTTGAAGTGAGCACAAAGCTATTAATTAATTGAAGCTGGGAAGAACACACAGATGAGTCTACATGGAATGGAGAGGAACTATTGGTGTCAGACAAAGTATGTCTTAGCTGGGAATGCCTCAAGTAAATTAAGGATTTGATTGATTGATTTCCTTATTATAGTGTCACATCTTCAGGATGCCCAGCCCACATGGGCTTATAAAACACTGCATCTGCAGTAGCAAAGAAAATTATACTGTAAATGCACGCATACATACACATTCACTATACATACAAAAGTATCTGAAATTTCAGCAACACCTGTTGATGACAGGCATATCAAATCGAGCACACAGCCGAACGAGACAGAACGGGACCGTCAAGTGCTGAAGCGCATAGAGGAGCATTAAAATCGACTGTCCTCGTTTGCAACACTCACTACCAAGTTCCAAACTGCCTCTGGAAGCGACGTCAACACAAGAACTGAACTGTTCATTGGGAGCTTCATGAAATGGGTTTCCATGGCCGAGCAGCGCACACAAGCGTAGACATGAGATGTGTAAAGCTCGCTGCCATTGGACTCTGGAGCAATGGAAACGTGTTATCTGGAGTGATGAATCAAGCTTCACCATCTGGCAGTCTGACGGACGAATCTGCGGATGCAAGGAGAAAGCTACCGCCCGAATGCATAGTGCCAACTGTAAAGTTTGGTGGAGGAGGAATAATGGTCTGGAGCTGTTTTTTATGGTTCCAGTGAAGGGAAATCTTAACGCTACAGCATGCAATGATATTCTAGACGATTCTGTGCTTCCAACTTTGTGGCAACAGTTTGGGTAAGGCCCTTTGCTGTTTCAGCATGACAATGCTCCTGTGCACAAAGCGAGGTCCATACAGAAATGGTTAGTCGAGATCGGTGTGGAAAAACTTGACTGGCCTGCACAGAACCCTGACCTCAACCCCATCGAACACCTTTGGGATGAATTGGAACGCTAACTGCGAGCCAGGCCTAATTGCCTAATTGCCCAACATCAGTGCCCAACCTCACTAATGCTCTTGTGGCTGAATGGAAGCAAGTCCCCACAGAAATGTTCCAACATCTAGTGGAAAGCATTCCCAGAAGAGTGAAGACTGTTATAGCCGCGAAGGGGGATCAACTCCATATTAATGCCCATGATTTTGGAATGAGATGTTCGACGAGCCGGTGACCATATTCTTTTGGTCAGGTAGTATGCATACATTCATACAAAAAGAATGAAAGGAAATCAATTTCAGCCCACCCGTTTAAAAATAATAATATATATATATATATATATATATATATATACACATGTAATGGTTATTCTTCTGAGGCTGTGCCTGATTAATAGTTTAGGAAAATCGGGCTTTCACATGACAGGACATGTCTGTTTTTGTCGAGTGGGCATTTGTGTGTGTGTGTGTGGACGTGTTTAACTATACAAGAATAGTAAACAAACAAACATTGACCAACTGGGGACATTTTGTTAGTCCCCACAAGGTCAAATGCTACTTCTAGGGGGTTTAGGGTTAAGGTTAAAATTAGGGTTTAGGGTTTAGGGTTAGGAACTAGGGTTAGGGTTAGGAGTTAGGGTTAGGAGTTAGGGAAAATAGGATTTCAAATGTGACTGAATTGTGTGTCCCCACAAGGTTAGTTGTACAAGACTGTGTGTGTGTGTGTGTGTGTGTGTGTGTGTGTGTGTGTGTGTGTGTGTGTGTGTGTGTGTGTGTGTGTGTGTGTGTGTGTGTGTGTGTGTGTGTGTGTGTGTCACAGGAAGTTGTTGGCACCTTTTTTTGCGCTTTGGTACTATTTTCACAAGTATGTGGTGAATTTTCTAAACTCCACACTGGTAACACTTGTTACGCAGCCAGTCTTCATTCAAAACCTTTCATTGTGCATCCATTTAGTTTGTATACATCTTTGACCACACAACCATTGATCCAAAATATAAGTTTACTGTGAAATATAATGAGTCCATTGGTTTTTCACATTAGGCAAAACACTTGCACTACCCATTAAAATTGACTGAACATCACAATTACATAATTTCTATCCCATGTGTGATCAAAGGTGTCATCATTCAAGACATCTTTCACAATGTAATCAAATTAAAGAAATTAAAGAAGCAATGTTTAGCAGGCACCATTGCATCAAGCATGTCTTGAGCGTTTGGCCATTGGTTCATAGGTTCTCATCAACATCGCAGTAAATGTACTCGGGGAAAAACCTTTTGGCATAGCTAATCCAAGCCTGACTGGTCTGGATTGAAATCATTGCATCCTCATCATCCATGGCCTGAAGGAGAGTGGTACGCTCATGGGGATGGAAGTCATACATCTTCCACCTGAATTGTAATCGTGTGTTGTATTTTACAGTATTGTACTGTACGTATGTATTGTAGTGGTCCTGTACGTGTCTCAGTTCATAAGAGCATGTCATTAGCAACACCAGAGCAGTGGTGGGTCGATTCCCACTGGGGTCAAATACCAAAATGTATGGACTGTTGTCACTTTGAATAAAAGTGTCTGCTACGTAAATGGCTTGTATTACGGTATTGCGTATGGGTATTGTACTAATGCCCTGTAGGAGCTAGAAACACAAACATTTTGCTGCACCTGCTGTAACATCTGCATATCTGTGTACGCAACCAATACACTTTCATTTGATTGGATTTGTTACATACAGTACATCTATGATCTTGTCAATATGATTTTTTGTAAACTACTCTGAAGTAAAATCACAAGTCACCCTTTAGCCTATAATAGTTCATTTGAGTATATATTATCCTTTTTATGTTTCTACTTTATAGACATTTTCATTTCGTAGTTCTCAAAATCTGTAGTAGTCAAACCAGTTTATATGTCAAATCTTTAGGTTAACCAAACATTTAAGTGACCATCAGTAAAGAGCAGTCAGATTAAGTAAAATCATATCAATAGTAATGTGAGCATTGCATTGAAAAGGCAATTACTTTATATGAACATGTATTGTTCATATAAATGTGAAACATGTATTTCTGAAACACTGATTAAGTTTGGTGAAAAAGTGACTATGATTTTGTGTGTTGTTGTTCAATCAGATGTCAGCCGGGAGGGGTAGGTCTACGGCTTGTGACTGATCAAGAGCAGTTACTCACAGATTTTGACATCTCCAATGCAGTAACACCTCCAACACAGCCAAAACATCAGCTACGACACAACCAAAATATCAGCTATGCGGGTGTCGGCTATTGCCAGTTAACGCTTGATCTAATCAAATCTAGGCCTTAGTCAATTGTTTGAATATTGTTTCATCTGTTCTGTAACCACATACCCCCTGGATAAAATATATTTATTATGCTCCTCTTTCAAATGTAAATTCATATGGGTTTGTTTTTGGTGTGTGAACTAAACTGTTATGGTCAAATGTACCCAGCTTCTTGAGTATATAGCTTCTTGAATGAACTATGCAAATGGTGTTTGATATGAATTGTCTTCATTTCAAATCATTTCCATAAAAGAACATGAAGTAAAAATGTCTACTAATTAGAAGGGTAGCTAATCAAAGACTGTGTTTTCAGTTCTCTATTGGAAAGAAAGCAAGAAAAGGTTAGTGGCTACAGAAGTGTTAATAGTGGAACTTCCATAGGAATCAACAAATGAGTAAATCTTTGATTCTTACTTACACTTAAAAACTATTGTTTGCCAATACGTGTATTGTTTTTGCATAATAATAGCCTGCATGCAGTGAGGGTGTAGATTTATGGAGATTCAGCTTCCCTTTGAGTCAATGACAGCACTGGTATAGGCCCATCGCTGTCCGGTAACTAAACGCCTGAGGCTCAATACCAGGTTATACAGTATATTCCTATACACTGAGTGTACAAAACATTAGGAACACCTTCCTAATATTGAGTTGCACCCCCTTTTGCAGTTAGAACAGCCTCAATTTATCTGGCATGGACTCTACAAAGTGTCGAAAGCATTCCACAGGGATGTTGGCCCATGTTGACTCCAATGCTTCCCACAGTTTTGTCAAGTTGGCTGGATGTCCTTTGGGTGGTGGACCATTCTTGATACACAAGGGAAACTGTTGAGCATGAAAAACCCAGCAGTGTTGGAGTTCTTGACACACTCAAACCTGTGCGCCTGTCACCTACTACACTCCCCTGTTCAAAGCTTGCCCACTCACCTTCTGATAGGCACACATACACAATCCATGTCTCAAGGTTTAAAAGTCCTTATTTGACCTGTCTCCTTCCCTTCCTCTACACTGATTGAAGTGGATTTAATAATTGAGATCAATAGGGGATCATAGCTTTCACCTGGATTCACCTGGTCAGTAAATGTCATGTAAAGAGCAAGGGTTCCTGTTTTATACATTCAGCGTACGTCACCATTGTGTGCTTTAAGCAATGCGTAAAATAACCACCAGAGAGCTCTGTGGGGCTTTGTATGCCAGGCCCATCAGTGAGTTTTAGATTATCGAACAACTTCAATGGGGATTTGGTTTTTGCAAGCAGTCTAACCCATCATTCTTAAATGTGGAAGACTAACTGCTTGACGTCTGGCTCAGAGCAAATCATGCTCATCGAACACTGAGGTCAAATAACCCATTCTCTGTGACGCAAAACAGTATTGGTCTGCTTATATTATGAATCAAGTAATTCAATCACATCTTAACACTGAGGTATGTCTAATATAGCCTATTACTCACAGGCCATTAAGAAACTGACTTGCATGGTAATCATTGTTTATTCATGAAAAATTATTCGGATATTAGGCAATAGTTTGGTAGCCTGGACTATCGGGGACTCAGGAATGGGATATGAGTCAAAACCAAGATACTAGTCTGTGCAAGGTTTCTCTACATGTTTCTTCCAGCGAAGTAAAAAATGTATATCAAAGTCCAAAATTAAGTCTTTTCGATGTGTTATCTCTCTATTTATTGAGATATTCTGCACATTTTGCAATAATTATCTAACAATAAGGCTGTGGAAGAACCAGTTATTCCTATGTCTCAAACAGAAGCTTATCAATTTGCTATGTCATGAAACACACAGACAGAACCACACCTTGCTTTCTCTCGTGCACTTACACCTGTACGGATGGATTACTATGGCAACAGGTTGCCACTGGCGACGAGATAGCCTACTACATCGCTTTGGTGGGAGTGAGTGAGGGGGACGACAAAAGCTCTGGGTGGATGAGCAGGCAGAAATATTAACAGCTTGAAAGAAAGAGAATGAAAATGGAGAGCAGGATATGTTTAGATAAAATGCTTGTTATTGTTTTTCTCGCAAAATACTGAAAAATATTAGGCTATTCATAAATGTATTGCTTTTGGTGCGCGCGCTGACGGAATTTCCCGCGCTCTTCTGATACAACAGGTAAGCGTCACGCCATCTCCTCGCTAGTCTAAAGTAGGCCTAATACATTAATTATTTTGAATAATGTTTTGGTAATTTATTTTAGCGTTTAAATGCCATGCTGCTCATTGAGTGACATTATAGAGACAAACTTGCCTATTTTGTGTGTGTGTGTTGCCATCTTGGCACAGGCGACAGAATGCCTTAAATGTTCCTTATAATTTCCCAATGTTGCCCTGATACAATAACAATCGATATCAGAAAATAATTATAATAGTCTATAAACTCTTATAAAACATATAAAATAAACATTTATTTAAGGGTGTGTCCTGTTTTCTAAAAATAGCTTGTTTTCTATTATCAAAATGGTGTGGCTTGTCAATGCGCAACACGTGCCATTCTGTTACATTATTTCAGAAGTCAGTAACGTTAGATCCCAGGCAAGTAAGTGTTTGTTATGAGATATAGCCTACAATATGCATTCTTGACACTGTAGAATCAATAACAAAACGTATGGAATCCCTCATATAATAGTATTATTCTCTCCAGTTTGACTAATAAAAACATATATTTAATTAATGCTGTTCACAGCCCACCCTACAAAATGATACTAGAAGTCAGCTGTAGAATCGTAAGTCGTAAATCAAACCAAAACTCATTCTCTTGCCACTTTGATAGTCAACTCTGTACATGTCTACACAGGCATGAACAATCATATTCTTTAATGTGTCAACTGCCTCCCTGATTTGTTTGTGTAACTGAGGCTTCCACAATGCAACGACAATGCAAAATGGTCAAGTAAATGTGAGGAGACTTGATTTTATATTGCCTAACAACAATCAGCAAAATGTAAAATGTGTAAAATGTGGTTGCTAGACTTAATTGCTCAACAATAGTACCTTGAAGGGATAGAATTAAAGATCCGAAGAAGGTAGCCTATATCAAAAGCACTGCTTAAACATGTAATTTTATTTTTGGTAGTCTAAATTATAAATTTCATCATAGTAAGACATGGATATTAGCTTAAATTCATCAACAAGTATATTGTATTAACTAATATCGATTTACATCAGACTGAATTTTTTTAAACCGTAAACCAGACATTCATTATGGTTCCTTTTCCTTCTGCTGTGCTTACTGCCACATCACCTGTCACTTTCCTCTGGCAACACAATAAGTCAGCAGGGTGAAATATCATTCTTGAGCCCTAAGTGTGATGGATTACAGGATGTTCATCCTCTGCCCGTCACAGAGAAGGATGGTTGAAGGCTTCTCTCCCGAGAGTCACTGGCAGAGATATGTCTAGAACAAAGGGCTCTTTCGTCTTCCTCCTCACCATAAGCCATCACATAACACCACCGGCTTTGCCTGTCATCCCCTCCCAGGTGACGTTCTCAATCTCTGTGACAACGCTTAATGCTTACAGAACCATGAGGCCTAAATCCAGCCCAAAAGAGCCTCTTAAAGCTCACAATCGAGAGAGCAAAACACTCTTACAGAATGCTGCTGCTTGGAGCCTGAACCATTCAAAGCATGTAAATCTTGGTGGGGTGAAATTAAGAGGTGAAAAATAGGCACATGGGCTACTAACAGCTTACTACACAACATACACTTAGTATTACTTTCTTAGCTACAGTATACATATCTCCCTTGCGTATTAAATAATTGATGCAGCAGCATACAATACATTTTTGGACTCACCTTGTTGTGATGTGCTCACTTGAACAGGAAGGTGGCGTGGCGGTCCTTCGCAGGGAAATTTTGTCATCAAAGTCTGGCGTCCTCTGGATTTATGGTGCTTTCAAGACAACTGGAAGCTCTGAAAAAAAAGGTTGAATCATGATAATGTCAGTGATCTTCAGGTCATAGCTCTAGAAAGAGGCCCAAGTTCCGGATTTACAATTCCGATTTGGATGAAAGTTCAAAACGTATTTTCCCAGTCGTAGCTCGTTTTTCCATAGTTCCCAGTTGTCTTGAACTCACTAAAGTCAGATTTTGCAGTTCTGAGTTAACAGTTGGTTTGAGCGCGGCACAAATCTTGCTTTATTAACAGCATGGCCAATGTTAAATGTTTATAATTTTAAACTAGGAGAGACCCTTAATCTTAGACTTGGGACCACACAGCCACAGCCATTCCGATGAATAGCAAGCTAATGATTGCTTTGCAGTGCTTGCAGTTAGCCACTGATTCCTTCCAAACCACTCATTGTTGAATTTGTGATTTCCAACGTGTTCTGTAAGGTATATGTCCAATGTCATTTTATCTGTGGCCAATGACCTTGAGCCTTGGATGGGCACTTCTAATGTAACTCTATGGCAGCACCCAAGGGGATAGAATTTTTGATGTCTACCCTTAGACTTGGCGGTGATGTAGTGTCCCCATCAGTGACAGAACACTGAGCCAATCACGGTGCAACGCTCCGTATTTTCTGCTGGCTTGTCCCACCACCACAGAAAGCACTAAGCTAGACTGAAACACCTGCATTTTGGAGCTGCCTTACTCAAGAAAACAAAAAAGAGACCATGTTTGTCTGCGGCTTTATTAACTCAATGATATAGATATTTTTTGCATTGTTTGCAAACTGATATGTGACACGTATTAATGCCAAAATAACATGCAAAACAGGCAAGCCCCACCTGCCCTGAATGACGGGTCGCCACTGATTATATACATTGCATTTACTCATATTTTATTGGTTTGGCTTTCACTACAGGAGCCACCAGTGCTCCAGTATCTTCCCACATCTGAAAGTGATTATCTGAGAAAGGCAGGAGGAGCAGTGACGAAATGGATCAGGGGTCCAGGATGGCTGAGGGGAAGGCTGCCTTTGTCTTCATCCTCCTCCTCTTCATCGCCCTGGCCTTGCTCATCGTGCGCTGCTTCCGCATCCTGCTGGACCCATACCGCAGCATGCCCTCCTCCAACTGGACAGACCACACGGAGAAGGACACGTTTGACTACCGCATTGTCTGAGGAGGACCTAAGGAGCTCCCTCGACACTGTATTGCAGTTGAAGCACTGTCAAATATTGCAATGCTTGAGGAGAAACTTTGTTTATCCATTTTGCCCAAGGACCACATGCTGTATAACTGCCGGTGCCAAACCACCAGGGACACCTTTGTATTAGAGGCAGCCTTCGAGCATGCATCACCTAAGACCTTTCTTTGACTGCTCTATTGTAACATGTTATATCAATTGCTTCAGCAATTACTGCAGTCATAAGCAGTAATTGCCAGCCCTTATTACCCTAATGACAACACATACGAGTGATTCCATACGAAACCAGGACAAAAAAAGCAAAAATAAATTATGATTTCATCCATAGAATGGTCCTTTGGAAGAAGGATTGTTGACATATATTTGACATTTGTATCTAAAAGCATAATTGAAAAATAAGTTATCAAAGTTGTCATATTTATGACATTTTGGCCTTTCCCAGGTCTTCTTAAATACGCCATAATGTTTCATCTGTAGGGGCAGCAAAGATGAAAATTGGTGTAATATGAAGCTTTACCGCTTGCTCTGTAATATGAATTGTATTTTTATTAAAACATTTTATGAATGTTGAAAAATATATTTTTTAAATATATTTTTTAATTTTTATTGTTGAACATAATACTCTACAGGACATGTGTCATACTCATCCCACAGAGGGCCAAGTGTCTGCGGATTTTCGCTCCACCCTTGTACTGAATTAAGGTCACTAATTAGTAAGAAACTCCCTTAATTGAAAAGAAAAACCAAAAACCCGCACACACTCGGCCCTCCGTGGAATGAGTTTGACACCCCTGCTCTACGGGCATATCAAAGTTCCAGAGAGAGATCTATGCTACTTCTATAGTTATGATCCAGTTTGTTAGCATTACCAAAATGGATTCAAAATGGTCGCCCTCTGCTAGTGATTTGCATGATGTGCAATGATGCAAGTAAATGGAGGGCTGTGATTGGTTACATTGCCTGCTGTGACAATTTCTCTATATAAAATGGGCCATAAAATTAAAGCTAGCAGAGATCCCACTATGGAACTTTGATATGCCCCTAGAGTATATTATGTTCAACAATATATTGAAACATTTGTTTCTTTTTTCAATATTCATGTTTGTATTTTTAAATATTCATAAATGAATGTACAAAAATGTTATTGAAATCATAATACTACTCATATTACAGAGCAAGCGTTAAAGTTTAATATGACACCAATTTATGCTTTTTAGCATCTACAGATGAAACATTATGGAGTCTTACAGGAGGCCTGGGTAAGGCAAAAATTCCATAATATGGCAACTTTGATTCAGTATTTCTCAGTTATGCTTTCCTCCAAAGGACCTTTCTATGGATTAAATGTTGCGAAAATCCCCAAATCATAGTATTTTATTTGTTCTGGTTTCGTATAGAATCACTTATAAGGAACATCTTCTGCCAAATGGCCAACACTTCTACCAAATGCCTAACACTATAGGCATCACCTAAGGTACCTGCTGTAACACCTATCAAATCTAACTCCCGAAGACACACTCCAGGCTAACTCGTTGCCACTACTATTGCATAATTTCACTACCCCATCCCCTTAACCTTTTACTGCGGTGGGCTAAATTAGGTTCACACAGAGTGTTTCTTGATAGTCTTAAATAAATCTAAATAAATCCTCACGCACATGGTTATGGGTTTAAAAAAAGAAGATTTTACCATATCAGATAAAGAGTTGAAATGTATTCAATTTTGAGTTTGCATCCTAATATTACATTTTATATACATCACGGAATACTGAAATATAACACAACCATTTTACATAGCAACACTGGATGTTTATTCATTATGAAATTATGAGAAATATTAATAACATTCCACCCATGAAACCACTTTTGGTCATTCGACTGCAGGAAAGGGCTACAGGTGCTATATGCAACAGTTGCTCCTGGAAATAGGCCTACATTTCAATTGTGTACTTGTAGTAGTAATGGAATAAAACTCCATGTAAGAACAAGAAAAACATTTGAATGCCATTTGAAGCTATATAGTTGCTTGTTTGCGGCAAGGTCCTCAGTGTATACACAGTGTATCCTGAGGAAATGTTTACTTCAATTGTCCACTTTGGCCAAGGTACAAAATGCACAAACAATCAATCAAGCATCGCTCCAAAAAAATACACTTACACAGAAAAAACAAATGTAGTTACATTTATGCCAACCAGCGCCTTGTGCACTCACAAAGACCCTCACCCTCATTGAGCTGGTTTATTTTTTGAAATTGGAAGACAGATATTTCCTTTAACATCAGCCAGCCTATAACATACCATTGATATCCATATTCTTGTCACCCAAGTTATTTGTTTTCTTGCCATCATGGAAAGAGAGGTAGACAATGTTTCAAAGTATCCTTTAAAGAGACTTCATTGTTTTTTGGGTGGTTTCAATGGGCCTTAGATGTTTGATGTCAGCAGTGGGATAAGTGTTAACTATTCAATGTCTGCGATTAAAAAAATGACAAATAGACAACTTTGTCACTTTTAATGGAAAGGATCCAGAGTCATAAATCTGAATGACCAAATAAGGTTTATTGAAATGTTTACTGTGCCGTAACTTGTGCCTAATTATGAACATCTAGATGAGCATTTTAGGGAAATGAGTCGAAAGATTAATTCCAGTAGTTCTGTCGTAGATAGCATCTTGCTATAGTTCTATGTAATATCCTTTTCATATCTGAAATAAAATAAAGCATATCACTGCCCACAGATGGCATGTTAACAGTGTGCTACATCTGAACAGATTATCACACATTGGACTATCCCTTTATGGACAATGTCTGTAGCTCTTTATTTGGGCAACTCCTTAACTGTACGCCTTATAGAGTAGCATGTTTACAGATAGTCAATAGCTGACAGAAGAATATGTTATGAACTTCAAGCAGATGTCATACACCTACCAAATGACTGTGCTTTCACACTTTGACATGTGATGTTCTTGTGATAAACTGTGGCCTTTTCCAATCACAATGTATCAGTTTAGTGGTACCTTTCTGTGCACAAGTGTCTTTGCATGTTTTGCAAAATATCCCCTCCAAGCATGTTGAGTGCTTTATGCATGTTGATGCTGCTATTATTTAGTTGGAACAGTACAGTATTCACTATCAACGTTTGAGCCTTCTTTTGAACGTGTATTATGCTTGCCTTGAGCCTCTTTCCTTTCATAATAAAATTAATTACGATGCATTACCTTTGTAGTTTTGTGTTTTAAGAAGTCAAACATCAGACAAAAAGTTCAGGAAAAAAAACATTATTTTTATCATGCCCTTTCCAGGCTCATGATATGGGTAAAAACATTAACACTTTCTCTTTAACACATTCTCAGCTTGTGGCAGGGGTGGTTCGCAGCCATCTGTATCATTTGTGTGAACCCAAGCGCTTTGTCTGGCTCTCATCAGGCCAATAGGCACACCTGCTATTGCTCCAGCCGCAGGCAAGGGCTGCTCTTTCGAGCGAGACGGATCCAGTACCATGCAGAATAACAATTCACTGTGACACACAAACGGGGTGCCTTGATATATATAATTATCGTATAGACAGACAGTGATGGGGAACCTATTTAATATTACATCTAAAAACATTTATGTACAATCATTTTGTGAAATATTAAAACGCTTGTGTAAAGCAATAAGAAATTTTTGTTATGCCATTTAGTACAATGCTGTTACATATCTTTCAAAAAAGCTGTAGAGGTCTTCGGTAATTCATATTATCTACCTTACATTTTTTCCAAAGATATTTTTGATGTTGTCAACACTTCTCTTTGTCTGTTTTTTAAAGATACACATACACTAACACTAACGATACAAAACCTTTGTGTGTTTTCCTGCTAGAAGCAGGCATTCTATTCCCATTTCCACACATTCTACTACAGTAATTTGGAGTTCTCTGCTCTTGGACATAAACCTGTGGAGATCAATAACTATCAATTATCAATAACTGATAAATGCACCCATTAATTACATGAGTATTATAAAGGCACAGTGCAGCTAAAAATGATTTGACGCACTTGATAAAGATTAGCTAAATTTACTGTATAAAAACAATAATTCAAATACTGAGTTATATTGTATGCTACATTTTTGGGGCAATGATATTATTGTGTACTAATACAATTGCTCAGAGAAATATTTTGTTTAACAAGTAGTGCTTAACTTGGGCAGGAGCTCACTGGAGCTGTGTACCGGCACCTCAAATGTTCTACTGCTTGAGCTCCTGTTCTTCTTATAGAATATTAGCTCAAAAGTATTGTGGAGCTCCTGCACTTTAATATAAACTGTACCGGCACCCAAAATGACTACCGGAACCAATTTCAGTCCAAGTCAAGCACTGTTAAGAAGTCACATCTTTTTTTTCTCAAAAAGGTAGGGGTCAAAATTATTCACACCCCTATTTTCAATACATTTCGGTACCTCACCTTGCGAGGATAACGGCACTGAGCCTTTTTCTAAAATGTTTTATGAGTTGGAGAACACATTGGGAGGGATCTTAGACCATTCCTTCATTCAACGGGGCTGCAGTGGAGCAGGTTGAGAGCTTCAAGTTCCTCGGTGTCCAAATCAGTAAAGACTTCAAATGGTCCAAACACAGTCATGTGATTTGAGGGCATGGGCCACCATATTTTACAGTAGTATTGGGTTATTTTCTGCTCGTGCATTCTCATTTCAACACCAAACCCACCAGTGGTGTGCGTGGACAAATTTTGCAATGGCCATCTGTCTCCGGACTTGCAACCCATTGAAATTGAAGAGGGCAGTCCTTAAGCGTAGACGAAGGATGTCAATGATCTGGAAGGATTCTGTATGGAGGAATGGTCTAAGATCCCTCCCAATGTGTTCTCCCAATTTTAAAGGCTCAGTGCCGTTATTCTTGCAAGATGAGGTATTGAAAGGTATTGAAAACGGGTGTCAATAATTTTGACCCCTGCCTTTTGGAAAAAGAAAATTGCTCTCTGAGCAATTGTATTAGTGTAAAATAATATAATTTCCCCCCTCCAACCCCTTTTGTTTGCATTCAATACACCTCAGTATTTAAATGATTTGTTTTATACATTCATATTTGCTCATCTTTATCAAGGGTGTCAATAATTTCAGACCCCACTGTATATTTACACACTATAAGATTGGAATAATATTATGAAATTGTGAAAATTTTGTTAATGCACTTTCAGTGTAAGAGCTGTTCGAAAGATGCCTGAAATTTCAGCCTGTCAGTGGGATGGAGTTTTGGCCTTCCATGGTGACATCACCACGCGGTAAATTAGTTAATAGATCAAAAAGAAGTTCCAAACCTCTCTGCCAATGACAACGAATTTTCAGTTTCCCCCTCCCCATACACCAATCGGTGTGTTCATTGGCTCTTTAAGGTCTACTACACACACTCAGCCACCTTAAATACAGTTGAAGTCGTTAAAACTTGTTTTTCAACCACTCCACAAATTTCTTGTTAACAAACAAATAGTTTTGGCAAGTAGGTTAGGACATCTACTTTATGCAGACAGTAATTGTTTACAGACAGATTATTTCACTTATAATTCACTGTATAACAATTCCAGTGGGTCAGAAGTTTACATACACTAAGTTGACTGTGCCTTTAAACAGCTTGGAAAATTCCAGAAAATTATGTCATGGCTTTAACTTCTGATAGGCTAATTGACATAATTTGAGGCAGTTGGAGGTGTACCTGTGAGTGTATTTCAAGGCCTACCTTCAATCATTGCTTGACATCATGGGAAAATGAAAAAATAAATCAGACCTCAGAAAGAAAATTGTAGACCTCCACAAGTCTGGTTCATCCTTGGGAGCAATTTCCAAACCTCCTGAAGGTACCACGTTCATCTGTACAAACAATAGTACGCAAGTATAAACACCATGGGACCACGCAGCCGTCATACCGCTCAGGAAGAGACGCGTTCTGTCTCCTAGAGATGAATGTACTTTGGTGCGAAAAGTGCAAATCAATCCCAGAACAACAGCAAAAAAAACTGAAGATGCTGGAGGAAACGGGTACAAAAGTATCTATATCCACAGTAAAATGAGTCCTAAAACGAGACATAACCTGAGAGGCCGCTCAGCAAGGAAGAAGCCACCGCTCAAAAACCGCCATAAAAAAGCCAGACTACGGTTTGCAACTGCACATTGGGACAAAGATCGTACTTTTTGGAGAAATGTCCTCTGGTCTGATGAAACAAAAATAGAACTGTTTGGCCATAATGACCATTGTTATGTTTGGATTAAAAAGGGTGATGCTTGCAAGCCGAAGAACACCATCCCAACAGCATCATGTTGTGGGGGTGCTTTGCTGCAGGAGGGACTGGTGCACTTCACAAATTAGATGGCATCATGAGGAGGAAATTCCATGGATATATTGAAGCAACATCTCAAGACAACAGTCAGGAAGTTAAAGCTTGGTCGCAAATGGGTCTTCCAAATGGACAATGACCCCAAGCATACTTCCAAAGTTGTGGCAAAATGGCTTAAAGATAACAAGGTCAAGGTATTGGAGTGGCCATCACAAAGCCCTGACCTCAATCCTAAAGAAAATTTGTGGGCAGAACTGAAACAGCGTGTGTGAGCAAGGAGGCCTCCAAACCTGACTCAGTTACGCCAGCTCTGTCAGGAGGATTGGGCCAAAGTTCACCAAACTTATTGTGGAAAGCTTGTGGAAGGCTACCCGAAACATTTGACCCAAGTTAAACAATTTAAAGGCAATGCTACCAAATACTAATTGAGTGTATGTAAACGTCTGACCCACTGGGAATGTGATGAAAGAAATAAAAGCTGGAACAAATAATTCTCTCTACTATTATTCTGACATTTCAGATTCTAAAAAGAAAGTGGTGATCCTAACTGACCTAAGACAGGGCATTTTTACTTGGATTAAATGTCAGGAATTGTGAAAAACTGAGTTTAAATGTATTTGGCTAAGGCATATGTAAACTTCCGACTTCAACTGTTAAAGTGAGGGAAAAAAGTATTTGATCCCCTGCTGATTTTGTACGTTTGCCCACTGACAAAGAAATGATCAGTCTATAATTTTAATGGTAGGTTTATTTGAACAGTGAGAAACAGAATAACAACAACAAAATCCAGAAAACCACGTGAACATTTTTATAAATTGATTTGCATTTTAATGAGGCAAATAAGTATTTGACCCCCTCTCAATCAGAAAGATTTCTGGCTCCCAGGTGTCTTTTATACAGGTAACGAGCTGAGATTAGGAGCACACTCTTAAAGGGAATACTCCTAATCTCAGTTTGTTACCTGTATAAAAGACACCTGTCCACAGAAGCAATCAATCAATCAGATTCCAAACTCTCCACCATGGCCAAGACCAAAGAGCTCTCCAAGGATGTCAGGGACAAGATTGTAGACGTACACAAGGCTGGAATGGGCTACAAGACCATCGCCCAGCAGCTTGGTGAGAAGGTGACAACAGTTGGTGTGATTATTCGCTAATGGAAGAAACATAAAAGAACTGTCAATCTCCCTCGGCCTGGGGCTCCATGCAAGATCTCACCTCGTGGAGTTGCAATGATCATGATAACAGTGAGAAATCAGCCCAGAACTACACGGGAGGATCTTGTCAATGGTCTCAAGGCGGCTGGGACCATAGTCACCAAGAAAACAATTGGTAACACACTACGCCGTGAAGGACTGTAATCCTGCAGCGCCCGCAAGGTCCCCCGCTCAAGAAAGCACATATACATGCCCGTCTGAAGTTTGCCAATGAACATCTGAATGATTCAGAGGACAACTGGGTGAAAGTGTTGTGGTCAGATGAGACCAAAATGGAGCTCTTTGGCATCAACTCAACTCGCCGTGTTTGGAGGAGGAGGAATGCTGCCTATGACCCCAAGAACACCATGCCCACAGTCAAACATGGAGGTGGAAACATTATGCTTTGGGGGTGTTTTTCTGCTAAGGGGACAGGACAACTTCACCCCGTCAAAGGGACGATGGACGGGGCCATGTACCGTCAAATCTTGGGTGAGAACCTCCTTCCCTCAGCCAGGGCATTGAAAATGGGTCGTGGATGGGTATTCCAGCATGACAATGACCCAAAACACACAGCCAAGGCAACAAAGGAGTGGCTCAAGAAGAAGCACATTAAGGTCCTGGAGTGGCCTAGCCAGTCTCCAGACCTTAATCCCATAGAAAATCTGTGGAGGGAGCTGAAGGTTCGAGTTGCCAAACGTCAGCCTCGAAACCTTAATGACTTGGAGAAGATCTGCAAAGAGGAGTGGGACAAAATCCTCCTGAGATGTGTGCAAACCAGGTGGCCAACTACAAGAAACGTCTGACCTCTGTGATTGCCAACAAGGGTTTTGCCACCAAGTACTAAGTCATGTTTTGCAGAGGGGTCAAATACTTATTTCCCTCATTAAAATGCAAATCAATTTATAACATTTTTCACATGCGTTTTTCTGGATTTTTGTTGTTGTTATTCTGTCTCTCACTGTTCAAATAAACCTACCATTAAAATTATAGACTGATCATTTCTTTGTCAGGGGGCAAACGTACAAAATCAGCAGGGGATCAAATACTTTTTTCCCTCACTGTATGTACTGACTTCACTTCATTCCCAAAGGGGCTGTTTTAGTTGTTCTGCTCTAATCTATTCAAGTTTATTTAATGGTCTGTAAACAGTTTTCTTGGGAATGTTCCCCTGTGAGTGGGAATGGCCATGAGTAGGACTTAAAGAGGATATTGGAATTGCACAATCGATTTTGCAGTGCAGGGGAATGATTCCTCCGTTGGGGTGCAACATTTAGTATCCTCCATTAACTGACAATAGGAAGAAATGGATGTAGAGAAAACTAGCTACAGGAGAGATGTCCAGTAGGTAAAAAGGGAAAATTGATCTAACCAATATCCTTTGAAAAGACTCCTGGGCCTTTAAGGTACATGCACTTTAAATTACTTATTTCTTTTAAGCTTCTTGGGTTGAAACATGGTGCACAGCTCATACCATGACCACATAGAGACACCGATGTACTATGGTACATTGCTGAAACCATCACAGCTGTATAAAAGAACAGAATAGACAATGTGTACAGCTAAGCACTTACATGTACAGCTAAGCACTTACAAAAATTGCTTGTAATTTTCCTGATTGGTCACGAGGGACATCATTGTGAAATGAATGCTATAAATAGAAGAAAAGTTGGATGAACTTATTCAGCAGTCCTCAAGAGAAAATATTACATTAAAAAAACCTCTCAGGCTCAACGAGGCAAAAAATAAATGCTCCATTCTACAAATTACTTACAGAAGCTGTATGGTGAACCTTATACAACCAAATAATTCATTAAAACTAGTCAGTCAGGACTAATTCAAAACACATAAGATTTAGATTGTTTTATATTCCCCAAGGTATACAGAGTGTACAAAACATTAGGAACACCTTAATATTGAGTTGCACCCCCCTATCGGGGCATGGACTGTACAAGGTGTTGAAAGCGTTCCACAGGGATGCTGGCCCATGTTGACCCCAATATTTCCTACAGTTTTGTCAAGTTGGCTGGATGTCCTTTGGGTGGTGGACCATTCTTGATTCTCACGGGAAACCTACTACCATGCCCCGTTCAAAGGCACTTAAATATTTTGTCTTTACCATTCACCCTCTGAATGGGACACATACACAAACCATGTCTCAAGGCATAAAAATCATTATTTAACCTGTTTCCTCCTATTCATTTACACTGATTGAAGTGGATTTAACAAGTGGCATCAATAAGGGATCATAGCTTTCACCTGGGTTCACCTGGTCAGTCTCATGGAAAGAGCAAGTGTTTTGTACACTCAGTGTATGTAGATGCATTGTTTGTCAATGAGCAATAGTCATATAATAAATCATAAAAAAGGACAAGTAACATGCATGATAGAATAACAATAAGTGCGTATTTATTGAATTCTAAAAATACATTTGTTAAGAAAGGGGTATTCCACATAAAAAAAACAATTCAAAATGTTCCCATATTTTCTCACTAACATTATTTTGTAGCAAAATGTTTTTTTTTTCTCCTAACCAACTGGAAGATTACCCCTGATAGTGTTTCTTTATGAACATTATAAAAGTACATAGGAGGACATAGTGCCACACTAACTAGCCATCAAAGAGAGCATATGTAAACAATATTTTTCTGAGAGTATTAGTTTAAACTGGACTGCGATGACAGATCAATGTCTATTGACAGACGCTGGTCTATACAGAGTGTAATGCTTTACAATTACAAAAGGAACAAAAATAAGAGCTTAAGAATAACATTAACTTACACATTAACTCTAAAATCTAACATTACTTGGAACAAAAAATGAAAACCTACAATATCTTAGTGTCCGAGTGGTCTGCAGCTAAAATAGTACTAGAAGAGGATATTTAAGACTGAGATTTAAGAAAGCTGGCCAACTAGCAAAGAAACACCGATATCCCACACCTCGACCTCACCCACACATGCCCAAACACTCACACATTGAAGTACGCAAATAACTACAACTTAGCCAGCCTTGGACAACCTTTTCTGAAGAATCATACATTTGCTGAGTTAGTACTATACACTTGAGCTAAATAGATTCTACCATTTTAAACATGACGCTGAAGACAGGAACCGGAAATGCTGTGGATTGAATATCCTATTTAGAATTTGTTGCAAACCTTATTCTTAGGAGAATGAATGCACAGTGCACTCAAACCCACATTGCAGTATTTACACTCCTATGCAAACATACCTTTTCTTACTTTCTCTAAATTCACAGAATGGTTTGTACACTGTGGAGCCATCTGCATCCTTAACTCCTCCCACATGGCTCAGCGTTAGCTTACAAGTGCTCGCCAATGGCTTCTTCATCAAAAGTACTGTAAGTAAATAAAATGATCTCAAAACCTAGTTACAAATACAAGTACAATGTTATTGTTCTAAAATAACAAACAAGTAATAACCGTTAATATTAATATAAAAGCATAAAACAAGACATATCATGAGAGAACACCAAGAGAACAGAGGGACACTTGACTACCGCCTCCTTCCACGTCCTCGTCCCCTCCCTCTCCCCCGTTTGGGGGTTGTTGTGATCTTAGTTGAAGCCTTCTCCGTTTCCTCGGTCTCATCCACTGTTATCTGTTCTCCCTCCCCTGAATCCAGCTCCTCCTCCACTTTAACCAGAATGGTGTCTTCCGGAAATGGGAAGTCCTCCTCCCCTTCCACTTTGTCTTCCTCTACAACTCTTTCCTCTGTCTCACGTTGTTTTTCTATTTGGACTACTTCCTCCTCTACCTCCTGGACACCTGTGCTGGTAGAACCAGTAGCATTGCTGGTATTGTTGCTCTGCTGTTGCTCTATGGCCTCCTCTAGTCGGAGGCGGTACTGCTCAGCTTCCTGCTCCTTCTGTAGGAGCTGTGTGCGGTACTCCTGGGCCTTCCGGTTGGCCTCCTGCAACTGCTTCTGGAGCTGCTCCCGACTGCTGTCCCCTGACTTTGCTTTCTGAGAACAATGGACACACACAGTAAGAAGGGAGAAACGATTTCAGAATATCATGCCAAGCAACAAATATGGGGACCTTTGCTGACCTTGTCTTTGGGTCTGGTTAGGATGGCTGCAGGCTCCATTCTCCTCTTGCGTGCCGGAGAGGGATAAGGCTCCTGTTCCACCACCTCCTCTGTGATCTGACCAGCCGGGACTGCCACCACTACAGAAACAAAACACAAACTCATGAATGCATTCATTGTAATGTCTTGAAAAAGGCTGACATGAGCAAAATGTAAACTAAATAAATATACACTCAGTGGCCAGTTTATTGGGTACATCCATCTAGTACCGGGTCGGACACCCCTTTACCTCCAGAACAGTCTGAATTCTTCAGGGCATGGATTCTACAAGTTGTGGCATTCAAATGTTGCTCAATTGGTATCAAGGGACCTATCAAGAGGCCTTTTCTTGTTTTTAGCTGATAGGAGTGGAACCCGGTGTGGTCGTCTGCTGCAATAACCCATCCATGACAAGGATCGACGAGTTGTGCGTTCCGAGATGCCGTTCTGCACACCATTGTTGTACTGCGCCGTTATTTGCCTGTTTGAGGCCTGCCTGTTAGCTTGCATGATTCTTGCCATTCTCTTTCGACCTCTCTCATCAACAAGTTTTTGCCCACAGGACTGCCGCTGACTGGATGTTTTTTTGGTTTGTTGCACTATTCTCTGTAAACCCTAGATAATGTCGTGCGTGAAAAGCCCAGGAAAAGCCATTTCTGAAATACTGGAACCGGTGAGCCTGGCACCGACAATCATACCATGCTCAAAAGAGGAAAGGTCACTCATTTTGCCCATTCGAACAGTCAATCAAACAGTAACTGAATGCCCCGATGCCTGTCTTTCTGCTTTTTATAGCAAGCCACGGCCACGTGACTCACTGTCTGTAGGAGAACCATTTGTGAACGGGTGTGCCTAATAAACTGGCCACTGAGTGTATAAATGGCTATATATAGCTGTGGTTTCCTACTTACTTTGCTGCCCCTGCATAGTGACAAAGAACTGCTGTCCAAGTCCCGCTGGCTGCAGGTTGCCGTGTTGGTCCGTCACTATGGTGATGACCCTCTGACCTCCATCACCCACTACATGCTGAATGGCCGAGTCCACAGAATCTGCAGCGATCGCATCCTCAGATTTGCCTGTGGGAAAGATAGAGTTGCTTACCATTGCAGTCTAAAAACTATAATACAGATCGAGTTAGCCCTAACGCACAGAGTTATCATCATTTTATAGAATATGATATAGATCAAAGTACTATTAATTGTAACATGAGTAGCTCCGAGTAATTTGTAGTGTTATCCTCATGGCTATGCATAGACTTCACTTACCTGCATTGTTACCCATAGGACCGGAGGCTTCTGCCAGGGCTGCCAATGTTGCCAGGACTGAGGTGGTAGAGACAGATTCTGCTGGAATAATAAGACAATGCAAAACCTCAATCAAGTCATCCCATTTAGAAGTGTTTTGGGTGAGGTCAGGTGGTAACTAAGGTTCCCCATTTATATCAATTATAAATGTCAGTGAGTTATATTTGATTTGATGTACCTCTACTTAAATGTGTACCTAACTTACTGTAACCTGTGCTCCAGTTGCCCATACCTGACTTGGCGGTGGTGTTGACGAGGTCAGAGAGGTTCACGACCCCAGCAGAGGAGATGATGAACTGGGGCTCTGGGTTCATGTTCACTTGGTTCTGCATGCCATCCTGTGTACATACAGAAAGCATGAAAGCTTGTTATCTAACAAGGACACAGTTCAACCTTCAGGGTCTCAACACATGTTACATAAACCAGCGATAAGAACACATACTTGCATGCGTTTAGATTTTTTTTCCCTGTGTTCACTTCCCTTCTTATACAGACATAAGGGCATTTTTGTGAAAACAAATGAACATCAGAGCCATATAAATACAAAACACACACACACACACACACACACACACACACACACACACACACACACACACACACACACACACACACACACACACACACACACACACACACACACACACACACACACCCTTCACCTGTAACAGTATCATGAGCTCAGTGTTGCTGGTGTCCATGGCGATGTCAAAGGGCGTCTTGTCAAACTTGCTGAGGGAGTGGACGTCTGCTCCATATTTTAGCAGCAGCTCTGCCACCTCTCTGTGACCGTGCTGGGCCGCCCAGTGCAGGGCTGTCATCTTCAGCATGTCCTTAGCGTTGATGTCCGCTCCGCTCTGCTGGGGAGTACAGCACGCCACCCAGTGGTGGAAAATAGATAGGAAATTGAGACAGGTAGCCTAGATTCCAAAATGTGAGTGGTGAACATTCAACATGAATAAAATAACATTTGTTTTTCAGTCACTTTACTAATCATATAAACAGCGGAATACTGTCAGCTTTGCATTTGGTTGCCCTTACACTGACTAGCAGCTCCACTATATTGGAGTGGCCCTCCGTGGCCGCCATGTGGAGTGGGGTCCTGTCCACTTTGGTCCGGGCATCCCTGCTAACGCCTGCTCGGAGAAGCACCTCAGCCGTGGAGTGGTGTCCGTACTGAGCCGCTAGATGGAGCGGGGACGTGCCTAGCTAGAACACACAGTTTAGTTTACAACACTGTGTCTGGATTGTGTGAAAGAAGACAGCACTGCAACATAGGTAGATTTGTGATGTACCGCAAGAGATTTGAGGAACAATATCCCTGTGTTAGGCTACATGAGGTGTGTAGATGTGAGTATCCCTACAGTGAGACCCTTACCCAATCAGTGGTGAAGGGAGCTCCATTGACCATGAGGGTCCGGACGTCATCATCCAGCCCTGCCCGCGCAGCCTCCAGCAGCCGCTTCCCCAGGTCCACCAGTGACATCTACTGGGAGACAGAAAGAGTGCTTTTGCTTAAGTGTCAAAACAATAAGACAAACCTCTTGAGTGAATATAAGCCAGGCATTGTTGCATCAATGTGTTTTATTGGTATAATGTTGATGGTTGTATTAAAGGAAAAATTGCAGTACAAGGAAATATTCCGTTTGTGTAACTGTGAAGCAATCGTAGTCAGAACCCATGTGAAATTGTGGCAGCAATAAGAACCAACTTGGCAAAAGTGAAATTATTTTTTTTGCTAAAATACAGTGTCAAGTCACAGGCTAGCTGAAGAAATACTGACTGAATGATCGCACCGTTCATTTAGCTGGGCTTGAACTTTTCTCGTTAGATAGTAATACATCTAATAAAGTAACAATCAACAATATATGCTTTGCTTCTTGGTTGGTGTTATGTTCCGGTGGAAGTCGAATATGAAACTACGGATGTCAAAGAAGTGGGCACCAAATCTGATTACTTCCACATCCGCACTATTATTGCTAGCTAGCTAGTTACTAGCATTCAGAACTGAAGATGGCTTTGATTTTCACAAGACTTCAAAAAGAGCATATCGCCGACACATAATCAATAACATCTTAATAGTATTTCGCATTGGCGTTTGGGGTATTTAACTACATTGCAAGATAGCTAGCTAGATAGACAGCTAACAATGTCAATGACTTAGTTTTACAAGTAGCTAGCTCGTTAGCTTAACGTTAGATAGCTAGCTAAGTTTGCAGAGCTTTTTTTTTTTTTTACATGGTTTGTTGATATTTAGCTACAGCTAACTATGGATTCGATTTTCAAGTGTTACTTACCTTAGATAGTCGTTCGCTAAAAGTGCAACTCTTCTAATTTCTGCCGCCGATTGTGTGTTTATTACACTTTCGTAACTTTGCTAGACAGCTAAACAAATATCATAATATTTATATTTTTTGCCGAATCCAATATGGCGGCCATGCACACCGGAAGTGGTAATAGCATGTAGTGTGCAGCAAAAATGTTCCACAAATGTTCCCACGCTCAAACATGATGATAAGAGACATTGGTATCACTTTACATAAGATATACTATTGTGTCATGTAGTTATTGCCTAACCAAATATACTGAATATAGCTAGATGTTTCAAATTAAAACCATCTAGTGAAACAACTAGTCGAATATAATATAGTGAACTACATTTCCCATAAACGTTTGCGCACTGGAACATTCCTTGTGGCGTCACGTCCCTTAGCATCCATCGTTTCCTGTTGAAGTGTAAATGGAGACATGACAGTTGTTTGGGGATTATAATAAACAATATATAGTTAGAAATCCACTGAATTAAAAACTGCTGAAGTGATATTTAAATAGAAGTCACTTGAACTCAGGCTCCGTGCAGTCGCTGGCCGCGATGGAGGCGGTCCCCCGTATGCCAATGATCTGGCTGGATCTGAAAGAGGCAGGGGAGTTCGAGTTCAGCCCGTCGGTGAGGCAGGTGAGATGGGTGGGGGAGTGGAGCAACAGGGCACTGCCGGGCGGTTGAGATCGGAAGTCAAGCAGACAAGGATTACGGAAGATAATCATATCGAGTACATCTAGACAGTTATTAGCCTGACGCATCAAGTAAAGGTAGTTAACTAGCTAGTATCTGGTTAGCTGTGTCAGCCATGACAATGGCCTTTGTTTACAGTTAGCTAGCTAAGTTGGTAATTAGTTGGCTATTTATGTCAACATGTAGTTAATGTGTCAGATGCCCTAGTCACAACAAATAAATAAGCTATAGTAGCTAACGAACTAGCGGTCTTGGTTTCTGTGCAGGCCTGATAGTCTAGCTAGTTAGTCTATAAAATAATGATGTCAAGTCAGTTAAGAACAAATTCTTATTTTCAATGACGGCCTAGGAACAGTGGGTTAACTGCCTTGTTCAGGGGCAGAACGACATATTTTTACCTTGCCAGCTCGGGGCCTTTCGGTTACTAGTCCAACGCTCTAACAATTAGGCTACCTGCCGCCCCAAAGTGTGCTTTGATGTAGAGGCTGGCAGGTTGGAATCCTGAATGTTCACATCTCTGTCAGTGGTCATTAAGGGGGGGAAAACATGGTAAAAAAAATAGCAAAGACATTCAGAAATTAGTGCTGGAATGAGTTAAAATGAGAGAACAGCAGAGTAACGTTCATAGTAGAGCAAAGTTTTCTTTCTGGTCATGTGATCCGGCCAGGGAAAACTCTGCCCTAGTCATCATAACATACGTCTGAGGACATTCTCCCTCACAATATTTATGGAGAAATATTGCAAAGTAACACACCCACTACAATTACATCTTATGCCTTACTATCCAATCTCCTTTCTTCCTCCTCCGCCTCATGCTGCTCCAGATATTACTAGAGGACCTTTGCCCTCTCTGGTCCTTCTTTTTTGCTGCCTTAGTCCCAGATCAATTTTCTAGCAACGTTTGTCAATGACATTCAATGAAGGTAACGATTTTTATTATAGCAGTGACCGATTTGTTTATCTGGAAAGGAAATTAAGGATAACAGTAATGGAAAGAAGGAGAAAGATAGCTGGGAGAGGAATGGAGAGAGAATAATAGAGTTTCATTGTTTAGGCTAGCAGTGCAGCTGGAGTTTTGTAACAGGACAATCTCTGTCCTGTTGAAGCACAACCCATATAGACAACCGTGTGTGATTTATTTGACTACGGCTGACATAAATATATTTTGTTTAAGACTGATATTATGTTGGAGGCAGTTGTGTGTGTGGCTTGTAATAAGGACAAATAATGGTCTTGTTTACCTCCAGACTGTGGCTCCAGTGAGTCTGACTATAAGTAGCTGACCGGAGAATACTTACCACAGCAGGGCATGATGGGATTGCTCCAGAACCATTTGGAGGCCAACTCCTCCCAGTCCAGCCAACAGGGTCATAGACAACCATGACAAGGGAATGTTGATAAGATTCGGATACAATGTTAAGACAGATTGATCATGTATTTGTCATCCAGGTTAAAATGTAGCAGATTACATGTGATGCAGGTACTGTGCATTCGGAAAGTATTCATACCCCTTGACTTTTTCCACATTTTGTTAAGTTACAGCCTTATTCCAAAATGGATCAAATATTTTTTTTTTCACTCAATCTACACACAATACCCCAAAATTACAAAGCAAAAACAGGTTGACATTCTTGCAAATTAATGAAAAACTGAAATATCACATTTACATAAGTATTCAGACCCTTTACTTTGGCAGCGATTACAGCCTCAAGTCTTTTTGGGTATGACGCTACAAGCTTGGCACACCTGTATTTGGGGAGTTTCTCCCATTCTTCTCTGCAGATACTCTCAAGCTCTGTCAGGTTGGATGGGGAGTGTCGCTGCACAGGTATTTTCAGGTCTCTCCAGAGATGTTTGATCGGGTTCGTCCGGGTTCTGGCTGGGCCACTCAAGGACATTCAGAAACTTGTCTCACTCCTGCGTTGTCTTGGCTGTGTGCTTAGGGTTGTTGTCCTGGTAGAAGGTAAACCTTTGCCCCAGTCTGAGGTCCTAAGCGCTCTGGAGCAGGTTTTCATCAAGGATCTCTGTTTACTTTGCTCCGTTCATCTTTCCCTCGATCCTGACTAGTCTCCCAGTCCCTGCTGCTGAAAAACATCCCCACAGTATGATTCTGCCACCACCATGCTAAACCGTAGGGATGGTGACAGGTTTCCTCCAGACGTGACGCTTGGCATTCAGGGCAAAGAGTTCAGTCTAGGTTTCATCAGACTAGAGAATCTTGTTTCTCATGGTCGGAGAGTCCTTTAGGTGCATTATGGCAAACTCCAAGTGGGCTGTCATGTGCTTTTTACTGAGGAGTGGCTTCCGTCTGGCCACTCTACCACAAAGGCCAGATTGTTGTGCTGCAGAGATGGTTGTCCTTCTGGAAGGTTCTCCCATCTCCACAGAGGAACTCTGGAGCTGTGTCAGAGTGACCATTGGGTTCTTGGTCACCTCCCTGACCAAGGCCCTTCTCCCCTGATTGCTCAGTTTGGCCAGGTGGACAGCTTTAGGAAGAGTCTTGGTGGTTTCAAACTTCTTCCATTTAAGAATAAAGGGAACAACTGTGTTCTTGGGGACCTTCAATGCTGCAGGTTTTGGTACCCTTCCCAGATCTGTGCCTCAACACAATCTCGTCTCAGAGCTCTCCTTACCATTCCTTCGACATCATGGCTTGGTTTTTGCTCTAACGTGCACTGTCAACTGTGGGAACTTTAATTAGACAGGTGTGTGCCTTTCCAAATCATGTCCAATCAATTGAATTTACCACAGGTGGACTCCAACAAGTTGTAGAAACATCTCAAGGATGATCAATAGAAACAGGATGCACCTGAGCTCAATTTCAAGTCTCATAGCAAAGGGTTTGAATACTATGTAAATAAGGTATTTCTGTTTTTATTTTTATACATTTGCAAAAAATTCTAAAAACCTGTTTTTGCTTTGTCATTATGGGGTATTGTGTGTAGATTGGTGAGGAAAGTGTTTTATTTAATCTATTTTAGAATAAGGTTGTAACGGTAACAAAATGTGGTAAAAGTTAAGGTTTTGAGTTGGGCCCGCCATCAGTTGACACAACATGCTCTTAAGTACAGGGTGAGTGTCATTTGAATCATAGAAATACAATTAATAGAATGGACCTATCCCTTCAGATCACTGCAATTTATCTGGTACAGTGGGTACACCATTGAAATTGAATAAAAATATGAACTTCTAATTACTATCACAAAGATGGCCGCCGGTCCACCCACCATTGAATCTCAACTTAAATGGTCATGTTTATTCTATTAAACTTGTTTGTAAGGTTACACATCTTAGTAATTAGGCTATTATTACTGTATCATAATTTCAGGTGTACAAAAAAGTCCATACCAGAGGTGGCTCCACTCTCTGATCTACTGGGTGAGCATGCTTCTATTCCAGCCCAGCAATAATACACGTTATTATCAACTCATTAGGTTTGATAAGTTAAATCAGGTGTGTTAGTGCTGGGCTGAAACAGAAGCCTGCACACCCAGCGTACCTCCAGGGGAAGGATTGGCCTGCTACAGTTGTAATAAGTTTGTAGCCTACATTGTGTGTAATTTTTAACTGTATTGTTGTATACAACATTTGCTAACATACAGTGCATTCTGAAAGTATTCAGGCCCCTTGACTTTTTCCACATTTTGTTACGTTACAGCCTTATTCTAAAATGGATTCAATTAAAAAATGTCCTCAATCTACACAATAGCCCATAACGACAAAGCGAAAACTTTTTTAGAAATTTTAGCAAAATACAGAAATACCTTATTTACATAGGTATTCAGACCCTTTGCTATGAGACTCGAAATTGAGCTCAGGTGCATCCTGTTTCCATTGATCATCCTTGAGATGTTTCTACAAGTTGATTGGAGTCCACCTGTGGTAAATTCAATTGATTGGACATGATTTGGAAAGGCACACACCTGTCTGTATAAGGTCCCACAGTTGACAGTGCATCTCAGAGCAAAAACCAAGCCATGAGGTCGAAGGAATTCTCTGTAGAGCTCTGAGACGAGATTGTGTTGAGGCACAGATCTGGGGAAGGGTACCAAAACATTTCTGCAGCATTGAAGGTCCACAAGAACACAGTGGCCTCCATCATTCTTAAATTGAAGAAGTATGGAACCACCAAGACTCTTCGTAGAGCTGGCCCGCTGGAGCAATCGGGGGAGAAGGGCCTTGGTCAGGGAGGTCACCAAGAACCCGAAGGTGCCTCTGATAGAGTTCCTCTGTGGAGTTGGGAGAACCTTCCAGAAGACAACCATCTCTGCAGCACTCAACCAATCAGGCCTTTATGGTAGAGTGGCCAGGCGGAAGCCGCTCCTTAGTAAAAGGCACATGACAGCCCACTTGGAATTTGCCAAAAGGCACCTAAATGACTCCGACCATGAGAAACAAGATTCTCTCGTCTGATGAAACCAAGATGGAACTCTTTGGCCTGAATGCCAAGCATCACGTCTGGAGGACGAACATGAACAGAGAGAAAGATGAACAGAGCAAAGTACAGAGAGATCCTTGATGAAAACCTGCTCCAGAGCGCTCAGGACCTCAGGCTGGGTCGAAGGTTCACCTTCCAACAGGACAACAACCCTAAAGCATACAGCCAAGACAATGCAGGAGTGGGTTCGGGACACGTTTCTGAATGTCCTTGAGTGGCCCAGCCAGAGCCTGGACTTGAACCCGATCGAACATCTCTGGAGAAACCTGAAAGTAGCTGTGCAGGGACGCTCCCCATCCAACCTGACAGAGCTTGAGAGGATCTGCAGAGAAGAATGGGAGAAACTCCACAAATACAGGTGTGTCAAGCTTGTAGCGTCATACCCAAGAAGACTCAAGGCTGTAATCACTGCCAAAAGTGCTTCAACAAAGTACTGTTAAGGGTCTGAATACTTGTGTAATGATATTTCAGATTTTTATTTTTAATACATTTGCTACAATTTTTAAAAACCTGTTTTTGCTTTGTCGTAGTGCTGTAATGTGTGTATATTGAGAATTATTTGTATTTTTTTTATTCCATTTTGGAATAAGGCTGTAACGTAACAAAATGTGGAAAAAGTCCAGGGGTCTGAATACTTCCCAAATGCACTGTACGTATGGAAGGTTTCAAATCAAAAGGGGTGCTGTCAAATAGTATTCAAATGGATTTACCCTGTAGTCCCAGAAATCTTGCATTTTTGATTCTCAATATCCAACTTTTAACCGAGTTAATGCTCCCAAGGAGTTTTCTGTATTCCTAATTTCTGTAAAACTTTATCAACAATGGGCATGAGAGAATCTCAGAATTCCCAGAGACTTCTATCGAGGACCAGCTGCTCGTTGGTCCAGCTCCCTTTCTAAGCTTCTTTCACCTGCATGACCTTACACACATCGGACAGAACCTAACAGTGTCAACGTAGCTCTGTCACCTGAAACATGTCTGTCTGCAGCACCAGCCGGGGGTTGACCACCATCTTGTAGGAGCGGATGGCGTCCTCCTGAAAAGTCTCTCTGTAGACGTAGTCGAGGAGATCCACCTCTGGCGCCCTCCTCGGTGCGGAATGGTCTGGAGTAGTGGTACCGGCCGTGGCAGGGAAGTGGTGCGTCTCCAGCAGGAACATGGCTGCGTCTGGGTGCTGCCCCTGCAGGTCCTCCATGAGGGGTCACAGAGAGATGTTTTAGGCCGGGACCAGGAGCTGATCAACGTCAGCCAGCAGCACGTACCGCGACCTGTACATATTCCTGTAGATGCGCTTGTTCATGGTGGTCAGCTAGCCATTGAGTTTGATGTCCCCTTCCAGCTCCTGGGCCTCCCACCCAGTAGAGGGCTTGAGGAAGTGGTAGATGGGCCAGTCGATCACCTCCAGAGTGCCCTCCTCTGCGTAGTACTGGAAGATCTTGTCCAGGTCCACAGCTGGTGAGGTAGAGGAACACCTTCCGCACCCCCAGGAGCTTGTAAAACTCCATGGTCTGGACAAACTGCTTGACGTTGTTGTAGTCTCCAAACATAGACATGCACACGGTGAGGTAAAAGGGGAAGTCCTCCCGTCTCTCCCTGTTCTGGATAGTCAGAAATGTCTGGTTGAGGGCATCCTGGTTCTCGAGGTGTGTGTTGAGCGTGACTTGTGTGGTGTTGCATCCTGGTCCTTCAAGGCAAAGCATGTCTGCGGCCGCATACAGGTATCCCTAGTGGATGCTGTGCATTATGACATCGGCTGGAGCGACCTGGGGGGGCTGTACAGAGCAGCAGGTCTCTGTTGACCATGGCAATGATGCACATGGCTCCCCTTCCCCTGTGGTCCTTGTATGCAGACACCATTAGATGCGAACCCTTGACTGGTGTTCTAGTGTATTTGGCAGTGTGAACAGGGCAGCTAGAGTGGAAAGGGGGAGGAATGGAGCAAGCTTGAGTAGAGTTAGTCCTGAAAGTCACCAATGGCCCTCGTGTGACACTCAGACACAGGATGATCAAACAGACTTTCCCTATCTGACTCCTGTTTTGATGCAGGTCAGCCACCTGATCTGTAGGAGTGTGTCCAAATCAACAATCATGATGATAACACAACATTGATAACAACAACCGTCATCATGATTGTTACAAAGATCCTCATCATCCCTGTCATAATCAAAACATTGACAGGAATTCTATCAGTGATGCGATGAACAATCAGGCAGGGAAAATCAAGACATATGGGCTTTCAATCATCTTAATCCATTTGGTCCACCATCCCCAAACAACCATCTCCAGATATCTCCATGATTACCTGTCGGCTGTGGGAACCTCCACATCCTGATCAGTTTGTGGGGCTGAAGGGGAGTCTCTCATCTCTCCGCTGTCAGAAGATTCAGGCTCGGATCCAACCGGCACTGCGGTTGGAACCAAACATCTCAAATTTGGACTCATCAGACCAAAGGACAGATTTCCACCGGTCTAATAGGGCTATCTTCTGTATACCACCCCTACCTTGTCACAACACAACTGATTGGCTCAAACGTATTAAGAAAGAAAGAAATTCCACAAATGAACCTTTAACAAGGCACACCTGTTAATTGAAATGCATTCCAGGTGACTACCTCATGAAGCTGGTTGAGAGAATTCCAAGAGTGTGCAAATCTGTCATCAAGGCAGATACTTTGAAGAATCTCAAATATAAAATATATTTAGATTTGTTTAACACTTTTTTGGTTACTACATGATTCCATGTGTGTTATTTCATAGTGTTTATGTCGTCACTATAATTCTACAATGTAGAAAATAGTAAAAATAATGAAAAACCCTTGAATGAGTAGTTGTGTCCAAACGTTTGACTGGTACTATAAATCTATTTCTGATTGAATGAATAGACCTTATTGGTTAAACAAATGTTATTTTCGGAGCTCCCAATGGCCCCTCGTGTCTGTTTTCCCTCTGTCCTTTCAGTTCATCCTGAAGAACTATGGGGAGAATCCAGACAGCTATAATGAACAGCTGAAGAAGCTGGAGACACTGAGACAGGTATGAACTGGGACTGAGCGAGTTGTGCTATGCAAATGTCATGTTGTGATTTATTTGTTATGTAGGTCATATACTGTACTGTCTTTCTAGCATATAATAAGTAAGTGTTTGTGGCAGGGTGCGGTGAATGTGACGCGGGACTTTGAGGGCTGCAGCATTTTGAGGAAGTACTTTGGGCAGCTGCACTACCTCCAGAGCCGTGTGCCTCTGGGGCCTGGGCAGGAAGCAGCCGTACCCATCTCATGGTATGAGGCAATGAAGTACACATAGGACCCCTATATTTACACACTTACCCATGAGATCCTTATCATACATACACTTGCTTTCATAAACTCTACCCCAGACAGCTATGGAAAGACCGGAAGAACACAAGGTAACACTTTATTTGGATAGACCATCTGTAGATGCTCGACAGACAATCCGTAACATTTCAACTATCTACTAACCCTACCATTAACCCTTATCCTAACCCTAAACTTAACCCTAGCCCTAACCTTAACTCTTACCCTAACCCTTATTCTAAACCCTCACTAACTGTAACCTTAGCAAGCAGTTGCTTATCAACATATATCTCTAGAGCATCTACAGGTGGACAGTCTGGACTATCCAAATAAAGCGTGAGCGAACACACACACTTTCATAAGCTCTCCCTACCATACGCGTAGACACATACCACACCCTCATGTATGCAAAACAGTGTGTCAACAATTTCATTCTCTCTTATCAGGACAGAAATATTTTCTGGAAAAACAGTCACTCATGATGACATCAGCTATGAGCAAGCCTGCATCCTCTACAACCTGGGTGAGTTGAACCATTGAGTGGTGAAATGTAAAACTGACCTTAGATCCGCACTGAGGGCCTCACCAGCCATCAAACAGCTATGTCCTGATTGCCATACTGTTGTCTTCTCTGTAGGTGCTCTCCACTCCATGTTGGGAGCCATGGATAACAGGGTGTCCGAAGAGGTGAGCAGAAGCAACACGTTAACCTCTTTCTCCATGACATCTCACACTGACATCCATTGTATTGCCCTCCTCTTTCTATCGCTTCTATCCTCACTCCCTTCTAATCTCCCTTCCTCCTCTCTCTATATCTCTCTCTATAGGGGATGAAGGTGTCATGTACACACTTCCAGTGCTCCGCGGGGGCCTTCTCCTACCTGAGGGACCACTTCAGCCACAACTTCAGCGTGGACATGAGTCACCAGATCCTTAACCTCAACATCAACCTCATGCTGGTAACTATCGCACACACACACGTGCGCACAAGAATGTGTTCTCACAAGCATGCACACACACACACACACTTCATCATTTTTATTTGTCTCCATTCAGGGTCAGGCTCAAGAGTGTCTCCTGGAGAAGTCCATGCTGGACAACAGGAAGAGTTTCCTTGTAGCCCGCATCAGTGCTCAGGTAAATCTCTCTCCTCTCAACACAAGACGTAGTAGCAGGGCACGATAACACCCTCTAGACCTCAGTTTCCGTAAAGCACGGTCGTTCTCAATAGGCATCAAACAGGGAGGGATTAACTGAACTTATCCAATAAGAAAATGCGAATTGTTTACTGTTGCAAAACGTTTCGCTACGGTGTTCCCTAATGAGTACGACCCAGGTGTGCGACTGTTCTGTTGTTGGCCTGGTGTAGGTGGTGGACTACTATAAGGAGGCGTGCAGGGCTCTGGAGAACTCTGACACGGCCTCCATGCTGGGTAAGATCCAGAAGGACTGGAAGAAACTGGTGCAAATGAAGATCTACTACTTTGCTTCCATCGCCCATGTGAGTGTGACACAGGACAGTGAGTTGCGAGGAAGTGTATTGCGAATGTGTTCTCAATTTAGTTTACGGATACTCTTTTATTGAATAACGTTATATTTCTTTTCAGCTGCATATGGGGAAGCAGGCTGAGGAGCAACAGAAATATGGAGAGCGGGTATGTCACCTTGACTATCCCTACTCCCCCCGTGTATCTTCCTCTGCATACCTCCATTCCTCTACATGCATACCAATGTCTCTCCTTAGACACCTATTTTTCTAAATTGTTTTTGTGTTTTTAACAGCTGGCTTACCTGCAGAGCTCCTTAGACAAACTCAGTGAAGCCATCAAGTTGGCCAAGGTACAGTCACCTTTCCAATTGACTCTGTGTGTAACCTTATTCCTTTGGCATTCTGAAATGGTTTCTTTTGTATCTGTTATCAAGCTTGCAATATCGAAGGAACTGTCTTCCCCACAATCCCCTCTTCTCTCATTCTCTCTTGTTTGAACAGGGTCAGCCGGACAGTGTGCAGGAGGCCTTGAAGTTCACCATGGACGTGATAGGGGGAAAGTAAGCAGCTATATTCCCTACTATGTATTCACTTATGATTGTGGGTAGGTTGGTACAATCTTTACCCTTTGAGATAGGTAGACAGTCACACACACTCTGTCACTCAAACAGTGGCGCTCTTGCTGAAGTGGTTCTCTCTGATCCTTCCTCTCCTTTTATTATCCCCTGTCCCTTGTAGGTTCAACTCTGCCAAGAAAGACAATGACTTCATCTACCATGAGACTGTCCCCTCGTTGGAGACTCTTGCTTCCGTCAAAGGTAACATTGAACCCTGACCTATGTCCTATCCTCACACACAACCTCTTCTGCCTTTCATATACTATATTTGGATTTTCATTGTCATCATGTCCTCTCTAGGTGCCCCCCTGGTGAAGGCCTTGCCCGTGAACCCAACTGATCCCAGTGTCACAGGACCAGACCTGTTTGCCAAGCTGGTGCCCATGGCTGCCCACGAGGCCTCCTCTCTCTACAGTGAAGAGAAGGCCAAGTTGCTACGGGACATCATGGCCAAGATAGACAGCAGGAATGAGACTCTAGAGTGAGTAGGAGAGTCGGAGGGGCTGTGTGTGTATTTGTGTCGTTTAGGTACACCTTTTTTGATTTAATATAGTGACCTTGTGTGGTTACTGATCTAGCTCTGGGTTTACAGGCAGTTTATGGACTCTCTGGGTCTGGAGCCAGACTCTGTAGATAACCTGGACATGTACAGTCACATCCCCCCCCTGTACTGATGGAGAAGTGTGCTGCGCTCAGTGTCAGACCAGACACCGTCAAGAGCCTCATTCAGTCCATGCAGGGTGAGTGGTTGGCCTGGGGGACACACATACACGTCACATACACACACAGCCTTTCGATACTATCCCTATGTCTCTCTCCCTCAGTCCTGTCTGGTGTGTTCACGGACGTGGAGGCGTCTCTGAGGGAGATCCGGGACGTGCTGGAGGAGGACGAGGCCGGGGTGCGGGCGCTGCAAGAGGCGGCAGGAGGAGGCCCCGCGGCGGAGCTGCACCCCCAGGCACATGCCCAGACCCTGGCTGAGATCCGCAGGGACCTGGAGAAGTACATGGAGGCCCATGAGAAGGCCAGCTTCACCAACACAGAGCTGCACAGAGCCATGAACCTGCACATCAGTAACCTGAGGCTGCTGGGGGGACCACTGGATGCCCTGAGAGACGCCCCTGCCGAGGCCCCAACTCAACCAGGGTGGGTATAGGAAAGTGGAAAATAGTTATGGTGTTTGTGGTGTCATTTGGAGTGTTTCTAAATCAAAGTCAAAGTCAAAGTCACCATTATTAGTCAGTTGTACAACTGAATGCCTTCAACTGAAATGTGTCTTCCGCATTTAACCCAACCCCTCTGAATCAGAGAGGTGCGGGGGGCTGCCTTAATCGACATCCACGTCTTTGGCGCCCGGGGAACAGTGGGTTAACTGCCTTGTTCAGGGGCAGAACGACAGATTTTTACCTTGTCAGCTCGGGGATTCGAACTTGCAACCCTCCGGTTACAAGTCCAACGCTCTAACCACTAGGCTACCTGCCGCCCCCAATGTGTTCCTCTGTGTTCCTACAGAGGAGGTGGCGGGGCTGCAGTGCATGAAGAGGATCCTGGGGAAGGTGCAAGAGATGAGGGACCAGAGGAGCACCCTGGAAAAACAGCTGCGTGACCTCATCCAGCAGGATGACATCACTTCCTCCCTTGTCACTACCGAGCGCACTGACATGAAGGTACAGGACATTGTGTGTGGGTTTGATCTTCATGAAATTCTAGACTAACGCATGCCTCTTAACACACTATATGTCCCTCTCTCCCCATTCCCTCTATCTCCCTCCTCCCACTCGCCACCTCTCTCTCTCGCTCTCTCTCTCCCTCCCTCCCTCCCTATAGAGGTTGTTTGAGGAGCAGTTGAAGAAGTATGAGCAGGTGAAGGTGTACATCGACCAGAACCTGTCTGCCCAGGAGAACATCCTCAAGGCGCTGACAGAAGCCAACGTGCAATACGCCTCGGTCCGCAAGGGCCTCGCTGAGACGGAACACAAGTGAGCAAGGGCTTGGGAAGGGTTTTAGTGGGACACCCGTACTATTGGTCAAAGGACTTTGACGCTGTTCCAGTCCAAGGCCATAGGGAAGGGGCCAATAAAGAGAATCAGAACACACAAACAAATCGGAGCAGACAAATGTCCACTGGACACACTAGATACATAAGCACTAGCGTCATGTCATTGTTACTGAAGAAGATTTCTCACCACTCCCTTTCTCTTCCTCTTCTCCTCCTTCCTTTCTCTCGCTCCAACTCTCAGGTGGAACGGCACGGTGCAGACCCTGGTGGCGTCCTACGAGGCTTACGAGGACCTGATGAAGAAGTCCCAGGAGGGGAAGGAGTTCTACGAGGACCTGGAGACCAAGTCCTCCCGCCTGCTGGAGAGAGCTAAGACTCTGTGTCAGGGAAGGGAGGAGGAGAGGAAGGCCGTGCTGGACAGGGAGACCCAAAAGAATCCCCCTTCTCGGCCCACTGCAGCCAAACCGTCCCTGGGGTCTAAGGTGGGCTCAGACGTAGACTCTGCCTGTTCTAGTCTGGAGGATGCCGAGCTAGCCCAGATCAACGCTGCTATACTGAGCCTGGGAGGAGACCTGCCTGACGAGCTCCGTAGTCTACCCCCCGACCACCCCTCCCTGCACTCTGCCCTTCGCCCGGGACCTGAGGCTTTCCTTCCTGGTGCCAACCTGGGTGGCAATGCTTCGTTACCCTGGCCAAGGGCACCTGGGGCACCGCTCTATAACCCTCAGTTCCCCCCAAACCTTTGCCCGCACCAGTTCCCTGGCCCGCTTCCCGCCCAGGGTTTCCCTCGCGGACCCTTCACTCAGCCACCCCCCCAGCAGACCCCTGTTTCTGGCTATGGCCCTCCCCAGCCGCTAGCCCCCCAAACTGGGGGAGTCGGGCCTACCCATGCCCCTTTCCGTCCCTCCACTACTACAGTAGATAGTATCCAGACCCCCATCCTCAGTTATAACTCAGCCCCACGCCACCCTGTACCACCTACTGTCTCTGCAGGCTACGCTGTTCCCCCACAGATGGGTGTGTACCCACAGTACATGACCCAGCAGGGGGTGCCCATGCAAGCGCCCAGCCAGGTACCACACCAACATCCACAGCAGCAGTACCAACACCCTCCTGGGCAGCTGCCCCCTGGCTACCAGTCTGCCCCCAGGGCTATGCCTGGGCCCCAACCCCCTCCCCAGGCCCAGCAGGGTTACCCACAGTACATGCCCCCCCAGCACCAGCCCCGGCCGCCCATGGCCCCCCAGTATCAGCAGCCATATCCTAGTCAGCCCCAGCCACAACCCCAGCATGGCTACCAGCCCCAGTTACCACAGGGCTATCAGCCTCAACACCCTCAGCAGGGCTACCTGCCCCAACAACACCCACACATGATCCCAAGGGGCCCTCACCCACAGATGCCCCCCACTTCCCAGCACATGCCCCCGGTCTCCCAACCATACATGCAACCTGCCAACCAACAGATGCCCCCGCACCCTCATCAGCAGATGCTACCTTCCCAACAACAACAAATGCATCCCAATGCCCAGCAAATGCACCCTCATCCACAAATGCACCCTGGCCCTCATACGCAGATTCCCCCTAACAGCCAGCCGATGCCCCCAGTTTCCCAGGCTTACCTGCCCCCCACCAGCCAGCCCATGCTCCCTGGCCTGCACCAGCAGATGCCCCCTGCTTCCCAGCCCCATAATGTCCACCTCCCTCAGGCTTACCTGCCCAGGGGCCCCCTCCCACCTCAGGGGCCCCAGATGCCCCACCCTGGTCAACCCCCCAACATGTCTACCAGCCCCAGTTACCACAGGGCTACCAGCCTCCTATAATGCCTCATTCAGCCCCCCAACAGTCCCAGGCTCCCCAGCCTGTAGCCCCCATGACCCCCACCATGTACGCTACTCCTCCAGGTGTGAACGGCTCTCCCAGAGCCCCACCACAGCCCACCTCTATGGGCCAACCTCGGCCCCCTCCCCAGCACATGATTCCACCAACTGCTGGAGCTCCTCCAGTGGCCCTCCCACCTAACGTCATCCTTCCCTCGCCCTCACCTTCCCCTTCTCCCTCCCCAGGCCCCTCTTCCCTAGGCCTGGCCCCCCAGAGGCCCTCCCCAGCCCCCACCCCTGGCGGTCCACCCTCTCTCCCTTCCTCCTCATCCCCCTCCACCTCCCTCTTCCCGCACCAGAACTCCATCACAGACGACCTGCTCTCCTCCAGTCCAGAGAGCCAGCCCGGCGGTCCCAAAGCCCCTGCCAACGTCCTCCAACCCACTAAGGCTGACCCTCAGGACGGGGAGCGTCGCAAGAAGAGCTCCCAGGGCATCCGGCTGATCCAGGGCGACCCGTACCAAGCCCCCGAACGCGTAGCCCGCCTATGCGGCGAACTCGAACGCTTCCGGTCGGCCGTGGAGTCTCTGGAGCGCCCGTCGGTGGACGAAGGTGGTCTGTCGCCGCTGGATGCCCGCTGGAAGGAGCTCCAGGAGGGGCAGGAGAGGGACGCCAGGCAGCTGTCCATCGCCATCGCCCGCTGCTACACCATGAAGAACCGCCACCAGGACGTGATGCCCTACGACTGTAACCGCGTGCTGCTGCGCTCGGGCAAGGACGACTACATCAACGGCAGCTTTGTGGAGGAGCTGTCGCCCTACTGCCCGCGCCTCATCGCCACGCAGGCGCCGCTGTCGGGCACGGCCGCCGACTTCTGGCTCATGGTGTGGGAGCAGAAGGTTTCGCTGGTGGTCATGCTGGTCTCAGAGCAGGAGTTAGATAAGGTATGAACACACACACTCCGGGGAGAAGGAATGGGCCATTCTGAGGGTCGCTCATAAAGGCTTACTACCATGGTAGATGTACCACCTGTTTGTTTTTTTTACCCAAGAAGGAATCAAAGGTAGGTAAGGAATTGGATAAGGCAGAACTTTGATTAGATGGTTTATTTACTTCCAGACTATTGACATAAACGTTTGTGAAAACACATTTATTATTTAATTTGAAGTTATCAGTCCATATTTTGATTGACACATTGTAATTTATTGAAAGAACCCCAACTCTTAGTCTGTTTCTTTACTGTGTTTCTGTAGGGAAAGGTTTTGCGCTATTTCCCGACAGAACGCGGCCAGCAGCTTGCTCAGGGACCAATCACAGTCACCCTGACTACGCAGAAGACCACGCCCACCCACGTGGAGCGAATGATTGGCCTGCAATATCGTGACCAGAGCCTCAAACGCACCGTCATACACCTACAGTTTACCTCCTGGCCTGAGCTGTGAGTCCACACAGTAACAACTGAATAACCACTCTATGCATGGAAATGAATATCTGGCTAACGAATACCATTTAACTTCTTCTCTCTCTCTCTCTCTCTCTCCCCCCTCCCCCTCCCAGGGGTCTTCCTGAGAGCAAGAGCAATCTAATCTGCTTCATCCAGGAGGTTCATGGATACTACCTGCACCAGAGGCCCTTACACACACCTATTGTTGTGCACTGCAGGTAACACACACATTATATTTTATTACTATCACCAAACATCATGATGATTAATCACAACCGTGTGTGTGTATATGTGAGTATTGACACTAAATATGTGAGTATTGACACTAACCCGGTCTCTCTCCATGAACTCAGCTCTGGCGTGGGGCGTACCGGCGCCCTCTGTCTGCTGTATGCAGCGGTACAGGAGCTGGAGGCAGGGAACAGCATCCCTGACCTACCTCTACTGGTCAAGAAGATGAGGCAGCAGAGGAAGAACATGTTGCAGGAGAAGGTTAGAAACACACGTAACAAGCTCACGCTTTACAAGGGGTTAAATGTGCAGTCTCGTAAGAGTGACGTCACATAGGTTCTCTAGTAAAAGCTCATGTTGTCACTTTCCCAGTGCATTGAGTCAGTGTTGTTTGTTGGTGTGATGGCTCTTCAAGGTGTCTCCTCTCTCTGGTGTCTGTCCACAGCTGCACCTGAAGTTCTGTTATGAGGCGGTGCTGAAACACGCTGAGCAGGTCCTCCAGAGACACGGCTACCTCCCTACCGCCCCCTGCAGCAAGACACCCAGCACTGCTGCCACCAAGGTGAGCCCAGTCTCTCACTGAGCCAGTTTTTGATTTGGCATTCAGGCGTTAGGGTCTCAGACACCTGAATGGATAGTGAGTAGTGGTGATTGAAGTTGTAAATATGCTCCTATTGAAAATGTAGTCGAAAAACTATTTTATGTGCTTCGATTTTGGTGGTACTTGATGTAAGCTAAAATTGAGAGGCCCTATAGATGGGTTAGCTGACAACGTCACAAACTATGCGCACGCTTCAATGGGGCAGAAGTATATGAGTTGTTGTGATTCTAGATGGCCAGATAGCTACCAACAATGACAAGAAACTGCCATGTGGGGAATCGTGACTCATGTCAGCTAGTTATATCTTGTTATTGATACCATGTCTTGTTTTGTGTTTAGACTGATTTCATGTAAATTCTAATATGGCAAAAATTCACTAGCCAGCTAACCAACAACTGTAATGATGTATTTGAGAGACAACATGTGCTCATTGTGCACATTTATTTATGTTTTAAACAATCTAAGCCAACCATCTGTTTTGCCCCATAGTTGCGCACGTGTCAGTTTTGTTGCTTGACAACCAACCCGTGTCTTGCTACACTACTGCTCACTCCTGTCTAAATATTGTCTGGTTGTCTTCTCCCTATAGCCTTACTCTCGCCAGGAGTCCCAACAGGACATAGTTCTGGGAGGTGACATGACCATCAGCTCCATTCAGGCCACCATCGCCAAACTCAGCATCCGGCCTCCCAGTGCCACTGACCCAGCCATGGACCCTGTCCTTGACATTGGCGCCCCCTCTGGTCTGGAGGACCAACCCTTCATCCCCCCCACCGGCCTGCCCTTGGATAGAGAGCTAGAGCCAGCCGCCGCCCCCGCCTGGTGCCCCTCTCCCAGCGAGACCCAACCCTCCTCCCTCAGTCCCCCACTCTCCTCCCCAGAGAAGGTTCAGTCCCCACCACCCAATGGTGTGGATGCCACTGCCCCTTCCTCTCCCCCCACAGCCAATAACCATGCGGTCCCAGAGGTGACCCCTGATCCAGCCCCTCCCTCTGGCCCGGCCCTGAACTCCCTGGAGCTGCTGGCCTCTCTGACTCCCGAGGCCTTCTCCATGGAGGGTGGTGGGTGCAAGGGGAAGCACCGTGTCACTAAGCAGAGCTTCCTGCAGCCTGCCGAGGGCCAGGGCCTCCACCAGGGGCCCCGCGAGGAGGGGGGAGACGACCCCCTGAGCTGCCTAGACCCCCTCTGGAGCCTCAACAAGAACTGAAACACAGGAGCCACAATGCCCTCTCTCTTTCTCACTTCATAGCCGTGTGTCAAACTGACCTGTAGCCTTTAGTACTAGTTCTTCTTGATTCTCTGATTCTTAGTTAGTGAACCAAACTGACTAGAATGGTGGACACTCCAAGAATCACAACTAGAAGTGCTTAGTGGTAGGGGCTAGGGGTTGGTTTGAACCTGGGCCTTTCTGTCACTTCAGGGGTCATACATTCCGCCTTCCGTCACTGGTGGCCTGGCTGTGCTTCTGGGACCAAATCATGGTGCACTCGTCTTTTCTTTCCTTCTCTTGGTCTGTTTCTACCTGTACCAGATGGGTCTGTTCTTCACTCCTTGCTTCAGAGCTGGCCATTCAGCACGCCCTCCTAGCAGCAGTGTCTATGGTCCCTTCGTACAGCTGGTCGCTCCAGGCACGGTATTGGCTTGGGCTCTTCATGTGGACTAAGATGATGGTAGTGACTGATATGGTTGCACTAAGGTGACGCAGACAGAGGCCAAAGGGTGAGGGAAGAGCTTGCAGACAAAGGTGCCGTTAACCGCGGCTCTCGTTATGGTAACCGCATACATGAATCGGCACGTCTTAAAAAAAAAATTCTTGTCTTTCATTAACACTAAATATATCTTGAATAAATGTAGACTACCCTCATGTTATTATTTTGTCATGGTTTTGACTACTGTATTTAAAATACACACCCACAGCTTATGGAATGTTTGAATTGATGTATGGTTTATTTCTCAAGTGAGTATCACACACACTACAGACCACATGACAAGGTATCAAAGCCTCTTTATTTGGAAATTAGTACAAAGTTTTGCTCCCGTGTTAAAAATAGTCCAGAACATTTGCTACCACCACTACAGTCTGTGTACCCTAGCCAACCGAAGAAGGGAGGTGGTTCGGGAAGAGGCGAAGGGGGGCAGAGCAGGCCTGATTCCACAAAAACAATATTTACACCGGTTTCTCTCTGCCCCTCCCTCCGTCAACTATTTTGTAGGACCAAAAGGAACAGATAGAGGGGACATGGGCAGTGTTCCAATTATCTTAAATGATTCCCTTCTCATCTCCTTTCATCACTACTGATAGTACAGTGGCAGAACGCTGTGAAACAAATATGTAAGAAAATTCCTGTTCCAGAAACGTTCCAATGTTGTTTGGAGCATAGTGCTCGCAACACCAGAGTTGAATTCCTGCATAGCCACATATTGTGACTGAATGTGTGTGAACTGTTGCATTGGATGGGTGTCTGTTAAATAACTATTGTATCATTATTTGCAAGCAAGGAGATAAGGAAAGGCAGCTTAAAAGGACTTGGAACACAACCATATTTTACTGCCCAACTCAAGCAGCAGTTTATATCCTTCAACATTCATTCCTTAGAGATCCAAGTCACCATCAAGCAAACCCCCCCCCACAAAATAATAAGTGAATCTACACACTAAAGCATTTTCACCTATTATTTACATAAAAAAAAAACACAAAATAAATTAGAACTGTTACAATAGAATACGGGTGCACAACTCCAGTCCTTCTGGGATGGTGTGTGTCTGGGTTTTCGTTTCTCTTCAATTCACGTTATTGATAAGCCAGCAGACACTGCATCACTTGAGGACTAAAGCTGTCCACCCCTGCATTCACAAGCCTGATGTGTGTTTCTGAATGTCTTTCTATACATTGTTTCAAAGTGCCTAGTGTGTGTGTATGTGAGCATTTGAGAGGGTTAAGAGTTAGTGCACAAGTTAGTGTTATATTTCTGTAGGTTGAAGTTGAGTGGACTTGCTTTTCAATATCAAGCGTCGCGGATCTACATTCAGCTATGGGTGTAAGTAACCAAGTAGGCTAACGTCTAAGGTCAACCCCCTACGCTCTCTCTGCATTGCGTGTATCTGCAGGCTAGCGCTACGGTCGCTCAGAGCTAAGGGGCTGGAAGAAAGGTTGAGTTAGTAGAGACTGGATGGACCAAGGTGGAGATTTTAGGGTCCAACCTAGAGGGTACCATCTGAAACTACTCATATTCCTAGTATGAGGCCCTCGCTGACTCCTTTGCTCACTTGAAAAGACTGGATGGATGGACCAAGGTGGAGTTATCACCACATTACTGGTACACTACCCTTCCTCTCCTTTTATGCCTGATAGGGTTCTCAAACTCACAAGCAGAGAATTACAGAGACGAGACCTAAAAAACAAGGTAATAAAGAGACCTTTTCATTGTATTGGGAAAAAGATAGGGGACAGAGAAACTCAGTTGTAAGATGTTTTTCAAGAGGAAGCCATTTTAGGTATTTAAAAAGTAACATGATTTCCTCAATGGAACCTTTTGTCAGAAAACAAGGCGTACAATGGTAGCATGACAATGTTACTAATGTAAAACAGTGCAATTGAATATATTCACAATCTCAAATGATCTGACATTTCTCCTGGACACAGTCAACATGGGAAGAGAGCAGCCAATGTAGAGCTACTACAACTTCAGATGCACATCTCAAATTCAAGCAGAAAGTAGAGGTATAGAGCCTCTTACAGCTAAAAGGGCTCTTAGGGGCCAGATGGGTCCTCTTGCAGCTAAAAGGGCTCTTAGGGGCCAGATGGATCCTCTTGCAGCTAAAAGGGCTCTTAGGGGCCAGATGGATCCTCTTGCAGCAACAGTAGCCCTAAAATCAGAGCCTGAGGCTGGGTAAGGCAAGGAACCTCTCCCCCTCAATCCCCAACTCCAAGAAAACACAAGCCTTTTCAGTTCAAAAATATTCATATTACAAATATTAATCATCATAACCAATGTTTAAAAAATAAAATAAAATCTAACCCTACATTTATGACATCTCCACATTATATTATTATGCACATCTCAAATTGTTACTTAAAAATGTATCACTAATAAATAGATTTAAACATAAAAACAACCCCCTCTCAAGGTGCATTTCATTACAGTAATCGTATTCAGTTATCTCGCACACACAAACACACACAATAATGAAGGATTTTTGTCAGCAGTGTTTTTACCATAAAAAGGGACTGTTTCTTTCCCAGGACACAAAACACACACATGCTAGTATCTGCTTAGCTTAGCCCAACGGCCCTCAGACCTCATGACATGAGCCTGCCACAGCTGCGCTACACTGATTGGCTGGTGTGGTATCAAACACTCCGCCAATGACAGCAGCATAGTGCAGTGACAGACTGTCTGATTGTTGGATGGGAACCCCTTGGGGTGTGTGTACCCCAAACCATCCAATGCTTGGATACAAACCCCCTGAGCTACTAACAAGGTCAAGGGTCATCTTTCTGGTCAGACAGACCTCACCCTGTGGCAGGTTGACCACTTGTAAGTCTGTCTGTACATCTGTCTCTCCAACCAGGCATTAGCTTTATAAAAAATGTTACGTATTGCTATAGAAATGCCCTCCCACCTAATCGGGTGAAGTGCTAACGATCCGTCAACTCTTTCCAAGAAGATTGCCCAACTGCAGCGTAGTGTACGGCGAAAATGAGTTGCGTTTACATGTATCCCCATTGTCAGTACTGACCATTTCATCTACTCCTCCGGGCCACTGTGTGGCGCCTGTCCTAGTTCTGCTTCTGCTCAGTCCAGCTTCTCCAGCACCGAGGGTACGTAGACCAGGCTGAGCTCGGAGCCAAAGTCGCAGACGATGGCGGCATTGTTCAGCACCACGAGCTGGCGGACCCCCTGGCCGTCGCTGCTCTGGCCCAGGTAGACCGTCTGAAGGAGGTCCCCGAAGTTTAGGTCCCAGAAGGACACGCAGCCCTGGCCCCCTGTCACCAGGAGAGACTCAGAGATCACCCCCAGACTGGCACCACAGCCCACCTCCTAGGGAAGGGGGGGAAGAGGAAAAGAAAGACAGGTTAGGTTTAGAGAAGGTGGGAAAATTGGGATAGAAGCAGGTGAAGAGGCATAAAGCGTAAACTATCATTGAAAAACAGGAGACTAGTTTACCTGATTTCTCCAAAAGTATATACACACACACACACACAGAGACCCACCTGCTGTATGGAGTAGAGCTTGATGCCCGTGCTGCGGTCCCAGATGCAGATGAGGTCGTCAAGGCCACTGCTGATCACGCACGATGTGGTGCACACCAGCGAGGTCACGTCGCCGCGGTGACCGTACACGTGGCTCACCCGGCTGCCCGTCAGCACATCCCACAGACAGATTGCTCCGTCCTGCCCCCCACTGGCCAGAACCATGGTCTGCAACACGACAATGACTGATACTTCACATGGGTCATATTTATTAAGTACAAACAGAAAAAAATGGACTGCTCTGGGGAGGGACAACCTGGACTTGTTCATAAGAAATCCACATTTTCCGCTGCAAAACGTTTCGCTACGATGTGCCCTAGTAAGGGGGGCTTACACTCGAATGGATTTTGATCGGAAAGGAGCACCTTAGGCCGCGTTTACACAGGCAGACTTTTAACCAGTGCGACCAGCTCTGAAAAAAAGATTTGAAAAGATTTGATGTGATTGGTCAAAAGATCCATTCGTGTATAAAAGATCAGAATTGGGCTGCCTGTGACTTAGTGACTCATGCACACCCAGCAACACTGGTACACAAGGTTCGGAAAAGGTGGAATTTTAGGAGCAAGGTGAGCCCATTGCTACATTGCATAACTATCCTTCTGGGGGAAATTCTTCAAGGGAGCAGGTTTTGTGTTGGAATGCAGCCAGACAAGAGTTTAGTCATTGGAACATGGCTGTACCATCGGACTGCCCGGGGAAGGGGTACGTACAGACTGTACCATTGACTAACCTGGTCTATGTAGATGGCAGTGATTCCCCCAGAGTGGCCCTGGAGCGTGAAGAGACAGCATGAGTCCTCCAGACGATACACCTGACGCACAGGGACAAACAGTAGGGCTTAAGTATGTGTGTGAGTGAAGATTTTATTCTGTTTTAGCATGTAAAAGGTTGGTGAATGATATACACAACTGTACACGTGTGTGTGTGTTTCTGTGTGTGTTTGTGTTCTCACTCACCCTGACGGTGTGGTCCTGGCTGCCCGTGACCACTCTGCCGGCGGCGGCTCGCAGCACTGTGATGGGTTTCTGGTGGGCACACTGCACCGAGCGCGTCAGCTGGCATGAGATCACATCCTCACTGCTGTAGCAGGGCGAGGGCGGCATTTTACTATGCCCGGGAGGACCTGGCACCACACGCAACACAGCCAACATAGATAACACACTCATTACAGACGTCTACAGTTAAAACGCTCCGAAACTACAGACGTCACAAAATGTCAAAACCTTACTTGATAATTAGTTAACTACACTATTGTTAGCTACAGCAGTACTGCCCAGGCAATAACATGTCTCCAAAAATTACCAGGTGGCTCAAGTTGTTGACATTTTACCGATCTACTTTCCAAGCGTATTAGACATACACTGAGTGTACAAAACATTATGAACACCTTCCTAATATTGAGTTTCACCCCCTGTTGCCCTCAGAACAGCCTCAACTCGTTGGGGCATGGACTCTACAAGGTGTCGAAAGCGCTCCACAGGGATGCTGGCCCATGTTGACTCCAATGCTTCCCACAGTTCTGTCAAGTTGGCTGGATGTCCTTTGGGTGGTGGACCATTCTTGATACACACAGGAAACTGTTGAGCGTGAAAAACCCAGCAGCGCTGCAGTTCTTGACACAAACCGGTGCACCTGGCAGCTACTACCATACCCCGTTCAAAGGCACTTAAATATTTTGTCTTGCCCATTCACCCTCTATATGCCACACATACACAATCCATGTCTCAAGGCTTCAAAATCCTTCTTTAACCTGTCTCCTCCCCTTCATCTACACTGATTGAAGTGGACATCAATAAGGGATCATAGCTTTCACCTGGATTCACCTGGTCAGTCTATGTCAAGAAAAAAGCAGGTTCCTAATGTTTTGTGCACTCAGTGTATATTGACATCATTGAGTCGTTTGACAGTGTGTGTGAAGCTCACCTCTGTACTGCAGTAAGCCCAGAGGCTTGTTGATGTCGACAGTGAAGAAATCTAGAGAGCCGTCGAGTCTGGCCGCCACAATCCTGTTGTTGAGGAAGGCCAGGGCCGTGATCCCTGAGACGCCATCTTCATTACTGCAGCGTAACGAGCCCTCCACTGCGTCCCACAGCTAACCACATAACACATTAGTGCACTTGCCCTGGCTTTTTCTCACTTTCGCTGTGCCAATTTCTCCTACTCTGACTCTCTCCTCCTGCAAATATTGTTTCCTGCTTTCTCATTATGACGACCTCCTCTCTTTTCCCTTCTCATCTCATCCACTCCCTCTGCACCCACCCCATTCTTTCTTTCTGTTGTACAAGGGAGCATCATAAAGTGTGTCTAGCGACGGGATAGGGGCTGGGGGTTGGGATTGGGTCTCACCTCCAGTTTGCCGCTGCTCCTCCCAGCAGCAATGAGGTTCCCCCGGAGCTCCATGGCCCACACGGCGCTTTCCCAGTCCGGGGTTCCCTGGCCCAGTGGAGCAGGGGGCTGGATGTACCCCAGGCTGCGTCTCCTCTGGGGAGGGGGTCCCGAAGGGGGTGAGGGGAAGGGGTAGGAGGCAGTGAGGCCCGGCGAGGGAGGCTCGTGCTCCAAGTAGGCTCTCTCCACTAGCCCCCCAAAGTCAAAGCCATCCCTGGGCGGGGTTAGGAGGAGGTGGGAGGGGGGCTGGGAGTCGAAGTTGGTGTCGATGAGGGGGGTGAGGTCGGGTTGGTCCTCAAAGAGGGCCGGGCGTGGGGTGGTCCGCCGCCTTAGGGGGTAGCCCTCATCCTCATCGAAAACCCCACCCCCTGGTTCTGTCCCGCCTCCCAGATTCTCAGGTTCAGCCACACCCACGGCGTCCCAGCCATCCCGCTGCTCCCAGCAGCCACTGCTGCTACTCCGCCGCAGCCTGACAGAGAGACAGTTTAGTGTTCAGGGTAGGAGTCTGGATATGCATAAAGGAGAACAGGAGGCAAGACTATGTTGGAAGAAATAAAGGACATGGGAATGGGAAGAAGGGTGAACACAGACAAAAAGTTAATATTGTACATTTATTATTAAAATAATACAAGTTGTACTCCGAAGAGGTGGGTGGTGCCAGGCCAAAACATATAAACATTATGCATGAATACAAGCATGAACTGTCCATAGGTGTGTGTAGGTAAGCCTGTACTGGCCAAGGTGACCTTGTGTATATGGTATGTGTGCGTGTCTTACCCATGTTTAGGAATGACGGTGAGGCAGTCTCCAGTCTGAGCGTCCCACACACGGATTTGTCCTGCCAGGCAACAACTGGCCAACAGCATGCCATCACTCGCCAGACACTCGATATCCTGGGGGGGGGGGAAGAGAAAGAGGGAGAGAGAGGAAGGAAGAGAGAGAATGCAGAGGAGAGATACTCGTAAATATTCATGCAAATGAACAACGGTATGTGTCACAGTGTGTGTGTCTCTCACCATGCTGTGTCCACGCAGCAGCAGGGGGGAGATCTCGCTGATGGGTGGCGAGTAGCCGTAGTCGTCGCAGGGCAGGTCACCGCGGCGACGGCGTCCGTGGGCCACGCCGTTCTGGCCATAGTTGCGGGGGCAGAGGACCCGGTAGAGACAGAAGAGAAGCAGCACCAGCAGAACCCCTGCCGCCAGGCCCAGAGCTGCTACCCTAAAGAGAGAGAGAGAGTTAATAACCTGTTTGCTGCCTTCTCTATACGTGCCAATAAAGCTGGTTTGGATTGCATTGAGAGAGCGGGTTAAGCGTGTGAAGAGAGAGCACATTAGAGACAGAGACAGAGTACCAATGATGGGAAGACCAAGCCATCTCGTGGCCCGCACAGAGCATCTTACAATAGAAAGACTTGAACCTTGAGGAGGTGTGAACTTGAGGCAACGACCTACCAACATAAATCCTCAGCTCGTCAGAATGGCATTCCATAACATGACCAACTGTTCATTGTCCCCCCATGAGGAAAGCCTGGAAAGCAGAGCCGTATGTAATGCCGATGTGTCCCTCTAGTGGAGACTGTTGTAAAGGCAGAAGCCTAAAAGCACCTGTCGTGAAGAATGAGTCACTGCCATGACGCATTGGTGTGACCAACTCGACGTGCAATACCAGTCCTGAAACCACGGAAGAGTCGGATTGGTCCAGCACACATCCTCTCTCACACATGCTCATGCATGGAGTCAGTGTGTACATATTGTCCCCTTAGAGAAACGTTGGACCCATGTGGTGTGCACAAACTGGCTGCACATGTTCAAGCCAATCAGACCACTTCAGTGGAAGTATGCAAATGTGGACCGTTAAGAGCCAGGGACAAAATGGTTGTTTTTCCTCACCTTATGGTTGCACTTCCATTCACACTACAACAGAAAGCAGTCTTTCCATTTGAGGCTTGAAATGATGCTAGAAAATGATCATACTAATGTAATTCCATCACCGCCACAGGCCTAACACAATAAAATAGTGTCTAACATTGATTGGCAACCAGTTTATTTGTTTATGACTATTGTAAACAGGCTGAAGGAGATTCTCTGACGGTCACGCCCCCATAAAGAAAATTAGAGTTAAAAACAGGTTCAGCCCCTGGTTCGACCGTGATCTTGCAGAGTTACTCCACCTCAAGAATTGCATTTGTCGAAAGGCTCGGCACACGCATATTCAAGCTGACTGGCTATCGTTCAGGCAAATGAGAAATGTGCACTCAGGCTATCCGGAAGGCCAAAGTTAGTTACTTTAAGGAGCAGTTCTCTCTCTGTGGGTCTAACCCCAAGAAGTTCTGGAATACGGTTAAAGACCTGGAGAATAAACCCTCCTCCTCACAGCTGCCCATGCCCCTTAAAGTTGATCATGTGGTTGTTACTGACAAGAAGCACATGGCTGAGCTCTTTAATCACCACTTCATTAAGTCAGGATTCCTATTTGACTCAGCCATGTCTCCTTGCCCGTCCAACATTTCCTCATCTCCCAGCCCTTCTAATGTGACTATCCCCAATGCTTCCCCCTCTTTTTTCCCTGCCTCACTACAAAGTTTCTCCCTGCAGGCAGTCACTGAGTCCGAGGTGCTAAAGGAGCTCCTGAAACTTGACCCCCAAAAAACATCTGGGTCAGATGGTTTAGACCCTTTTTTCTTTAAAGTTGCTGCCCCTATCATCGCCAAAACTATCTCCGACCTTTTTAACCTGTCTCTCCTTTCTGGGGAGGTTCCCATTGCTTGGAAGGCAGCCACGGTTCGTCCTTTATTTAAAGGGGGAGATCAAGCTGATCCTAACCGTTATAGGCCTATTTCTATTTGGCCCTGTTTTTTAAAAGTGTTGGGAAAACTTGTCAATATTCAACTGACTGGCTTTCTTGATGTCTATAGTATTCTATTGGGTATGCAATCTGGTTTCCACTCAGGTTATGGATGTGTCACTGCAACCTTAAAGGTCCTCAATGTTGTCACCATTGTCCTTGATTCTAAGCAATAGTGTGCTGCTATTTTTATTGACTTGGCCAAAGCTTTTGATTCGGTAGACCATTCCATTATTGTGGGCCGGCTAAGGAGTATTGATGTCTCTGAGGGGTCTTTGGCCTGGTTTGCTAACTACCTCTCTCAAAGAGTGCAGTGTATAAAGTCAGATAATCTGCTGTCTCAGCCACTGCCTGTCACCAAGGGAGCACCCCAAGGCTCAATCCTATGCCCCACGCTCTTCTCTTACATTAACAACATAGCTCAGGCAGTAGGAAGCTCTCTCGTCCACTTACATGCAGATGATACAGTCTTATACTCAGCTGGCCCCTCCTCGAATTTTGTGTTAAATGCTCTACAACAAAGATTTCTTAGTGTCCAACAAGCTTTCTCTACCCTTAACCTTGTTCTGAACACCTCCAAAACAAAGGTCATGTGGTTTGGTAAGAAGAATGTCCTTCTCCCCACAGGTGTGATTACTACCTCCGAGGGTTTAGAGCTTGAGGTAGTTACCTCATACAAGTACTTGGGAGTATGGCTAGACGCTACACTGTCCTTCTCTCAGCACATATCAAAGCTGCAGGCTAAAGTTAAATCTAGACTTGGTTTCCTCTATCGTAATCGCTCCTCTTTCACCCCAGCTGCCAAATTAACCCTGATTCAGATGACCATCCTACCCATGCTAGATTACGGAGACATAATTTATAGATCGGCAGGTAAGGGTGCTCTCGAGCGGCTAGATGTTCTTTACCATTCAGCCATCAGATTTGCCACCAATGATCCTTATAGGACACATCACTGCACTCTATACTCTTCTGTAAACTGGTCATCTCTGTATACACGTCGCAAGAACCATTGGTTGATGCTTATTTATAAAACCCTCTTAGGCCTCACCCCCCCTATCTGAGATATCTACTGCAGCCCTCATCCTCCACATACAACACCCATTCTGCCAGTCACATTCTGTTAAAGGTCCCCAAAGCACACACATCCCTGGGTCGCTCCTCTTTTCAGTTCGCTGCAGCTAGCGACTGGAACGAGCTGCAACAAACACTAAAACTGGACAGTTTTATCTCAATCTCTTCATTCAAAGACTCAATCATGGACACACTTACTGACAGTTGTGGCTGCTTTGTGCTGTTGACTTTGCCCAATAATGTTTGTACCATGTTGTTGTCATGCTGTGTTGCTACCATGCTGTGTTGTCATGGTTTGCTGCTTAGGTCTCTCTTTATGTAGTGTTGTGTATCTCTTGTTGTGATGTGTGTTTTGTCCTATATTTATATTGCATTTTTATTTATATATTTTTTTTTATCCCAGGCCCCTGTCCCCACAGGAGGCCTTTTGCCTTTTGGTAGGCCGTCATTGTAAATAACAATTTGTTCTTAACTGACTTGCCTAGTAAATAAAGGTTAAATAAAATAAATGCATGAGTTCCAAAGGATTCTGTCCTTGATTGGACAACCATAGAGATACGATAAATTCTACTTTATTCTGGGAGAACCATCCAGGCCCCTCCTCCTTGACCTGACCCAAAGATTCTAATAGATAAATCTCCATCTGTGCCTGGCCTGTGTTCCAGAGATGACCTTCACCACTGTGGCCTTTATCTCAGATATGAACCGTGAACACTGATCTGGATTTCATAGATGACCATGACCTGATGAATATGATTCAAACCTTCCACTTCCAATGAAAAACGTCCCTAGCCTTACACATCACCGTGGACACAGTTCCAAAGTTGGATCCATTTGAATATGCTATATGTTAAGTTCATGTTTTAAGTATCCCTATATTTCTGTTATTACGGGGCTATCGCGCGTCAAGTTGTTGTAGATGGACCTAGCCTTGAGTGGAATGGCTACCTTGTAGTGTGTTCATATGGTATAGTCAACTTTGTTAAACTGGAACCTTGTCGTTGTGTCATTTCGAGTAAACATTGGTAGCAGAGGATGGCTAATAACTACAATGTGCCACCTCGCTTCGACGAGAAGAGTTCGTACGAAAGTTTGAAAAATGAACTTGGAATCTGGACACGGGTTACTAATCTGGACGCGAAAAAACAAGCACTTGCGGTGGTATTATCGCTGGAGGGAAGAGCGAGAGATACAGCACTGGAAATATCCGTTGAGGATTTGAACAAGGATGATGGTATGGGAACTTTGATCATGTGAAAGAGAAAGACCGTGCCTACGAGGCATATTCAAACTTTGACAGTGTTACGAGAGATATTTCGGTTGCAATGACGGACTACATCATGATTTCGAACAGAGGTACAATAGGATGCGCAAGTACGACATGGTTCTCCCGGGTGCAGTGTTAGCTTTCAAGTTGCTAGATACTGCCTGTCTAGATGGTAGCGAGAAACAGTTGGCTTTGACTGCTTGTACTGTGCTGACTTTTGCATCAATGAAGTCGGTACTGTTAGGTTTGAGAATATGTTATTGTGGAAAATGGATATGTTTTGCTTGCCTTTTTACACTGTGTGCTCATTGTATCATTAAGCCGCAACATTACTATTGTGGGGTATGAGAAAATGTTTCGTTTGCTACACAGGAATGTGTTTGAGCTCAGGCTGACACTGGGTGTCTGGCTAAGGGGCAGTATAACCTTGGGAGATAACAGTATGTTGAGCTAGGAACACATGAAAAGAAAGATGTGGAGGCTAATTAGGACCAAGCCTGTGGCCTCAGTAACCCCGGACAACAAGCGCCAAGAGGCTGGGACCAGCCTGTGCGCCTACTATTGGCTAAGCAAGTTTAAACCACGCCCAGCCACTGTTCTGATAGGCCCATCCCGAGGTGGGAACTAACTCTGTCAGAACTTATTTAAACCAATGCATTTAGCAGAAAGGGCAGTTCTATGTTAACCCTGCGTGGTACTACATGGAACCCGTATATACGAAGATTGCATTTACCATTTATTGCTTGAGTGAATAAAAATAATTAGAACTTACTTGGTGACTCTGTGTCACCTTTTGTCCGGACACCAGATTTGAATTTCGCAACCCTAACAATTGGTGACCCCGACGTGATCTGGTGACGGACATCGCTGGAGATTGACGTGCCAGCCGATTGGCAAGGACTGTCGTCGGACGGTGTGTCTCACAAATCCTGACCGGTCAACTAAAAAAGGTAAGCAGACACCTATTGTGAAAAAGTTCTGCACATTGGCATTATCCAAATTTAATTTTGTGAGTCACCTGTTTGACGTAAGTTACTAAATTACATGAATTATTATAATTGGCAAGAGTAATTAAATGTGATATATGTGATGTGGTAAATGCAATTTTAATTGGCCAAGATATGATATGATATAACGAGTGAATGTGATGTACTAGGTGAGATGCCAAGTGTGTATGAACAGGGTGAGATGCCCAAGTATGTGTGAGGGTGGGGATTAATGCAACAGTGAATGAAGTGTACTAGGGTGAGATGCCCAATTGTGAATGAATAGGGTGAGATGCCCAAGTATGTGTGAGGGTGGGGATTAATGCAACAGTGAATGAAGTGTACTAGGGTGAGATGCCCAATTGTGTATGAATAGAGTGAGATGCTCTAGTATGTATGTTGGATGAATGAAGTACACTTGATATCCAATAGTGAGAAGCGGGATATCGGTTTGAATGATTTAAAAGGTGAGATGCCTGCAGATGAGATGTCTGCGTTGCATTAAGTTAAAACTGCCGATTGAATGAAGTACACTTGATATCCAATAGTGAGAAGCGGGATATCGGTCTGAATGATTTAAAAGGTGAGATGCCTGCAGATGAGATGTCTGCGTTGCATTAAGTTAAAACTGCCGGGTGTTTGTAGTACATTAGATATTTCAGTTGGAGCTGGTATCGGTGAGAATGTGTTTTTTTTAAGGTCGCGGACCTACAGATGAGACGTCTGTGCCAGAGTTATATCATTGAATATTGGGAAAGTGTACACGGCATACGGGGAAAGTGATACGTTAACGCACCTAGAATTTACTTGTTTTGGCTATATACAATGATAATAGAAAAACAAGTACATTTTTATCATGGAACACCAAGATGTTGAGAAAGTGCTGAAAACGCTGAAATCAACACTAGAAGTAAATGGAGGAAAGTATGGGAAGGAGTGGGAGAAAAGGGGAGAGAAACTATACAAAGAATGGATTGAAGAGGGCAGTATTATTTCACCCTCCGGACTCCCTGGTGAAGGAGAGCCGGGAAGAATACTGGACTCACTGAAGAGGAGAACATATAAAGCCGTCTTTGAATGGAAGCAAGGAGGGGAACAGACGAAGGGAAAAAGCAAAAGACGCGATGGAGAAGGCTAAGTTGAAGGAACGCATAGGTTTGGCTATGCTGGAGAAACTCAAAAAAAAAAAAAAAAATCTCAAAAGGGAGAACAGATCGCACCCGCCAGGCTGTATCCATCCCTGCCACGGGCTCCGCCACCATATGACAGTACCCAGGTCATGGCTCCGGTCATGGATCTCACAGCCACGGTGAACTACAAAAACGAGCAGAAGCACAAGAGGGAGGAACCTGGGTCCGTAATGAAGACTTCCAGGATAGAAGTGAGAGTGTGCAAATTTTGCTAGAAGCAGCAAAAATGATGCAACAGAATGTAGAACAATTCAGTAGAATATCAGCGGGAACTGAAAGTGATATGTGTATGACGGATGTGCAGAACAGAGGGGGACTTGTAAGTGAAAGTGAGAGCGTGTCTGGACGAAGTTACCAAGACATGGAGGAAAAATGTGTGGAGAATGAGAGAAGGCTGAAGAGTCTGGAAAGACAGATAAGGAAAAGGGAAGAAGAGAGAAGCAGCTCAAAAGAGGAAGTAAAAAAAGGGGGGCCAATGTTGAACTGGTCTGAGCCCGAAACAGAGAATCAAAGGGGGTCAGCAGTGGACGAGGAAGAAAAATACATCAGTGGTATGTTTAAGGGGAACATTTGTGATGATGGGCCTGCATATGGGACTAGGAGCAGGGGCCGCGTGGCTCCATTGAGGGACACTCCTGGGGGAACAACGATATATAAGCCATGGGGACATCGGGACCTGCAGACATTGATTGATTCATTACCACTGCCAGAAGAATCAGGATGCAGATGGGTGAAAGCTTTTGAAAGCTTGACAGCAGGAGACCAATTGACTGTGGGGGATATGACCGCGGTAATGAACCGGTGCATGGGTGATCAAGAGTGTAAGGATATCATGACAAGTGGGGGACTGAGAGGAAGAATGTCTGCGGGAACTACATGGGACCCATACAGGAATGGGGTATGGGCAGCCATAAGAGGGCAGCATCACCGCGCTCAACGGTCTCCCAGTCGACGGGGAGCCCGGTAGAATATTAAAGGCGCTGAAACAAAAAACAGATAGAACTTTCACCGAGTGGAAACAGGGGGGACAACAGCGCAGGGGTAAGATGATTTAGAAAATTTGAATCAACTAGTTCATTAGTGGATATTAAGTTTAAAATGGATATTAACGTTGTATTTCGCCACATTCGAAACATCGCTAAACATTTAGATTTGACGTTCAATGTTGATAAAATATTATGCTATGAAATCTACTGTATAATAGCTATCAAATTGGTCTATTGGAAATTGGGATAACAGTGTTTGTACATGATTATGGCAGTGAGAGACCAACCATATAATATTGTGTGTGTGTGTGTGTGTGTGTGTGGTGAATGAGTAGGAACGTCTAAGTGGAGCATGGAAGTGTTTGGACGTTTCTGTTTTGATTTCAACATATGGGTTAAGACGCGCCCCCAGGTGCACACAGACAGTCAATGTGATTTGTATAGAACTGTTTTGAAAGTCCCTGAATAGTTGAACAATTCCTGGGGAGAACTGATCAATCTCACTAGGAATTGGGAAACAACGGGAGAATTTCATTGAAATACATTTTTTTGTGAGACACTATTTTCTATCCAAATTGTACTAATACTTTGGGAGATTATTATTATCTCATTGGGAAATTATATGGATATTGTTTGGGAAATATATAGAGAGTTTTGGGACAGAGACAGGCTCCCCCCGCCTTATGAGTAGAAAGAGGAGGGGGGAGGCCATGAGGAGTATATGGGGAGTTTTGGGCTGAACACACGGGTAGGCGCCCATCACCAGACAGTGTAGATGAGGAGAATAAGATAGATACTGAATTACTAGGTATTTGAGTTAGCTACAGTAGACTTGGCTCTAGCATGGGAACAGAAAACCATTTTTAACATTGTTCTGACTCATGAGGCTACAGGGGGGGGGAGCAATGGTACCGGTGATAATTTCCTAGTTGTGTTCCGTTAACCTATTGGGAAGAGATGTGATGACACTTTTGAATAGAGTTGTATCACCCACTGAAAGGGGCATGAAGGCCCACATAGTTAAGAACATGGTCATCTGTGGGGACAGCGAACTTTGTTGCTAGTATAGTCAGGACTTAGTTAGAACGGTGGGAGAGTATGGGTTATTGGGTATCAAAGGGAAAGAAGATTAATGACTGGGTATCCGTGGAGGGAGGGGTTGCGCACAGCCCATCCGCAGAAAGAAGATTAGGAAGTTTTGTTTGGCATTTTCTAGATATGACTGTTCGTTTACTCAGACTGTGGACTGTAGGGAGGGGGTCATGACGTCAGCTTTGACCTAGAAGAAGGATAAGACAGTGGCCTGTTGCTCCTCTCTTTGAATACAGTGGAGTCTTTTGTGTCTTAAATGACTAATAGGTACTGATGGGAGCCCACGTTTATTGTAGCTTGATTTGACCGATTTGCCATTAACAGATGGAGAAATTACTATGTTTATAGATGAGTCTTCAAGGTAGAACTTAGATGTTTTGTATACAACTGGGTATGATGTTGTTACCCTTACTAAAAACTTAGAGGCTGAACCACGACCTAGTCACTATTCTGTGCAGCAGGCAGAAATTGATTGTTAGATATTTGTTATGATAGAGCCCTTTTTAGATATGGTAGTGTTTTGATACAGGGGCAGAGCCCTGTATCAACAGGAGGGATATGGTAGAGGTGATTGTTAGATATGGTAGAGATTGTTGGAAAACACAAATTACTTAATTTTTTGGTATAATTTTTTTGTTAATACAATACTATAGAATGCATGTTTGCTATGATTAAAAGTAAGTTAAGATAGACACACCTGAGTACAGGATGAAATTAGAGTTAGGAAGATACAGTAGCAAATCACATGAGAAGTTGTTTGCTAACCACACCTGTATGTCAGAGATTTTATGCCCAACAGGAGAACTACAGAAGGAGGTGATGATCCAGCCTGGTGACTGGGTGTGGGTCCAGTCTCTGGAGAAAAAGGACTGGAAGCAGCCCCGTTGGGAAGGTCCCTACCAGGTTATGATGGTCACAGCCTTTGCCATTAGAATATCATAAAGAGCAACCTGGGTCAACGTTACCCACTGCAGAAAGGTAGGAACACATACAAACACCGTGGAACACACGCAGAGTTAAAGAGCAGAACTGGACCAATAGGGTCTGGGGGTCACCTCTGTTAACGAAGATTTCCTACCCCGACCTATCATCACTGTAGTGTGTTCACTAGAGGTGTGAGTATGGGGTGGTACCTAGCAGACTGGCTAAGGGCAGGAGAGGGTTGGCGGTTTTTGGGATATGGGGTACCTTGAGCTGCATCATAGTTTTGATGATCTTTTTTATAAATCCTGATTCAACACCTCTAGTATAAATTCTATGTCGCTGACAAGTTTAAGAAGTAAAAGACAAGTTATATAATACCCGACCCCTCATGAATAGGAAGGATATAAAGAAGGAGTCCAAATAGGTGATAATGTAAGATTTAAGGTAAATATTAAACATTTCCCTAATATAGCAGGGATATGGGTGCATAATAAATTGTATAAGATTATTCAGAACTGTGTGATACCTTTATTTCTGTTTGGGACCCACTTCATCTTGTTCCTGGCCTAGGTAATTAAAACCCTCCAAAGAGTCACAGGAACAGACACGTAATGAAGGTATTGGGCTTACACTGATGATTGTGGACTCGATTTTTCCTGTTCATTAATCCAGTCGGTGGAGACCAACTTCACGAAAGACCCAGGTCTTGTAATGGATCTCAATAGATGTCTGTTAATGTGACTGATTTGGGTTTGGAAGTATAGGAGAAAATTCTCAACCTTACAGCTCCTATAACTGATGTGTGGTGGGGTTGTACCAATAAAGGAGGCCTACGACAGGCATTACCTAAAGGGTGAAGGGGCACTTGTGTTCTGGTATTATTGGTCCAACCAGTTAGGATTAGACATCAGAGACCAGTTCTGGACGGGATAACTAGAAAAAGGAGAAATATAGGTTCTAATGTAGGCAGTTCTATTTGGATGGATGTCATAGGTATCGCCGGAGAAGTTCCAGACTAATATAAAGCTATGACTCAGATTGGGAGGGTTTTATCACTACGCTCTTCTGGTGGGTAATGATAACTAAAAATGTTGATTGGATCAATTATATGTATTATAATCAACAGGGATTTGTGCATAAGACTAGAGATGCAGTGATGGGAATCTCTGAACAATTATCCGCCACCTCCCTCATGACCTGGCAACATAGGTTGGCTCTAGATTGGCTGAAAGGGTGGCGTCTGCAGAATGATGGGGGAATAATGTGCTGTACCTTCTTTCCCAGCTCTGATGAGTTGGTTTGACAATATGTTTGGGCAATGGGAGAATGTAATGATTACTGTGTTTCACCTGTATGACTGTGTTTGGTGTGGTTTGATTCCATGTGTGTGAGATTTTGTGTCTAGGTCTCTGGAAAAGGCGGTGATGATTCTCCAGGGCCCTGCCAGACTCAAACCATGTGATGACAGATACATGCCTTCTAGATGGACAGAGAATGCTGTTGGTTTTAATCCAGAGAAACCTGAATCAAATTAAACCATTATTACTGTTTAGTAATGTTGTCTATTTGATAAAGTTTATAATGAAACTCCTAACTATAAATGTTATGATTCGATATATGCCTAGAACAGTAATTGTTGTGGTTCAGATGTAAATACTTGTATTGGTTTTGTATAATCGTTTTATGTGACAATGATAATTAATCAAAATAGATGTGGTGTTATTTCTTTCTAGTATGTTTCTATCTCGTGTAGTGTAGTTATTAATTCTAATCAATATAGATGGGTGATTGTGTGTAAACATTTAGTCAATCGGGTGGATTGTTATAGATTTTATGGTTATGACTAAATGTTTGTACATCTAAGAACATCCCATTCTGAAAAGGTATGAGATAGGGTTATAAGACAAAATGGTAGTCCAATTAATATGTGTGTGTGTCTAGATATTAACTTGGTGTGCAGGAGTATGACTTCATTTAGGGGGTGTCTGGGAGAACAAAGGACTATTTGATTCTACCAGACACATGCGAGAGGCCCGTCCTTGAGAAGAACCTCCCAACACCTCCCGAGTTTGACCTATGTTGCAAAGATTGTGATAAGGAATGAACGGGTACTGTGGGAAAACTCTATTTCTTGGCTGGGGTGGAGGGGAACGGACTGTTCTCCTGGTTGGGTGAGTGGTTTGGCCAGTACACAGCTTTGGTGGTACTGTTTTTCTGACCCTAATTATTGTAATGTTGATGAGTTGTTCTGCTTGTATCATCCCTTGTCTGAGGATGTCTGTTACAGATGTTGTGCATGCTGCTGGCATGATGCCTTTACTGGAGGCTCAAGAAGGAGATGCTGACACGGAGTATAACTTTCGGAGGAAAATGGGTTTGATTAAGGATGACCCTTGGTTTGCTGTGGGGGTGGTTGTGGAGTGATCTTTTACTTACTATTACCAATCAGGTGTTTGCTAATGTACCTATAGTAGGTGAGTGACACCCTTGCGGGTGTCAAAAGGGGGAATCTCAAAATACAATTATATCTTAATCAGCCGCTTATTATTCCTGATTCTTATTCAATGCAGGGTTGTTGTTTCATAGATCCAGAAGGTTTTAAGTTCCTGGGTGGCTGGTAGCCAACCCAGTACAAGTGAGGCGTAGCAGGAAGGACTACAGGGTTTTTACCACTTTTTAATAAAAATTCCAGTGTGATGTTGGTTTCTGTTTTCTTCTGTTTTATGTTTTTGTATTTAGTGAGTGACACCCTAGTGGGTGTCAAAAGGGGGACTCAAAAACACGTTAACTTCTTATTGTCTATCTACAGATATTTACTTTTCATATCAACATTTCTTACTTTTATGCTGGTAGTATATTCACCATTGTTGCATTTAAACGAGTTATTGCTGCATTTATATTCACACCCTATAGGGTGTGAAAAGGGGGATTGTTAGGTTTGAGAATATGTTATTGTGGAAAATGGATATGTTTTGCTTGCCTTTTTACACTGTGTGCTCATTGTATCATTAAGCCGCAACATTACTATTGTGGGGTATGAGAAAATGTTTCGTTTGCTACACAGGAATGTGTTTGAGCTCAGGCTGACACTGGGTGTCTGGCTAAGGGGCAGTATAACCTTGGGAGATAACAGTATGTTGAGCTAGGAACACATGAAAAGAAAGATGTGGACGCAAATTAGGACCAAGCCTGTGGCCTCAGTAACCCCGGACAACAAGCGCCAAGAGGCTGGGACCAGCCTGTGCGCCTACTATTGGCTAAGCAAGTTTAAACCACGCCCAGCCACTGTTCTGATAGGCCCATCCCGAGGTGGGAACTAACTCTGTCAGAACTTATTTAAACCAATGCATTTAGCAGAAAGGGCAGTTCTATGTTAACCCTGCGTGGTACTACATGGAACCCGTATATACGAAGATTGCATTTACCATTTATTGCTTGGGTGAATAAAAATAATTAGAACTTACTTGGTGACTCTGTGTCACCTTTTGTCTGGACACCAGATTTGAATTTCGCAACCCTAACAGTACTAAAAATAATTTTTGGTGAAAAGACGTCTGTCGCGCAAATAACAGATGGAATGCAAATGAGTGACGGAGCATATTACACTGAGCAGCAGAGAAAAGGCGCCAACAAATCACGTTCTCAAGACAACCAGAAGAGGGCGCCATTGCCAGCGACAAATCCACTGGACAGATAGGGAAGGAGATCAAAATGTGCTATTTGTCAAAGCACTTACCATTGGGTTAAAGACTGTCCTCATAAAAATGAACATGTTAAACTAACAGAGGAAAATGTAAACACAGAGATAGAGCAGTGTAACATTACACTGTTTTCAAACGAATCTGCTTCTGATACTGAGATTCTTATAGTTGAATCCTTAGGATCTGCTGTGATTGATACTGCATGTACACGGACAGTGTGTGGTGCAAAATGGCTTGATAGCTATGTCAGTGAACTAAATATTAAAGTTCAAAATATGATTGACACACCAAGCAACAGAGCTTTCAAATTTGGAGATGGGAGAATTGTCCATTCTACCAAGAGAGTTAAGATACCAGCAAAAATTGGTCAGACTAAGTGTCACATTGAAACAGAGGTGGTCCCTATGAAACAGAGGTGGTCCCTACAGATATCCCCTTACTATTAAGCAAAGCTTCCCTCAAGACGGCAGGGGCTGTACTAAACATAAAAAATGACAAGGCAGTGATGTTTAAACAACCAGTGACTCTTGAACTTACTACCTCGGGCCACTATTGTGTAAACATTTTAGACAAAGACATCACACAGAGTCCATGTAAAAATGAGATTCTGATGGACACAAAGCACCTTTTCAGCACTACATGCAGCGAGAAAAGCGTTCACTGAAGCAGAGTGCTCAGAGAGAATTCTCAGGGTTCTACGTAAACAGCTACGACCCTCGGATGAGGAAGTACGAAACTGGAAACAAAGTGTACTACAAACGAGTTGACTGTCGAGTGGAAAGGACCGGGAGTAGTCATTGGCCAAGATGGCGTGGTGATATTTGTGAGGCACGGAGGCACCATTGTCAGGGTGCATCACTCAAGATTGCGGAAAGTAAATGATCAACAAGATGAAGGGGCTGTTGCTGAGAATCAGTCTCCTAATGAAAATGACAAAAAGGACACAGTAACAGACACAAACCTACCAAATGTCACATCCAATGATATGGACGCTGAAACTGACCCAGGAAATGGAGCAGAGACCTTCAACCATGCCACAGATAATACTGTTGAGAGTTCAAATGAGGAAAACGTTCAACAACAGCCACATGTGTTAAGACAACATGGTTGTTCCAATCTGAAAACTGGACAAACTGTTAAATACATGGACAGAGAAAGTGGTATTCCACATACAGCAACCGTCATTAGACGAGCAGGAAAAGTAAAAGGAAAACACCAGAACTGGTCCAACTTGCAGTACTTTGAACCAGCTACACTTTCTGGTACAACAGAGTCAGCTGACCTGTCACTTGTAGATAATCTCAGAATTGAACCAATGGAAAATCGAGAAAAACAATGACATTCAAAATGATGATGTACTTGAAACAAAGGACGTCTCATTTGACTCAGCTAAGCTAGATGAGCTCAGTAATTGTAGGAAAAAGTTAAGTGTTTGGCCAAAAATGTGTCTCAACAAGGTGAGTGTGTACCCTTAAAGTATTCTTAACTGGAATAGTGCCTAAAGCACGTCTAGTGGCTAGAGGTTTTGAGGAGCTGGCTGCTAAAGAACTCCCAAAAGACTCACCGACATGCGCCTCAGAGTCACTCTGATTGCTGATGACTGTGATCTGCCAGAAAAATTGGAAACTTAATTCCATAGACATCAAATCTGCATATTTGCAGGGAACAGAGCTGTCAAGAGACATTCACATCCGACCTCCGCCTGAAGCTAAGAGCGAAGGAACACTGTGGAAACTAAAAAGGTGTGTGTATGGCCTGGCAGATGCATCACTCTACTGGTACAACAACGTCAAGGCAACAATGCTGAGTACAGGTGGACAAATGTCACAAGTGGATCCTGCAGTCTTCTATTGGCTTGATCAAGACCGCAATGTGACTGGAGTACTTGCTTGTCATGTTGATTACTTTATCTGGGGTGGCTCACAGACCTTTGCTACAACTGTGATTCCACACCTCAAAGCGGTTTTCTAGGTCGGCCGTGAGGAGCATGATCATTTTTGTTATCTTGGCATAGAGTTTATTACAGTTGATGGAACAATACTGATGCAACAGGAGAGCTATATCAAGAATCTTCAACCCATCCACATGGATTCTTCAAGAGCCGTACAAAGGAATTCCCCTCTCTGTGGAATTGAAGCTGATCAGTTGAGGTCAAAGATAGGACAGATTCTATGGGTTGCTAGACAGAGTAGACCTGATGTAATGTTTGATGGTTGCAACTTGGCATCTAACACAAAACACGCCACTGTACAAACCATTCATGAGGCAAACAAAGTTGTTCGTAAACTGAAATCACAACAAGTGACTTTAAAGTTTCAGCATGTTGGAAAAGATGACTCTCTGAAACTAGTTGTCTTCAGTGATGCTTCCCTAAGGAACCTTACAGATGGAGGCACACAAGGTGGACATCTAATCATGTTAATGGGCGAAGGAGGAAGATTCTCACCTATCTGTTGGCAGTCAAAAAGGATCAGAAGGGTTGTCTGAAGCACACTTGCTGGAGAAACCCTTGCTCTTGCGGATGGAATTGACAATGCTATCTTTCTTGCAACTCTGTACAAAACGGCACATTCTACCTGTAGTTTGTGTCACTGACAACTACTCCTTAGTTGATGCTGTCAAGTCAACCAAGTCTGTCACAGAGAAAAGACTTGGTCTTGAGATTAGCAGCATCAAGGAACTTATTCAAGCACAGAGAATCCAGCGGATTCTGTGGTCGACCACAAAGGAACAGCTTGCTGACTGTCTGACTAAAAAAGGAGCATCCGGTCTTGTGCTCCTACAGGCTCTCAGTAATGGAAAGTGGCAGCTTGAGTAATACAAATAAACACCTTGTCACACAACCCATCTGTAATGGGGAACTTGAATAATACTTGGACATTTAATTATGTTGTTTTATTTGATTTTAAAGAAAAGTTCATGTTTTAAGTATCCCTATATTTCTGTTATTACGGGGCTATCGCGCATCAAGTTGTTGTAGATGGACCTAGCCTTGAGTGGAATGACTACCTTGTAGTGTGTTCATATGGTGTAGTCAACTTTGTTAAACTGGAACCTTGTCGTTGTGTCATTTCGACTTAACACTATTGGTCAAGGATGTAGTATACCGCAGGGAAAACCCTGGCGGTCTCATGCAACACAGCACCCCCTCTGCCTAATTCTGTTTGTTCTAATAGAAACATTGACGTTGGCTGTACTGCCTGTTGCTTTGAGGAACCTTTGACCCCTAATACCAACAAAATAGAACTAAGGAAAACACAGTTGAGAGACCGTTTCACTCAGTCCAAAAACCACACCAATCATCACCCACTCCACCATGACATCGTCAACCCACAGACATCTTACGAGTAACCTGACAGCCAATCAGAGAAGCCGGTAGACAGGACCAAAGTCTGTGAGTCAGTGAGGGAGTTCATTTTGCATGGCCCTGTGCCCCGGGTGAGTGGGGGCACCGATGCAAAATGAACCTCGCCCAATATCCAGTCAACTCAACTACAGAGATAAGAGAAAAACGATTTTCTCTTTCTTCTAATTTTCTCTTTTTTGAGATAGTCCGTCACCGTGTCGAAGGTTGTTTGCTTCGTTTACAAGGTTAAAAAGAGGTGTGGGACTAGCGTTGCAAATCCTGGTTGGACGGTTCCGGATTTCCTGCTTATTCCTTTCTGATTCCGGGAATCCTCCAACCAGGATTTGGGGAAAACCAGGAAATGTATTGAGTTTCTGGAATTTTGCAACCCTTCGTGGGACAAATGCAAGCATATGCTGCATGAGATGTGGGTTTGCACTATGTGGATTATCACTGAATCTCTTGGCCTTGACGCCATAATCGTTCACTATAACATTGATCTTTCGCCTGCACAAGAGCATTAGCATGGACTTTGAAGTGGTGTGCACTGTGCATGGGTGTGTGTGTGTGTGTATTTGAAAAACATGAAGTGCATGGATTGTAGTAGGGGGAATATTAGTCAATCTGTAGTTTGCAGGCGTTGGAAATGGAGGTTGGTGTGTGTGGGTACTGACTTGTAGAGCGTGAGGTCTGCGGGCAGGTCGTTAGTTTTGAGGCTGGGCGGCGGGGGGTGGCGTGTGTCCTGGGGGTGACGCGTCTCGATGGCCTCCCGGGGGCTCAGGTGGAGCGTGACGGGAATGATAGGCAGGATGCTGATGTATCTGTGGGACAGAAAGGTAACAAAATGACATTTCCTACATTAAACAATGCATTTGACCTTTCTTCCCTTCCATAACCCAAAAGCATGGGAAGTAGGGTCAATAGTGACACACACACTATGCACATATGCGCGTGCACACACACACACCCAATAAACACACACAGTAACTCATTCCAACTCCCCTGACCTACCTCTTGGCCAGAGTAATATTATAGTAGCTGAAGAGCGAGGGCCAGTGTCTGAAAGACAGCCTCCTCCAGCCCTCCTCATCCTCCGCCCCCCCAGCTGATCTGGGGCACCAGGGGTGGGTCCTGGGCCTGGTGGGGTACTCCTTCCCCGGGAGCCCCGTGGTGGCCCTGGGACTGATTCTCTGGAAGCGGGGTGGGTTCATCGGGGGCAGGGAGAACACTGAGGGTGCTTGCGGGGTCCCCTCCTGGTCCAGGGAAGACTGGGGCTACTCCCAGGTGGGGGGGCAGACCCCCGGCCCCTCCCTCCCCCAGGGGGCTCTGTTCAGACACCTGGGCTGCCAGGTAGGTGCGGAGGCCGGCGGGGTCCGTATAGGCCAGTATGCCAATCCAGATCACTGTACCCACCTACAATAATACAGGGATAGAGGGACATGTCAATGCATACAGAGAACTACTTCAAGGAAGTACTGTAAACGTTCAGACAGTCATACAGAGACAGACTAACTCACCCTCCTTTCACACAAGCATTTGTTAACACTGGACTAAGTGAAACTATGTTCGCAAGATTCCGGTAACTTTCCCCAAATCTCCAGAAAATCCAGCTGGAAGATTCCCGGAATCAGACGGGGAATAAGCAGGAAAATCAGGAATCTTCCAATCCTCATTTTTGTAAAGCCTGTGCATTTTGCAAAATAATCGTGCAAACCTAACTGTCTTTCAGGAAGTGCCTCTAGCCAGTCTCACCATGATGAAGCGCTGGGCCAGACGCGTGCGGGCCAGGAAGTAGACCACACGGAGCCTCTTGGGCAGACGCAGGTTCCTGAAGGCGGGCGTCTGTAGGGTGATGGTGTAGGGCGAGGGCCGTGGGGGAGGAGGCGCCTCCCGAGGGCGCAGGGGGCCCGGTTTGGGAGGGGGCATCCCCGCCTCGGCCGGAAGACGCCGGTTCAGATCGGCCAACTGTGTGTGTGACAGGACAGTTTTAGGGTGCGCGGGCATGTGGGAGTCTGTAACATGTATCAGAGTACAAATATGTGAGTACATGTGTATGGATTAGTGTTAGAGAATGCATGCATCTATGACTGTAACGGGAACAAGGTAGATAAAGAGAGACTGTCAATATTTTACTGAGCACTGTAGACTGAGGAAATGACTCATGTATCAAGAGACTTCACCTTCACATGGCAAATCTGTGTGTGTGTGTGTGTCTATGACCTCACCTCCATGCTGTAAATTACTAAGGAAAGCACTGTTGACAGTGTGTGTGTGTGTGTGTGTTCACCTCCATGCGTCGGATGTCAATGGAAAGAACTGTGGTGAAGAAAAACATCTGAAGGAAGAAGTCAGACACCAGCCCCACCACAGCAAACAGACAGAACTCCTGGAAACACAGAAATAAACATCAGGCCACTCATTACATACACAGTAGAAGTGTGGGTGTGCATGTTGTGTGGCAGTATGATCTACTCTGTCTATGCGAATGAAAGTGTGTGTGTACCTGTGTTCATTCGCCAGTGTGTGATAGATTGGTGTGTGTGTGTGTTACCTGGATAGCGGGCACCAGAGTGAAATATCCTATGAGGATGATGCACAGCTCTGTGGCCATGTTCTTCATGATAGACCAGCTCTCATTACTAAGGCCTGGAGAGGGACAACACAATACCACATTAACAAATGCTTGGCTTTCACGCACACACGTTTTGTCCTTCTATCCTTGTGGGGACCTAAAATTAATTTCCATTCCAAATCCTATTTTCCCTATCCCTAAACCTTACCGTAATCCTAACCCCTTACCCTAATTATTTTTTCAATGGTACTTTGTACAACTTTTTCTCCCCAATTTCGTGGTATCCAATTGGTAGTTACAGTCTTGTCCCATCGCTGCAACTCCCGTACGGACTCGGGAGAGGCGAAGGTCGAGAGCTATGCGTACTCCGAAACACGACCCTGCCAATCCGCACTGCTTCTTGACACACTGCTCGTTTAACCCGGAAGCTAGCCGCACCAATGCGTCGGAGGACACGCCGTAGTACAGCTGGCGACCGAAGTCAGCGTTGCATGCACCCGGCCCGTCACAAGGAGTCGCTAGAGCGCGATGGGACAAGGACATCCCGGCCGGCCAAACCCTTTCCTAACCCGGACAACGCTGGGCCAATTGTGTGCCGCCTCATGGGTCTCCCGGTTGCGGCCGGCTGCGAAACAGCCCGGGATCAAACCCGGGTCTGTAGTGATGCCTCAAGCACGATGCAGTGCCTTAAACCGCTGCGCCACTCAGGAGGCCCCCTCACCCTAATTCTAACCTGAAAATAGACTTTGTCCTCATGGGGACATGGGAAATGTCCCTACGAGGGAGAATTTTCCTTGTTTTACTATCCTCGTGGGGACATATGGGGATTTTAGGTCCCCACAAGGATAGAAGAACCAACCCACACACACTCTTACCCTGAGCGTTGCGTAGTTTGACCTCCAGGTCAACAGGGGTGGACACCACAGACTTGGTGAGAACCAGGACATTCTCCAGCCCTATCACCACCACCAGATAGGGGAAGATCTCACTGACAGAGAGAGAGACAAGCAGAGACAACATGATTACAAGGCTGTTGTGAATAATACTTCATCATCTCATTTGAGTAACCAATGCTCTCAGAGTGCTTATTTGTGGATCAGGTGATAGATGCAAGTTTGGATGTCAGGGTGGGAGAGAGGTCATGTTTTTCAATTTTATTGTCGTCATTATGTTTGTCGTACAAATAAAAAAACAGGTTAAAAATAGAAAACGGGACATTTAGTAAACAAGAGTATGGATGATGAAAGAGAGAAGGGACGATAAAAGACAGACAAGGTTTGACAGGCAGTAAACCAGAGATATGCTATCATTACACGTGAAGATAAGGGTTGGAGGTCAGTACGTAACAAAACTACACCACAGAAGATAAAGACTAAACACACGTGTTATTACTTCAACAGGCTTTATTGTGTGGCCATTGTGTCAACATGCACAACAGTGTATGTAGGGCTATGTGCGTGTGGACCCTGGAATCTTGGTTGATGCATGGTGAGATTTGGATGGTGTGAGATGGTCATGCCATCCTCTACATTCCAATAAGCTGGGTGTGATTGGCCAGGTACGCCACATCAATATCTATCCCCGCCCTCTTAAGAATCCCTCCTCCCCTTTAAGTCCACATCTGTTGCCCTTGGTAACACAGTCCCCTGTCACTCACTGTACATTAACATCTGCAGTCCCACAGTAATCCATACAGATCAATGAGCAGGAGAGGGTCAGGGGCTTTTACGGTGTGTGTGTGTGTGTGAGAGAGTTAGTAAGTGTGTGGGCATGCTTTTGGTGTGTGTGTGTGTTTCTTACCCTCCATTGAGTGTGGGCGTCAGGCCAAACAGGGTGCAGAGCCCCACAGACATAAGCAGAGAGCTGAGCACCGTTACCACGGCAGCCAGCGCCAAGCCCCATTTTGACTTCACCATGTCAATTTTACCTGGAGAGAGGAAGAAGTAGAGTTAGCATAGACAGAGACTACATACACTGGGAATACACTGGGAGGAAAGAGTTAGCATAGACAGAGACTACACACACTGGGAATACACTGGGAGGAAAGAATTAACATAGACAGAGACTACACACACTGGGAGGAAAGAGTTAGCATAGACAGAGACTACACACACTGGGAGGAAAGAGTTAGCATAGACAGAGACTACACACACAGGGAGGAAAGAGTTAGCATAGACAGGAAGGAAATAGTTAACATAGACAGAGTCCTAACACCCACACTACAAAGAAGAATGTCTCTGAGCATGAGAGTTTATGCCGGCCTTAGTTGAAATGAGGTTTGTGTACAGTACATATTGCATGTGTGTGCACGTGTGTGCCAGCATATTGTTGGTGTTGGCACACATTGGTGAGTCTTATTATGGTAGATTATTATGGTGGACTATAGTGTTCCTGTGTAGGGGATTATCCCTGGACTAGACAGGAACAGCCTTGGCTAGGACTCAGTCAAACACACACACACACTAATCTGGACCTTGGCTCTGTGGCCTTGACTGGGCACCTAGGAACAAGCATTTCATTTGAAACCAATTTCCTCCCACCGGCATTAGTAAATGGGACACATTACTTCAAGGAAGAAGGGATGGAAAGAAGGATGCATCTTTAACTAATTGAAACTAAGCCAACTCTTTCAGATCAGTGCAGATGAAGGGAAGCTCTTTAGACTATTGAGATGCCCCCGTGGCGCCCAGACTCCAGTCAGAGACTTACGTGTGGAGAAGTAGATGTAGGCGAACAGTATGATGTAGGTGGTGACCAGGGGGATGAGCTCAGCCATGCCTATCTCCTCCTTGAAGTGCACGTGCACCATGTGGTCCTCGCGTAGGCTGCAGTTCACCGAGGGGTGCAGCTGGCGGAGACGCGCCCGCAGGCTAGACAGGAACCTGGCGTCATAGCTGCCCAGGACCATGGTGATGGTGTAGGTGACCACCCTCTTCCTGCTGTACAGACTCACCCCTGTGTGTTTCACCGGGACGCCAAACAGCAGGTCTAACACACACACACAATTTGCATTGAACAATATCAGCATTACCAGTCTGCCTGACACTAGTTTGGGCCAGAGTATGTGAGCAGTGAGGAGCGTGTCCAATTTGACTGGAGCACGGAGCGAGATTCCCAAAAGGCTGAAGCGTCGGCCATCTTGCCCGCTCTAATTTCGCTCCAAAAAAGTAGCGCTCACTTCAGGAGCCCAGGGCATGTCCAGCCCAGCATGTGCTGCTATAGCCCCATGCTTTAGCTACAGCCAAGTTCCTTGGTGTCCACAAGTTCCTTGGTGTCCTCCATGAGCGGCTCTGCTCACATGCTCTGGTTGGGGCTCAATGACCATTAGCCAAAGGGATACAAAAGGATACTTCCTCTGCTCTGCCTTCCATTTACCTCACCCCTTCCCTCCCTTCCTCCCCTCTCTACCTCTCAGTGTGGCGGAGGTGTGCAGTCCTTTGGGTTCGTGCTGGTGGACGGTCTTCAGCAGGTCGGGGTCAGAGTCAAACAGCTCCCGCTGGTTCTGCCAGTAGTTGCCGGGGGAGACCAGTAGACAACCGTGCTCCGGAAGCACTTTCTGCATACGCCGTAACCCCGGCAACAAGTCCGTCACCTGCAGGCAGAGCGCCTCCAAGCTCCTGACCCCAGAACTGCAAAGAGACGAGAGGTAAGTCCGGTCAAGTCAAGGTGCATTTTAAAAGGTAGAGAAAGCTAGAGGCGGGGGAGAGACATTGGATGTGCGTTTGTAGTTTTCCATACCCGTCGTTGTGTACATGGTTGCGGATTTCCTCCAGCAGGCTGAATACGCGGCCCAGTGGGGAGCGGAACACGTCCACAGGGACCAGCGTACTGTCCCAGGGAGACACAGCTGCCTTCACCAGGACCTGCTGGATGTAGGCCACCGGAGGACCCCGATACTGGAGGAACAGAACGATTGAGGGTTTTGAAAAACATGGCAAAGAAACGTAGGAGTTAGTTATTTTACCATCCCCTTTTCAGCTGGTATTTCAAAGAATTCAATGCAATTGGTAACTACCTGGTACCAAATGGTACTTAGTGGTGTTAGTTTTATTTTTAAAGATCATGATATTACAAATGTACCATGTAAACAGTCAAGCCATGTAGGTACTGTAAGTGGAGTGATCTTTATCCATGAGTCTTACCCAGTCAGGCCGCTCGCCGAGGTCTCCCTGGGGCTCATGGGAAGGGACGGTGTAATCTCGGACCCGTGTGGTGAACTCCACCGGCCCGGTCCCCGGCAGAGGCAGCCGCAGCAGGGGGTAACTGAGAGAGGGGGGAGAGAGCGATAACATGGGAGAACATGGGAGTGGAGAATAAGTGACAGTGGGGTCTGAATATTAGTTACAGGCCTGAGTATTGTGAATTATTATCCCAGCACTAAAATACACACCATCTACCAAAATGATCATTTCCTTACAGTTAAATGTACACTGAACAAAAATATAAACGGAACATGCAACAATTTCAAAGATTTTACTGAGTTACATGTTCATATAAGGAAATCAGTAAATTGAAACATTTTTATCGAGCCCTAATCTATGGATTTCATAAGCATCTGTTGGTCACAGATACCTTAAAAGAAACGGTAGTGGCGTGGATCAGAAAACCAGTCAGTATCTGGTGTGACCATTATTTGCCTCGTGTAACACGACATCTCAGTAGCATAGAGTTGATCAGGCTGTTGCGAAGTTGCTGGATATTGGCGGGAACTGGTACAAGCTGTCGTACACATTGTTCCAGAGCATCCCAAACATGCTCAATGGGCAGAATGTCTGGAGAGTATGCAGGCCATGGAAGAACTGGGACATTTTCAGCTGCCAGGAATTGTGCACAGATCCTTGCGACATGGGGCTGTGCATTATCATACTGAAAAATTAGGTGTTGGCGGCGGATGAATGGCACGACAATGGGCCTCAGGATCTCGTCACAGTATCTCTGTGCATTCAAATCGCCATCGATAAAATGCGATTGTGTTCGTAGTCTGTAGCTTATACCTGCCTATACCATAACCCCACTGCCACCATGGGGAATTCTGTTCACAATAGCAAACCGCTCGCCCACACGACGCCATCTGCTGGTACAGTTGAAACCAGGATTCATCTGTGAAGAGCACACTTCTCCAGCGTGTTAGTGGATATCTAAATTGAACATTTGCCCACTGAAGTTGGTTGCGATGCTGAACTGCAGTCAGGTCAAGACCCTGGTGAGGACGACGAGCACACATATGAGCTTCCCTGAGACGGTTTCTGACAGTTTGTGCAGAAATTCTTTAGTTGTGCAAACCCACAGTTTCATCAGCTGTCCGGGTGGCTGGCCTCAGACGATCCCACAGGGGAAGAAGCCGAATGTAGGCCAATTGCACGCTCCCTCAAAACTTGAGACATCTGTGGTATTGTGTTGTGTGACAAACCTGCAAATGTTTGAGTGGCTTTTTATTGTCCCCAGCACAAGGTGCACCTGTGCAACGATCATGCGGTCAATTAGCTTCTTGATATACCACACCTGTTAAGTGGATGGATTATCTTGGCAAAGTTGAAATGCTCACTAACAGGGATGTAAATTTGTGGGATCTTGTTATTTTAGCACATGAAACCAATACTTTACATGTTGCATTTATATTGTTGTTCAGTATAATAACACATGTATGTGTATATGAGCATCCCTGAGTGTGCAAGTGTGTGAATGTCTGTGTAAGAGAGAAAAAAAGAAGTCGGTGCCACTGCCTCCCCTGTCCTTTGTTGGCAGATTAAGCATTAACTAGAGACCAACACCCCTGTTTTCCTGGGAAGAGGTTGGCTCTTACGAAACACACTGAGATTTAGAAGATTTAGTAGACAGATACACTCGCACGTGCACAATTGCACGCCCACACACAGACACAGGAACGAACACACACACACACTTAATGAGAAAAGGATTGAAGCGGTTTAGCGCTTAATATGTATGCCGATACCATATCCCCTCATGAATGTGTGTTTGTAAAACATGAGTCTAACTAATGCCCACTAATTCCACCCTAATGCATGAGTAACTAACTACAACCTTTCATCCCAGGTTGTCATCATCTTCACTCAACCTATTCTCCTAGAAAGGACCACTTTTTAGGGCCTATTTGCCCTGCGAATAAACTCATTTTAAATTAGAAAAAAACCCCAAAGAAAACCAACAAGTGCATTAAGTTCAAGGGCGCCTCCAAAATTCATGGAAAGCTACGAGGCTACTGAGGCTAAGACAAACAGCCAGAGTGACAGTGCTGCATTTGTCTCTCTGTCAGGCCATTGGGTGCACTTTACCACGACTGGAAATGATGACAGCCTGGCAATACCGTTGCAAAGGGATGAATGTAGGTACAAATTTGGAGGACGCCAACCACAACCAGTTAAAATCTCTCTGCCACCTAGTTCTATAAATATCCGGGCCTTGTGAGTGGAAATCTATAATTGTGTTATTGTATTACCCCTCGTGAGGAGACTACCCCACTGTGAAGGGTATAGGCCTAGCTTGGTTGCTGAGAAGTTGAAGCCCACTTCCATAGACAAGCAAAAGCATTTCAAACCTCTTGAATAATTAACTAAAGATTCCAACAGGTTATTGGGAAATTGATTTTCAGATGAGGACTGAACACACAGAAACGTTTCTTGGTGTTCTACACACTAAACACTGTCAAAACTGACTCAGTATCCTGACCTGCACCACATCAATATGTGCAGTTTGCATAGCTCCAAAGTATAGTACAATAAATAAAATCTTATTGGTCACATACACTTAGTTAGCAGATGTTATTGCAGGTGTAGCGAAATGCTTGTGTTTTTTTTTAATAGTGATGTGACTGACAGTGTTGCTCAGTATCTAAGCGCTTGAACACTCTTTCATCCTGTTTCTTTGGCAGCCTGTCAGGCCCGGGGCCACGGGATACAGATTCATCTTTGAGGACACTACACCCTCTCTCCCACTTGCTCTCCCTCTCTCTCTCTAAGGTCACTGTACTGCCACAAAGGGCGTTTGTTTTGCAGCAGGAGCCCCCACCTCCTGGGAGGCAGATGGAGGGCCAGGAACACACAGATAGGCCTATTCTCCAGGGGTCACTTTCTCACAGACCTCTGCTGTCTCTCTTTTTAACTCTGCTTCCACCCATTTAATTCCCTGCACTCAGTGCAGCCGTCAGCCAGCCGTGCTTTTGGCACTGCACTGCTGCCTCCACGGTTCCATGCTGTACCGTATATTCGTTCCATCCTGTCCTGACTTCTCATCTGTGACCTTTCAACTGTGACGGGGTTGACCCTCAATGTGGAACTCTGAGGTGGAAAAGTGTGTGTTCTGTTCCGAGTGCTGATTTATGTGTATGGCTCTGGCCGTTTCATTTAGTTGACTGGGTTTTGCAGGGTCTGCTCCTTTTTCTCCCAGCTCTGTTGTTTACCTCTTTATTTTCATCCATCCGCTTCTCTTCTCTTTTACTGACCTACCATCTCACCTCTGCCCATGTGGATAAAAAAATGCATACAATCCTTTCACAACCTGCCATAAACCAACAACAAACGTGTTCAGAGAAACTAGTACAAGAACTCTCACATATAATCTCTTGATGCACACGCCCATCCCCAGAACCCCCTTCCCTCATAGACACTCCCCTTCCTCAGACGTACCAGCAGGTGAGGATACTGGCAGAGGTGAAGAGGATGATAGGCACCGGATAGGAAGCGCACAGCAGCCCATGGCGGTAAAACGCCGCCGAGATCTTCTCTCGCAGCCGCTCTCTCACCGTCATCCTGGGGGGCGGGGTCAGCTGCCGGCCATCAGGGGGGCGGGCAAGGACGGAGTGCCGTGGGGCATCCAGGGACCTTGGGAACCACAGAGACGAGAGGTGTGGGTTAATACAAACTCAGAGATACCATGGTTGGGGTCAATTCAAATGGAATGCAGTCAATTCAGGAAGTGATAAGAATTGAAAATTAACAAATGGAAAAAGCTTTGAATTAAAGCATTGCCCTTTTTTAAATTATTGAATTGGAATTTCAGTTTACTTCCTGAATTGGCTGCCTTCAATTTGAATTGACCTCAACCCTGGAGGATACTCGGCACTCACCACATAATCAGCTGCTGCTGAATGTAACCTGTGTTCATGTTGCTTTGGACGAATCTGCCTTATTACCAATGTATTACACAAAACACCTCAAACCCATATATGGTCACACACTGCAGAAACCAAAGAGAAGCCCTCACTAACTCCCTGTCCCATCAGAAACACCATAGATATCACGTATACATTTCCCATCCCTAACACCACCACAAGATATTTGGTCCTACCCGTCCGTCCCAAGTACAACCTCCATTTAGAGACAACCTTACCAGATTGGCTAGGCTACATCACAGTATCTTCTACCCCCGGCCCCCAGACAAACGCAGCCCTGCCACAGCATCTATCTAGCTAGTCTAGTTACTAACCCAGACAAACTCAGCTCTGTCCCGGTTGCCTTTCTTTATTGGAAAAAGTGCCTTTCTGTCCCAGTACCTGTTCAGGGGGAAGTTTGGCTGCCTCTCACGCTCTCTCGTGCCTGTTTGGCCAAAGTCCTACTTCACGGAGATCCCTGGCTCCCTGGCTTAAAACAACAGAGCCCTATTTCAGGCACCACAGCCAAAGTGTGACCGACTGGCTCAGCTCTACCCCCTGAGTACTCTGGAAACATTCCTGGGGGAATTTAGCCTACCTCTGGAGCGGCTTGATCTTCCACTATAAATACTCTATATACAGTAAACACAGCAGGCAGCACAACACACACATACCGACACAATGGCTAGAGGGTAAACCGACGGTTGAATTTAATCAGAGGCCTCGAGTGCCTTGACTCACCCCATTTCTACTTTGCTCTACATATTGACCTGATATCTAGCCTGTAGGTCCCATTATGCCTGAGCGTCCATCTCCTCAGTCCTTCCCTGGTGTTGTGGTGCAGAAAAGCCAGGCCTGAGTTGGCAGGTGCTCAACAACATCTCTGTCAGTGAGTTAATCCGGGATAGGAAACCCCACAACGAGGCTCACAGGTCTACCTCTTTTTCCCTAGTCTCTCCATCCTGCAGCTACACGGGTGAGGCAGACTTAACAGGTAACACTCTGTACACACATCAGGCAGGCAGTCAAGTCAGTCTTCACATGACAGTGAGTCAGTGCATACCTTTAAGACAAAAACAAGCGACTGAGGGGGCAGCAGTTGACCTTCAGTAGGCCTACCTGCTTAACCAGTCATACAGAAACCAATACAGCTTCTGACAAAACAGAGCATGGCATTATGTTCCAAAAGCACTTGTGTGAGAAAGTCAGGGACAAAAATGCCTCCCAAAACCATAAACCCCTTTTTACATAGTAGCCTGTGTGTACTGCAGACATGTTTCTCTAGTTCCCAGGAAATGAAAATAAAATGATTATAAATTAAATGGTGCGTACCGGTAGGCTACATTTTCCAACAAATGTGCAGACACGCTTCTCTCAGAAACATTTTTGCTAGCTCATGGAGGAATTGGTAACAGAGTTACACAAGACTAGGCTTAAGATTTCATCATATGCTGCTCTGAAGAAGAGTGTGCTTGAAGTAAACCAAATAAATGCTTACCTTCTAACGATGCTTCCTAAAACCCCCAGTTTGAAGGCATCACTGGATCCTATACAGTCCATTGCCATGATCAACACCTGTGTAAGGGGTCTTAAAACCCAACGTAAAAAAGCTAAGACTCCTGGCAAGTAGCACCATAAATGCAGGGATTTTAGGCTGCATTGAGAAGCAGCAGGATTGTATTTCAGCTCACTTCTCCCATAGTGAACTGAGCACTTGCTCATCAACTCTAATGCACCATAACTGTACAGACCATTCTTGAGTCAATGTCAGCTGGGACTAATGCCTGAAGGCTTTATTGCGACAACTCATTTACAGCCACCCATTTACAAACACACAGGGAGCAAATTGGCCCAGTCAATCAGTAACCACTATTATGTCATCGAAAATGGCAAAAACCCGGTCCAAAAACGACAATGAAAACATTGAGTGACCCGTCACAAAGGATTTAGTGATGAGACACAATGAACATTTAAATGGAAAATCAGTGGGCCTACGTGTATTGTGCAAAAAAACAAAACTCCTTAACATTCACATACTGAGATGAATAAAATATCTGCTTTATTTTTAAAGAAAATGGTATGTAACAGGAGTGTGTGGTCTTAACATGCATGAAACATACAGCAGTTGAATGAATGGGAGAAGTGTACAAATGTGAAAGCGCATAGAATGTCAATAAGTATATATTTGACTGAGTTTCGAATTTGCACGGCAGATGGTTTTATTTCAACCCCCAAGTTAAGCAAAAAAATATAAAAATAAATGTAAAAACAAACACACACATATACACACAGTACCAGCCAAAAGTTTGGACACCTACTCATTCAAGAGTTTTTCTTCATTTTCACTATTTTCTACATTGTAGAATAATAATGAAGACATCAAAACCATGTAACAACACATGGAATCATGTAGTAACCAAAAAAAAGGGTTAAACAAATCAAAAGATATTTTATATGTGAGATTCTTCAATTTTTACTAGGATTAAACATCAGGAAATGTGAAAAACTGAGTTTAAATGTATTTGGCTAAGGTGTATGTAAACTTCTGACTTCAACTGTGTGTGTGTATGTGTGTGTGTATATATATATATATATACACACACACACACACACACACACACACACACAGTTGAAGTCAGAAGTTTACATACACCTTAGCCAAATACATTTAAACTCAGTTTTTCACAATTCCTGACATTTTAAAATGCCCTGTCTTAGGTCAGTTAGGATCACCACTTTATTTTAAGAATGTGAAATGTCCGAATAATAGTAGCGAGAATTATTTAGTTCAGCTTTTATTTCTTTCATCACATTCCCAGTGGGTCAGAAGTTTACATACTGTACACTCAATTAGTATTCGGTAGCATTGCCTTTAAATTGTTTAACTTGGGTCAAACGTTTCGGGTAGCCTTCTACAAGCTTCCCACAATAGGTTGTGTGAATTCTGGCCCATTCCTCCTGACAGAGCTGGTGTAACTGAGTCAGGTTTGTAGGAGTCCTTGCTCGCAAAGGCTTTTTTAGTTCTGCCCACAAATTGTCTATGGGATTGAGGTCAGGGCTTTGTGATGGCCACTCCAATACCTTGACCTTGTCGTCCTTAAGCCATTTTGCCACAACTTTGGAAGTATGCTTAGGGTCATTGTCCATTTGGAAGACCCATTTGCGACAAAGCTTTAACTTCCTGACAAATGTCTTGAGATGTTGCTTCAATATATCCACATAATTTTCGTTCCTCATGATGCCATCTATTTTCTGAAGTGCACCAGGCCCTCCTGCAGCAAAGCACCCCCAAAACATGATGCTGCCACCCCCGTGCTTCATGGTTGGGACGGTGTTCTTCGGCTTGCAAGCCTCCCCCTTTTTCCTCCAAACATAACGATGGTCATTATGGCCAAACAGTTATATTTTTGTTTCATCAGACTAGAGGACATTTCTACAAAAAGTACGATCTTTGTCCCCATGTGCAGTTGCAAACCGTAGTCTGGCTTTTTTATGGCGCTTTTGAGAGGCTTCTTCCATGCTGAGCGGCCTTTCAGGTTATGTCGATATAGGACTTGTTTTACTGTGGATATAGATACTTTCGTCCCTGTTTCCTCAAGCATCTTCACAAGGTCCTTTGCTGTTGTTCTGGGATTGATTTGCACTTTTTGCACCAAAGTACGTTCATCTCTAAGAGACAGAACGCGCCTCCTTCCTAAGCGGTATGACGGCTGCATTGTCCCATGGTGTTTATACTTGTGTACTATTGTTTGTACAGATGAACGCGGTACCTTCAAGCGTTTGGAAATTGCGCCCAAGGATGAACCAGACTTGTGGAGGTCTACAATGTTTTTTCTGAGGCCTTGGCTGATTTCTTTTGATTTTCCCATGATGTCAAGCAAGGAGGCCCTGAATTTGAAGGTAGGCCTTAAAAAACATCTTCCGATTGACTCAAATGTTGTCAATTGGCCTATCAGAAGCTTTTAAAGCCATGACATCATTTTCTGGAATTTTCCACGCTGTTTAAAGGCACAGTCAACTTAGTGTTTGTAAACTTCTGACCCACTGGAATTGTGACACAGTGAATTGTAAGTGAAATTATATGTCTGTAAACAATTGTTGGAAAAATGACTTGTGTCATGCACAAAGTAGATGTCCTAACCGACTTGCCAAAACTATAGTTTATTAACAAGACATTTGTGGAGTGGTTGAAAAATCAAATCAAATCAAATCAAATTTATTTATAAAGCCCCCCTTACATCAGCTGATGTCACAGAGTGCTGTACAGAAACCCAGCCTAAAACCCCAAACAGCAAGCAATGCAGGTGTAAAAGCACGGTGGCTAGGAAAAACTCCCTAGAAGGCCAAAACCTAGGAAGAAACCTAGAGAGGAACCAGGCTGTGAGGGGTGGCCAGTCCTCTTCTGGCTGTGCCGGGTGCAGATTATAACAGAACATGGACAAGATTTTAAAATGTTCATAAAACAGGCAGAACAGTTGTAACTGGAGAAGCAGCACGGCCAGGTGGACTCGGGACATCCGGGTAGGCCTTGAGGAATGGTGAGCTTTAATGACTCCGAAAATGAGCTTTAATGACTCCGACTTCAACTGTATATACAAGGACTAACATTAAATTATCTGGTAACAGCTCTGGTGGACATTCCTGCTGACAGGATGTCAATTACACACTTCCTCAAAACTTGAGACATCTTTGGCATTGTGTTGTGTGACAAAGCCTGCACATTTTACAGTGGCCTTTTGTCCCCAGCACAATGTGCACCTATGTAATGATCATGCTGTTTAATCAGCTTCTTGATATGCCACACCTGTCAGGTGGATAGATTATCTTGGCAAAGTAGAAATGCTCACTAACAGGTAAGTAAACAAATTTGTGCAAAACATTTGAGAAATGTGTGCATATGGAACATTTCTGGGATTTTTTATTTCAGCTCATGAAACCAACACTTTACATGTTGCATTTATATTTTTGTTCAGGGTAGATGCTCTTTCAGATCTGGAGGAGGAGCTGTTCAAAACATTGAGCCTGTTTATGTGAAGAGAAGTAGATCTTATAGAGTAGGGGTTGGCAACCCTGTTCTGTTTCAGGCATCACACTTGACCAACTGAGCTGATTGATCAGTTCAGTGATTGCCTAAATTCAACACATCTGGTCTTCCAGGTCGGTTAAATCAAAAACATGACGTGCTTGGGGTACTCCAGGACCAGGGTTGCCTAACTCTGTTCTAAAGGGTGATGCTTTGTCATTACTGTATCTGTACAGCACGATCACTGTTTCCCTCCTCTACGGCTGCTCAGATGGCACAAAGTGGGACAAAAAACACCCCTCCCCAAACCAAGACATAATCGCCCCTCATCCCAAATTGAATTTGGTCAAGGTTAACCAACTGGTGTGGCGCAGCTCTCTAACAATATAAATTCCCCAGACAGAAAAAAAGTTTACATTTTAATTTCACAATCAATTACAGAAGGTACTACTGCTAATACATAATTCAGAAACACTGTCACCCTCGTCTGTGCACACAGTAGGTAACGTTAAGGGTAATGATGGTGATGCAACGCCGTAAATATCCCTACGTGATCTCATTCTAAATCAATTGTGTAAAAGTTTGCCCAATGGTTAGATTAATGGTAATTCGACGGCAGAAAACAATTTATTCACCCATGCGAACAAACTTTACAGGCCTCCCGAGGGCGCGCTGTCAAACGACTCACCCGTAGCGGTAGCGTGAACAGGTGCTAACGTTAACACAGGGCAACTTCATTTGAATTCCACTACCTAGCCACCAGCCTGTCGCCATTTACTTCCTTCGTATTACCATAGACAACTGAAACGACCAAAAGCAATGTTAATCCATAATTCTGCAACATGGAACGTTTAAATCAAGCGTAACGTCGTTAGCTAGCTTCTACTGTTAGCTAGTATGGTAAATGCTTGCTAACGCATTGCTGAATGATGCCAACCAACACCAGCAACGTATCCATGACAGCAAGGCAGTGTTGTTGACCTTACGCTGATAGTAGGGCAGGCAGCTATCAATTAGATAATCACATGAACGTTGCCGAGTAATGCCAGTGACATCGTCTGTCAATAGCTATCAGTTAAGCGAACTTGGCTGGCTAGCTGCTACCACCACCAAACCGCGAGTCCCGCGTTCATCACCCCGCCAAACCCAGAGAAGTTCTACCCTAGGTTGAAAAATATATCTTCAACCTATGTTCTACGCGTCTAACTTCGTTAGCTAGCTTAAAGATGATTATGGGCCGCTTTGCTAACTAATCGAGTAAATTACCTACCTAAATTAACACACACAAAAGCTAACGTTAGCTAGTTGACTAGCTAGCTACTACGTTGCACTTGCCTGGCTGAATAACTTTCTCGGGTCTTCGTCGAGAGTGCTGGTCCTGCTATCGAGGTGCTAGTCGTGCACAGTCTTAACCTCCTTATTCTAGTAGCTAGGATTTAGCTAATTTAACTGGAAAAACTGACTGCATCAACAGAACCATGTCACTACTGTTTCAGCAGCAGCGTGAATGGTCGACCTCTCACCCTTTACTTCATCCAAGACAGGAAAGCATGAGGATATAGCGACACGCGCTGGATATATTACTGTAAACCACACAGTATTTTCCCTTCATGACCAACAACGCTTACACTGGGATTGTTTATGTCTTAAATGTGCTCTTTATTTTTCTTTGTACAACAAGTGCAACCTAGTCAGGTCAGTTCCCATGTTGCTTGAGAAATTACCTATTCACCCAGGCTTCCTATGTCAGCTTTGCAATGCATGTGTCTGGTTGGTTCTAATGGGAAAATCCAATGTTCAATTCAAAACCGCATCTTCAGTTCAAAACTGATCCCAACCTGTTTCATGACCATAATCCAGCGCCTTGGTTGTCCTAAATTGCAAACCTCCTGGCCTGTGTGTTGAGCCCATAGAGATAGAGGACTCATCTTTGTAGCTGTGCCATTACAACATCTATAAAAGCATTGGCAGCTCCAATGAGGCAATCTCCATTTTGAAGTAGTGCATTTTCTTCTTCACAATTGGCTGATCCCTCCTGATGACCCGGTTGGACATGATTCCAGAGTCCCCAGGAGGGATCAGCCAATGAAGTTGGAAGTTCCATGAGGTTGACTACTTTAAAATGTTGGAAGCCCATTGGCCCAATAGCTGCCCTTGCTAATACAGCCGTTTTGCCACTAGAGGCCTCTATCATTCTCTGGTTGAGCTCAGAGAGCCATGTGACAGAGGTGAGGGACTGGGGATCGACACTGAAGGGAGGCAGAAAGGATCCATCGAGGGCTTAAGGGACTGCACTGGACATCCCACTGGTGAAAAAGAAAGCCCCCTTGTCGTGGACCTTGTACTGGAAGAGTTTCTTCTGGGTCTGCTGCCTGTCACATTGTCCTCGCCAGCACACTTCCACCTGAAACACACACACAGTATGGTTCAGCTTAATGCGTTTACCGGGTTCTCTTTTTCTCTCTCACTCTTTTTCCACTCTCACACACACATAATGTAATCCATCTGACTTGTCCGTGGATGTCCCTGCAGTAGCCGGTGGGAAGAGGCTGCACTGGTGTATAAGGCCCCTCAGGAGCCGCTCTGAGCGTTCATAGTCACTCTCTTCTGCCTCACATCACACCGACATCACCATGCTGCCCTGCAGATCAAAGAGAAAAGGGATAGTAGATACAGGAATGTGTGATTATTTGAAAAGAGTCAGACAAAAGAGACATTGCGCTTGTGATACTGTGCGCCTCCCATGTCACACCGCTCATCCGCACACTCCACTAGCTTCCAGCCCGAAGCTCGCATCCACTACAAAATCATGGTACTTGCCTACGGAGCAGCAAAAGGACCTGCCAATCTCTACCTTCAGGCTATGCTCAAACCCTACACCCCAACCCGAGCACTCCGTTCTGCCTCCTCTGGTCTCTTGGCCCTCCCACCCCTACGCGACAGCAACTCCCGCTCATCCCAGTCCAAGCTCTTCTCTGTCCCGGTACCCCAATGGTGGAACCAGCTTCCCCATGAAGCTAGGACAGCAGAGACCCTTCCCATCTTCCGAAAACATCTAAAACCCTACCTCTTCAAAGAGTATCTTAAACCATCCCACAGCCCCCCGCCCTTCCTACTTTGAGGAAAAATGTACTTACTATGACTGTGTAATGTGGTTGTCCCACCTAGCTATCTTAAGATGAATGCACTAAGTTGCTCTGGATAAGAGCATCTGCTAAATGACTAAAATGTAAATGTAAAATGTGATAAACTGTATTATCTGACCTGCAGCTCGGAGCAGACAGTGGCTCTGCAGAAATGACTGAAGTCCAGCACCGCCCCAACACTGACCCCCAGACTCAGGACCACACTGAAATCATCCAACAGGAGCACAGGGGGATCCCACTCCTCAACTCCACCTCCCCCTACATTGTCCCACACAAAGTCATATAGACCCCGCAGGCCAGAACTGGGATCTCTGGAGGTGGAGGGGAACAGAGAGACAGAGAAAGATTGAGCGGGTGAGGGATGAGAGACAAAGAAAGGGGACAGAGGGAGAGATAAATGAAGGGGAAAGAGATATTTTCAGATTCATATTATCATTAACTGCTTTGATTACATAAAAAAGGTGTATGAGTGTGTCAAACAATACAGGTCGGATTCCCGGAACTAGATAAAGTCTGATATTCTAGGACCAAAATGCACTTTCAATGGAGCTTCTACACTGAATGAACATGCTTTTTAGTCCAGGAGTTGGCTTGATCAGAGTTAACGCTACAGACAGGTACCTGAGGAAGTCCACTTCCCGGGTTCCTTTGCTGGCCTCCCACTGAAGCAGTACCCCCAAGGATTAATTTAGTCCCTCTATGAACACCAGCTGCCCTTTCTCCCCCCTGCCCAGGTCAAACTCACACCCTGATTAACATGGAACACTGTGAAAGAACCCATACAAAATGTAGTTAATACATCTCCACCAAGGAACAGCAAAGCATACACAACTGTAAAGACACATTTACTTGCAAAGTATGTATAAGAGTGGCTGGGGGAAAGTTTAACCCAGCGTTTTGGGAGGATAAGTATACTCACCAACTGTGACTGATGGACTGCACAAGACCCAGGAAACACACCTTACAGCCCGCTCTAAATCACACAAACAAATTCTGAGCACGTCTGGCCTCACCAGATTTCATTTTTGACCACTTACGAGAGTGCATCAAAGTAGTACACAACTTGGCCCCATATGTTCCCTCTATTACTGACTTTCATTGTTTTCCACCTAACACTACAGTCAACAGCAATAATAGCGGGCACGGTGTTACGGACAAGTTCCAGTCAACTAGACATCAGTCCACTCACATAAATGCTCACCTCGTAAATAAAATCAGAGGAAATGGTGAATGAGGAAGGACGCGTCTGTCTGTTTGTCAGACACAAAGATAAACTCTCCCTGTAGAGAACAGACATAAATCCACAAAGGTTAGGATAAGACATAGGGATTTAAATTGGTAACGGTTGAGGGTGAGGTTAGGGTTATCGGCTTGAAGCTGTCGGGACTAGTATTGAGAATACTGTTGAGCTCTGCAAACATCTAAGGGATGAAGACTTATCTCTTACGAATCTTTGGGATGTCTTCTGGTGAGTTGCTATCTTATAGCTACCTAGTTAGCTAGATAAATACTAACATCGATTGATATACATTACTTTATTAATAACTAGCTAGATATCTTAACCAATGGCTGTATATATGAACGCTTAACACTCCCAGGAAAATACATTTAGGTAGCGCAGACTGCCGAGGGAGGCAATGAAGTTGGCTAGATTGTTGACACGAATTTTTGTGTTATCCAGGACAAATCACAACCGCTCACAGTCTTTTTTTTTTTGTCAATAATAACCACATTCATTCCGAATTCATAGCTATTTCATCTGAGTCTGTGAAAGGCGTTTCGATTTATTCCTTGATGAGGTTTAACGGCAGTTGGCATCCAATAAATGTTGCATTACCGCCACCTACTAGACTGGAGTACAACTCCCCTATACTTTAAAAAAATAAACAAATACCTTAACATCTAACACTACACTCACAAAAAAAATCCCCCTACTCCACTATTTAAATCTATTTAGTCCTACCTCAGGCCAACAACCTGAAAGGATGGGACACCACCACTTAACACACCCTGTAACTCTTCTGATGTCAAGTCTCGCATACCCAAATACCTCTCTGCAGCTGCCACCACAACCTCAATTTTCTGCGACTTACGTTCCATCCCTGCAGTACAGTTGATAACCATTGCTATTAATGCTAAAAATCCAATCTTACTGAAACATATATCACTTGTTGGCCTATACCTCTGTACTGGTGCATATCTACTACTCACACCACTCCTCTCAGGATCCCTCCCCCCTTGACCCATCTTCCTCTCCTTTCTTCACTGCCTCAGCATATGGCAAATTCTGCACTACTCTAACCCTGGAAACCTCAACCTGCCTCTTTCGCACTGGACATTTCTGATCCCCAGCCCCATGGGAACCCCTACAATTAACACATACCACTACTTTCCCAAATGCTACACATTCCTTTGTCTCATGCCCTTCTGCACACTTCTCACACCTAGGAACCTCCCTCCTACACACTGCTGCCACATACCCATAAGCTTGACACCTGTAACAACGTAATGTATTCGGCACAAAAGCTCCTACAGGATAACTTATATATCCTAACATCACTTTGTCGGGCAAAGACTCAACATCAAAACTCAAAAGAACAGACAATGACACTTCTGTCTTGCCACTCACGCCACCCTGTCTGCTTCGCACCACACGACGACCATCAAAAACCCTGGGAATCTTCCCCCCTTCAGTTGGTCAACTTTTACATTTACTGCTACCCCAGTAATCACTCTTTTCAATGACGCCCATTTCTTGAGAGCAAAACAGTTCACATTTCTTGCCCCCATTCGTTTAACGTGGAGCGCCGTCTCCCTCTGACCAGCAGAAATACAAACAATTATCACAAGACCACTTCTGGTTACCCTCACCGATTCAACAGCACCCAACTCTGTTTTCACCCACCCTGAAACCACAAATGGATTAGCCAAAAGGCAAGGGTCCACTTTAAAAAAAAACTTCACTCCTACTGTCACAGACACATCTTTATCCTGACCCTCGGTGCAAGGCTCGGGCTTCGAGAACTTCACCACACCAACCACCTCCGATACTTCGACCTCATTCACTTCCATTTCTCCTCCTGTCTTCAGCTCACTCTACTTACACTTTTTACCATTCTTCTTTTAAACCTCTACAGGATCGGTGGGTCCCCCACGGGACGGTTGGGCTAACATAGGCTAATTTGATTAGTATAAGGTTGTAAATAACAAGAACATTTCCCAGAACATAGACATATCTGATATGGGCAGAAAGCTTAAATTCCTGTTAATCTGACTGCACTGTCCACTTTAGAGTAGCTATTACAGTGAAATAATACCATGCTATTGTTTGAGGAGAGTACACAGTTATGAACTTGAAAATGTATTAAATAAAATCAAAGTTTATTTGTCATATGCACCAAATACAACAGGTGTAGACCTTACATTGAAATGCTTACTTATAGGCCCTAACCAACAGTGCGATTTTTAAGTAAAAAATAGGTATTAGGTGAAAAATAGATAAGTAAAGAAATAAAAACAACAGTGAAAAATAACAGTATTAATAAACAAATTAGGCACATTTGGGCAGTCTTGATACAACATTTTGAACAGAAATGCAATGGTTCATTGGATCAGTCTAAAACGTTGCACATACACTGCTACCATCTAGTGGCCAAAATCTAAGTTGCGCCTGGGCTGGAATAATACATTATGGTCTTTCTCTTGCATTTCAAACACAATGTTTTTTTTTCTTTGCATTATCTTTTACCAGATCTAATGTGTTATATTCTCCTACATTAATTTAACATTTCCACAAACTTCAAAGTGTTTCCTTTCAAATGGTATCAAGAATATGCATATCCTTGCTTCAGGTCCTGAGCTACAGGCAGATAGATTTGGATATGTCATTTTAGGCAAAAATTGAAAAAAAGGGGTCCCCCCTGCTCAAGAAAGCACATCTACATGCCCGTCTGAAGTTTGCCAATGAACATCTGAATGATTCAGAGGACAACTGGGTGAAAGTGTTGTGGCAAGATGAGACCAAAATGGAGCTCTTAGGCATCAACTCAACTCGCCGTGTTTGGAGGAGGAGGAATGCTGCCTATGACCCCAAGAACACCATGCCCACCGTCAAACATGGAGGTGGAAACATTATGCTTTGGGGGTGTTTTTCTGCTAAGGGGACAGGACAACTTCACCGCATCAAAGGGACGATGGACGGGGCCATGTACCGTCAAATCAATGACAATGACGCAAAACACACAGCCAAGGCAACAAAAGAGTGGCTCAATAAGAAGCACATTAAGGTCCTGGAGTGGCCTAGCCAGTCTCCAGACCTTAATCCAATAGAAAATCTGTGGAGGGAGCTGAAGGTTCAAGTTGCCAAACATCAGCCTCGAAACCTTAATGACTTGGAGAAGATCTGCAAAAAGGAGTGGGACAAAATCCCTCCTGAGATGTGTGCAAACCTAGTGGCCAACTACAAGAAACGTCTGACCTCTGTGATTGCCAACAAGGGTTTTGCCACCAAGTACTAAGTAATGTTTTGCAGAGGGGTCAAATACTTATTTCCCTCATTAAAATGCAAATCAATTTCTACAATTTTTCACATGCGTTTTTCTGGATTCTTTTGTTGTTATTCTGACACTCACTGTTCAAATAAACCTACCATTAAAATTATAGACTGACCATTTCTTTGTCAGTGGGCAAACGTGCAAAATCATCAGGGGATCAAATACTTTTTTTCCCTCACTGTACATTTCCTTATGATAATCATGCACTTCTCCTGACATACATCTTGTTCTTGTCTTCTCAAGGGACGTCATTTAACCGGCTGTCACAATCTCCGTACGGACCCCTCAGGATCGCATTTCGACTTTCTTCGTTCTCTTCTTCTTCTTTGGGGTTTAACGACGGTTGGCATCCAATATGTTGCATTACCACCCCCAACTCAACTATTATATAAATCCATTATACTTTGTGATACAAAATAAAAATAAAAAAACTTCCAACTAACCATACACTCATTAAAAACCCACTACCCCATTCCACTACTTAGACCCTATCTGATCCTGCACCATGCCAACGGTCTGGGAGGACAGGACACCACCACTCAACACACCCTGTAACTCTTCTGAAATCAGATCTCGTACGCCCAAATACTTCTCTGCCACTACAACATCTATTTTCTGTGATTTATGTTCTATTTCTGCAGTACAATTGCTATGAACGCTAAGACGCAAACCTTACTGAAGCATACAGTACCAGTCAAAAGTTTGGAAACACCTACTCATTCAAGGGTTTTTCTTTATTTTTACAATTTTCTAGATTGTAGAATAATAGTGAAGACAATATATTTTTATTTGTTTATTTCAGATTCTTCAAAGTAGCCACCCTTTGCCTTGATGACAGCTTTGCACACTCTTGACATTCTCTCAACCAGCTTCATGAGGTAGTCACCTGGAATGTGTGCCTTGTTAAAAGTAAATTTGTGGAATTTCTTTCCTTAATGTGTTTGAGCCAATCAGTTGTGTTGTGACAAGGTAGGGGTGGTATACAGAAGATAGCCCTATTTGGTCCATATTATGGCAAGAACATCTCAAATAAGCAAAGAGAAACGACAGTCCATCATTACTTTAAGACATAAAGGTCAGTCAATCCGGAAAAAAACATCAAGCGCTATGATAAAACTGGCTCTCATGAGGACCGCCACAGGAAAGGAAGACTTACTGCAGAAGATAAGTTCATTCGAGTTACCAGCCTCAGAAATTGCAGCCCAAATAAATGCTTCACGGAGTTCAAGTAACAGACATATCTCAACATCAACTGTTCAGAGGAGACTGCGTGACTCAGGCCTTCATGGTCGAATTGCTTTAAAGAAACCACTACTAAAGGACACCAATAAGCAGAAGGGACTTGCTTGGCTAAGAAACACAAGCAATGGACATTAGAACGGTGGAAATCTGTCCTTTGGTCTGATGAGTCCAAATTTGAGATTTTTGGTTCCAACCACCGTATCTTTGTGAGACACAGAGTAGGTGAACGGATTATCTCCGCATGTGTGGTTCCCACCGTGAAGCATGGAGGAGGTGTGATGGTTTGGGGGTGCTTTGCTGGTGACACTGTCAGTGATTTATTTAGAATTCAAGGCACACTTAACCAGCATGGCTACCACAGCATTCTGCAGCGATACGTCATCCCATCTGGTTTGCCCTTAGTCCCACTATCATTTGTTTTTCAACAGCACAATGACACAACACACCTCCAGGCTGTGTAAGGGCTATTTGACAAAGAACGAGAGTGATGGAGTGCTGCATCAGATGACCTGGCCTCCACAATCACCCGATCTCAACCCAACTGATATGGTTTGGGATGAGTTGGACCGCAGAGTGAAGGAAAATCAGCCAACAAGTGCTCAGCATAAGTGGGAACTCTTTCAAGACTATTGGAAAAGCATTCCAGGTGAAGCTGGTTGAGAGAGTGCCAAGCGTGTGCTGTCATCAAGGGAAGGGGTGAAGCTGTCATCAAGGGAAAGAGTGGCTACTTTGAAGAATCTCAAATATAAAATGTATTTTGATTTGTTTAACACTTTTGTTTTGGTTACTACATGATTCCATATGTGTTATTTCATAGTTTTGATGTCTGCACTATTATTCTACAACGTAGAAAATAATAAAAATAAAGAAAACCCTTGAATGAGTCGGTGGGTCCAAACTTTTGACTGGTACTGTATATCACTTGTTGGCCTATCCCTCTGTGCTAGCACATATCTACTACTCACAGGGATCCTCTCATGATCCCTCAACCTTGACCCATCCTTCTTTACTTTCTTCACTGCCTCAGCATACGACACCTTCTGTACTACTCTGATTCTAGCCACCTCAACCTGCCTCTCTCGCACTGGATACTTCCGATACCCAGCAACATGGGCACCCCTACAGTTGAAACTTTATCCACCGAAACGACACAATCCTCTATCCCATGCCGTCCTGCACACTTCCCACATCTTGTAATCTCCCTCCTACAAACTGCTGCGACATGACCATAAACGGTGCACCTGAAACAGCGCAGTGAATTCGGTGCAAAAGCTCTAACAGGATAACTGATATATCCTAAGATGACTCAACTCTAAAGGACTGACAGTGACTTCTCTGTTTCACCACACTCACCACCGGGTCTGTATCACAGCAAACGGCGGGCATCACAAACACCAGGAATCTTCAACTTCAATTGCATCGCATCACCTCTTCACTGTTGTTTTGCGGGTACTATTTAATGAAGTTGCCAGTTGAGGACTTGTGAGGTGCATGTTTCTCAAAGTAGACACTCTGATGTACTTGTCCTCTTGCTCAGTTGTGCACCGGGGCCTCCCACTCCTCTTTCTATTCTGGTTAGAGCCAGTTTGCGCTGTTCTGTGAAGGGAGTAGTAAGCAGCGTTGTACAAGATCTTCAGTTTCTTGGCAATTTCTTGCATGGAATAGCCTTCATTTCTCAGAACAAGAATAGACTGATGAGTTTCTGAAGAAAGTTCTTTGTTTCTGGCCATTCTGAGCATGTAATCAAACCCACAAATGCTGATGCTCCAGATAGTCAACTAGTCTAAAGAAGGCCAGTTTTATTGCTTCTTTTATCAGACACAACCGTTTTCAGCTGTGCTAACATAATTGCAAAAGGGTTTTCTAATGATCAATTAGACTTTTAAAATGATAAACTTGGATTAGCTAACACAACTTGCCATTGGAACACAGGAGTGATGGTTGCTGATAATGGGCCACTGTACGACTATGTACATATTCCATAAAAAAAAAAAATCTGTCGTTTCCAGCTACAGTAGTCATTTACAACATTAACAATTTCTACACTGTATTTCTGATCAATTTTATGTTATTTTAATGGACCAAAAATTTGCTTTTTTTTATTCATTAATAAAAGTGAACTTAGATATGTGTTTTTGGTTGTGGAGTCAACAACATCATGCCAATTTCAAAAATATAAAGTTAGTTCAGAATATTTATGCAAGATACAGTAGCTGACTAGGGGAGGCTGAGTTCTGTAATTCTTGATCGTACAAAACCTATTTATTTGAACTCACAGACGTAAGAAGCTTGTGGGAACGTCAGCATGGAAGATCCGCCCACAAAATGATGTATTTTTTCATGTATTTCTTTTTCTAAAAGACAACTGAGGAAGGTTTCGATCCATCGACCTCTGGGTTATGGGCCCAGTGTGCTTCCGCTGCGCCATTCTGCTACGAACCAATCAGATTGACCCAAACCCACAACCCATGGCTTAGAAGGAAAGTGCCTGATCCATTAGGCCACTGGGGCTTGATGACACAAGTACAGACTGTATGAGCTGAAAGAAGCAGGGAAACAGTGATCCCCTGCTCCATATGCTTCCCATGCCGTATGTCTTCGTTCTGTGATCCTGTGGTTATGAATAGAAAAGTAATCTTTAGATAGCCACACAGAAACCCACAAGAAACAGTTCATGTTAACAGAGAAATTGTTTTACTTTATTGTATAGAAACAATGATTATGTTTATATCATAAAAATATAAGCATTGAGTATAATTTCACAGTTATTACAGTGCATTCGAAAAGTATTCAGACCCCTTTACTTTTTCCACATTTTGTTGTGCTGAAAACCTTTTTTTTTTTTTTTTTTTTTACTTTCTCATCAATCTACACACAATAACAAAGCAAAAACAGGTTTCTATAAATTTTGGGACATTTATAAAATGTTTTAAACTGAAATATACATTTACATAAGTATTCAGACCCTTTACTCAGTACTTTGTTGAGCACCTTTAGCAGCGATTACAACCTCAAGTCTTCTTGGGTATGACGCTACAAGCTTGGCACACCTGTATTTGGGGAGTTTCTCCCATTCTTCTCTGCAGATACTCTCAAGCTCTGTCAGGTTGGATGGGGAGCATCACTGCACAGCTATTTTTAGGTCTTTCCAGAGATGTTTAATCTGGTTCAAGTCGGGGCTCTGGCTGGACACTCAAGGACATTCAGAGACTTGTCCCGAAGCCACTTCTGCATTGTCTTGGCTGTGTGCTTAGGGTCGTTGTTCTGTTGGAAGGTAAACCTTTGCTCGTCTGATGTCCTGCGTGCTCTGGAGCAGGTTTTCATCAAGGATCTCTCTGTACTTTGCTCCGTTCATCTTTCTCTCGATCCTGACTATTCTCCCAGTCCCTGTCACTGAAAAACATCCCCACAGCATGATGCTGCCACCACCATGCTTCACCGTAGGGATAGTGCCAAGTTTCCTCCAGACTTGGCATTCAGGCCAAAGAGTTACATCTTGGTTTCATCAGACCAGAGAATCTTGTTTCTCATGGTCTGAGAGTACTTTAGGTGACTTTTGGCAAACTCCAAGTGGGCTGTTATGTGCTTTTTACTGAGGAGTGGCTTCCGTCTGGCTACTCTCCAATAAAGGCCTGATTGGTGGAGTGCTGCAGAGATGGTTGTCCTTCTGGAAGGTTCTCCCTTCTCCACAGAGGAACTCTGGATCAGTATCAGAGTGACCATCGGGTTCTTGTTCACCTCCCTGACCAAGGACCTTCTCCCACGATTGCTCAGTTAGGACGGACGGACAGATCTAGGAAGAGTCTTGGTGGTTCCAAACTTCCACTGTGTTCTTGGGGACCTTTAATGCTGCAGACATTTTTTGGTACCCTTCCCCAGATCTGTGCCTCGACACAATCCTGTCCCGGAGCTTTACAGACAATTCCTTCGACCTTATGGCTCGGTTTTTGGATGATCAATGGAAACAGGATGCACCTGAGCTCAATTTATTTCGAGTCTTATAGCAAAGGGTATGAATACTTATGTAAATAAGGTATTTCATTTTTAATTTTTTTTTAAGAAATTGGCAAACATTTCTAAAAACCTGTTTTCGCTTTGTCATTATGGGGTATTGTGTGTAGATTGAGGGGAAAAAAAGTTTTTTATACATTTTTGAATAAGGCTGTAACATAACAAAATGTGGAAAAAGTCAAGGGGTCTGAATACTTTCCGAATGCACTGTATGTGTTCAATATATCCATGGTGAAATAAGATTTTTGTCCTTTTAGAATGTTCAATGGTAGCTGCTCGAGCAACTGTTTGTTTTAAAATCAAGTATCCTCAATGTGTCTGAGACCACACGCTTGAGTTGTGTCACATTCATTTGCCAGTGTTCAAGTTTGTAGCGCATTTACAGCCACTGTTACTTAACTAACTATAGTATCCACCAGATGATGTGAGGTAGTATGAAATCACGGCGACCAGTAACCTTAATAGTCTGAAATAGCTCCCTCTCCCAGATCAGTGCAATAGATGAAGGTGATAGGGATGTTTGTATGTTTAAGTAACGACTAAGAATATTCCATTCTGAAAATGTATGCAATAGGGTTAAAAGACAATGATAATCCAATTGATGTGTGTGTGTCTAGAAATGTATATTGTATAGAGAGTGGAACAAGGTGGTACAATCTTGCAATATAATAAGGAGTATCTGGGAGAACAAAGAATTATTTGTGAAATTAAACTACAGAAGAGAGGCCTTCTCGTACTCGGGACGGGAGGGACGGCTAGGAACTGTCCAGATTGACTTATGTTGCAGGAAGCCGCTGTGGGAAAGTACTATTGCCTAGAGAGGGTGGAGAATTTGTATCATCTGTATTCAGCTTAAAGCTTGTACACACATGTTCACATTTTCACATTTGGGATTCAGAATTCTCATGAATAAACAATACCTGACCAATTGCAGATATGGGACTTTGTCTAATTCTTCATTAACTAGAGCTTTACAACCTCTGGGAATTATTCAAAGCCTGATTGATAGTTTATGTCAACAATTGAGAACGAAATTCTCGTGACAGAAGGAGAAGAGAAAAGAAAGCCATTTTGGACTATTGAAATAAAGACCAGGATTTTTAATGAATATTTCAGCTGCACAGTTATGGAAGAATCCACATTTTATGTTTTGCAACTTGCCAAAAACCCACTGACGATGGATAAAAAGTTCAGTATGACTCTGTCCATATGAGTATTATTTCATTGTTTGTCAATACATTCTTTCAGTCTCCAGTTCCAGTACATTGCAACACTCTGTTTTAGCATGTATACTGTATGTCAGTATACTCCTGTACAGTGATAGATAGAGGTGTGGCGATGTTTGACCCAGGGCTTAGGGAGTGCACACCTTGGCTGTCCGTGGTCGTGTCCTATAACCACTGGGATCGATCGGTAAGGACCGTGTACTAAGGGGGCTGTACATAGGACAGGGTTGCGAAGGGGGGTACATGTCATCCTCCCACCTCAGTACCTTACCCCTGGGCCTGGCCCCTATCCGGCTCACAACAGGAGCTTTGGGCAGGGCTTTGGGCACCTTGTAGAGGTACACGTCATAGTGGATCAGGGGACTGCAGGGGCGCCTCGGGTTGGCGTCTTTTGGACGGTAGAGCTCCATCTCGATGGTCACCTCGCCCTGTAAGAACACACGCACAGACACATACACACATACAGTACAGGGTTGGGGAGGAACTGATTACATGTAATCAGTACATGTAATCTCATTAAATTAAAACTGGAACGTTACGTTACAAGAAGTATATTCCACTCAGATTACAGATACTTTTTAAAAACTAGATGATTACTTATCGGATTGCTTTTAAATTCAGAAAGTATGTGGAAAAAATACATTATGACACCTTTCTGTTTTCTCAATGACAAAAGCAATCCAAAAGTAACTGAAAGTAATCTGATTTTTGTTACTGAGTTTGGGTAATCCAAAAGTTATGTTACTGATTACAATTTTGGACAGGAGGTAACTAGTAACTGTAACGGATTACATTTAGAAAGTAATGTATCCCACCCTACACATGCGCGCACACACACCAGCTCATATACACCTATCTGTGTGGTTACTTCTACCTAAAACGGTTTTCTACAGAACTGAAACACCAACATAAAGTGTCTTAATAGGGCATTGGGCCACCACGAGTCAGAACCGCTTCAATGCACCTTGGCTTAGATTCCACAAACGTCTGGAACTCTAATAGAGGGATGCGACACTATTCTTCCACAAGAAATTCCATAATTTTGTGTTTTATTGATGGTGGAATCTCCCATATTGGGTTTTAAATATAACGCTAATGGGATGTGAATTGCTTAATTAACTCAGGAACCATACCTGTGTGGAAGCGCCTGCTTTCAATATACTTTGTATCCCTCATTTACTCAAGTGTTTCCTTTATTTTTCCAGTTACTTGTACTGTCCAGCTCTTTACATCTACCCTTTCCTTCTACACCTAACCTCCATTACAGCCGTACATTGATCTACACAGGATAACACATCAGAGAAAGGCCAAACTCTGTGGTGTGAATCAAAGTGGGAGTAGGATTTGGCCTCAGTGTGGTAACGAATGGCCACATTTCAATCAGAAAGGCTTCTCTGATGATCGTCTGCATTCCAGACTTCCTCATTAATAAACCAGAGTAATGCCAAAATGGTTCAATCAGACACAACTCACCCACCCACACCCTGCCTTTAAGTTTCAACACTTGCTTCCCAAACTGCTCTGTGAGCTTTTTTGCAAGTCTGTGTGCTTCGTGTGTGTGCGTGCGTGCGCTCGTGACTGCGCGTGCGGGCATGTATGCTTGTCTGTGTATATATGTGTTTGCGTTGGCCAATCCTGAGGCTCCCTGTGGAATTCACACACCATCGTTCCACCACATCCTCAGCCAATGGCAGTGTGCGGATGAATCCAACATCCCAGCAGGCTTAGGAAGGCAGAGAAATCTTGACACGCCCTATTTGTGCCCTCTCTTCACCCCCTGCCCCTTTCTCCCTACCTGAAGTGTGCCCTTCCTCTCTCCTCTCCAGATAAATGATTTGGTAAAGGTGAGCAGGAGTGCATTCATTGTCAGAACGTTTGTAAAAATGCTATAAGAACACAAAGTGGTATTTAGGTCAGCTAAAGAGAGAGTAATATGAGGGGTGTGTAATCAGAGTGTATTTAATGCCAACATTTCATGTTTTCCTAGATGACATTAAATCTGAATAATGCATTTTTGATTTTATGTATCTATTATACATCATTTTCTCAGTACAACGTGATACAGTCTGGCTGTTGTAATTGTGTGTGTGTAAGAAAGAGAGAGAAAGAAAGAGGGAAATAAAGGAATAGAGAGAATGGTGAGGTCATTGAGTTTGGACCGTAGCGACATAATTGGTTTCCATGGAAATGGTGCCCCCCCTCTGTCTGAGGCTGCATTTGTAAAGACCCTCCAGCAACAGGGAGGAGAGGAGCGATAGGAGAGAAGAGGGAGAGATAGAGGAGAGAGAGGACTGGTGGAACGATGTGTGGAAAAAAAATCTAGAGAGTGGGAATAAGCCAGAAAGAGAGGGGGAGAGGTTGAGGCCAGAAAAAGAGATATAGAAAGAACAAAAGGGAAAGAGGGAGGGGTGGGGGGGGGTGTAGAAAATATATTTAGAAAGGGCGACCGGGTTTTAGAGGAATAGAGATAGACATCTATCTCAGTGCCCAGCTCTCTCAACCACACCATCACCTCTTGTCCTGTGGTGTGATAGACACTGTGCTCTCTCTTCCCAGAGACAAGCCTGAACACACACACGCACGCACGCACGCACGCACACACACCCACACACACACATACATGCACACAGAAGCACACACACAGTCAACCCCAGAGTGGCCCACAGGGAAGGGAGATATTTCTGGTTGAGTCCTCAAGTGTCAACACAGTCATTGGTGTTGATTGGAGATAAAGTGGAAAATTAAAGAGATGAGGGTAGAAACATTACAGATTCATTGGAGAGTTCTCTTCGCTAAAATGCCAATGAACAATCCCTGATGTAACGGACGTCAAGCTGTTACTTAGCAAGTACCAGTTTCTCCTGATTGGTCTCACACCAAAGCTCGAACCCAGGCACAATTGAGGAGCAAGTTGTTGAGCTACAGCTCATGCAGGTTGATTGATTTTATATTATCTGTCCATCCCAAGGACACACAAACATTTCAGCTTTACACCTTCTTCAGTGTGTGTGTGTGTGTGTTTGTGCAAAGCCGTTAGGTTTTCTCCTTTGAACCGTGAGTGCTATGTGTTGTCTTGCATACCGGAAACATAACAGAGACTAGGGGAGAGATAGAGAGAAAATGTGTTAATTGCTGTTGTAGCTGCTTGCCTGCTGTTCATTCCCATAACCAAACGTTTCCTCTGTAGTGGTTTGAATATTTCTGTCCCTATTGATGGGAAAGGGGTCCTCCATCCACCCAACCAAAGGCCCCACAGTCTAGAACTCTCTCAATGATCACTCTGACAAAGGCATGGCATCGGAGAGGCCTTCTTCGAGACTCATTGAGAATGCAGGCCGGTATGAAAAATGATGTGTGAACGGGGAATGTAACAGAGGTGTGTGTGTGTGTATGCGCGTGTGTAAGAAAGAAAGAGAGTTATGTGTGTGTTTGGTCTTCTGAATAAGGCCCTTTCTGGCATGAGTGTTGAGAGAAGAGTGTGTTTCGTTTTGTGTGTTTCAGCTGCAGTTCTGTGAGAAAGTGAACTACAGGATCCATGCAAGCTGCAGGTGTGTGTGTGTGTGTGTGTGTGTGTGTGTGTGTGTGTGTGTGTGTGTGTGTGTGTGTATATATGTGTGAGTGAAACATAAGGATCTACCAAGCTGTAATAAGCCATGCAAGAGTTTGAGAGGGAAAGGGACAGTATAGTTCAGGAAAACACAGGGACAAAGGTGTCATGTTAAAAATGTTTATTTCAACAATTGTTAGATTTTGTTCTCTGTTTTGAAGTCTGTATTCCCAAAAAAGTACAAAATAAAACAAGTACATCAAAGGATTAGAAATCACATCAATGAAAACGAAGACACATTGTGTTGTTTCTTTTATATCAATCCAAGCATTTTTTTCATATATTTATACATACTCACTTAATTAGTCAGACAAACATCGAAACCTCTCAGTAGCTTTTATATTTTTTACAATGTTTAACTTCTTTTTTTAAACTCCATATGATTTTTTTCTTTTTACAAAATACACCAATGCAGGCAGGGGAATTATGAGTGTATATGTGAGTGTGTGTATGTACATATATGTGTTTGTGTATTTTGGTGTGTCTGTTTGTGTTTTCTGGTGTGTGTATGTGCGTGCGGGCAGGGGGTAAGGGGGAGCAGAGTGACAGCAACGAAGGGGCAGGGCAGCGAGGCAGGGGGGCGTGATTGGGCGTAAGGGGTCACTATAGGCGGTGGCAGGTCAGGGAGGAGTTTCAGCTGGGGTGGTGTTTCTTTTTTTCAGCGGTGTGGCCCGCTTGGTGGCAGTGTTGCCGTGTTGTAGACGGAGGTTGGCTGGTGTTAGCAGTTGTAAGCGTGGTGGCTGGGATAGAGAGCAGGACTGGAGCTCTCATCCCGACCCAGGCTTCTACATCATGTTGTTCTGCAGTGAGTTTACCTCAGAGGAGTTGTCCTCGCCCAGTACCTTGTGGTTCTCGTGTTTGGGGGTCAGGGAGTTGTGGATGTTCAGGGAGTCGTCCTCCTTGGGCACCGGGGCCTTCACGGGGTCCTCCAGCTTGTTCTGGGCATTAGGATCATCCTGCCAGGGACGGACGGACAGATGGACGGAGGGAGGAGAAAACACGGTTAGGCCCACCCAGTCAGACCGCCCAAACTGTTCTAAACCAAACCCTCCCTCTAGTCTACCATGTGGTCTTTTGTTGCATCCTGTTATAGGGACCGTCACAGCATCAGCCAATAGATGGCCTTCAACCTCTGCTGAAAATATAAATGTATAACCCCTTATAGACAGACCATTGCTATTGCATATTGTTATTCCCCTAAAAGAGATTTGAAATACCACCCTAACATCTCCAAATATTAGAGCCTCTAACTCCACCTCTTACCACCCCTCTCCCCTCCATCCGTCTCTTTAATCCGATTGAATATATTGTTTGGATATAAATATCCCAAAATCCCATATTGTCCTCACACTACCTGACTATCCGTCAATGGAAGAGATCTGTAAGTAAGCTAATGGTTTTAAAAAAGACCCACAGTGGCCGTGGCTACCCAATTGTTTCAACATCATGCTTGCTTTGCACATTTGTTTTGGTTGAAGGGACATAGAGGTGATTGGAGAACTGTATGAGCAACTCCCTCCCACCCTTTATTAACCAACCAACAAGCACCCCATCCAGGCCAACCCGGGAAGCACATGCACATCCACATGCAAGAACCCCAGAGAATCCAGAAACCCCCCCCCATCACTCATCCAGCCCCTTCACCTCGCTACTGTCCCAATTAAAACACAATGAGCCGTGCCCTTCATTGGCATTAAACACATTGTCTGCGGAACCACCTTCATACATACCTACAGTACAGCTGGAGCTGAAAAAACAATGCATTAGGAGACAACTCTGTTTCACTTCAATTCATCCTTTTGGCTGCATTTAATTAAGGTCAAGAAAAATTATGGATTGGCGTTCATTTGAACCTGTTTTTCCCAGCCTGCTATCCTCATTAATATTGCATAGCTTCATTGACCCTGCTGTGTAGACGTAGAAGTGTCTGTCTGTGCTCAGGCTGACTGACAGACACACGCATGCATACACACATACATACAAACACACGCGCATATACACACATGTGCACGCACACACACACACACAAGCACACACGCACACACATAGGCACGCGCACACGCACGCACACACACTGCAGACCCTTGAGGGCTGTGCCATTACGAAACAGAGCTGAATGCTTGTTATTCAATGGCACACAAAAGGGATGGCGAGAGCATTTACCCATTGGCTGATGGCCTAGATAGTAACTTCGGGCAGGACGTGGGGATACGTCACTTCCATGGTTACAGGATAGGGGCCATCTTTCCTTCCATCAGCGTGAAACTGGAAAATGTGTTTTTGTTTGCTGTTGTTTTTCATTGTATTGGGGAACGAGGGTGAGAGGGACTTTGTGGGGACTTTTTGGAACAGAGATATACGGGGTGTTGAGATGAAGATGAAACATGGACATATCTTTGTATCCTTCCTGCTTTATGCCTATGTCTGTGTGTACGTATGTGTGTGTGTGTGTGTGTGTGTGTGTGTGTTCAGAATTGATGTGAGTGTGTCTGGATCTGCATCTTTGCGTGCATGATATAAAACGTGTGTGCGAGTGTGTATGCGTAGTGGAGGAAGGACACGAAGAGGGTGGGACAGGACTGAGTCAAACGATTTGTTACAGATAGATAGAGAGCCTCAATGCTCTTCACTGGCATGGCACAGTACAGTATGGCTCAGCACAGCACAGCAAAGCACAGCCTACAGGGCAGGACTGGACAATAGGGACACCGGTACTGTACATCCCGGCCTTTAATCCACAGCACAGGACTGGCAGTATTATGAAAACATGTCACTATGTATCAGTATAACCCTATCATAATCTCTTTAACAATTCCATTTGAATTCAATCAATACAGAGCACATGAACATTTACATGTATTAATTACTCTAAATATAGACCTACTTATCATCTTTATAATTTTGTCAATTGACTGAGTTAGAATGGAATTGACACAAGCCATAGTTAAATATATACTGTAAACCAGCATGGTCCATAAAAGGACAGGTATTAATTCATGTTGATAGGAGATTAAGGGTAAACGGGTAAACGGATACGATCCACTGTACTCAGTCCATGTAATGCTGAAAATAAAGAAACTATTCTCCCTACAACAATATTTCACTTTCTAGTTGTATTATCTGTGTTTCTGTATATATGACAGTGTTTTTATGCATGTTGGAGTGTGTACAGTTTCTGACCGTGTGTTTATCTGAAGAGAGAGTTTCTGTCTAGCGAGATTTCTCTGGTTTCAGTCTACTGCAGTGTTTTCTCTTCTGCTAAAAACTCATGTGGGAAGGGTCGATATCCCCTTTCTGAAGGACACTACAAGGACAAAAGCGTACTGCTACTCGACTGCTGCAACGTTTATCTCTGTGCCATTTAACCTAGATAAAAGTGTACATTTCATATTTTAAATTATGTTTATTTCGTAGTTCTTATTTTATGAGCCCACAATATGTAAAGATATGGATCATGTCTAAAATCAACATTTACTCGAATCCGGAAATGATCCATGAAGGGGTCATGGCTAACTTAACTTAGAAACTGACTTCAGATCAGCACTTAGGAGTAACAGCACTAGGTTCTGACTAGCCAAGTTTGGGGCTGTGGATTGGTCCGTTGAGTTGAGAGAGGGTGACTGACAGGGTCACAGTACAATGAGAGCCTTTTAAGGGAGAGGGGGGCGGGCCATCTGAGGGGGTTTATCTTACCTCACTGTCGGGCTCCTCTTTGGTCTTACACTCCCAGGTGTATCTGCTCATGGTTTTCTGAGGGGTGGCAGGGGGAGAGGGTTATACTCCTCAAAGATACATAACATCCTCAAACAGAGAGAGAGAGAGAGAGAGAGAGAGAGAGAGAGAGAGAGAGAGAGAGAGAGAGAGAGACAGACAGACAGACAGAAAGAGAGAAACAGAGAGTGACAGAGAAAGAGAGAGTTGGATAGAAACCAAGAGAGTTGGCGGTAGAGAGAGAGAATGAAAAAGCACGTGAGAGAGAAAGAAAAGCAACAGAGAGAGAAGACCTAGTAAGGGGAACTTCCTAAGGATGATATCTGATATTCCCAGCTCACATTGAGAGGTAGAGACTGTCTTGCCCGTATAAGGACACTGAAGGATTCGTCTCAGTAACTATGGTGCTTTGTGGCCTTGACATTACCATAGTAAATGTTGGATGAAATATTTCTGAGGGTACCGTGTTGACATAGAAACACAGGGGTTTTAGTTCATGAACTAGACGGAGGGATTTGAGGTATTGGTTATTAGTTAATGTTTTCTGAGCTTTTTTAGTAAGAAGTATGTTTCTATGGTGTTGGCTGTTCTCTGCAGATGAATCTACATAGTATTTTAATGGACATTTATTCCAGATACTCTATACTGGTGCTCTAAAATCGACTCCTATGGATAGAGAGATGCACTAACACACTGACTGTGGAGCTGTGGATCTAAGCTGCAAGCCCAGGTCTCAAAGAGCAGAGCTATCCTGTTTCAGAGATTAGAAGATGTCTGGAAGAGGGGGGTGTTATATGGTGTTTTATTTGGTTGTGGATGGTATTGGGTTACGGTTACGATTAGTAGTGTTCTGCTAGGTGATTGTGCTAACTGTCTAACTGTGCTAACTGTCTTAACTGTCTAACTGTGCTAACTGTCTAACTGTGCTAACTGTCTAACTGTGCTAACTGTCTAACTGTGCTAACTGTCTAACTGTGCTAACTGTCTAACTGTGCTAACTGTGCTAACTGTCTCATGTTATGAAGCACCGCAATATGATGCCCCCCAAGTTGTCACTATATTATATTTACAGAAACCATTACCCAGAAGGAAGAATAACGCAAAATAAACTAACTACAAACAAACAAGAAAACAAGCAAAATAAATCTAAGTGAAGCAATTTGCTTGTGGTTATACCAAGTATGATGACCAGAACTATGTGATGAGTTGTTAGAACGTGGCACCACATCTCATGTCGTAGCACTACTTCTACTCATGCTGCTATGACCATGTTAGCGCTATGCTACCCCATGCTTCCGTTAGTTGTGCATCTAGGTCTATACTCTCCCACGCCACCTACAGGCAGCAGGGAGATGTTGCGTCTCAGATGTTTATCCTGACTTAATAGCCCCGTCCACCTTGCACACATCTCGCACACCACCCTCTATCAACCTAATAATAACCCCATGAACAAAATACATTTCATGCCCCCAGATTCCCCGCCCCCCAAAGCCCTATTATCGACCAATCAAGAGACCTTCTTCACTTTTCCAACCTATCCAGCCCAAGTCAGGATAAACGAGTGCAACGGACGGACAGAGATGCGGAGGCAGAGCGACGGACAGGCTGCTGCGGCTGACATGGCCACCGGGCGGGGGCCACCATGTGAGCGATAGAGCAGGCATGCAGTGACATACCGATGCACAGGTGATCAAAGGGAGAGCAGATCAGGGATAGATGGGGTGGAGGGGGTTACAGTGAGGGCTATAGGAGTTCTCTCTTGGTCAAGTCTTAGCCCGGACAGAACTGACCACACCACACCAATGGGTCAGGCAGATGTATAGGTAAGATCAACTTATTTCCTTGCTCCATCTTTCACATGTATAAGCATTTCACTACACTCACAATAGCATCTGCTAACCTTGTGTATGTGTATGTGACCAATACAATTTGATTTGATCTGCTGTGTGTGTGTGTGTGTGTGTGTGTGTCACACCTTCAAGTATGATCAATAGCTAACAAAAAAACTCAACCAATAACTGACAATGACGGAATACACAGTAGAGACTTTACAGCCACGCTGTTGCCATGGTAACGGTGTTGCCTCAGTAACCGGGTGCAGTACTATGCCTGCCTATCTGCCTGTAGACTTGTCCCATAGTGAGAGAGAACACCCCCACTGTAACACCCCGCCTTGTACCCCGGAGAGGTGACACTCAAGCCCATGCGGAGGGGGGAAGGAAGAAAAGGGTGAGAGAGAGACGAGAACCACGTTACCTGACAGATAATGTTATCATAGTAAGCCAAAGCACGGGCATGAGGGACGTTAGGAGGGGTGTCGCACAGTTTCCTTACATTTGGGTGGGAGCCCTCAGCGATTGTGGACAGGGAGAAATTATCATTGTGCTGCTCCGATGGAGGCCGGTACTTACTGCTGGGAAGAGGAGGAAGGCAGGGAGGGGACCAGAGACGAGAGGAAGGGAGGACAGGGAGGGGACCAGAGACGAGAGGAAGGGAGGACAGGGAGGGGACCAGAGACGAGAGGAAGGGAGGACAGGGAGGGGACCAGAGACGAGAGGAAGGGAGGACAGGGAGGGGACCAGAGACGAGAGGAAGGGAGGACAGGGAGGGGACCAGAGACGAGAGGAAGGGAGAAGGGAGAACAGGTAAAAGAGGATTAAACGAGGAGGAAAGCAGGAGGGGTCACATTGTGGAGGAGAAGGAGAGTGTCGAAGGGGAGGGGGAAATGGAAAAAGAAGGAAGCAGCGAGAGGTGGAGAGAAGAGAAAAATAGAGATGAAGGGAGAATAGGGAGGTCAAAATCAGGATTCAAGGACGAGGGGAAAGTATGTGAAAACGGTGGGGAGAGGAGGAAGGAGGGAGAGAAAAAGCAAGAGAGAGCAGCGTTAGTTACAGTGTAGTGCAAGTGGAAGACTTCAGTTTGCAGATGACAGACAGACAGACAGATACCTTCTGTGATGCAACAAATCAGCTGTGAATCAAAACTAGAGTACAGCTACGGCCACTTTGACACCCAATCTTGGGTTGCATTCAATAGGGTACACTGTATAGCAAAATGTTTTGCAACTGAAAACGAAAATGAAAGTTATTTTCCAAACAGGCAACAATGACTCACCATTGACCTACCATTGAAGCACTGTGATTCACTTTGTGTACCCAATTAAAAACTTGGAGAAACTTGATATCCAAAACAGACTTCCCAAACAGTCATTTGTCATTTTGTGTTATTCCAGAAACCTCTGCTGGCTGGGAAGAGTTTCTCAGTTTCTGTCTCTTCTCCATCTCCTCCTCTCCCTCTCCTCATCATATCCAGAGTTAAACATCCTCTGAACTAGACCTGTCAGTACAGCCCCAGCAGTTCCTACTACTGTCTGATTGAGATGCAGCTCCAACATTTATATTTCATGAGTTCATATGACAGGCCAATCAAAGCTCAAGTAATGAGGAGGGAGAGTGTGCTAGAGAGATGGAGCAGAGAAATAAATAAATAAATAGGGAGACAGAAAGAAGTTGACAATATTGATTGTTATTATTTCAATTATACTAATATTGTAAATCTCCAAAGCAAGCTTTGGCAATATGTCCATTGTTACGTCATGCCAATAAAGCAAATTGAATTGAATTGAAAGGAGGATAATGCAGGGCTTGGATACTGATTGTGTGTGTGTTATTTATGTCCATAATTGAAAGAGAGAGTAGAGTGTGTGGCATGTGAAGTGTGGTTTCTGAGCCGTGGTACAGGGGAAAAGAGACTGAAGCCAGAACACACACCCTCTCCTCTCTGCAAAGATAACCTTATCTGCATCTCTCTCTATCTGTCCTCTGCCATTCACTTTCTGCCACTCTTGTCACCCCTCTCGCTTTCTCTCTCTTTCCCTCAATCCCTACTATTTTTCCTTCCCTTCCTCCCCCTTCCTCTCATTCATGACCTCTCTTTTCTCCCCCTTCCCCCAGCACCTCCCTCCCTCCACCTCTCTCCCGCTCCATCTTTCTCTCGGCCTCTCTCTCTGACAGGGAAGCAGACCCCATCTTGACTGCGGCACATACACTGTGCAGCCCACTGCAATTATCTGCAGCAGATGGAGGGAGAGAGAGGTGGGCGTCTCATGTATACATGAGCCTCATCAGCAGTGCCCTATACACGCGCGCACATGCACACATTCCTTCTCCTTCCAACAACATGTCCTTCCAACAACAACTGAGTTTTTCTCTGGCTCAAAGCTCTTTCCTATTCCTCCCCTCCCTCTGCTCACCATCCTCTACACATTTCCACTCTCTCTCCTTCACTCCTCCGCCCTTCTGTTTTCCTCTGTTTCATTCTGCTCTCTTCTACTCCACTTCTGTTTCTCCTTCCTCCTCCTTTGATTTTTGGCTAACCACTTGATGCGGCTGTGGTGTCTCTCCCATGCTGCATGCTGTCCATCCCCACCCCCCTTCCTCACACACACACACACACACACACCCTCAGGTCGCACAGCTGTATGTAGGTCAACTTCGCCTCCCCTGCCTTGTCTCCCCTTCCCTTCCCCTCTCAAACACTCCTGATCAGACTGCCCTACTTTCAGCTGGAGCCAGAGCAGCAATGACATCACTATTTTCAGCTAGCACCGTGCGCTAGCCATTAGCACGCTATCCCCCACGCTGACTGCTCCACTTTTCTTCATCATCATCATCATAATGCTAACATCATCATCCTCAGCTAAGAAATGTGCATTGCTGATGGAAGCGTCCACACTCATCCACCCTCCTACATGACTTCACTGTTGCTAGGCAAAATGACAGGCGAAGGCACAGCTGCATCTCATACTGCACTCGTTCTAGCTATCCTCATCCCGTTCTCTTTCAATGCAAACTCAATCCCTCCCTTCTTCTCTCTCTCTCCCTCTCTGCTTCATCTTTTCTCTCTTTTTGCGTTTCCTCTCTCATCTATCTTGTCATCGTGTTTTCCGCCCCCTCTTCCTCCTCCTCCGCATTCCTTCATTGTCTCCTTCGCTCATTTAATATCCTCCCCCCTTTATCTGATCCATCCAATTCTCCCCCTCTGTCAATCCTGTCTATCGCCTCTTCTCTTCTCTTCGTCCCCCACCCCCCATCCTCCTCTTTCCAGTCCAGCCTCCCTCCCTTATCCCTTCCTTCTCTCAGCCTCTTCTCTCTCCCAAGCCATCCACAACCTTCTCAGGTATCTCTGGCTTCACCTCTCTTCCCTTCCTCCTCCATCTCCTGTCCTTTTATCCTGGTCCTTTGTTCACCCCCACTACTCTCTCCACCAGCCCCAAGGTTTCACCCTGAACAGAGCTTTGTTTCAATGGAAGTAGTTGTAATGTAGTTGTAATTCACAGACTACACGTCCAATACTCATGTAATACTCGAATCAAATACTAAATATGTTCATTTTCAATAGTGCTAGAAATGATAAGCTTTGTTGATAGTGAATGTGATTTTTTTTATTTCACATACATATGCTGTGAGAATACAAGAGCTCAAAAACGTGTCTATCTGCTGCCTGTTTTTTCTCGTGCATAAGCTAACCTGCCTTTGCGCAGCCAGTTTTCCATGGGTTCTATGATCTATGGTTGCACTGCCTGTTTTTTCCTGGTTTTCTTACACCTTTGTGCTAACTGGTTTTATCTGGTCCATAAACTTGGTCCCTATATTTGTGCAGGTTTCCCCAGGTCCACGCTGTAAGCTCCCCTATATTTGTGCAGGTTTCCCCAGGTCCACGCTGTAAGCTCCCCTATATTTGTGCAGGTTTCCCCAGGTCCACGCTGTAAGCTCCCCTATATTTGTGCAGGTTTCCCCAGGTCCACGCTGTAAACTCCCCTATATTTGTGCAGGTTTCCCCAGGTCCACGCTGTAAGCTTACCTGCGTTTGCGCAGCTTGCTGTTCTCGGTCTTGAGCACGTGGAGCTTCTTGGCGAAGCAGACGATGATCATGAAGAGCAGCAGCACCATGAGGGCCGACGCCCCGATGGTCAGACACAGCACCTGGAACTCTGTCACCACCGACTCACAGCGGGAACCCTTGTGCCAGATGTAGTCCTGGACATTACACCTGCATGGAGAAGGAGGGATGGAGGGATGGAGAGAGAGAGAGGAGCAAAAAGGAGAAGAGAGAAAAATAAGACGAAGAAGACGATGAAGAGGGGTAGTAGTAGTAGTAGTAGTAGCAGTGGAAACAGTGAGGCATGTGTAATGGAATACGGAGAGGAGAGACAAGAGCAGCCAGGGAAAGATAGATGGGTGACAGATGAAATGGCCAGATAAGGTAAGAGTGGAGAAAGGCCATGAGAGGAGGGTAAAGGGAAATAAATCAAGGATTGAGAGAAAAGAAGGGCGGGTGAGAAATGGAAGAGGGTTTATTCGCCAAACATAACACTTTGTGTGTATGTGTATGTCTCTGTCTGTGTATGTCTCTGTCTGTGTATGTCTCTGTCTGTGTGTGTCTCTGTCTGTGTGTGTCTCTGTCTGTGTGTGTCTCTGTCTGTGTGTGTCTCTGTGTGTGTGTGTGCAGGCTCTAAATGATTTAGATTAGGGTGAGGGCAGTACCACTGTGTCATTCATAGTTCAATGGTTGGTACACATTTAAATCCAGATTGCTAGGTTTAAGAAAATCAAGAATTTCTGTTTATAATTATCACAAGTGCTTCATTATGTGAGTCTGAAAGCTTTCAGGGCTCAATTCAATCGGTATCGCCGAAGTATCGTGGACAATCTCAGAAAATGCGGGAACATTGTCTTTCAATTTAAATCGAGCTATAACGCGGATCTTCCACGATACTTCTGCGGTACGGATTGAATCCAGCCCTGCGTGTGGGGGCCAAAAAAATGCTCTTCAACATCCCATATAAACAGCAGTGCATATCACTTACGGAAGTGAAATTTCAACTCCTGGTCTAAAACAGACTGAAGTGTCACCAGCAGGCTTTCAACATGGCTCTATTTGAAGGGATAATGTGATCATTCTGTCTAAAAAGAAAATAGAAAAAAACTAAGAGCCAGAGGCTGTTTTCCATCCACACACACACACACACACTTCCCGCCATCTGAGCCCTAGACTCTTTTTGCTCCAGTTTGCCAGGGTACGGTTTCCGCCTGGGGAACAAAAATGATAGGGGCAGATGGCTTCGTCTGCTGACTATCTGGCATCTAAACAAGACTGGAACCTTACTAATCAAATGCTTGTAACCACTACGAGAATGAATTGTACTGCATGTAGCGTAAGAAGACATATACTCTATAAACTGGGTCGATCACACTAGTTAACAAGGGGAAATGGTAATGACTGGTCTCATAGTAACCAGATACTATGTATATTCCTGCTGCTATCTAGAACCTAAAAGGATTCTTTGGTTGTTCCCATAGGAGAACCCTTTGAAGAACTCTTTTTGGTTCCAGGTAGAACACTTTTGGGTTCTATGTAGAACCCTTCACACAGAGGGTTCTACCTGGAACTAAAAAGGGTTCTCCTATGGGGACAGCCGAATAACTCTTTTGGAACCCTTTTTTCTAATAGTAAAAGTGTGATCACTGAGAATAAAACAGGCTGTTTAAAGAGAAAATGTGGAACTCGGGAAAGCATGTGAATGTGAATGAAACACACTCACTGAGAAGAGCCCATACAGGCTAAAATAGGTACAAGAATGCAAAGGTTCACACTCACTCCTCAAATGTCTGTATGTGGATTTTAGGGGGAAATCACCACTTACGTACGGACACACATTCACTTGGAAGAATTTGAATGTGAAGAGCAACATAAATGCACCTCTCCCTTCCCCTGTTCCCCAAACACAGGCCAAGAGACCTACAGACTCACACAGATGAATGTAAATGCGTAGTATGAATGGAGGTGTGAGTATGGCCTTTCAGATTCACAGTTTCAATTCAGCCCAGTAAGCGGGTGATGGGGGGCTGGGTTCCTTTCAGCACCGCTTCCTGCATCCTGCCCCCTTTGTGCCCGTGCCGAAAGTGCCAACCGAGGGGCGTTGGCTCCGTGCCAGGGGGCATTCTCTAGCAGGAGAAGGTGTGACCGGACTACTGATACGCCATTCGCCATTTTCAAGGGGACTTGAATACGCTCTCCCCCTCTAAGGTACTGTATGTTGGTACAAAGAGGTAGTTTATATAGCGAAGAGAGAGAGAGTACATTTAAGGAGAGGGTAAGGAGGATGGCTGGTTGCCATGGCGATCCAGCTGAGCCGCACAAGAAGCAGATGCAGTACCGACATGTCATTCCATCACATGCACGCACACACACACCGAGCTCTCATGAGACTCTCTCTCGCTTAGTAATCTATCTTTATTTCTCATTCTCAATGTCCTCCTACTCCCTCCTATCACTCTGCTCCTTGAGTTTCTCCATCGCTCTAATTTATCACTGATTTACTACCTCTTCTTCTCCTCCTCCCAGTATCCTTATGTCTCTCTCTCCCCTTCCGCTCTCCTGCTCTGTGTAATCTTGTTTCCATTTAGCTGACTGACTTTGGTTTTGACACAGCAGTCCTAAAAACCCTACAATTTGACTTTAAGATTTTGGTTGCAAGTTTTCTCAAGTGTTAAAATCAAACCGAAACAATCCAACTGAAATAAACCCAGTAGAAACATTCACTAGACTTAAATCGACCACATTGTGTTCCACCCTGAAAACTGTAATCCTACAATCCAAAATGGCTGTTTGTTTGTTTTACCTTATAAGGCTTGGTTCTCTCTCTCTATGAGCTCCTCGTTTAAACACTCACGACTCCCACAGCTTTACCCTAACCAGTTAACAAGTGTAACCACAGAGCCTTCCCTCCCTACCCCATCATTAACTCAATCAAGGTTTACCACAACCTCCAATCGCCACCAAATACAGCCCTCTAACCCAGCGACACAATGGAATTACCAGAGCCTGAGCCACATTACAAAGAGCTCACAAATCCCTCAATATTTACTTTATTAGGCTTGTAATGGCTGCTCGACTGCCAATTCCCCCGGGATAGATACCCTAACCTGGCCAAGAGGAGGGGGGCACAGAGTGGGTTGGAAGGTAGAGGGGGAAACAGACGGGACACCCCCATACTGGGAGGACCCCCACTGTGTTGTGGGGTGAGGTCGAAGGGGGATGAGGGTAAACGGGGGGATAGGAAGGGGGCAGGTTAGTGGGGGGTACTGTACAAAGGGAAGGAGAACGAGGGATAATAAAAGGGTAATGGAGGGGAGGATCAGCAACGTTAATCAGAGCCCAGCGTGACTGTCACAACATTGAGCAGTGTTTCCCCTAGTTTTACAACTAGAGTCCCAGCCTAGTCAGCCCCAAATAGATACTAAAATAATACATTGAAACTCATTTAATAGACAAATGAAGGTGTGGGAAGTCATTAGGTGGGTGGCGCCATGATCGGGAAAATGTTATCGATAGTTTGACTGATTTGTTTCCTCTATCACCATTATGCCACAAAACTCATTACCCTACTGGGTAACACTTTACATGACACCTAGCATCATAACACGTTATGACACAGCCATAACCATGTCATAACAGCTGACATAACCTGTCATAATATGGACATAACACTGTCATGACATATATTTAGACCTGTTGTGACATATATAGCATTATTCTATGGCTGGTTATGACACCTACATAAGAGTGTCAAAAATCATTCCATTACACCATAGCCTACTTGTACAGTATTTTAATGTTATATAACATTTTCAGAAATTGTAATTGCGCACACATTGATGTCAAGACATGCACCTACACCAATGCTCTGTTGCTGATGACTGGGATGAATGCAGAAGTAGATTTCCAGAGCAGGACGACACCCTCTTTTAACTGATGACTGACATAGGGGCGTGTACGTGTTAGGCCTATCTGGCAACATGATTCTGATGCTTATAATTCGTAGTCCAAGTAAAGTGACGCAGGATTGTCATCATTTCTCTTGACAGTGTCATAAAGTGTATTTCCTACAAGTTCTTTAAAATACGATGAAAGAAACATGACTGTAAAGACATCATTACAACAACAACACTACATGACCAAAAGTATGTGGACACCTGTTCGTCGAACATTCTTAAATCATGGGCATTAATATGTAGTTGATCCCCCCTTTGCTGGTATAACAGCCTCCACTCTTCTGGGAAGGCTTTCCACTAGATGTTGGAACATTGCTGCGGGGACTTGCTTAATTTCAAGAGCATTAGTGAGGTCGGGCACTGATGTTGGGCGATTAGGCCTGGCTTGCAGTCGATGTTCCAATTCATCCCAAAGGTGTTCGTTGGGGTTGAGGTCAAGGCTCTGTGCAGGACATTCATGTTCTTCCACACCGATTCTCCCGAATTTTGTGCTATCCAATTGCGATCCAATTACGATCTTGTCTCATCGCTGCAACGGGCTCGGGAGAGGCGAAGGTCGAGTCATGCGTCCTCCGAAACATGACTGGCCAAACCAAGCTTCTTAACATGTGCCATGTAAAGCCCCCACGGCCAAACCCTCCCCTAACCCAGACGACGCTGGGCCAATTACGCGCCGCCCTATGGGACTCCCAGTCACGGCCGGTTGTGACGCAGCCTGGGATCAAACCCGGGTCTGTAGTAACGCCTCAAACACTCCGGTGCAGTGCCTTAGACCGCTGCGCCACTCAGGAGGCCTCGACTAACCATTTCTGTATGGACCTTGCTTTGTGCACGGGGGCATTGTCATGCTGAAACAGGAAAGCGCCTTCCCAAACTGTTGCCACAAAGTTGAAAGCACTGTATGCTGTAGCATTAAGATTTCCCTTCATTGGAACTAAGGGTCCTAGCCCAAACTATGCAAAACAGCCCCAGACCATTATTCTTCTTCCCCCAAATTCTACAGTTGGCACTATGCATTGGGGCAGGTAGCGTTCTCCTGGCATTCGCCAAACCCAGATTCATCCGTCGGACTGCCAGATGGTGAAGCATTATTTATCAGCATTTAGCATTGTGATCTTAGGCTCGCGTGCGGCTGCTCCCAACGAACAGACATTGTGCTGACGTTCTTCCAGAAGCAGTTTGGAACTCGGTAGTGAGTGCTTGTCACAATGTGACCCAAAATTCTAAATCGCCATGACTACATGGGACTCCTGGTGGTAATACCTCTTCTTAATAATATCAAACTACAGGACACACACACGCGCACACATGCACATATATACACACACACACTAACACACAAACACAGCTATGACTGTATACACACACACACACACATGCTCACAGTTAATTCAACCTGGCTCGTCCTGATCTGTTTCCATACTGGCAGGCAGGACGAGCACTGACTCATTTTCTCTCTCGGTCACTCCTACTCTCTCTTTTTTTCTCTTTTTCTTTGCCATGTCTATCTCCATCCATCTCGCTCTCTTTCCCTCTTACACTCCATTTTACACTGTTGTCCTCCAGCTTTGGGGGAAATTATTACAAATGTTAGCGCTCTCAGGCCATGTCAGTTAGGATAGTAGAGAGAGGTAAACTATTGATAACCTTAGGTAGATCAAACATTCAAATTAGCCACTTCATGACTTTTACAGACTGTAACTAGTCTTACTAACCATATCCAAACCAACGCACACATACGCACACACGTAGTATGCAAATGCTTACAGTGCACGCATACACAGCAGGACATGGCTTTAACGGTAAACCCCAGAAAGAGATATTGAGGGCAGACACAACCAACTATTTGTAGGAGTGTGTTATAACAGAGGGCAGAGCCCTTTGCATTCATCCCACTGTAATTCAACTGGGCTGGTGTATGAATCAGCCTCAGTTCACCATTACACACAGACACACACAGACACACACAAATTGGGCTAGAATTGTGTCAGAGCTCCACTGACCCATATTGCCTCTTAGCCCAACCTCAGACAGAACTTGGACTGTCCCTCAGTGTAACACAGATCCTCACTGGCTCAGTCCAACAGTCTCGTGGGACAGTGTCATCTAATATGGACTTCTCACAGACATCAAAATCATTGTACTTAGTGCATTGTTTCCTGTTTGTTTATGGTTTACTATGATCTCTCTAAGCCCACCAAAGACCTTGTCTTCTAAAAATGTAGTGATAACCATTTACATTTGAGTCATTTATCAGATTCTCTTATGCAAAGTGACTTACAGGAGCAATTTGGGTTAAGTGCCTTGCTCAAGTCAACAGACTTTTCAACTAATCGGCTCAGATTTCAAACCATCTTTTGTTTATTGGCCCAACGCTCTTAACCACTAGACTACCTGCCGCCACATTGCTGTAGTATCCTAGTTAAGTTTTATGGGAGTGATTTGTGATATTGCTCTTGGCTTGCCTACTCTATGGACTGTTGCTCCAATGATTGTAAATGAGGATTATATGGACCATGACTCCAATGATTATAAACCAGTATAAAGGATGGGAGATTACCTACTGCTGACCTGCCACAGGAAACTGTCAGAGTCAAGAGGTCAGTGTCAAGATCACTGAACAGTTGAACTGTGTAGCCACACACTGATGAGAAAATGTGTGTCTGCAGGGGGAGGAGAACACAGGGTCATTATGTCATGATTATGTCATGATTAGGACCTTGAGTTGGGAGAGGTTCTATTGGACTCATGGTAAAAGCAAAGCGTGTGTGTGTTTGTATGTGTGTGTGTTCGTGTGTATGCGTACCTGCATGTGTGTGTGTCTCAACTTGAGCGTATGTGCACACATACACTTGTGTGAGTTCTCCTGTTGTGTGAACATAATCACGTTGGCATGGTGACCCTATCTGTTCGATTCATCTGCGCCAGCTCTCATTGCCATCATCATCTCCATCAGCGCCAGTCAGGAAGCGATGGCCATCCAGGGACTCGCTACCGCGCATACATTTTCATGCTAATCCACACAGATGTTTGCTAATTTCTGATCTCTCCCTGCTGATTGGTTTGTTCGGTGAGTTACAGGATTAAGGGAAATAAATATCTTGGCATAGATCTGCATAATGATCCGAGGGGTTTTCTAACAATGGGTTGGATGAGTTTGGGGAAGAGGAGGTGTTGTTGAAGGAGGGGTCTTAGACCAGAGGTACTGCTGTGCTCCTCAACACTTTAGACATCTAGGGATTTAGTGCTCCATTCCATTTAAACTCAATTGAATCAGACATGGGATTTGAAACTCTTTCTGAAACCCAATCTACATAATGGGAAGGTTTCAGTTTAAATCCCATGTTACCTGATGTAATGGATGAATAAATGCCGCTCGTTTGATGGCTGAGGCAGAATACCACTGGATTTCTCTGTCTAACATCTCATACCAACCAACCAGCCCCTCCTCGCCCATCACGCCAGGAACCGTATTAATCCTCAACCTAACATGATGACATGTCGTGGTTTTTCCTTCTCATGTAACCTGGTTTACACGTTCTCCTCATGGTGACCTCTATAAAGATCTGTTGGCCTGGTATCATTGCACCAGGATTGGGAACCTTGTAAAACACACAAAATCATACAGTCACTCTTTCACCAAACTTAATCAGTGTTTAATCTAGAAATACATGTTTCAAATTGCAATACATGTTCATATAAAGTAATTGCCTTTTACAATGAAATGCTCACGTTACTTTTGATATGATTCTCTTCTAATTTGTTAAAATACATTTTACTATTACTTAATCCGACCGCTGTTAATTGATAATCACTTAACCGTTGGGTAAACCTATAGATTTTATATTGGTTAGTCTACTGCAGATTTTGAGAAGTACATACAGTGGGGGAAAAAAGTATTTGATCCCCTGCTGATTTTGTACGTTTGCCCACTGACAAAGAAATGATCAGTCTATAATTTTAATGATAGGTTTATTTGAACAGTGAGTGACAGAATAACAACAAAAAAATCCAGAAAAACGCATGTGAAAAATGTTATAAATGGAATTGCATTTTAATGAGGGAAATAAGTATTTGACCCCCTCTCAATCAGAAAGATTTCTGGCTCCCAGGTGTCTTTTATGCAGGTAACGAGCTGAGATTAGGAGCACACTCTTAAAAGGAGTGCTCCTAATCTAAGTTTGTTACCTGTATAAAAGACACCTGTCCACAGAAGCAATCAATCAATCAGATTCCAAACTCTCCACCATGGCCAAGTCCAAAGAGCTCTCCAAGGATGTCAGGGACAAGATTGTAGACCTACACAAGGCTGGAATGGGCTACAAGACCATCGCCAAGCAGCTTGGTGAGAAGGTGACAACAGTTGGTGCGATTGTTCGCAAATGGAAGAAACACAAAAGAACTGTCAATCTCCCTCGGCCTGGGGCTCCATGCAAGATCTCACCTCGTGGAGTTGCAATGATCATGAGAATGGTGAGGAATCAGCCCAGAACTACACGGGGGGATCTTGTCAATGATCTCAAGGCAGCTGGGACCATAGTCACCAAGAAAACAATTGGTAACACATTACACTGTGAAGGACTGAAATCCTGCAGCGCCCGCAAGGTCCCCCTGCTCAAGAAAGCACATATACATGCCCGTCTGACGGCTGCCAATGAACATCTGAATGATTCAGAGGACATCTGGGTGAAAGTGTTGAGGTCAGATGAGACCAAAATGGAGCTCTTTGGCATCAACTCAACTCGCCGTGTTTGGGGGAGGAGGAATGCTGCCTATGACCCCAAGAACACCATGCCCACCGTCAAACATGGAGGTGGAAACATTATGCTTTGGGGGTGTTTTTCTGCTAAGGGGACAGGACAACTTCACCGCATCAAAGGGACAATGGACGGGGCCATGTACCGTCAAATCTTGGGTGAGAACCTCCTTCCCTCAGCCAGGGCATTGAAAATGGGTCGTGGATGGGTATTCCAGCATGACAATGACCCAAAACACACGGCCAAGGCAACAAAGGAGTGGCTCAAGAAGAAGCACATTAAGGTCCTGGAGTGGCCTAGCCAGTCTCCAGACCTTAATCCCATAGAAAATCTGTGGAGGGTTCGAGCTGAAGGTTCGAGTTGCCAAACGTCAGCCTCGAAACCTTAATGACTTGGAGAAGATCTGCAAAGAGGAGTGGGACAAAATCCCTCCTGAGATGTGTGCTAACCTGGTGTCCAACTACAAGAAACGTCTGACCTCTGTGATTGCCAACAAGGGTTTTGCCACCAAGTACTAAGTCATGTTTTGCAGAGTGGTCAAATACTTATTTCCCTCATTAAAATGCAAATCAATTTATAACATTTTTCACATGCGTTTTTCTGGATTTTTTTGTTGTTATTCTGTCTCTCACTGTTCAAATAAACCTACCATTAAAATTATAGACTGATCATTTCTTTGTCAGTGGGCAAACGTACAAAATCAGCAGGGGATCAAATACTTTTTTCCCTCACTGTAATGAAAATGTATGTTTGTTGAGTATTAACATGTGAAGTATGATATATACTGTACTGCACTATTACCACTATTCTGATTTTACTTCACTGTAAATTTCAAATAATCTGACAATGGCAAGATCAGAGATATACTGTACGTAATGCATCCCCTATACTGTAAACATATATCCAAAATGAAGTTGCTGGGGTATTTTGTTTTCTTAAAATTGCATTGGCCAATATAGTACTGTAATATATGCCATTTACGAAGCAGACGTTTTTATCCAAAGTGAGAACAGTGAGTCCACACATTATTGTATGTGACCCCAGTGGGAATCAAACCGACCACCCTGGTGTTGATAGTGCCATGCTCTTAATACTGTAACTGAGCCACACAGGACCACTACAATACATATGTACAATACAATACTCTAAAATACAATACATGGTTACAATACAAGTGGAAGGTGTATGATCGTCATCTCCATGAGCGTGTGTGTGTGTGTGTGTGTGTTTGTGTGTGTGTGTGTGTGTTTGTTGCGCACGTGTGGGTTGCGTGACTACCACACCACAACTGGATGGTTGAAATTGAATGGAAGTTTCCTCATAAACGTCTCTGTAAAGCATCCAGGAACACGTGTTGCTTAATATTCTCTAGTCTAAATCACTGAGCTGCTTCATATGGGAGCCCAATTTTAATTTACATGGACATGGGGTTTTCCCTCTCTTTCTCTTTCTCTATCTCTCTCTGTCTTCCTCTCTCTCTCCGTCTCCATCTTTCTCCTCTCTCTCTCTCTCTCTCTCTCTCTCTCTCTCTCTCTCTCTCTCTCTCTCTCTCTCTCTCTCTCTCACTCTCACTCTCACTCTCACTCTCACTCTCTGTGTGTGTGTGATGGGGAACTGTTTTCCATCCTCCATCTCATTCTCTCATCAGGCTAGCTCATACTTTCTAAACACATTGTCCAGGGTGTAGATATCTGTTATTGTAATGTAGACAGAGATAATGGGTTTTATTGGGTTCAATGTTTATCTCTGATATGTTAGTAAATTAGATTTCTTCCATCTGGATGCCTTGCCTATGATGTAAGGGCGTGATGACTGTGTGTGCCTGAGTGTTTATGCATGTGTGTATGTGTGTGTGTGTGAGTGCGCTCATTCCATCTCTCACCTGCAGAAGACCCCCATGCCGTCCAGTAGGTAGCACTGGCCTCCGTTGAAGCAGTAGCTGGGCAGTGTGTCGCAGGGGGAGCGGCAGGTTCCATTCTGCTTCACGTAGCCCTGGCGGCAGCCACCGGCCCCGTCTGAGCCATCCACGGGTAACGCTGGAGGGGCGGCCGCAGGGCCCTCTGGAGCAGCAACAGCACCCCCACTGGGCAGCCTCTTGTCTGGGGTGAAGGAGCCGGAACCAGTGGGAGCCCTTGGCCTGGAGCGGGATGGAGGCCTGGCAGTTAGCCTCAAGTCGTCATCCCCATCCAAGGTATCAGTAGTGGTGCTGTAGGAGTACTCATCAGGGGTGGGCGACGCACCGTCCTCGTATGGCGTGAGGTAGTCGTAGTTGTCTGGCATGGCCCAGGAAGTGGGATCGCCGCCCTGGAGCTCGTGGGCCAAAGAGGAGGGAGAGGGCGGGGCTAGGTCCAGGCCGCGGCCGCGAGAGGCGGGGTCGAAGAAGTCCACGGTGAGGACGTCCGGGCGAGAGGGGTTAGCGGCGGCGAGGGGAGGGGCAGTGGTGGTGGCCAGATTGGATACTCCTTCTCGGAAGCGGCGGTCCAGGTCGAAGACGTCGTCTCTGGCATTCAGCCACGGTGGGTCGGTGTGCTTCTCTTCACCCTCTTCCTCCTCCGTGCCACGGGGGGTTGCTAGGCAGCAGGAGCTCTGTCTCTGCTGAGTCGGGGCTGATCCTGGGCGGGGCCACCACCTCCTCCTCGGCTGGCAACACCCCTTCTCCCAGCATGCCGCTGCCCTGCTCCTCTTCGGAGCGGGGCATGCGGCCGGCCCTCTGGGTCACCGTGACGACGGGGCTGACTGAGCCGCTGGCCCCTGTCACCTCGATAACGACATCATTCACTTTGGCTGCTTCCTCGACCTTACTGGGTAGGGATGTCATGTTGGCTGTGGTGTCCAACTCAGTGACATTGGCCTCCAGAGTGTTCCCTGAAAACATACAAGAAAACAATGTTGTCAGGGGTCAGGTCTCATAACCACACACAGCCATGAGGGAATATCCTTTTATCACACTGTCTACTTATTGTCATTAATAATACAAAACACACACAAGAACTAGACCTACTATAAGCGGCAGAGATTTAGGATCTTAATTTGAGCCAGTTTGCTACGGCATGAAAATAATCCTGCAGCAACAGGAAATGTGAATTATTATGTGCACTTCGAAGCCTTTTTAAACCTCAGATACACTACAAGTTTGCATTTCCTGCTGTGCAGGAAAAATGTTAGCAACAAATGAACATCCTACATCTGTAGTAAACAAACACCAACCTTGACTTTGTTGTCCTTAAGCCATTTTGCCACAACTTTGTAAGTTTGCTTGGGGTCCTTGTCTATTTGGAAGACCCATTCGTGACCAAGCTTTAACTTCCTGACTGATGTCTTGAGATGTTGCTTCAATATATCCACATAATTTTCCTTCCTCATGATGCCATCTATTTTGTGAAGTGCACCAGGCCCTCCTGCAGCAAAGCACCCCTACAACATGATGCTGCCACCCCCATGCTTCAAGGTTGGGATGGTGTTCTTCAGCTTGCAAGCTTTCCCCTTTTTCCTCCAAACATAACGATGGTAATTATGGCCAAACAGTTCTATTTTTGTTTCATCAGACCAGAGGACATTTCTCCAAAAATTATGATCTTTGTCCCTATGTGCAGTTGCAAACCGTGGTCTGGCTTTTTTATGGCGGTTTTGGAGCAGTGGCTTCTTCCATGCTGAGCAGCCTTTCAGGTTATGTCTCGTTTTAGGACTCGTTTTACTGTGGATATAGATACTTTTGTACCTGTTTCCTCCAGCATCTTCACAAGGTCCTTTGCTGTTGTTCTGGGATTGATTTGCACTTTTCGCACCAAAGTACGTTCATCTCTAGGAGACAGAACGCGTCTCTTTCGTGAGCAGTATGATGGCTGTGTGGTCCCATGGTGTTTATACTTGCGTACTATTGTTTGTACAGATGAACGTGGTACCTTCAGGCATTTTGACATTTTTCCCAAGGATGAACCAGACTTGTGGAGGTCTCCAATTTATTTTATGAGGTCTTGAATAATTTATTTTGATTTTCCCATGATGTCAAGCAAAGAGTTTGAAGGTAGGCCTTGAAATACATCCACAGGTACACCTCCGATTGACTCAAATTATGTCAATTAGCCTATCAGAAGCTTCTAAAGCCATGACATCATTTTCTGGAATTTTCCAAGCTGTTTAAAGGCACAGTCAACTTAGTGTATGTAAACTTCTGACCCACTGGAATTGTGATACAGTGAATTATAAGTGAAATAATCTGTCTGTAAACAATTGTTGGAAAAATTACTTGTGTCATGTAAAAAGTAGATGTCCTAACCGACATGCCAAAACTATAGTTTGTTAAAAATAAATTTGTGGAGTGGTGGAAAAACGTGTTTTAATGACTCCAACCTAAGCGTATGTAAACTTCCGACTTCAACTGTACTTATCCACTGGTCAAGTACATCAGCCACGTGTAGCTCCTTATTCCTCTCCTAAAGCAGCTTTGGCGAACCCCATGGATTATGTGTAATAATTGACTAATGTACTTGAATGGCAAGGAGCTGGGATTAGGGATTATGGTTTGGGGTTTAGGGGCTCCGGGGCTCCCTGTGGGAGGTGGAGTGATCTGGAGGGGACACGGTCATATAGCATCTTCACCCTGCAGTCTCACAGAGAGCAGCGCTGAGAGACACATTACTTTAGCCAGACAAACATGTCGTTCAGTGAAAGAGTGTTGGATTTACTTGTCAGTAGGAGAGACCGACATGTTTTCTATCACAGAAATGCCATCATCATATTTAATAAGCGCTATGCCATTTGTGACGTGATGTCTATGTTTTAGCGAGGTATCCAAGAAAAACATTCACACCCACACAAACCAATATCTCATATGAAACAATATAACAATTGCTTCATTAAAAGTGGTGCATGACAACCAAATAACTCCCAAAGCTTCAACAAAACCAGTTGCTGTTATACTAGCATTTTTTGTAGGAAATATACAGCAGGCCTATAGAGTATTACATTACTAAGCAGATAAAGGTTGTTAATGGGTAGCAGCCAGGTGGAATCCTGGGCTTATTTCTGCTGTAGTCAGAGAAACAGAGGCTTTTGAAATGAGGGTGAATTTTGGGTTAATCCATCCATCCCCCAGACACACTCATTCTACTACTCACACTGCTGTTAAAGACATCATCTGACATTCCGAGCCAACACCACTATGGACCGCCACGCTTACACACATATTCAGGGAATATACTTTAAAGGAATAGGAATGTACACACACAGACACACACACACACACACACAGAGACGCACAGACACACACACACACACACACACACACACACACACACAGGCATTCTCTCATTAAGTGATGGACTTTACAGGGAACAGAACAGGCTAGCTAACTCTGCGTGAGTAGTCGCCAGGGGAGCAGGCTACTCAACAGACAGCTCCCTCCGACGGTGAAGAGACACTTTAGTCACACTTCTGCGTTTGTTCAGCTCTAACAATCACTCAGTCACTTTGCGTCTTTTATAGTTGTATGTCTGGAAAACAGAGACAGAAAGTAACGTTCCAAAGACAAGGTCTGTCTCATTGTTTCTGGCAAAATGGCCAAACAGTAACCTTGGCTGAGTCTGGGATTCCTGTTGTTTTCACCATCAACATCTATATCAGTATCATTCAAAGTATGGTCAGTGTAGTGGGCTAACAGACTTAGAAATATTTTTGTGATGCACGGCTGTCATTGATGTGCAGTATAAATGTCTAGATTTAGGGTTATGAAGTCAGGAATACTGGAGTTGTACTGCATTGGGCATCAACTCTTTCATCAAGTAAAACATTCCATACATGTGGTTCTCTCTTCTAAAAGGTCATATAATCACTATATAAGCAATGTCATATTATGGAGAATCATATGCTGTCCAAAATTAGAATCTTCAAGCGATTACTTAAAAGGTACAAAATAAATCATTTTCAAACGCTTCTTAAAACCTTTTACTTCAGTGGGCTAAATCAGGGTCACACGGAGTGTTTCTTGGCAGTCTTAAACAAATCTACTTTGAAACAAAAGTATACACCTCACACACATGGTTATGGGCTTAAAGAAAAGAAGACACCTGTACAATGTCAGATATAGAGTTGAAATGTATTACATTTGAGTTTTTATACCAATATAACACTTTATATACTGTACATCACAGAAGACTGAAATATAACAAAACCGTTTGACATAGAAACACCGGATTTTAAACAGGTTTTTTGAAATAATGTTAATTAATTATGAAATTACAAAAAATATGAATAACATTCCACCCATGAGGCCACTAGGGGGCGATTTGGTTATTTGACTGCAGGAAAGGTTATTAATCACTCATCTACGTAGAGACACACACACTCTCTCTCCCTCAACCCCTTCTGTTTCTCTGTCTGTCTGTCTGTCTGTCTGTCTCTCTCTCTAGGGAGGACACCAGTGGTGCTCTTGAAGAGCCGCTCTATTGGAGGCAGCAGTGTGTCTGTCTGCCAGAGAACTTGCTGATTCTCTGAAGTGAGTTTCAATTAAAAATGTATCCTCACATAGTCTTGTTAGCCTAATTGGATTAACAAGGATACTTTTGACAGGCTGCTGATTTCGCTGGGCACCACCGGCCAGGAGTAGGGTTGTAAAATTCCATGAACCTTTCATAAATTCCCTGGTTTTCCAGAAATCCTGGTTGGAGATTTCCGGATTCCGGGAAATTTTGCAGCCTTAGCCAAGACCCATAGATAGAGAACCACTGTGAACAGCAGACCCGTATCTCCCACTGATACACAGCTATCTCCTCAACACCTGACCAGGCCACAAATAAAGGCTTTTGATTCAATAAGGAGAACTGAAGTTTAGTCATAGAGACTTCTGCTCGCATGCAGGGAGAGTGGGCCTGCCCGTATATGTGCGGCTGTTTCTGAAGTCAAACTAGAACACATGAAGGCACTTATACCATTCTTGGAGTTACATGAATTGAGGTTTCCAATTAAAGACTTGTATACACCAGAGACAAATAGCAGTCTCATTCTCTTTAAACAACGTGAAGAAACTGATTTGATTTATCCAGTTGCAAGGCAAGACTATTAATACCAGTCTGAAAATACTTCATACTGCATTTGAGACTTTCTATGATCAAGCAAGGTTTTAGGAGATCAGAGAATAGAAAACCTGCATGTGTTATCTAAAAAACGTTATTTGAGGTGCAGTGCAATTTAAAGCCTAGCTTGAGGTAGGCTTACAGACGCAAAACTTGTGTGTAAATCATGGATTGATGTCAAATGTCAAAGTGAGATAGAGGAAGGTGACTTACCTATTCAGTATGAGGAACCATACATCCTGAACACCAACCCAATCCCAGCCAACAAGCTACACTGTGCCCACTATGACAGAGCCTGTTAACAAGGCTTTGGTATGCCCAACAAAATGGACATTAGATCCACAGGTCCAGCAGGGTGGCAGCCTGGCATGATGCCACAATGGCCTGAATGGGGATTGCCAGGGTAGGGTCAGATCCCTTTTTAGACCTGGTCTTCTCACCGTTCCTGGCCTCCACTGCTGATTGTCTCCCTGGCCCAGATGGAATGAGGCTCATGGGGGCCACAGCGGACCCCGGCCAAGGGCTGTTGGGGGTTGGATAAAGTGGTCTTTGTGCTCCCCTTTCAGACGGGACAGTCAGACAGTGTTACATAAGAAACCCCCTCAACCCTTAAAGGGTATTCTGAGGTGTTTGGGGGGTATGGGGGGTATGTGGCGTTACTAGGGACAACAGGGTTGGTGTTGGCTAGCTGCCAAGTCTTTTGTTTCCTGGTTAGTTGGGATGCGTTGCCTACCTCCAAATGAAACGGGGGATTGTGATTGGCTATGACAGACATTAAAGAGGACAGGGATTGGTTGTGACAGATTTTAGCTCCCAGGCAGTGTCTGCTGACCCAGACAGAAGGATATAGGGGTGAAGGGTCAGAGGTAAGGGTGGCCAGAGCAGTGAGATAAAGTACAGCCCTGCTGGCTGGAGCTGCAAATAAATATATATGTTTATATGTCTCTGGGAAAGACAGGGAGTAAAAGAGAGGGAGGGAAAGAGAGGGAGGAAAAGAGAGGGAGGGAAAGAGAGGGAGGGAAAGAGAGGGAGTAAAAGAGAGGGAGGGAAAGAGAGGGAGGGAAAGAGAGGGAGGAAAAGAGAGGGATGGAAAGAGAGGGAGGGAAAGAGAGGGAGGAAAAGGGAGGGAGGGAAAGAGAGGGAGGAAAAGGGAGGGAGGAAAAGGGAGGGAGGGAAAGAGAGGGAGGAAAAGGGAGGGAGGGAAAGAGAGGGAGGGAGGGAAAGAGAGAACGCAGTTGAGAGAGAAATGGATAGATAGAGCAGAGGGAGGCACTAGGAGAGTAAGTGAGAGAATGTATGGAGATGCCAAGAGTAAGAGAGTGTGAGATAGGAGGATGGTGTAGTGAAAAAGATGAGCAGACGGAATGGCAGTTAGGTGCGTATGAGAGTGAGAGACGAACAGCAAAGGATGATAGTCAAGTGAAAAGGATTATGAGGTTGTGTGTGAGAGAGTGAGTCTGACTGATCACTCGTTTCCATTGATTTTACAGTGAGCTCCCTCTAAACAATCCTCAAGAGAGGACCTTCATACTGTATATAGACACACACACACACACACTCACACACACACACACACACTATATAACCATTATGAATAATGCATGAACCTTTTTCTCTTTACTCAATACTACTCATTAATATCTATGAAAGTGGATACACATGTGTCTGCATTCAGCCTTAATTGAATACCCCTGCATTGATTTCCACCTACCACTCTGCCACTCTCTCCATCTCTCTCTCTCTCCTTCTCTCTATCCCTTCGTCCCTCCATCACATAAAACCTTTCACTTCTGTGCTCAACAGGTGGCAGGCTGGAGGAGGGATGGGTTGCCATGGCAACGGTATTGCCCTCACTGTGCAGAGAGAGAGAGTTGATGCAGCGTTGCTAACCTAACAGATCTGCACACAAACACACGCATGCACGCACACACTACAAGGACAAAACGCTAATACTCACATTTTCAGACATAAATATTAATTGCGTAAGAACAAAGGGTGTGTGTGCCTGGTCGTGTGTGTGCGTGTGTGTTATCAAAATGCAGAACAGAGAGCCTGTCCTCTCTCAGCATGCCCCTCCAGTGTCCATACTCTACTCCTTTACCTTCCTGCTTCCCCCTGATTGGTTCAAGTCAGTGGTTCCCACCCAGAGGTACTAGGACCCCTGGGGTACTTGGCCTATCCATAGGGGGTACCATAAAATGCCCATGAGGGGGTACCACAGGGGTACTCCGGGCAGAGCTAAATTCAGTTGGTGGTATACAGTAACCGAAAAAGGTTGGGAACCACTGATTTAAGTGATTAGCCTAATTAAAAACCAAGGATTCGGTCAACTCCAATGTTTCAAAGGCATCCAGGGATCACACAGACCACATGAATCCAGCTATCAGTAAGCTTCTATCCCTTTCCTTCTTCTTTTTCTTTCATTTGTTCTTTTGTTCTTTGTTGGGCTGGTTCAGCTGAATGTGCTAGTGTGGTGGATTTCTTTATTAAAATAATAATATATGCCATTTTGTGTATGCTTTTATCCAAAGTGACTTACAGTCATGCATACATTTTACATATGGGTGGTCCAGGGAATTGAACAATCCTGGCGATGCAAGCGCCATGCTCTACCAACTGAGCTACAGAGGACCACCTTTTTGACAGGGGGAGGTAGGGGAATGACTGCTAATAGGACAGGGCTCAACTATGGAAGCCATCTCGGTGATGTAATACGCTCCGCTCGCATTGCAGAGCACGGTTCGCTTTGTGGAGGAGACAAGATGTGCGCTGACACACTAGGAGGCGCGTGCACTGACATGAACTCGCTGACACGCACACCGACTACTAGAACGTACAAGAACACAAAGATACACACATTCTTAACATTATTACAACCTGTGGGAATGCTCACACACACTTTTAAACGGCTGGCCTGGTCAAGCCAACCGACACCTATGTTAATGGTCCCCTGCTGGCAACTGGAGGCAGAACCTTGGAGCAGGGGGTTGCAGGTGGTAGGACAGAGAGATAACACTATTTTGTCTTCTTCTCTGCTTCTCCCCATGCCTCTCCTCTGATGATGAGATACAAAGTCACTCCACTGAAGCAACACCTAGAGGAGCTGCTTGGGAGGAGGGTGTGCCTAAAGCGGGTTTCATGTTACACATGCAGAGGCGTCTTTGCGCTGAGCAAGCCATTGTTTGAGATGGAGGGAGGTGGAGTGCAGAGATTCTAGCAGGCAGCATGTGAGGTGCTGGGGGTTGAGGTCATCCACCCAAGGTTCTAATGATTTCAGCTCTCCATTGGTGATGTGTCCAACCTAGCAGTGAACAAAGCTCATTGTATGACTAATATGAAATGAGTAATGTATACTACTGGGACTAGAGAAAGGAAGGTTGGGGCTACACCCATTGGCAGGTGTTTTCTAATGAGCAGACCAATGTAAGAAGGATATGTAGGTAGGCTGTTTTAACATGTGGCATATCTAACCTGGGTCACATTTGCCATTCCACAGAGCACATACCACAGAGCACATACCACAGTGGCATCATACAGAACACACAGAGAGAGAGAGAGAGAGAGAGAGAGAGAGAGAGAGAGAGAGAGAGAGAGAGAGAGAGACGTGCACTATTTCTCCAATTTACTTTAAATTGATTTTAAAATGACTGTTATGATCAAAATTTGTGTTTTTTCCTAAAACTGCTATAAAAAGGCTGGGGGGGATTTGGCTTGAAGATTAACACACTGCGCTTCAAAGATAATCTGCCCGTGGCAGATGTGTGTCAGCGGGCCAGAGGAGAGCAGAGAAAAAGAGGGAGAGGCAGGCAGGCGGGCGGGAAGGTCCATCACCGTGCTGGCCCCAGGGACATAAATCTCGGAAATGTGGCTGAGCCTTGACTACTATTATCCCCTCCATCACCCGTCCAAACCCGCTCACACAGCCATCATTCTGAGTGGGGAAGGGGAGATGCCTCTATATCCCTCACTACTACCCCCTAACCATCTCTTCACTTCACTATGGAAGACTGAGAATGCCACCAAGAAGAGGTGCCCTGACATGTAATTAACTGTCATTGTTAGGGACACCATTCTTTGGTCACCACAGTGTTCACAGTAGAAGGAGCAGGTGGTGCCACTGCCACAGCCCTCCGGTGAAGCAAGAAAATGGGGGGATGAGAGAGGGGTCACCCTCCCTACAGGAGTATTAAAAGCCTAGTTCACAAATTTTGTGGAACTAATGTTTTAAATTGTATTTTTTTATCAGAGAGTGCCCTACAGCTATGATTGTATATATTTGGCATGGTTGACGTTATATTAAATATTCACCCATTTAATCAGGGCATTTTGACATTGTTTGAGCATGTCTTGGCGCATCGGTACGGTCTTCAGTGCCCTGTTGCTGGGCGGTGATGGGCATAAACGGATCCTCTTTTTGCCGGTTGGACAATGGCGCACCAACCCGGACCAGACTCCAGGGGCTACACAGACGTTTTTTTTATACTGACATATGGAGAAATAAATATAGCCTAACATCCCATCCCTCCGCAGATTACATTGCCTGTAAGTAGGGTACCAAATTACGCTCACATTCCTATAACCACTGGACATCATCTTCACATCCAAGCAGAAGTGGCCAAACATAAAATCTAATGGTAATGGCGACCGAGTAAGGACATTTAAATAAAATGAATCGACTAAATTAGGTAGCCTATATCCCCATGATGTCACATTGATTCTATCCCTGTGCTATTCATAGCCAACAACATTATTAATATGTAAGAAGTGCTGTGATTCAGCATGAGACAATGAGGAAAGACAGTTTTCAGTGTCTGTTCATGTTTTCTATAAAAGCCAAGGCGCGCTGTATCAGAATGTCCGTTCAGATTGGTTTATGAATAATGCAACAGGGACCCCGACCGTAATCCTGCCTTTGTGTCGCCTGGCTCCATCATTGCCATAGTGACAGCAGCAGCCTCTGGGGAGCAGTCTTAGTGCATCGGCTCGCCACTCTTACCCATGTAACACCGATACAGAGAGTGGGTCATTGCTGAAAGGCAATTGTGCAATCCGGCCCTCCAAAAACCAATACAACTTCCATGCAATTGCCTCTCTTTGGAATTGACCCATTGCCCGACATTATCCCACCCAGAATGTCATCTCATAACCCAAATAAAATATTGGTTTGCGTCCTGGGCAAAGATAGCCTATGGTGCAGTGCTCAATGACACTATTCTGAGAGTGAGCGCATGACCAGTCGGCTCTAGCCTACAATAGAAGACTCACTGGCCCCCTTTGTTGGACTGACTCTCTGTGCAAGTGTGTTTTGTCACTGGTTTCACGGTGGTCAGTCTATCATACACATCCGAGGGACAACAAAGAGACAACTCATGCTTTCTTGTGAGTAAAAACGTATATGATTTCTTACCATGTACAAAGAGGGGAATCAAGTGTAGAACCAGAATGCTTGACAGCATCAGTTGCCTCCAGCATCCCGTGCAAAACCTCGCTTCTTTTCCGTTCATGCCTGCGTGTGATAATGGCCGGAAAATCTGATGAAAATCCCTCTGAAAATGAAGTGTTCAAAATTGAAATAATCCGACGAGTAAATCTTTTGATTTGATTTGTGCCCCCTATCCACGTTAGACTCCCGCCTCCCTATGCTTCTCCATAGTAACTTCGTCTTGAGTGGTGTGCTCGTATTTACTTCTCCCGCTTCTTCAATTAACCACAGTTCAATCGTTCAAGGCCCCGTCGCCACCGAATATCGGCCAGACGGAGACCTCGCACAGCCAAGGATGGACGTTCCGTACTGGAGCTGAGTTGAGCGCAAGCGAAAGCTGCGGCTCCGTTTGTTTTTGATTAGAGCGATGGCACTTCACCATAGGACGACTGGCAAAGCTCCGCGGAATGTGATGCGATCGGCACTGTTCTCACCATATGGGAGGGGGGAAGGATTGTTGCTGCCCCCCTCCTCCCGTCTCCTACCCCTCCTCTTCCCAAGGTTTTTTTCCTTTCAATAATTTGGACCAATTTGCTATTCAACTGAGACTATTGGATCTTGCCAGTGTACACACTCAGCTCGGCGCTTCAGCAGCCTTTTAAACACAATTTATCAACGGAGACTTAAAATAAAAATTATAATAATTCTGCGTGAGCGCGCAGGCGTATGCTTATTTTACACTGTCAAATGTTTGAATAAATCAAGTTAAATATAAATCATGGGTTTTAAGCACTGTGCTCAAACTCCTATTTGGTGCATGGGCCACATGCCAGTTGGATGAGAGGGATATTTAAAGTAAAGTCGTGTTTTAATGCTTTAGAAACAACATGAATTGTTTGTTAAGATAAAGAAACAAACAGCAGAGAGGGGGCGGGGTGTGGGAGACATTGGGATGCAGTGATGAATGCATGAGGGCCCAGGGTACTGACGGTGGGGGTCCCATACATTCTTTCACAAGCTACCAGCTCTCACAGTCTCAGGTCAGAATTAGGCTAGATGTTTATCCATGTTTGTCAAATGAGACATTTCGAAGTTCTTCCAAACGTGACATTTCAAGATGTTTAAGTTTAGGCATTAAATCCAAATTCTTAAGATTTGGCATTAAATCGGAATGGATAGGCTTAAAACAATAATATCAAAAACAACTTTATATTGCTGGATTCCAACATGCAACCTTTGGAATCAGAGGCAGATGCTTAAAGCTACTTAACAGTGCTCACCATTGCCCCTAGTGGGAGTTTTACACTTCATCTCCCGACGTTCTCAGACATGGATGGACTTAGAATACTGACTTGTATCACGGGTGACCTGGCTGGCCACCATGGAGGAAGACCATGGAAGAAGAGGGGAAGAAGCCACTGCAGCAGGATTTTATGTTGTGTGTGTGCGTGTTTCTGTGAGAATGTGAATGCTTGCCCGCACACGCATGTGTGTGTGTTACAAGTTAATAAAAATAAATTGTTAAATTAATTGTGAAAAGTAAGCCAACTAGAAATGCAGTGTGAAACAAATGAATAATTGACTGTCCTATTTCAAATTAGACTATTCAACGTTTTCACGTAGGCAGGGTTCAGCTAAATTAAGGATGGTACTCACACATCCTACCTCTCCAACACACCTGACCTGACCTGAGGATGATCACTTTGCTTTCCTGTGAGGGCTTTGTGTGTGTTTGTGTGTGTATATGTGCGTGCTCGCGCCCTGCAGATTGCCTCAAGCAGTCTGCAGCCCCCCTGCCTACCAATACACCTCTTTGGGGGAGCAGACAGACAGACAGACAGTACAGTACCCTCAGACAAAGGGCTGGTGGCCACTCATTCTCCCCTCAATGGACTTTGCTGAGATCTTTAAATCATCTATCAGAACTCTCCTTCACAAACTGTTCTCATAGTTTGCAGTCTCCATGCTTTTTTAACACATTAGAGACTTTGTTAGAGACTTTGTTAGTATCCTCTATGTCCTGAGTGACTGTGTATATATAACATTTTTAGATGGGGTCGATTAAGTCAGAGCGACTTGACTTTCACTACCCCCTCTACTCACACGATAACCCCCTTTATTTGCCCTTAAGAAATGCACCCATCCGGAGCTGAATCAGCCATTTGGCTATGTGCGAGTCAGGTTGATTGGTTAGAAGAGGGGATTCCCCCAATGCCCAAATAGACCCCCCTAAACCACCTCACCCCAGATCTGTCTCTGGGCGTCATGTACTCATTTTGGGGTTAATGCCTCTTACAGCTTTCATGTCTGCTCTAGCCAGGGCTGCTGTTCTGACAGTCTCACCAATCCGTTTAATTTTGAACACCGGGCCGTCAACAACATTGGGATTAGACAAAAATCCTCACTCTCCTCTCCCCAAAAATATGATTGACCCCCCCACCTCAGGGGAATAATTATTATGCGGTTGCGGTGACACAGGGTTACTGGGTACAGGCAGGCAGGCACACAACAAATAAAAAACAATGTAACAAATAGGCAGTTTCACAGACACCCTGGGGCAAGACTGAGGTCATCGTAGGTCAGACTGGAAAGGTGGGAGGTTCAAAGGTCATACCTACCCATCTAACCAAAAAAGAAAGACTGGGACATAATGGATTTTCCCCTCTGATTCCTGTTTTCCTCAATGTTCTAGGAACACCTCCCTTCAGCTCTGTTGTTGGAATGTTCTCAGAATGTTTCTAAAGCTATTGTAGATATTATACCGTTGACAAACAGACATTAGACCGTTATCCCTAACCTTTATCTAAGAAACACTGCAAAATGTTTGCTGTGTGGGTAACATATCCTGTGTCAGGTATGAACCTGATAAACTAAGATTGGAGAAGAGCTTAACAGATGACCCCAGGTCATTCAATGACCAACATTACTGTATATACTTAGTAATAATATCTCATTATGGTTTCATGTGGGAGTTTGAGACAGAGGGAGAGACCGTGTGCGTGTCGGGGGCAAGGGGGTGTCTGTGTGTGTGTCTGTGTGTACGTGTGTACCTACTGTGTGTGTGTCTGTGTGTGTGTCTGTGTGTACGTGTGTACCTACTCGTAGTTGTGTGTGTGGTGTGACATGAGGTCTTTATTAATGAATGGAGAAAAGTCTCAGTGGTTATTTTTCTCATGCGGCTTACATTTTTCCTGGATGAGAGTGTATAGTAGCATGCATGGTACTTATGGTTGTGACATGCATACAAGCCATACAATGCATATTCGGATGGACAGAAACACACGTTTTATTGTACAGATCCATGTTCCAGATGTATTTTACAATCCACTTCCAGTCCAGTTAAAACGCATACTGCCACAGCCTTCCCTTTTCTCTATCCCTCTTTGTCCTCCTCCCACCTCCTTCTTTCCGTCGCCGTCTGAGCAGTGCTGCTATTCCTAGTGCCGGTTTGGGATTTGGGGGAACACAAGCTGACGTGCTGCTAACCAGAGCAGAACTAAACTGTTTGTTCACCCCCTTTTAAACCAACCTCCCATCCCCAAAACCCCAAATATAGCACGTTGCACTGGCCGCCAATCATCCAAACCATCGTCCCCCTCCTCCATACATAAGCTTCAGACTCACCCGTTACAATCACCCCCCCTCCCCTCCCTCTCTCTGCACCCAGTGCACCCAGCAGCAACACTTTCCTCATCCTTCTCTCTCTCGCTCGCTCTCTCTCTTCCTCCCTCCTTCGGCAGAAAAACTTCAATAATTTGCAAGAGCATTTGTTACTATGTACATAGCCAAGGCTAACCACCCACTCACAGGTTCCAGAAACTAAGATGGGAGTATACAAGAATGGTCTAATGCACAAATGGAAACCCACACACACACACACACACACACACACACACACACACACATTAACAAACTGACTTCTCTTTTTTTTTACTTGTTAACCAGACATTTCCTGGACCAGTTTTCCTCTCTGCAAATTTACCAGTGTCAAAATAAAGCACAGCCTGGCACGTGTCAATATTTGATCGCCTGTTGTACGTCAATTCCAGTAAACCGTTGAGATCAATTTAGCAACATTGGCTCCAATGAGACTGGTGGATGTTTAGCTCATGGAAATGGCACAAGACTAATGTCTGCATGAACCAGTTAGCTGAGGCCAGTGACCAATACGAGAGTGAGAGCTGAGAGAGACTGGCGACTCATGATTCCACCATTCATAACTCTACAGACTCCATGTTGACATTGTAAGTCAGTTAATACAAGGTTCTTGAATAAACAAGACATGACAGTGTCATCAACAGCAAAGTGGGGCCTGTTGAAGCGTTGGCGTGGGGGGGTCTGGGTAGAGAGAACAATGAGAGGTAAGTAAGTCCCACACAACACACTACACACATACCCTGATAGTATCAGGCTGCATTTTTGTACTTTCATTATATCACATAGTCAAAGTGGGCCCTGGATATAGAGGACAATCCTAGCCACTGTAGCCTACTGGCGAGCCACTGAGGATGTCTTCTTGCATCATTTGAAGTTTGAGACAGCAGCAGACAAAATGGATGCAGGTAATGAGGGAGATGGAGCGAAACAGAATGTTTATGTATCCGTCACCCAGGACGCAATGAAGCGTGGGAACGCAGGTAATAATAGCTTGTGTGTGTGTGTGTGTGTGTGTGTGAGGATAGAGAGAGAGAGAAAGAGAGAGCTCTATTGTCATTGTCCCCTCATGTGTTCACAGCTAATGCGTTCTCATCAAATACCCAGTAGAAATATGACAGAACTGCAGGAATCCATGCGGGGGGCTGCCAGAGTTAGTTTGCCCATTAGGAAGCACTGAAACCTCTTGTCTACAGCACTTTTACAGCCTATGACTGGGATAATTAGCTAAGTACTGCTCAGCAATGGCTTTCACTCAATCAGTCGAGCGGAAGAACAGAATTGGAGCAATTGAAAGGAACATTTTGTAGTCCTGTGTACAACTAAAAGCATGGTAAGTGAGGCTGATTGTGTGTGTGTGTGTGTGTAATGTTACTTTATGCATGAGTCATCCATTGCCAGTGTTTACATTGCATCTGTACAACTGAATGGTATCTAAATGTAATTTCAGGGTAGTTCACACTGGCCTTTTTCAGTGTCATTTACAGGTTAAAGGTTACTTCATAGGGGAGAAGGGAGAGATGGGCGACTGCAGTACAAAGACGGCCATGTTTTTTTAAAAGCTTGTTTGACCATTTACCTCCAGAAAATACAGTAAATATTGAGTAATAACTGAGAATTGTTGGGCAATACTAACGTAAGTTAATATGGTCTGATGCCTGCATTGGAGTAATTAACAACAATGAGTAACAACAATGAGATGAGAATGTCTGTGAGGAGAGAGGGATGGTGGGTGAAGGAGAGATGAGGAGAGGTTTGCATACGTCGCTCCCCCCCCCGGCAGTGTGAACCGCTGCCCTACATTAGCATCCTCCATCTTTAATAAACCCCTCGCTCACATCCCCCCCAGCGCTTACAGTATGAGACATCAACCTGTCAGACAGGAGCACAACACACACAGACACAAGCATGCACACACGTGACCAGTATGTTCACCCACACGCACAACACACTATTGGCGCAAAAGCTGATGTGTAGTGAAGTCTCTTGCACAAAATGGCTGCCGTGCACCACCTACCCTAAGTGGATGCTATGTATTGGTAGTGGATGGAGTGAACCATACAGAATGTGAAGCGCTTGATACTTGGTGAGAGCACTATTTCAACGGAGTCCATGATTATTATCATTATAGCCCTAAGCCACTGTTCTCTGACACTAACCGGTGTGATAGATTGCCCATGGCGCTACTTGCTCTAGTGCTCTACAGTGAAAAAATGTCGCCATGGCAACATCCTCCGACAAAGGGCAAGGACCCTCTGCGCGTCAGATAGAGATGGAACCTACCTGTTACACAGGCACAGGCGTACGCACACACACACACACTTTTGAAACACACACACGCTGCTAAAAAAAACTGATGGTGTTGCTCACACAGGCTGGCATTATTTGCTTTATCCGTCCCTACATTTGCATTGCGCTGATAATATGTTTTCAATGGCACAGAGCATCTATTGCATCCACACAGAAACTGGGAAATGACGCCTAGATTTGTATGCGTTATGGTAAGGAAATGTTTGGGAGGACAGTTCTCTCCTCTTCTTCCCAATGCACTATTCATAGACCTGTTTAAGGCCTGTCAAAACAAATCACTTCATATTCATGAATCTGTTTATGGATGATACTTGTGAATTTGTTTATGTTTACAGCCACTAAATCAAGCACATAGAGCTGGACTATGGGTCCAAGGGGAAGGATGAAATTGACACACTATTGACATTACTAGTAAGCAAGACAGCTGGGCTGATGCTAAAAACAGTTTGACACAATAGCAGCATGTTAGTCTACTTCAATTATTAAGGGTACTTGATCTGTTGCCTAAGCAACCAAAGAGAGGAACAGGAAGACGGGACTACAAAGACAGCGGAGAGGAAAAAGAAAATGTAAAAAAATCGAGGTGAAGGTAAAATGAAGAGAATGACATAAAGAGGGGAAATCCGAGGAGAGGGACTGTGAAGGAGAGCTATGCTTCAGTTGTGAAGAGTAAAGCTCATCGGTAGTGGCAGAATCGGCACAGCTGTGGGAGGGCAGAGGGAGACACTGTGTCAATTATGAAACATCTCAACTCATTCAGGGAGCAGCTAGCCTCTATCACCGCGCCCATCAGCAGCACACTCTCTCGCTGCGTCGATCTCTACCACTCACTCAGCTGGGGAAGAGGAGTGGAGGAAAGAGGGAGTGTATGGAGGACAAGAGGAGGAGTGTGGATAGGGAGGTTGATCCCCTTGTCTTCTTTCCTCTGTGACCACTGATAAAACACAAGGACTGGATAGGTGTCCTGTCCACCATATCGCCACGCTTTTATACTGAACCAAAATGTAAACGCAACACTCAACAATTTCAAAGATTTTACTGAGTTCCAGTTCATAAGGAAATCAGTCAATTGAAATAAATTCATTAGGCCATTATCTATGGATTTCACATAACTGGGAATACAGATATGAATCTGTTGGTAACAGATACCTTAATAAAAAAAGGTAGGGGCGTGGATCAGAAAACCAGTCAGTATCTGGTGTGACCACCATTTGCCTCAGGCAGCGCAATATCTCTTTCGCATAGATCAGGCTGTTGACTGTGGCCTGTGAAATGTTGTCCCACTCCTCTTCAATGGCTGTGCGAAGTTGCTGGATATTAGAGGAACACGCTGTCGTGCACGTTGATCCAGAGCATCCCAAACATGTTCAATGGGTGACATGTCCGGTGAGTATGCAGGCCATGGAAGAACTGGGCCATTTTCAGCTTCCAGGAATTGTGTACAGATCATTGCGACATGGAGCTGTGCAATATCATGATGAAACATGAGGTGATGGTGGCTGATAAATGGCACGACCATGGGCCTCAGGATCTCAGCACGGTATCTCTGTGCTTTGAAATTGCCATAGATAAAATCCAATTGTGTTTGTTGTCCGTAGCTGCCCATACCATATACCCACCACCACGGGGCACTCTGTTCACAACCTTGACATCAGTAAACCGCTCGCCCACACAACGCCATACATGTGGTCTGCAGTTGTGAGGCCGATTGGACGTACTGCCAAATTCTCTAAAACCGCATTGGAGGCGGCTTATGGTAGAGAAATTAACATTCAATTGTCTGGCAACAGCTCTCATGCCAACTACACACTCCCTCAAAACTTGACATCTGTGGCATTGTGTTGTATCCCCAGCACAAGGTGCACCTGTGTAATGATCACGCTGTTTAACATTTCTGGGATTTTTAATTTCAGCTCATGAAACCAACACTTTACATGTTGCATTTATATTTTTGTTTCAGATTTTGTTTCTTTCAGATCTGGAGGAGAGGAGAGGAGCTGTTCAAAATATTGAGCCTGTTTATGTGAAGAGAAGTAGATCTTATAGAGTAGGGGTTGGCAACCCTGTTCTGTTTCAGGCATCACACTTGACCAACTGAGCTGATTGATCAGTTCAGTGATTGCCTAAATTCAACACATCTGGTCTTCCAGGTCGGTTAAATCAAAAACATGACGTGCTTGGGGTACTCCAGGACCAGGGTTGCCTAACTCTGTTCTAAAGGGTGATGCTTTGTCATTACTGTATCTGTACAGCACGATCACTGTTTCCCTCCTCTACGGCTGCTCAGATGGCACAAAGTGGGACAAAAAACACCCCTCCCCAAACCAAGACATAATCGCCCCTCATCCCTCTCAATAACATCCTCCTGGTCAATCTCCATGGGCAGAGAAATCCCCCCTCTTGTCAGATTACAGTGCTGGCTGCCTGGGATTAGGGCTTAAATGACACCAGGATGAATAGACGCTGTTATTATCATTTTTCCTCATATGCATTTGCAGCTGCTGCATAAGAGCCTAAGCAGCAAAACAACCACACAAAGACCATCTCTCCCCTGTAGCACTTTGCCCTAGACCCCTCACCAGACAAAAGGAGATTGTTTTGCTTTGAGGTGTGGTTTTGTGTCAGACAGTGTTTAATATGAAATATTGCTTTAGTTATTTTTTGCAACCATAAAATCATTACCCCGAAATATGTAGAGAAAGATAGTTCCGAATATTCTCTTTCCTTCCTATTTCTGAGGATAATTTGAGCATTTCGTCATGCTCTAGTCTAGATATTGTAGTCACTCCCTGAAATAATACAAAGCACAAAATCCAACATTTTGTTCAGAATAAAATTAACTACTGAAAACAGACATCACTTAATACAAAAACAATTTATTAGACATTGTCCAGGTCCAAGTACCAACAGACCTGAATAAACAATAAAAAAAAAAACTATTCTACAAACTTCCAAGAACAAAGACAACTCAATCTACACAAAGTTTATTCTTAAAAATACATGACCATAAAACAAAAAACGATACAAGATGTAAGGGGGTTCTCATCATTTGTGATATAACAGACTGGAAAGACCTTGAATGAGGAAGTGTGTGAGAGCGTGAGAGAGACGCGGTGTGTATGTGTTATTCTACCTGAGGGGTTACGCAGCAGTCACGTGGGCAGCGAATGAGAGAGGGGTACTAGAGGTAGCAGAGGGGTGCGCAGAGCAGAGAGGTAGCTAGCAGAGAGCAAGAGTAGTTCTAGAGAGGTAGCAGACAGACAAAGAAGGAGGCAGAAGTGGCAGAAAGGTGTAGAGTGGTGTTGAAATGAATGGAGATGGATGAAGGGAGGTAGCGCTAGGTAGCGGTAGCAGCTACATTATCAGCACCAGAACAGCTAGAAGCCCACTCCACCACTGAGGAAGAGCACATTGTTTTTAACTACAACTATATCATCATACCTAGCTCACTAAAAGGATGGATGAAGGTCAGTGGGATATTAGGCCTGTGTGTGAGCATCCTCCAGTGTACTAGAGCAGGGTTCAGCTAAGTGTGAGTATTACAGTGCTACGCCTGGCCGGTGGGGGCTATGGGTACGAGTTATGGGCCCTCTGGACACCCCCATCGATCGGTGGTTTGACCCATGTGATAGGAGGGGCAGAGCAGACAGTCAAACATCTGTCTCTGCTGTACGCACATTCTTCTCTTCTGACACACCAACAATGAACACACAAACACATGAACACACATTGGACTACAGTGTTTTAGCTTCAGAAGAGCAAAGTGGCGAGGTAGATTCTCAGCGAGAAGAGTGTGTGTGTGAGGGGGGCGGGTTACGGGCCCCCTCTGTGTGTGTCGAAGGAAACCCTCATGATCTCATTCATTACAGTACACGTCCCTAAACGATCAACTAGCCCTCAAACACAACTAGCTCCCCCTGGTGTTGTGTTGGGGGAAGACGTGAGGAAGGGGGGAGGAAGAGAGGGGTAGTTGGTGTTGCGCTGAAGGAGAGGAAGAGACTACAGTGTCATTCTAAAAAGGGGAAAAGTGGGAGTTTTCCGATTTCCTCCCAGAATATCAGCTTCATATTCTTTTAAAATAGAGAACACACAATATATTCTTAAAAATGACTGGGAGGAGCCCATCTGATCTGCCACACACCAGACTGACTGAGGAGAAAACAGTGTTCTTACTAGGAGGGCCAGAGCCACAGCCCCCTTGACGCTGTGCCCTGAGAGGGAGGTGTGTGTGCGTGTGTGTAAGCCAGGAGGAGTTTTTGGAGTTGAGAGAACACCCAGCCAGTAGCAAGGCCATCAATGAGCTGAGGTTTTATATGAGGTGAGTGTGTGTGTGTGTTGGTGTGTGTTTGTTTGGGGACAGGGACCTTAGCTGTCAGCAACTCGTGCTGGGGCTGCCGCTTGAGGTCCCAAAGACGCTGGGGGCATACCATCAGCCTGTACAGGCGAGGGGCCAGGGTCTGAGGACAGAGAACACACTGGTTTGAGAGTGGGACACACCAACACATACACTTTCTAGCTGAATAGGATCTGGAAGGCGGGTACGGATAGTGTACTCACACATGCCGTTGGAGGCTCCAGGGTGGCGGGGGCCCATCATGGGAGGCATGCTGCCAGTGGGGGGGCCGCCAGGCATCATGCGCCCTGGCAAGGGTTGACCGGGCCCTCCCATTGGTCCTAAACAGAAGGAGAGGCTTGGTGAGACTCTTGGCCTATCACAGAATCAGTGTGCTGGAACAGGCTAATGTTTCCTAGCTAATATTTGGTGTTATTTTCTTGCCTTGGATATAGTTCCAGGAGTTTTGGGGTCTTCTGTGTCCTTCTTTGCTGAGAGATGGTGTGCTCCAGTGTGTGTGTGTGTCTCCTTACCTGTCTGTTGCGGGTGGTGGGGACCCATAGGGTGGAATCCGGGGCCGGGGGGGCCGTGTCCAGAGTGCATGGCTGGAGGGGGTCCGTGGTGCATGCCTGGCCCTGGGGGGCCATGGTGGGGTGCGGGGCCCTGGGCCGCTGCATTGGCCTGCTGCTGCTCCATCTGCTGGCGGGCCTTCATCTCAGCATACTTCAGCTGCTCCATGTGGAAGGCCTGGCGCTCCGTCAGCAGCTGCTGCCTCTGCAACTCCAACTGGAGGGGGGGGGTCATCATTTTATCATACTATTAATTAAGATTATCATTCCCCCTCGCTTCTCAAAAGCCCACAAGTATAAGGATGATCATTACTCATAGTATCATTTTGAAAAGATAATTGAATTGAACAGACAGACAGAGAGACAGACCAAGTCAACAGTGGTATATGGAGCAGGGTGATGATACAGAAACAGCTTCATTTCCTGGATAGATCATTTAAAGAAAGAAGGAGAGAAATAAGAAGAGAAGTATACGCTATAAAGACAAGCTGATCACAATAGCTGACATTATGACAGAGGGGAAGAGTGGTACAGCGAGAGAGAGGAAAAGCGATGGAATGAGACTGCGGGGAGGAAGAGAGGGGGCAGTGAAACAGGACCACTCGAAGCAGGAAGGAGAGAGGGAGCAATGGCTGGAAATGTCGATAAAGGGATTGATTTGCATGCAATAAACCACTAACACTCTCTCTGACACGGAATCAATGGGGGGAATTCCATTACCAGAAACCCTACAGAGACACAGGGATGGAGAGATGTGGAAAAAGAGATGGAAGGAGGTGAGGGAGAGGAAGTCTATTCGCTGTGTGTGCCCTGGTAAGTACATTTGTAGAGGAGGAAGAGTATGGAGTAGTAAAGACAGTGAGGCGTGCCCTCATTTAGTGTTTGTATGCGTGTGTGTTTAAGACGGAGACACAGTGTGTGTATGAGAGAGTGTGTGTGTGTATAACCCAGTGTTTACAGCCTGTGGTAACGGTAGGAGGGAGGCAGCCCGGGTGCTGTCCCAGAGGGTTATGTAACGGCTGGCTGGCTTTTTCATGCACTATTTATCAGGCCGCTCAACTGGGCTGCGGTCCGCAGCAGCTCCACACTTTACAGGGTTTAACACTCCTGACACACACACACAGCCTGACTTTCCACTGGACTAGAGGCCCACTATCTACCCAGCAGTTAGTTGACTAACTTACTGTAATTGCTCTTAAACCATGTGTATCCAAATGGGCAGAGCAACGATGTCTGACCGCTCCCCAAATGCTTTCCCTTCATATGCTTGCACGCTCTTTGCGCGACTATCCTCTGTGTACTCTGCAACTACCCCTCAAAACTATCACCCATTATGTTTTATATTGACACTTCACTTCCTCTGCTTATGTTGTAGATATAGGCCCACTCCCAAAACCATCTATTTGTTCAGCCAAGTTATCCATCTGTCGTTGACTCTCCCTCACACACATCTCTGAAATGCCTGGATGGGGGACAACTGACACTGATATAGATACCACTACAATTCAGATGCATATCCAATCCTTTCACATCCCAAAGGGGTCTGAAACTACAAGCGCCTTCAACCCGCATGCAGTCTCCCACTGAACTACATTTCCCACAATCCACCCCGGCGCCACTACTTACAGCCTCTTTCTCTCGGTCCATGATGGTCTCCAGCTCCTCAAAGTGTCTGAGCTTGATCTCCAGCTTCTTCATCTGAGTCTCCACCAGCAGAGCCACCAGAGACTTGATCTTCCTCTCCTCCACCGCCGCCAGATGCTACAGGGAAAGAGATGTAACAGAAATATAAAGCTTTGCCTTATGGCCAAACTAGACTGGCCAGGTAGTGTAAGTGTAGCGCAAGCGCTTTTGAGCCATGGGAAAAACTGTCACACCAATCAATGAGAGATTCTACACCGGCAGCGCAAGCATAGCATGAGTGAATGGAGCTGGAGCTGCCGGAGCATCTGTTAAGGCTTCAGGTCTATTTCATGCATTTCGTTCACGTTTCCCAAGTGTAAAGGCGGCTCTCGCTTTTGATATCTGCCTCCGTTTGCTACTTCTGGTTTCGAACACCAAAAACAGAGCATACCGAAAAATAGAGCTATGCTTGCTGTATAGTTTCGGGGTTCGGAATACAAAGTGCTATCCCCTTGGCCCTCTAGAAGAAGCACACCTTGGCCTTGGTGGCAGCTGAGGCGAGGGCAGCGGCAGCTGCAGTGGCAATGTTCCCCTCCCCTCCGTCCGGCTCTAGCTTCTTCCTCTCCTCTTCCTCCTCTTCCATCGTTCCCTGCTCCTCCTTCTCCTTGTCCTCCTCGGAGGTCTCCATGGCCTCCTCCTTGTCTTTGTCTGAAATTGTTGCAAAAACATTGAATAAACATTATCATTCAAGTTGATGCAGGACTTATACAACCCAAATACAAAAATGTATATTCCGCTTAGATCTACTCTACCTGCTGTAGCCTTGCCCTCTCCTCCCTCACTCTCCCCCTCCTCCCGCTCAGACGGTTCGGCCGTCTCGCTCTTCACCTTCTCTCCCTCGGCCAGCTTCTCAGCAGACTCACTGGGCTTCTCCGCCTCATCCTTAGACTCAGCCTGAGACAACAGAGACAGGTAAGACTGTGGTGTTACATGGCTGATTATATTTACAGTGCCTTCAGAAAGGATTCAAACCCCTTGACTTTCTCCACATTGTGGTACACTATAGCCTTACTCTAAAATGGATTAAATAAATAAAAATCCTCAGCAATCTACACACAATACCCCATGAAGACAAAGCAAAAACAGGTTTTTAGAAATGTTAGCAATTCTATAAAACATAAAAAACTGAAATACCATATTTTTCATATTCAAACCCTTTGCGATGAGACTCGAAATTGAGCTCAGGTGCATCCTGTTTCCATTGATCATCCTTCAGATATTTCTACAACTTGATTCGAGTCCACCTGTGGTAAATTCAATTTATTGGACATGATTTGGAAAGGCACACACCTGTCTAGATAAGGTCCCACAGTTGACAGTGCATGTCACAGCAAAAACCAATCCATGAGGTCGAAGGAATGGTAAGGAGAGCTCCGAGACAGGACTGTGTCGAGGCACAGATCTGGGGAAGAGTACCAAAACATTTGTGCAGCAATGAAGGTCCCCAACAACACAGTGGTCTCAATCATTCTAAAATAGAAGTTTGGAACCACCAAGACTCTTCCTAGAGCTGGCCGTGCGGCCAAACTGAGAAATCGGGGGAGAAGGGCCTTGGTCAGGGAGGTGACCAAGAACCAGACAGTCACTCTGACAGAGCTGTAGCGTTCCAGAAGGACAACCATCTCAGCAGCACTCCACCAATCATGCCTTTATGATTGAGTGGCCAGACAAAACCACTCCTCAGTAAAAGGCACATGACAGCCCGCTTGGAGTTTGACAAAAGGCACCTAGACTCTCAGACCATGAGAAACAAGAATTTCTGGTCTGATGAAACCAAGATGGAACACTTTGGCCTGAATGCCAAGCATCACATCTGGATTAACCTGGCACCATCCCTACGGTGAAGCATGGTGGTGGCAGAATCATGATGTGGGGATGTTTTTCAGCGGCAGGGACTGGGAGACTAGTCAGGATCGAGGCAAAGATGAACAGAGCAAAGTACAGAGAGATCCTTGATGAAAACCTGCTCCAGAGTGCTCAGGACCTCAGACTGGGGTGAAGAATCACCTTCCAAAAGGACAACGACCCTAAGCACACAGCCAAGACAACGCAGGAGTGACTTCGGGACAAGTCTCTGAATGTCCTTGAGTGGCCCAGCCAGAGCCTGGACTTGAACCCGATCTAACATCTCTGGAGAGACCTGAAAATAGCTGTGCAGCGACACTCCCCATCCAACCTGACAGAGCCTGAGAGGATCTGCAGAGAAGGGAGGAACTCCACAAATACAGGTGTGCCAAGCATATAGTGTCATACCTAAGAAGACTTGAGGCTGTAATCGCTGCTAAAGGTGCTTAAACAAAGTATTGAGTAAAGGGTCTTAAGATTTACGTAAATATGAAAATAAAAATTACGTTTAAAAAAAAATACTTTGGGAAAAAACTCTAAAAACTTGTTTTGCTTTGTCATTATAGGGTATTGTGTATCAATTGCTAAGATGTTTTTAAATACATTTTTAGAATAATGCTGTAACAAAATAACGTAACAAAATGAGGAAAAAGTCAAGGGGTCTGAATACTTTCCGAATGCACTGTATATAAAGGTCACACAGAACTGAGAAACACAAATGAAGATGATCTAGACCTGAGAAATACCAAACTGAAGACTATAGCCAGACAGTTCTCAATGACCTAAGGAGAAAAATATACAAAACCGAACAAGGGTCAAAGCTAATGCCCTGCACTTCAATAAGCCTGCAGTAAAGCCATCAGGACTAGAACCGGTGTGGATAGGCGATGGCTAATGAAGGTTAATGAAGATTTCAACCTCTACAGTGGTCACTGATGCATGGCTAATTCCTGCTAATGTTATCTGTGGCGTTACATTTGCCCCGTGGCCTTCCTAAACACAGAGAGATAGGGTGGACGGATGGAGAGAGAGAAGAATAGAGTAAGCGAAAGATGGAAGGAGAGTAGTAAATGGAGGGGCAGACTGTGCGACTGCCAGCTTTAAAAATAAAATGTAAAACTGACATTTTCTGTGCACATTTGAATGTATCCTACGATGTAACTGCAATGATGAGATAGATGTTGTTCTTCTTCGTTTAATTATCTCGCTGTCATACTGTGTTCAACCGTGTTCGATCTTACCTTGCCATCTTGTTTCAAGAGAACCACAATGGAAATAAGTCCCAGACTGTGTGTGTTATCCTCCATGATTTTACTCAAGTACATAAACTCAGTAAAAAAGAAATGTCCCTTCTTCAGGACCCTTTCTTTCAAAGATAATTTGTAAAAATCCCAAAACTTCACAGATCTTCATTGTAAAGTGTTTAAACACTGTTTCCCATGCTTGTTCAATGAACCATAAACAAGTAATGAACACGTACCTGTGGAACGGTCGTTAAGACCCTAACAGCTTACAGACGGTAGGCAATTAAGGTCACAGTTATGAAGACACTAAAGAGGCCTTTCTACGGACTCTGAAAAACACCAAAATAAAGATGCCCTGGGTCCCTGCTCATCTGCGTGAACGTGCCGTAAGCATGCTGCAAGGAAGCATAAGGACTGCAGATGTGTCCAGGGCAATAAATGTCAATGTCCGTACTGTGAGACGCATAAGACAGCGCTAAAGGGAGACAGGACGGACAGCTGATTGTCCTCGCAGTGGCAGACCACGTGTAACAACACTTGCACAGGATTGGTTCATCCGAACATCACACCTGCGGGAGAGGTACAGGATGGCAACAACAACTGCCCGAATTACACCAGGAATGCACAATCCCTCCATCAGTGCTCCGACTGTCCGCAATAGGCTGAGAGAGGCTGGACTGAGGGATTGTAGGCCTGTTGTAAGGCAGGTCATCACCGGCAACAACGTAGCCTATGGGCACAAACCTACCAATCGCTGGACCAGACAGCACTGGCAAAAAGTGCTCTTCACTGACGAGTCACGGTTTTGTCTCACCAGGGGTGATGGTCGGATTCACATTTTTCGATGAAGGAATGAGCGTTACACCGAGGCCTGTACTCTGGAGTGGGATCGATTTGGAGGTGGAGGGTCCGTCATGATCTGGGGCGGTGTGTCACAGCATCATCGGACTGATCTCAATCTCGACGCTGTGCGTTACAGGGAAGACATCCTCCTCCCTCATGTGGTACCCTTCCTGCAGGCTCATCCAGACATGACCCTCCAGCATGACAATGCCACCAGCCATACTGCTCGTTCTGTGCGTTATTTTCCTGCAAGACCGGAATGTCAGTGTTCTGCCATGGCCAGCGAAGAGGCCGGATCTCAATCCCATTGAGCACATCTGGGACCTGTTGGATTGGAGGGTGAGGGCTATGGCCATTCCCCGCAGTAATGTCCGGAAACTTGCAGGTGCCTTGGTGGAAGAGTGGGGTAACATCTCACAGCATGAACTGGCAAATCTGGTGTAGTCCATGAGGGGGAGATGCACTGCAGTACTTAACGCAGCTGGTGGCCACATCAGATACTGACTGTTACTGTTACTTTTGACCCCCCCTTTGTTCAGGGACACATTATTCCATTTCAATTAGTCACATCTGTGGAACTTGTTCAGTTTACGTCTCAGTTGTTGAATCTTGTTATGTTCATACAAATATTTACACATGTTAAGTTTGCTGAAAAAAAATGCAGTTGACAGTGAGAGGACGTTTCTTTTTTTTTTTTGCTGAGTTTATATGGCTTTTCCAAGTTTTATGTGAGCTGTTTTTTTTTATGGTCGAATTAATAAACTATGCTCAAGACCTCTCACCCCTGGGCCGTCTCACCTTGTCAGGCTGCTGGGAGTCGGAGTCTGTGTCCATCTTCTCTGTCTCTGCTGGCTCTACAATGACAGAGAGAGAGAGAGGGAGGGGCTTTGAGAAGAGGGCCAGACAAAGAACAAGACGTTTCTCAGAGAAAATGATCCCAAACAGATTATGCACCATAAGTAGACGCTCGCCATAACTCAGACATTATTGTGGTTAGGAATGACAGTGTGTATTTGTGTGTGTGCGTATGTGCAAATGTGGGAGAAAGTGAGCGAGTCGATGCGGAGTGAGAGTGCATGAATGGGTGTGTTTGAAAAAGCATGTCCGCATGCGCATTTGGGCACGTTTTTTACTATGCGAGTATTGACCTGTATGAGAGATAGTAGACTGCTTTGGGGAGGGTATTGAATGCATTTAGGCCATTTATTGGTTGTTGATGCGTGTATGTGTAACATGCAGTTATTCATGTGTAATTGCCGATTGAGCGATTGCTGTGTGTGTGTAGCAGGCATTGAGGCCGTGGCACATGGCATAGTGTGTTGACCCAGTTTCAACCCGTTCCCCACGCCCCATCTGCCGTTCTAATCCACTGGACACCACAACAGCCAGGGACATAGACATATAACGCACTCCGAAGAAACCTCTACGTCACCCCCGCCATTGGCCATCTTGATTTCAGCTGGCACCTCAAAATGTTCTGGTGAGAATACACATCTGGGTTTACCCACGCGAGCGCACACACACATGCAGGAGGTAGGCATAAGGTCTAGGTGACCTGCGGACAGCTGGCTACGAGCAGCCTCGCCCTAACCTGTTAGCTGTGGTCTGTGTGTGTCTTAGCCATTTGCTGCCCTCCAATGGTAACACTCAGTACTCCATCAAAATGTGGGGGTGTGTATATGGGTGGGTATTTTGTGTGAGTGAGTGAGTACTGCATGCATGAGTATGTTTGATGCATGTGATGAGAGAATGTTTTTGTATGTTTATATGAAGGCCTGTGTGTTTACTCAATTCTATATGTATTGCTATTTGATACTGTGACTGAGATTCGATGTTCCAAACATATCGCTCACCAGAAGTCTTCTGCAGAGGGACAAGAGAGCCATGAGAAAACGAGTTTTGATCAGTCATGGAAATAAAAGCGCTGATATCAAATTGGCTCCCTATTTAAAAAAAGAAAACGAGCTGTGACGGAAAAATACTGTAGTTTTGATGCAGGTACAACCAACTAGCGCAAAAATAATATTGCGATATTGTCAAAAACGGTACAAAACATTACCTAACTGTAGATTTTTCCCCCGATCACTGTTGTATACCTTGTGATAGTTTTTGAGTACGCACAATAGTATTTTTGATCTACCTAATGTGTGACTGTGTGTACGTATATCTGAATGCATGTGTTCTGTTCCGAGTGTTGTTACCGGTCTTCTCGGGCTCCTCGGGGGCAGTTCCTGCGATGCCGCTGCTCTCCAGGCCATAGGCGGGGTCTACCTTGCCCGTGCTGCGGGCCGCCTCCTGCACCTTCTTCACATGGGCCTCCACCAGCTCTGCTGGCACCTCCTCACGCACACGGCTAAACTCCTCTGGAGAGAGAGGGAGACACTGCAGTTAGCTACAGACTCACACCATGTGATAGTCCCTACACACACACATATGTTCAAACACACAGCGATATTACACACACACAACCGTATCATTACGACACACTACTTGCAACGTGATATTACATACAAATTAAACCATTTTATTTTGTGAAACACATTGTGATAAAACACCCTTGCAAAATGACCCACACCCTTGCAAAATGACCCACAAGTCCCCACAACACGTACCCAGGGCTGCCTTGGCGGCGGCGGAGGCCACACGGGGGTCCACCACAGAGGCCAGGAAGGCCACGGTGCTCATGACGGGGTTGCCTGACTGGCTGAAGGGTACGGGCTGGTAGGCCAGGGGGCCCAGGGATGACTCGGAGTTCTCCAGGTAGGGGTCCTCAATGGGCAGGCGCAGGAAGTGCAGGATACACTCGTCCTGGGTGCGCGAGCCCACGTGCTCCGACACCTTGTTCCAGTCGTCCTTGTACATCTCCAGAGCCTGGTAGGGAGGAGATAGAGGAATGAGAAGGGCTCTGATAATTTAAAACCTACCAGCCTATGTTTTACGATTGGTTAATTGGTGTAAGGGGAGTTGGAGGGATCAGAAAGGTTGGTATGCTATGCAGTCCAGTTGTGATTGGACATCTGGTTGTTGTGACTGACGTACCTCCAATAGGAGCAGAGTCTCCTGCTCGGTCCACTCCCGGCCACCGCTGGTTCCTTTACTCTTGGGGTTCTTCTTGGAGTAAAGGTCGTTACGCAGGCCAAAGTTCTGCATGTCAGAGGGCTTGTCTTTGCCCTTCTCTGGGAAGTTGAGCATCTGCTGTCCGGAGGGGATCTAGAAGGATGGAGGAGAGATGGGAGGAGGTTGAAAGGAATCGCAGAGGTCAGAGGATGCAGTGAATACGCTCACACAATCGCTCAACATTTGTGACCCATTAAATCCTCAAAATCAATGGTTACAGACACACGCCTGTATGTGTATTTGGATATAATTTGCTATCAGCACTAACAGGCTTGGGATTAAAGACCCTTCCCCTAGCCCCTACACCCTCAGTATCCAACGACCTGAAAGGACTGGATAGGTGAAACCAATGTGACCAAAGCTCCATGTAGTTGTCTAACCTGTGGGGGGCGGTGGTGCATCGGCGTCAGGCCAGAGGGGGTGTCAGCCAGCACGTTGAAGTGGGGGGTGGGCGGGGGGCCCATGGGGAGGGGCCGGCTCTCAGCATCCACCTGGTAGTTTACCAGCCCCCACTGCTCCAGGAACGCATGCACCCTAGTAGAGAGACATGACAGTTAGATACATGCAAAGAATATACTCCACAATCGTCACTCTTGATCAGTGATCCAGAGTAAGACAAAAAACAGTCCAACTAAACCTGGGTCATATTCATTAGGCACCAAACAGAAAGAATCTGACTGGAACAGTAAGGGACAACCTAAACTAGTCCTATATAAAATGTTTAAAAAAAAAAAAAAAACATATTACAAAGCATTTTGCATACGTTGTGCCCTGACGAACAATGTCTTAGCTTCTGCCCTAAGGAATCCATTTCATGTTAACCCCTTGACCCTTTACCTCATGACGGCACACACGTCTCCAGTCAGGTTCCTGCGGCAGGAGGTGGAGGTCAGGTACTCCTGGGGGTTGAGCCGGTAAGTGTCGATCATGAAGTTACGGTAGGCCAGGTATCTGACAGGGACAAACACATTTTACAAACAAACCACTGAATCGTCAGAACAAATAAGGATGTAATGTGTTAGACAGCAATGGGTGTGTGTGTATGTACGATGAAAAATAATTCTTAGTGAAAGCGTGCGTCTGCAGTTCTTTAATGGGTTGAGTGAGTTGTGTGTGGGGCAGTGTTCTTTGCTGACTCACATTTCTGGGGACTTGGACTTGTTCTTGCCGTTGAAGAACTCCGGCAGTGCACGCCTCTCAATCTCATGGATACTAAAAGGGGGGACAACTCAGACAAACATAAAATACAGCCCAACACCCCCACCCAAGACACACACGATACACTCCACACACACTAAGAACAGTGGGCCCATCCTCACCAGTTGTAGTCGAACCAGGCGGCGTAGCTGGGGATGATGATGTGATGGGTCTGCTCGGTCACATTGTCCTCGCTGGAGTCGATGAGGCGGTTGACCTCGGCCTTGCCCTGCTCCTCCTCCTCCTGCAGGGGGAGACAGAGTCACACGGATGAGATCAGGTCAACATAGGCAAGCAAGGAGAGCAGAATTTGGGCTAGGGGGTAGGTCAGTTTCTATTATATACGAATGGAGGATAAATGTCAGAGGAGCAATCCCATCCCAAATGTAGGAGAACTGAATCAGAATGAGACTGATGCTACATTACTGCTTACAGAACAGGACCTGGTTTCCCAAAAACATCTTAGGGCTAAGATCATCGTTAGAACCTTCATAGGGAGCATTGTTAAATCTCTGAGGTGTTTCCCAAAAAATCATCATTATTAACGTTGCACTTGAAAACACTCGTAATCTAACGCATGCCTCAGACCACTCGTAGAACAGGGAAGTGCGTCGTCAGATGCTCTATTTGCACTCCTGCGCCACTTACAGACCTCCGCTAAACATAGACCCACATGGTTTATCAGTCTGTGTGACCGCCGATAACTTCAGAACAAAGTTGACTACAAATACAAAAGTTTGCGATGAATACAAACAAGCGACATATAAAAACTCAACCGAGTTCTATTTTGATACTCGTAGGCTACTGTCTAATTTGTCTCAATATATTTCATGACGTGTAGCCTAACGATGTGCCAAATTGGTGACTTAGTGCATTGTCATTGGGTAAGCATTATAATAAGCGGACTCAATATTTGCAGCCGATCCGTCATCAGTATTGTGAAATAATTATATTTTTAAGGAAAGATTTGAATGGAGAAAGCTGATCCGAGACAGTTCTTTCAATCCTATCAGGCCTAAATTCCATCGCTATCGGGAAACCGGGCCCAAATCTACAAATGGGTAGACATTGCTTCTAAACACTGACACCAGGTCAGATATTTTTCCATCACTCTTCTGGATATGCTAAGAAGTGGGGGTTAGGATAATCTGACCCTAGATCTATCAATGACGACTATGTTTGTGGGTGAATAGGGAACAGTTTACAATAAAGATGGAGAAGAGACAGCATTTAGAGGCAATCATTAAAGGTTTTTAAGGAAAGACTGGTGTTACCTTGCCTCCGGAGACCACAGAGTCATCCTCCAGGTCATCTAGAAGACCGAGAGGGGACATTATGAGACATCACTATATCCATTGCTTGACTCAATACATCTCGGTGATTGACAGTTTAGTACTGAGGAGGTAGATACTTAAACACTGAAATAGTTCTGCACACACACTTACCCAAATCAGCCACTGCCCCTCCCTTCACTGGGGTGTTCTCGCTGTCTTTCTTAGGGTTCACTGAGAGAAGAGGAGGAGAGGTAGGGGTGAGAAAGAGGACAGAGTGAAGGATCGAGAGGGAGGAGAGGAGATGTGGGAGAGGGAGACAAGAGGGACGAGATGGACAATCAACTGACCGTTCTTGGGCAAAGTGACCTCCTCCATGCTGGGAACAGGCGAGGGGTCCTCCATGTCCTTGGTCAAGTCCTCTTCCTCCTCCTCCTCCTCGCCACGGTGGCCACGACGCTTCCAGTGAGACCCGGGGTTCCTGGGAACAGGAGAAGAGGTCAAAAGGTCAGTGAAGTTTGCCCAAGACACTGATCCAGAGTCAGTTTAGTGTTTTTCTCCCTAATGGCTAAGGTTAAGCTGGTCCTAGATCTGTAGCTATTGGGGGACTCACCCCTTCTTGCCGCCCTTCTTGCGGGACTCGGCTGGGGTGGTCGGGGGAGATGGCGAGCGCCTCCTCTTCTTCCCGGCGGCGTTGGCCTTGCGCTCCTTACGATCGGGTGTACGGGAAGACTGATCAGAACCACGAGGGATGGCCAGATGAGAGAGAGAGAATGAGAGGATGGAACGGTCTCACACAGAGGGGAGCGGGGGAGGAGGAGAAGAGGGAGGATGTGGTGGTGAGGAGAGCTTGAAAGGATGGGTGACACGACACAGACAAGAACAAGACAACAATCCACAGTACAGAGCCCTGTGGTGCAGCAACTCACTTAAGACACACACTTCCTAAGAATCCCTAACACACACACCCCAGAGTTTGGCCTACCTCCTCCTCCTTTGGGAAGATCCTCTGGCGGAAGCTCACAGTCTTCTTGTTCTCGTCCACCTCATAGTCCTCCTCATTCATCCACTCGTTGAAGGCGTCGGTGTCCAGGACCCACTTGGCATGCACCTGGGAGAGGAGGGAGAGAGAGGAGTCCAAACTAATCCATTACTCAAGGGTGGTGCTGTCTGCTAGTGCTTTTCAGGCTGGAAGCGGGGGTTGATTTGGCATATCTATCTATCTAACATTAAACATGACTGGATGCTCGATCCTCACCTTCCAGGGCTTCTCAGAGGTGGGTGGATCCTCCACATCCCCTTCCACGTCGCTGGTGGACACCCAGGTGTCATAACTGACCACACAGAGAAGAGGGGTTAAAGGTCAGTAACAGGTCACAGTGGGTATACGTGTAAGAGGGCAGAGTGTACCAGCAAAGCTAAAGTCGAACGGTGCCAGTCTCTCACCTGTCTGGGTACATGCCCCAGTGCACCAGCACCTGCTTGTCCTTACGCATGACCGGACGCAACCACTCATCTGCAAGACAAACACGCACCTTGCTATCAGCGTATACACACATCCTCAAGTAATGCATACAGTCTACTGTATTAATAATAGTATATTACTGTATACACACATTTCACTTTCTTTGAAATGTGATATGAGAGTAGAGTAAGCCTCAGTAATGTGACCATAAGGAATTAGATTCAAAGACTACAGCACAATCCAGCCTATACCAGTATATAATATATATATTTTTGTTACATTTCAGTCATTTAGCAGACGCACTTATCCCGAGCGACTTACAGTAGTGAGTTCATACAGTTCTCTGCACTGGTCCCCCGTGGGAATCGAGCCCACAACCATGGCATTGAAAGCGCCATGCTCTACCAACTGAGCCACATGGGATCAAGCAACAAAGTATATGACATATACATTGCAAGGGGTAGCTTTATTTCCTTTCTCAGTAGAGCACATCACTTACCATCCTCCTGCTGGGTTGGAGAGGGGTAGATATGATGGGTGGCCTTAGACTTGTCCTCGGTGATGGATCCCTAAAGGAAAGAAGTTAGGAGAGTAGCTTACGATGCCATTTGAATGTCTGGTGAGTGGTGACACAATCCTACCACTGGTTGGTGCGATTTGGGTGGGCGTGTCTTACCTGGTGTCTCTTGATGATGTCCTTCAGCTTATTGGCCTGTTTCTGCTCCATGTCAGGCACCAGGAATACGGTTGGTCGAGTCAGGCAGTTATTCTGAACCAGGGTCTTCTCTACATTCAAGAACATCTCTACATTTCTGTCCATCCTGGAGGGGTTCTGCAGGTCAAACCTACGCCTGCACAGATAGGAGGGATAGAGCGTGTTTTGTTAGTTACAGTCAACTCAACAGGGCATCCTTTTTTCCCCTTCCCTCTCTTGAAGCAACCACTACCTTCTGTGATTCCATAGGAGAAAGAACATTTCAACTATTCATTCTACAAATCATATAAGTGAATAGTCCAAGGTGGGAATGATGCATTTTTTAAGTATTCAATCAAGACCCTACTCACCAGCCCTGCTCGCTCTTGAACTTGTAGGTGGAGCCCAGGATGTGACACAGAGCACCACCTGCCTTGAAGTCCAGGAAGCTCTTGGTCTGATGAGGCAATACAGAAGAAAAGGGACGTTCACATAAGCTGGCTCAGATAAATAAAGACAGGGCAAACTACGGTGACACAAAATGTGCAGAAGTGATTGGGAAGCCCTCCAACCCTCTATAGCCCACTTCCCTTGCCCAAAAACGGTCTAGGCTTCATTTCAATTTCACTGTGTGTGTAGGTCCCGTCCCTGCCCCAACCTGGTCAGGAGAAACTCACAGGTAACTTGGTGAGGGCGGGGTTGTTAACCCTCCGTCCAAAGGCATCTTCCTGGAACTGAAGCAGCTGCACCACCAGCCCTGCCAGGGACTTATTGGAGGGAGAGTCTGCCTGTACATACTGAGACACAACAAGACCACTGTGTTAGTGAGAGGGCACACTCATATGTGACAAAGGAGGGATTGAATATTGAGACCACAGAAGTGTTAGGCTACATGGTCAGACAAACACATGGCCAATGCAGGCACACACAAGAGCTCATGAGTAGATAGCTCATACTATAAGACCAAAACAGCAGCCTTTCTTAGGTAAATGCAGGGTGATATGACATCCCTTTTTTTTCAGTGAGGCCCCTTCACTGGTCACTGAAAAATGTCTCCCCGGTTTCAAGACAATAAATACAGTAGAAAATAGTTTACAGTAGCTAGCTAGCTACTTCTTTTCAATACAGTTGTTTTGGGAAATCCACAACCAAGATGAGCTGTTTTGATGGTTTGGTGCTGTCAACAAAGGCAGCCTTTGCTTGGTTATGTGTGGAACACAGTTTGTCTCTGAGCGCAAAGTAGTTCAGTACATGAGGTAGTTGGAGGTTTCCCATCAAGACGATTCAGCTAATTAGTTAGACAGAGTTGTGACCAAAAGTCTTGAGAATGACACAAATATTAATTTTCACAAGGTCTGCTGCCTCAGTTTGTATGATGGCAATTTGCATATACTCCAGAATGTCATGAAGAGTGATCAGATGAATTGCAATTAATTGCAAAGTCCCTCTTTGCCATGCAAATTAACTGAATCCCCAAAAGATATTTCCACTGCATTTCAGCCCTGCCACAAAAGGACCAGCTGACATCATGTCAGTGATTCTCTCGTTAACACAGGTGTGAGTGTTGACGAGGACAAGGCTGGAGATCACTCTGTCATGCTGATTGAGTTTGAACAACAGACTGGAAGCTTCAAAAGGAGGGCGGTGCTTGGAATTATTGTTCTTCCTCTGTCAACCATGGTTACCTGCAAGGAAACACGTGCCATCATCATTGCTTTGCACAAAAAGGGCTTCGCAGGCAAGGATATCGCTGCCAGTAAGACTTCACCTAAATCAACCATTTATCGGATCATCAAGAACTTCAAAGAGAGCGGTTCAATTGTTGTGAAGAAGGCTTCAGGGCTCCCAAGAAAGTCAAGCAAGCGCCAGGACCGTCTCCTAAAGTTGATTCAGCTGCGGGATCGGGGCACCACCAGTACAGAGCTTGCTCAGGAATGGCAGCAGGCAGGTGTGAGTGCATCTGCACGCACAGTGAGGCGAAGACTTTTGGAGGATGGCCTGGTGTCAAGAAGGGCAGCAAAGAAGCCACTTCTCTTCAGGAAAAACATCAGGGACAGACTGATATTCTGCAAAAGGTACAGGGATTGGACTGCTGAGGACTGGGGTAATGTCATTTTCTCTGATGAATCCCCTTTCCGATTGTTTGGGGCATCCGGAAAAAAGCTTGTCAGGAGAAGACAAAGTGAGCGCTACCATCAGTCCTGTGTCACGCCAACAGTAAAGCATCCTGAGACCATTCATGTGTGGGGTTGCTTCTCAGCCAAGGGAGTGGGCTCACTCACAGTTTTGCCTAAGAACACAGCCATGAATAAAGAATGGTACCAACACATCCTCCAACTTCTCCCAACCATCTAGGAACAGTTTGGTGACGAACAATGCCTTTTCCGGCATGATGGAGCACCTTGCCATAAGGCAAAAGTGATAACTAAGTGGTTTGGGGAACAAAACATCGATATTTTGGGTCCATGGCCAGGAAACTCTCCGACCTTAATCCCATTGAGAACTTGTGGTCAATCCTCAAGAGGCAGTTGGACAAACAAAAACCCACAAATTCTGACAAACTCCAAGCATTGATTATGCAAGAATGGGCTGTCATCAGTCAGGATGTGGCCCAGAAGTCAATTGACAGCATGCCAGGGCGGATTGCAGAGGTCTTGAAAAAGAAGGGTCAACACCCTATTGACTCTTTGCGCCAACTTCATGTAATTGTCAATAAAAGCCTGACACTTATGAAATGCTTGTAATTATACTTCAGTATTCCATAGTAACATCTGACAAAAATATCTAAAGACCCAGAAGCAGTAAACTTGTACATGTAAGACATCAATGGACCAATCTATCCGTCTGCTATTATCTGGTCAATCACAATGTTACTAACGTTAGTTACATCAAGTCCCGTGCCTTCCCGCATCACCTCAATGTTTACATATATGATACCGTTTCAAAACATGCTAACTTAGTTATATTACCTACCTAAGCTAGTTTTCGTTACGTTAGCTAGCCAGCTACGCTCAGATAGATAAGAGTCAGATGAAAACAAAAGTAATTACGTTAGCTACCATGCTACCCTAGATGGGTAGCTTACACAAACAGACAACTCTTCAGTTAGTGTGTTGGCCGTGTAACAAAACAAATGGACGGTACGCTAAGGCTGTTCAGTTAGCAGCTAACGTTAGCTAGCCTAGCTATCTCTTGACATGTAATGTTCATGTAGTTGGGTAATGTTGTGATGGACATATTTTAGATGCATGAAGCCAACTATCTATTAATATCTAGTTTGCCACAAGTACCTAATAGGAGCGATAGATTGAAAGAGATAGCACTTCCATTGTGCTAGAGACGCGTGCCTTGACGTTGGAAATCAAATGGAGGTTAAAAACCAGCGCTCGCTAACCTTTTTGTAGTGTTTCCCGATCCATTGACGCACCGAATCGACCTGAGAGACCGTTTCTGCGCTCTCCCAATATTTCGAGGAAGGACCTCCATCTTTCTTACGGCCCACCGCAGTACCGACGCCCATAGGGCTGGCTGCTGGTCCCCCTGAACCCGTTCCACCCGCTGCAGTTGCCGCTGTCGCCATTGTTTCTTGTCCTGTCCGCTGCCGTTTCGCTTCTCAACCGCGTCACTCACCAAGCAAGTTTTCGAATAAAAAAATGCGCATGCGCAGATTTGTAAATAACAAAGTTATTGAATCTCGCGATAAAGAGGGTTCATTTGGGAAGGGTCAGTGTGAAGGTCAGGGTTGGAAAAATCGTACACATTATATTAGGAAATCTGTCGTTATGAACATATGACTATGGTGGTATCAATTTTTTTGATTTTCCTACTTTGAATAATACTTTTAAGAAAAATTGTGCTAAACTTCAATTGTATGTTACATTGTAACTATAACATTGATAAGATTCCTACAAAATTATCTGCTTTTCATAGACAAGTATTTTTAGAGTGGTCGTTAATATATAAACATAATTTAATTTCAAACAATAAGGATATTTTGTATAGAAACAAGTCTTTATTTTTTAAGAAGTGGTTTAATAATCATATCCTGCTGGTGAGTCAACTTTTTAATGCAGAAGGATTGTTACTGAATTATAAGGATATTTTTTTATCTTGTTACAATATCCCTGAACCTAGAGAGTTCGCCGTAGTCTTTGATGCTATTCCATCTGGAACTCTCATGTTTAGAGGTGTAACCAGACCTCACCTTCTTGACCTACCCTCGCTTAATCCAGTAGACTCTCCAATGGGAAACATTTGTTTCTCCTTGCTCCCTCAGAACAACAGATCTGTACGTGCTTTATTTCAAAGGGATATTGTATCCATTCCTTATGTCACAACTTACTGGAATACATTTGTCAATAATATCTGTTGGGAAAAAGTATGGTTATTACCACACAAATACCTACTCGTTAACAAGGTCAAGAGGTCTCTTTCAAAAGGATCCATAAGTATTACCTTGCAAATCATTATCTGAAGAAACTCAAAAAAAAGACATTAACATTAACTGTACTTTTTGTGTTGAGCATCCAGAAATAGTTTTGCATTTATTTTGGCATTGTCTACAGGTAAATAAATTATAGAAAGATATTCATAGTTTTATAATTGTTAATATTCTTCATGACTTTTGTTTTTATGGGAGAATGTGCTGCTCGGTTTCCTTAACTATAAAAAGGATAAAGGAAAACAATTTTACCTCATAAATGTAATTGTGCTAATGGCAAAATTATTTCAGATTCAGAACTGTAAATTCACTATTAAATTAAAACACGCTTCTGTGTTTTCTATAAGGAATTCGAGCAGTACGTTAAGACCATTCTACATTTTTATAATAAGAAAGCTGTTAAAACAATCAATATGTGTGCATCTTTTAAGGTCTTTGTATAATCTGTAATTTCTTGTACCCCCTAGCATATGTTATCATTGTCTGTTTGTATTCTTCTTGTATGTATACTGGTTTTTCTGCAATAAATAAATACAATAAAAAACAATACAATAAATTACAAATAAAATAAATAAAAAGGTCAGGGTTCCATAGCCACAAGCAATACAGCAGAAACTGGATAAGCACCATGACCATGTGGACTGGGGACGGGGACACCCTTACAAAAAAAGATAGCAGTTGTGAAACGTGCAGTAACTGCAGTTGACAGTGTTATTTTTGACGCAGTATTTGCAGAATACTGCAGTTATACTGCACTCTGACTGCAATCTTTTTTTGTAAGGCAGCCAGGAGTCCTCAGGTCAGGTAGTCCTGAAGCATGGTCCTAGGGCTCAGGTCCTGCAGGAGGGGAGAAGGAGAGAGAGATGGTAGAATCAGAGGGAGCACCAGATAAAACAGGAGAATTACACCAGATAGGACAGACTGACTGTTTTCCCCCGGAACATAAACTATTGGAGCATAGATTCTTGAGAGTGAGACGGGGACACTGTGGTCTTGTCGGCGATACCCCGGACAGGGCCAACCAGGCAGGATATAACCCCACCCACTTTGCCAAAGCACAGCATCCACACTACTAGAGGGATATCAACAGACCACCAACCTACTACCCTCAGACAAGACTGAGTATAGCCCACGAAGATCTTCCCCACTGCCCGAGCCCGAGGGAGCGCAAAACCGGACAAGAATATCATGTCAGTGACTCAACCCACTCAAGTCAAGTATATCGGGAAAAAAAAGCCTGGCACGATGTGACGCACCCCTCCTAGGGACGGCATGGGAGAGCACTAGTAATCCAGTGACCTAGCCCCCGTAATAGGGTCAGAGGCAGAGAGTGGAGAGAGGGGAGCCGGCCAGGCAAAGACAGCAAGGGTGATTTATCACTCCAGTGCCTTGCTGTTCACATTCGCATCCCTGGGCCAGAAAACACTCAATCATAGGACCTACTGAAGAGAGCAGTCTTCAGTAAAGACTTAAAGGTCGAGACCGAATCTGCGTCTCTCATGGATAGGCAGACCATTCCATAAAAATGGAGCTCTATAGGAGAAAGCCCTGCCTCCAGCTGTTTGCTTAGAAATTCTAGGGTCAATAAGGAGGCCTGTGTCTTGTGTCAGTAGCGTACGTGTAGGTATGTATGGAAGGACGAAATCGGAGAGATAGGTAGGAGCAAGTCCATGTAATGCTTTTTAAGTTAGCAGTAAAACCTTGAAATCAGCCCTAGCCTTAACAGGAAGCCAATGGCTAGCACTGGAGTAATATGATCAAATGTTTAGGTTCTAGTCAAGATTCTAGCAGCCGTATTTAGCACTAACTGAAGTCTATTTAGTCCTTTATCTGGATAGCCAGAGTAGAGAATTGCAGTAATCTAATCTAGAAGTGACAAAAGCATGGATTAGCTTTTCTGCATAATTTTTGGACAAAAAGTTTAAGAATTTTGCTATGTTACAAAGATGGAAGAAAGCTGCACTTGAAATATTATTGATATGTTCGTCAAAAGAGAGATCATGGTCCAGAGTAACGCAGAGGTCCTTCACAGTTTTTTTTTTAGATGACTGTACAACCATCAAGATTAATGGTCAGATCCAACAGCAGATCTCTTTGTTTCTAGAATTAGTATCTCTGTTTTGTCTGAGTTTTCAAGTTTAAAAAAATGCCGCCATCCACTTCCTTATGTCTGAAACACATGCTTCCAGGATAGGCAATTTTGGGGCTTTACCATGTTCAGAGAAGAACTGATATCTTTCCGACAGATAAGATCTAAACCAGGCAAGAACTTGACAGTGTAGACCAATTAGGGTTTAGCTAACTCCTAACCTTAACCCTGACAACTTTAGCATTTTAGGAACTTTTCAACTACCTACTACTTTTTAGCTACTTTAGAATTAGGCCTAATGCAACCATTTCAAAGATTTGACTGAGATTTGACTGAGTATAAGGAAATCAGTCAATTTAAATAGATTCATTAGGCCTTAATCTATGAATGTCACATGACTGGGATAACAGACATGCATATGTTATCCCAGTCACAGATACCCAGTCACAGACACCTTTAAAAAAAGTTAGGGGCGTGGATCAGAAAACCAGTCAGTATCTGGTGTGACCACCATTTGCCTCATGCACGTATACTTCGCGTATAGTTGATCAGGCTATTGATTGTGGACTGTGGAATGTTGTCCCACTCCTCTTCAAAGGCTGTGTGAGGTTTCTGGTTATTGGTGGAAACTGAAACACGCTGTGGTACACAACAATCCAGAGCATCCCAAACATGCTCAATGGGTGGCATGTCTGGTGAGGATGCAGGCAAGATTCCAAGAATTGTGCATAGATCCTTTCGACATGGGGGAAAAGGAGGTCAAAAGGGGTGTGTGTGAAATGGCTAGCTAGTTAGTGGGGTGCGCGCTAATAGCGTTTCAATCGGTGACGTCACTCGCTCTGAGACCTTGAAGTAGTTGTTTCCCTTGCCCTGCAAGGGCCGCGGCTTTTGTGGAGCGATAGGTAACGATGCTTTGAGGGTGACTTGTCAATGTGTGCAGAGGGTCCCTGGTTCGACCCAGGTAGGGGCGAGGAGAGGGACGGATGGAACACTGTTACAGTTACACGTGGTCTGCAGTTATGAGGCCGGTTGATCGCACTACCAAACTCTCTAAAATGACGTTGGCTTATGGTAGAGAAATGAACATTCAGTTCCCTGGCACTAGTTCTGGTGGACATTCCTGCAGTCAGCATGCCAGTTGCATGCTCCCTCAAAGCTTGAGACATCTGTGGCATTTTGTTGTCCCCAGGTGCACCTGTGTAATGATCATGCTGTTTAATCCGTTTCTTCATATGCCACACCTGTCAGGTGAATGAATTATCTTGGCAACGGTGAAATGCTCACTAACAGGGGTGTAAACACATTTGTGCCCAAAATTTGCAAGAACCAAGCTTTTTGTGCATATAGAACATTTCTGGGATCTTTTATTTCAGCTCATGAGACATGGGACCAACACTTTACATGTTGCGTTTATATTTATGTTCAGTATACTTAGTATGTTAGCTAACTCTTCCCCTAACCTTTTTAGCTAACCCTCATCTTAACCTTTTAACCTAACTCCTAACCTTAACTCTAACCCAGCTAATGTTAGGCAGCTAACAAACATGAACATCTAGCAACCCAAAGGTTGAGTGTTCAAATCTCACCACAGACAACTTTAGCATTTTAGCTACTTTTTAGCTACACTACATTACCAAAAGTATGTGGACACATACTTCCACTCTTCTGGGAAGGCTTTCCACTAGATGTTGGAATATTGCCGCGGAGAGCCGGGGACTTGCTTCCATTCAGGGACAAGAGCATTAGTGAGGTTGGGCACTGATGTTGGGCGATTAGGCCTGGCTCGTAGTCTGCATTCCATTTAATCCCAAAGGGTTTCGATGGGGTTGAGGTCAGTTCTCTGTGCAGGCCAGTCAAGTTGTTCCACATCAATCTCAGCAAACCATTTCTGTATGGACCTCGCTTTGTGCACGGGGCATTGTCATGCTGAAACAGGAAAAGGCCTTCTCCAAACTGTTGTCACAAAATTGGAAGCACAGAAAAGTCTGGAATGTAATTGTATGCTGTAGTGTTAAGATTTCCCTTCACTGGAACTAAGGGGCCTAACCCGGACCATGAAAAACAGCCCCATACCATTACTCCTCCTCCACTTAACTTTACAGTTGGCACTACGCATTCGGGAAGTTACGTTTTCCTGGCATCCATCAAACCCAGATTTGTCCCTCGGACTGACAGATGGCGAAGTGTGATTCATTGCTCCAGAGTCCAATGGCGGCAAGCTTTACACCACTCCAGCCGACGCTTGGCATTGCGCATGGTGATCTTAGGCTTGTGTGCGGCTGCTCGGCCATGGAAACCCATTTCATGAAGCTTCCGACCAACAGTTCTTGTGCTGACATTGTTTCCAGAGGCAGTTTGGAACTCAGTAGTGACTGTTGCAAGCGAGGACCAGTGGCAATTTTAGCCTGTAAGTCTTGGTGGGATGCATGCCAGCAAAGCTACTACACAACTCTAAACAATACATGAATTGCACTATAACGGTGTTAGGGCCTACATAAAGCTGTCCCAACAGCAAAGTCCCAACAGCAATCCCAGTCACCTTACAACTGCTATACATGGCTATCAGCGGAGCCTTCTCTGGCCTTCTCTGGCAGTTCATTCAGCCTAATTTACTGCCTTAAAAAAAAAAAAAAGATGATAAGGCTGACTTGCTTAAACAAATGTGGTTTCTACTGACAATTGAGTACAAATTATGGCATAAGGGGACGGCGGGATAAGAGGTAATCCGTAATTTCAATTAAGACAATGAGCGAGCGATGACAGACGTAGTCAATATAATTATTTGTTCAGCGCTTTTGAAATGTACAGAAACAGAATTCAGAACATGGGCCGTTCCTACGGTGTACTCCCTGTACAACAAGTCAGAACAGTAGGATAAGTAAAGGAGGCATTAAACAGACAATGAAAGCTCTTGCAATATTTGATGATTACATTTCTCTAAAACAGGTTATAGGCTACATGTGCACCACCAAGTTAGAACAGTAGGGTAAATTATGAGGTGAAAATAGACCAAATGACTAGGGTGAGGCACATTGAACGCTGTTTGTGTCTTTGCGTGTGCACCATCAAAAAAGATGCATGTCAAATAACACTATTTGGCGCGTTAAATAAGCTTTTAATTTGACACGTCAAATGGCACAATTCGAATTATAGAATGTTGTGCTGAACTTGCATGTGCAAGCCAAGCGCCACTACTACTATCAGTAGCACTGTCAAAGCTGTACAAAAAAAAAGTTTGCAAACAAGCACACACCGGCCACGAACAATGTGTTTACATACCGCGTTGGTGAAAATATACCAAACTACTAACAGCTCACTACACAACATACACTTAGTATTACTTTCTTAGCTACAGTATACATATCTCCCTTGCATATTACATCCTTTTTGCAGCAGCATACAATACATTTTTGGACTCACCTTGTGAAGGTGGCGCTGCGGGTCCTTTGTGGGCACATTTTGTCATCAAAGTCTGGCATTCTCTGGATTTAAGGTGGGAACTCAGAAAACACACAGCCACTCCATTGAATAGCAGGCTAGTGGTTGCTTTGCAATGCTCCATCTCTTCGACCGACTCATTAAAATGTGTAACCACAATTAGGCTGTTTCTCACAACTCGTTTTGTACTATCTTGTGCCGAAAGAACGTGGCTTTACGAGGAAAGCCATCAAGTCATCAAAGTGGGGATTTGGCACATGAATCCTGCCATGACCTTAACCCCTGGTGGCAATGGATGTAATCTTTATATGACACTAAAACGTCTGAATGAGTTAAACACAACCAAACACTTCAGAGCCCTGATGGTATAGGTGACCTGAAGAAGTGCTATTCTAACATCAGGGGTGCTTTTCATTTGTTTATTTGTTGATAGAGGTCACCAGCTGACCTCTATCAAGTCACCCACGTTGACTGGATTCCCACTATGAAGATGAGCAATGACGAAGAAGCATCAGTTTCTACTTCTACTACTTTGTTTTTTTTACAGATATGAAAGGAGACATCCCTCAGTTATACGAGATGGTTGTTATATGCCGTGCTTTGGTCAATCCGAATGATTCTGTTGTGCCATTTGAGTAGAGCATCTTCACCTTGTCGTCATGACAAAAGTGCCCACTTAAACCATATGAATATATACAGTAACATTTAATTTGGAATGTGTAAAAGACTGTTGTTTATGATATTGTAAACATACTTTAATACTTTAATAGTAGGCTATATTGTTGTATGGGTGAAAAGAAAAGTATTCTGCCTAGCCCCATTGAAGAAAAAGTATTTCTTGTAGCCCAACTATTTTGTTTCTTTACAATTGAAACACATTTAGCATAGACAATGTCATTGTTGTGGTAGTCTTAGACAAACCATCTTCATGATCACAGTGGCATCGCCAAGTGTCACTCAGACCTTCTTGGAGAAAAGTATCTGGCATTGAACTTGGTAGTAGTTGCTGTGTGTATTTTTTAAGCTAAGGATCTCCTGCTTCCAGACATTTCACCACCTACATTACAAGGGTTGGATTTGCACTAAAACATGTAATGTCAGCATAAGGCATTTACAAAATCGAGTAAAATTATTAGCCTCATATATTTTCTACTGATATCGTTTTTAAATTGAGGACATATAGCTAGCTGAACAATATGTAAACAATGTGTGAGCTAAGCTATTCTCTGCTTCAGATGCATATTGCAACTGCCCATAAGGCTAATGCCATCATACTGTAGGCCAGTGGTTCCCAACTCCGGTCCTTGTGTACCCCTAACAGTGCACCTGATTCATCTTGTCAACTAGTCATCAGGCCCTCAATCAGTTATTGTGGGCCGTTGGGAGTACTCAAGGACTGGACTTGGGAAACTCTGCTGTAGGCCAATGGCTGCAATGGCGTTGCATGCCATTATCAGCTTCAAAATGGGTTCACATAGCTGATATCCTGAAAAAATAGTGACAATCAAATAAAGCTAATTGGAGAGCTTATGACTGAACAAAAAGGTCATGTTCATTTGAGAATCCAACACAGAAACAGACAAATTAGAGACAGATTCCCTTCCCCTATTTATTGCAGGATTGTGATCTGTGATTAATCAACATCAACACTAGTTCACCTTGAATAATAGTTCAGTTAACAATTAAAACAAGTTTAAAACCACACTATTTCATATCATTTCAAAGTGTACAAGGAAGCTAACTAATCTGTAAAGGTTACATTTAAATATGTGAAGTGGTATAAGAGAGCATTTAATGTAAGTACACTAAGTATAACAGTTTCCTTGTTGCTGTGCCTGTGCTTTGCCTTCAGTCCTCACTTGTTTTTCGGCAAATGCTTCCTGTTGTAACACACATCATCCCACACATTTGATCACGTACTGTATAACTCCATAAACTGGAATCACGTTTCAGTTATTTATCTTGAATGTTATTGCACCTTATCTGTTCTGAAAAATACCATGCATGTTTTGCGTGAAAAAACAAAGCAATAAATGACTCACTTTCTTTGAACTGTGATCTGACTGGTGTATACAGCCGCTAGTGAAAGTCTACACACCCCTTGCAGCATTCACATTTTGCTGCATTAAAATTACATCTAAAATGGAATTTGATTTATCCCCCTACCGATCTACACAACCTGCTCCACATTTTCAAAGTGAAAGAAAAAGTATAGAACATTTTCCAAATTAATAAAAAATGAAGATGCGTTTATTGTGTATGTCTCCACACCCCAGAGTTAACACTTGGTGGAAGCACCTTTGGCAGCCATAACAGTTGTGAATCATTTTGAATACGATTCTACCAAACTAGCACAACTCTTAAGGCAACATACTGTATATTCACTGTATTTGTCAAAATTGCTCAAGCTCAGGAAATTTGGTTGGGAATCATTGAACAGATCATTTAACAGATTCACAGAACAGACTTATAAAACTCTGTGAAGTGGAGGTTCATGGGTATCTCGCCCCAACTGGTAAGGATAAGCCCCATCACTTATAATTCCATTTTAGTATTGTTGGAGTAAGGAATAAAAAAAGGTTATTATTAACTAATTCAGAGCAATCATCTCTTCGACCGACTCATTAAAATGTGTAACCACAATTAGCCTGTTTCTCACAACTCGTTTTGTACTATCTTGTGCCGAAAGAACGTGGCTTTACGAGGAAAGCCATCAAGTCATCAAAGTGGGGATTTGGCACATGAATCCTGCCATGACCTTAACCCCTGGTGGCGATTGGACCTGTTTAATAACTACAAAGTGTTCCCCATGACCAGCAGAAAGAACATTAATTATTACAGCAGACTCAGTGAAGCTGAGATCCGCATCGTAGATATCCTGGATGACAACAATGACAACAACAATCTCAGGTGAACTATGGGGCTTTGAGTCCATAATAATGATATAACCTCAGATTGACTGTTTTACGCTACTCTGTACAAACAGACTTTTAGATTTACTACGTCTAGAAATGTGGACCATTTGTAAGCATTATTGAATGGTTCACTGTATGTTTATAAAACTTGTCACTTACTGTTGCTGCTGTTCTAAATCAGTGTTTGTGTCATCCTGCAGGTGTGCTGTGCTCTCCTCTATCCCAGCTTCCAGTGTAATGACATGGAGGGTCGACACATCAACGTGGTCATTCCAGGAAGAAGTGAACACCTGACCCTGTGTGAGGTAGAGGTCTATGGGTCACCAATGGACTGACAAATCCAGGGCATTTATACAATTTTCTGGGCTCAACATACTTAGATAATTTATATTGTAGGTAACATTCTTTCTGTAAGATATTTTGATAGGATTATTACGGGCTATGTCTTTTTAATTCTCAAAATCAAGTCATTTAGTTAAGTCACATCCGCACGCACACACACATGTACTCACTCATGCACACACATATACACACACACTTGGTCATGTATAAGAGTGTGGATTGCAATTTCACCAGGACCATAGATGTAAGGAAACAATGAACGAATTGAATAACTTAAATTTGGACACCTACCACAAATCTAATTGAAATTAGTCAACAACTGCAACAAAATATCTGATGTGGAATAAGTATATATGCAGCATGTTGCCTGGTTCCTGTACATGCTCTTGAGATTCAAATCAAATCAAAGTTTATTACTATATGTAGTAATGTTAAGAACTACTTTGTTACATGTTTAACATGTGTAGATAATTCCTGTTATTCCCTTCCATATCACTATATCCTGATCATTCAATTATACTGTTAAGCTCCAAAAATTGGAATCACGTTTTAGCTATTTATCTCCAAGATTACTCAGCCTTATCTAGTCTGATAATAGCACATGCTACAAATTTACATGTATAAAACAAAGATCACATGGTGATCATTAACTTGGAGACTGGTGTATAAATAACTATGTCAGATTCAGCTTAGTCTATAGAACTTTTACCTACATCAACATCACATCAACATCAACAGTGACTTCATTATTTTGAGTGTGAAGGTAGGAGGATATGACAATCTAATACTATTTGGAATTGCTTCATATTCTATTCCATTTTCTGTCTTACTACAACCATATATCAACCCTTGATTTACATAACAGTTATGGCACAACAACAATGTCATAATTCAGCAGTGAAAGGTATTGTAGATTTGATCAAACCTGACAAATATATATTTTTTGTGGTATTGTTTTTTACATAACTAAACTACTTATCTGTGAGGAAAGTCTATTAGCTCTTTTGTTTTGCCTACAAAATATAAAACAGGAAGCACTTCTTTGTAAAGAATATAAATGGTATCAAAGAACAAATGTATGCTTATGCTGGTGCCATATGGGTCTGTTTATATGTTACTGCAATGTGAGCTATGTGTTTGAGCCCAACCTGGTCTCAGAACATTTCGTATTATTCTGTATGTAAATCCGAGACCCTCCGTTTAGTTCACTTGGTTTCTATTAACTTGTGGATGTCCATCACCCATTTCTTATTATTTGTTACGAATTTGCAAAACCTATAATATGTTACAAATTTGCAAAAGGTAATGATTTTTTTGCAAACAGTACTACATGTTACGAATTGCAAAATGTAGTTACAAATTGCAAAACGCACTATATGTCACGAATTTGCTAAACTTATATGTTATGAATTCTAACTAGGTTGCTAGGTGGCTAACGTTAACTAGCTGGCTAACGTTAGCTAGGTTAAGGGTTAGGGGTTAGGGTTAAGGTTAGGGTTAAGTTTTGGAGTTAGGTTAAAGGGTTAATGTTAGGACTGGGGGAAGGGTTAGTTGAAGGGTCACATATTTAAATTACTGTGCTACGTCTAGTCTATGAGACCAGGCTGCTGAGCAATGTTGTACCACTGAACCCAGCCAGGTCACCCGTGATACAAGTCAGTATTCAATGTTTTATTTATTGTATTTTATTTAACCTTTATTTAACTAGGCAAGTCAGTTAAGAGCAAATTCTTATTTACAATGACAGCCTACCAAAAGGCAAAAGGCCCCCTGCAGGGATGGGGGCTGGGATATATATATATTTTTAAATAACAATATAGGACAAATACACGTCGCGACAAGAGAGACACCACAACACTATATAAAGAGAGACCTAAGACAACAACATAGCAAGGCAGCAACACATGATAACACAACATGGTAGCAACACAACATGGTAGCAGTACAAAACATGATACAAACATTATTGGGCACAGACAACAGCACAAAGGGCAAGAATGTAGAGACAACAATACATCACGCAAAGCAGCCACAACTGTCAGTAAGAGTGTCCATGATTGTGTCTTTGAATGAAGTACAGGCCCATTGCAGATTCAGACAACGTCCATCCATGTCTAAGGACATCGGGAGATAATGTGGAGACCGACCACTAGGAGCAGCAGTGAGCGCTGTTACCTTCAATTAGCTTTCAGTTTTGTTAGGGAAAGGTGGATAGAGATGGCAAACCTTAACCCTGACTTTAACCATTCTGAGTTAATGATTAACCTTAAGATTTTGGAGTTAATGCCTAAACTTGACCCTATCCTTAAAAATTCGGAGTTAATGCCTAAATTTAACCGTAAACACTTAAAAATGTTACATTTGCAACAACTTAAAAATGTGATCTTTAAGAAACATGGATGAACGCCTAATTCTGACGTGAGACTGAAAGTTAGTTGTCTGAATCTGCAATGTGCCTGTACTTCTGTATATCCTGCCACAGTGTCGGTACATTGGCTTGTTCTGTTTCCACTCCAGGAGGATGAGACAGGCCATGTTCTTCCTCTTGCTGGCTCTTCTAGTAACACCATCTGGTGCCATTGTTCCAAGTAAACACTTCCTTTTGTTGTTATCTCTAGATGTATGATGCCCTTTAGATTGGCAGGTCTTGTTGTAATTTATAGAATAGATTATAACCACACGTTATTCTGTCTCATATGCACCATTAAAATGCTCCCCTGCAGTCAAACAATTTCATCCTCCTGCAGAAAATCTTGCCTTGTGGGGAAAAGCTACCCAGTCAGACCTCGTCGATAACCCATATACTGGTTGGAGTCATGCCTCTAATGCCATTGATGGGAACCGCGATTCACATTTTCGTCATGGGTCTTGCTCTCACACTGACAGTCAGACTAACCCCTGGTGGAGAGTGGACCTGCTTGATACCTACATAGTCACCTCGGTCACCATCACCAACAGAGGGGACTGCTGCCATACAAATATCAATGGCGTTGAAGTTCGCATCGGGAAATCCTTACAGGATAATGGCATTCACAACACACTGTAAGATCACAAATACTATAAAAAATGTTTTATTAAAATGATTATTGCGATTGTATATAAAACTCACTCTCACTCATTCTCTCTCATTCTCTCTCACTCTCTCTAGAGCTGGGGTGATTTCCTCCATTCCAGCAGGTAGATCTCTCACTCTGAGTTGGAACAAAGGTATTGAAGGACGTTATGTGGCTGTGGTTCTACCAAAGGCAGGCACTCTAGTACTCTGTGAAGTGGAGGTTTATGGGTACCTCGCCCCAACTGGTAAGGATAAGTAAGACTATCACTCTTATAGGTTATTATTATAATTACAAGTAATCAATATTCAGAGAATTAGTTTGAAAATATAACAAACATTGGTAACATTTGCCTGGTGGCACCTATAGACATGCTGAAATCCCTACAACTATTTTGCCCTGTGCTATCCAGGAAAGAATGTGGCTCTACGGGGAAAAGCCACCCAGTCGTCATTGCATGGGTTTGGGTTTGCTTACAATGCCATTGATGGGAACCGTGACAATGCTATGGAACATGGCTCCTGCACTCACACTTCCGGTGACGTTAACCCCTGGTGGCGATTGGACCTGCTTAATACCTACAAAGTGTTCTCCATCACCATCACCAACAGAAAGAATCTTTCTTATTCCAGCAGACTGAATGGTGCTGAGATCCGTATTGGAGATTCCTTGGACGACAACAATGGCAACAACAATTCCAGGTAAATCTCGGAAACCCAGAACTAAAATCTTGCGTAATTGCGTCAGATGCTCAATTAGGTTTTAAGAGGAGATTTATGGGAAAATATTCTGGTGAAACTAGCAAAGGCTCCCATGCCCCTAATCGGAAAGCCTCAGCCTAGCCCCCTCTTATGTTACGTAGTCTGTTCGCGAGAGATTAATCCCAGGTGAACTATGCGACTATCAGTCCATACTAACGATATAACCTCTGACTGTTTTACGTTACTCTGTGCACACTGACTTTTAGATTTACTACATCAAGTAATGTGTACAGTTGTCAATATCATTGAATGGCTCACTGTACGTCCACACGGGGCTGTGTAAGATGTGTCACTTACTGTTTGTTACTGCTGTACTAAATCAGTTTCTGTTTCATCCTGCAGGTGTGCTGTGATCTCCTCTATCCCAGCGGGCTTCTCCAGCACCTTCCAGTGTAACGGCATGGAGGGTCGATATGTCAACGTGGTCATTCCAGGGAGGAAGGAGTACCTGAGTCTGTGTGAGGTGGAGATCTATGGGTCACAACTGGACTGACAAATCCAGAGCACCTACTCCTAAAACTTAATGTGAAGTGCAGGACACACTGTTTTGTGGGCTTAATATACTTAGATAACTTATATTTAGGTAGCATTCTCTCTAAAAGGAAAAGCCATGTTTAAATTCATTTAAATTTCACATGGTAAATATAGTTATATTGAGTACATTCATTTAGATCGGTTTTATTGAAACTGTAACGGCTCCTAACATTGTACTGCATTGTATGTTAATGTACCTGGAGATGATAAAGTGTAACACAACACTTACGTTTCAGAATCATTTCTTAATGTCATCTAGAAAGCAATGATCAAATATATTTTGATAGGAATATTATGGCCTGTGTTATGTCTATTCACGTGGGTTTCATAACCACGTCAGTACCTATAACAATTAAATAACGATGAGCCTTGAGATGGGAATCAGTTCAACCATTTATATAGAATGTTCGCATCTCATACAAAGAAATATCCATGATACTGACCTAGATTGTACAATATTTGGCCGTTATTTTTTTATTTTTATTCTTCAAGCTCTGTCAAATTGGTTGTTGATCATTGCTAGACAACCATTTTCAGGTCTTGCCATAGATTTTCAAGCAAATTTAAGTCAAACCTGTAACTCAGCCACTCAGTAACCTTCACTGTCTTCTTGATAAGCAACTCCAGTGTAGATTTGGCCTTGTGTTTTAGGTTATTGCCCTGCTGAAAGGTGAATTCATCTCCCAGTGTCTGGTGGAAGGCAGACATGTACCAGATTTTCCTGCATACCAATAACATGATGCAGCCACCACTATTCTTGAAAATATAGAGAGTGGTACTCTGTGCATACAATTATGGAAAGTAGGAGCTAGAAAAAGGTACAACCTTAATTTATAACACTGTTTTTTAGAATTCTCAAAACCAAGTTGCTGCTGCACATGCTCACGCACACATACGCACGCACGCACTTGGTTATGTCACATTGTGGATTGCAATTGCACCAGGCCCACAGATGTAAGGGAACATGCCTTTATTGAACCTTATCCATGCTGATAACACAACGTGTTGCACGTTTTACATGTAGAAAACAATAAACATCTCAAGATGAATAACTTGGTGACTGGTGTATAAATACCTGTGTAAGACGCAGCTTAGTTTACAGAACCTCATCAACATTAGCAGTGGTGGAAAAACAACCCAACATTCAAACAGTACTTGATTAAAAGTAAAGATACCTTAATAGAAAATTACTCAAGTCAAAGTGAAATTCACCCAGTAAAATAATAGAGTAAAAGTCTAAAAGTATTTAGTTTTAAACGCACTTAAGTATCAAAAGTAAAATTAAAAGTGTAAATCATTTCAAAATACTTATATTAAGCAAACCAGATGGCACCATTTTTTTGTGGGGGGTGGGGGGTTTACGGATAGCCAGGGGCACACTCCAACACTCTGACATCTTTACAAATTAAGCATTTGTGTTCAGTGATTCTGCCAGATCAGAGGCAGTAGAGATGACCAGGGATGTTCTCTTGACAAGTGTGTGAATTTGACACTTTTCCTGTCCTGCTAAGTGTTCAAAATGTAACGAGTACTTTTGGGTGAGGAGTAATGTATGGAGTAAAAAAGTACATCATTTTCTTTAGGAATGTAGTAGAGTAAAAGTAAAAGTAAAATAGTAAAGTAAAGGACAGACACCCCAAAAAACTACTTAAGTAGTACATGAAAGTATTTTACTTAAGTACTTTACACCACTGAATATTGACACTGACTGTATTCTTCAGAGCATGAATATTAATTTATTTATATTTTAAAAAAAGTAACCTTTATTTAACTAGGTAAATCAGTTAAGAACAAATTCTTATTTACAATGATGGCCTACCCCGGCCAAATCCGGTGCGCCACTCAGGAGCCTGAGTGGTGCAGCTGAGAAAATAAATTATACTTTCCACTAGTCTGTTTTTGCCTCTATTATCAGGAATCAAGGTAAGACAGGAATCAAGGCCCCAGGTGGTGAGGGTAGGAAACAACATCTCCACCCCGCTGATCCTCAACACTGGGGCCCCACAAGGGTGCGTTCTCAGCCCTCTCCTGTACTCCCTGTTCACCCATGACTGCGTGGCCAAGCACGCCTCCAACTCAATCATCAAGTTTGCTGACGACACTACAATGGTAGGCTTGATTACCAACAATGACGAGACGGCCTACAGGGAGGAGGTGAGGGCCCTCGGAGTGTGGTGTCAGGAAAATAACCTCTCCCTCAACGTCAACAAAACTAAGGAGATGATCATGGACTTCAGGAAACAGCAGAGGGAGCACCCCCCTATCCACATCGACGGGACAGTAGTGGAGAAGGTGCGTACACATCACAGACAAACTGAAATGGTCCACCCACACAGACAGCATGGTGAAGAAGGCGCAACAGCGTCTCTTCAACCTCAGGAGGCTGAAGAAATTTGGCTTGTCACCAAAAACACTCACAAACTTCTACAGATGCACAATCGAGAGCATCCTGTCGGGCTGTATCACCGCCTGGTACGGCAACTGCTCCGCCCACAACCGTAAGGCTCTCCAGAGGGTAGTGAGGACTGCCTCACCGGGGGTAAACTACCTGCCCTCCAGGACACCTACAGCCCCCGATGTCACAGGAAGGCCAAAAAGATCATCAAGGACAACAACCACCCGAGCCACTGCCTGTTCACCCCGCTATCATCCAGAAGGCGAGGTCAGTACAGGTGCATCAAAGCTGGGACCGATCTCAAGGCCATCAGACTGTTAAACAGCCACCACTAACATTGAGTGACTGCTGCCAACATACTGACTTAAATCTCTAGCCACTTTAAATAATAGAAAATTGGATGTAACAATTTTGTATATAATGTTTACATATCCGACATTATCAAATGTATACACTGTACTCTATACCATCTACTGAATCTTGCCTATGCCGTTCGGCTATCGACTCAACTCTCTAGCCACTTTAATAATTAAAAAGTGGATGTAATAAACGTATCACTAGCCACTTTAAACGATGCCATTTATATAATTTTTACATATCCTACACTACTCATCTCACATGTATATACTGTACAATATACCATCTACTGCATCTTGCCTATGCCGGTCAGCCATCGCTCATCCATATATTTATATGTACATACTCGTATCCAATCCTTTACACTTGTGTGTATAAGGTAGTTTTTGTGAAATTGTTAGTTTACTTGTTAGATACTACTGCATGGTCAGAACTAGAAGTACAAGCATTTCGCTACACTCGCATTAACATCTGCTAACCATGTGTATGTGACAAATAAAATTAGACCCAAATGCAGACTGTGTGAAGTAACAATGTTTGTTGCAACCACAGGGGCAGGCAAACGACAGGTCAAGGCAGGCAGGGGTCAATAATCCAGAGCAGAGGACAAGGTACCAGACAGCAGGCTGGCTCAGGGTCAGAGACAGGCAGGGGTCAGGTGGGCAGGTACAGGGTCAGGACAGGCAACAGACAAAAACCAGGAGGCCGAGAAAATGAGAGACTGGGGAAAACCAGGAGCTGAGACAAACCGCTGGTCTGCAAACAAGACGAACTGGCAACAGACAGACAGACAACACAGGTATAAATACACAGGGGATAATGGGGAAGATGGGTGACACCTGGAGGGGGTGGAGACAAGCACAAGGACAGGTGAAACAGATCAGGGCGTGACATCTATTCTGTCGATTACCACTGTGATATGCTGATTTAGTTTTTCATAATATTCCATTTTTTTCCTTACCACGACCACGATAACCCTAGCTTTTATGAAAATAAAAACAGATTTATGTAAAACGTTGTCACAAAAAAAGAGTAATCTTTCTATTTCTAAATGTTTTACCCAGTAATCACTGCACACACTTCTGGTATTCTGAATCTGGAAGCTGCTACCTGTGAGGAAAGCTTATAAGTACATTGCAGCTTTCTAAAATGTTATATGGCACAATATATTTGTATTCATTTATTACAACCTCAATGTGGATTTGATGGAATTGAGTACTGTGTCTGTATGTGAGCTGCACTGTCAGGGCCCATGGGGCATATTTAAAAAATCATAACATAGGTTATTGTTAGAAGATTGCAAACAAACCTCCTGCTTGGCATCACCCTGCAAGAAAGTTTGTCACATTAATAATGTACGGTAGCTGCAGCACAAGCATTTTGAAAAGTAACTTTTGAATGCATGCATCTGTATACCAGTTATCTTGATATACTCTCTTGTCACGCCCTGATCTGTTTCACCTTTACTCCCCTCCAGGTGTCACTTATTTTCCCAATTGTATTTATCCCTGTGTTTCCTGTCTCTCTGTGCCAGTTAGTCTTTTTGCATTAGCCTTTTTCTAGTCCTCTCGGGTTTGACCCTTGCCTGTTTCTGGACTTTGTACCCACCTGCCTGACCATTCTACCTGCCTTGACCACGAGTCTGCCACTCTGTACCTCCTGGACTCTGATCTGGTTTTGACCTTTTTGCCTGTCCACGGACAATCTCTTGCCTAACCCTTTGGATTAATAAACATTGTAAGACTCCAACCATCTGCCTCCTGTGTCGGCATTTGGGTCTCACCTTGTGTCATGATAGTTTTTCCTTTTTTATTGCATTACAACCTGTAATTTAAATTGATTTTTATTTGGATTTCATGTAACGGACATACACAAAATAGTCTAAATTTTTTACGTGAAATTTAAAAAGTATCTTGTTTAAAAAAATTCTAAATAAAATCCGGAAAAGAGGTGCGTGCATATGTATTCACCCCCTTTGCTATGAAGACCCTAAAAAAGATCTGGTGCAACCAATTACCTTCAGAAGTCACATAGTTAGATTGCGCACACAGGTGGACTTTAAGTGTCACATGATCTCAGTATATACACCTGTTCTGAAAGGACTCAGAGTCTGCAACACCACCAAGCAAGCGGCACCATAAAGACCAAGGAGCTCTCCAAACAGCTCTCCAAAGTTGTGGAGTAGTACAGATCAGGGTTGGGTTATAAAAAAATATCAGAAACTTTGAACATCCCACGGAGCACCATTAAATCCTTTATTAAAAAATGGAAAGAATATGGAACCACAACAAACCTGCCAAGAGAGGGCCGCCCACCAAAATTCATGGACCAGGCAAGGAGCTCATTAATCAGAGAGTCAACAAAGAGAAAAAAGATAACCCTGAAGGAGCTGCAAAGCTCCACTGCAAAGATTGGAGTATCTGTCCATAGGACCACTTTAAGCCGTACACTCCACAGAGCTGGGCTTTACAGAAGAGTGGCCAGAAAAAAAGCCATTGCTTCAAGAAAAAAATATGCAAAAGGCATGTGGGAGACTCCCCAAACATATGGAAGAAAGTACCCTGGTCAGATGAGACTAAAATTGAGCTTTTTGGTCATCAACGAAAATGTCTGGCGCAAACCCAACACCTATCGTCACCCCGAGAACACCATCTCCACAGTGAAGCATGGTGGTGGCAGCATCATGCTGTGGGGATGTTTCTCATCAGCAGGGACTGGGAAACTGGTCAGAATTGAAGAAATTATGGATGGCACTAAATACAGGGAAATTCTTGAGGGAAACCTGTTTCAGTCTTCCAGAGATTTGAGACTGGGATGAGGTTCACCTTCCAGCAGGACAATGACCCTAAGAATACTGCTAAACAACACTCGAGTGGTTTAAGGGGAAACATTTAAATGTCTTGGAATGGCCTAGTCAAAGCCCAGACCTCAATCCAATTGAGAATCTGTGGTATGACTTAAAGATTGCTGTACACCAGCGGAACCCATACAACTTGAAGGAGCTGGAGCAGTTTTGCCTGGAAGATGTCCCAAGCCTATAGAGACACCCCAAGAGACTTGCAGCTGTAATTGCTGCAAAAGGTGGCTCTACAAAGTATTGACTTTGGAGGGGTGAATAGTTATGCACGCTCAACTTTTCTGTTTTTTGGTCTTATTTCTTGTTTGTTTCACAATAAAATATATTTTGCATCTTCAAAGTGGTAGTCATGTTGTGTAAATCAAATGATATAAACCCCCCCAAAAATCAAATTTAATTCCAAATTGTAAGACAAGAAAATAGTAAAAATGCCAAGGGGGGTGAATACTTTCGCAAGCCACTGTATATCTCATAATTGTAATCATGTTTTAGTTATTTATCTCAATGATTGGTCATGATTACCAAATTATTACTCAATTATTAATTATAACTCTTTCCTGCAGTTAAATGACCAAATCGCTCCCTCCTTTGGCATTATGGGAGGAATGTTATTAATATTTTTCATAATTTCATAATTAATACACTTTTTTGTAATGCCGAATATCCAGTGTTTCAGTGTCAAACAAATTAAAAAAATATATTTCAGTCTTCTGTGAAGTGTAATGTAAACTCAACATGTTATACATTTCAGCTCTATATGACATGGTACAGGTGTTTTCTTTCACCTTTATTTTACTAGGCAAGTCAGTTAAGAACAAAATCTTATTTTCTGACAGCCTAAGAACAGTGGGTTAGCTGCCTGTTCAGGGGCAGAACAACAGATTTGTATCTTGTCAGCTCAGGGATTTGAACTTGCAACCTTTCGGTTGCTAGTCCAACAGCTCTAACCACTAGGCGACCCTGCCAACCCTCTTTTACCAATAACCATGTGTGTGAGATGTATACTTTGGTTTCAAAGTACATTTGTGACTACCAAGAAACACTCTGTGTGACCCTGATTTTGCACGTAGGTGACTGCCGTATAAATACCTCTGTTTAATCCAGTTTAGACAACTTTTACCTACATCAACATCAGTAGTGAAGGTGAGAGGATTTAAGGTAAGAGGATTTGACAATATTAATACCTCACCTTTTGAATTGTTTTAAATGTTCTAGTTGAGATATTTATTTATTTTATTTTACTTTTATTTAACCAGTTAGGCTAGTTGAGAACAAGTTCTCATTTACAACTGCGACCTGGCCAAGATAAAGCACAGCAGTTTGATACATACAACAACAAAGCGTTACACATGGAATACACAGACATACAACCAATAATACAGTAGAAAAATGAAACAAATAAAATAAAATAAATAATAAGTCTATATACAGTGAGTGCAAATGAGGTAAGATAAGGGAGGTAGGGCAACAAATAGGCCATGGTGGCGAGGTAATTACAATATGGCAATTAAACACTGGGATGGTAGATGTACAGAAGATAATTGTGCAAGTTACTGGGATGCAAAGGAGCAAGATAAATAAATAAATACAGTATGGGGATGAGGTATTAGGATGGGCTGTTTACAGATGGGCTATGTGCAGGTGCAGAGATCTGTGAGCTGCACTGACAGCTGGTGCTTAAAGCTAGTGAGGGAGATATGAGTCTCCAGCTTCAGTGATTTCTGTAGTTCGTTCCAGTCATTGGCAGCACAGAACTGGAAGGAAAGGTGGCCAAAGGAGGAATTGGCTTTTGGGGTGACCAGTGAGATATACCGGCTGGAGCGCGTGCTGCGGGTGGGTGCTGCTATGGTGACCAGTGAGCTGAGATAAGGCGGGGCTTTACCTATCAGAGATTTGTAGATGACCTGGAGCCAGTGGGATTGGCGACGAGTATGAAGCGAGGGCCAGCCAACGAGAGCGTACAGGTCGCAGTGGTGAGTAGTATATGGGGATTTTGTGACAAAACAGATGGCACTGTGACAGACTGCATCCAATTTGCTGAGTAGAGTGTTGGAGGCTATTTTATAAATGACATCGCTGAAGTCGGAGGATCGGTAGGATGGTCCGTTTTACGAGGGTATGTTTAGCAGCATGAGTGAAGGATGCTTTGTTGTGAAATAGGAAGCCGATTCTGGATTTTATTTTGGATTGGAGATATTTAATGTGTGTTATGGAACAGAGACTCGAGACAAAAGGTTCCAAAAGAGAAACAGGTTTATTGAAACAATGCCGGTGAGTCCCAGTGGTAAATAATAGTTGAGAATGTCTCTGTTTAGGTGACGATGGGAAATCCTGACAGGTTATAGTTTTCTTGTAGATGATGAAGGAGGTAGCCGGATGATAATGACTGGAACCAGGAAGACGAAGGAGACACTGGAAGGCAGATGAATAATGCTGACATCAAAGGTTTAGGTAAGAGGAACCGGGAGTGAGTCCTTACTCAAACGAGACCAGACAAAGTGACTGTGTGAAGAGAGTGCCTTTATGCTGACTGTGCTGATGATCAAATGACGTGCAAGTGCAGGTGATTAGAACTCAGGTGACAGTGATCTCTGTGATTGTGTGGTGGTGGAGCCTGGCTGATCCCTGACAATGTGAGTCTGGAAGGAGAGTTTACAGTCTAGCCAGACACCTAGGTAGTTGTAGTTGTCCACATATTCAAAGTCAGCGCCGTCCAGAGTAGTGATGCTGGACGGGCGGGCAGGTGCGGGCAGTGATCGGTTGAAAAGCATGCATTTAGTTTTACTTGCAGTTAAGAGCAGTTGGAGGCCATGGAAGGAGAGTTGTATGGCATTGAAGCTCGTTTGGAGGTTAGTTAACACAGTGTCCAAAGAAGGGCCAGAAGTATACAGAATGGTGTCGTTTGCGTAGAGGTGGATCAGAGAATCACCGGCAGAAAGAGCGACATAATTGATGTATACAGAGAAGAGAGTCGGCCCGAGAATTGAACCCTGAGGCACCCCCATAGAGACTGCCAGAGGTCCGGACAACAGGCCCTCCGATTTGAAACACACTGAACTCTGTCAGAGAAGTAGTTGGTGAACCATGCGAGGCAATTATTTGAGAAACCAAGGCTGTTGACTCTGCCAATAAGAATGTGGTGATTGACAGAGTCGAAAGCCTTGGCCAGGTCAATGAATACGGCTGCACAGTAATGTCTCTTATCGATAGCGGTTATGATATCGTTTAGGACTTTGAGTGTGGCTGAGGTGCACCCATGACCAGATCTGAAACCAGATTGCAGAGCGGAGAAGGTACGGTGGGATTCGAAATGGTCGGTAATCTGTTTGTTAACTTGGCTTTCAAAGACCAAAAAAGAAATATCACATTTACATAAGTATTCAGACCCTTTACTCAGTACTTTGTTAAAGCACCTTTGCCAGCAATTACAGCCTCGAGTCTTCTTGGGTATGACGCTAAATGCGTGGCACACCTGTATTTGGGGAGTTTCTCCCATTATTCTCTGCAGATCCTCTCAAGCTCTGTCAGGTTGGAAGAAGAGCGTTGCTGCACAGCTATTTTCAGGTCTCCTTAGAGATGTTCGATCGGGTTCAAGTCAGGGATCTGGCTTGGTTACTCAAGGACAATCAGAGACTTGTCCCGAAGCCACTCCTGCGTTGTCTTGGCTGCTTAGGGTCATTGTCCTGTTGGAAGGTGAACCGTCGCCCCAGTCTGAGGTCCTGAGTGGTCTGGAGCAGGTTTTCATCAAGGATCTCTCTGTACTTTGCTCTGTTCATCTTTGCATCGATCCTGACTAGTCTCCCAGTCCCTACCTCTGAAAACACCCCCACAGCTTGATGCTGCCACCACCATGCTTCACCGTAGGGATGGTGCCAGGTTTCCTCCAGACATGACGCTTGGCATTCAGGTCAAAGAGTTCAATTTTGGTTTCATCAGACCAGAGAATCTTGTTTCTCATGGTCTGAGAGTCTTTGGGAGCTTTTTGGCAAACTACAAGCGGGCTGTCATGTGCCTTTTACTGAGGAGTGGCTTCCATCTGGCCACTCTACCATAAAGGCCTGATTGGTGGAGTGCTGCAGAGATGGTTGTCCTTCTGGAAGGTTCTCCCATCTCCACAGAGGAACTCTAGAGCTCTGTCAGAGTGACCATCGGGTTCTTGGTCACCTCCCGAACCAAGGCCCTTCTCCCCCTATTGATCAGTTTGGCCGAGCGGCCAGCTCTAGGAATAGTCTTGGTGGTTCCAAACTTGTTCCATTTCAGAATGATGGAGGCCACTGTGTTCTTGGGGACCTTCAATGCTGCAGACAGTTTTTTGGTACCCTTCCCCAGATCTGTACCTTGACACAATTATGTCTCGGAGCTCTACGGACAATTCCTTCGACCACATGGCTTGGTTTTTGCTCTGATATGCACTGTTAAGCGTGGGACCTTATATAGACAGGTGTGTGCCTTTCCAAATAATGTGAAATTAATAGAATTTGACACAGGTGGACTCCAATCAAGTTGTACAAACATCTCAAGGATGATCAATGGAAACAGGATGCACCTGAGCTCAATTTCGAGTCTCATAGCAAAGGGTCTGAACACTTACGTAAATTAGTTATTTCAGTTTTTTATTTTTATTACATTTGCAAACATTTCTAAAAACCTGTTTTCTCTTTGTCATTATGGGGTATTGTGTGTAGATTGCTGAGGATTTGTATTTACTTATTCAATTTTATTATGTAACGTAACAAAATGTGGGACTGAATACTTTTCAAATGCACTGTATATTTTATGAACAGTATGCTATAAGTACAACTTTCGTTATATTCTCTGTAATTATAGTCTAAGCCTTATCCACTCTTAATGTAACCTCTATTTAAAGTGCATGAATATCCTTACACAAGTTCAAACAATTGTTTGATAAGATGACAGTTATTGTCCATTATGCTCTATTTTGTCCAGGAGATAATGTGGCTCTATATGGAAAGGTATGACGGTAACCGCAACGCTATTTGGACAAGTGGGTCCTGCTCCCACACACTCCAGGACATGAATGCCTGGTAGAGGGTGGACCTTCTGAAGACCTACAAAGTGTTCTCCATCATCATCACCAACAGAGTCGACAGTTTCCCCAGCAGACTCAATGGAGCTGAGATCCGCATTGGAAATTCCCTGGAAAACAACGGCAGCAACAATCCCAGGTGGATTACTTTATGAGAGTTGAGGTCCATTTAACTTTCTATGTAAATGCAGATGTAAACAAACACAGAGCGGTTTAAGGCACTGCATCTCAGTGCAAGAGGCGTCACTGTAGTCCCTGCTTCGAATACAGGCTGCATCACATCCGGCCGTAACAGGGCAGCGCACAATTGGCCCAGCATTGTTCTGGTTTGGCCATGGTAGGACGTTATTGTAAATAAGAATTTGTTCTTAACTGACTTGCCTGTACCAAATCTGATGACGTATCTTGAGTGAGCCATATTTCCGTGAAGCAAAGAACGTTGCAATCTCTGATGTCTCTCTGGAAAGCAGCCCTGCTCGGATTTCGTCTACCTTGTTGTCAAGAGACTGGACATTGGCAAGTAGTATACTCGGGAGCGGTGCGCGATGTGCCCGTCTACGGAGCCTGACCAGAAGACGCCCCGTCTGCCCCTTCTCCTGCGGCGGCGTTGTTTTGGGTCGCCGGCTGGGATCAGGTCTATTGTACTGGTTGGTGGACCAAACAGAGGATCCGCATCGGGAAAGTCGTATTCCTGGTCGTAATGTTGGTAAGTTGACGGTGCTTTTATATCCAATAGTTCCTCCCGGCTGTACGTAATAAAACTTAAGATTTCCTGGGGTAACAATGTAAGAAATAATACATACAAAAAAACAAAATAGTGCATAGCTTCCTAAGAACACATGACTTGACTTTGATTACTGTTATGACTGTTATTTAGCTTATCAACTGACTATGTTTTCATATGGCTTAGTTCTCTATACTTTTAGGATGAAAGTTTTATCAACTTAATGTAGTAAATTGAGTGTTAAATATCGTTAATTGGTTTATTAGAATATTTCTCAGTTGTATTGCTCTAAATTAGATATTATATGGGTTAATCGTTATATTTTTTGGTGTTTTAGACTTATAAAAATCACATATCTTTGTTTGTATTGAGTTGGATGCCAACTATACATTGGATGCCAATGAATGGGGGTCCAATCCATTGGTCAGTTTCACATTCTATGAATTGATGAGTCTACCACATTGCTGTTGATTGGTGAGATAATGCTGCTGTGCTCAGCGACGTGTAAGCTATCATTTACCTAGCAAGTAATCAGATAATATTTGGGAGTTCTATATAATTTACACTGAACTAGAAATAAATATGTAACAATAAGAAATTTTTTAGTTCCGTTAACTAAAATCTGAGTTGATAATCAGACTCAGGATAGATAAGTTAACCGGACTTAATCAGACTGTGGACTTCAGGAAACAGTAGAGGGAGCACCCCCTATCCACATCGAAGGGACAGCAGTGGAGAAGGTGGAAAGTTTTAAGTTCCTCGGTGTACACATCACAGACAGACTGAAATGGTCCACCCACACAGACAGTGTGGTGAAGAAAGCGCAACAGCGCCTTTTCAACCTCAGGAGTCTGAATAAATTTGGCTTGTCACCCAAAACCCTGACAAACTTTTACAGATACACAATCGAGAGCATCCTGTCGGGCTGTATTTCAGCCTGGTACGGCAACTGCACCGCCCTCAACCGCAAGGCTCTCCAGAGGGTGGTGCGGTCTGCACAACGCAACACTGGGGGCAAACTACCTTCCCTCCATGACACCTACAGCACCCGATGTCACAGGAAGGCCAAAAAGATCATCAAGGACATCAACCACCCGAGCCACTGCCTGTTCACACCGCTACCATCCAGAAGGCGAGGCCAGTACAGGTGCATCAAAGTTGGGACCAAGAGACTGAAAAACAGCTTCTAACTCAAGGCCATCAGACAGCTAAACAGCAATCATTAACTCAGAGAGGCTGCTGCCTACATTGAGACCCAATAACTGGCCACTATAATAAATGAATTACTAGTCACTTTATACAATGCCACTCTAAATAATGCTTCTTTAATAATGTTTACATGTCCTACATTACTCATATCACATGTATATACTGTATTTTATACCATCTATTGCACCTTGCCTATGCCGCTCGGCCATCACTCATCCATATAGTTATGTACATATTCTCATTCACCCCTTTAGATTTGTGTGTATTAGGTTGTTGTTGGGGAATTGTTAGACTACCTGTTAGATATTACTGTACTGTCAGAAGTAGAAGCACAAGCATTTCGCTACACTCGCATTAACATCTGCTAACCATGTGTATGTGACAAATAAAATTGGATTTGATTTGATGAAGGGGAGGAGACAGGTAAAAGCAACAATTATTAAGCCTTGAGACAATTGAGACATTGATTGTGTATGTTTGCAAAGGGTGAATTTGCAAGATAAAAAGATTGAAGTGCCTTTGAACTGGGTATGGTAGTAGGTGCCAGGCGCACCAGTTTCCCGTATATATCAACAATGATCCACCAACCAAAAGATATCCAGCCAACTTGACACAACTCATTGGAGTGAATATCGGACAGTATCCCTGTGAAACACTTTCAACACCTTGTAGAGTCCATGCCCCAAGAATTGAGGCTATTCTGAGGGCAAAAGGGGGTTAAACTCAATATTGGGACAGTATTCCTAATGAATATGTAGGAGATATTTCAGGCCTGTGTATGGGTTGTCTAATAATGTTTAACCTGTTTTGTCCACTAGAGGTACTCTCACATGGGGTTATGAGTCACTGGCCACGTACTGTACACTGAGTGGACAAAACAGGTTAAACATTATTAGACAACACATACACAGGCCTGAAATATCTCCTACATATTCATTTTACTCAAAGCAAGCTTGCTGTCAATGACTAATTAACAAGGTAACAATAGTTAAAACATGATAAGAATATGTAATACATATTTATATTAGACAGCATTTCACAGCTTTGTTTTAAAGACAGTTTAGGCTCTTTTGCTGCACTCTCCTGGAAGTGCAGGTCCACATATTGCAGGATGTGGTCCACTGGACTGAGCAGAAGGATGTCTGTGTTCTCGTCAATGTCCAGGTCAGTTGAGTAGTTCTTCAGTGGGATGGTGGGGCGGGGAACATGCCAAGCAGAGCGCCAATCTTGGTCGTCTACACACACGTGTGCATGTACAAACACACGTGCACACACACACACGTTTGTTTTACTATCCTTGTGGGACTGAACAATTTATTCCCATTCAAAATCCTATTTTCCCTAACCCCTAAACCTAAACATAACCCTAACTCCTAAACCTAACCCCTGAGTCTAAAATAGCATTTTTCCTTGTGGGGACCCGAGAAATGTCCCCATTTGTCTGAATTTTCCTCATTTTGCTGTCCTTGTGAGGATTTCTGGTCACCACAAGGATAGTAAAACCAGAAACACACCCACACAGTTATTAAATTATATACTTGATTTTTGGCACCAATATTTGAGATGAAATGAAGTTTCTCTTTTGAACCATCTGATGGTGCTGTTGTATTGCAAACATGGTGGGTGAAGGACACGGCATACCGTTACTCTAAAATGCTGCCATATTTATTCAGTGGTGTTCAGTGGCCTGCCTAGTACATTTTTTGCAAAATATACAATTCGTTTTAAATTACCATTTAGGACTGATATAGAGGTGGTTTTGGACTATACACATGTGTACTGTATGCTATAGCATGATTACAGGGCAATGGCCAGGTTGATGTCACCAGGTTGTTCCACTGAGCCTTTACAACAATCAAGGCCGTCTTAGTGTGTCTGTGAAGCTTCATCATGTCTTATGAACATACTTATAAGCATACTGTACAAGGAATACAAAAGGTGCAGTTCACACAAAAAGTACAGAGATTGGAATAAGATGACAATGTGACATGCCTGTGTTAGGGCTCTGTATATGTAATGCTCCATGGCACAGTCTTGTTTGCCACTTTTGAAAAGTTAACAGTTCTTTGTACATTGCAAACATAGTGACTCAGAGGTCAGTGGACCCTTCCTATGTTCAATCCATTTCTGCCAGTGTCTGAGTTCCTGAGGACTTAAAGAAATCCCTTCTAATGCAGAGCATGCAAACACATTACATACACAGTAAGTTCCCAAATGTTTATTATAAATTCATTTTGAGTAGCCTACTGCAAAATGTGTCAGTCACATGTTTTATCTGATCTGTGACATTTCAAAAAACTGTCTGGTGAACAGAACATTTGAATCTGTTGATGTTTATCTGTGAACCTCTCCTATTTGTTTCTATCAGCAAGATGAAAGAAGGTATTATACTCTCCCTACTGGGGATTCTGGGAATGGAAGGTGCTCTAAAGATGAATTAGGTTGGTCAACCCCTTAACCTTGTTGGGTCCCATGGGAATCTATTTTCTATTGTTCTATATGTAAAGTTAACGCATTAAAATAATGTCATTATTTCAAATGTGGATATTTAAATACAGTATTTAAAAACAATTTTATAACACGTAAGGAGATTATCAGATGGTAACATGATTTATGGTTGATCTCTGTTCTGAATAGCGATCCTCATTATTCTCTTTCTGGCCCACAGTGAATGTTGCTCTGAAGGGCAAAGCAGCCCAATCCTCCACATTCTACAGAGGCACTGCAAAAAGAGCGATTGATGGAATATGGAACCCAACTTACGAAGATCACTCCTGCAGACACAATTTGGGAGAGACCAACCCCTGGTGGAGAGTGGACCTGCTGGAGACATACCAAGTCACCTCCGTCACCATCACCAACAGAGATACTTTAGCAGAGAGGATCAACGGGGCTGAGATCCGCATTGGAAACTCCCTGGAGAACGACGGCAACAGTAACCACAGGTATGGCACTGCCCTTCATCCTGCATTTGAGCATTAGAGGAAAATAATGTTGTATGCCCAGGCTGATAGCAGACACCTGGGCTATGTCACAATTCTGTGATTCCTCACATCCTATCTCTTCACCTGCTTGTCAATAGTATTGAGGAGAAGGTTCAAGGTGCCTCCAATGGGTTTTGACAGTTGCGTAAAGTAGCTAAGTAAAAATGCCTTTGACATATTTTACTCCACTAGATTCCTATTTTATGTTTACTTTTCACTCCCATACATTTTCCCTGACACCCAAACGTACTCAGGCAGGACAACAACATGGTCCAATTCACACACTTGTAAAGATAATTTTACTGGGTGACTTTCACTTTTCTATCTTTTTTACTGCAGTATATTTACTTTTACTCAAGTATAACTGTTGGGTACTTTTTCCACAACTGGGTTTTAAAAAGGAGGCGAGGATAGAGGATACGAGGAATCCACCTCCTCCTAATACGTCTTAATGTTCCATCCAGGTGCGTTGATATCCTCCATTCCCGCAGGGGGCTCCACCACATTTCAATGCCACGGGATGCAGGGGCAATACATCAATGTGTTCCTCAGAGGATACATGCAATATCTGACCCTGTGTGAGGTGGAGGTGAATGCTCATCCTGCTCCTATTGGTACGCATCAAAACCTGGAAGAAAATAACCCAACAGAGTGATCACACACATATTGAGATAAATATTGTGATGGTGATCCATTTGGGTGGTAGTTTTCCTTTTTTATTAGCTATAAATGGTTGATAAGACCTGTACAGTATAATTTCACTGTTCATCTCATGTATGTTTAATTGTGTCTTATAAGAAGAAATGGGACCAACTCAAGCTTCAGAAGTTGACTTAATTGTTCCTGTTACAGGTAAACCCAGATCTATACCACATAAGTGTGTTATATAAATTAATGGATCTTTGTACTGTATTGGTAAGTGTAAACCTTTTATTTCCCTAAAGACAATGTTGCCTTAAAGAAACCTACTGGCCAATCCTCCCAGTACTCCTACATGGGGGCTCTAACAATGTCGTAGATGGAAGACGCCTCTCCATGTACAAAGACAAATCATGCAGCCGCAGCAAGTCCCAAGTCAACCCATGGTGGAGGGGGGACTTGCAGCGAACATACAACGTCACCTCCATAACAGTCACCAACATTGAAGACCGGAGATGATCGATGGTGTTGAAATCCACATTGGAAACTCGCTGCTGAATAATGGCAACAGCAATCCATTGTGAGGAGCCTCATTAGCAAATATAACACAGAGCGCATTTGATGTTGAAGATTTGAGATCAAAAGCCTACAATATTTTATTCGTTTGATTTCCCTCTTTAGGTGCGCTGTGATCTCCTCATATCCCGCGTGGGAGGTCATGACCTTTCAGTGCAGAGGGATCGAGGGTCGCTATGTGAACGTCTTCTTGCCGGGCTGCAATAAACATCTGTCACTGTGTGAGGTGGAGGTGAATGTGGGCAGCCGTCCTGGTGAGGAGCAGACATTATATGGTATTGTCATCAATTACCGGAAGGGGCAATAAGCTTGTTATGGTGACATCTGGTCAAACTTGACCTATTCCTCTAAATTACAACAAATATCGTGGTCCTTTTACAGATATGGACAAACATCTTCCCTCTGGTATGTACAGGGTTTTAGTTACTATGTCTCTGATGTGTTATTGTTGGACATTAACTTGCCTACATGGTAGCTATTAGATGACTTGAAGCCATGGTTAACTGTCTCTTAACAGTGTGTGTCCAAAGCCTGGGACTCAAACCCTTATGTACTGTAATGTTTCCTGTAGAGAGGAGGGTGCAAGATATGAAAAGAGGGCAAGACATTCTATGCCCAGACCATAAGACTCGATTTGGTAATACAATAGTTTTACTTTTGTTGTATTATAGAGAATGCATCACTGTTTGAGAAAAAAGTGCTCATTGTTATCATTGATTAGTACAGCTATGTACTGCATCTTAAACTGACAATGAACCATTTGTAAATCCATGATTTTAATCTTGTTTGTTCTGTGAAGAGAATGCAGCCACTGGCGGGATAGCCAGTCAGTCGTCGCAGTGGGACAAGTTTGGAGATGGCAACAATGCCATTGACTTGAACTGGACCAACCTGTGTCTGGAGGGGTCCTGCAGCCACACGAAAGCAGAGGTCGACCCCTGGTGGCGGGTGGACCTGAGCAAGACCCACAACGTCACCTACGTCACCAATACCAACAGAGGGGACTGCTGCTCCGACAGGATCAGTGGAGCAGAGATCCACGTTGGGGACTCACTATTCAACAACGGCAATAGCAACCCACTGTGAGTTATCTCCATAACACAACTTCTGGCTGGCTACACAACACACTATGTGTCATCCCGGTAACACAACTCTCCCTTAAACAACCCAGCCATCTCCATAACTCAACATCATCAACTATGAGAATTTAATCAGACTTAAAGGGGCAATCCGGAGTTGAAACAATAACAAACGGTTCTCCCAGCCCAGAGATGGGGCTGGAGAAATGTAACCACTCTTAAATTCATAGACAGAGCTATGGATGCAAGGACTGACCATCCATGATATCAAAATTATAGTTGGAATCATGTTTTGAGGCTATATAGTTTGTTTACATTTACTTTGTTAAAGAACATTGGATAAAACAAGATGATTTTGGGGGTTCTGATGGGCTATGACAGTTGAACTAAGCTCATGAGGCATTTCTAAGTTATATTCTTCAAGAGTCATTGGGTACATATCGTTAATTTATACATCCCAAAATGGATGTAGCTACTGCAGATTGCCCCTTTAAGCATTCAGGAAACTCATCCCTGATCCCTTATTTTGAGCAAGTACTGTTTGTCCCGCAATCATCTTATAACATATAACAATGCTCAAGATTCCTATACCTGTAGGTGTGCCGGGATTCCATACATCCCTGCTGGGCAAACCAGGACATTTCCGTGCGGTGGGATATTGGGGCGCTATGTCACCATTCTCCTCCCAGGAAAAGAGAAGTACTTGACTTTGTGTGAGGTGGAAGTGCAAGCAAGCACCTTTCAGGCAGGTATGGGCTCCATCATTCAGAATGTACACCTTCTCCAGCAGATGCCTTTTTTAATATTGTTTACCGATGTACATTTTTTACTCCACTCCCTTTCTCCCTGTGTCGTCCTTTTTCCAGCCCTGCCTTCAACTGCCCCCGAGACAGCTGTTACAGCTCCAAACCTAAACCTGGCCTGGCTGTGGGATCTTATGAGATCCCTCAGAAGACCTGCTATTCGGAAAGGTTAGCTACTCCTATATCCAATCATGCAGTACCCTCCAGGCTAAAATTGGGACCAGAAATCAGATATCCTTAACCAGAGGCTTGGATTTTACACAATATTCCATACTCACCAAGTCATTTTTCTGAGCATGGGCAGCGCCATTGAGGGCTGTCCCCATTTTAAAGTAGTACATTTCTTCTTCTTCTACTTCTTTGAGTGTATTGGCAGTACCAAAATAAACTGAAAGGTGCATACCACTACCTACTTTGCTGGAGTGTGTAAAGTTTGAGCAGATAGATGTACTGCCACCTGCTGTTATGGAATGTTTGATCAGGAGTATAATTCATTGGCTGAACCCTCTTACTAACCTACTGTGATCCTTCCTTAACCCATAGCAAGTCCTACCCAGTTGACTACTTCAAAATGGTGGAAGTCCTCAATGGCGCTGCACATGCTAAAACAGGCTTTGGGACAAATGCTCCCTCTAACCAACTCAATGGGTCAATTACATTTTAACACAGTTCACGGAGGGCCGAATCCTAACTTCAAATTGATGTATTTACCTCAAGTTTCATGCATTAGGATTAGGCCTGAAATGAGTTGACGTGGTAGTTTCAACTCTGCTTTTGCATTGATTTCCCTTACTTCTTGTCTTCTATTTCTCCACTGAAAAAGAGACCTATAATCAAAACAATACAGATGAAGAGACATTTGATCATGAGAAAATATTATTTGAGACACAATGTCCAGTTGATACAGTGCCTGGTAAGTTACCCACATAGTCTGCAAAATGCAAGAAAACCCTTTTGCTTTCGTTGTGTGTCACTAAGGCTGTGTTGATATAGGCAGATCTGATGTGAAAAGATCTGGTGTGAATGGTCAAAAGACAAATTACTGGGAAAAATATCAGAATAGGGCTGCCTGTGTAAATGCAGCCTACTACACATACAGTGCCTTCAGAAAGTATTCACACCCCTTTGGCTTTTTACACATTTTGTTGTGTTACAGCCTGAATTTAAGATGGATAAAAACAAACAAGAAAATGTCACTGGCACAATATCCCATAACATTTTTTTAAACAAATTAGTGACAAATAAAAAGCTGAAATGTCTTGAGTCAATAAGTATTCAACCCCTTTGTTATGGCAAGCCTAAATAAGTTTAGGAGTAAACATTTGCTTAACAATTTACCCCTTTGAGCATGGTGAAGTTATTAATTATACTTTGGATCGTGTATCAATACACCCAGTCACTACAAACAGTTGCCGGAAAGGAAGGAAACCGCTCAGGGATTTCTCATTGAAACCAATGGAGACTTTAAAACAGTTGTGAAAGCAGAAAACTGGATCAACAACATTGTAGTTACTACACAATACTAACCTAATTGACAGAGTGAAAAGAAAGACGCCTGTACAGATACAAATATATTACAAAATATGCATCCTGTTTGCAACAAAGCACTAAATTAATACTGCAAACAATGTGGCAAAGAAATTCCCTTTTTGTCCGTAATACAAAGTGCTATCTTTCCAATACAACACATTACTGAGTACCACTCTCCATATTTTCAAGCATAGTTGTGCCTTCATCATGTTATGGGTATGCTTGTAATGGTTAAGAACTGGGGAGTTTTAATGAATAAAAAATACATTAAATTGACCTAATTCTAGAAGAAAACCTAGTCTAGTCTGCTTTCCACCAGACACTGGGAGATTAATTCACCTTTCAGCAGGACAACAACCTAAAACACAAGGACAAATATACACTGGAGTTGCTTACCAAGAAGGCGGTGAATGTTCCTGAGTGGCCGAGCACACTCTTGGCGCACACTTGGCATTCTCTCAACCAGCTTCATGAGGTAGTACCCTGGAATGCATTTCAATTAACAAGTGTCTCCTTTTAAAAGTTTTGTGGAATTTCTTTCCTTCTTAATGCGTTTGAGCCAGTCAGTTGTGCTGTGACAAGGTAGGGGTGGTATACAGAAGATAACCCTATTTGGTAAAAGACCAAGTCCATATTACGGCAAGAACAGCTCAAATAAGCAAAGAGAAATGACAGTCCATCATTACTTTAAAACATGAAGGTCAGTCAATGCGGAAAATTTCAAAAACTTTGAAAGTTACTTCAAGTGCAGTCGCAATAACCATGAGAGAAACTGAATTCTAAATAATTCACCGTCAGTGTCACCAGCAAAGCACCCTCACCATCACACCTCCTCCATGCTTCACGGTGGGAACCACACATGCAGAGATCATCCGTTCACCTACTCTGCGTCCCGCAAAGACACGGCAGGTGGTTCCAAAAAATATCAAATTTGGACTCATCAGACCAAAGGACATATTTCCACCGGTCTGATGTCAATTGCTCGTGTTTCTTGGCCCAAGCAAGCCTCTTCTTATTATTGTTGTCCTTTAGTAGTGGTTTCTTTGCAGCAATTTGACCATGAAGGCCTGATTCATGCAGTCTCCTCTGAACAGTTGATGTTGAGATGTGTCTGTTACTTGAACTCTGTGAAGCATTTATTTGGGCTGCAATCTGAGGTGCAGTTAACTCTAATGAACTTAACCTCTGCAGCAGAGGTAACTCTGGGTCTTCCTTTCCTGTGGCGGTCCTCATGAGAGCCAGTTCCATCATAGTGCTTGGTTTTTGCGACTGCACTTGAGGAAATGTTCCACATTGACTGACCTTCATGCCTTAAAGTAATGATGGACTGTCGTTTCTCTTTGCTTATTTGAGCTGTTCTTGCCATAATATGGACTTGGTCTTTTATAAAATAGGGCCACCTTCTGTATACCACCCCTACCTTGTCACAACACAACTGATTGGCTCAAATGCATTAAAAAGGAAAGAAATTACCCAAATTAACAAGGCACACCTGTTAATTGAAATGCATTCCCGGTGACTTCCTCGTGAAGCTGGTTGAGAGAACGCCAATAGTGAGCAAAGCTGTCAAGGCAAAGAGTGGCTGAAGAATCTCAAATATAAAATATATTTTGATTTGTTTAACACTTTTTTGGTTACTACATTACTCCATGTGTTATTTCATAGTTTTGATGTCTTCACTATTATTCTACAATGTAGAAAATAGTTAAAAATGGCAACAAAAAAAATTAAATGAGTAGGTGTGTCCAAAACTTTGACTGGTATTGTATATATTATTATTATTTTTTTGTTGACATAAAATAAAAAACCTCTGGCTGTATGCTCTAACTTACTGGTATGTGTGCGTTTCAGGTGTGCTGTGATCTCCGAGATGAGAGAAGGGCAGCCAATGGACATTCCATGTAACATGGAGGGACACTATGTCACTATCGTTCTCCCAGGCAGAGAGAAGTACCTGGCACTGTGTGAGGTAGAGGTGTATGGGGGAAAGTGATGACCCTAACCAATCTGAAATGACCCCTTTTACAGGAAAATCAAAATAAGGCCAACATAGTTACCATCTAACTACATAATTACTACAGAATCACTTAATAGTTTGAGAAGTGTGGAGAAAGTCACTCACTATTTCTTGTCATACCCAGTGGAACCTCAAATTGTTTTCAATGTTGGAGGCGGCCGCCGTATTATAGCAAAATTATAAACAGTCCCATTTGTACTCAGATGTGTATTCTAGTAATAAAGGCTTGTTACTGTGAATCCAGAAACCATTTAATGAATTTAATATCCAATTCTCTCAAATGATCAACCAGCAAAAACTCACATTGGTTTCACTGTTAATCAAAAACAAGAAAGAAAGATGCTGATAAACTTTTTATTTTCAAAATACAGATTTAAATCGACAAGCGTTAGACTAAGCTGGCCTGTCACAATAAATGTTGATGTCACTCGAATTAGTGATGTCAAAATATTTCAAATTGTGTGGTCACCGCCCCACCACTAAAAACAGGCATTTTGCTTTCAAGATCACTTCAGTACCTTAGTGTATATCTTGGACATAACCAAAAATAAACTTAGTCACAGAAAAAGCAGAATACATTGAAATAAACTTCTAGCTTTCACCTTTCATTTAATTGAAACCGCTCCTTGATTCTTGTTTAATATGTATAAACCTTAGTCTGAGTAACTAACAGTATGCTTATTACTAAAACGCCTCATCTGTATTGGTGAGATGATTTGTACCCAACAATACTGTAGTTTTTACACTGGAATAATTACACTGGGATTGTTTTAAGTAACTTCAAAGCCACACGGGTAAAAAGGAAGGATGAGTCACAGGGATAATGAGAACGACACTCCAGTTAAGTGGAGCTCCCTCCTGTTTGACCCTTGACCTCATCAGAGAGGCAAAGGGACTTTCACAGTCACGACTCAGAGCTGCATGAACAAAAGGGGAAAGTGGTGAGTAGAGCACACCAGTGCTATCGAGTGTAACGTGGAGTCCAGAGTGGCGTAGTCTTTCACAGCTATGCCCCCAAAATAAAATGGGGAAGTAACCGCAATCGCGTTACAATTTAAATCATAAAAAACAAAATGTTGGGTCATAATACATTGTTGAATTCTAATATGTTGCTGTTGTGACATGTGCAAAGGCCACTTTGAGGTGCAAAAAGGCTACAAATTCAAGACGTAACTTCCTGTGGTGGAGTACAAAGCAATGACGCTAAATTGGCATAATGACTTTAACAACTCCAAAAGATGCCTAAAAGTGTTCTGTATGTCAACACAGGGTCCTAAACCACTGATATTTGGTGGTAGGTCATTACGCGAATGCTTAAAATAATGCACTGCTACAAGTTGCAATGGGTTGTTGGGAAAAATCTGTTTGCAGATGATCATATTCCGCTTGTCTTAAAAAGGACATTTTCAGGTGTGCTACATTAACCTGACACTTGCAGCTGTAACACTAGTAGTTATACTAACTACACTTTGCTTTGGCAAATAACACAATTATTACACACATCAGTGAATCAAAAAATGACATTAAATAATGACAATTCTTAATATGCAAAAAAGGGCATAAAAGTACAAAAACTAAATATGCCTGATATCCAAAATGTACACAAAAATAAAATGAATTCAGTCTTTAAGAACAACTTTCAGTATAAGCTCGCATAAAATCAAATCAAACGCTTACACAACACAAGTGAGGACTCTTAGCTAGCCCATCACATTAGTCCACTGCTCTAACAGAGCCTCAGAAAGGGGAGACGGAAAACGCAGCTGTGGCAGTGGTACCTCCAAAGGAGACAGACCAACAGGAAAAGGAACTATATAAAAACACGCACCAGGCCGGTGGAAATACTAGAAGGTAGCACCAAAAAACAGGCCGACCCTACTGTTATCTGAGCTCTTTAGCTGCTTTGGGAACTTTTAGAACTTTGTAAACGTTGTTGTGAAAGACTGTGGCAAAGTGGGGCCTTGAGTCCCTGGACATGAGCGTACAGAGGGGGACTTTCCCAGCGTTCTGAGGGTCCTCCACATCCCAGATCTCAGGCATACTGCAGCCAGGCCTGGGGAGAGCACAGAGAAAGCCAGGAAGGGAGAAAAAGAAAGGGGCAGAGAAAGAGAAAATATTTCAGCAAAGAAACAAACTAAACAAAAACATTGTGTGATTAACGGACTGCGAAACAGATTGTTCAAACGGTCACTTGGCAGCAGAATTGGGTTCAGTTCAATTTAGAGTCTTTTCAGAGTGAGTTGGAAAAATGCCCTGTGCTGACTGGAATGACTTGTTGACAATGTCACAAGAACATATGACAGTGTAAACAGCAGTTGGTTACTGACGGGAAGGCTACCCAGGGTTACCTGGAGCGCCGGGTGCACCACGAGTCCTCCAGGACAAAGTAGTCCACCTCCATCTGCATCAGGTTCCTCTTCACCACCTCGGCAGACTTGCGGCTATACATGGCGTACACCAGCTTGGTCCTCTCCCTGAGTGAAACAGACCACAACGTTTAGACAACGCTGAATTGGTGTTAGCCTAACACATAGCGAGTACAGTAGTATCAATGTTCTGTCCAAACCTCAGTCCAGCGTCCTCGTAGTGTGGATGGTTGACGATTGGCCGGCCGGCTGACAGCTTCACACTGGCCATGGTGGGCATGGCTCCAGCAAACACAGAGTCTGCACCACACACAAAACAAGACAGTACATCAAAGAGAAGAGTCCACAAAGGCATGGGTCATGATCACTGATCTGAAAGGGTTCTGGATACCTGAAAGTGAGGTCACCAACCAATTGCTTTCACCAATCCAACCTAGTCAGATCAGTCAATTCCATAACGAAGGATGCCATTTAGAATGATTTAAAAGATACGTTTGTCTCGAGCACCAGGGGGTTGGTTTCAGACGTAGGATGAAGACGTCACTCACTGGGCCGTGTGTTGTCTCTGATCCAGTCCAGCAGCTGCTCCTGGGGTAGGTTGCTGAATTCTCCCATGATGCCCCACTGGGCCTGCAGGTTGGCCACCCCCTGCATGGCCATGATGGACAGAATGCCAAACACCATCATGTGGAGCTTGAACTTCTCCCCTATCCAGCCAAACAACTGACACACAGACAGACAACACATGAGCATCACAGAGAACACTGATCTGTAGTGTGTCTGTGATGGAGGTCTCTAGAGGTAGTGGTGTGGTGATCCATCTTTGGTAACGTTAAGTACTCTGCGGTATCTGTGTGGTGTCAGTGCTAATTGTGTTGTGGTGTGTTGAATCTCACCGAGTTGCGGTGAGTCGCGTTGAGAGGCGTTGTGTCATGTTGAGTGGCGGCGTGTCATGTTGAGTGGCGGCGTGTCATGTTGAGTGGCGGCGTGTCATGTTGAGTGGCGCCGTGTCATGTTGAGTGGCGCCGTGTCATGCTGAGTGGCGCCGTGTCATGCTGAGTGGCGCCGTGTCATGCTGAGTGGCGCCGTGTCATGCTGAGTGGCGCCGTGTCATGCTGAGTGGCGCCGTGTCATGCTGAGTTGTGTTGGGGACTGACCTGTTTGGAGCAGATCAAGGAGGCCATGATGCACATGTGGGGCGTGAGGAAGAGCTTGAGACGCATGATGAGCATCGCCAGCACTGCAAACGCTATCAACTGTAGGCTATGGTACACCAGCTGACACCATGACAGAGAAAGAGAGATAAATAGAGAGAGAGAGAGAGAGAGAAAGAGCCCAGGTAGAGATTGAGTGTTGAAGGGCACAGGGAGAGAACAAGATTGGGGGAGGGATGGATGGAGGAAGCGAGAGAAAGAAATGGTTAGCGCTAGAACTGGTAATAAAGCGAGCAATTTAACTGGCAGGAGAAAATTGCCTCTGTATGCAGGTAATGAAAATCACTTAGATGATCATTACTATTGTAGCTGAAGCAGATGAGCTTTACCGCATTTAAGAAAGAGGAAGGCTTGAATCACATGACGTGAGGAGACTCAGGCACGGTGTATACAGCAGTAACATTCAGGGAAATCAGGATGCTTGCTTACCTCTCCTTTTGCCAACCTTTCTGGCCTGTGAAAAAGTTATGAGATGTCAAAATGTGTTGTCTTTATAAGAATGAATGGGCAAAATGCACACAGAAGTTTGCCTTTTGACTTGTGCTGTTAAGGAGGGTGAGTTTTACAACAGAGCACAGAGGGAAATGCTTCTACACGTGCATTGCTTGCTGTTTGGGGTTTTAGGCTGGGTTTCTGTACAGCACTTTGTGACATCAGCAGATGTAAGAAGGGCTTTATAAATAAATTTGATGGATTGAAATATATTCACTCTTCATCGTCGTCATCGTCTTCAGGTTTGACAGAATACTTCTCTCCTTCCCTCAGGAACCTCACAACATCCTGGATCGTCTGCACAGAGTAGGAGAAGGGACAAACAGTGTCACAAATAAAAAAGACGAACCTCAGAAGGGATATAACGTTGACCAGGATGACTCCGCCTTCTATTATATGCTGTGAGCATACTCACAGAAAATAATTAACCCTTTTCATTTCTACCAGTGTCACCATTTAGAAGCCCTCCACTTCTTCACTAGCAAAGCAAGTCAAGCAGAATCAAAATGGCACGTAATCTTTTATTATTCTTTACCTCTTTTTCTCCCCAATTTCTTGATTTCTAAATTGGTAGTTAGTCTTGTCCAATCGCCTCAACTCCCGTACGGTCTCGGGAGAGGTTAAGGTCGAGAGCCACGTGTCCTCCGAAACACAACCCTGCCAAGCCGCACTGCTTCGCTTAACCCGAAAGCCAGCCGCACCAATGTGTCGAAGGAAACACCGCAAAACTGGTGACCACGTCAGCGTGCATGCGCCCGGCCCGCAACAAGGAGTCGCTAGAGAGCGATGGGACAAGGACATCCCGGCCGGCCAAACCCTCCCTTAACCCGGACGACGCTAGGACAATTGTGCGTCGCCTCATGGGACTCGCAGTCGCCGCCAGCTGCGACACAGCCCGGGATCGAACCTGGATCTGAAGTGACGCCTCAAGCACTGCTGTGCCACTCGGGAGGCCCGCACTTGTCTTATTGATTCTGCATTTGACACACAATTAGATCAAACTGACACATTTGGACACGCTCGAGGAGATTCTTGAATATTTTTGGAACATAATTATCTTGCCGTTTCTCAAGCCTGCCTCAAATATGACAAATTGAGCTCAACAGGCATGTCAAAAGCAGAACGGGAGAAATGACATTTCAAGGATGCCTGCCTTGTTCTCTAACAGTGGATTGTGTGGAGTGCCTGGTGTATGGCACACAAATGAAGTCTTACCCGTCCTGCTATGACAGCAACCACCAGCATGTTGATGGGAAGCAGCAGTGTCTTGATATAGCGCAGTGGGGTCTGAGAAGAGCAATGTTACACACGTCAAATCGACTGGAGAAAAACATTTATTTCTGACACACACATTACATGACCTTTACAAAATGAGCTGCCAAATACTATGAAAGGATCCATTCTAACACTAGTGTCATGTTGCTCTGCCAAATAGGGCCAAGTGTCTTTCATACCTCAATTTCCATGAAGTCAAACTCAGCAGCACAGGTATACATCATGGTGTCAAAGTCCTTGTAGCTGGTAAACTTAGACTTTATTAAGCTACTGATGTGAGCCTGGGGAAGAGAAATTGTTGTAAAAATAGCTGCCATTTCAAATACAGTTAGCATATTCCTATTTACTTTTATTACTATCATACTATTGAGTGATGGCTTGTTTCAAAATACAGAAAAGGCACCAAAATGTAAGGCATTTTGTTTCAAATGCACAGGGCTATTTTCAAAGACCTACATCATCAGAGGCTCCAAAGATGGCTGACAGCATGAACTTGAAAATGACCGTGGAGACAACCCACACCAGGCCCTGCATGACCTAAGAGCAGACAGACAAGTCAACCAGGAGAGAGAGAGAGAGAGAGACAGACAGACAGACACACAGACACACACACACACACACACCTCTTACCCATGTGATGAGGCCAGGTTTAAAGGCTCCTGCAAATTTGTCCCGCAGGGCAATTATTCCCTGCAACCAGGAAGGAAGTGATTTCAACACTATACCATTTTCAACACCACACCATGCTTAACATAAAAGACATCCTCTACACATTGAAAGCATGAGGAATGTTAGTCCAGCTCACCCAAATTGAGACCAGCGAGGAGGCATAGAATGATGTCAGCAGCATGGAGTTTCCAAACATCAGAACAAAGCACACGGCAAGTGTGATCTGGAGATGGAGTGGGGTGGAAAGAAGTTTGGTGACATAGTCCGAGTCGATATTCACATAATAATAATAATAATAATAATAATAAAGGAATTCCCCTTGACCACGCCTACAAATTGTGAAAAACAAACATTCTTTCCCATTGACCCCAAGTGTAAAAAAGAGACAACTTCGTCATAGATGTTATTATACAGAACACTAAAATGCAGAAAAGCTGCTGTGTCGTTCAATGCACATGTAACCAGGTCAAAATTCCCGACTTACGGGTTTGCAATGCTTCCACATAGGTAAATAGAGCATGCGAGAAGAGCCCTATGGCTTCAGGCTATTCGGTGTAGGACAGTGGGAAATATGGAGTGTCCAAGTACGCTACACCTAGCTACAGTATGTGTGTGGAAAACATTATCACATTCAAAGACATTTAACTTGTTTAGTAGAGTCCGTTTAACTCCACTTACCCCAACGGAACACGTGAAGCCAGTCACAGTCTTAATGCTACTACTTGTAGCTGTATAGTCCATTATATTCTGTTTGTTTGCATCACTGCCTGGTTGCTGGTCTTGGCTAGTTTAATGTTCTGGTCGGTAGCCGGTCAGTAGCACTCACGTGGCTGTTAGCACCGTCATGAAAACGGCATAAGAGAACTCTACAATATGTGACAACGACGAGACAGCCTATAGGGAGGAGGTCAGAGACCTGGCCGTGTGGTGCCAGGACAACAACCTCTCCCTCAACGTAACCAAGACTAAGGAGATGCTTGTGGACTACAGGAAAAGGAGGAACGAGCACGCCCCCATTCTCATCGACGGGGCTGTAGTGGAGCAGGTTGAGAGCTTCAAGTTCCTTGGTGTCCACATCAACAACAAGCTAGAATGGTCCAAACACACCAAGACAGTCGTGAAGAGGGCACGACAAAGCCTATTCCACCTCAGGAGACTAAAAAGATTTGGCATGGGTCCTGAGATCCTCAAAAGGTTCTACAGCTGCATCATCGAGAGCATCCTGACTGGTTGCATCACTGCCTGGTACGGCAGGCATCACTGCCTGGTACGGCAATTGCTCTGCCTCCGACCGCAAGGCACTACAGAGGGTAGTGCGTACGGCCCAGTACATCACTGGGGCTAAGCTGCCTGCCATCCAGGACCTCTACACCAGGCGGTGTCAGAGGAAGGCCCTAAAAATGGTCTAAGACCCCAGCCACCCCAGTCATAGACTGTTCTCTCTACTAACGCATGGCAAGCGGTACCGGAGTGCCAAGTCTAGGACAAAAAGGCTTCTCAACAGTTTTTACCCCCAAGCCATAAGACTCCTGAACAGGTAATCAAATCCAAGGTAACCAAGACTTTTTGCATTGTGCCACGCTGCTGCTACTTTCTGTTTATCATATATGCATAGTCACTTTAACTATACATTCATGTAAATACTACCTCAATTGGACCGACCAACCAGAGCTCCCGCACATTGGCTAACCGGTCTATCGATCTGCATTGTGTCCCGCCACCCACCACCCACTTTTTTTACACTACTGCTACTCTCTGTTCATCATATATGCATAGTCACTTTAACCATAACTACATGTACATATACTACCTCAATCAGCCTGACTAACCGGTGTCTGTATGTAGCCTCGCTACTGTATGTAGCCTGTCTTTTTTTACTGTTGTTATTTCTTTACTTACCTATTGTTCACCTAATACCTTTTTGTTGCACTATTGGTTAGAGCCTGTAAGTAAGCATTTCACTGTAAGGTCTACACCGGTTGTATTCGGCGCACGTGACAAATAAACTTTTTTATTTTTTTATTTGGTAATTGACTAAAACAGGTTGACAACAAGGAAATAGCATTTGAAAAAGGTTACGTTTCAGCTGTGAGCCAATGGGGTAACCTAGGCAACCACAGGTTTGTTTTTCCCCACATGTGGGCAGGGCTGCGACATTCAATCTAATACCAACTGGGACTATCAAAAGAGTTTGTGAAAGTTTTTTGTTGTTGTTTTTTTTACTGTTGTCATGGCACATAGACATGCACACCAAACCTGTTACTGCATTTATAAGCCCACTTTGGCTGTAAGTTGTCGAGGACACAAGCCTGTGTCTCCCCCCGTTATCTTCACTCTGCCACTTCTTGCCAGGCAGATAAATTATTCACAAAAAGTATTTGATCCCCTGCTGATTTTTGCCCACTGACAAAGAAATGATCAGTCTAATAATTTTAATGGTAGGTTTATTTGAACAGTGAGAGACAGAATAACAACAAAAAAATCCATAAAACCGCATGTGAAAAATGTTATAAATGGATTAGCATTTTAATGAGGGAAATAAGTATTTGACCCCTCTGCAAAACATGACTTAGTACTTGGTGGCAAAACCCTTGTTGGCAATCACAGAGGTCAGACGTTTCTTGTAGTTGGCCACCAGGTTTGCACACATCTCAGGAGGGATTTTGTCCCACTCCTCTTTGCAGATCTTCTCCAAGTCATTAAGGTTTCGAGGCTGACGTTTGGCAACTCGAAACTTCAGCTCCTCCACAGATTTTCTATGGGATTAAGGTCTGGAGACTGGCTATGCCACTCCAGGACCTTAATGTGCTTCTTCTCGAGCCACTCCTTTGTTGCTTTGGCTGTGTGTTTTGGGTCATTGTCATGCTGGAATACCCATCCACGACCCATTTTCAATGCCCTGGCTGAGGGAAGGAGGTTCTCACCCAAGATTTCACGGTACATGGCCCCGTCCATCGTCCCTTTGATGCAGTGAAGTTGTCCTGTCCCCTTAGCAGAGAAACACTCCCAAAGCATAATGTTTCCACCTCCATGTTTGACGGTGGGGATGGTGTTCTTGGGGTCATAGGCAGCATTCCTCCTCCTCCAAACACGGCGAGTTGAGTTGATGCCAAAGAGCTCTATTTTGGTCTCATCTGACCTCAACACTTTCACCCAGATGTCCTCTGAATCATTCAGATGTTCATTGGCAAACTTCAGACGGGCATGTATATGTGCTTTCTTGAGCAGGGGGACCTTGCGGGCGCCGTCCTTCACGGCGTAGTGTGTTACCAATTGTTTTCTTGGTGACTATGGTCCCAGCTGCCTTGAGATCATTGACAAGATGATGATTGCAACTCCACGAGGTGAGATCTTGCATGGAGCCCCAGGCTGAGGGAGATTGACAGTTATTTTGTGTTTCATCCATTTGCGAACAATCGCACCAACTGTTGTCACCTTCTCACCAAGCTGCTTGGTGATGGTCTTGTAGCCCATTCAAGCCTTGTGTAGGTCTACAATCTTGTCCCTGACATCCTTGGAGAGCTCTTTGATCTTGGCCATGGTGGAGAGTTTGGAATCTGATTGATTTATTGCTTCTGTGGACAGGTGTCTTTTATACAGGTAGTAACAAACTGAGATTAGGAGTACTCCCTTTAAGAGTGTGCTCCTAATCTCAGCTCGTTACCTGTATAAAAGACACCTGGGAGCCAGAAATCTTTCTGATTGAGAGGGGGTCAAATACTTATTTCCCTCATTAAAATGCAATTCCATTTATAACATTTCACATGCGTTTTTCTGGATTTTTTTGTTGTTATTCTGTCTCTCACTGTTCAAATAAATCTACCATTAAAATTATAGACTGATCATTTCTTTGTCAGTGGGCAAACATACAAAATCAGCAGGGGATCAAATACTTTTTTCCCTCACTGTATATGTCCTTTCTTCTCTCATCCGCCGACATACATTTCCAGCATCATCTTAATACAAAGGGCTTCTTCTCTTATCTCCCCAGCACACTGACCCCAGCTCCCTAAACTAGCCACACTAACAGTCTGTGTTGCTTAGAGGATTAGGAAAGCTGGAACTGTGGTGGAGAGGAGTAATGTAGCTACGGACCGAATCACACACACAAACACACTCCTTGGCAGAAAGCACAGCCCTGTTTTACGATGCATGCCCACAAGTATAGGTTAGTTAGGAACCAAAAAATACATTTACCATGTGTGTCACTAGGAGGGACTGCATTTTGGTGGGGCTGATGTATCCCAGGATGTACGAGGCAAAGAGAGAGGCCACCTGAAACAAGTAGTCAAGTGTAAACACAAACAATAAGTAGTGTATACAACTGTGAAATTATTGCAATAAAGGGTGCATGCTTATTTCCGAGCACAACACATTGATGTTATAAGTACTTAGATTACAGTTTGTTGTAAAATCCCCATAAATAAGACTCTGATTAGGATAGGGAACTGTAGCTAGCTGAGGGACACTTGCTATTATAATCTAGCCAGAATGATAGCAAAGCTGTTGCTAAGCAAAGATGCCATCAGATCCTGTTTGTGAGACTAACCTTCAACGCTTTTGTCTGCCTCCCCACCTCCTCCAGTCTTTTTCTCCATCTGTCTCACACCCTCCCTCCTTCCTTTTCACTGTCTGTTGCTCTTTTTTTTGTTATCCTATTCTCCAGCTCTTATAATGTCCCTTTACCAGTCTCTCTCTCTCGCTCTCTTTTTCTCTTACCTGGGTAAGCAGCACGAACTGGGCAAACTGCCAGGGCAGCATAAAGCACAAATTGGAGATGGCCAGCGCCCACATGGCCTTTCTGCTGGGGTTGCGTGTCCTTTGGAGAGATAGATGTGGAAAAGGGCAGGAGGCAAGAAGTAAGGAAATCCATTAACACAGGCACACACTGTAACACTCCCATTCAGGCTGCCTCTAGATAGAATGTATCAGCCACCAAGCCCTCCACTCACACTGACAGCTTTAGAGAACAAGTTAAAGGGGTCGAATAGCAAACACTTTGACTCCAAGTGAATTAGAGTTAATACAAAATGTGATCAATGTGGGAATGGAACCAACAACCTTGGTATTGCCAACATCTGGTTTGTAAAGCTTGATATCTGGACCACAATGCATTGAGATCATAACAATTGCAGAGCTCTCAATATAATCTACATCAGTGGTTCTCAACTGGTTTTGCCTCGGGATCCAAATTGAACTCAGTCGCGACCCAATATTCGCATTGCGATAAAGAATCGGCAAAAAACAATCATGAAAAAAAATAAAAAATAAGGATTGGTATATTGTTAGTTAATGTAGCAATTATATGACAAGGGAACAACATTCCCGACCACCTCTTTCATTGTCAATAATTACATTTTGCACATATTCTTGATGAAGAATGTTAATAAAGTCACCTCACTGGCTTGAGACCACAAAAATCTACCAAAGTAGTGCTGCTAATATCTCTATACCATGTGTAGTTAACTAGCTTGTCCTGCATTGTATATAATCAATGCGGTGCCTGTTAATTTATCATAGAATCACAGCCTACCTCGCCAAACGAGGATGATTTAACAAATGCGCATTCGCAAGAAAAGCTAAATCGTTGCACGAATGTTTTAAACTCCCCTTTTCACAATTCCTGACATTTAATCCTAGTAAAAATGTCCTGTCTTAGGTCAGTTAGGCTCACCACTTAATTTTAAGAACGAGAAATGTCAGAATAATAGTAGAGAGATTTATTTATTTCAGTTTTTATTTCTTTCATCGCATTCCCAGTGGGTCAGACGTTTACGTACTGTACACGCATTTAGTATTTGGTAGCATTGCCTTTAAATTGTTTAACTTGGGTCAAACGTTTTGGGTAGCCTTCCACAAGCTTCCCACAATAAGTTGGTGAATTTTGGCCCATTCCTCCTGACAGAGCTGGTGTAACTGAGTCAGGTTTGTAGGCCTCCTTGCTCGCACCCGCTTTTTCAATTCTTCACTGAATTTTCTATGGGATTGAGGTCAGGGCTTTGTGATGGCCACTCCAATACGTTGACTTTGTTGTCCTTAAGCCATTTTGCCACAACTTTGGAAGTATGCTTGGGGTCATTGTCCATTTGGAAGACCCATTTGCGACCAAGCTTTAACTTCCTGACTGAGGTCTTGAGATGTTTCAATATATGCACATAATTTTCCTGCCTCATGATGCCATCTATTTTGTGAAGTGCACCAGTCCCTCCTGCAGCAAAGCACCCCCACAATATGATGCTGCCACCCCCGTGCTTCACGGTTGGGATGTTGTTCTTCGGCTTGCAAGCCACCATCTTTTTCCTCCAAACATGATGGTAATTATGGCCAAACAACTCTATTTTTGTTTCTTTAGACCAGAGGACATTTCTCCAAAAAGTACAATCTTTGTCCCCATGTGCAGGTCTCAACCCGTAGTCTGGCTTTTTTGGGCAGTTTTGGAGCAGTAGCTTCTTCCTTGCTGAGCAGCCTTTCAGGTGATGTCGATATAGGACTCATTTTACTGTGGATATAGATACTTTTGTACCCGTTTCCTCCAGCATCTTCACAAGGTCCTTTGCTGTTGTTCTTGGATTGATTTGCACTTTTCACACCAAAGTACGTTCATCTCTAGGAGACAGAACGCGGCTCCTTCCTGAGTGGTATGACGGCTGCGTGGTCCCATGGTGTTTATACCTGCGTACTATTGTTTGTACAGATGAACGTGGTACCTTCAGGAAATTGCTCCCAATAATGAACCAGACTTGTGGAGGTCTACACATTTTTTTCTGAGGTCTTGGCTGATTTCTTTTGATTTTCCCATGATGTCAAGCAAAGAGGCCCTGAGTTTGAAGGTAGGCCTTGAAATACATACACAGGTACACTTCCAATTGACTCAAATGATGACAATTAGCCTATCAGAAGCTTCTAAAGCCATTACATAATTTTCTGGAAATTTCCCAAGCTGTTTAAAAGGCACAGTCAAATTTGTGTATGTAAACTTCTGACCCACTGGAATTGTGATACAGTGAATTGTAAGTGAAATAATCTGTCTGTAAACAATTGTTGGAAAAATTACTTCTGTCATGCAAAGTAGATGTCCTAACCGACTTGCCAAAACTAGTTTGTTAAAAATAAATTTGTGGAGTGGTGGAAAAACGTGTTTTAATGGCTCCAACCTAAGCGTATGTAAACTTCCGACTTCAACTGTACTTATCCACTGGTCAAGTACATCAGCCAAGTGTAGCTCCTTATTCCTCTCCTAAAGCAGCTTTGGCGAACCCCATGGATTATGTGTAATAATTGACTAATGTACTTAAGGAGCTGGTTTAGGAGAGGAATAAGGGATTATGGTTTGGGGTTTAGGGGCTCCGGGGCTCCCTGTGGGAGGTGGAAAACGAGTTTTAATGACTCCAACCTAAGTGTATGTAAACTTCCAACTTGAACTGTATCTAACCATAAACATCAATGCCTTTCTTAACATCAATACACAGAAGTATATTTTTTTTAAACCTGCATATTTAGTTCAAATAAATTCATGTTAGCAGGCAATATTAACTAGGGAAATTGTGTCACTTCTCTTGCGTTCATTGCATGCAGAGTCAGGGTATTTGCAACAGTTTGGACCACCTGGCTTGTTGCGAACTAATTTCCTAGAATTTTACATAATTATGACATAACATTTAAGGTTGTGCAATGTAACAGCAATATTTAGACTTAGGGTTGCCACCCGTTCGACAAAATACGTAACGGTTCCGTATTTCACTGAAAGAATAAACGTTTTGTTTTCTAAATTATATTTCCGGATTTGACCATATTAATGACCAAAGGCTCGTATTTCTGTGTTTATTATATTATAATTAAGTCTATGATTTGATATTTGATAGAGCAGTCTGACTGAGCGGTGCTAGGCAACAGCAGGCTCGTAAGCATTCATTCAAACTTCACTGTGTTTGCCAGCAGCTCTTAGCAATGCTTGATTAACAGCGCTGTTTGTGACTTCAAGCCTATCAACTCCTAAGATGAGACTGGCAATACTATAGTGCCTAATAGAACATCCAATAGTCAAAGGTATATGAAATACAAATGGTAGAGAGAGAAATAGTCGACACGTCATACTTCCTATAATAACTACAACCTAAAACTTCTTAACTGGGAATATTGAAGAACTGGGAATATTGAACCACCAGCTTTCATATGTTCTCATTTATTGAAAAGAGAAGGAGAGAGAAAGGAGGGAGAAAGGAAAGGAAGGATGGATGGTGAGTTACCGGAGGATGTGGGTGAGGAGTAACATCTGCAGGACCAGGAAGGGATAGGAGAAACTCTCCCTCAGGGGCGGAGTCCACATGACCCGGGTGCTCTGGGACACAGAAACACACACACTAACAAACACAATCCTACTTTATTTTGCGACAACACATTGCTGCGTAGGAGGGGATTTTTTCTGTACCGCTACGCAATCAATGACAACAGTGAAAAGCTATTTGTACATAAAGACGCATCCAGTAATCTCATCCAGTACATTTAGTCATCATCCTACACCCACACTGCACCAATGTTCCTATAATAAGGATTTTGATACATTCACACTTGATACCAGCACAGACTGAGAAGGTAAAGGAGACAAGTGGGTGGGGACTGGGGAGAGGAGAGTATGATTGAAATGTCAGTATCGATTGGTGTGAATAATACAATAGAGAACTACTCAGCCTGTCTGACACTGGCTTAGAGATCCTTTTGATGGCTGCCTGCATTGTATCCATCCCCCATCTCCACCTTCATCAGTCTACCTCCACGGTTCTGTACGGTACACACTCACCTCTCCATGGTTGAAGAAGAAACACAGCACCGTGACCATACCCCCGAGCCGACTGCCACTAGAGAGAGGAAGGGAGGGAGATGATTCATCTTTTCTTATTTTAGCAGTCTTTGTTAAAACATTAAAGTGACTAAATGACTTTAAAGTCCTAATCTGAGCCCAACCGATGCAGAATCGAAGGAGGGTAAAGGTTAAGTTACCTGAGGTAGGTCCCGTAGATGAAGAACAGACTCATCATCAGACCATTGAGGAGGAACACAAAGGTCACGTAGAAGTATGCAGGGTCACCCATACCTGACACACACAGACAGAGAGACTATTAGGATTGAGACTGGCTGAGGATCTCGAATAGCCAAAAACCATAACTTCAAAACACTGATTCTCATGACCAGAGATTCTATTCAAATACTATATGCTATTCTATGGCCATGGCCTGAAATCCTGGACAAAAATGAGTGAGAATATTGTCTGTTTGTTGTATTACTGTACCAAACAAATTACCTTACTTTTAGAAAATGTTAAGTCGACTGATGGAATGGCTCAAAATAAGATGTTTGAAAGCATGATGTAATATTGATTGATACCTGACACATGGCTCGCTCATAGTGAAAGACATAGGCCTAATGGAAACATTGAAGCCTTCAGTGAGTCACCTTCTTAATGCTTTCCTGAAGTGGGAGGCTTTCTTTAATTTCACTACCATAGAACTGCTGAGGATAAAGGGTTATTCAGAGTCTGTTCTAATTTGCTGCAGACTCAGTTAGTGGAAAAAGGAACAAAACGCAGGCAGCACTTACATGTACAGCAGCACCTTCAAACTACATAGAAAGTGTGCTTCCACATAATTCATACCTTTAATTAGAAAGAAGTGTAACTTGCGCCAGTCTTGACTAGAAGTACTACGCATATAACATGCTATGGAGTGCTAATGACAAGTCAAGAGAACAGTTCAACAAGTAGAAACGGGGAACAACCTCCCCCTTATTCATAGATTTCATTGAAGTTGGCCCAGATATACAGTGGGGCAAAAAAGTATTTAGTCAGCCACCAATTGTGCAAGTTCTCTCACTTAAAAAGATGAGAGAGGCCTGTAATTTTCATCATAGGTACACTTCAACTATGACAGACAAAATGAGGAAAAAAAATCCCGGAAATCACATTGTAGGATTTTTAATGAATTTATTTGCAAATTATGGTGGAAAATAAGTATTTGGTCACATACAAACAAGCAAGATTTCTGGCTCTCACAGACCTGTAACTTCTTCTTTAAGAGGCTCCTCTGTCCTCCACTCGTTACCTGTATTAATAGCACCCGTTTGAACTTGTTATCAGTATAAAAGACACCTGTCCACAACCTCAAACGGTCACACTCCAAACTCCACTATGGCCAAGACCAAAGAGCTGTCAAAGGACAACAGAAACAAAATTGTAGACCTGCACCAGGTTGGGAAGACTGAATCTGCAATAGGTAAGCAGCTTGGTTTGAAGAAATCAACTGTGGGAGCAATTATTAGGAAATGGAAGACATACAAGACCACTGATAATCTTCCTCGATCTGGGGCTCCACGCAAGATCTCACCCCGTGGGGTCAAAATGATCACAAGAACGGTGAGCAAAAATCCCAGAACCACACGGGGACCTAGTGAATGACCTGCAGAGAGCTGGGACCAAAGTAACAAAGCCTACCATCAGTAACACACTACGCCGCCAGGGACTCAAATCCTGCAGTGCCAGACGTGTCCCCCTGCTTAAGCCAGTACATGTTCAGGCCCGTCTGAAGTTTGCTAGAGAGCATTTGGATGATCCAGATGAGGATTGGGAGAATGTCATATGGTCAGATGAAACCAAAATATAACTTTTTGGTAAAAACTCAACTCGTCGTGTTTGGAGGACAAAGAATGCTGAGTTGCATCCAAAGAACACCATACCTACTGTGAAGCATGGGGTGAAAACATCATGCTTTGGGGCTGTTTTTCTGCAAAGGGACCAGGACGACTGATCCGTGTAAAGGAAAGAATGAATGGGGCCATGTATCGTGAGATTTTGAGTGAAAACCTCCTTCCATCAGCAAGGGCATTGAAGATGAAACGTGGCTGGGTCTTTCAGCATTACAATGATCCCAAACACACCGCCTGGGCAACGAAGGAGTGGCTTCGTAAGAAGCATTTCAAGGTCCTGGAGTGGCCTAGCCAGTCTCCAGATCTCAACCCCATAGAAAATCTTTGGAGGGAGTAGAAAGTCCGTGTTGCCCAGCGACAGCCCCAAAACATCACTGCTCTAGAGGAGATCTGCATGGAGGAATGGGCCAAAGTACCAGCAACAGTGTGTGAAAACCTTGTGAAGACTTACAGAAAACGTTTGACCTCTGTCATTGCCAACAAAGGGTATATAACAAAGTATTGAGATAAACTTTTGTTATTGACCAAATACTTATTTTCCACCATAATTTGCAAATAAATAAAAAATCCTACAATGTGATTTTCTGGATTTCTTTTTCTCATTTCGTCTGTCATAGTTGAAGTGTACCTATGATGAAAATTACAGGCCTCTCTCATCTTTTTAAGTTGGAGAACTTGCACAATTGGTGGCTGACTAAATACTTTTTTGCCCCACTGTATGTGAAATGTGTTATGTGAAATAAGAAAACAAAGCTTTTCCTTTGTGCAGCAGCTCAATACAAATGCAACGAAAGCAAGAAATAGCCTCATGGATTGCAATTATTCATTAGCTAAGCAACTGCATGGCATTCCTTTGGGAGACACAGATCTCTAATTCCCTGAAATTAACTGGTATTCAGTCAAACTTACACATTTGGAAGTCCACAATTCAGAATAAAAACATTGATCCATTGCAGTGGAATATACATGTTGAAATTAAAATCAAACAGTTTGGGTTTGTGTCTTCAAGCAGTTCTCTCCCTAAAGTGGAACACTGGCGTTATGCCAACTTTCAATTTCATATGCAGCAAATATGAGTTTTTTTACAACTAATATTTCAGATGAACCACTGCAGCTGGGTGGCACATGAATAACACTCATTTTCTTTATGATTTCCCATAGAGCTGCATCCGGCCTAGAGAGTTGTGTGTGTCTGTGTGTGTTCAGGTCAAACAAGACTGCATTGGTACCTTCACAGCCGTCCACTGCAGCCATACCCTCTCCTCTATTGATGGACCAACACATCTTGGTGGGGAGTCCAAAGAATTCCATTATATCTGTGTAGATTCTGTACCAGCTGGCCAGGACCACCTAGAGAGCAGTGGAGGAAGGATTTCAGCATGAAGTCCCTCAACAAAGTCTGTTGTCCAATCAAATGCCAAGGATGTCCATTTCCACAAACGTTACCTCTGGATAGAGATTGAACCTCTTCAGTGTGTTTATAACCAGTGGGTACTCTGTAAGCCGATCGTTCATGACCACATAAAGGCCGTTGAGAAAGGTTGGGGCCTCAATGATGGTCTTGAAGTAAGAGTAGTATAAGCCCTAGAACAGGATCATATAACAATTGGATTAAATTCTCACACAAAAGCCCTTATCAGGTATTGGCTCATGGCCTGCTACAGAAACAAGGCTCTAAGATTTTGCAAGACACAGTATCACACACACACACATAGAATAGGTCATCATTATTTCATTCGTTTCTTCTTCTGTCATCTTTCAACAACACAAGACTTACCATTTCTGTCCGAAATGTCATTTCCTTTTCCAGCCCTGACAGATGTGAGAAGTGTCTGTCATTTTCAAAGAGGCGTGAGAGATGGTACCTACAGAAACAACAAATAGGCTTTAGGATATCTAGCTAACGTTAGTCATCTACAATCAATGTACACAAGACACATTCAAGACTTTGAAGTGCATGTCAATGACCTGAAATGTTGTTAGACAGAGGTTAGTTACTTAACTTACCAATGTAAATACCCAGCCAGAGCAGCTATGAAGAAAATACAGAGAAACGTTAATGATATTAAGAAAGTTGTGGGGTTTGAACATTGTTCTAATATTAGTTAGCTAGTTAATAATATAATTACCGTTAGCTAACTACAGTAACGTTAAATTGTCTATCATGATTTACCAATGGCCGTGGCACAGCCTGGGATAGCAACCTCAGTAACGTTAGCTGTCGTCGTGGTTGTACTGTTTGAGCTAGCGCTAGCTAGCGTAAACTAACTAAGTTAGCTACGTTAGCGACATCGTTACAGTACTGTTAACGTTAGCTAGCTAACTAACTAGCTAGCTACTGTATATGTGTTGTGTGACACTTACCAAGAACCAGAGTGATTCCGAGTTTCACAAAAGCAGACGGAGTAAGGCCAAGCTTACTTCTGATGAATGAAAACCAAGGAAATAGTCCATTCTTATTGTGAAGCAAGCTGTTGAAAGGAGTGCCTTTGCCTGCTCGTCTACTTTTCCCGGTGCCTGGCGATACAAGCGGACTCCTGTCTCTGTCGTCGACGTTGGGCTGCGGCGGTTGATCCTTCACGTTTTGTTTTCTAGTTTTTACGACCATGTTTTCATAATCGTAAGTCTTCGGCTGTGAAACGTTTTGTAGCAGTAACTGGATGGGTACCTTCGATCCACCGCTCAGGGTCTACACCTTTTGCTAGGTACCTGAGTGATGCTGTGTTCCCTGCACAAATCTTTCAAAATGTTCGCCCCCAACTGGAGTTAATACAGACTGCGTGCGTTAGTAGCCATGGTAACACACATACATGTATGTCAGTTGGTAGCTAGAACGCGTCAGTTCAAAATGTTGTTTTTCTAACGTAAATATAATCCTAATGCGACAGTGGCACATGTCAGCAGAATCCCCCCTATCTGTCTCTCTCGCTGTCTGTCTCTCTCTGTCAATTTCATTTCAATTTAAGGGCTTTCATTTCAATTCAATTTAAGGGCTTTATTGACATGGGAAACATATGTTTACATTGCCAAAGTAAGTGAAGTAGATAATAAACAAAGTAAAAAGAAACAATACAAATTAATAGTAAACATTACACTCACAGAAGTTCCAAAATAACATTTCAAATGTCATATTATGTCTGCATACAGTGTTGTAACGATGTGCAAATAGTACCAAAGGAAAAATAAATAAACATAAATATGGGTTGTATTTACAATGGTGTTTGTTCTCCACTGGTTGCCCTTTTATGTGGCAACAGGTCAGCAATCTTGCTGCTGTGATGGCACACCGTGGTATTTCACCCAGTAGATATCTGAGTTTGTTTTCGGGTTTGTTTTGGGTTTGTTTTCAAATTCTTTGTGGATCTGTGTAATTTCCCTCAGATCTGTGTAATCTGAGGGAAATATGTGTCTCTAAAATGGTCATACATTTGGCAGGAGGATAGATGCACCTTAGTTTCCACCTCATTTTGTGGGCAGTGGGCACATAGCCTGTCTTCTCTTGAGAGCCAGGTCTGCCTATGGTGGCCTTTCTCAGTAGCAAGGCTATGCTCACAGAGTCTGTACATAGTCAAAGCTTTCCTTCAATTTGGGTCAGTCACAGTGGGCAGGTATTCTGCCGCTGTGTACTCTCTGCTTAGGGCCAAATAGCATTCTAGTTTGCTCTGTTTTTTTGTTAATTCTTTCCAATGTGTCAAGTAATTATCTTTTTGTTTTCTCGTGATTTTGTTGAGTCTAATTGTGTTGCAGTCCTGGGGCTCTGCGGGGTCTGTTTGTGTTTGTGAACAGAGCCCCAAGACATTTCCCCGTGAATTATGAATGTAAAGCATAGGTTTACGTTTGCGTTACTCATGCCACTGCATATTCCAGAAATTGACAAACTACAGTAATGGCATCCCTTGACCAGCAGACAATGCTTGCCGGTTTACACGTGTCTTGGTTTTAACCACTAGGTGTCACTACAGTTTCAGGTATAAATTGAGAACGTTCAGATTTGCCACTAAACCAGCCAAAATGGCATTCCATGTACATGTACTCTTTGACCTGATAATTTATTCCTAATGGCCTCTGTATCTCACAAAAGTAGCTGACTACAAAACGATATACTCTACTACTTTATGAGAGTTTATTGGACACATATAGTATTACATCATTTGTGCTACTTTTGTGTTACCTTTTTGTTATCGCTCTTTCTAGCTTTTTCATTTGAATAAATCTGATGTAGTGATCACAATGGTTCAATTATGGTTAATTACATTTATTTATTTCATTATAGGTCTTCAGGTCAATATTGGACTGATCAAGATGTCTTCCTCTAGATACAAAATGTTCTTGGTTGAAGGTTATCAGATAAAATAACTGACCAATAATGTGCAGAACTATATTTGCTGTCATACCAGAGATACCACCTTTATGCTAGGTGACCAGATTAACTGTGTATCTTTAGAGCCACTCTGCGGCCCGCGGGAACCCTCGAGGACAGAGACATGGTTACCAAAGCTGCAGCGGAGTGGAGTAATGGTGGCTGGTCACACAGACAGGAACATCAGGAAAGATGATCTGATCTCATCTGTTTGGCTTGGAAAGGGACAAAGAGCACTAGAGAGAAAAGCTGCCTTCTGGTGATGACATCATGACAGCTTCTCACCATCTCCACAAACAAACACGTCGACTTGGTGCGCTCTTTCTCCGCGGGGGGCGGTGGGTGGCGGGTGAGTGGGACGAGAGGATGAGGGGAAGGAGGGAAGCGCTCTGTTTATTTTCCCTGGTGTTCTCTGTCGTGTTGGCCCTGGGACCTGGGAGCCTCCTGCTTTCTCTGGGAAACACAGCGGAGGAAGAGCGAGGAGCGAGGACCCTGACCGGCCTACACGGAGGCCTGCCTGTTACAGGTGCAGAATGAGGGAATGTTGTTCTGATGCTGACAGGCTTTTAGGGTGCTGAGCCTGAGAGTATTCTAAGGTCCTTCAATGGAAGCAACCCTCAGAATGTGTTCCTACATTCTTAGAAAAAAAGGGTTCCAAAAGGGTTCTTAGAACTCTCTAGAGAGCAAGCAATGTATCAAAAAGTTTAAACAAGAGTACATGGACTATGTGGACCCCAATGGCATAAGATGTACCTTTTAGGGTTTAGCCTTATTGGCCCATGGAACAACTGAATAAACTCTGGATAACAATATCAGCACAATAACATTGAATACACATAGGCTAATAGATATATTTAGATAAGAGATAACGACCCGAACCCATTCCAACATCCTATCACTGACCTCCACATACACGTGACAGGATGCTTATTGTTACTCCACCCTGGACCAGTTTTCTTTGGAGCACCTCAGTTTCTTACACCACCAGTCTGCCCCAGTACTCTCCCTTGCCTGGCCAAAGCCACGCCTTCACAGACACATGTATATATCACATGATACCCTAACTAAGGCCCCTACATGCCAAGCTTTCAACATTGCACCCCAATCCCTCCTCCCTTCTCCGCCTCCCCTATCCCAATGCCAAGCTCAGGGTGGCATTTCTTGGGCCCCTGACTGATTCATGGGTGCCAGACTGAGCCTAAATACAATAACAGGGGCAGAGTGCCCATCAGGACTGTCAGAAACAGGGGCGTGGGTTGGGGGTGGGGGGACTGGGGTGAGGGGACGAGCCATTGAAAACTGCTCTGCTGTTAGCTCAGCTTGCGGCCACACTGAGGGAATTTGTTTTTTTACCAAACAGAGCGCTGCAGCAGCGCCCGCTGGGCTGGCTGGAAAGAGGGCGAGCGTGGGTAGAGGTGGACAGGGAGCAGGCGTTTTGGTGGTGCGGGCAGGACGGCTCGGCGCAGTGTAGTGTGGCTGATGACACCTCCTATTGACTGCCCCGGGGTAATTGAAGCCAGCCGCCCCGGCCCGGCCGCCCCATGCCGAGGCTAAATGGCGTGCTGGGAAGAGGAAGGGCGTTTGGGTCTCCGTTTCTCGGAATTGTTGGCCATCTTGGTTTTACAAGTAATTGTCCCATTGGAGTCTTTCATGAGATTCTCAGACGTAATTTTAGAGTTTCATGCTACCATGTCATCTTTTTTGCTATTTCCCTTCTCCACAACAGTCCGGCTCCCTAGATTAAATGATAGCAGGGCTGGTTTTGGTTGGTCCAGTAGGTAAGCACACAGTCGGCAGTCTGAAGTGTGAATCTGGGACCAGTGTTTATGTATTGAGCTTTCAGAGCACTGAAGCTCTCCCAAGTCTCCACTACACAAACATCTCCCATATGGAGCAGCCAGAGAACTGAGGGAGGCATCTGGGCCAGGGCAGCCCATGGGTGCCAAAGTAACCACAGGACAGTGGGAAGAGATCTGTGATCACAAGCAGTGTGTGCGTGTGTCTGTCTGTGGCATCTCAACTTTTTTTGTTGCTTTTAGACGTTTTTATAATGACATCTTGACAGTCAAATTATTCAATATAATACACAACATATTATAGGAATGCGTATGTAATTTCAGCAGTGCAAGTTCGCAACCCGTTTACTTAGTCACTAATTACAGTACTAAACCATAAAATGTATTTTATGCTGTGCGTGTGGTGAGACAAAGGGGGAGTGTCAGGGGAAATTCAATTGGCTCCCTGTTTCTGTGACATGTTTGTTACTGACAAGAAACACATGCTGTCAATGATCACTTATTCTTTGGGTATCAGTTATCTCAACATTACGCCTCATTAGTATTCTCTGGAAACCAATTCAATTAGGCCTCTCTAGGGGCCTGGGGCCGCAACACAGCATCAATCTGAATGAGAGGGAGAGCGGCTGTCAAATCAGTGCAAGGGTGTGTGTGTGTGTGCGTGCGTGTGTGTGTAGAGGTAGGGGTGTCGTGGGGGTTTGTCGTCACAGAACTCTGTCACTCACCCAAAGGGAGAGAGAGAGAGGGGTGTGGGGGGTAGGGTGAAGGGGTGGTCTGAAGGGCAGAGGGACGGTGCGTAGGTCCATAGTTTGTCTATGATCCCCTGAAGAAACGTGATTTCTTATTGCTCGGCTTTTGTGATATTGACCACTTTGTTGACCACTTTTGAAAGCTTCAACTACTGCTGTCCATTCCAGCCTTTACAACGTTCCAGTCCTGATCTCTGTCTCTTACTGCATGTGAACAAAACCTGACTTTAGAGTGCAGAAAGCAAACAATCCAGGTTTGATGCCAATCGGTTACAAGAGCTCAGCAGGTCCTGTGGTTGTCATGGCAGCTTGTGGCATGGTAACAGGCACCTGTTCAGGCTGACTACAGGGCCCTTGCCCTCGTCTTAATCCTGGTAATACCACTGGCAGATTACCGGCAAGCCTCAACCTCCATGTTTCGTATAGCTCTCTTCCTGGGACAAAGCGCTAGCCTGCCTCACCTGCATGGTTGCTGATGGAGAGATAACAGAGTGATGATAAAAGACATACTGTATATCAGCCTAAAAGGAAAGGTATCAGCCTTTAGCCCTGAAGAACATTATGTCACTGTGTTCTCATGGAGCAAGTGAGGCCACATGGGAGGTCTATGGGACCGTCATTGTGAAAACTTATGTCATTTTTAAGTTCTTTGTTACTCCATCCCTAACTATAACATTTTCCGACAAGATAGAACTGCCAAAGGGGGCGGAGTTGCAATCTACTGCAGAGATAGCCTGCAGAGTTCTGTCATACTATCCAGGTCTACTTTTAAAAATCCACCTTTCCAGAAACAAGTCTCTCACCGTTGCCGCTTGTTATAGACCCCCTTCAGCCCCCTGCTGTGCTTTGGACACCATATGTGAATTGATTGCCCCCCATCTATCTTCAGAGTTCGTACTGTTAGGTGACCTAAACTGGGACTTGCTTAGCCGTCCTAGAATCTAAGCTAGATGCCCTCAATCTCACACAAAGTATCAAGGAACCTACCAGGTACAACCCTAAATCCGTAACCATGGGCACCCTCTTAGATATCATTCTGACCTACTTGCCCTCTAAATACACCTCTGCTGTCTTCAACCAGGATCTCAGTGATCACTGCCTCATTGCCTGCGTGCGTAATGGGTCCGGGGTCAAACGACCACCCCTCATGACTGTCAAACGCTCCCTAAAACACTTCAGCGGGCAGGCCTTTCTAATTGACCTTCCCCGGGTATCCTGGAAGGATATTGACCTCATCCCATCAGTAGAGGATGCCTGGTTGCTCTTAAAAAGGGTTTTCCTCATCGTCTTAAATAAGCATGCCCCATTCAAAAAATGTAGAACTAAGAACAGATATTGCCCTTGGTTCACCCCAGACTTGACTGCCCTTAGCCAGCACAAAAACATCCTGTGGCGTTCTGCATTAGCATCGAATAGCGCCCGCAACTTTTCAGGGAAGTCAGGAACCAATATACTCAGTCAGTCAGGAAAGCTAAGGCTAGCTTTTTCAAACAGAAATTTTCATCCTGTAGCACTAATTCCCAAAAGTTTTGGGACAGCTGTAAAGTCCATGAAGAATAAAAGCACCTCCTCCTAGCTGCCCACTGCACTGAGGCTAGGAAACACTGTCACCACCGATAAATCTACAATAATCGACAATTTCAACAAGCATTTTTCTACGGCTGGCCATGCTTTCCACCTGGCTACCCCAATCTGGACCCTCTCTTTCTAAAATGATCTGCCGAAATTGTTGCAACCCCTATTACTAGTCTGTTCAACCTCTCTTTCGTATTGTCTGAGATCCCCAAAGATTGGATAGCAGCCGCGGTCATCCCCCTCTTCAAAGGGGGAGACACTCTAGACCCAAACTGTTATAGACCTATATCCATCCTGCCCTGCCTTTCTAAAATCTTCGAAAGCCAAGTTAACAAACAGATCACCAACCATTTCGAATCCCACCGTACCTCCACTATGCAATCTGGTTTCCGAGCTGGTCATGGGTGCACCTCACCCACGCTCAAGGTCCTAAACGATATCATAACCACCATTGATAAAAGACAGTACTGTGCAGCCGTCTTCATCGACATGGCCAAGGCTTTCGACTCTGTCAATCACCGCATTCTTATCGGCAGACACAAATGCCTTGGCTTCTCAAATGACTGCCTCGCCTGGTTCACCAACTACTTCTCAGATAGAGTTCAGTGTGTCAAATCGGAGGGCCTGTTGTCTGGATCTCTGCCAGTCTCTATGGGGATGCCACAGGGTTCAATTCTCGGGCCGACTCTTTTCTCTGTATATATCAATGATGTCGCTCTCGCTGCTGGTGATTCTCTGATCCACCTCTACACAGACGACACCATTCTGTATACATCTGGCCCTTCTTTGGACACTGTGCTAACAAACCTCCAAACAAGCTTCAATGCCATACAACACTCCTTCCGTGGCCTCCAACTGCTTTTAAATGCTAGTAAAACTAAGTGCATGCTCTTTAACCGATTGCTGGCTGGCCCTCACTACATATTCGTCACCAAACCCACTGGCTCCAGGTCATCTACAAGTCTTTGCTAGGTAAAGCCCTGCCTTATCTCAGCTCACTGGTCACCATAGCAACACCCACCCGTAGCACGCGCTCCAACGGGTATATTTCACTGGTCATCCCCAAAGCCAACACTTCCTTTGGTCGCCTTTCCTTCCAGTTCTCTGCTGCCAATGACTGGAACGAATTGCAAAAATCACTGAAGCTGGAATCTTACATCTCCCTCTCTAACTTTAAGCATCAGCTGTCAGAGCAGCTTATCGATCACTGTACCTGTACACAGCCAATCTGTAAATAGCACACCCAACTACCTCATCCTCATATTGTTATTTTTCCTCTTGCTCTTTTGCACCCGAGTTTCTCTATTTGCACATAATCATCTGCACATCTATAACTCCAGTGTTAATGCTAAATTGCAATTATTTTGCCTCTATGGCCTACTTATTGCCTTACCTCCCTACTCTTCTACATTTGCACACACTGTACATAGATTTTTCTATTGTGTTATTGACTGTACCTTTGTTTATGTGTAACTTTGTGCTGTTGTTTTTGTCGCACTGCTTTGCTTTATCTTGGCCAGGTCGTAGTTGTAAATGAGAACTTGTTCTCAACTGGCCTACCTGGTTAAATAAAGATGAAATAAATAAAGGCTGTTAAACTGAGAGGATTAAATGTGAGGTTTCTTTCCTGTTTGCCTCTATCCTGGTATCACGGAAAGGACATCAGAGACATGTACATTTTTGGTTGGTAATTATTTTACAGTGGAGCATATATACAGTGAGGGGAAAAAAGTATTTGATCCCCTGCTGATTTTGTACGTTTGCCCACTGACAAAGAAATGATCAGTCTATATTTTAATTGTAGGTTTATTTGAACAGTGAGAGACAGAATAACAACAAAACAATCCAGAAAAATGCACGAGCTGAGATTAGGAGCACACTCTTAAAGGGAATGCTCCTAATCTCAGTTTGTTACCTGTATAAAAGACACCTGTCCACTGAAGCAATCAATCAATCAGATTCCAAACTCTCCACCATGGCCAAGACCAAAGAGCTCTCCAAGGATGTCAGGGACAAGATTGTAGACCTACACAAGGCTGGAATGGGCTACAAGACCATCGCCAAGCAGCTTGGTGAGAAGGTGACGACAGTTGGTGCGATTATTCGCAAATGGAAGAAACACAAAAGAACTGTCAATCTCCCTCGGCCTGGGGCTCCATGCAAGATCTCACCTCGTGGAGTTGCAATGATCATGAGAATGGTGAGGAATCAGCCCAGAACTACACGGGAGGATCTTGTCAATGATCTCAAGGCAGCTGGGACCATAGTCACCAAGAAAACAATTGGTAACACACTACACCGTGAAGGACTGAAATCCTGCAGCGCCCGCAAGGTCCCCCTGCTCAAGAAAGCGCATATACATTCCTGTCTGAAGTTTGCCAATGAACATCTGAATGATTCAGAGGACAACTGGGTGAAAGTGTTGTGGTCAGATGAGACCAAAATGGAGCTCTTTGGCATCAACTCAACTCACCGTGTTTGGAGGAGGAGGAATGCTGCCTATGACCCCAAGAACACCATGCCCACCGTCAAACATGGAGGTGGAAACATTATGCTTTGGGCGTGTTTTTCTGCTAAGGGGACAGGACAACTTCACTGCATCAAAGGGACGATGGACGGGGCCATGTACCATCAAATCTTGGGTGAGAACCTCCTTCCCTCAGCCAGGGCATTGAAAATTGGTCGTGGATGGGTATTCCAGCATGACAATGACCCAAAACACACGGCCAAGGCAACAAAGGAGTGGCTCAAGAAGAAGCACATTAAGGACCTGGAGTGGCCTAGCCAGTCTCCAGCCCTTAATCCCATAAAAAAATCTGTGGAGGGAGCTGAAGGTTCAAGTTGCCAAATGTCAGCCTCGAAACCTTAATGACTTGGAGAAGATCTGCAAAGAGGAGTGGGACAAAATCCCTCCTGAGATGTGTGCAAACCTGGTGGCCAACTACAAGAAACGTCTGACCTCTGTGATTGCCAACAAGGGTTTTGCCACCAAGTACTAAGTCATGTTTTGCAGAGGGGTCAAATACTTATTTCCCTCATTAAAATGCAAATCCATTTATAACATTTTTCACATGCGTTTTTCTGGATTTTTTGTTGTTGTTGTTATTCTGTCTCTCACTGTTCAAATAAACCTACCATTCAAATTATAGACTGATCATTTCTTTGTCAGTGGGCAAACGTACAAAATCAGCAGGGGATCAAATACTTTTTTCCCTCACTGTACATACAATAAACCATATTTGTCTAGATCAGGGGTATTCAACCGGGGTCCGCGGTTGAAAAAGCACCAGCAAATAGGCTACCAGTGCCTCTGGCTTTCTTGACTTAGACATACATTTTGTTTAATCAGCTAAGCAGTTGCTCTTAGTGAAAATGTTTTTGGAGTTACCTTTCAAGCTAATAGGCTGTGTTAGCGTTTACAATTCCTCTTCCAATTATAATGTGGGGAGTTAACAAAAAACGATATACCAAATCATTTTAAAATGTTGATTTCTTCTCCTTGCCATTATCATTCACCTGATGATAAGACAAGACGTGACATTTTTTTTTGCTAACGTATGATAGGTGTCCCTGGGTTGCCGGTTTCCCTGGGAAAGAAAAAGGTTGAAGCCCCAGGTCTGATCAACAAAGAGACAGAGACCTAATTCAAATGGGGAAGAACAAAAAGTATAGGGAAGACCAAGAATCACATAGATTGAATCCTGGAGAGAGAAGGAGAGAAAGAAAGATGGAAAGAAAGAGAAAGGGTGAGTAGCTTCGAGTTGAGAGAAAGGACATGATTGGCTTAAGCCTGTGCAGAAAGATTGTTTCCTTTGGCCCTGCGCTGCAATTTCCTGCCCTGTGATCATCTCTTCCATATGATTAGGCCGATGTGCAGAGCATGCAGTCATATGATGGGCTTACGCCACTGGGCCGGGCCTTGGCAGGGCGTGGAGTGAAATGAAGCGGAGCAGAGCAGGGCAGCCTACAGGATTAGCTTTTGAGCGCACAGGAGAAAAAGCACATAACTTATGTTCTACATATTAACACTGTCCCTGAGCCCCACAGTGCTAGCATAGCTCTGTTATAAAAAGATGATGATGCTGCTGTTTGATGCAATTGTAGACCTATAGAATCTATCCAGCTCATTGAGATAGGAGATAGTAGTTACACATGTATCATTTCTACTATGTGGGCACACACACACACACACACACACACACACACACACACACACACACACACACACACACACACACACACACACACACACACACACACACACACACACACACACACACACAGAGACTTAACTGGCATTGAGTAGGGGCTGTAATGTAATTAGCCCAATACACTGGCCTCTCTTTTAGACTCTACACAGTACCAAGGGGCCCCTGCTTCCCCTCTGCATCCCCCTCTCTCCCCACTGACCCAGCTGGGCCCTGCTAGCTAATGGAGACACAATCAGCCAGTACTCTGGGTCTATCTGTCTGACAAATAGAGAAAGTGACAAAAGAGAGCCTGGCTTTGTGGTAGCTATAGAATGTGAGAGGGTTGAACATATGCACGTTCAGTAGCTTCTAGCAGGTGCTGGATATCGAAGCATACATCAATATGTTCATAATTTTTTTTAGCAACATTGTGGTGTCGAAAGAGTATGGATTCCAGGATAAGTCAAAGATTTAACCTGTGCACACACACTCGCACACACTACACTGTCTCTGTCTCCTTCTGTCTCTCTCAAACACCTGATCCAACCCTACCCCCTTCTCCCCGGGCTGTGCCCTCTCTCTCTCATTACCAGAAATATTTCCACTAAGCCTCTTACTCATGAAGACGTACCTGATCGACTATTGGGAAAGCAATCTGGAAAGCCAATTAGTTTAATTAAGGTGAAGAGTCCTGGCCGATCGCTGAGACCCCCATGGAGTGTGACTTCTTCAGAAAAGCTTACACACTCGAGGAGGTTTCTCTGTCACTTGTCAACACCCTAGTGTTTTAATCTTTCCTGCCTGTGCGCATATAAAAAGATGATGAGCGTTCTGCATGGCTTCATGCCGCCGCATAAGGTCCTGTTCTCCAGGGGCCCCCTCTCCTCCAGAGGGGGTTAGATGTAACATCTATGGCGCGGGCTAGGGGACGAAGAGGGGGATTTTTACTGTTCTTCCACAGGTGATACATACCAGACATTTTCACGCAGACTTGGATCTGAAAGAGTTTTTCAGTCAAAGTTGTGTTCATTTCTGCTATATTTTTTTTATGCAAAATGTACTTTTTACATTCTAGTTTGTTTACAAGATAGGCCTACTATGGAGTTGTGTTTTGTCAAGCAAGTGTCTATCCTACAGGTTATTCTATGCATGTTTGCTGTAACTCACAGTAGGCCTGTTTACCAGTGTATTCCCTTAGAACCAGTGTACGTGCATGAGTGTGAGTGTGAAAGAGAGAGAGTTTCTATTAACACTCCCAGGTACAGAGGCGAGGTCTAATAGCCTCTTTCAGCACGTTGGCGGGCCGGCTGTGTGCTGCAGTAATCTTTCAGCGGCAGCCAGGCTCCCTGCTAACAGGCCGCTCAGAGCAGCCATTCAATTAGCAGTTTATTATTACAGAGGCCCCAGCACAAGGCGCTGATAGCCACATGCCAATACCGCTACTGACACTTTGGAGTGTGTGTGATGGTGTGTGTGTGTGTGCATATACGTGCGTTTGTGTGTTCCTGCTTTGGCGTGCGTGTTTGTGTGTGCTGGGCGAAAGTGAAGAGTGACGCCTTTCACTCATATCAGAGGTGGAGGTATTTAGGTAAACATGTGCCTATGCAATACAGTTCCTACACTGTAAATATGTCAGTCTGTGTTCCTGACAGAGGTACCAGTGTGTCACACAGTGGAGTGGGACACGTAGCATGTAGTATCATATTGAGTCTCTAAAGTGTAAAACTATCTATCCTATCTATCCTATCTTTGAAGTTGAAAGGATGGTGAACTAGTAATGGTATTCATTTCGGTGCTCTTGCTTGCATCAACACTTGTATTGGTGTTCCAATCTGTTAGTTCTATAACTAGCACATGGCGATACTGTCAGGCTGCAGGTGTTTGGGATGTTCTCTGATTAGAGGGCTACATACAGTAGAGTAGAAATAACCAGAGATATCACTGTCTCTGACGGTCTGTGTCAGAGTGGGAGCGAGGGAAGATAGTACTGTCTAAATCTCACTTTCTCTCGCGCACACACACACACACACACACACACACACTCCCCTCCCTGTGCGGCTCTCCAAACCTCGGCTCGCTTATCTGCCAATGCGCTGGTAGAGATATTGTTAGCATTCCATTTGCCATTTACATTTTCTCTGCTTGACATAATTGAGGAATGGATGCTCTTATGAAAATTAAACTTGCGGTCCTCCTGGGTTACTGTAACCCTGTTAAAATGTAATGAGATTCTTTATGCCTCTTCTTGTGATTTTTTATTAAATAGAATATCAGTATGACTAATTCCCCAGGCCTAAATGCAGACTGGGACATAGCATTATTGATAGGCTAGTGCATAAGTGGTCTCCCTTCCCCTGCCTCTAATGGTCTAATAATGCATTATACCAGTATCAGTGGGCCTGTGGCTTGCAGTGCTTATTGTCGTTATTGAAAACACCTGGGCCAACCATTCATCAAGGTTAAATCAAGAGGGCCCATCCGTTCATTAGGCTGTCAGTACACATCTTTATTTAGTTTCGCCGTCAGAAGCCGGCCAGTAGTCCGACGGCAAGGCACAAGCCCCAAGCAGCCGGGGCGCACGAGCCGCAGTTAGCCCGCCAAATGAGACTTTTCCCGGTTCGACCCTCGCCTGACGGTTAGCGTTGTCATTTTGGACGGATGATGAAGCGGAACGGATTATGTTTGCTTGCCATTCCCGGAACCAATGCAATTTTACGATAGCCATTCACCGCGCATATTTATCATACTGATGGTTGTTTTGAGCGTAGGCAGAGAGAGAGAGCGACACTGACAAACTTATTTTAGACAGGCTTTCAGAATTGTGGAGGTCGTTTTTCTGTACTTGAAATGGAAGCTAAATTAATCGTTAGTGTCATAAAATATTAGTTTGTTGTTCTAAAATAAAGAAAAAAAGTCGAATTTATTATTTATTTAAATGTAATATTTTTTTTTTCTAATCTTAATTCATTTATAAATCATTTGGTTTGTTATTGGCACAATTAATTGTTAGCCTACCAAAAATGCAAGGCATAAGCCTACAAGTGCCTGACACAGTACAATAAATAAAAATGCCTTATACCTTAAAGAGAATAAATGCGATTTCTGCTTCCATCTAACTCAAATGTAATTTCTGTGGTTAGCGGTGACACTGACAATTAATTCAGAGTTAATTACTACAAATTATGAGGATTTAAATTAAGGAGAAAAAAAGGCAATACAAACATTCCTAAAAGAGCAAGGCCTTTCCTACATTTATCAAAAGGAAAACCAATCAACTTTCCTTGTAGTTCCGAGTTTAATCTGGAAAGTGTGTTTCAAATCGAAATTGTGCAGAGTTGACTGTTTACAAAAGATATTGGTTAGTTGGAAAATTTACATCTAAAGTGCAAAATATAATTACCTGAAATGAACTTAGTAGGGGTCCTTTACAGGAAGCTTGATGATAAAAAAAAAAGCATTTTCAGTGCAGCTGTTCCTCACTTCATCACCTGTCCCCATAGAATTAGGAATTAGAATACTATATTATGTATTATTTATTATTATTATTATTATTATTATTATAGTCATTTAATAGGATTTCTATGCCTGTCCCCTACACTACTAAAATCACAATAGGCTACCTCTAACAACAGCTATTTTGTCGCCTCATCTTAATTAATTTTAGTCATGTCCATCACACAAGGGTCTGTACAACAGCATAAACATAACATGGAGTCTGGAGTACAAAACACTATACAGTTTGTTTCATACCTGCCATACTGAACAAACCTTCCTTCTCTCCCAGCCTCAAATAAATAAACCACAAGGTGTCCTGTCACATCAGTTGACACTTTAACTCCATCACTGACAGTGGGATTGCAAAAAAAAAACGTCATTACATTTATTTTGACACTGAGTGTCTAGCAATGTAGCACACAACTCCATCCACCAATTCCACTAGCAGTAAAAAATAACACACTGAAACTGTCACTGTCTCTGCAACCCTGTAAAAGCACGGTAGAAAAATATAAATAAACAGATAACACCTAAACACTCAGCCGTCACTTTCACCACTGTAATAATGACACTGAGAGCCAGGGAGTCAAGAGGAGATATGCAAGCGAACAAGGACAAAGGGGCTGTGTTTTCAGCTTTCACACACACACACACACACACACACACACACACACACACACACACACACACACACACACACACACACACACACACACACACACACACACACACACACACACACACACACACACTCACACTCACACACACACATCTCTGGTACACTGGAAGGAGATAGCCACATGTGATTGGGAGGGCGGTGGCGTTGATGAATTGATGCGCTGGGCTGGGGTGTGCTTCCCTTGCCAGCCTGGGACACACAGCTTGGATTCATGGGAACTGGTAGTTACACGGAACCATATTTCTCTCAGAGCCCAAGGCGGGAGAGAGCTAGGACTGCACACGTCTGTCACTGGGCTGGGCCAGTCCCTGCGCCCTCAGACCAAAGACAAACAAACGCAGCTGGACCAGAGACTTCATCTACTCACTCTCTCACTCTCTCACGTACACACAGGCACACACACTCATACTCAAAACATGGACAGTGCACACTGTATAGTACACATACTGTCCACAACCACACTTCTATCTAGCACATGTACCAAGTCCTACTCTCTGTCACACACACACACCTCTATCTCTCCTTTCACTACGTCTATATTCCCACACTCATTCCTCTCTGGCTATCCAAACCTATAGGCATTGTTGCACAGACCTTTATACTGTTTCACAATGTATGTGCAACACAGCAGCACATCTTACTGTCTACCTCTGAACAGCAGTTGCAACATTGGACTTTGAACTCTAGGGAGCGACCATAGGATACGCAGAGTAGAATGGCAGGGAAAACTCAAAGGTTGTAAGAGCAAGAAAAACCTCTTGTCATGTAGACCTCAAAAGGTCTGAACATATTTAAAAAGAGGTCTTATGTCAAGATGAGGGGATGTCCCACACTATCGATGGCAATGGACATGGATTTGTCTGGACAGTAGACCACTTTAGAGGTCTGAAAATGCCTAAGAGTCATTGCTATTGGAATTAACTATCACTTTAGCACACAGTCACCTCTGTATGCCTTAGGGCTATACGTGACAATTACCAGATATATAAGAAACACTCACATTTTGCCGTTAGTGCTTCTTTAATGGCTACTAATGAATTTGCTTCCTTTACACTGCTTCAATTATTTGAGTGACATGTATTGAAATTGAATTTAGAGACATTAAACCTCAGGATTTTCCAAGTATCTGCCAACATATTAGTGAGTGTTTAACAACAGATAACTTAAATTAAGAGCTATTTAAGTGAACTTATTTGGCAACTAGGCCCACATTATTATTAAATACAATAGCCAGCTCTCCTGGCACGGAGAGAGCCAAAGTCAACCATTCTCCACAGCGTTCGTCATCATCATCACAACAGCCTGAGAAGTTCTGAAAGAGTAAAATGATTTGATTATGTTGAGGCTAATGACGAGGGGCATACTTAAATCCATCTCCACGTTTTTCTTGATTCTGCCTCTGATTCAGCGGCCTGTCAGCAGCTTGTTAAAGTTTTACTGCGGTATTTCAGAGCTCTGCTATGAGCTCCCGTCAGCCCAGTACACAATGAGAGAGAGGGCCTGTGGAGAACTGACAACCAACAGTTTTACTGTAAAACAGTTTTACTGTAAAACAGTTATACTGTGCATGAACCATTTGTCTTAAGGCCTGTTATACACTATCATTGTAATGGCATAATATATATTCATAATAATAATAATACATTTAATTTGTAAAGTGCTTTTCTCACACCCAAGGCGCTAAAGGTGACAGATTGTCATTACACAAATCACTAGATAGGTTTATAACCATAGCCTACCAGCTCTCTATTGTAAATGATGCCATGTGTAACGATAGTTGTATAGTGGATTGACATCAGCTGTCATGACCACCACAACAACCTCTCTTTCCCTCTCTCTCTCCCCCTCTTTCTCCCTCTCCGGGCTGGATGGCTGCTTGGCTGTTTCCGAAGGCCAGTCCATGTTTGTTTTCATTCGGCCTGTTGTCGGGGACAACGCTCACTGGTTGATTGTATCCCTTGGCATCTCTAGTTTGTCCATGTCAGGGCAGTGCCTGAGGGCGAACCCCATAGCGCTGGTTTGATTGCATCCGGCCTAGAGAGAGAGAGAGAGAGAGAGAGAGAGAGAGAGAGAGAGAGAGAGAGAGAGAGAGAGAGAGAGAGAGAGAGAGAGAGAGAGAGAGAGAGAGAGAGAGAGAGAGAGAGTCTAACTTTACTAACATTTTCGGTTCCAAAAGTCCCCTAGGCTTAGGGCTTAAGTTTAGGGTTAGAATTAGGGTTAGGTGTTAGTTTTATAGTTAGGGTTAGCTAGGGGTTAGTTTTTGCTCTGAAATGCACTGTCAACTGTGGGACCTTATATATACAGGTGTGTGCCATTCCAAATCATGTCCAATCAATTGAATTTACCACAGGTGGACTCCAATCAAGTTGTAGAAACATCTCAAGGATGATCAATGGAAACAGGATGCACCTGAGCTCAATTTTGAGTCTCATAGCAAATGGTCTGAAAACTTATTTAAATAAGGTATTTATTTTTTAAATTGTTTCTAAATTTGCAACCATTTCTAAAAACCTGTTTTCACTTTGTCATGATTGGGTATTGTGTGTAGATTTATGAGGGGGAAAAAACTATTTAATCAATTTTAGAATAAGGCTGTAACGTAACAAAACGTGGAAAAAGTCAAGGGGTCTGAATAATTTCCAAATGCACTGTAAGCTTTTTGTTCTTATGGAAAATGTCCCTTTTTTTTCAACTCATGAAACATGGGATCAACACCTTACATGTTACATTTATATTTTTGTTCATTGTAACTACAGATAGATATACTGATGTGCAGTTCTAAATTCTCAGAGCAATAAATCAATAGGCCCATATGTTCATATGGCAAAGTATGGTGTCTCGTGGGCTGACAGGCTGTTTGGTGATGAGACTGAAAAATAACAATAACATGTACACAAAGCTGATCAAATTCACCCTTATAATTGACATATTGAAAGGGCTCTACAAAAAAGTAGCACTGCTGAAATAAGTGACCCGCCTTGTCTGACTGTCAATACAACAAAGGGCCGAGCATAGAGAGGAGTCCAGTTAGCCAGCTGGTGCTACAGATGAGATCGCTAACACCCCAAAACATCACCCAGCCTCAGTGCATGACAATAACACACTGATCCAGTCAACCAAATGACTGTAAAGCAACGCACAAAGACAATCTCATTACCTTTACAGGACACACTGAAGCACAAAGTGAGATGAAATGTTAACTGGAAATCTGAACATAAAGAACAATCTGAAACAGAGACCACTGGGAGAACTGGCATTATCTGACCTCTGCACTACACCGGAACAGTTTATACAACAGGATACTCCCATTGCATGATGTACTAAGATGTAACAAATATGCAAAACAAAACAGAAACAGGTCATTTATTGACGAGGGTGTCATACATAAACCATTGGTGTCTGTGATGAGCTTCTATGATGCCAGAGCATTGACCTAGTTGACGTGATAAAATACAGCGTGTGGTTTGAGAAGGGGAGTATATAAAAGTGTGTGTGTGCGGGTGTGCGGGTGTGTGTGGCTGTTACTCTCTCTCGCCGTTATCGTCACTTCCTTGTCCATCGCCGATCACTGGCAAGAGGAGATGGCAAAAGAGATGCTGTAAAAGAGAAAGAGAGGGAGAGGGGACGTTTCACCGCTTGCAGAGAAACTCCATCGGTGAGGAGCCCCTAATCACATTACCCAAGAAAACTTTTACTTATGGCTAATGGAATTTGTTTAAAATTGAACCGCTTGAGCATAAGTAGATTTGCATTGATCCAGATATGTATAGAGCCAAAGTCAGTCTATCTATTCTGTGAGGGAATTAAAAGCGGGTAAGCCTATAGAGCCAGACTGTATGATCCTATGTTCAAAGATCAATACTGGCTGGACCACTCATGAGCTTTTTCCAGTGGCTGTGTGTGTGTGTGTATACGTGCGTGTGTGCGTGGTTGTGTATATATGTGTGTTTGTCCAGTGTATATTTTGCCAGCAAATTCTTCAGTGTGGGAATTGGCTATCCCTGGGTTTTACCTGCATGTTGGGTGGCGGCCCTGGCCCTTGCGAGGGATCTTTGGGGTTTCGCTGGCCTGTTAACACCACACAAATAAGCCTGGCTGCCCCACGTTTATTTAGTCTGACACTATTGACATCCATCGTCTGAGCAGCCTTCTGACAGCCTGACCTTGGGAAGAGCAGAGCAGACGCTCCTGGAACTACTGCCACCAAACCAACCCAACACTGCCCTGTTTACAGCAGGAACCAGAAACTACAGACTCACCAAGATATATATTGGAACTCAATGGAACTCAGGCGTTCCCATCAAGTAAGCATGTTTGATGAACATTGGGTAATGTTCTCTTGATGTTCTCCTTAAATTATGTTGTAGTAAATGTTGCAGAACTACTTTTATTAAGAATGCTTTAAAGCAGGCAAGAATGTTGCTCAAATGTTGGTAGAGTTACACAAAAAACATTACTCAGTGTGAAGGTATGAGCAATTATGTGCAGAGAACATTTGAAGCCATTTGGAGAATTTCTTTTCTCCAAGATTTGTAGGATGCAGCAAATCATTTCCTGGGCAGTTTATTTTACCCTATTTTACTATTTGCCTAAATTGTTTAGTGGATAATTAATGACTGACGTGAAATAAAGGACTAACAGGAGATATTATTAATGTGGTTACTAAACCAGGTTGAAGGATTTGGCTTGATTGAACAGACCCAACAGATCATTCATATTCCCTTCTCCCTCTGCTGCATACAGTACATTGCTCCAAAAACAGTGACAAAGTGCTAAATTACCTCACACACCAGCAGCACCGCCACAAACTCAATAGTGACCTCATTGATGAGATACACTTCTTCTCTCACACACGCACACAAACACCAGTGTGGGAGAGGTCAGTTCGACCCCCATCATCATCATCACACTGGGTAAAACCAGCATTGGCAGAGTAGTACAATGACATTGGCCATGAGCAGCATGAGGGCCAATCTGATGACTAAAAACTCCAAATATGAGATTAGTCTCCCGACTCCCCTCTCCTAAGTGCCACTCGGCACAAATGGGGCCTTAAGAAGATAATAACCTTACAATTGCTTTTATAGGGATTGAGTTATTCGATTACAAGCCCCATGAGTGAAATACAGCTCTACCTTTACCGCTGCTGGACATGAAGAGCTAAGCCATTTTCGCAACCTTTCGGAATTGAGCGGGAACACCAGGAATGTCAGGGGATGAGTGTGTGTGCGGGAAAAGGAGGCATCTGTCAGAAAACATGGCAGATGAAGATGGTGATATCAGAGATATAAGGTCCAATGGAGCGCACACACACTGCGCATGCAAGCTAGCTCTGATGAAGACCGTGAGGCAGTGACGTACGCAAAAAAAGTGATATCTCGCATGTTCAGTGTGAAGGAGCTTTTTTTCTTTGAATTGTAAATTGTTAGTGAAATTGTTAGCACGTAGTAGCTGGTACAGCCCACATGGATATTACAATCTGGATTAAATGGCAGCGCAGCAATGCATGTCTGACAATAAGCAATGTCTTCATTGGTGCGTTCGTTGATGAAATAGGTCTATAATCAGTGATGTGTTTTCCACTATTGATAGTACCCAGTACCCACCTCTCTCTCTCCATTAGCCCTATATAGCCTACTCTACCCTTCAGCGCAGGGGTGCCCAAACTTTTGGGTTTGGTGGGCCAAAATATAATTTGAGTAGTGGGCAAACAAATAGACATTTTCTACTTATCTACTATAGAAAAGGTAAACAATCAATTTTTAGGGTCTTTAAACAACAGCTTTTTAGTAAGCAATCATAAAATCACACTTTAAACAGTAGTCAAATTGTAGCCATATAACTTGACACCTAACAACACATTCTGATTACCAGAATAAAACAAAAAAATTTACCGTTGTGGCACAGAAACCTCCTTTTAAATGAGTGACTGTCAGTGACTGAAATAACAAGTGGAAAACTGCTTATGCACCAAATTTCGAAATGGCACCTTGTGTATTCTACTAATCTAACTCTCAACAGTAAATTGACCCTGACTAAGTAAAACAATTATAATTAAGAGTGGGCCAAGTTTGGCCCGCGGCCCCAGTTTGGGCGGCCCTGCTCTAGACTCTAGTCTCGCTGCAGTGCCCCCTGAATACATGCAACTATTTATTCTCTTGACCCACCAACAGTGTTCATCTTGCTATCCCCATCCACCAATGGGGACGTATCATATTATCTACTAGGAGAATAGTTACTCTAGTCTAACCATTCCTTCTCTGTTCTTTGGCAACATCAAGTCCCATGATGAGAGGGCTGTTGAAAGTCCCAACTCACCCACCAACCCTCCCCACCTCACCACCCCTGCCCCCATCCCCTGCCCACTAACTCTCTGAGATAATCCTGTTTGTCCTCGTTTACCAGGATTGAAGTGGAGAGGCTTCTCTCGATTCCTCCTCCCTCCCCATTTAAAAACATTACTGGACAATATATATGTGCCCTTATCCAGGACAACTTCTATTGCTTACAAATTACAGGCTCTGTAACCCACTTATGCAGTGAGGCTTTATGGTTCTTCTGGAAATCTACAGGGTTTCAGGGGACAGCGTTTTAGCCAAGGGCAAACCACAGTCCAGCCACCATCAGGCCTCTAAGAGAGACTTAACTGAGTAGGACCAGTAGATACGCCCTTTACTGTATCTATGGATATAAATGTCACATGACCAGGGTCTGTTTTTTTTCCTGACCATGTGACCTGACCAGGAACATTTCTAAGCTTGAGTTATAGACTTTCACTAGGGTCCTCCAAAACATTCTGCTCAGGTCACATGGTTCGGAAAAACTCATACAGTAGCTTAATATGTTGCTATATTCTTAAGCACAGGTGGATCTCTAACATCCGTTGATATGATATCGATGATATGTGATCATACTGTAACGGGCATTTACAGACACTGGTCAGGCATTACCAATCAATGATGAACATCGAATTCTCATCCTTACCTTACACTGTGAGAGATCAGCCTCTTACACTCTTGCATCAATATTGTCTGATCATGGATCATTTTGTGTCAGCTCCCTGAGAGACCTCTAGATAAAGTCAGAATGCTCATCACAATTATCGATCAATCAGCCACAAGCCAAAACCTTGTCCCACAACAGGGGGACGTGCCTGGAGATAATGTCCCATAGGTTCTGTCATTATGCCTTGCGGCAGTGCTAGGGGACCACGGATTGGCCTAATGGAGTTCCTATTGAACCACATTGGGAGTTAACACCTCCCCATTTTACAGGCCAGTGGGAGGGGATGGGCGTGGGGGGGGGTACATGTTCCAATCTTAATATGACTAGCCCCATGCGCCCATAATCCCGTTAGCCTCTCACCAATGGCTGTTATGATGGCAATGTGGGGTTTTGCTCAGGACCAGAGCGCAGATGTACTGGTAATGTATGGAGATATTTAAGGACTGGTGAGAGGCAGATACAGATACCTTAGCAACCCTATAACATAGTCATATACATGTGAAAAAATAGACTGCTCTTTCTCATTAGAATCACCAATAGGACAACAGCCACTAAACAAATAAACAGCTGACTGGCTCATTCCTGTTACTACCAGAGAGCATGACCACACATGGTGATTGACTGTTTCTACAGCCTTCTCCAGGAACACAGCATCCACCCCTAGCTACTAACTCACCCTGCTGCTGTCCCACTGCACAATACCTGGATGCCCCACTGTTTGGACAGAAAACAGTCCAGCAGTAAAGGCTAGTAGTAAGACGCTTGGCCTCGGTAGTGGAGGACCATAGTGGGTGTCCTAAACAGTCTATATTTAGCTGACTTGGGCCTGTCTGGCTGGAGGAGGACGTAGTGGGAATGTTTCAGAAGAATGCCCCAGACCACACCCCCACCATGGCCGTCCTGTTCCACACAGGAAGGACCCGCGGAAATTAGTCTGTCAGGAAGCCACTAGGGTGTGTGTGTGTGTTCGCGCGTGTGTGCAGTTGGGTGTGTGTGTGTGTGTACCTGCGTGTCTGTGTGCGTATCCCACCTCTACCGCATCCTTTCAGGCCATGGTTCACATAGTTATTAATATGAGGGGTTAAAGGGGCATTGGGTGCACAGTGAATTATGACGCTACAGTAAGTACCTAGCACAGGAGGTGGCACCTTAATTGGGGAGGACGGGCTTGTGGTAATGGCTGGAGCAGAATAGGTGGAATGGTATCGGAAACATGGTTTCCATGTGTTTATGCCATTCCATTATCATTATTATGAGCCGTCCTCCCCTCAGCAGTATTTTTTATGTATTATTTCTTACATTTTTACCTCAGGAAATCATAAGTCTTATTACATACATTTGGGAAGAACTATTGGATATAAAAAAACTATTGGATATATAACATTACGACCAGGAATATGACTTTCCCGAATCGGATCCTCTGTTCGGACCACCACTCAGGACAATGTAGCTAATTCCGGTAGGCAATCCAAAATAAGGATGCCGCAGAAGGAGCAGACGAAGCGGCCACCTGGTCAGGCTCCATAGACGTGCACATCGCACACCGCTCCCGATTATACTACTCGCCAATGTCCAGTCTCTTGACAACAAAGTAGACGAAATTCGAGCAAGGGTTGCATTCCAGAGAGACATCAGAGATTGTAACATTCTCTGTTTCACGGAAACATGGCTCTCTCGGGATATGTTGTCAGAATCAGTTCAGCCACCGGGCTTCTCCATGCATCGCGCAGACAGAAATAAAAACCTCTCTAGGAAAAGGAAGCGCGGGGTGTATGCTTTATGATTAACAACGTACAGGAACTCAAGTCCTTCTGCTCACCCGATCTAGAATTCCTTACAATCAAGTGCCGGCCATTTTACCTACCAAGAGAATTCTCGTCAGTTATAGTCACAGCTGTGTACATTCCCCCTCAAGCAGACACCAAGACGGCCATCAAGGAACTTCACTGGACTATATGCAAAATGGAAACCATACATCCTAAGGCTGCATTTATTGTACCTGGCGATTTTAACAAAGCAAATTTGAGAACAAGTCTACCTAAAATATTCCAGCATATTGATTGCGCTACGCGCATGCGCAATACCCTCGACCATTGCTACTCTAAATTCCGTGATGCATACAAAGCCCTCCCCCGCCCTCCCAAATCCGACCACGACGCCATCTTGCTCCTTCCGTCTTATAGGCAGAAACTCAAACAGGATGTACCAGTGACGAGAACCATTGAACGCTGGTCCGACCAATCGGAAGCCACGCTTCAAGATTGTTTTGATCACGCGGACTGGAATATGTTCCGGTCAGCCTCAGAGAACAACATCGACCTATACGCTGACTCGATGCGTGTGTTTATAAAGAAGTGCATTGGAGATGTTGAACCCACTATGACTATTAAAACCTACTCCCACACCACCGGTGCCACCAGGCAAGAGGCCGGAAGTATGGGAGTGGGATCTATGGACCGCTACTCTGTGTCAAACATCCGGGACAGTGCCTCTGCCTTAGTGTTTTGGGAACCTGGTCGGTAGGATAGGGTGAAAACAAAACAGGCGTTCACCCGCCGCTCAACCCTCAGGTGGATGGTCAAACATTGCCCGGAAGCGGCGGGTGAACTCCTCGTAGTGGTCCAACGGCGCTCTGTCCTCTCCCCATACGGCGTTGGCCCACTCCAGGGCTTTCCCTGATAGACAGGAGACGAGGGCGGACACACTCTCGCGTCCCGAAGAGGCCGGGTGGACGGTCGCCAGGTAGAGCTCCAGCTGGAGTAGAAACCCCTGGCACCCGGCAGCCGTCCCATCATACTCCCTCGGGAGCGCAAGATGAATCCCACTGGGACCAGGTGAAGGAGGGGTGGACTGCGGTGTGGGTTGTGGAGTGGGAGGTTGTGATGATGGTGGAGGTGCTGGAAAACCTCCTCTCTCCCATCGCTCCAGATTTTGCAGCACGCGATCCATGGCTGTGCCGAGACGTTGCAACATGGTCGCGTGCTGCTGGATGCGCTCCTCGACTGGCAGAGAAGGGTTGTGTGCTCCTGCTGACTCCATTTAGGGTGCGTGATTCTATAATGGGCCTCAGTGATGCAGGTGCAGCGGAGTCAGGCGCAGGACAACAGAGATGAGTATTCATAAACTTTTTCTCAAATAAGAAAACAATACTCGTAGTGATATAATTTCACAAGAAACAAGGGACCAAGATTACAACGAATAATCACGCACAAAAACATGGGGGAAACAGAGGGTTAAATAAGGAACATGTAATTATGGGAATGGAAACCAGGTGTGTAAAAAATGAAGACAAAACCAACGGAAAATGAAAGATGGATCGGTGGACGGCTAGAAGACCGGTGACGTCGACCGCCGAGCGCCGCCCGAACAAGGAGAGGGACCAACTTTGGCGGAAGTCGTGACACATATTCTTATTCACCCCTTTAGATTTGTGTATTAGGTAGTTGTTGGGGAATTGTTAGATTACTTGTCAAATATTACTGCACTGTCGGAACTAGAAGCACAAGAATTTCGCTACACACGCATTAACATCTGTTAACCATGTGTATGTGACAAATAACATTTGATTGACTTGACCTCCATCCGAACTATCAGAACCACCCATGCTTCAATCACCCTAAAGGTAAGGCCCAACTCTTTAATGACCCTCCACACCAAAACCTCCCCTTTAAGTCAATCTTTCCACTGAGATCCCAGCGCCTGCGTCCCTTTAAGAGTGCTAAGCTTTCCTCGCTTCCCCAATTAGGGCTCTAATTTGGCTAATGTAGCATTAATGGAGAAAGAGGCTGCTGAAGCCCAGAGCTCAGCACAATGCTGACCCAATAGGACACACACAGACAGATTAGATTTCACTAACAATAACATCAGGATGTACCTCTCAAGGGACCAACGTCCAACCCCCTACACACATACATACACCCGTATATACACACACACACACACACACACACATATACTTAAGCAATAAGGCCAGAGGGGGTGTGGTATATGGCCAATATACCACGGCTAAATACTGTTCTTAAGCACGACACAGCGCAGAGTGCCTTGATACAGCCCTTAGCCGTGATATATTGGCCATGTACCACGAACCCCAGAGGTGCCTTATTGCTATTATAAACTCTTTACCAATGTAATTAGAGCAGTGAAAATAAAAGTATTGTCATACCCATGGTATACGGTCTGATATACCACGGCTTTCAGCCAATCAGCATTCACGGCCCAAACCACCTACTGTCAGTATGGATAACATAGTATGGAGGTTGATGGTGGTGGGAGTTAATAAGGTAACCAGGTGTGACACCTGAATGGAAAATAAAGTATAACCAAGCTAACAATAAATGCTCCAAGGACCTTAGGATTATTAGCTGATGTTTTCGTCAGACAACCTACCACTTGCTTTCTTTGAGGACCACCTCCATCCTTTCACACACACACACAAAGCAAACACGCATACACTGGTCCATATGCTCACATACATACAAATACACACTTGCACACCAGGCTCATAGAAAACATGTGGCCGGCATGGGAACATAGTCCTGTTGAGTAGAGGATCAACATGGCACCACCTTCCCTCTCCTTATCACACATGCACAGGCACACACACACATACTGTTTCTTCTTCTTTAAACATTTAATTTCTTTCTGCTGGCTCAATATGTTTCTAGACCATTACTGTACATAATAGTAATGTTGTGATAAGGTTGCAGTAGTGTTGTGGTGGAGTTTCCAAGACATGACAACACTGGCGACAGCCATATCTGGGATTGTGTGCCCTTTCAAGTTAACCGTTGCCACTTCACTCCCCTGCACACACATACACACGTGTGCACGTTTGCCCCCCAAGCTGTAGATGATGACGATACTTCAGCCTCCAGCTCCTCGATAAGAGAACCCCAAAAAAGGCGGATGGGTGCCTGCCTGGAATCATGGATGGCGAGCTGCAAGAGAGGAGGAGAGGAGAAAAGAGAGGGGGAGGGTAACAGACAAGTTGAAAGAAGAAAAAACAAGTGAAAACCAAAAGAAGTGCAGCAGTCAGTCTAATCTCCAGTCTGGCTCCACAAACAGTTGGGCCCTGGTCTGGCAGCGCCAGAACGAGCAGCCACGATCCAGCTCCACGGTGGGGCGGCCAAGGCTCAAGTCTGACACCGTGCCGTGCCGTGCCGTCCACACAGAACAACCCCAGATTACAGCTGGCCCCGTCTGATGATGTCATCAGCAGCTCTCCTAGAGGACTGGAGTGAGAGAGAAAATGAAAAGGAGAGAGAGAGAGTGCAAGAGAGAGAGAGAGAGAGAGAGAGAGAGAGAGGTCTAACTTGACTAACATTTTCGGTTCCAAAAGTCCCCAAAAGGCAATTTTAGGCTTAGGGGTTAAGTTTAGTATTAATAAAAAGTAAAGTAACCCTTTGTATGCTAAGAAATCTTCTTTAAATGTTATTTTGGGAAGGAGAATTGTAGAGAATGGCAGTTCTGGTTACCCAGACTGGTAAGACTCATTTGTAAATTATATGTAAATCTGTGGACATTGTGTATGATTGACTGTACGGCACAGAGCACCCATGTCACTTGTTTTGCCCTGCAGCCATTTGCCTATCACAAGCTTGTAGTCCTAAAACCCGGAAATGAGTTACCTCTGGTTCATTCATCCATTCCTATGGGAAATATTAGTGGGGAAAGAATAGGGTTTTGGGATAAACTCCAAAAATACACAGGCTTAGTAGATCTTATCCATTTCGGTCTAAATCAAATCAAATTCAAATCAGATTTTATTTGTCACATACACATGGTTAGCAGATGTTAATGCGAGTGTAGCGAAATGCTTGTGCTTCTAGTTCCGACCACGCAGTAGTATCTAACAAGTAATCTAACAAATTCACAACAACTACCTTATACACACAAGAGTAAAGGAATGAATACGAGTATGTACATATAAATATATGGATGAGCGATGGCTGACCGGCGTAGGCAAGATGCAGTAGATGGTACGGAGTACAGTATATACATATGAGATGAGTAATGTAGGATATGTAAACATTCTATAAAAGGCATCGTTTAATGTGGATAGTGATACATTTATTTCATCCAATTATAATTATTAAAGTGGCTAGAGTCTATGGGATAATACCAGGCAGTTAACATGACCTTTATGAATTATGAAGCCTTTATGTGCTTTTTTAAGTTATATAAATGCTTAAAAATTCACAAAAGTGACATTAGCTGATGAAGATTATCTCATAGAACAAAATGTATAACATCTCCTAATCCTGTGTTTACCACAGACCTTATTTATGGCGTTTATCCAAAAACCCTACAAAAACTCCATTCATTTTTCCATAGGCTTTGTTCAGCGAACCATGGCGGAGTTAGTGACTACAAAAAGTCGCCATAAATATTGCTCTGTATAGAAGACCATAATGTTATCGATCAATAATGACAAACCTCCTGGCATTGACAATTTAGATGGAAAGCTACTGAGGATGGTAGCTAACTCTATAGCCACACCTATCTGTCATATTTTTAATCTGAGCCTAGAGGAAAGTCTTTGTCCTCAGGCCTGGAGGGAAGCCAAAGAGTGATAAAGCAGCCTTTACTGGTTCTAACAGCAGACCTATAAGCTTGCTGCAAGCTCTTAGCAAACTGTTGGAAAAAATTGTGTTTGACCAAATACAATGCTATTTCTCTGTAAACAAATTAACAACAGACTTTCAGCATGCTTATAGAGAAGGGCACTCAACATGTACTGCACTGACACGAATGACTGATGATTGGTTGAAAGAAATTGATAATAAGAAGATTGTGGGAGCTGTACTGTTAGATTTCAGTGCAGCCTTTGATATTATTGACCATAACCTGTTGTTAAAAAAACATAATTTATTACGGTCTGGCCGTAATAAAGAGATGCTTTGCTTTTTTGACACCACACTCCAAAAAGCAAGTTCTGCAGGCTCTAGTTTTGTCTAATCTTGATTATTGTCCAGTCGTGTGGTCCAGTGCTGCAAGGAAAGACCTAGTTAGGCTGCAGCTGGCCCAGAACAGAGCGGCACATTTTGCTCTTCATTGTAATCAGAGGGCTGATATAAATACTATGCATGCCAGTCTCTCTTGGCTAAGAGATGAGGAGAGCTGACTGCATCCCTTCTTCTTTTTATAAGAAATATTAATGTGTTGAAAATCCCAAATTGTTTGCTTAGTCAACTTACACACAGCTCTGACACACACACTTATCCCACCAGACATGCCACCAGAGGTCTTTTCCTTCCATCTCATATTGCTCAAATAAACAGCAAACCTGGTTTAAAAAAACAGATAAAGCAACACCTCGCTGCACAACGCCTCTCCCCTATTTGAAAATAGTTTGTGTGTATGCATTTATATGTAGGCTACGTGTGCCTTTTAAAAAAATGTAAGTAGCTCTGTCCTTGAACTGTTCTTGTCTATTGATGTTCTGTATTATGTCCCTCTTTATAATGTTTTATGTTTTGTGTGGACCCCAGAAAGTGTAGCTGCTGCTTTGGAACAGCTAGTGGGGATCCTAATAAAATACCAAAGACAATGTCTTGTGACTTTTTGTGTATATAATCCTTGGCAATTTTGATACATGTATTTGTTGCCTGTTGTGGCTTCTTTATGTATTTTCAATTGTCAAATAAAATATCCCTGACATTGAGTAATGTTGGAGTAAATTCTGGTTCATGATTCTTAGTCACAATGATTGAATTCCGGCTAGTGATACTCCTCACAAAATAATCAATAGCTATAGGATTTGGGTAATCGTTGGTGGTATGCTCTTGCAATTGTCTATTACTTTGAGTAACTTTTCAGATATTGAAGATTATCTGAGGCTGACAGGATGTTGATAACTTTCTCAAACTTCAGGTCTAGTCTAAATGGATGAGAAACTGATTATTTCAGTACAAAAGCTCCGGAGTGGGAACTGCCAACAGCTCACGACACGCTATTGACACAGAGCACTTTCCTTTCCTAACGAAAACAGCAATGGCAAACACAACAACCGCTTACTCTTAAAATCCCCTAACAACAACATACGTAACTTCTCACACTTTCACTCATTTACACCACGGGAAGGAGAATGCTGTTTGTTAGATGACTGCCGAATGAACATGTATAGTACATGTAGACATAACTTCTATTAATCTATTAATGGAATCCACCAGCCATCTTCTTCCACCCGCCATCTGCTGTTACTCTGGTTCACCAGCTAGCTATGAGCCTGGGTGGAATTCAGGCTAAGGAACAGAGTTTATTCCATTCCTGAAATGTTTGAAATATAAACTTGTCTGGCGAACAACTGTCATCATGCCTCAGACAAGTCTACATCACCACTGCACTCAACACCAACACCAACCATCAATACCTCCCCAGTTCCGTCGTGTCAGAACGCACCTGTAGAAAACCTCAGACTGCCAACTTGCCAATTTACCTTTGATCGCTCCCAAAATCCTTTGGTGTGCCCAACCTATCAATGGAGAGATCAAGTCTGCCGGGTGTTAACAGATGAAGTAGTTATGAATGAAGTTGCTGTAGTGGGGTTGCTGCACCGCTCATTTCAAAGACATCCAAACGAAGCCCAAATATGGGCGCCACTGAAGACATTAACACATCACTTTAGCTTTTGTTTCAGTGGATTTAAACAGAGAAGAAAAAGAGGTTAGTAGAGGTAAGTACCTGAGTTGATGGTGTAACTACAGTTTTAGCCCCAGGGGGAGACAGAGTGGAGGCTCATTCACAGTGAAAGCCACACAGGAGGAGTTAAGCCCGGCTGAAGAGAGCCTGTCATATTCTCCAGGCTGCACCTGTGGGGACTGGCCTGGCACTCTCCAAGCCTGCTGGGTACTGAGGGGGAGATTTGGAGGGATTTGGGTGAGAATGGGAACCCACTTAGCACCTTTAAACAGTAGAGACCTGAATGAAGAGGTTGGCGTCAGTGAGCCCTGAAGGAAAGGACTGATGTTACAGCCAGATAGATCAAGATTGCCTTCGAAATTGTACATCTGTCCACGTCCTAAGTTCATGAGAAAATTCCTTCAAAACTGTCCACTAGTGGCAATTGTGAGCGGTATTACCATCAAGTAGGCACCATCAAGTAGGCTTGGGTTTTACTTGGGTGTTGTGGACAGGGGTGGAAGATGGGCCTAATCCATTGACTCCTGATCCGAAAGTTGCGTGTTCAATCCCAGTGGTAGACACTCGCTTTAAGTCCGATCACAAACCTTAACCCTTAACTTAACCATTTGGAATGAATGCCTAAACTTAATGTTTTAACCCTATTCAAAACCTTAACCCTTATACCTTAACTTCGAAATTTGACCTTTGGACAAAAGTGCAAAAACGTCTATTTCTGCAGTGAGACTGTGAGAGCTTTTTGGATGTTAATGTCAGTGTCAAATACAAGTTTAAAGGACTAGAACACACACAAACAGCTTTGCAGAAGAACAGGACACACAAATACAAACACCTGTGAGTGTAGGATACAGCACTCCCTTACCTAACCTAACATGACACAACACTCAAGAAACAGGGCAGCCAGTGTGTGTGTGTGTGTGTGTGTGTGTGTGTGTGTGTGTGTGTGTGTGTGTGTGTGTGTGTGTGTGTGTGTGTGTGTGTGTGTGTGTGTGTGCGTTGGACGTGAGGATCTAATCAACTTTAGCCCCTATCTGCGCGATAGTCATCAGCTCATCAGAGAGAGAGGGAGGTGTGTAACGCGATCGGGGGGCTTTCCCCTGTTCATTACAGACCACTGTGGCTAATTAGCATTAGCATGGGGGTTATCAACCTCTTTCATCTGATTAAAACACACAGGGAGAAAACACTAATGGGACAGGTGTGCAAACTCACACACAAACGCACGCACACACATACACACTCTCTCTCTCTCTCTCTCTCTCTCTCTCTCTGTCTCTCTCTCTCTCGAGTTGAGGAGGGTTTAACTTTGTGCACTACATTGCATAGAAGAATACTCTGCTACTTGTTTATCTGTTGTCTGGTATCAACATAATGTCATCTCTACATGACCGTCATTTGTCATTTGTACAGAGTTTATGTCTGCAAAATTCTGTACAAATTGACATTGAATTATAACTAAGAGCAGCGTGTTTCCATGGTAACAAAGGGATGATCCTTAGAGATGGTCTGGCAGATACTGAAAAGACTCCATAAACACCACACAACATACATACACACACACACACACACACACACACACACACACACACACACACACACACACACACACACACACACACACACACACACACACACACACACACACACACACACCACACAAACACACACACTCACTCACGCACACACAGACACTAAAGCTATATCCACATAGGCCCAAGCATTGCTAGTCACAATTAATTATTTCCCAAGTCCGCAGAGTACCTATGCGGGCAGCACACAGGTAACCCAGTCAGCTGAGTCTGGCAATCAGGGAGTAGTTATGGGATGGGGTCAGCGGTGGAGCCAAGGCACATTCCAAAACCAAGCCACGGATCCCTTTACCTTCTCATACTGCTTGACAACCCATCTACTTCATAGAAGAAGATACGTCACATGTAATCATTCCCATAAACACACACAAGCACACACACACACACACACAAACACGCACATAAACACACACAGGAAACACACACATACAGATTTATGACCCTTCTCTAAGTGGAACAGGCCTTTGAAAACCGTCTGACTTGTTCACCCTGTAAATGCTTATAGGATTTGGTCAGGAAGCAGGAGAAAATTCAAATGTTTACTAGCTAAATTTTGCAAATATGATAAGAATGAGGAAGAATGAGGAAGGGAGAAAGCAGAGTTGGAGGGACGCTGAAATCAGCTGATGCATTGGTTTATATACCGTTGGGTAATTGGCCTGAGAGTTCTCAGAAATCGCCTCAGGAACTTACTGGTGTGTTTGACTCTTACACTAACAGCAATGAATGATAACTGGAACATGAGTTCATCTTTATCATGACTATACTCTTCTACATAGGTTGGAATGCAAGGGTGTATCAATGTGCTGGGCACAGTATTCATGATTGTATCACTACACTGTAGTCCCACATTAAATAGTGCCTATAAGTGAAACATTACAATTGCATCATAATCACATGCACCCCACACTTTCAAACCATAAAAGCATTAGTCCTAACCTTAACCTAACCCTAACTTTATCCAACACCAAACAAGAATCCAGTCTAAACAAGATCTCTTTGATAAGCAGAGCTCTAGCCTTTTAGGGGGCCCTAAGCAAGATTGGTTGGGGGTCCCCCATTTCGCAGCAAAACATTTCAGTGCCCCCCCCCCCTCGACGGCTGTGAGAGAAATTGAAGTTATAAAGTAAATTTCCTGCAATTCTACACATTTTGCCATGGCCGTAGAGTGCAAGGCTCAGTGCAATGAAAAACATGGTTTACATACATCTTAGCCAAATACATTTAAACTTTGTTTTTCACAATTCCTGACATTTAATCATAGGAAAAATTCCTGTCTTAGGTCAGTTAGGATCACCACTTTATTTTAAGAATGTGACATGTCAGAATAATAGTAGAGAATGATTTATTTCAGCTTTTATTTCTTTCATCACATTCCCAGTGGGTCAGAAGTTTACATACACTCAATTAGTATTTGGTAGCATTGCCTTTAAATTGTTTAACTTGGGTCAGACATTTCGGGTAGCCTTCCACAAGCTTCCCACAATAAGTTGGGTGAATTTTGGCCCATTCCTCCTGACAGAGCTGGAGTAACTGAGTCAGGTTTGTAGGCCTCCATGCTCGCACATGCTGTTTCAGTTCTGGCCACAAATTTTCTATAGGATTGAGGTCAGGGCTTTGTGATGGCCAATCCAGTACCTTGAACTTGTTGTCCTTAAGCCATTTTGCCACAACTTTGGAAGTATGCTTAGAGTCATTGTCCATTTGGATGACCAATTTGCGACCAAGCTTAAATTTCCTGACTGATGTCTTGAGATGTTGCTTCAATATATCCACATAATTTTCATTCCTCATGATGCCATCTATTTTGTGAAGTGCACCAGCCCCTCCTGCAGCAAAATACCCCCACAACATGATGCTGCCACCCCCATGCTTCACAGCTGGGATGGTGTTCTTTGGCTTGCAAGCCTCCCCCTTTTTCCTCCAAACATAACAATGGTCATTATGGCCAAACAGTTCTATTTTTGTTTCATCAGACCAGAGGACATTTCTCCAAAAAGTACAATCTTTGTCCCCATGTGCAGTTGCAAACCATAGTCTGGCATTTTTATGGCAGTTTTAGAGCAGTGGCTTCTTCCTTGCTGAGCGATCTTTCAGGTTATGTCAATATAGGACTTGTTTTACTGTGGATATAGATACTTTTGTACCTGTTTCCTCCAGCATCTTCACAAGGTCCTTTGCTGTTGTTCTGGGATTGATTTGCACTTTTCGCACCAAAGTACGTTCATCTCTAGGAGACAGAACGCGTCTCCTTCCTGAGCGGTATGACGGCTGCGTGGTCCCATGGTGTTTATACTTGCGTACTATTCTTTGTACAGATAAACGTGGTACCTTCAGGTGTTTGGAAATTGCTCCCAAGGATGAACCAGACTTGTGGAGGTCTACAAAAAAAATTCTGAGGTCTTGGCTGATTTCTTTTGATTTTCCCTTGATGTCAAGCAAGGAGGCACTGAGTTTGAAGGTAGGCCTTGAAATACTTCCACAGGTACACCTCCAATTGACTGATGTCAATTCGCTTATCAGAAGCTTCTAAAGCAATGACATCATTTTCTGGAATTTTCCAAGCTGTTTAAAGGCACAGTCAACTTAGTGTATGTAAAACTTCTGACCCACTGGAATTGTGATACAGTGAATTATAAGTGAAATAATCTGTCTGTAAACAATTGTTGGAAAAATTACTTGTGTCATGCACAAAGTAGATGTCCTAACCGACTTTCCAAAACTATAGTTTGTTAACAATAATTGTGTGGAGTGGTTGAAAAACGGGTTTTAATGACTCCAACCTAAGTGTATGTAAACTTCCGACTTCAACGGTATGTTTTATATACTGTATATTTCCACACTATGAGTTTGGAATAATGCTGTGAAATTGTGAACCTTTTAACATAAGAGCTGTTTGAAAAGACCCCCTGAAATGTCAGTTTTGGCTTGCCTGGTGACATCTCCAGGTGGTAAATTGGTTAATAGACAAATAAGAAATTGTTACAAACATCTTTGCCAATAACCGC